>OW203662.1:15010000-17510000 GCA_934044485.1 Apeira syringaria | reverse complement strand
AATAATAAAAATTGGTTAATTAGGACGGACAAGATAAAGAAAAAAGTATATTTTTTAGATAAGCGAATAAACTCTTTATTTACATCTTCAGGACACACAATGTTACATCTATAATATCGACAATAAGATTGTAGGATATAGTCTATATGAAAGAAGAAAGAAAGAAAGAAAGAAAACATATTTATTTCTGACAAAAGGCAACACTACAATACACATACATAGCCACTTAAACCTACAGACCCCTACAAACAGACATCAAAAATAAAAATATATATGAAGTGTGTAATTATGTACAGAGATCCTCGTTCCCCGTGCTGGAAAACTACGTGTAACTATATCTTAAAATAAATTGTATTTTTATTTAAACTATTTGTGTTGTTAGTCGATTATTTATACAGTGAAGCACAGCTTGATTATGGCAACACCATACACCATAAGCTTCAATGATACTCATGGTGACTGTTTAACCGTTAAGGTTGTTCTATGGTCATATGTAATAGTTAATTTTAAAGTGTTCTGTTATCTTTTTTACAAAGATCATTTTCTACATATCCATTTTGAAAATAAACGCAAGGCTACCCGGAATTAGGGTTGGTACTGAATCCCAATCTGTGGTAATGGTCGGTTCATGGTACGGGGCTAGACAGTTTATGGTCTGACAATCGCCAGACCGCAGGTTCTCCTACGACTGATATAAGGCAGTGCTTTGAACTAATTCAGGTAGAGCATTCCTATTTATAAAATACTATTCTTATCGAGTACTAGCTGCACACCGCGGTTTTACCCGCGTGGTGATCAAAAACGGTGATGGTGGTGATGATGATAAAAATAAGCCTATGTGTTAATCCAGGGTATAAGCCAGGGTATAAGTATTTAACCAGGGTATATATCTACTATACATCTATATTGTTTAAGCACAACATTTCATCCAAATCCATCTAGCCGTTTAAGCGTGAAAGAGTAACAAGCATACATCCATTCTCACAAACTTTCGCATTTATAATATTAGTAGGATTATTCTAATCATTAGTCGTACAGGGTTTCATGACCCCACTAATAATATAAATGTGAAAGTTTGGATGGATGGATCGATGGATGTGTGGGTGTTTGTTACTCTTCAACGCCCAAACGGCCGGACGGATTTGAATCAAATTTGGTATGTAGATACTTCAGGTCCCGGAATAACACAAGCTAATACTGCACTTTCCAGTTTTTCCCGCCATTTTTCCAGTCTGTTCTGGACCTCGGTTGCATCTTCTGCAGCAAGGACAATGTCATCGGCAAACAGCATACACTAGCGTACCTCATCCTGTATGTCTGATGTTAGTGCATCCATAACGAGGAGGAACAGGTAAGGGCTAAAAGCCGATCCCTGGTGCAAGCCTACAGCCACATTGAACTTGCCATTGACACCAGCTTCGGACCGCACGTGCGTACTAGCATTGCTGTACATGGAACGGATAAGCTGCAGGTACTTTCCTGGCACTCAGTTCTCATTTAGGGCCCACCATAGAATCCTTCGATCCCTTCGGCGTAGATCGTACGCCTTTTCAAAGTTGACGAACACCATATCTGCTAATATGAAAATTCATTAGTTCAACGCGAATTTCATCATTAGCTTTTGAAAACATTTGTCATGTGAGATAAAAAATAAGCCTTTTTAAATTTATCTGTAATTTAAATTCTTAAGCTATTGATAATGTTGAAAGGGCAGATAGACATTGTTCTAACAGTGCCTGCTCCTACTCAAGTCCTACTCTCTTGCACAATGTATAACTTCAATATAATAATATATAGCAATGTGCATCGTTTTATATAATTTACTTTTAAAGTCACGCTTTAAAAAATCACTCGCTTTAATAGCGAGTTATAAAAAATCTGTATTCCAAAATGTAAAAGAGTTGAAGAAAATAAAAATTAACATTCATCATTGAGTAAAATAAAGGGTATGCAGGTAAGTAGATGCCACGGGGGCTGTAAACTGTAGAGACAGTGTAAATTACTTTCTAAAAACATCGTT
Source organism: Apeira syringaria (assembly GCA_934044485.1). Classification (NCBI taxonomy): domain Eukaryota; kingdom Metazoa; phylum Arthropoda; class Insecta; order Lepidoptera; family Geometridae; genus Apeira; species Apeira syringaria. The sequence continues at coordinate 17,507,980 of OW203662.1, read as the reverse complement.
AGCTCTTTGTACGCTGAATTTCAAACAAACTCACCGAATACAAAACAAAAGAAAACAAAAAGTTTTTCCATTCTAAATAAAAAGTATGACGTCGACAAAAAACCTACTTTAGATTTAAATCTCGTGGACAGTGTTGCTAGCGTATGCTTGTCGAAATTGTAACATGTTTTGGTTTTATTGCAGTAGTGTATTCCAAATTAAAATGAGTTTGCACTCTTCATGCCAGTACGACATCATTTCATTTATTATAAAACTTGATTGACCATAGACCTACCTGTTCAAAAAGAGATTAAGTGATTGTTTCTTAATTAGATTATAATATAAACCATGGCAATAAAATACTTTTATAAATGAAGTTTATTTTTTTCTAAATATTATTTAAGCTTATGCTTGTAATAAAGGCTGTAAAATTTGTGTCGTGGGTTTATTTTGATCCATTTTTATGTTGTATTAATCATTTAAATCTAATTATTTTAGCGTAACGAATAAATATGAAAAAATCAAATTTCTTGTTAAACTTACGTCACAAAGAAGTTAGTAAAATTTCTTTATGACGCAAATATTTTGTGGTAGTGTGATCACAACTTAGATAAATAATAATAAGTTGTGTGATAAATGAGTAATCCATTTTCCCTGGTCCAGACGGATAGTATACATTCTAGCAACACTAAGGTACGTAGCTATGGTCATTATACGACAGAGTTTATCATACATTTTAATATAACAGGACAGCTGTTACTGATAAATAAGGCTTCTCTAGCGAAACGTCAAAACGGGCCTTCGTTTTATTTATATTTTTCTGTTTGCTCTTTCACCTTTCAAGATTTATTGCAGCAATATTCGCTTAATGTCCAAGCCATCTTCGTTTTCTTGTTATTCTGTTCCAGATGTCAGTTTATGAAGCGGAAATATTAGTTGGTGTTAGTAGCTTTCTTGCCGTTTTTATTAATAATATTAGATTTGATTGACAGCATTAAAAGAAATGCGGTGATAGAAGAAAACTGATTAATGTTTAATATTTAATCTTAAATGTATTAATGATTAAAGATATTTGATTAATATGTAAAAAGTTTTTGCAAATCTTTTAATACAAGAATGTGTAATTAAGCGGATGGCTGCTCTACTGACGACTACTGAGCACTCTTTCATCTAAAACAACTTTTTCTTATTATTTTTTTATATGTCTTAAGTGTCGCTATATATATGTTTTTCTGTCTTAAAATGATCACACGGGATATAAATAAAATTATATTATGTAAAATTATTATATTTATTTATATTAAAAAAAAAAATTATTATTATGTTATTATTATATTTTTTTAATATGGTTGTTCTGAAAAACAGCGCAGCGTGCGCATGTCAATGCGAACGCTGCACATGCTGAGCATAATCCTATTGTCTAGAAATTATATTTATGTAAATTTGTACTCAGACTGTGTGTTATGTATTTTATACTATGGCAATAAAGTGTGTTTTTTTTTTAATCATGGTGTTTTTTAAATAATCAGTTTCCGTTTTACGATGGTCTCACATGATGTTGTGACGACATGGTGTAAGTGGTATCATGAAAGTTGGGAAGCTACCCTATCTGCGGGTGACATTGGCTATATTATATTTTCAAAAAAATAGGGATAAGCTTACTAAAATTCAAATAATGTAACCCAAGGTGTGAAAAAAATATCTAAAATATTCTTTACAACGCTTGCGCTGCGAAAACTACTGATGATAGAAGTCAAATATCAAACAGTGACAGATATTGTTAAAAAATCCCCATAGAGTGTAGAACGTATGCCGGTCCCTCTTGAAATTTTTTACCCGTGCGAAGCCGGGGCAAACGGCTAGTTTACTATATAGTTACTATATTGATAGGTTTGTATGTGAATATTATGGAATGATAAATTACCCCACTACACAAAATGTAAGCGGATCAGGAGACATGTTTGCGAAGTACACGAGTTACCTAAACACTGCAGCAAGAGACCAGTAACGCTTGAACCATCGCATTGTGTCAGGTTTATACTTCACACTACTAATACCATATTAGAAAGGGAGGCAGGGCAGTTCTGTATATGCTGGTGCATCTACATAATGTAGAGTAACATTTGCGTCAGAGTTAACTGAAGCGAGTAATGTTTGACGGCGTATTATTTAGACAGGGTAAACTTTAAACAGTTCTGATTAAGCCATTGGCTTGTATGTAAATAAATATGGTGATGAGACATGAAACAATTGTGTTTGTGAAATACCGTGTGATATCTTGCCTCACTTTCGAAATGGAAAGATTTTGAGCGATGATAGCTCAGGGGTGGGATTGTCGGCTGCCAAACTGACTGACACTGGTTCGATACCCACCAACGGTTTGAGCTTCCAGTGACGGTTATCGTGGTTGGGTACTTTCGAGTACTCGCCTGGCAGGCTACCACCCTCAAGTTATTAAAAAAAACGTCACCAACACAGTGTGCTCAGGCAGCAGTCCTTGAGAGCCAGAGCTAAAACTCAAACTGCATAAATTATGTACATTTAGACCAAGTCCACAGGTTTGGGTCTGTAGGGAGCGACCGTTCGACTTTATATAGAGATTTGGTCAAGAGTTTGGTGGATGCGTCTGGTGTCCACAGTGCTAGCATTTATTTTGCACAAAAGTTTAGTTAAGCATGTTGAATATGCTTGCAATATGTTGCATGGCAATGCTGCCAGCATCTGGGGACCTTTCCTCCCACTGTTGTTCTAATTGATTTAAGTTTAAGTATTTCAAAGTTTTAGTTGCATTCTGCCTCATTACAAAACGTGGACTAAGTGTGGAACGAAAGTACCTAGGTACTGGGTTTAATCCAAGGCCTAAGTGAAAACCGCACTAAAAAACTTAGAGCGTTGATTTGATCATCGTCTATGGTCTAAAGATAGTCCTCCAATGACGCTAGTTTATCGATGGTACTCACCAATAAACATATAATAATCACTCCGTTTTACTTAGCACCACACAAATTAAAAATATTAACTAAAATATTATGGCGCTAATTTTCAATTTACGCGCGAAACGTTTGACGGTAGTTGTCAAAATTGTTTACCATTTCGATTTTTGTTTTAGATAAGTTAAATTTCTTCTTTGTCGTGATTTAAAAGAAAAATGGACATGAGCAACATTGATTACATGGATTTATATGATTTGGAGTTGTTAGAGACTACCCGGCAGTCGAAAATTTGTAATATAGTCTAACACTAATTTCTTAATACCATAACACACTGACTTTGTAGTCCAGGTTTAAATCCACACTTACTCCACGTTTTCTAATAAGGCATTAACTGTTGTATGTATTGCTTCCGGGCTGTTTGGCCGTGGTCTATGTGAAACTTTTGTTCCAGACGTTTCGTCGATCACTGCGGTCGACATCTTCAGTGGTTCAGGTCCGAGCGGCGACTGAAGATCTCGACTGCAGTGATCGACGAAACGTCTGGAACAAAAGTTTCACATAGACCACGGCCAAACAGCCCGGAAGCAATACATACAACATGCAACGCCGGCCGTGAAAGCCTTAGAGTTTACAAGGCATTAACTGTTTAATTGTAGTCTTTACCATGTATTTTTAAATAAAATAAAATTGTGTACAAAATATTAAAGTTATAGTCATGAAAATGTAATCAAAACATTTCCTAGTAATATGAAACGTTCCACGGAGCTCTTCAAAGATGCAAAGGCAAATAAAGTTTATTTCAAGCACTAAATTAAATATTAATGAAAGTAAATGTCAACGGTTAAAGGAAAATATTCCCATGTCTGTTTGTGATGGAGCGGAGATACGAGAAATGCAAATTAATTTTCCTGAAATTTATCGTTGAATTTTCTTAGATGGCTATAAATACGTTATTATATCTCCAAGAGTGTGCATATTTTATTAACGGGTGAGAGTTGGTAATCAGTAATTGTGTGTGATGTTTATTAAGAGTAAATTAACTTTGTATTGGCGCTACATGATTTTGTTTCATCTTTGTTGGCACTGAGATGAAACAACTGTAGAGTTGTGCGTTTTATTTGACTTGCTCAGAGTACTTCGTTAAGATATGCTAAAAGAGAATTTAATACATATTCACATTTTTTCGAATAAGTATTGTACGGTGCAATTTCCAGGAATGAGGTAAACAAGGTACATAAAAACATTACTTACCTCACGTGAATTCTCCAACTGATTTTTACGAAGGTATATTTTAGACAATGGTAGTGATTCGCTTATTCAACTGAACTAAACTAAAATTTTGTAAAACGAAATCAGTTCTGGTACGGTTACGATACAGTCTAAATTAGTATGAGACCTATCAATAACAACAATAAAATGAAATGTATTTATTAAATTTGCGGGTAGTTTTAACGAAATTAAGTCGCCACTTATTTGGTGCCTACTAAAACTACCCGCAATTGACCAGCAATGGAATAAAACTCGTCTAATATTCGTGAGAGCGTTGTATGGAGTTATGCTAGTTTGAATGTTAGCGTAAATAGACTACGAGCTATTTCAATTTGAAGAATTTTAGCTAGTTCGTGTGATTTACAGAATTAGGGCCAATATCGTTTAAAATAAGTCTTCAATACTCCCGGACTCTTTCTGCGGCAGCATTTTCTGTAACCAGTGTGGTCGCACTTGTATGTTAAAAATATATAACGAAAAGAGTACTTAACATGTGTGTGGATGGATATAGAGGTAGAGGAAGGAAGGTAGGGGTGGAATGCGTGAAAAATAATGATAATAATATATGAACAAGTAGCGCCCTGCGGTTTCACCCGCGTGGATTACGGTTTTCCCGCTACCTCAATTATCTCACGGGAACTGTACTTTTTCCGGGATAAAAGTAGCCTATGTGTTAATCCAGGGCTTAGACTATCTCCGTACCAAATTTTGTCGAAATCCAGGTAGCCGTTTAAGCGTGAAGAAGTAACAAACATACACACAAACTTTCGCATTTATAAGTAGGATAGCGTGATCACTGCGATGACTGGTGATAGAATAAAATGGATGAAAATAACAAGCTGTTCTGATCCATCTGTTATATTTATATTTTTTCATACTGTATAGATCTAGCGTTTGATCACTATCTCACTTGATGGTCAGTGACGATGTGGTCGGAGATGTTATCACGGTAGACCTTAAAATTTTACTGGCTCTCAAGGGCTACTGCTTGAACACATTATGTGCACAAAACACATAACCTCTGTTTTGTGCTATGTGTTTGGTGACAGTTTTTCAAACCTGAAAAGGTGGCCTGGTGGGTATATGAAAGTACCCTACCACCATGTAGGGAATTTCACAACGGTGTTACGTTCATCAGAAGTTACTTTGGTGGGGATCGAACCAACGTCCGTCAGTTTGACAGCTGACGCTCCCACCGCTGAGCTTTCATCGCCTCTAACGCTCGCTCGTAAGGTATACACGAGTGAAGCTATAGTGATCTATATTTGCCAATAAACCACCATCACTGTAGTAGTGCAGACAGTATATTGATTTACTGGCAACACGTGCTACTCGCTTTCATCACTTATGGGTGCATATACATAGATCTGTAGGTATGCTACTAATTAATTGGCTAACAGGATATGACCAGTTTGAGTTATGTTAGGAATGAATAACTATCGAGATTTTAAATAACCAGTTTTAAAGGCACATACATATTGTGATTCAAGTGAGCTAATTTCTTTCTTTTTTTTTACACTCAGTCCCCCGCACGAGGATTCCCTGTATCGCGGTAGGCATGGACACACACAATCACAGCACACAAACATCCAAGACCCGGGACAAATAAAAGACTAACTACAAACTACTGCGCCACGGCGACCGTCAGACAGACCGTCAGACCGTCGTTTTGTACGTATTTGTGAGATTAATATGATATTTTGTGTTACATAAAAATGAGCTTTTTAAACAAAAGTAAATGTTGTCTAAATGTGTCCATTGACACGTGATTACACAAATTCAAGGTTTTCTCTGTATCACCTACTCCTATATAAGATGGTATCAGAAATGTCCCATTTGTTATTGCTTATTATTGTCGTTCGCATTCATGTATTATTATTCACATTAGTCCCATTTCAGTATTTTTATTTAAATTGTTTAAGCAATTCCATTATATTAGGACTGGCAAGCGCAGCATAGGACGGCCACCGACTAGGTGGACAGACGACCTGACTAAGATCGCAGGCAAGGGCTGGATGCGGGCCGCTTCCAACCGGTCCTTGTGGAAATCAATGGGGGAGGCCTTTGTCCAGCAGTGGACGTCCTATGGCTGAGATGATGATGATGATGATGATTATATTAGAAAAAGTTGAAAATTATCTTCAGATAAGTGGATAGAATTCGTTTTTTAAATATCAAATAAATGGTCGGATATATAATACATCAGGTAATTGGATAGAAATCGCTTTTTATAATTATTAGGTAATTAACAAATACTATTAAGAAATCGTACGTACAGATTAAATTATGAGCTTGGTACTAATTAGGTAGATCAGCGACCTTCGTATTTTGGCTACTTATTTCTAAGCCTAAGCTAAGGCTCACAAAAACAAAGCTACTAGAACGAAGGCTGGCATGTCATGGATCATTACTATATCGTAAACCATCCTATATTCCGCCGCAAGGCTGTCCCATAGCAAGGAAATGCACTTCGGCTGACGTCGTCAGCTTGTCTCAGTCTAATCTCGTCTCATCTGAGTCTGTTTGTGACGTAACGGATGTTACTCGGATGTCTAGGAAATCTGTTTTGTACATTATCAACCATCGAAACATGATTTGTACCTGTCAAACAGAGGTAAGGTCAAAGAATGTATTTTATTTATACTTTAGCACTATTTAGTACATGGAGGACTTAACGCTAAATAGCATTTTCTACCAGTCAACCACAAGGTGAAAGAAAAGTGGTAGCAGTGCAATATTAAAATAAACGAAAAAAAAAAGTAGTGATGCAAACGTATGGCGATTAAATAATATATACAGCATATTGAGTCTAAAACAGCGATTTGGATGAAATTAAGAGGGATGGAAAAATGGTAACTAACGATGGTAAAAATAGTTATGGACTAAGTATAGACTAAGATTGACGATAATAAGATGAATAGGCGCTATTGTGGCTTGGGAGAAACTTTTTCCACATAATATTTTAGTTAAATTATTGTTTTACATATTGTTTAACACGGGATACGCACCATGATTATTATTTTTATTGAGTTTCCGATATCTACCGCTTTCAGTGAATCCTTGATTAATAAAAATTGGTTGCCTGTAAAGTCGGTATACGGGCGAAAGTTTTACGTGACAACGACTTTGAGTGCCTTTCACTTTTTATGTCTGTCTCTCTCGCTCTTAGGCGGGCTAACCATGCCCGAGTGGAAGGGACGCGTGCCTCTCACTCGCTCTCATTGTGAGCGCATAACGTGAGCGGAGCGTAACGCAGTTTCTTGAAGTGTCACCCGGCAAACCAATTTATAAGACGTTGTCACGTCAAAAATAAAAATCATGGTGCGTATCCCGTGGTAAATAATATATATTTAGATAAATTGTTGTTTGTACGTGCAAGACGGCAATAAAAAGTTTTATATTAATTACAAGGTATGAAATAAAAAATAATACATTTAATGCGCCCTGATTCAGAACTATATGCTATATATCGAAAAACTGACCGTATCGATTTGATTTTGGATAATTCCCGTATTACGGAATTTTTATGGAACTATTTTTATCATACGTTAAAATTATTTGAAGGAAGAAATTCGTCTGCTAGTGAGACTTGAACCTACGACTACAAAATACCGTCCTGTCGCTTTGTTTATCTACTTACTATATAAATATAGTTCGTATCCGTAATAATCGATGATCGACAAAGTCTTCTCTCCGCGTAAAGGACGATACTTCGAGCCCTAGAATAAGAAAACAATGCAAAAGTTTTTCATGGAATACTTTTATAAAATCGCCTTACGTAAGTAATTTTAGCCTAAAAACTGACGAACATGAATTCCAAAGATACAACATAACGTTTGAGGAGCGAACTTCAACGGTGTGTAATAAAATAAAAAGAAATTTCGTTCTCGAATAAAATAAAAATTTGAGTATGAACCCGTGTCACGTCAGGCATGTAATAGGTCAACTTTATTGCATCTTGCATGAATGCCAGCGAAAGGCTTTATGGAAGCAAGACTCGAGTGTAGGTATGCGACGAACACTGCACGATTGTGTGCACGATTGCGAGTACGTGAGCGCAACTCAGCATTCAATCTCTCGTGGGTGAGCGTAAGCGTTCACGAAAAACCAAGATGGCCGCCCAGACTGTCGAGTAACATGATTTGCGACTCGCCCCACAAAGTAATACGTGTGAGTGGTGCCAACATTCGAATTGGAAAATTTTATATCGGCTATAAAAGTCTTGACGAAAACAGAGCGCATAGTAGTTTCTGGAACGATTTCGAGATGCACCGCGTCGCAGATTCTAATTTATGTTTATCTGTAAACGGACCTAGCACGTCTACGTTTTATTAAGCGTATATTCTTGAATTTGGAATGCATTTCGCTAAGTTTTGCTCTTATTCTTCTTCTCAGCACTTAATTATCCACTGCTGTACATATGCCTCCCCCGTATAGGGGGGATTTGCCAATACTCGCCACGCTTGGCAGGCGGGTTGGCGAGCGCAGTATGATTTCCGATCCTCAGAAGGCGCTGCTGCCCACCTTCTGGTACGTGATCCCTTAGCCGACTCTTACGGCACCCACGGGAAGAGATGGGGGAGTACTATTCTAGGCCGGTACCACCACGGCACTTATTATCTCCGTATAATTACAAAAGTCATTTACAGATTTTTTTTCGTATATGAGTGAGTATTCGTTGTACTAGTAACTTGTTCCGCTATATCTTGCTCTCATCATCTCAAAGACAAAGCTAAATTTATTTATTTGAACCCCAACATAATGTACACTGATACAAGAAACTAAAAAAAAAATGCTATAACAAATGCTAAGTGTCACTATAATTATAGGGGAAGACAGCTTGCGTAGAAAAGTGAGCGAGCAGTATCTAGCCTACTATTGATGGCCACTGCCACAAAGTGGAGTAACATTTAAAAGGATGGTCATCAATTTACAATACAAAGAGAATAAAATTTATACTTTTTTATATTTTTATCCAGGACGCACTAATTAACGTCAAATATATTGAAAGTGGAGGCTCATATGGACATTTTTTCTTTTCTATACAGTGTCTAACATTATAGTATGCTTTTTAATAAAGATGTTTTAGATGCCTTTTGAGATTGTAACAAAACACCAACCTGAACACCAAAACTAGCCGAACTGTACGAACATTATTTATGGAGGAGGTTCTGTATTCCACTGTATTTTTTAAACGACTTCAAAAAAGAAGGAGGTTACTCAATTCGACCGTCTATATGTTTTTTTTTATGTGTGTTCGCTGTAACTTGTTCGGTGTAACTTCGTCGTTTATGAACCGATTTTGATGTTTTTTTTTTGTTAGATAAAGTATACTTCCGTTGTGGAAGTTCCATTCAAGTTTCATCAAAATCGGACAAGCGGTTTTTGAGTTATATTCCAATAAATGAAAAGTGCTACGCGTATTTTGATGATATTATTGTCGCGGTTGAAGACATCGACATCCCGTGAGTAACACAGGTCACTGAAAAGGGTACAAAAACAAAATTTGTAACAAAAAATGCAACCGACTTCAACACTCAAAAGTGTGAAATAACTTGTCGAAGTCAGAAATGTGCGTGTTTGAAAATATATGAAGTAAATAAATAGAAACGACGATAAGTAATTCAAACACTTCATATCACAGTGAAAGGAATACGGGAAATGTCCCGTGGTGTAGCTGAGCTAAGGTAAAGAAAACAAAAATTCTAATGTTGCTCCTAATTATTATCTATTATTTATCTATTATTCAATGCGAAAATTCAACATTTAAAAGTGTAGAAACTGTGAAGATTAAACAAATTTAAAAAAAAATCGGTATGAATGGTAGGTACAGTTAAGTTAATTTGCATAAACATAAAAATGAATTGCCAACATAATTCTGACAATTTTATAAAAGCAGTTAAACGATAAGTTCTTTTCAAGTTCGCGAAATCTCGCATATTGTTCCTGTGGATTGACTTAAGGTGACGTCACAATGGATTCCTAAAATAACATGAAAACAACCCGATAGGGCCACGATACAGTATGTATAAGAAAAAAAAATAAAAAAGACTGCGTTAATCTATATTATATCTTCTTCTTCTTCTCAGCAATAGGTTATCCACTGCTGGACATATGCCTCCCCCGTATAGGGGGATTTGCCAATTCTCGCCACGCTTGGCAGGCGGGTTGGCAAGCGCAGTATGATTTCTGATCCTCCGAAGGCGCTGCTGCCCACCTTCTGGTACGTAATCGCTTAGCCGACTCTTACGGCACCCGCGGGAAGAAATGGGGGAGTGCTATTCTAGGCCGGTACCACCACGGCACCATATTATATATGTACCTTTAATATAATAATTAGACCGTAACCGTAAAGTTAGCAAAATATTAGTCGACTTATGCGACATTCTTTTTCAATGACATTTGTTACTCACTGGATCAATTGTCATAGTGTATGTTCACCGATTTCTTAACCCCCAATTAGGAAGTCCTCCAAGTAGACGTAACACTTTTCAGTTATTGGAGTGTCACTCAAAAACCGCTTGACCAAGTTTGATTTTAAAATAAGACTACACGGGAAACAACAGCTTTCAAATAAAAAAAATCATCAAAATTGGTTCACCCTCGAACCTCCTCCTTTTCTTGCAGTCGGTTAAAAACAAACGAGATCATTTCTCTAAGGGTAAAAATAACAGACCTTTAAGCTACAAAACATTAAAACATAAATTAAAGTGGAACAGACAATACGCAAGTCACAAAGAATTCCGTATTTTTTCATACAATGTAAATGCTGTCATTACTTCCAGTGTACATCCGTCCTTACCAACAAGAGTAAGAAGACGCGTAATGAGATGACATCTCGAATTGTTATTTCACCCTCGACGCCTCCCATCTGATTGTCACAAGTATTAAATAAACGTGAGCTAATTCAAGAGAAGATGCGTCTCAAGGCAGGGATTCTTGAACGTTTAATGAAAGAATGTCAAACGTTAGAGATGCTCTAGAATGTTTAAGCCGGATATCTAATGCCAAAAAACATTATCAGTTGAAAGAAAAGAAAAAGGCAACACATTTCTTGTTTGAGTGTCCACTTAGAACTCACGTTGGATGCAGTCGCTTCCAACCGGTCTTTGTGGAAATCAATAGGGGAGGCTATGCCAGCAGCAGCCTTCCTATGGCTGAGATGGTGATGATGATGAAGACACACACTGTTCAAAGACCTTCGTTTTCAGGTATTGCGGTATTTTGGACGAGAAGACGTCTCGGAGCTTCCTAAACGCTGCCCAGCCGAGTTGGATTCGACGATTGGCTTCTTTCTCAAACTTGGACTGTATGTCCTAGGTATACGTAATGGTCAACAACTTTGAGAATCGAGTTCCGAATTGATACTGCGGGGCGGGCGCAACGGCCGTTTTGTGTTGATGGTAGTTAAGGTCGCAGTACGTATTGACCTGTGACTAGCTTTACCAGTAGACAAAGATCCTGTCGCTGTAGTATTTTTTTTTTTTTTTTCGAACCCAGGGTCGCGGTGACACAGAAGCCATGTCAATGACACAAACCACTGCGCCACGGGACCGTCAAATACGAGTATTGGCAAGTTATTCGTGACATTTTTATTCAGAATTGGAAACATGACCTTGGCTTGTTTGCAATTGGTTTTCTTACCCAACAGGCGTTGCTGTTCTTTCTCAGTATAGCGAAGTAGTAGGTCTCGTACCTGCATCGCTGATGGTTTGCAGAGAGTCTTGTTGTCTTCGCTTACTTTTCAGAACTATAAAACAATAATAACGTTTTTATCATGGATCTACAAATGTAACTTGTAAATACTCCGGATAACTGGTTTTTGCCTGTTTTTGCCGGTTGTTCATTAATTCTGATTTTAATAAACGAAGCTTAAAGGTGTTTTGTCTTCTGTGAACTTTTGGTAAAATAGTCGTGGAAAAGGTATGGTAATGTCTATCTCTTGAAGTGGGGATGTTGCTTTGTTTCATATTATTGTACTCGGTCCTATGTTATATTCAGATTATTAATACACATAGAGATAAAGGATTCTAGATAGATATAGAGGTAGAGGAAGGCCGAAGAAGGTATGGATGGACTGTGTGAGGAATGACATGTTTATAAAAGATGTGAGCACTGAGACAACTAATGATAGAAGAGAATGGAAGAGGAAAACATGGTGTACAGACCCCACCTAGTGTGGGATAAGGAAAAGAAGAAGAAGAAGAAGAGATACTGGATTCTATGTATATTGTCGAAGGAATCATCATCATCATCTCAGCCTACGACTTCCATTGCTGGACATATGTCTCCCCCATTGATTTCCACAAGGACCGGCTAAGAGCGGCCCGCATCCAGTCTTTACCTGCGATTTTAGTCAGGTCGTCTGACTACCTTGACGGTGGTCGAAATAATAGTAATATTTTCTATTGTTAACAGCACAGTGAGTACCTACCTAGCCTTTCACGTATTATTTTACTATCATTATTAAATTAATTAACAAAACCCTTCGACCGTTAGTGTATTGTTCAGTGATAGTGTGTTAATGTAATGTGCTCATAGAAAACACATGAACAAAGTGTTTCCCCCTTAAATAGAGACAATAGGAAAAGTGTTAATGGACACGTTCTTAGTACAGTAAATTTAGCAAGATAAGTCAGACTTAAATTACTTATTAGCTTTTTTAAGCTAGATCGTAATATATTTATAAGATGTATTTATAAACTGTAAACTATGTTAAAAAAAACAAAAATATTATTTCCTAACAAAAGCCTTTTCTTTATTACCATCATATGTGTTTGTTTTTTTATTTTTATTTAGTTATCAAATGCATTATGGTAATAGCCAATATTGCAATAAGCAATCATGTATAAAGTTCACTACGAGTTTAATTTAACACAATTTATTACTGAAATCAAGCCTTGAAAGCATTTTGTTAAATTTTTATCATAAGCATAAATACAGCGAATGTTTGTTTCAAGATATTAATAATCAAGACCTAGAAATCGAAGTTCAAAAAGGTTAGATCCAATAGTTATCCAAAAAAAAAGTCAGCCCAATAAACTCCCACAGCTAGGACAGCGGCTTTCATCAGGTGAGACAGTTGTCAAACGCAAACTTATAATATGTAAAAAAAAAAAAAAACACCAGGCACCAGCTCAGTGTCCCGAGTTCCAGGCAAGTTCCAAACCTCCTGAGGTAGCCCCGCGATTATTGTCTTGTTGCATAAATTACTCAGCTGATAATGCCATAATAATAATAATAATATATATTATTTCACTAACAATGACTAAGCGGTCATAATTATTACCTAAACTTTAGTGAATTATTGCGACGCCCGCTTGCCATAGCATGGATGTAGAGTCGTTTTTCAAAAAAAATATCCAAAGTTTAATTTTTCTGTTTAAAAATTTAGTTACTTATGCACGTCACTAAACACAATGCTGAAATGCAAAACTACATATCGTATAATAAAAAATAATGCTTTCAAGGCACGAACAAGGAACTGTCGTTATCTTGAAAAGCTTTATTAAATCAGCTGGTGACATTTATAATTAACTTTGTAGGACACGGTAGCGTTAGCAAATAAAAATGCTTATCATAAGATAACTTAAATGATAATAATAATAAAATAATAAGATACTTTAAATTGATAAGATACTTTAAATTTGAAACAACTAAAGTTTACGTTCTTTTTTCTTTGTCTAGTTATGTAAATTGACTATATATTAGAAAAAGCATCGGCATTAGAATATAAACTTTGTAAAAAACTATATAAACATTAAAGATGTTCCAATTTCTATACAAAAATCTGTGTATTACATTAGTGTGTTATTAGTTAGTGTTAGTGTATTACATTTGGAACATTTAATATTAATGTTGACCATACATGAATTAATAAAAAGCTAAATGGATAATTTTGAGTCGTTTTAGCTTAATTTATTGAAAGTCCTAATATTTGTTTTATAAAATACCTCTTCTGATGCATGAAGGTTTATTATGATTTAACCAATTTTGATTTCATTCGCTAATATATACAATATATTTTCGGACCACCATGTTTCTCCTCTGTCAAAAATTCTCGCGGTAACCATAATACGCTTGACCTGTGTCTTATACCAGAAGAAAAGAAATTAACAAGTTAATAAATGTGATTTGTGCGTGAACTATCGTTGCCCGTCGTTTTATTTGTCTTCCCGTCCTCCCACCAGAACATTCAATATTTTCGAGATAAATAGTAACCTTTCTGTTATTCCAGAGTATAAGCTATCTTCATTCCAAATCTTATGAAAATCCGTTAAGCCGTTTTAGTGTGAAGGAGTAATACACATGACAAAAAACTCTCGACTTATAATATAAGTATGATTTCGTTTTTCGACAAATCACGCAAGTATACATTATAGACTATAGAATCACAAGTAACGGAAATGATGAAGTTGCCCTTTAGAAAGTAAAATATTTGAGATCTGTATATGGTCGTATATGGATTGCAACGTCAGCCATCAGGGGCCTGGGTTCCAGTTTCCGGGCAGCGGAAATGGAGCATCCATTGCGAACGGCACACGGTCACTCCTACACTTGACCTGCAAAAAGAAAGACATAATGAGTCATCCAGGTAGAGGTGAATATGGGCTGCTATAGCTTAGTTGGACAAAGCGAGAGGACGGTATTCTGTAGTCGTGGGTTCAAGTCCCACTAGCAGCCGAATTTTTTCCCTGAAATATTTGAACTTTAGGTGAATATTGTTGAACGTAACTTTCGTATATAGTTCTGGCGTTTGTATAAATTTGGCTCAGCGTTAAAATGTAACAGACAGATAGAGTTCCTTTAAATTTATTTTAAGATTTTTGTTGTTCCCAGAGGAACCATATTTATTAAATATCGCAGACGTGGCGCAGCCGTATCGTAATATGAAACAATTGAACTCAGACTAACTGTCATTTATCTAGTACAAATGTGACAAAGAGAAATTATAGTTTGTGCGAATGATACCTAAATAATTCAATTGTTTATTGCTTTGCGTGCCGTGGTTGTACCGGCCAGGCGAACCCAGGCGGATTCGTCGGCTCGCCACGCGTGGCAGGCGCCAAGCGTGGTGAGTATTGGCAAATCCCCCCTATATGGGGGAGGCATATGTCCAGCAGTGGATTTCCTATGGCTGAGATGACAGCATTGCGATGACTGTGATGGCAGCTTGCTCAAGCCAGGAGTAAGAATTGAACAGACCACTATCAGTTTTACGACGCCCACACCGTCTAGCCACACCACATACTATAAATGATCGCTTCAAAAGCGTTTAATATAATAAAAACTTTTTTAGCTAATCATTTAGATATTTGTTCAGTATATTTATCTAAAAGTAACTGACATACGGTTGTGTATATCACATATCACCTGTGCATTTATAGTAAATGCACAGGCATTGACTGAGGTCTTCTTACTTTTTTTTCTTTACTTGTTGTAATATAGTTTGTTTTTGTTTCTTTTTTTATTGTTAAATAAGCCAACCTTGGGAAGACACTGACTGCTGCACACAGCTAACGCTAAAGCAGCAGGCAGGGCCATCTATGCTATTATGTACGAAGTCTAATAACAATAATGAATTTTGTATTTGTATTTATTGTTTATTCTATTCTCACAGTCGTACCGGCTAACCCTATGAATATTCACACTTCTAAGGACGTTGAATACATCCCTGGCTTTATGTAACGCTGGACAGGTGTAATTAATTGTTGACGGTGGCCGCTGTCTCGGGGTTATAACTTATACGAGTGACACGCGACGGGAATTTCCGTAAAACTGATTGTACAGGCTTGAAAACAAAACTTAAGGGAAATATTGCAAGTATCAAACCCTTTTGTTACTTTCTAAACTACCATCTCCATGTTTGAAAAACTGTCACTGAACACTTATAGAAGGTTAATATTGGCAGTGTTTCTTTTGTTCAACTAAACTAAAAATAAATTCTAGAAAAAAAAAAAGAATAGTTTTAAAATGGTTACGATAAGATCCAAGTCAGTACGACACTTATCAATAACAACGCTAATTTTAGATGGTTTATTAAAATTGTGAGTAGTTTTAAGTAAAATATGTCGCTACTTGTTTGGTGCCGCTTAAAACAACAATTGAATAAAACCTTGAAGAACAAAACTCGTCCAATATTGCGTATTGTTGGTTTAATACGAATTTGACCTTTAGCGTAAATAGAATACGAGCTATTAAATTTTGAGGAATCTTAGTGATTTACAGAGGCTATACTAGATTTCGGAAAATGACCAAATTTTTAATGACCATCAATTGAGATAGAACATGATGTTTTTAAGTTAATATTTTAAAAACAAAAGTTTATTGGATTGGTGGATTGCTCAAAAGTGTTGTAGTATCTGTATTGTAATTCGTTATTATTATTTATTATAAAAACAAAATGGTCTTTCGTTTCACGCTCATAATATTTGAACGCTTAAAAAGTTTTTGAATAGGAACTATTTGAATTCAAACTATATGCTGTAAGCCCTTCAAACGGGGCATAGCCATAGTGAAAATTTGCGATAAACTTTTTCATCCCGCCAGTCTCAAAGCTTAGTTTAAAACTGTAATTAATTTTTAATCCCGTATTACTTTGCGGCTTCACATAATAAATTAATTTTGCTGGCGTTTGGATGATAATAATCAGTTAATTCAGAGTTTCTCTTTGGCTGAGGAACAATCCCGAAGTTGGGCATTGTAATTTTGATTATTTTGAGTTCTTAATACGGGTAAGAGGGAGAAAGATAATATGAAATTAACCTAATTTTACATTGTAACCGAGAAGATTCAGAAATTCATTTAGCGTTAATTCGAACACTATTGTAATAGTGTGTTCAGGCAGCAGTCCTTGAGAGCCAGTGAGCATCCTAGGTTTAGCGTGATAACATCTTCGACCACATCTTCACTGACCACCACGTGAGATAGTGGTCAAACGCTAGATCTATACAGTATAAAAAAAATTATAAAATTAAAAGTTTAGAAAAAATTAGATTACAAACAATTAGAAAAAAATTTTTTAACAAAAAATTCAAACGACTTTAACACTCAAAAGTGTGAAATAACTTGTTGAAGTCGGTACCATGATAGTTCACACAAAAGTAACTATCATCACAATATTGTGCTCATGGTACCGACTTCGACAAGTTATTTCACACTTTTGAGTATTGAAATCGGTTGCATTTTTTGTTAAAAAAATTTTTTTTCACCCTTTTCAGTGACCTTTGCTACTCACGGGATCAATTGTCATTGTGTGTTTTCCGATGTCTTCAACCGCGACAATAACGTCATCAAGATACGCGTAGCACTTTTCAGTTGTTAGAGTATAACTCAAAAACCGCTTGTCCGATGAAATTTAAATGGGACCACCACGGAAGTATACTCTATCTAACAAAAAAAGAATAATCAAAATCGGTTCATAAACGACGAAGTTATCCGCGAACACACATAAAAAAAACATATATACGGTCGAATTCAGTAACCGCCTTTTTTTGAAGTCGTTTAAAAAATACAAAGACTATCCAGTGAGATAATCACAATGATATTTATATGATTGCCGACAGATTAAGACTATGTACTAGTTATTTCAATAGTATTTCAATTAATTGTGTTAGGGCCATCTAAATAAGAGATGAGCAAACTTGTAAGGTTTGGATCTAGACTCTGGAATCAAAACCTCTCCCTCCCGTAACCAGCTAGCAGAGAGTCCAGAATGCTCGTAGCATGATTTCCCTGTTTAATGCTGATTCATTGAGCCACATATCAGCCTGGATTTTGGTCACTCGTCGCATCGATCAAGCCCTCTGATAGTTGACCGCGATCTCCAGGGATTTTCCAGAAGTTTCTGGAAAATCTGAGAAGCTCGCGGTCCCTATTAGCCTTGACCCTAAACGGTGCAAATACGTAACAACTGTTTACGTTAGCTTAATATTTGACATTACACACGTATAGATTTCTTCTTTGTAATGGAATCCTGAGGATAAATAGTATGGTCCTGTTATACCGTGCAAAATTTGTGAACGATTTTTTATATGCTGTATATATTATATTCACCTTCGCACTTCCATTTACAACATAAATCGATCAATTTCGTTAAAATAGTCATTAAAACGCGCGTTTATGGCGACTGGCGAGCAGTGGCCGGAAAATTTTACGATGATGGATCGGAAAGGCACACGGGTTCCGTGTCCCAAGTGGATACATTAATGCGCTTGTAAAAGTCATGCCATGATATAATGGTGCTTTCAAATATGTTGCCAACAATACTGGAACTGGAAACAACAAGGTTTTCCAACCGCAATGGGACAGTCGATCATTTTTACAGTGTTTGTAAAATTATGCACTGGATGCTTTGTTACATGATTCGTTTGAATTCGTTTTCATATCAATATCCGAGTCATATCCAGCCAACCTTGACTGATAAACTTATCTACACAATGTACCTAGGATGGGTTACCACTAGTAGAATTTTCAACGGAGCGTTTTTGTGCTTCAGAGTGCACTTACCTAATTAGTGTTACATTCGGTGATCGGAATGGAGTATTCAGACCACTCAAAGGTCTGTGACGACTGTCAGAGGCCTTTGAGTGGTCTGAATACTCCAAAATTGGGCTGGCCACTGGCTAAACACGATGGTCATTGTGGTGAAGGACCTTAACGCCTTTAATATACTTTGGAGGTCGATATTGTCTGAGTTGAGTTCCTTGGGTACTTAGGTAAAAATGAAACAGCTAACGCAGAGGCTTTATGAAGAATAATAAACATAAATAAATTATTCATTCAATGAACAAATTTAATAAAATCTTAATCAAATTATTTTCATTTTCAGACTAATTTCCCAAAAATGTTTAATATACATAAGCTGACAATAATAAACTTAATTTAAAACATGTATAAATGAGTAGGCACAGTACGCATATTGAAAATCACAATAATCATCAGGTTTCAACGACTTCTGCATTATTAAATAACGAGTGACTTTCAAAAAAGTAATTTTCTTATCGCGCCCTTTCTGTATACAAAATAACTTTCTATGATACAGAGGCTATTAATCATACTATGAAGTATGTTATAGAAATAGACGTGTACCCATCGTCCGACTAAAACAGATTTTTATAACCTGATTAAAAGGTATATTTTCTAAATTAAGACTGTCTATATCAGTTCCGGGTGATGATCAGATGCTCAGCATTTCTCTAAAAGATCGTATCCAGAACGTATTATACATCAGAGAACAAAGGTGAGGCATAGCTCAGCCAGCACGTTACCAAGTTGAAGTGGTGTTGTGCTGGGCATATCTGTCGAAGTACAGAAAACAGATTAATTATGATAGCTTGATATACAATGATGTTTTACTAAAGATGACGTATATCCATACTGCGTGGTGCTCAGATTTTGTTTCTTTACGACATAAACATGCTTACTGCGACAGATAATACGGTACAAATAATATAGAAAAGGATAGCTATATGTTTAGACTTGCGCTTGAAATACGCGTAATGAAAATTACTACAATTGACTTAATTTTGCCGCCTCAGTTTCCGCGCGCTTGTGCGACATCTACCTCATATAAACATATAATATCATTGTTGATATCCCGATATGTAAATAAATCCTTCTGAATCAGGTCGCTCGACCTAAGTTTCGGACACGCCCGACACATAGGTCGAGCAGTTCAACTATAAATGCGTAAATTTTGCCGTAGGATATCGGCCTAGAGATGTACCGCTGCTGCCGCACCCGTGGGTGTCGTAGGAGTGGGCTAAGGGATAACGTACTAGAAGGTGGGCCGCGCCCGCACCCGCCTGCCAAGCGTGGCCAGTACTATCGTACCCCTCCTCCTCCCCAAAGACATGGAGGCATAGGCCTCATAGGCCTCAGGCATAGGCTGGATATAGATCCAGCAGTGGATGTTTACGGCTAAGATTATAGTGTCAAAATAAACATCACAAATTAGTTATAATGCGTTAATAGGCAATGTTACAAATACCCGGCGATCGATTCATCACCGAGAGACCCACTTTGTATTGGGAGTTTTGGTAACGGACAGCAAGTTTTCGATACAGAAAGTTGCTGGTTGCATCTCAAGGAGCATCTCCGGGATATATCCTGACCTAGTATCCCTATAGAAACGGTATCTGAACTGACATGATTCAATGTTTATATTTTGAGAAATTTAGTTGCTAAAACACCGTCCTCTCTTCACTGAAATCTCCTTGAGAAATGGGTTATCTGGATGAGATCGCTCTAAGCGATAAGACCTCTCATTGTTACACCTAGATATGTCCTTATGTCAATATTTTGTAATATCTTATTTTGTGGTGTGGTGTAGAATATTTATTTAGTGGCCTTGATCTAAACCTTAAGGGCGGGAAAAATAAAATAGATAAATAAATTGATTTATTCTCAACAGAGTAACACTTATTTCTGCCCTAAATAACTTATGTTAATTTTGTATTTTAAGATATTTCCTATTGATTAACAAACAAATAATATGACTGGAACAAATAAATATCATATTATCACTCTGTCAAATTTTATTTCTTTCATCTTTATTGAATTCATCATATACTCGTATTAGCTATTACTTTCGAGTGACTACATAGTCACTCTAAAGTAATAGCCTAAGGTGATAAATATCAGATAAGCAGATAATATTCTTTTCTTTTTTCGGCCATAAGACGTCCACTGCTGAACATAAGCCTCCCTCTTGGGGGTTTTTGCCAATACTCGCCACGCTTGGCAGGAGGGTTGGCGAGCGCAGTATATTTTGTGACTCTCAGAAGGCGCTGCCTCACACCTTCTGGTACGTGATCCTTTAGCCGACTTTTACGGCACCCGCGGGAAGCGATGGGAGGGTACAATTCTAAGCCGGTACCACCACTGGCACACGGGAGATATAGAAAAAGGGACTGTGACAAAAGGTATGTCAATGGCACAATATTGATAGAATCCGATATAAGACTAGCCGGATCCTAAGATCCAGCAACTTCGAACCGGTCCTTGTGAAAATCAATGGGGGAGGCCTATGTCCAGCAGTGGACATCCTATGGCTGAGATGATGATGATGATGAAGATCCGGCAAACGATCCGGTCGTTCGCCGGATATTACCTCTTATAATAAAACTTGCGTGCTTTCTACACCCGAAGGTATCGCGTGCCATTCAAATGTAACATTGCGACCGAGTGCACCGAGAACAGCC
This sequence comes from Apeira syringaria, assembly GCA_934044485.1. NCBI lineage: Eukaryota > Metazoa > Arthropoda > Insecta > Lepidoptera > Geometridae > Apeira > Apeira syringaria. The sequence continues at coordinate 17,486,595 of OW203662.1, read as the reverse complement.
ATTAAACTCTTTTTTGCTTGCTTTTAACAAGAACTTATTCCATACTTAATTAGATTGAATTATTTTTTTTGCATTTGCTTAAGATTTTTACATAATATTTGTGATGAGGCCTTTGTCATTTATCCAGTCAATTTCAGTATAATAATAACACTTAATGAATGAATAAATTTTATTAAAATTGATTTTGAAAAACAATTCATTTACTTAGTCAGCTATTTTAAACTAAAACTTGATATTAAAAATATAAGGTTTAAAATTATCACTGAAGATCGCTGCTAGTAACTGTATAAATTAACTTTTTCCCACTATCTCAATTGATGGTCAGTGACGATGTTGTCGAAGATGTTATCACGCTAAGCCTCGAAGGTTTACTGATTGAAGGACTTCTGCCTTAGCAAACTATGTGTTTGGTGGCAGTTTTTTAAAGTTGAGGTTGACTAAGCAAGTACTCGTAAGTACTCTACCACCATGCTGGGAATTTAATAACAGTGTTACCTTCATCGGAAAAACCTTCCGATGGTGGGGATCAAGCCCATGGCATCTGCCAGTTTGACAGCGGACGCTCCCACCGCAGATCCATCATACCTTTTAAACTGCTATACTCTTAGTATGCTGCGGCACAGGGCATCATATCGTAAGAAAAACGATATTTAAAGGATAAAAAAATGTGTTTCACAGCTGGGAGTACTTTTTTTATGGTTCTCTAAGATTTATAATTATAAATCTTAAAAAACAGTGAAAAAAATGTACTTGCAGATATTCATGATTTTATGAAAAGAAAGTTTTTTTTTATATATATTATTTAGTGGTTCAACATCCATGATGATATTATATTATTTCATTCATTGAATTAACATTGATCATGTCAATGTCGTGTAGTACCGTGGTGGTACTGGCCTAGAATCCCATCTCTCCCCGCGGTTGCCGTAAGAGTCGGCTAAGAGATCACGAACCAGAAGGTGGACAGCAGTGCCTTCCTAGGATAGGACATCCTCCCGCCTGCCAAGCGTGGCGAATATTGGCAAATCCCCCCTATATGGGGGAGACATATGTCCAGCAGTGGAAGTCCTATGGCTGAAAAGATGTGAATGACATCTAAAGTTTTTTTTAATCAAATCAGGATCATGGAAGAACCATCTACGAGCCAAGATGCAGACAGCCGCTGTTCCAGTTGTATCTTGACCACTATGTTTCTTGATCAAAATGTAAAAAATAGTCAAAATTATCCTAGGATACTAAAAAATGTGCGCGATTAGACTCGATAATATAATTCATCTTGATTTTGATTTGCAAAATCTAAAAGCATTACCTTTTCCCGTTATTTTTTAACCTTACGTTTGACCACTGTCTCACCTGATGTTAAGTGACGACGCGGTCTAAGGTATTGCACGCAAACTTAAAAGAAACCTATTCACTCGCGACAAGAATACTCCGGGGTTGTACCTATCGGGGAACACAGACTCAGGCAGTGAGTTCCACTCTCTGGCAGTACGCATTATAAACGTGGAAGCAAAACGCTTCATGCGTAACGGTGGTATATGTACCATGATGATGATAATATATTATATGTCGCCAGAGACTGGTAAGTATTCCGGAAAAATGGTGAAAACGCTAGAGAAAACGGGATGGAGAGACTGCTTCTAACTGGTTATTGTTACAATCAGTGCCGGAGGCACCAACTGAAATGATAACAAAATGATAAACCAAAAAATTCCAAGCCTGAATCCATAAACCATATTCTTGCCACTAACTATGCAAGGTAGGATTCCGCCTTCAAGTTTCAGTTTACCGTTAGACGTCTTAACGGTTATCGCTTTAAGTTTAAGGCATCGCAACTTATAATGAGGGTAGTTGTGAACTATGTGAATAACTGCGTCATAAATGTAAGGAAACACCGGGGATAATTATAGCGTAGGGTGTGGGGGGAAGGAAGAATCAAAACAATGTATGAGGATATGCATATTTACGATAAGATCTCGGTTCAATTTGTAGGAGGAGGTAGCTTGAAGTTACAATTTTATTTTTATTTATTTATTTACATTCACACTAGGTCTTCATGTCCCAAACTAGGCAGAGCCTGTACTATGGTAACCTGATGATTGATATATATACTTATATACCTATACACACCCAGACACAGGTCAAACAGACATGTTCATACACACAAAATGTTTGACCTGTCCGGGAATCGAACCCAGGACCAGCGGCTCAGAAGGCAGAGTGCTACCAACTATGCCAACCGGCCAGTCGAACATATATTTCGTATACATATATACATATATTTCGTAACAATCATACAACAATACAACACACACTATGAATACCAGTATTCAACTAATATTAATATAATTAAAAAATGTGTCATAACTCTAAAATAAAAAGCTTTCTGTTTTCAACTTCTCACCAGATTGTTGACGGCGTTGAAATCAGACTCATCCGAATATAGCCTGCAGTTACACGTCAAAAAGTTAACGAAAAGATTAATGTATTTGTCGTTGACAAGTCAATTAACAGACGGCGTTGTTGAGACGGTGACATGGTCCCGATAATGGGCTCGCTTTAATTAAACTAATAAGCTTTAATTTGTTCGGATCACGATTTTGATATTTTAGTCCCTTAACAATATGCGGATCATTGAGAATGCTTTTTCAACACACTTGCTCGCAAAGTGAGCATCAGAACATCGTTTTTAGGGCCATAACCCGAACTTAACTTTAACTTTTTTAATATTGTTAATATTCACACGCAAACGCTACACCGTTACAGTTTAAAAATATACTTAAGAAAAGTATTCAATAATATATTAAATTAATGAAATACGTGAATATACATAAAGCAGAAACTATAGACTAATTTAAGTTAATTTTAAACCCAAATGATTTAACCGATCGATTTATGTCTGCGTTGTTTAGAGACTTGTGCAAAATTATATGATTCACAATGCATCGACTGAGTGTAGCATTAATTAGTCAGTGAGTATCAGGTCAGTGTATGTAAGTGTTAGGCTGAAATCTATGGATCTGTTACGCGGATATTCGAATTTAGGTTTTTAAAAAAAAACTATATTAACTCGCGACTTATTTTATTGGTCGGATATAGTAGGTACACGCGAGATGAATATCTTTAGGCAACCGCTCAGGTCAGAGGATGGAAACAGACTGCCGGTTTATGGCTCCTACTAACTACGGCTAGTACCCAAGACTGCTGAGTAGATCAGTCAGGGATGCCAGGTCAGCATTAAGGGTAACAAGGCTGGGGTATAACACCTCCCCCTTTAAGAGGAGACTTTGGGGTCACTTCAAAGTCTCTGTTAGACTCTAGTTCTAAGTGGAGCGATGGGGGATGTCATTTCTATTTCAGGATCTTGTTCGTCTATTGCATTTACAGTTTTGATAACGGGTTGAGGTGAAGATTTGGTCACATTAAATTTAAATTGAAAAGGTCGGTTGCCGCCAGATTTACACATTTTCCTAAAAATTAAGTAACTTAAGAATACAAGTATAAAAATTAAAATTACATATATGAGAGTGGAGTAATGTGTCCCATATTGTACTATATGAGGAATTGGAGAACGTTTAATGTTTTCCAAGTTATTCAAAAGAGATTTTAATTTCATTCTATCTTCGGAGTTAATATCATCTAAATCTATGTTATGTAAACGAACAGGAGACACATCACTCATTACCTTATTTAACTTAGCTAAATTACAACAAGTATCATTAATTAAACTAAAGTCTGGAATATGGTTGATGGGTGAGGTTATGTTGAGAGCGCTATATTTTGGTATAAGTGTAGTGCTCTTGCAGTAAGCAATACATTCCTTGGGAATATGTAGTATACCTGTTCCTAATATAATTGTTTCGTATAGTTGTGAATGGAGACAGTCTATGGAGATTTTAGTCGGTTCTGATTGTATGTAAATCCATCTATTTTCTGTTAGTGGTTTCCAAATGTCCAATTTTCCGTATATGATTTTTGATTCGCACTGTAATGGTTTTTCACTAATCACTTTTGCGAGGAGTTCACTTTCACAGGTAGGTTTCGCGTCAGTAGAGTATACGTTTTCGATGTCACAAATAAAGTTTCCCGGACTCACAGATTTGCAGACTTCCAGGGTGTCGAAACTACAATAAAAGGCTTTATCCTTGGTCATTGCTATATATTTGCTATTAGGTATGATTAGGCCGAATGAGTTTGGTTCCTTAGGTTTGTGAGGAGTAGGGAGAGCAACACTATGGAACAATACGTATTCTCTAGTGTTGACCAGTGGCACTTGGAGAACAAATATGATCTTATTACTAACATAATAACATGCTAACTTAGAGATACTTAAAATTAAATGTACAGAATTAATATCTAAAACTACAGGCAATTCAAGATCACTTTGTAAATGTATGTAGTTATCGGCAAGCTCTTTGTGTAACTGACTTGGAGTTATTATTGCAGGATGTAAGATGTTTTGGCTACTGAATAATATGGCGTTTGTTATGTCTTCCAACTGGAATGACAATGTGAGTATGGACGTTTCTAAGAAATCTAATATTTCGTTAATGTTGACAAGTAGTTGCAAACCGTTAGTGATCTTCGTAATGTTTTGAACACTTATTGAGAGCTTGTCGATAGCTTCATTCAGACTGGCTTCGTTTTCTCTGATTTTACGTAAAGTACTATTGTAGACAGACAATATTGAGGTAGTTACTAAAATATTTTCCTTCATTAGTGAAGCCAACTCTTTTTTTGTCATTTTGTAGGGATTCTATTGCTTCATTATATTTTAACCCATCGTTCTCGTCCAAGGTTCCAAAAATTTGCTTAAGGATTGTTCCTATGCCTCCTATCCAAGCACTACGTTTGATTCTATTGTCTATTAGATGCGAGATAGACGAAAATTCTTTACTCATATCTTGGAATTGCGCTATTAGTGGTTGTAACATGTTATGGCATTCAGTATCTATTTCTATAATGTGGGTTTCGTTACACAAGCGTCTTGTGATTTTCAGAGCGGCTTCAATGTTTTGTACGTGAGGTCCAAAATGTGAGATATCTACCGGTATCACAATTTTTAATTGAGCATTATTAATTTTAAGATTCCCTAAGTAATCGTAATAGAGACCTGGACTTGAAGTGATTGGCTGGATGAAATCTTGATGAGATTGCCCACCGACTGAACTGCAAATAATAATTACCATTAACCGTCAGCCACGGTAAGTAAACCTATTTATCCTATTATACTCTAACACTAACTTAATGTATTATTACTATTTTGTATTTTATTTTACAGGTGCGTCCGAGTACGGCATCGCAGGATAAGGTAAGTAGGTATTATGATACCAATTACGTTATTTGAGGTTATATTTTATTTACAGGTTCGGTTCCGATGTTTCAGCAGGTTTCACCTGATCGACGTGGTGCGTGACGTGACGTCGGTTAATTAATAAGGTAAGTGTATTATTATTATTTACTTTAACTATTTTGTAGGGTCCTTTCCAAAGAGGTGAGAGTGCTTTGCGCATTCTTAGATGATTTTTAATGTATACATAATCGCCAGATTTGTATCTAACTGTGCGAGTGCGGGTGTCATAGTAGGACTTCGATGATTCCTTGGATCTTCTTATGAGCTCCAAAGCTTTTTCGCGTGAATATTTTAAACGATTCTGGAGCATGCGGACATAATCGGGATATGTTGCTCCAGGGGATGCATCGTAGATCGAATTCGGGATTGTTGGTTTAGTTCCAAACATTAGTTCGTATGGAGTAAAGTGAGTTGTGGAATGAACTGATGTATTGTAAGTTAGCATGGCCGTGTAGATATAGCGCGGCCAGTTTGTTTGGTTTTCGTCGGTAAATGATCTGAGGTATTCCTTGAGGGTAGAGTGACTACGTTCAAGGGCACCTTGCGTTTGTGGGTGGTAAGGTGAAGCCCAGAGATTCTTTATTTTTAAGAACTCGCAGGTTTTCTTGAAGAGTTCTGATGTAAAGTTGGTCCCTTGATCCGTGAGGATCGCCTTTGGTATGCCGAAAGTGGAAATATAGTGAAGTAGGCATTCACTTGTTTCCTCCGCTGTAATACTACGGATCGGGTATGCAGAAGAGAATTTGGTGAGATCGTCTTGGATGGTCAATATGTATTTAAGTTTTGCGGGACCCGCTTCAGGCAATGGCCCAACAATGTCAAGGGATATCCTTTGTAAGGGTTCAGATGAAGTGCTTGTAATTTGCATTGGTGCGCGATTGATTTGCCTGAGAGCCTTATTAGTTTGGCATTGTGAACATTTCTTTACGAAGGCTTCAATGTCACTGCGCATATTCTTCCAGTAGAATATTTCTTGGATACGTTTAAGCATCCGGCTACTGCCGAGATGTCCGGCAATTGGGATATCATGGTTTTCCTTGAGTATTTTAGGAATTTCGGAAAGAGATGGATAAATAATTTTACCTTTGTATATATGAATGTTAAGGCCAGTGTTATTAAACAGATAGAGAAGTATATTATAAATTTTCACAAATTGATGATTATCAAACGGGTTCTTGAATTCTGTTATTGCAACGTCCGAGGTGACATTAGGATCGAAGTTAATAACTAGTTCATTTCTAAGCGATTTGAGACTCTTATAGATGTCTACATAGTCAGATTTGTCAAAATGGTGTACCTTGAAGAAGAGCAAATAATACGTTTTGCCTTCATGCGTAAATGATACGAAGGAGTTAAGAATTCTTTCTTTTTCCATAATGTTGTCGTTGTCAGGTATACTATCTAGTATACTTTGTACAAAAGGGTTAGATTCATCGAGATCGATTGAAGTGGGTACGATGACGATTTTGCATTTGGATTTGGTTATATCTTCATTATGTTCCTGAATGTTTGTAGTGAAAGACTTGTCTTTAGATGCAATCTCTTTCAGGAAGGTGGAATAATCATCGTCAGTTAAGTCTGGAAAGGTGCTCGTAGATGGCGGTGAAGCCAAAGCAGCAGGAATGTCGGGAGATGGTAAGTTCTCGGGAATATGTGAAGGTGAGGTAGTAATTTCATATTCAATTTCTCCTCTTAGGATGTCAGGGATGTTAGAAGGTAAGTTTGTTTCAGGTGGTGGTAAAATATCTTCGTTTAGATCGAGAGGATTTTGAGAAGGTGAGTTAATTTCAGGTAACGGCAAGATGTCTTCATTAGGATCGAGTGTAAGCGGGGATTGTGATGTTAGTTCCTCAGGGTTGAACGACGGTGGAGATATCAATAAATCCATAAGGTCCTGATCGAGTCGCTGACTGGATTCTCCCTCTTCATTAGAAATTTCTGGAATGTTTTCAGGTTGTATTGGATTAACGGGAAATCGGGATAATGCATCAGCATTGGTGTTGATTTTTCCCTTTTTATATTTAATGTCATATTCGAACTCTTCCAGCTTTAATCGCCAGCGGATAAGTCGTGACCCAGGGTCTTTACATTTAAACAACCATTCTAATGGCTTATGGTCCGTCAGGACTGTAAAACGGTGACCGTATAAATAGGGTCTAAAGACTTTGGTGCCGAATATTACGGCGAGACACTCCTTTTCAGTGACGCTATAATTACATTCGGCTTTATTAAGCGTGCGAGACGCGTAGGCAACAGGACGATCTTGTCCAATGGGGCCTTGAGATAGGATTGCTGATATCGCGTAGTTAGAAGCATCGCATGTTAATAGAAAGGGTTGCGTGAAGTCGGGGTATGCAAGGATTGGAGCGGAGGTTAGTTTGTTCTTTAAAGTCTCAAAAGCGAGCTGTTGTTCATTTTGCCATTTAAAAGGTATATCCTTTTTCAAAAGAGATGTTAAAGGTTTTGCCAATTTAGCGAAGTCTGGGATGAACCTTCTATAGTATGAGACCAGTCCTAGGAAAGATTTTATGTCTTTTGGGGATTGGGGAGTACGGAAATCAGTGACGGCTCTAGTTTTATCATGATTTGGTTTAACGCCATTTTCACTGATGACGTGACCCAGATAGGCGACTTCACGCCTGAGAAATTCACACTTGTCGGGCTGTAGTTTTAAATTGAATTCTCGGAGTCTTTCGAATACGTTAGCTAGGTTAAGGATCTGACTGGGTAGGTCATGCGAGTAGATTACGACGTCATCTAGGTAGACGAAGCACCGGGTGCCTTGTAAACCGGATAAGGCTGTATTCATGAGCCTTTGGAATGTGGACGGGGCATTTTTAAGCCCAAAAGGCATACGGGTAAATTGAAAATGACCTTGAGGGACATTGAATGCAGTTTTGGCTGCGTCGGCTTCGTTTATCCGGATCTGATGGAATCCGGATGCGAGATCAAGGGTCGAGAAATACTTACTATTTCCAAGTTGGTCTAATATCTCAGTAATTTGAGGAATGGGATATGTATCACCGATTGTGACGTCGTTTAACTTCCTATAGTCAATGACGACACGCCATTTTTGTAGGCCGGATGCATCCACCTTTTTGGGTACCACCCATATTGGCGAGGACCAAGGTGAAGCAGAAGGTTCAATAATACCTTGGTTGAGCATCTCACTCATTTGTTTGTTTACCTCGAATTTGTGGACTTCGGGGAAACGGTAAGATTTAGTGTGGATAGGGATATCCGTAGTAGTTTTTATGTCGTGTTTGACAGCCTCAGTAAATGTCAGTTTTTCTCCTGGGAGATGAAAAATGTCAGAATAGTCTGAGCATAAATGGAAGAGAGCATCGGCTTCTTCTTGATTAAGATGGGAAACGCGTAATTGCTTTAGTACTTCTTCCGTTCGTCTTACGGTGTCAACTGAGTTCGTCGAATTAATGTTGAGCACAGGATACGGTGGAGATTTTTCAAATGAGTGAGCAGGTATGGGGGTAAGTCTTAGATTTAAGCCTGATTTGACATTGAGAGAATTTTCAGATGTGTTTACGACAGAAATATTTATCCTTTGATTTTCCTTTACACGAACTATGCAATTCGCTATTAGTAATCCATCAGGTTGATTCTGGTCTAGTACAAGACCTTCCTTCAATTCCGGATTTTGTACAGAACATTCGATTATTGTTTCAGATCTTGGAGGGATTATATACGCGGGCTCACAAAAGTGGAGCTTTAGGGGCGTTTTTCCTATGTGAAGTAAATTTTCACTGTAATTTATATTACAATGATGGGCATTAAGCATGTCAGAACCGATGATGCCATCATAAGGTAAGTTAATGTCCTTTATAACATGAAATTTGTGATATATTGTTTTTGTCTTATCGATCTGTAGTTTTAACTTGAAATGACCGATTGTAGGCGTTGGTTGATCGCCGGGGTCAATGCCTTTAATATTAATTGGTTCTTTAATCACCCTTAAATTTTGTTGCATACAGGATTCTTTGATCAGACATATGGCTGAACCTGAATCTACCAATAGTGCTAAAGGAATGTCAGAAATATGGGTATAGAGAAGGACGTGCGGCAATAGCCGTTTGGTTGTGTCGATGTTTATTTCAAAAATCTCCTGACTGGGAACGAGGTTAAAGCCCGATAAGTTTTCATCAACGTTTGCTTGGGACTGGTTGCCCTGTTGGCAAGTTCTTGATGGAATTTTAATAGCACCGTCTGTTTGGGGCTGGCTACCCTGTCGGTTGGTGCCTGATGGAAATTTGATAGCACTATGCTTTTGGGGCTGGATACCCTGTTGGTTAGTGCCTGATGAAATTTTAATAGCACCGTCTGTTTGGGGCTGGTTACCCTGTCGGTTGGTGCCTGATAGAAATTTGATAGCACTATGCTTTTGGGGCTGGATACCCTGTTGGTTAGTGCCTGATGAAATTTTAATAGCACCGTCTGTTTGGGGCTGGTTACCCTGTCGGTTGGTGCCTGATAGAAATTTGATAGCACTATGCTTTTGGGGCTGGATACCCTGTCGGTTAGTGCCTGATGAAATTTTAATAGCACCGTTTGTTTGATGCTGGTTAATGTTTAGAATATAATTAGAAGTGAAGTTGTCTTCTAGCGATGTGTCGGTTTTTTTTTTCTCTTGGCCCGGACGGCACACACACGGACCAGGCTTTAGTTTAAAGGTTGCTGTTGCTCGCAATGGGTAAGATTCACATCGGGATGAGTGTCGTCAGTTTCGTCCTGGCCAACACATTCATTAAATTGATCCGAGATAAAATTAACGCGAGGGGACGGCCTATAATAATTTTGGGTTTGTTGGTTCCTGAACCGATTATTATTATATTCTCGTTTTCTGCAAGCGGTGATGTCGTGTCCGGGCGTCTTGCAGTAACGACAGAACGGATTTGGATTGGATGACCCTTGAGGTGCTAGATTATTGGGTCTTGGCGAAGATGAAGTTGTGTTGAAAAATGGTTTAGAAGGGCCGGCTTTGAATCTGTTATTATTACTAGAGCTGGTCTTTTGGTCCAGCTGTGGACGTCTATACAGGGTCTGTTGTATGCGTTCTTCAGAGACGGCAAAATTGATAGCCTCATTCATAGTTTTGGGGGACTTACATCTCACAATGTTTGAAATGCGAGGATGAAGTCCCATAACAAAATGATGGAGGGCAAGATCCTCCATGGCCGCGGTGCGGCCTGGCATTTCCTTTGCTTTGGTTCCGGATAGGGAAATTTCGGTTAATAATTGTGAAAGATAAGTCTCCATACGGAGGGCGTACTGGCTTACATTGTCTTGCGGACCTTGTTTTGTTTCCTGTAAGTCAGCGAGGAGGTGCGAATAGTGTTTTCGCTCACTAAATTGGGTCTTCAAAAACTCTTTTAGTTGATCCCAAGACGCAAATTCCTTTATGGAGCAGGCGATTTCCGCCTTTCCATTTAATTGGCTAAGTATGAATTTAAATAAGATAGGTTTTTGAATTTCCGAAGCAAGTTCAAAAGCATTGTCGCAATTCACAAGAAATGAATTAAGAGTTTCCCTACTGCCATCATAGGACTTGATGAATTTGAACAAGATATTTAGGTCTAATTCGGCCATGGCGAGAGCTGCGGCGGTTTTCCTAGTGATGCGAGGAGAACTAAGAGGTGACTTCGCTAGTGTATCACTTGTAGCCTGTTCGTTTCCTTGTAAACCAATTGTTAATGCACTACCTTCTTCGGACTTTGGCACCTTTGGCATAATTAAACTTACAGAACAAAATTAATAGAACAGGTCACGAGCGATGAATACAAAGAAATAATACGATAACGATCTCATCAAATAAATATAGTGAATTAAAATGAAATGGTAGTTCACATAAAATATAAAATTAAAACACGATGAAAAATATTAGCGGAACCTAATAATCTCTCGGCTTAATCATAACAATGACCAAAGACTTACAGTATGAGCAGCTGTGCGTGGGCGACCGATAAGAGCACGACGGCGGCCGGGAACATTACGGCGAAATAAGTCACGTTGCAGCTTGCGGGTCTCTAGTTGAGTAGTCGACGGATTCCAGGAAATGTTTTCTTCCGATGCTTGATTCGATTTCGAGTACTGGATGTCGCAATAGGCGATTGTTAAGAAGCACGTTAGGTATTTTCTTTACTTGCAGGTACGGGGCTCGGAGCACTTATTTTCTTCACAGGACGAGTATAGATCCTTTCCAGGATTTTAAGGATTTCGTGGCTATGCTCGAGGATATTTCGGTGAGTATGTTATGCACTTGTATTTCACTCACTGGCACAAGGTAAGTTTATTTTCATTTGATTTAAGGAAATGGATGCAGGGCGAGTCTGTACGCGGCGCCTAGGCACTGGGGATTTTCGATCCCACCGCTGCCACCAAAATGTTACGCGGATATTCGAATTTAGGTTTTTAAAAAAAAACTATATTAACTCGCGACTTATTTTATTGGTCGGATATAGTAGGTACACGCGAGATGAATATCTTTAGGCAACCGCTCAGGTCAGAGGATGGAAACAGACTGCCGGTTTATGGCTCCTACTAACTACGGCTAGTACCCAAGACTGCTGAGTAGATCAGTCAGGGATGCCAGGTCAGCATTAAGGGTAACAAGGCTGGGGTATAACAGATCGTAGTTGGACTTAGCTCAGTCTTTACTTACGGCGAACTTTTTTAAGCAAATACTCAACAAATACTTAGGCTTCGAATTTATAGTCCCTGTGATGCTAATAAAATGCTTAGCATTAGCTAAGCATGTGAAAAGTGTCAAAGCACAGATATTTCACTCTATTCTGTGGTGACGGAGAAACATTTCGATATTGCTTCTTACAATAAAATTTCTCTTTCATAGATTTCAAATTACTTAAGTGAGATAAATGTTGGCAGATATTCAAATGTGAAATAGTTTCATGTGTCATTATGGAGTCTTCAAGTCGCGAGTGAATAGGTTCCTTCTAAGTTTGCGTGCTCCACCTTAGACCGCGTCGTCGCTTAACATCAGGTGAGACAGTAGTCAAACGCAAGCTAATAATCTTAAAAAAAAATGCCTTTCGTTTTTAACTGAAAAATGTAATATTCAGTTATTCAACTACTTATCACTATTTGAATAGAAGGTTATAAATTTGTAAGAGTCAATCTAAAGCGCTGTTCACACATAGCGCGGCCTTTGAATAAATCCTAAATTTATGAATATGATTAATTGTTTTAGTTTGTTCCTAAGCTGTCAGGAAAAACGAAACGCATCGGTGTGGTTTGTTTTTACGACCATAGAATTATCATATTCTTATTTTTATACGGATAACATCTAAGTATTCCCTACGTCGTCAAAGATGACGACTTAGACTTTGCTCAGCAAATGCTTAGCCTATGAAGAAAATCTTACGTTTATAAATTTCAATTTTCTCAAAAGTCAAAGTACGGTCTATAGATTTCACCCTTAGAGTTGCATTTCCTGCTTAGGTTGAATTATTTTTTTTGAGCCAAGCACGCAATACTGGGGAGTAATGGTCAAGCGTGATTGTGCCTACTCACAAAGTTAATAATTTCAATTTAGCTGTACATGCTCTACTCCATCATACGATGGAGATATTAAAACTCGAATTACTTCATTTTTTTCCAACGCAGGATTTGAATAAAATATGTTTATATATAAGACTTTACTCGGCGATTCGTAACAATGCCAGTGGTACATTTAGATAAATAATTTCCATTCATTTGTTTGTTCATCAGTGGAGATGCTGAAAAATAATGAAAAATATTGCACTTACTTATTATAATTTATTATCTTATAATTATTGCATTTTTAAAATTTGGAGTTATTTTGGTAAATTTCAGATTGGCAATAGTAGTGAAAATAAAAAGAAATAGTAAACTCTGTTTTCCACATCAATCATAATTAATCATGAAAAGACACTTATAGACAAAAATTTAATGTTGTTATCCATAATTATGAATAAATGATGTTTTAATTACTAAATATAAATTAATAATTATGATCGGATTTCGACCAATAGGCGACTACCAGTAATATTACGAAAGTGACCTATTAATAATGTAGGAAGTAAGTGAATAAAAATGGTAAATAAATAATTTTATAATAAACACGTGTAATTACAATAAACGTATGCCAACTTCTTAAGTGTACTTCTGTGTGGAAATAAATTAATTAATTTTTATAACTCTCCATGACTCTGTGACATTATCCAGGTTTACTTCGTGTAAATATTGAAGCGACCCTAAAAGACGTTGTGTTTATTACTACGTTTTGCGACACGTAATCGGTGTTACATGATATACTTAGACAAAATATTTCCAGGAAGCGGACGATTAAACCTTCAACTCTCAATAACATAACAACTCAATCGAAGCAAACCGCACGCATTTGTTGCATTCTTTCCCACCCACAAAGATCATACAACAATAAAGTGAACAAAAAATGGTCTGATTGACGTGTATCAAACATACAATTGTATGTAAAGTGCTGCCAACTACCGGCTACCGACATCCCATTAGCATGATCACGATCTAAGCTAGTCAGGTTCTATTCTGACACATCAATTTAAAACTCACTAAGTTTGATATTCTCACAGTGCTAAATCTAATTGAGATTGTAAGCGCCAAAATCATAATTTTAACATTTTATATATATACATACATACACAATGATAAAGAGGAAAGATTTTTGTATGTTTGTAACGAATTAACTCAAAAACTACTGAACTGATTTCAAAAATTCTTTCACCTTTTCAATTCAACATAAACTCTGGGTAACAGAGGCAAGGCAGAGATTCTTATTACAAGAAAAAATTAGGGATCCTTAATAAAACTTTAATAATGTAACCGTGCGACGCCGGGACGGGACGCGCCGCTAGTGCAATATTAGATTATGTATTTATCATCGAGAGTTGTATGCACAACACATGCAATACAAAAAACAACGAAATTTGAATTAATTTGTGAAATCCTTAAATGATCCGTCAGTTATATTTTATTTATTCTATTTAGACATTTACACTAAAATTATCACTTTTAAGAGCATTATGAGTCGTAATAATTTTGTTATTTACAAACGGATTTGACCATTTGTTAAAATTTAAAGATTGGAAGCTCTCGTGAGTTTGACACATTATTATATATGTATTATGGGGCTTTACTCACGTTTATAGTCGAAGTATTTCGACCACTGGTCGGTCCAAACGCATGCGAATTGCGGAAGTATTCAATGTATGAAACAAAAATGTTTTTCAATAACGTATACTTTATAATAGACCTTGTGTGAATGTTAAAAAATAAAAATTAAAAAAAACATGAAAATAATAAAAAAATATATGTCAGAAATAAAAGTTAAAATACATTATGGAAAATATATACAAATACACTAGTCAATCCGAATAACCTGCCCCTTAAAGTTCCTGGTGCAAAGATTGCCATAGCACTGGGAGCATTACCACGTTGAATGGCAATCGCGATCCTCCAAGAACGAGCTGAAGCGAGAGTCATCTTAGGCTTATCTTCATCAAAAATATATTAGAAACAACGTGGTGTGAATGTTAACCATCAATCTGATGGTGGCTGCTTTGATTCTCACCAGCGGCTTGAGCTTCCGTAAGATTATTACCAAATCTTAGATAAGATATTTTTCATTACCCGCCTGGCTTGCAACTACCCTCAAGTTTGAAAACTATAATAAAAAACACAGTGAGTTAAAGCAGCCGTCTTTGAGAATCTGTGAACATTCTATGTCTAGTGGGATGTAACCTTAGACCACATCATCCCTGACCACCAAGTGAGATACTGATCAAGCGCTAGATCTATATAGTAATAAACAAACAGCACATCATTACTGACCATCAGACATCAAGTGAGGTCAAGCGCTAACAATGACAAGAACTTAAAACACCATCTTAAACCAATAGTGTAATTTTGTTCCGTGATCAACTAATCCCCGGCCTACCCTCATTTTAACTTTTTTTGGGATCACAAATCATCGTGTTACTTGTTTATTTCCAACTGCGACATGGGTCGCCAGCTAGTTATAGATAAACTGCAGACGGTTGTAACGAATTGCCGTTGTAAATGCATTGTTTTATTGAAGGGCACTCTTGACCTACGGGCACAAATAAATGGGCATTCGTGATATAATGTTGCATGTAATTGGATTGATCTGGCGGCGTCTTTGTCAAACCATATCGGAAGTTTTGTAGTTCAAATGTATTGTATGAGACTACCTGCAATGTACTATCTACGTGCAAGAAAGGCTCTTGTATTACGAATTAGGTTGTTCAAGTTACTTCCCCATAATATATCGCTTAACATCAGGTGAGACAGTGGTCAAACGCAAGCTTATAATCTTTAAAAAAAATTTAAAAAATATATGCCCATTTTACGTGATGTATGAAATATTGAAAAGAACAAGTCATTGTTAAATTTCTTGTAATACTTACCTTATCGTCGGTCGATGTTAAGATTATCGACCAATAATCATAGGACCAATATATACAATACTTTCATTTATATCATTATACCAGCGGTTAATAATAAAAGTAATTATTAAGAAGTAACTGTTATAAAACATATTTGTTAGAATTCAAACAGTTAAATCTTTTGAAAATTATTTGCCTTCAGCATGGATAAAAAATAACTAGCCCTTAATGATATTCATGAGGTTAACAATGGGAGGTATACGCTGGTGAGTTTACAGTCTGGCTACCAAGAGAATGCTTTAATTTAACAAATGTTAAACCGCATCAATACTCAAACAACAGAAGAACGAACCGCTATATAAATGGTAACCATACATGCAATGAAATTACGGTATACATATTATACGCAACAGACTCCCATAATGATTAAACGTCCGATTGTATATTAACTTTCGGTTAACTGTATGGTAAAAGCGACGGCGAGCGGTATGTTTGACCGACGATTAAATTGATAATTGGACGTTTTATATTTTGGAGCACAACAGCCCTATAATAAGACAAAAGAAAAGAAAAACACCATTTTCAAAGAACGTATATCCAACAGCGTTACGTTGTTCTTTGCACTTGTTTAATTAGAGGACCCTTGTGAGAACAGTAGCGTCTTAAGCACCTCACGTTTAGACGAGAAATGCTCTCCTAAAGTGCACTTGGCCAACTAGGGGTGCGCTTTGCACATGTTTATTTTGGAGCTCTCAAATTATTTTTCGTGTAAAGACGAAAACTTAGTGAATTCTTTATTAACAAAAAGTGAACACATTATTTCTGTAATTCTTTTAACATACGTGAAAGGCGTAAATACAGCAATATTGATAGCGGGTTTAAATTTGAGCCTTTTGGGGTTGAAACGCTTGGACCGTGTGGGGCCGAATTTTATGAACTGGGGCTCATCCGTCTAAAATTATTGCTTTGACTATTGCTATAGTTATCGTCTTTCTTTCCATCTTTTCGAACCTAAGCTTCAACAATTAATGATTAATTAACTGTTGTAGCTTTCTTAGGTTTGTAAAGACGGAAATAAAGTCGAACACTATAGCAATAGCAATAATTTTAGGCGGATGAGTCCCTGTTGGGGGACTAAATAAAGCAACACTTGACCGAAATGCTGGCCTTTATCTTGTGCGAAGAGAATTCAACGTTGCAATGCAGTCAGCATTTTGGGAACTTTGCCTACTGGTAGTGGTTTAATATATAAGTCCATTAGTCCATTCAAATTATTTTAACTGTACGTTATTTTTTTAAGTTGTATTACTTAATAACTAATGTTTCAAACATACAGTCTAGTAGAATAGAGTTTATCATTATTTTGTACCTTTTTGATTTTGCTTACTCTTATAATTTTTTGTTTGTCGCTGTCTCACCTGATGCTGGGTATGATGATGTGGTCTTAGATGTTTCATGTAATCTAAGGTACCCTAGAGTGTCACTAGGTACCCTGTAGGTTCCTACAGCATGTAGGTATAGGTACTGAGGTACTGAAACCATTTTAACACATACCACTTAAATAGATAAAGAAATTCTGAGAAGAAATTAAATATAGAATGTTTTTGTTTTGGTTTGAGAACAAAACAATTGAGCAGCTTAAAAACTCCGTCAAAGAGCTGGCTATTATCCTATCTGCCAACCAACATTAACCTACGTAGTGCAACATGGCCAAAATACTCTTTGTGAAGACGGTTCATGTCCTAGCATGTACCTATTTGGCTGATTATGCAAAAAAATACACGATGAATATCCCGTGTTCAAGTTGAAACGTTGACATAGGAATTAAACCTCCCGGACATCTAAGCGCTGATCTACGCCGACTCTTTGACAAGTACCTGTCAATCTACAAAAAGCCGGTCAGGTTTGGCTACAGAACGCATATCAATGTCGTACAATTCATTCGGTATAGTGAACGATAGCAAATCGAATTATTTAATTTGTCGTGTCGGATCCGATCAAATTGACGGACAGTCACGAGTCAAGCTCAAGGCTGAAAACCTTAACCCTGATGTACGCTTAATTTAAGCACAAAGGAAGATTTACTATATCTGTATAAGTTAAGTTAGGAATGCATTGCATATATTGTTGTTTTTAAATTAGAAATGTTCAATTTTTAATTATTTATTTATTGTATAGCTTCAAAACTATTACTTTTTCATGTCATCATTGTGGTAGTATTTTTCTTATCAATTGGCTTCTAGCAAGGTGTTCCAGCATGCTGTACAATATGCGCAGCCTCTATCTTTATGGTTCTGATTTTAAACTTACGGCTCCTCTACACGTCAACAGATGAATAAAAAAAAAAAAAGATGCGCCCGCGGAGACTTTCGTGAAAATTTGCGCATGTACCGTTAAAACAGTTTACAAACGGGCAGAGTAAGAGATGTAGGAACGTCTGAAATACTGTGAGTGAGCGAAACAGTTATACAATTATTAAGCCCAGTCCCTAACGACTCGATAGGTTCTGTGTAGCGAGATATGAGGACAACACACTACAAGGCACAAACTTACCTATCGTGTTTTTTAAACTGGCAGCTGTCGTAAATAATAATGCAAACGAATAGAAATCTCCAAATTGATATGCAGATGCCATATGTACAATAAAATAATTATCACGCGCATAGCCATAGTTCGCTGGCAACAGTTGTTGTCATTGCAACAACTGTTGCTAGCGTACAAATAATTCATTTTCAACCGGCTGGGAACCGGTTTGGAAATAATATCACTAAAATGATCACTAAGCCATGACGACTGTCGTTAATAATAGCATCATTATCACGATTGCAATAATGATGCAATAACATCGACAACAATTATGTTCAGCTTGTGTACAATTGCTGTCATATTTCCCAGTGCATTATAACTAAATAGCATACCTATGAATAATAAATAACATGACAATGATAAATTTGAACCCGCCTATACAGGATCCATTCACAATTCCTTAACAATAGGTGATACTTCCTACAACTCTATTTGTACATAAGGTGTGAATAACTAACAATGGAAATAGGTGTAGCTGCTGACAATTCCATTTTGGCACCTCATCCAGAACAGACTGATACGTATACTGTGACGTTAACATACAATTTTGATGTGTCATTTTAGTTCTCAATATGTTCAACATCGTTGAGTTAGGATAATATTATAGATGGGAGACAATTCTGCTATTTAGTTATTATTTAATCAAGTGGTCAACAATATTCCACATCTAATGTCGGTTAGCAAGGTCTAGCCTCTAAGCCAGGCTAAGCTTGCATGGAAGATGATATTAAATACAATTAGATCTGTGTCTAACAAAGAGATCCAATGGTCCTAATTCTATTAATCGCTCGTATTCTATTTACGCCAAAATTCAAATTCGTACAATTCTATACAACGCTATTTCTAATATTAGATGAGTTGCTGGCCTATCGCGGGTAGTTGTAGTCGACAAATAAGTGGCGACTATTTTCATTTATACTACCCGCAATTTTAATAAAACCATATAATTTTAGTGTTGGTATAGATAAGCGTCATACTTATTTGTTACTTATCGTAACCTTATAAGAACTTATCCTACTTACTCGTATCTCATCACAATTTTTGTTTTTTTTCATTGCATAGCGCACCAACTTTTTTGCAGGCCCCGGTTGTCATAGAGTTAGATCTACGCGAACTGCAAGCGGTCGAATGGCAGGAAGCGGCAGCAGAAGACCGACATCGATAGCGGTCTTTTATAACGAAGGCCATGACTTACTATGAAGTTAGTAAACAAACTTAAATTCAATCGATTGATTCGTTATTAGGTCTTTTAAATACCTACTTACCAATCAGTAAATAAATGTCACTGACATTTTGAAATAATATTCAAAGATCTATCTCTTGAATCTCTATTTTAAACTTGTGTAATAAAAAAAGATAAAATAATCCTCTATAATTATTTGCTAGAGAGTACAAAATATACGAATTTAAGTAAATAAAATGAATCGACAATTTTTTAATATTTTTTTCATATTTTCGTTATGGCACAAGAAAGGCTTTTACAGAGAAAACAAAATTGAGAGATAAATATAAAAAACACTATTCATTTATCTGGACAAATCATAGCGCAGGTGAATCTGCGGGGCGCAAATAGTCTTACAATATGTCATTGTAAAAGCAACTAACTTATTATAAAAATGCAGAATAGTGGTTCAAATGTGGTGACATACAACTCAATACGCATACATGTCATCATTGTCAGGAAGAGACGAGGCAAGACAAAATCTGCTTACGCAAATGTCATTTCCTTAGTGGATGATGAGATCAGACGGTTACATCATCATCATCATCAACAGACGGTTACGTGAGCTTACAAATATGGTAAAGTATTTTTATGGAATTCTTGCCAAATTGCCCCTAGCTTGTATCGGCTGATGATTGACCACTTGGTAGATTTATTTATTTATTTCAATGAACACATGCAACTTACAGACTAAGCAAAAACATTTTTTTTTTTTGTATTAACATTCACACAAGGTCTTCAGGTCCCAAACTAGGCAGAGCCTGTACTATGGTAACCTGATGACTGATGTATATACTTATATACATATACACACCCTGACACAGGTCAAACAGTCATGTTCATACACACAGATATTTGACCTGTCCGGGAATCGAACCCGGGACCAGCGGCTCAGAAGGCGGAGTGCTACCAACTGCGCCAACCGGCCAGTCAAAACATTAGATGGTACAATTTAAATGAGCTACAATTTTTATTTTAAAATTGCTTGCATTGTCATGGAATTTATCAAGATCTGGATATTGAGTGATTATGTCATTAATGAGCTTGATAGCCCTCGCGGTAGGAGCATTAGTAGCGCGAACGGTGTGGAGATGCGCTGGCGGCTCCAGCAACCTGTAGATACACAGCCGGTAGATATTAACATAGTACTCGACTAGTAGCGCCGTGGTAGTACCGGCCTAGAATAGTACTCCCCCATTTCTTCCCGCGGGTGCCGTAAGAGTCGGCTAAGGGACCACGTACCAGAAGGTGGGCAGCAGCGCCTTCTGAGCATCGGAAATCATACTGCGCTCGCCAACCCGCCTGCCAAGCGTGGCGAGTATTGGCAATTCCCCCCAATTGGGGGAGGCATTTGTCCAACAGTGGACACCCAATGGCTGAGATGAAAAATGAAACTCGACTAGTAATCCAAATTAGTTATTTTATTATAGTTCTACTGCCATCTACCTTTGTATGACCTAGTTATAGCTTGGATAAAAAAAACAGTTCAAAAGTAACTTCTATTAAAATATTGTGCTCATAGTACCGACTTCGACAATTAATTTCACACTTTTAGTGTTGAAGATTCCATTTTTTGGTATATTTTTTTCAGTCTTTTGATCTTTGATACTCACGAGATCAAATGTCATTGTGTATGTTCACGGACTTCTTCACCCGTACTTAGAATGTCGTCCAAGTAGACTTCAAGATCAAGGACTTCGTCCAAGACACTTCTCATGTATTGGTCGGTTCACCCAATCGAATGTTCTGAGGTAAGAATAATAAAAAAAACATACGTGTAGAATTGAGAACCTCCTCCTTTTTTGATTATTATTTATATTAATTAACGTGACAAAAAATATTATAGGTACAAAATATGACCCCCATCTGCTGGTATTTACAAACTTACAAAAGAGCACTTTTAGTGTTCGCGTCGTTCAAATCAAAATTACTTATAGCTGTCATATTTATTAATGCATCCAAAGACACATAAGTAATCTTAATATTTGCGTTAGTTATACCTAAAAGTACCTTCGTCTTTACTTTAACAGCGTTTTAACATAATGCCTGCATCATTATTGCTTTTTGTAACTTTAAGGAATGCTAACTAGCTAACACATGTGCTAAAATTATCGCCTGTACATTAAATTACCTTTATATTAATGTTAAAATTTAAATTTAAATGGCAAAATAATGATGATTATCGTCTACTTTCAATGTAATCGGTGCCAAAGACTACCAGGAAATAAGCCAGGAATTGGTACTTTCGTTCGGAGCCGAAAAACATACACTTATGAATTCGTTACTAACCTTTTAAAAATACTGTTTAGATCTAGTGTTTGACCACTGTCTCAAGTGATGGTCAGTGACGATGTGTTCGAAGATGTTAGTACGCTACACCTAAGATGCTTGCTGGCGGCTTTCAAAGATTGCTGAACACACTATGTTCTTGGTGACAGTTTTTCGACCTTGAGAGTGGTAGCTAGCCAGACCTACTTGAAAGTTACCAAACTCTAAGCTTGAATTTGAAGCTCAAGTTGGTGGGAATCGATCCAGCTTCCGTCAGTTCACAGCCGACGCTCCCACCGCTGAGCTATCATCGCGTTATAAAGCAATAAGTGAAATTTTGCCTTTATCATATAATCACAAGCAGTGACAAATTACCGTCCTTGCAAAGCGCACCTTCGATTACTCATATCAAAGTTATCTAACGTAGCCTAATTGACATAATACAAGCTAAGCTTGTGTTATGTTAATAACTTTTACATAATTTATCACCTGCCGCAAGCTCCCACGTTTGAAGACACGCTAATGAGCTGCAGTCTTGAACTGGTGACCATGGCACAATGTGGAATTCACAGGTGGATAATATGTTATTATCCTTTGACACTTTATGATCAAAGCTATGATATCTCAGAAGAGACATATAAGGCAGATATACAAAAGGTTTCACAACAATGCTCAAAAGGCTTTGAAACTGATAGGAAGGTTAGCTACTCTCATGGATTGATTGGCTGACCTTTTGAGGGTCGTTTAGATCCTATTCATCAGGAATTGATTGAACACGATCAGGAGGGGAAGAATATGGTTGCTACTCTGACAGGTTTATTTTTTAAATACATTTTTAGCCGACTTCAAAAAAGGAGGTTACTAAATTCACGCATAGCTTCGTCGTTTATAAGCCGATTTTGATGATTCTTTTTTTGTTTGACAGAGTATACTTTCTTGGTGGACTCATTTAAATTTCATTAAAATCCGACAAGTGGTTTTTAAGTTACACTCAAATAATTGAAAAGTCTCTTCTGCGACTGCCTTCTCAATTACTATTATCAAATCAAATATTTCATAACATTAATAAAAAGCTTTGATTGACATTCCGTCGCTGTCACTGATGTTAAGATATCTATAGATAGGTAGGACAGATAACGCTTAGCTAAAGCTTGTTATTAACAATGAAACAATGGTTGGAATAATTAGACGCCTGTGTCTGCCCATTTCCTTTCAAATAAACTTCCGTGTATATCTAACTACGTATATTATTTGGTTCTAATTGTGGGTTGCCATGTACACGAATAAGTAATTTTGAAAATAATGTCGTGTTACCCACCTAGTTTTGAAATGTATAATTTAGTTAGTATTTCTTTGTCTTTGTGATCTTCAAACAATGGTGTATAATCATGTATTATCAATGGATCTGATTCTCTAATTTTGAAACAGAGATATCAACAGTTCAAAGAAAATTAGGCAACCAGGTTATTGAAATATAATTTACTCGAAAATTATTATCTATCGTTTGAAATTATTGCTGTTAGCTCCGCTTGTGCGCATCTTAAGTCAAGCGTTATTTTCTTTTAAACATAATTTAAAATACCGCAAATACATGAATACTCCACTTGCACACTTTAACACTACCTCTACTCTTTACACACACATTGCGCACAAAAGGACATACAAAGACATGAACTATGTCATAGGTGCCATAGAAAGAAAATATATTTATTAAATCTATAAAAATTTGGCAAACTTTGTTGCTATCAAGAGGCCAGAGAACCTTTGAGAACATTATATGGTCACTACAGGAAGATGATTCCCGCGACACGGGTTTTTCTAGTGCGGGTAACAAATAATAATAATGATAATAATAATAATTATATTTTCTTATTTTCTTGATTAAATTCATTTCTTTATATTCAGCAAGTAGTGCAACCATTTGTAGTACCTTGCTTTTGCTCAGAGGCTGGTATCGTGGTAGCTGTGACACAGGGAATCCTAGTGCAGCTACCAATGGCCATCCTAGGTATATTTAAGCATTGTATTATATATCCCTTATCACAAATGTTTTGTTAATATATTATTTAGGATTGAGTGTAAATAAATAAATAAATGAAATTTGATCTGACAGTTGACAGAATCGGGCATGATCAAATTTTGGGCGTTTCCACTCACAGATCTGACAGATAATACCCTGTCATTGTCAATAGTGCCCGAGGAAGACCAAACCGCACTGGAAAAAAGTGCAAATAAAATATATAGACGTAACACCGTAATTAAATCCACTGCACGGTAGTAAGGCATGTTGATAAGGTAAATCAAGGCTATCCACCCTGGGCTTAAAGACCCAGGGTGTTCAAGCTGTTGCTTTGATCCCCAGCCAATCACGTCGTCGAACGGTTAGAGTAACTGAAGATGTCTATTGGCAAAATCAAGAACAATAAATACTACAGAGGAATATTAATGAAAACTTGCAACTTGAACAGTTAAAAATAATAATAATTTAAAGTAAGACTTAAAGACATGGATGAATGCACAAACAACGAAAGCGTTAGTTCACACAAGTACACAACCCCACATAAAAACCAAAAAATTTGTATTTGGAGAACTTATTTTAAGAGAATATAAATACTAATACACATAACATTGTATTAGTAAACTGTAAATACATCGTTGGGCTCAGACATGTACAATTAGGTTGATACATATTTTTTTACTGTGTTAGGTAATTATATTAAAGGTCTGGATTTTGCTTCAAAGCACTTATTCAAAGACTTCAAACAGAATATAAACATTTACAAGATTTATTGAACTACACAGACGATTTTATAGACGTAATTTGTCTTGTTATTCAAACTTGAACGATGCATTCGTAACATCATATAAACACTCTGCCATATCGTAAACATGGGCGATGGCATAACAAACATAACTCAGGCTATCCAAGTCAAATACACTGACTGCATTCAGCTACACACTAACAATTCTAAACCTTTAACCTTTGACATAAAGTTGGTAATTGCATGTATATTAATATCCGAAATGTCTTTGGACGTAGCATCTGCAATACAGACTCTTGAGTGATGGCAAACAAGGGTGATATGGAAACTGAATAAGCACTTAACAGTTCTGCCGGTGCAGCCAAAGGGCAGATTTTAATGAGTTAGGGGAAATTCTATACTCTTTTATTTATGCACTTATTTTTGTTCTCATTTAACAAGAACATTATTACCAGTGTAACGTGATCGTTTAGAAAGAACGATTCACGCCAAATTTTTTAAATATGGAACGAAGTTTTAATGTTGCAACTATCCTACTATAATATTAGAAACGCGAAAGTTTGTAGATGTTTTTTTTACAACGAGCTATGGAGAGGGCAATACAGGCTAAACAGGCATGGGGTTTCTCTAGGCGATCAAATCAAGAAATCCATAGAAGAATGACGTCATCGACATAGCCCAGTGGATTAGCAAGTTGAAGTGGCAGTGAGCAGGGCACAAAGCTCGAAAAACCGATGGCCGTTGGGGGCGAAAAGTTCTCGAATGGAGACCACGGACTTGCAAGCGCAGCATAAGATGGCCACCGACAACGTGGACAGACAACCTGACTCATATCGCAGGTACTGGTAGGGCTGTATGCTTCCGTTCCAATCGAAAATCATAATTAACGAGCCATATAATTATTATTCCCTTTCAAGGTGTAATTCATATCAAGTAACCTTCCGGTGTAATAGTTAACCATCACTGCATTAAAATCACAATTAACACATTAACAACTCCATTAGCGCAGAAAGCTACTAGGCCATTTGATAAAAAACAACAACTATCTCAAGCCGATTCGGTTTTCGAACAAACAGCTCTGCTCGTATTTCCTTAATTTTAACACTAATCAATTATGAGCATAATTATTGCTTAGCATATAGGCGTGTATCGCGTGTACAGTTTTCCTTGACAAGTCAACAGAATATATTTATAGGAATCCAGGGGCAGGAAACAGTTTGCAATCACTAATTACTCTATGGCAGGGTTTATTTTTCGAAACCATTTATCAATTAAAATGTTTTTGGTAATAACGGATGTGAAGTTGTACTTTTGGTTGTTCTATATCGTGACATGAACCTGTTATTACATGCATCAATCATTTTTGTTTGCTCGATTTTTTTGTGTGTTACTGGCGGTTATGACGTCAGTTACACCCAAATTTTATCCTTACTTAGATTGAAGGTTTGTAAAAGAATATGATATGAATGATATGATATGAATATGAGGGTCCCGTGGCGCAGTGGTTTGTGTCATCGACATGACTTCTGTGTCACCGCGACCCTGGGTTCGAATCCTGGCAGGGTCAAACATTTGTGCGATGAGTGTAGATGTTTGTCCCGGGTCTTGGATGTTTGTGTGCTGTGAATGTGTGTGTCCATGCCTCCCGCGATACAGGGAATCCTAGTGCGGGGGTCTGAGTGTGATTAAAAAAAAAATTATAATAATAATAATACATTATTTATTCAATTTATTCTTATCAAATTCTTTGATAAGGTGTCTGTTTTTGAAACTTTTTTTTTATATTGTATCAATCTAGTATTTGACCACTATCTCACTTGATGGTCAGTCTTATTCATACGTAGCTCTCGTGAATCAACCTCTTATTGGTTTACGATTTATAGCACATATTTATTTCACAAATAAAAACCCATAAAAAGAGTTGTCGGTTATAATAGCCCCGCCTTCGCGTAGTCAAAGGGGTGAATCCTGGATGTGGAGAGCAGTGGCTACCCTCAGACCCCCAAAAACTGTCCACGTACGTCGTGGCATTATTTCTTAATTAACCTATATATTCGGTATAGCTGAGAATAACCCACCGGAGTTATTCTCAGAATAACTCCGGTGAGTTATTCTGAGAATAACTCACCGGAATTATACTCACCGAATAATTCCGGTGAGAATAACTCACCGGAGTTATTCTCAGCTGGTCCTTGCCGGTTGCTAATATGCATTGTAAATTCTAAACAAGAGTATATAATATAAAAGTTAATATGCAAGTTAATTGACTAAATACAGATAAATTAAAACATAGTAGTACATAGTATGTATATTAAATAAATGAATAAAGAATACAAATTTCGTAACAGTCATGCAACAAAACAGTGAAACATGAAGTCGATGTAGGTACAATATAATTTCTTAAGTATATGTATTTGTCTTACGAAACGTGAGTGTGAAAACGGCATCTAAAAAGGGTTATTACGTAATAACCCTTATTATATGTAATATAAAATTATGTTTTAATAAATGGGTTTATTTAATAATATACATACATCATACATACATATATAAAAACATATAAATATCATCATCATCATCTCAGCCATAGGACGTCCACTGCTGGACATATGCCTCCCCCATTGATTTCCACAAGGACCTGTTGGAAGCGGCCCGCATCCAGCCCTTGCCTGCGATCTTAGTCAGGTCATCTGTCCACCTTGTCGGTGGCCGTCCTATATTGCGCTTGCCAGTCCGTGGTCTCCATTCTAGAACTTTTCGGCCCCAACGGCCATCAGTTCTTCGAGCTATGTGCCCTGCCCACTGCCACTTCAACTTGCTAATCCGCTGGGTAAAACTTAAAAAAACTAAACTTCATATAAATATATTGAAGGTAAATTCAACTTTTGATTTGCAACAATGTCATGACAATTTCTAATAGTGATTATGATTCAGTGGTTTTAAAGCACCTTTATTTAACTGAGCGTCATGCTAAACCTATAAGACCCAACCATGACCTAGCAAACACCGCCATAGCGTAACACCCTCACATAAAACCTTACATATCATCATTGGCCGTCCTTATGCGGTTTGTTTATATATTTATATGGCAATTTACCTGTTTAGCCTAAGAATTTCTATTGACAACGTTCATAGAATGGAATCCAAAAACGTCCATTCGTTACGTAATTAGAATTTCTAAAATTAAATCTTGCTTATTTGAATGTTCTAGAATGGGTGAGGTATTTTTATAAGCTGCCGAGAATATTAAATGGAAGGTTGAAGGAATACTCAAAATGCCTTCCATAAGGCTAGAAAACTACGTTCGAGGAATATCAACATCACTGGCAATCAAATGGCAAATAAAAACTGTTTTAATCATAGGTAGGTTAGGTATTTCAATCTTTTATAACCAACTTTCAAAAGAGGAGCAGGGGCCGTACCATCAACTTTTACAAAACCATCATGTTTCAAGAACGTCATACTTCAAGCTTAAAGTAATAATGCTCAGATTCGTACCATGAACGTCTTAAAACATTATTGTTTTATTATCGCTCAGTGACGTGTAGAATGAACGAAGAAACATTCCTGCTGTAAGGGCAAGCGAGACAACATTATATTTTCATATAGCGTTGTCGCTTTCGTTGGCGCTGGCTCATGGTACGCTTTGAGTGAACGAAATAGAGGTTTACGTCACAAAACTGCTTAGTCTAAACAACATTAAATTAACATTGCTTATGTGTCTTTGTGGTACGAAAATTCAAAGTAAGATTACAATAATACTGCTATAAGAGTTGGTGGTAGGCCCCCAGGTTCTCAGTTTCGTCGGAATACTTTTTTGACGTGATAACGTTTTATAAATTGATGAATACCAGCAACACTCATGAAAAATAGTAACGTTCCGCGTAACGTTCCACACGTGTTCCGTTCCGTTTTGTATTACATAAAATAATCAAAGTCAAAGTCAAAGTCAAAGTCAAAGTCAAAAAGTCAGTCTGTAAACCGACTTTACAGACAACCAATTTTTTTATTTATGTTAATTACTCCGATTACTCGAAAACGCCTGGACAGATTGAATAATTAATAATAATTATTATTATAATATAATTATATAATTATACATAATTATTATTATTAATTATAATTATTAATAATAATAACTATACATAATTATTATTATTAATTATAATTATTAATTATAATTATTTATTAATTCGCTTTGAGAGGGTATAGTTTCCATGTGGATCTATGGTCATCAGGTCAGGATCTGACGATGGGATTTAGGAGATTTAGAGGGTATATGTAGTAGATGTTAACGAGTATAGTTTTAAAGTTTCGTAATTATTTTGTGCATGGCTTGACATAATGATTTCAAGTTATACAAAAATTTTAGATTTTTTAATTTCATTAATTTTAGTGTTTACCCACGTTATTGTAAAACAGCGAGAGTTTTAGATAATGGGAAAATATGGTCATTCGAAATTTAATTTACTAATAAATTAAAAACACTGTTTCTTTTTCAAATATTTCCTGTTGTATTTCCCGTTTGTTTATTTTGACGTACAAAACTTTTTGTGTTATGTATTAACAGAAGTTGTTATGACTCATAAAAGAGGCTTCTATTGTATTTGGTACGGTCAGTACACATGGGAGATATTGTTAGTGACAGATGGACAATACGACTCACCCACGTCTATCATACGCAGTCCTGGCCGTGACGTCACGGTCTCTCCTGTTACTGCAAATATTATTTTATTCACAATAATAATACTTACTAGCTGCGCCCCGCGATTTCACCCGCATAGAATACTATGGTTTCTCCCTTTACAAATTATAGATTATTTCGCCTATAGATTATAATAGCGCCTTCTGAGGATCACACATCATACTGCGTTCGCCAACCCGCCTGCCAAGCGTGGCGAGTATTGGCAAATCCCCCCCTATATGGAGAGGAATATGTTCAGCAGTGGACTTCCTATGGATGCGATGAAATGAATAGATTATATC
This sequence comes from Apeira syringaria, assembly GCA_934044485.1. NCBI lineage: Eukaryota > Metazoa > Arthropoda > Insecta > Lepidoptera > Geometridae > Apeira > Apeira syringaria. The sequence continues at coordinate 17,456,985 of OW203662.1, read as the reverse complement.
CACTGAGGATCGGAAATCATACTGCGCTCGCCAACCCGCCTGTCAAGCGTGGCGAGAATTGGCAAATCCCCCCTATATGGGGCGGCATATGTCCAGCAGTGGATGTCTAATTGCTGAGAATGAGACGAGATGACGCCTCCTCGCGGTAACTTTTTAATCTCACATTTAGCGGGGCCTAGAATTCTTAAAAAAAACTAAATTCAAATCATCTAACGTTTTGCCATATTAATGATTCCGAATCATACTAGGTATGGCCATGTGCTTACGTACTTACTGACATACTAAGATACAGATTTAGTTATTATTCTTTTGTCTAAGCTGAATACTAAAACTCTGAATAACTAAGCATTAATTTGTTAAAATTGATACAAAGCATTTTTTGCGGCTATCTCTAAATCTAAACTTTTTGTCAAATGTTCGTTAATGAGACATGCAAATTAAACAACATGTCATTACTGTCGTGTGAATATCATTAATTATGATATGCAATTATTCACTCATAGGCCAATGTTTTTTTAATAATCACAACCTATTATTATTAATGAAAAGGCTTGTATGAATGGATGTAGGTAAGTGGCATTCACCCGAACCCTTCGTTTTAGATTAAGTCATTTTACTCTGTACTCCTCAGCTGACTCAGCATTTAGTTTTATTTTGTAATTTAATCTGACTTCAGTATTCGTTTCAACAACATAGGTATATTTTTAACTGACTTCAAAAAAGGAGGTTTTTCAATCGACCGTATATATGTTTTTTTTTATGTGTGTTCGGGGATAACTTCTTTGTTTATGAACCGATTTTGATGATTCTTTTTTTCTTGATAGTGTATACTTTCATGGTGGTCCCATTTAAGTTTCATCAAAATCGGGCAAGCGATTTTTGAGTTACACTCCATTATTTGAAAAGTGCTTCAGTTACCTGGACGATATTATTGTCGCGGTTGAAGACATCGATGCACATTCACAATGACAAGTTGATCCCGTGAGTAGCAAAGGTCACTGAAAAGGGTGAAAAAAATTTTTTACCAAAAAATGGAACCGACTTCAACACTCAAAAGTGAGAAATAACTTGTCGAAGTCGGTACCATGAGCACAATATTGTCATGATAGTAACTTTTGTAAGCTGTCATGGTACCGACTTCAACAAGTTATTTCTCACTTTTGAGTATTGAAGTCGGTTCCATTTTTTGGTATTTTTTTTTTATATCTTAGAATTAAATAACAAAGAGTGTACGTTTTTTTATACTTTGAAATTTGATAATTATATGTAAAAAAAATAACCGCTTACTCACTGTAAGATCTTAAAAAAAGTTATATAAATGTAAGCACGATTGTCTGGTAAGTATTTTTTTTAAATTTCTTAAGACAAAAAAGTTCTTTAAACTGATCTATAGTGTTATTAGTACGTTTTTCTTTTAAGTTTTCAAACTAGATCTAAAAAGTAAACTGACTCTCAATAGCATCAAGCTGGAGAAGCTTGAATATACTTTTTTTTGTGGATGTGTGTTGGCGGTAGCTCTCCAGGCTTTCACTCGAACTAGCGGCCGTCAGACAGCTGAGACTATAATCCCTGCGAAAACTTATGATTTTGATTGTCAGTCGTCGCCTTTACGATGTGGTGGGAGGTGACAGTAAACTCATTCAAAAAGAGTTATGGTTCAAAATTATATTATTATTATGTTTTTTTTTAAATTATTTTAAGATTACTCTCCACAGACTCCAGGGTCCGTGCCATTTTTTAACATTTAGCTTAATTGATAGATTGACAATTATATACAATTACAGACATTTCACGTACAGTGAAAATTAATTCATATATTATATTAATATAATATATTAATTACAATGGTTACCAGACTTTCATCATTTATTAGTCGATTAGAATAATGTTCGTTTATGTTTGAAAAACTATTACATCAGCCCCACAGATATCTCATGGTTAGATAAAACATATTTTCATTTACCACTAATTAGTTGAAATCCGTAGAAGAACGCAAGTCACCGATATAGCCCAGCGGGTTAGCAAGTTGAAGTGGCAATGGGCAGGGCACATAGCTCGAAGAACTGATGGCCGTTGGGGCCGAAAAGTTCTAGAATGGAGACCACGGACTGGCAAGCGCAGCATAGGACGGCCACCGACCAGGTGGACAGACGACCTGACTAAGATCGCAGGCAAGGGCTGGATGCGGGCCGCTTCCAACAGGTCCTTGTGGAAATCAATGGGGGAGGCCTATGTCCAGCAGTGGACGTCCTATGGCTGAGATGATGATGATGATAGTTGAAATTAGTTTTCATAGTTGTCAAACTATACCTATTAGTACTTTCCTTCACTCTGTAAGTTTGCCTGGAACAAAAAAGTCGTGAAAGAAAATTCACTTGCACATCATTTGTGTTCTATTTGTCTTCTATAAGTTCTATTGGTAGATATAAAACCTTCACAGCGTTTTACACTCGAGATGTTTTTTATTATACATGGCAACTTTAATGAACGTCATTGTGACCTTACCTCTGTTGTCATCCGGAACATAACAATTTGTTAATAAAAACATTGTAACCGCAAAAATGAAACTGTTTTATTTTCCATAACACGACGCGAAGTGACGGCGGCGTTGTTCGACCAGTGAAGCGTACGGAACGCGGTCAAATATCCGCGTGCGTAGGTACCCTTTTTTAGTGTGACTACAATGTTGAATTTTATTAATTAAATAATAATACTTACTTACAGTCGGCCACTGACCCGGTGGACAGACGACCTGACTAAGATCGCAGGCAAGAGCTAGATGCGGGCCGCTTTCAACAGGTCCTTGTGGAAATCAATGGGGGAGGCCTATGTCCAGCAGTGGACGTCCTACTGCTGAGATGATGATGATGATGATTAATACATCGTGTGCATCGCAACGCAATCGTGTGCAATATACTTTAGATTTATATTTTACTAGTAGCGCCCCGCGGTTTCACCCGTGTGGACTACAGTTTTCCCGCTACTTCAACTATCCCACGAGAATTATACTTTTTCCGGAATAAAAGTACCCATATGTGTTAATCCAGAGTTTAAACTATCTCCATACCAAATTTCATCGAAATCGGTGTAGACGTTTGAGCGTGAAGGAGTAACAAACATACACACATACATATAAACTTTCACCTTTATTATACTTCGTGCTTCGTCCTCGAGATTAGTAACCTGAAATAGAATATCTTTATACATTGTAGTAACGCCTACGTGACACCACTCTTTGCACTAAGTTGAGAGTTTTTTTTTTTTTTTTTTTTTGGTTTTGGAGGGTACTTTCTACTCCTTGCTCTTTCCCGTCGCTCATAGCGTCATTCGCTTTTTAGTGCTCCACCACTCAATACTATATTTTAAACTCAGTGCCGGTTTGATTTTTTCGAAGTGTTAACCGCCCCTAGTTAAAAATTACGACAAGGAAACGCGAAATAGAATATGATATCGCGAAAAAAAATAAAATAATAATAATAATAATTCAAGGAACTGGAACAGAAGCTAACAAGTGATGATTATCAAAAACTCGTATCATCGAGTATTCGTCGTCTTCCCATCGCAAGAAGCATCTCCTTCTTCACCAATCTCGCCAGGTAATTAGCATTTTAAGACTCAAGTAATCAGTATTCGTGTAATGTTCCTAGTACCTACCTACTTTGTCTACATAAACCCGGTTTGCGTGTAATTCTATGGGAATTATATCTTACTGGATAGTACGTAGACGCTATTAATGTGACTCGAGCTGTACTTGGGACTGTCTCACCACATGCCATATAATCATAGTTCATAGTTATTTATTGGGTAAAATTTGTTTACATGTCAAAATTATATAAATGTAGACTATAAGTAAAAGCTTAAATTACAACTAACAGTAAAAAAGTATTTTTATCGAAATACATAAATATCTAAAGACGATTATAATTATTAATATATAATATAATATATTATACATTGGAACATATCAATGAGTCCTAAATTGGAATGGATTTTATCGTACCGGATAGTACGTAGATGCTATTAATGTGACTCGAGCTGTACTTGGGACTGCCTCACCACATACCATATAATCAGTTTGCGTGTACTCCTGAGGGATACATCTTACTGATTCACTCGGTACATAAACTAGTTGGTTTGCTTGTAATTCTGGGGGAATTTTACCGTACCGGATAGTACGTAGATGCTATTAATGTGACTCGAGCTGTACTTGGGACTGTCTCACCACATGCCATATAATCAGTTTGCGTGTACTCCTGTGGGATACATCTTACTGATTCACTCGGTACATAAACTAGTTGGTTTGCGTGTAATTCTGTGGGAATTTTATCGTACCGGATAGTACGTAGATGCTATTAATGTGACTCGAGCTGTACTTGGGACTGTCTCACCACATGCCATATAATCAGTTTGCGTGTAGTCCTGTGGGATACATCTTACTGATTCACTCGGTACATAAACTACTTGGTTTGCGCGTAATTCTGTGGGAATGTTGCCTTACCTAATAATATCTTTCGCATTTTATGATGACTATCGGAGGATAACAGTACATGAACCGAACTGTATGCGTAATTTATCAATTTACGCTGTCGAACTTCACATCTACCCTCGAGCTAGTATATCACTAACAAATTTCGACGCCATAAAGGCAGAAATAATCTAAGTGCGCCTACCGAGGAGGAAGCGCCTAGCGGGGATGATTTGGAATTTATGATGTACGTCTTAGACGAAGGCCATTACTACATCAGCGGCTGCCTCAGCAGCGGCATGAGCTGGGAACCCACAAATGTGAGTTCACCATTTGAACGTCGTGCGTATGAGTCCGCGACCGCCACAGCGGTCGACGTCTGCGCCCAGTGCCGGGGTCGCACCCGCTACCGGGAAAATCGTTCAAAAAACTCCAGCGGCGGGGCCGCTAATCAGTAGAACCCAAGCTGGCGAATATTTAAACTAGAAGAATGAGGCCTGGGCGTGCAGGACGCCCGTGCCGGGACCACCCGCGCGCCCGCGGCGCTGCAGAGCCGCGAGCCTGCGCCTCCAGCGCGGTGCGCCGCGAACTACTCGCGGTGCTCGTCTTCTCCGGCAAAACCGACTGGCCGCCAGTAGACACGGTAATGTACGCATAACAATTGTCTGTCTCCCTTTCGTTAACAATGGTCCCTGATATGAAGAATCACTGATTCTACACTGCATTGAAGGTTATAAAATACAATTTACAAACACATTACATTATAATATACCTAATAATAAATCCAAAAAAGAGCAATATGATTCCTTCCACTTCATGCAAGTTTTTAGACCTCACAAGGGTCACCCGTTCTATTATAATAGGTTTGCCAAATGAAAAACGAATTCATGTAGAAAAGAAATAACAAGAATAGAATGGTTTTCTAAAAAGACTAGCTCCAAAGTCAGGAAACTCGCACAGTTGATACGATTACTCATCATCTGCATGTCCGGCTGTCAAATACGGCAGGTTGTATTACTTCTACTTTAAATGGTGGCTCCGCGCCATTATAACTTTTTACCATTTTCTAAAAAGACAATTTTTAGTCTTTTCAGCTTATTTTATTGAAAGCTTAATTAATATAATAATAATAAAAATAAAAAGACCACATACGAGAACAGTTCATAAAGATTGGTTCTGATTGAACAGGGTTTGAGTTCATTTGTTAATTTATTAGCTAGGAAATACTTTAGATTACCTACCATAATTTTCCTTTGTCAAGGATTCTCGCCGTAACAACGGATGCGCTTGACCTGAGTCATTACCTACATCTAAAGAAGGGAAGTTGAGGGGCGAAAATGTGATTGGTAATATATTTTTTCAGCCCCTAGGTCATCTCTAAAGTACATGCATTACATATTTGTAATATTTTGAATCAACACGTGCCAGTGTTTGTCCCGCCCTCTCGTTCTGTAGACTGCGAGCTTCTGTGGTGTCATCGGCAACTGTTAGGCCGTAATTACTTTTGGCCATAGGATTCGAGACAATAACTACTCCTTTGAAATACTTTCTGACGCCTCAACGACGGGGGGCGGCTGCGTGTGGCGGTCAAACCGCTAGCGGCTCCTGGTCGGAACGAAAGCGCAAACTTCACATTAATCAACTTAAAGTATTAAGTTTATTTCTCAATCACATTTTTTACAAAACAGCCAACCTGTGAAATTTTACTTCGCGACGACGATGCTACTGCCATTTCATATTCCTATAAACCGAATGGCCAGCATTCAATTCTCTCGCCTAACGAGCATCGCTAATAACATTTGGCCATAGTGCGAATCAAAAAGAGTATTTGTATTAGCATCTTGTTATCATCGAAAGAAAACATCGTAGCGGATGCGGAATCTAGAAAATCCCACCCCGATTAAGAATGTGAACAAAGTAGTTCAGCATTTAAGACTATAGTCAGTAGATTCGGACCTCCCACGGTTAATTTATTTGCGCGTATAGTATTATAAAAATGCAATAAAATAATGTCAAAATAGTAAACAATACATCATGATTCAAGAGATCCAGAAGCATTTGAAATAAATGCATTCACGATCCTTCGATCAGATAGTTATTATTTCTACGCGTTCCCCCTGCGCCATACTGCTTAAAATCTGATAAACAACTATATATATATATATATATATATATACAATAAAGCAACAGGTATCATTATTGTTCAATTGTGGCCTCACAAGCTTGGTACCCGATTATTTATTTTTTAATCTTCAATATATAAGCAATTATATTTTCATTTCAACTGCTGGAACATCTAGGCCAATCTGACCCTAGTTACAGGGATATTGTCCGGGGCGCGCTACTCCGACCGGCGGCGCCAGAATCTTCGGATATTAGGCTAGCTCTGTTGTCAGCGAAATCATTTAGGCAGTACAGGCCTTAAATTAGAAAATGACACACCTATTGCAAAGTATATAAAATATAAATAACATACAAATTTACGTAACCTCTAGTAAATGAGTTATTGATTTCCTAACGAAAATGTATAACGGTGGTTGTCAATATGGTTTTTTTAACAGTAATTATAGGGCTGCGCTATCTTAGGACAGTATATGTCAGATAATCATAGAATCCAAAGGTTCTTTAAAAGCCTCATCCGACTAATACCTCCTACACCCGAATGTGATATGACATGGAATCCTGGAAAAGTATTAGACTGCCCAGTGGAACCCAAACAAATGTACTTACCTTTTTAGGACTCGTGTAAAATATATGTATATATATATATATATATTGCTAACCTAATTATTCTTATCACAATAAATAGAGTTCAGACTCTATAAAATAAAAATCTACAATAATAACATTTTAACTAAAATTATGAATAAAATTGAAATTTCATCGAAAGTAGGAAACATTTAACATCTACTATAAATCCCCTTTTTTTAAAGAAACACCACAAGCGTCATGCTTAGGCACTAATCTTGTACATAGATAGAACAACACCTTTATGGAAAAGTATCGAATTGTTTGTTAGTTTTATTAATATTGTAATAGCTTATATAGTGAGTGACTACCCAAACGATAAGCCGCTGGATCAGGTATCAGGTCTTAGGTATTCTACCTAAAGGTATACAACATTCTCTGCGACGCGCGGCTACGTCTCGAGCGCCGACGGTCAACAGCAACCAGCAGTGCAAGTACAGAACTCGGTTCGCTAAATTTGACGATCGTCAAATTCGTCATATTTTTACGAATTGTACGAGTACAGAACTGAAATCGCAATCGGTTGTCGATCACATCCGGATGACATGATGACATGTCACCTGGACCTCTTCACGTCTCTTTCGATAGTGATATACAAGAGCTATTCCTTTAGAAATTCGGTATACAATCGTAAAACAATTCCGAAAGTCTTAACCGGTTAATTGCGTACCGTAAACGGTGCCTTTTATCATCAGCGACTGCTGGCTCTCAGTTTGTCTTCCAGGAATAACATAACTAATACCCATTATTTATATCAAGTAGTTTGTTGCGTAAATTTATCGACATTGTGTTTGAAGTAGTGATATCGCAGATCCCAAACACAGCCGGCCGGAGCCCAAGCTCCAGCACGTTTTCCCAGTTTCTTAATAGAACTATTCTCAGCTTTGTCGAAGCAGAGTTAGCAAAAGCGATTATCAATCCAGATTGTAGTAGAATAATTGTCTATTAGGAAATTATTAAAGTCTATAACAACATCACTATGAAATTTAAATGTAACAAATTGTATACACATCAATTGTGATTTATAAATTTGTAAGTCGGAAAACAAAACTTGTGTTTTTTCACATGTTTTGTTACATAACAGGCAGCGTTAACGATTTCCTAAACACGCTATCTCTCAAAGTCTACAATGTATAAAGATATTCTATTTCAGGTTACTAATCTCGAGGACGAAGCACGAAGTATAATTAGTGATTAAACGAACTTACCTGTAAGTGAAGTTCTATCATAATTATACGAGTGCTTCGTCCGAAGAGATTAGTACCAAACACCCGCCCGCCCTATGTAACTATCCATCCCTAAAATGGTTTAGGAAATTATTAACACTGTACCTAATAACATAGTGCAGACTCTAAATTAATGACGCTATGAGCGACGGGAAAGAGCAAGGAGTAGAAAGTACCCTCCAAAACCAAAAAAAAAAAAAAAAAAAAACTCTCAACTTAGTGCAAAGAGTGGTGTCACGTAGGCGTTACTACAATGTATAAAGATATTCTATTTCAGGTTACTAATCTCTTCGGACGAAGCACTCGTATAATTATGATAGAACTTCACTTACAGGTAAGTTCGTTTAATCACTAATAATATTAGTAGGATAGGATAGGAAGTAGGATAGTGGCAGCTTGCGAGGCAGGTTATGCTAAGTTACATGATATAATAGTATGAAGAGTAACAGATATAAAATACTTGATTTGTGGTCATCATTACTGAATATAATAATATAATACTAAAGCGCTTTGCTTCCACTTTCTTAATGCGTACTGCCAAGGAATGGAACTCGTTGCCCGAGTCTGTGTTTCCCGATATGTACAATCCTGGAGTCTTCAAGTCGCGAGTGAATAGGTACCTTCTAGGTTTGCGCGCTAAATCCTAGACAACGTCATCACTTAACATCAGGTGAGACAGTTGTCAAACGCAAACTTATAATATGTAATTAAAAAAAAGAATTAATCAATTTCCTCTATGCAAGATTAATTACAATACACAAACGTAAACACACTCTTTATCGATCGCATAATTAGAGCAGTGTTATAATTAAAGTTTGGACAAAAACACTCCATCATTGATAATAATCAAACTGGCCTGTTATGGTTTTGACAGTGGCCCGCTACTGATTCTTATCTTGATAGTCCGGGTTCAATTTTTTATGAGGTAGGTAAATATTCGTTATGTAATACATGTAAAGGTTAAGACTAAAAAAGTGAATAATAATCTATGAAATCTATGTAACGAGTTTCATAAAACGTTGACCTTATTAGACACATTATCTATTTTTATAGACCATGAGCTCACGATGGCCAGACATTCATTGTTTTATAAGAGCTGAAAATTTCTCAGAGCATGTACCTCACACAGGTAAGAACGATCAGCGAGTATCGAGTTGGGATGGTGGTTACTCGGCCAGGTAGTCAAGGTGTTGTTTAGTACCTATCTCTAATTCCTTACTTTTTAAGGTCACTTATTAAACTCACTTAATGAGGTCACTTATTAAGGTCACTTATTGAGGTTACTTATTAAGGTCACTTCGATTGTTGTTGAATAAGATTTATTTTTACGATAAGCTATATTAAGTTATGGGATACCATTCCAAACTTTATTAATGGACTAGCTGCGCCCCACGATTTCACCTGCGTGGACAACGGTTTTCCCGCTACTTCAATTAGCCCACGAGAGCTATAGTACTTCCGACATAAAAAGTCTATGTGTTTTCCAGGGATTTTTTATTAAGAAATGTGACAAAAATCCTTTCAGCCGTTTCAGCGGGAAGGAATAACAAACATACAAGCGACAAATGACAAACAGACAGTCAAACTTGCGCTTATATAATATTCGTGTAATTAACAATTTGTTATCATTAACCCTTGTTACGATTTTGCATAACCTAACTCTGTATTGAATATATATACATCCGTAGACAACGAATTAGATAAAATCACATTTTATTTAATTTTTGTATTTCATTTATCACACTAAAACCCCCCGCAATAGGATCACATTACACAAACATCAAAGATCCGGGACAAACACCTACACTCATCGCATAAATGTTGCCCCTGCCGGGATTCAAACGAGTAATGTACATGCACAATATATTTTATAGCACATATTAGGTGTTATTATATACATAATAAATTTCCTAACGCTGATAGAACTTTATACAAAGCACTAAGTAAACGGTGATGTTCACACTAGGCAAGCCTGTATCGTGAAGATCTATATACGATTCTAATATAAACATATAAAAGCTAAGAAGTAATATTATCTAAAGTTTAGATAATATTGTTTAAATATTGTTTAATTTAATACTGTTTAGATTCTAAACAGTTTCTGAGCTACACAAAGTAAGTTACTCAGGTTCAATGTAACTTCGTTCGTGAGAAAATAACTAGAGATTGGCTAAGGCTTCGTACATACATATTACTCTCTTAAGCTATTGGCATAGTATATTTTGTTTTTGAATTTTGGAAGTATATCGATAAATTTATCTTTTTCGATGCTGATGTATAACTCTATATATAGTAAATCCTCTATGCCGCTTCAGCCTACTTTTTGTATGAAATGTTTGCTGAAACGATGGTAGCTCATCGGTGCGAGCGTCGGCTATCATACTAACGGACGCTGGTTCGATGGATTGAGCTTCCAGTGAAAGTAACGCCGTTATCAAATGCAGCATGGTGTACTTTCGAGTACCCGCATGAATAGCTACCACCCTTAAGGTTGAAAAATTCACACCAAACACTGAGCATGTTCAGGCAGCAGTCCTTGAGAGTCTTATTGCATTCTAGGTCTACCGTGATAGTATCTTCTACCACATCGTCACAGATCATTAATTCCTAAAACACTATCTCAATAGTATTATTGTTGTTATTACTATCTATTTTAGTGTTGGATAGTCTATTTATCGAGAGAAAAAAAATGTTTTTTTAAATATTTTCAAAATAGTGTTGGATAGATAGATAAACAAGATGGCAAGATTATTAAAATTCAAAAATAATATAGCTACTAGTGGGAAAGCTTAAAAAAATATGTTGTATACATTATTTTAGAGTAACTTAGAAACAGTATATTTTTATACAGTATACGAGTGAGCCATGGAAATCCAGACAAATACAAATACAAAATATTTTAGTAACATAAACATTACATTCCGTTTTCTGAAACTCATGAGCCAGGACCAGAATAACTCTTAAAAAGCATTTTGTGGTACATTATGATATAACACCAAATCCTTATCAAAAGATTGATTAAAATATTTCGTTTAACCTGTTTATTTATTTCACAACGTAGTCCTCCATTTCAGCAGTCAGTTGGGCTGAAAAAGCTATAAAATCTCTATAAATGTTATTGCATTTTTACATGCATGAGGATACCGTTTATGCATTCAATGAAAAAAAAAACATACAAACTTATGAATCAAATTATCAGGTTTTTATAAGTTGTATATTTATTGCGTACCCTCAATAAACCTATCTAAATAAAAAAAGACGTTTAAAAACTAACCCCATGTGTTCCAACAAGTGCGCTCTCAATATTATAAATGCGAAAGTTTGTGAGTATGTAAGTATGTGTTTGTTAATCTTGTACGTAAAAGCTACTAAATGAATTCGGATGAAATTTGGAACGGAAAGCTATACAAAGTACAATAAAATTAAAACAGGGTCGAATTTAAGCCCAGTCTCATAAAACAAAAGTCTAAAAACATCCAAATTCAAATGGTGCTTTGTTTTTTTTCAGTTTTTTATTCCAAGCTTATAAATCTAACCGACACTTTATTACCTTATCGCATACGTAGATACGTGTAGAAGCTCTAAATTTACTACTCGATATCAAATATGGGTGAAAAACATAGGTATTTGATCTTCATACTAGCGAATAAATCTAGATTTATAAAGTTTCTTTTATTTTCTTTGTACGAGATATATATTATGTCTGTTTGGTTGACAATTATTGAGATAAATTCAACCACCATCTTTTCTCAAACTTTTTATTTTCGAACCAATTTCTAAAAAAGATAGAGGTTTCGGAACTAAACCGTATATATAGGGTACATATTTGTTTTTTTTGTGTGTTCGTAGATGATTTCGTCGTTTATGAAACCGATTTTGATATTTCTTTTTTTTTGATAGAATATACTTCCGAAATGATCCCATTTAAGCTTAATCAAAATCGGTGAAGCTGTTTTTGAGTTACACTGCAATAACTTCAGTAAAGTGTTACGTCTACATGAACGACTTCCTATTTGAGGGTGAAGAAATCGGTGAACATACTCAATGACAATAATAAATGATGAGTAGCCTTTGCTACTCACGGGATCGGATATTTTTAAGCCATTGCATAGCTTCTATCGCGGGCCTTGAGCGTGGAGACCGAATCCAGAAATTCCGTAACGAAAATAACCTAACACCCCCCACACCGACCGGCACAGCGGTGATACATTTTAGTTTTGCCATCTATCGATGAATAGCAGAACTTTTAATGACTTTTTGAAATATCACGCTTGTCTGTTTAGTTCAGCAAGTCGCCTCTAGGTGGCATTGGTTGTATCGGTCAATCGGTCAATTAATATATTAATTGCATGAGTTGATAAAAAATGCTATGCAATAGCTTTACCGCGGCAGTCCCCGAGTGCCACACGTCTTTTTTTTTACTAAAAAAAAGGAACCGACTTTAACACTCAAAAGTGTAAAATAACTTGTCAAAGTCGGTACCATGCGCACAGTATTTTGATAATGATTACTTTTGAACTATCATTGTACCAACTTCTACAAGTTATTTCACACTTTTGAGTGTTGAAGTCGGTTCCATTTTTTGGTAAAAAATTTGTATGTGAGTACAAAGGCCGTGATAGTAGTAGTTCTACAAGGGTTTTTATTACAGTTTTGACAGGCCTAGCAGCAACAGATCACAAGATGGAGGTAGTTGGGGCTCACTAATGTTTGTTGACTTTTGATTTTATTTATTTATTTAAATAGGTATACTTTTGCGCTTACAGTTAACACGAATATGCATAATAAGCCATCCCACTAATATTATAAAGGCGGAAGTTTGTTTGTATGTGTGCATGTTTGTTACTTCTTTACGCTCAAACGGCTACACTGATTTCAATAAAATTTGGTATTGAAATAGTTTAGAACGTGGAATAACACATAGGCTACTTTTATTCCGAAAAAAAAACGTATAGTTCCCGTGGGATTGACGGAACCCACGGTGGGTGTTTTTCTATTAATTTAAAAGGCATGTTTTTGAAAGTTAAAATTATAGAGAGAATTATACCTAATAGTGTTTTGAATCCTAAACTTTGTTATGTTACTAAGTTTAAAAAAATCAAAGCTCATACATACTTTTACAAATAATTTTGATTTTTTTTAGGATTTGTCTTACCACACGGCCTTCAATGTAATTGTTTTAACTGTAGTATTGTAAATGTGTAATATTTTATTTTATTACTAGCAATCCGCCACGGCTTCGCACTGGTAAAAAAATTCAAGATTATATAAAGATCCCTAATTTTTTGGAAAATATAATATAGCCTATGTCACCCGGGGATACTGCAACTTCTCAACAGTGAAAAAAATTCTGAATTGGTTTAGTAGATCCGGAGCCTATTATATACAAACAAACAAATAACCAATTTTTTCCTCTTTATAATATTAGTATAGATATTACATCTGTCTGTTATTTTTTTCTCAACATCACCATTGACAATATTACACTAGTAACTTAATATAACCGACAAAGTCCCGAGCAACAAAGGCCAATCAAGGCTGCTTCCAGTTCCCCTTAGCTATGCATCGTTTTATCACATTATGTATTCACGACCCCCTCGAGAAAGCAGCCAGTAAGTGGTCAGCGCTATACCAGGATTAAATTGTACTAAAAATGTCTGTAGCGCTTTTGAGTCCAATAATTTTCACTGCCGACTTAAAAAAATGGAGAGGTTCTATTGTCAATTTTATTTTTGGTATGTATGTTCACTGATTTCTCCGCCAACTGTTGACCTATTTTATGTTATTTTTGTTTGTTTGAAAGAGTATGCTTTCGAATTAGTCTCATTTATATTTGAAACATATTACTTTAGTACTTGTTGTGATATCTAGAAAAATCTTTAAAAAATCCAGGTGAATAGTCGGTTGGTACATAATGTTGTCAAATAAATTTTTTTACCAAAAAATGGAACCGACTTCAACACTCAAAAGTGTGAAATAACGTGTTAGAGTCGGATCGGACCTACTACATTAACTTTTGAACATTTGAGCAATCCACTAGCTGTTGTCAGCCTATAGATAACTCAAATGAACTGACCCGTTACCAGTTAGCGGCGTGCCCAGAATGCTATATAAGTGGCATAATATATAAGTGCCTGGATGGCCTTGATGAATATACTTAAGTAAACAATTGATTTTCTTGGTCTACCAAACACCAAACCAAACACTCATCAACGCCATCTAGGCGCTATCTATTCACCCAGAAAAAGTTATAGGTTTTTTCGCGAAAATAATAGTTGAAGGGGAAAACATTGGGGATTTTTAATCTGGCAAGCGAGCAGTCGGGTCACCTGCTCGTAAGCAAACACCGTCGCCCATGGATATCTATTGTACTAGGAGCATTACTATACTTTGCCAAACATTTTAAGACTTTGTTAAATATCTGTTGGAAGAATCCCATATTGTAGCTACTCGGTAATACCGAGGGAGGAAGCTCGTTCCACATTTTGCATTGTAAGGCCAAAACGATCGGTTGAAACGAAATCTGTGACTCCCAAGAGTCAATTTCATGTGGATAAGCTTTCAAGCGATTTTGTATAAAGAACCAAAGAAGTGTTTAGTGTTATTTTATTATCGAACCAATATCATTGTTCAATACGATATGTTCAATACAGGACGGTATTTTGTAGTCGTGGGTTCAAGTCCCATAGCAGCCGAATTTTTTTCCTTCAAATATTTGAAATGATTGTTCAATACGTTTTCGATAGTCGTTTTTTAATACATTATGAGTATTTTATTCTTATTTGACTATAAACTGAATCATTTGAGTACAGTATACGAACGGAAAGATCATTACAAAAGACTTTGCATGCATCTGCTCTGGAGTAAATCGCTGAGCTTAAGAGAATTGGAATACAATACTGTACGGTAAGCCCGGGAATCTAGGATTATTTTGGTGTAACAATGTACAATGTTAATTTAATTGGTGCAGCTGAGTTATTTTAATTTATCCAAAAGGCTATTTTTATTTTTAACGATAAGAACATCCACTGACAAGATGGTTAGACGACCTGACGTTTGACCTGTGTTTGGGTGTGTATATGTATATAAGTATATATATCAGTCATCAGGTTACCATAGCACAGGCTCTGCCTAGTTTGGGACCTGAAGACCTTGTGTGAATGTTAATAAATATAAAATATAAATATATAATATAATATATCTATTCTCTTTCGGATACTACATTATGTTTATATCTAGTTTATTTGTAATTTAATCTACCGGGAGCGACAGAAAAATACTAATTGTACTATAATTAGTTTGATACCCTACTACAGGACTAATCCTAACAGGGTATCAATAGCTAAATAATGTTTGATAAAGGTGACTAACTGTTTGTCTTCATTCTTTATGTAGTATACTTATAGTATAATACCTACTATATATATATATATGCATAAATAAAGTAACATTGTGCATGCGTAACTTGTGCGCAGATTTACTACCGTACTACCTGCACTATTTCTAACCGCTATCTATCTGGGGAGGTCTCTGTTATCCGAGATATAAGTTATTAACTTAGTTCGGAAACAGGACTTTCTTTTGATAGCTCGGTGGCTGGACAATGGCTGCAGACGCATTTGTAACGGAAGCAATGTAAATTTACGTATGTAGATGTAACTATCAATGAGGACAACATTGTTACCATTTTTTCGAAACAAAGAATATTGATTGATTGATTGATTGAATAATATAATTGTTAATGAATAGGATTTTCATATGCCACTAATAAATCACAAGTATTATTACTACTGTATAATCTCATATTCCCTGTTCACAAAATGCATATTTTACTGACGTGTATGGTACAAAATGTTTATTACGTCTGGTCTAACCTATTCACGTAACTGTGTATCCAAAGATTAGATACCTACGCTACATAGCACATCGTAGTTCCCATCAACTTCGGTAATTAGCTACATCGGATCCCTGTTATCATGAAGCGAAATGTCTGGAACCTTCCGTCTCAAATGAATGAACGACGGCTTGTTATCTCACTACGCCCCGTCGCATGTTACCTGAGGTCTATTATGAAGTTTCCAAAACCATCTGCTGCAGACTTCGGGTCTGATCTATCACCCTTACATGAGAGATGATGTTTCTGGTACACAGTATGATAGACAGATATTAGGAAATAGTTTGAGCTTATTTATGTAAGTTTATTTTAGGATATTGAGGAGCAATCCAGATTTGTATCGTGGCTCAGAGCTGGATATCAGCTGGATTTATTACCCACAGAGCAAGTAAGCGCTCATATTAGGATTGATATTTTTCATTTACGATTGAAACCTTTTTTTTTTGTAGGTTGTAGATTTTTTTTTTAGCGGTTTTTGAGTTACACTCCAATAACTGAATCGGTGAACACACATAATTTCAATTGAACACGTGAGTAACAAAGATCACTGAAAAAGGGTGAAAAACATTTTTTTACTAAAAATGGAACCGACTTCAACCCTGAAAAGTGTGAAATAACTTGTCGAAGTCGGTACCATGGGCACAATGTTTTAATGTTTTGATAGTTACTTTTGTACTATCATATGGGCAAGTCATGAGGAGGGATGAAAAATATATAACAAAAAGAGTACTTAACATGAATGTGGATGGATACAGAGGTGGAGGAAGGCCGAAAAAGGTATGGATGGACTGTGTGAAGAAGGATATGCTTATGAAAGGTGTGAGCACTGAGAGGACCAATGATAGAAGATAATGGAAGGAGAAAACTTGTTGTGCCGACCCCACGTAGTGTGGGATAAGGACAAGAAGAAGAAGAAGACTTTTGAACTATTATAGTATCGACTTCGACAAGTTATTTCACACTTTTGTTGCAGTCGGTTCCATTTTTTGGTAATTTTTTAGCATCATATTATGGCTTGACTCTAAAATTTCAAATATTTACCTTTTTGCTACCACAAACAAAAGGATTCTTGCACAGCTGAATGTGTGTGCTCTTACGCAGGTAAATCGCTGAATTAATCCCAATTGCTTGTTGGCTTGACTAACAATAAATTGGTCTTGGAATTTACTCTTATGTATAAAATTTGATCAAAATATGATTTAGTGATATGACACAGTATAAATACCTTTCGTATTGTGCATTTCAAATCAAATCAAATCAAACTATATTTGTTGTCTCACAACTACAGTATTGCTACATAAATTAATACACAAAAACACAGAAAAGAAACAAAATGAAAAAATACAGTGATTGAGGACAAAAGGCGTACACTCAGCATTTGCCGTGCTCACAAAGTGTGCGCGGCGCTGGTTTTCAGTGTACTCCACAGAGTACAGAGTATTCATATCTAGGATGTATGTCAGTCACTTGGAATAATCTTTGAACAACAAGCCACACATTTCTCTGCTGAATACGGCTCATAATTTTCAACTAAATATATATAGGTGTATGGTCGACATAAAAGGGTTTACCTATCTACAGCAACATCATGCATATCTGCGGGCTTATTCGTAATAGGGTAAACGCTAAAGCCGGTGTTTGGCCATTGAATTTAGTCGATAATATGCTCGATGCTTGTGGTGACAGGAGCGATGATAAAATTGAATGTTGACATTAGCTAACATTTATGTGTGGGATTGTACTTTACAGCATTTGTTAGTACAGCACTATGAAAATATGGTTTATCATCATTAATTATAATCGACTGTGGATAGAAGCTTTAGACGTAGTAAGTAGGTATTATGTACTTTTTTTTTTAAATATGAATATGACATATTTTAAATTAAATTTTATTGAACATTTAAATGTTTGACATTGTGATTTTAATAGTACATTACAATTTTTTCACATTTACAATTTTCATGAATATAATAATTTTTTGTTCTAATGTAATGTTTGTACACGCCATTGTAATGGTAGAATGCTCTGGACGTAATTTATATTTAACACCGTGTTTTTTACAATATTCTAGTAAATAAAGAACTTGATTTGTTTTAATTTATTATTTAATTGGTATTAATTATTTTCTAGTACTGTCAACTATATATTATATGTAAAGGTTTTATACTCGCTTTTGTCATAGCGTTTCCCTGAGATGAAATGTAGACGTCAAGTAAATTTAAATAATTACTGAAAATCCAGCAAACTGAAGTATAATTTTATTTGTGGGCTGGCACATAGTCTGTCTGTGCGTCAACATATAGATTACACTATTCGTTTATTCGGCTAATAAACTATATGTTTTCCAAATATATAATCAATTCCAAATCAGTTCAGAACTGGAAATATAGGTACATATATTAAACATCCCATCATCTTGTAAGAAATATATTTTCCTTAACTTTGGTTGCCGATTCGCTCGCGTGTATTATTTGTAAGTTTTCTACTTAGTGAGATATAAAGCGTATCAATCACACAAAGAAATTAACTTTCGCGTTGATAACATTAAGATTAAGCAATTTGTAAGTGCCAAATAGCACTTTTTTTCGCAATTAAAGTGATACCTGAGTTACAGGGCTGACACGGTCAAACGAGTACGTTGATTAGTATATGTTAATACTATCCTGTCTAATGTCTATGAATAAGAAAATATATACGTTAGTTTCAATGATGTTTTACTAAAGATGATGTATATTCATACTGCGCGGTGCTAAGATTTTGTTCCTTTACGACATAAACATGCTTACTGCGACAGATAATACGGTACAAATAATATAGAAAAGGATAGCTATATGTTTAGAGTTGCGCTAAAAATACGCGTCGTAATCAAAATTACTACAATTGACTTAATTTTGCCGCCTCAGTTTCCGCGCGCTCGTGGACATCTACCTCATATAAACATATAATATCATTGGATAGTTTAGTATGGTGATGACACAGCGTTCAGATTAGATGCAAAGCGTGCAAACCAGCCTAAACTAATCCTGTAGCTGCCGTAATCAATTATGCTGAGTAGTCTCCAATTCATAGCTGATGATTGGCTTAAACTTAAAGGGGCGACGTCACCGGCGCGGCTGGCTTGGACGAGTCATTCTACTTCGGGACATCGTACTGAGCGGACGTGCCTTATTTAGTCCACTGTTGGACACTTCTACCTGGGTACTCGGAGACATTAGACGTGGCTTAGGAGTCTACGTAAATTGTTGTCGTGTTTGGTGATATCGCGTTTTGTTATTTAATTTCAATGAAAAATATTGATAGTTCGCTTTGTATTTTCTGTTTAAAAATTGAATACACTTCTGATCGTCAAGACTATATTAAACATTGTTGTCTTGAAATAAATTATTATCACTCTAATCACACTTATCTTAACAAACATACACACATACAATACACACTTAAACACAAACTTTCGCATTTATAATAATAGTAGGAAGTTTGTAGGATTCTTTCTAATCAAGTAAAGCGCGAAGTAAGAATACCCTTATCTAAGCGTAGGTGGGTTAAGATGGTAACATTATAAATTTATGATCCCTCGTGCCGTCTCCTTAATTTGTGAAAACCGCCTGAGTGAATGAATTGAAACCATCTGAATTAGTTTATTATTATTTCGGACTATTCGTGTATGTTAAAAAAAACTTTTCAAAGCTTCACACATCTTTTGTTTTTTTTTTCAATGTAACAAGTTTTTTTTATATTTTAAGCAACAACAAAAGCCTTCCAGTTTGTTCCGACGCATCCTTTGACAAAAACGCTACACATGTTACAACTTTGTAGTACAGTGAAATAAACATTCAAACTTTTAATGGCTTTCATGTTCATATCAGCAGTAGCTTGGGATTTACAGGAAACTTTTATGTAACTAGTTTGTTATGCGTTTTGTGCAATTTTGAATTAACATAAATAAATATGTTAAAATTCTTTAAAGGAATAATTTTTTTTAAGTTGTTTAACCGAAAATGAGGTTTAGGCGGGATAGCATTGTCCGGTGTTAAATCGATCAGTAATTTTTCCGCTGTTACTTTATCCACACAATGGTTTTTGGAGGATACTCGGTTCCCTTCACCCATTTCATTTTGCGCCACATTCCATAAGATGAAGCAGTTTCGTCTATTGAGGAGCAAAATCCTTGGAAATTTGGACTATTTGTCTAAATTTTCGAGGCTTTTCGAATAATTCTCTGTGAATTACTTATATTGTTTTTAAGAGCTTGCAGATTTACGTTCAAATATTTGAAAGAAAAAAATCAGCTGCTAGTGGGACTTGAACCCACGACTACGGAATACCGTCCTGCGCTTTGTCCAACTAAGCTTTAGCAGCCAGAACCACGTAAGTATGGACGATAGTTCCGCCAAGCATGTTGTTAATGCAATGAACCATAAAACTCTTATAAATAAAATATGTAGAAAATCCAACTCTTCAACAAAGTCGATAAGAGTTGGATTCTCTACATTTTTTTTCATATTTATTTATGTTATTGTCAGTAGGTAACTATTATAATAAATAAATTGAAAATTTAAAAGAACCCCAGAAGCATACACAATTACATTATACACAACCATCCAATATCCGAGAACAAGCATCTATGCTTATCACAGAAATGTTTACCACAGCCGAGATTCGAAGCTGGTGTCGCGGTCCTAAAGTGAATGTCAATAATCACTGAGCCACGATTACCATCAAAAACATCCCAAATAAGACGTCAGTACAGAACTCACCATCCGAATAAAATTATTAAAGCTAATTTGCAGCCTATCTTAAATGAAGGCCAAACGAATGCAAGCATCTGTTGTCCTAATATGGGACTATATAGACATCGCTTTTATCCTAGACAAACTATCGTATATATATATACGCTTATCACATTAATATTATAAAGGCAAAAGTGTGTGTGTATGTGTATATGTGTGTATGTTTGTTACCTCTTCACGTTCAAACGGCTACACTGATTTCAACTGATGAAATTTGGCAAGAAGGTAGGTTAGACCCTGGAATAACACATAGGCTACTTTTATCCTGGAAAAAGTATGGTTCCCTTGAGATAATTGAGGTAGCGAGAAAACCGTAATCCACGCGGGTAAAACCGCGGTGTACAGCTAGTATATTAGATAACCAGGTTCGTTATGTACTATACTATTTGATAATACATAGCTAGCAACGATGTCTATTAAGAAACGAAGCGTTAAATAAAAAATAAGTCCGCTCAATTTTAATGATACAAAATTTTATATTAATTTTTTTTTCACGCTAACTACAGAAAAGCCACGGAAACCAATAAAAGTTTCAGCCGCGAGCTATACAGGTTAACCTGTACAGCAAAATACCCTAAAACAAAATAGCTTTACAACTTAACACATAAATCTGTTCGAAGTTCTATAACAACCATAAACTGTGGGCGATTAGAAGCATTTTCCAATAACACATTAGGCATTAAAAGTATTATAACATACGTGATAGTCTGCAAAGCTAACTATAGACAGAGTTTTCGATAAAAAAAGACTTGTTTAACTTGATAAATTTAATTTATTAAAAATATATATTTTCATCGCAAATATTTAACATGTTTTTATGTAATACACAAAACCTAGTTCGAAAATTCTCACTTAATAGACAGAGATGATGTGGTCAAAGATGTAGTCACGCTAAACCTTCTAATTTTTACTGGCTCTCAAGGACTGGTGCCTGAAAACTCTATGTGATAACAGTATTTCAAATTTGAGCGTGGCAGCTAAGCAGGCGGGTACTCGAAAGTACCCTACCTTCACCAGAAACTAAAGACATTGGTGGGGATAGAACCAGCGCTGCAGCGTAAGTTAGTTTGACAGTTGACGCTTCCACCGTTGAGCTATCATCGCTTCAAAGAGAAAGTCTTCAGAGTCGTTTCGTTTATAAGTTTGCCAGTACTGAACCGTATAATGACTTTTTTACATTTTTTTATTGGGGACTATAATTATTTATAATATAAGTGAAGTGTGCAATTATCTTCTACGAATTGATATATCATTTCCGTGAGCAATTGTTACAATACATCGATATTTTAATGAACACTTACGCAACCATTGAACTGCTCACGCTCTATGAATAATTTCAATCACTCAAAGCTATTTCAATTGTGTGTGCTAACATGTAATTCGTCATGGTCAAACTGTATATTAACGATATCTATATCAATAAATCGAATCGAGTTAATTGTATGTGTTTTCATGTCAGTGGTCAGTCTTTGATTCAATCGGAGTACATTTGCGCAATTAAATGGTACCTTAAGGCTTTACCATTTGCTAATAAGAAATATTGTTTTTTTTTTTAGCTTATTTTATTGAACAACCTACTATGTCTAATAAACTTTTAAAAAAATACACTTACGAGAACAGTTCATGAAGGTTAATTCCGATTGAAAAAATCTGATTCCATTTCCTAATAGAGTTCCTAATAAAAGTGGAAAAATATTTTCATGGGGGCATTATCAAAAACTCTCGCGAAAATGGCAAATGACCTTGAACTCTGTATCTTACATCAGAACCTAACCCGAAGGTCATCTAATAAGTAAATTTTTGTAATTCTATCCCCCCCCCCCCCCCCTCCCCCTCCCTTTCTGCCTGTAAACACCCGCGGACCTCTATAATGTCATCCATCAACTTTTTAATATTATAGACCTAGCGCTTGAACACTTACAATGCCAATTCATAGTCCATGACGATGTATTTAAAGGTCACACACTACGCCTATAACGTTGACTGGTTGGTTCAATGGAGCTGCTTTAACTATCAAGTGCTTATGGTAGTTATGGTGGTAGTAAAATGACCATTCAAGCTTTCGGCAGACATAATGATGAGGTTATGTTTAGCTATAGTAGGGATGTCGAGAGTTGAAAAGTATCTGTTCATCGATACATCGATGTTATTTATGTTGCATTTTAAATCGTTGTAATAGCTTACCATTGGAAATGAGAACACATATCTGTACGCACTTACACTCTGCACTGACGGAAAAATCTGTACACGTTTAACTGCTAAAGTTCACTACCGAAATGCATCATTTGTTCTGAAGACTATTGAATTGTAGTTCGGCTTAAAACTTATTATATGATAAGCAACTTTTAAACCGATTGCGTGCCGCGAATAATTGATTTCATGAAATCTTTTACATAAAATCGTCACTATTTCAAACTATCCAAACTAATGCTATAAATGTGAAATTAACTCGGTCAGAAATTAACAGACAACGTTTTTAAACACCGCCGAAACAATTTTGATAAATTTTAGCTTATACTCGAATTTCTTTGTCCTTTTGCAAGATTCTATCTATCTTTATGGATGGATGCGACCTTGTTAAAGGACATCTGCTACTTTGATACCGGAAAAGGTATTGTCCCCGTGGGATACCTACATACTGAGGCAGTAGGAAAACTGTAGATAGCCCTCACGAGTGATACGGAGAGTGACCGTTAGAACCAATAAAAAGTAATAACCTAATAGACTGGCCGGTTGGCGCAGTTGGTAGCACTCCGCCTTCTGAGCCGCTGGTCCCGGGTTCGATTCCCGGACAGGTCAAATATCTGTGTGCATGAACATGACTGCTTGACCTGTGTCTGGGTGTGTATATGTATATAAGTAAATATATCAGTCATCAGGTTACCATAGTACAGGCTCTGCCTAGTTTGGGGCCTGAAGACCTTGTGTGAATGTTAATAAATAAATAAATAAATATATACAATTTTCGTTCGTTTATATTAGTAATATGAGAATTTCTTCAGATATGAGGAAACAGACATAGTTTCTAATAGAGTATGGAGCAGCGACAACAAGATTCGCCATGAAGTTTGCTAATTTGCTCCAGTTTTGAACATTTTTTTTAAATTTGCTTTTATTCCAAATTTTAAATTAATCCCTCACAGACTATCTAACCTTGTATCATAAAGTCAATGAGTGTATCTCCCCATCTCACTCTTTTGCTAGTATTTATAAATAAGAAATATCAAGACAGCCAAGAGCTGCTATATGCCACGTTATGTGTGCAATTATCTTCATTCCAAGATAATAGCGTTGCACACAACAAAATACTAAAATTGTTCAAATATCACGCGTTTCTGGCTTGCGGTGTGAGATGATAAGCGCTAAAGGTCCATTCGTTGCACAACATTATGTTGGGCCATGAATTACAGCTGCTTTAAGTATGTTTTTTTTTTCTTTTCATATCTGCCGTGCTAGTGCCGGCTTAGAATTGTACACCCCCCCCCCCCCCCCTCTCCTATTCCTTCCCATGGCTGCCGTAAGAGTCGGCTAAGGGATCCCGTACCGTAGAAGGTGGGAAGCAGCGCCATCTGAGTGTCACATAATATACTGCGCTCGCCAACCCGCCTCCCAAGCGTGGCGAGTATTGGCAAAACCCCCCTAAATGGGGAAGGCATATGTTCAGCAGTGGAAATCTTATGGCCGAAAAAAAAGAACAAAAAAAAAATATGGACTTTTCTTTTAATCAAAAAACGAGCCGGTTTTGAGTATACATAATTTATAGTCTTTATGTCTGGATGTTCTAGGATTGAACCCCACTAAATCTTCGTGTGGGTGCCGTAAGAGTCGGATCCATTTTAAGGTAAACAAATTGTTTACCCTTTTTTGTGATAAAAAAGAATCATCAAAATCGATTCACCCCGTCGAAAGTTCTAAGGTAACAAACATACAATAAAAAATAAAAAATATTTGAGAACCCACTCCTATTGTTGAAGTCGGTTAAAAAGAGGGTGGTAAAACCTAAACATTTATATATAATTAATTTAATTTTTTCTCATTTGTCGCTTATTGTATGGCCCAACAACTATTCCGATGTGCGCTCACGAATCCCTGCACTTGATGTTGCAAAACCTTTGCCATTGTCGTGCATCCCATTCACGGCATTAAATAATTATTTTGTGATTAATGTTAATTTGCGCTACAAATATCTGCATTCTCAGTATTATACAGTTTTAGAACTCAGAGAACTACAGTATATTTATATAACACAAACCTACATTCTAATCATGATCATCTCAGCCATAGGACGTCCACTGCTGGACATAGTCCTTCCCCATCGTCTTCCACAAGGACCAGTTGGAAGCTACATTCTCATGATTGATATTTTCAGTACGTATATGCGACACCAATCCATCTAACTTCCAATCGAACAATATAAATGTGAACGTAACCCGGTCTGTCTGTCCATTAATTTTTCACGCTTAAACTGCTGAACCGATTTTGATGATTTTTTGTATAGTAATAGATGAGACATTGGAAAAGAACAAATACTTATTTTTAATCATAATAAAAGGAATATATCCTTGGGGAAACAATAACTAAGGTAGACGAAAGTATTATGTAAAGAATTGTCTGAGTTTCTGTATGATTTTCTAGGCAGACAATCCATCAACTTCTTATTTTGATCAACATAATTCAAGCTATGTGTATGTTTTTTTTTATAATGAAACATTAATTCTCCACAGACTCTGCGGTCCGTGCCATTTTTTAGGAATTTGTTACGATTGTTATTTTGAAAAAGAGAACATTAATAAGTGAACAACTTGTACTTAATTAGGCTATGTGTATGTTAACAGACCGTAGCCAAGATATCATTTAAAAATATAAGAGTGGTTTCTCCGTGATGCTACCCTGGACAAGGACGCCAGCGAGGATCCTCCACCTGCCACCACTGCAACCACGACCACTCTGCCAATAATACATGACTGATAAGAAGAAGAAGTCACTGGTTACTGTATCGCGATGAGCGTCAATTACCGCTATATTGCTTCCATTGTTATCAAAACCATGTGTGCTGTCAAACTCTTCGCTGCAGTTATGTAAAGATTGTCAATGAAAATTCTTTATTTAAAATAGGACATGGATGGAAACTTTTACGATTCACCATTAAAAGTTGGAACTGTATTTTTAAGCAACAAGTTCCCTAATTATCTTCCGATTCACTCCCAAGTAACTACTTCCTCTCCATTGTCATTATTATTAGCCCATTTCCGTAACTTTCATTGTCGCAGTTTTCAAAGTTACATCTAGTTCACAGTTAGTAGACTGTAAGAAAGTTTGTCAGACGCGTTGCGGTATATTCTTATGCTTAAAACTGTAACGACGCAGTGCAAGGTAACTGGTATGAAATAAAGTTTTCTAAAGAATTATTCAAGCGTATTCTGGCAATCAACTAAACTGTATATAAATGTTATAACGTGATTGTTTTTGCTGTATTGCAAAAAGTCGGTGAAGCTTCCTCACTTAAGTCGCCAGTGGTCAGTAAAATGACTTCTGGGTCCTTGGTTCGAATCCCGGCAGGGGAAAAGATCTCAGCGATGAATGTAGGTAGTCTTTTGTTGCGGGTCTTGGATGTTTGTGTGCTGTAATTGTGTGTGTTCGTGCAACCCGCGATACATGGAATTTTTTGTACCTTTTTAATTTTTTATAAATATTTCATTACCTTTAACATGTTCATTTTGTAAAATTCATGTTCCACTAATATTATTATAATAATATGGGACAACATTCACACAAGGTCTTCAGGTCCCAAACTAGGCAGAGCCTGTACTATAGTAACCTGATGACTGATATATACTTATATACATACTTATATATGTACATATACACGCCCAGACACAGGTCAAACAGACATGTTCATACACACAAACGTTTGACCTGTCCGGGAATCGAACCCGGGACCAGCGGCTCAGAAGGCAGAGTGCTACCAACTGCGCCAACCGGCCAGTCATGTTTAGTATAATTACTGTCAAAGTTTGGATGGATGGATGTTTGTTACTCAATCACGCCAGAACGGCTAGACGGATCTGGATGAAATTTGGCAAAGAGATAGATTATAATCTGTTATAGCACTTAGGCTACTTTTATTCCGATAAAATATATGATTCCCGTGGAATTATTAGTGTAGCGGGAAAACAATAATCCACGCGGGTGAAACCGCAGGGCGCTACTAGTAGTTACATATATAGTTTATATATAGTTATATTTCATTAGTGACAACAATGTCTGAAAAATTGTGTACTCCAGGAACAATTCCTGAAGTCAACGTCCTAGATTTTTTTTTTTTTTCTACATATTATAAGTTTGCGTTTGACAACTGTCTCACCTGATGTTAAGTGGTGACGTTGTCTAGGATTTAGCACGCAAACCTAGAAGGTACCTGTTCACTCGCGACTTATCTATATATTGATCACAATCACTACATTGTCCCAAACTACGAAACACTGGTCAAATACAAGGCAGGAATAATGACAAAACAGGTCAGTGTCAATAGCATGAAATATTCTTCGATAACCTTTTGTAATCAAATTTTAGTTGCTGACTAGCAAATGTGTGATTGGACGCTCAAAAGATTTCTCTTTAGTCAGACGGGGCTAACACAAAGAGATGTAAAAGGGATAATTCAAAAAAGGACATCCTTGAGACGCCCGATTCCTTGGTTTATTTCCTGGTCCCTTCAATTTACCTTAAAAAGAATTATTTGCTTCGTCTCGTCAATTTGTTCTTTGAACGAGATATCCATCTTCACTATGGTTTTAACATCAAATTTCTTCAGAAAACTGATTGAGAATTAACGGCGCAGTTTCATTCATGCAATTGATTTAACGAACAGGATAATAACGACTAGATAATAAATTGCAGCAAAATGTTCAAAGACTTTTATTTATTAGGGTTCCGTGCCTTAAATGGAAAAAACGGAACACTAGCAACGGATCACTTTGTTGTTCGTCTGTCTGTCTGTCAAGACCCTTTTTCTCAGGAACGCGTAGACATATCAAGCTGAAATTCATATTAAATAGTCCCTTGGAGCTGTGAAAAAATCAAACTTCTGAACCAACGCAATTAAAATATGCAGCCGTTTATGCTGCAAATTTTCGACACTCGCAAAGGATTGAAAACCTTCAGGGTTCCCGTGAACTCGTGATGAATCATGAAATTTAGTACGAAACAATGACTTATAGCACGGATAAAGGAAAACAATGCGAAAAGCATACATTTTTAGTTATATCATTATAATAAAAATATTGTTAATAATTTTAAACTTACTACCCCTTTGTTTTATACGGAACCCTTGGTGCGCGAAATGCACTTGGTCGGTTTTTTCTTTATTTAATATTACTCTCGACAAACTCCAGGATCCGTGCGATTTTTTAACCTAAAACTTAACTAATTAATTCACATTTTTTTTATATAAAACAAAAGACATTCTCTCGTATAATGAGGAACATAATTTAAATTACTATTACCTAATTAACCTTCAATAATATAAACAAAGCTAAAATAATACAAAATTATTATATAAATATGTTTTATTTAAATCCGATTTGCGTAAGCATCGAGAGCAGACCGGTGTCCGCAAACAGCACGCGTTTACGAGTTGACAGTGACACGCGTGCCAGCCATAGCCTTCCTCAAGCGTGTTTGACCTTACACATGATGCCATCAAGCATCCGTCAGCACACAACAATCTGTCTTAAATATACTTCATTAGGATTAGGATTCCACGTTAATGAGCAAGACCAATCTTTCTATAGTATTTTTAGATATGCAATGAATGTGCAAGCTTTTATATTAGGCTTTAATGTTCCTGTCATGGACGTGGAGTTCCCAAGCTTCCGTTAGTTAGTAAAACAGACAAAATTGTCACAATATAAACGCTTACACTCATATTTTAGGTTGAAACTGATGACGAGTTTTTTAACGTACCTATACATACATATATATCGTTATTAAGCATCAATACATTCGTTTAAAAGTCAGTGTATGTTTCACGGATAACTGTGATTTCATCAACATCGTTTCCACCGAAGGACTGTCACTGCTGGCTATTTATTGCTTGTTCACTGTTACAAATAAGTTACTCTTGAATTGTCTGATCAAATCGTTATTGTAAAATATTGCTATTAGAAATCCACAAGTAACCAGACCATTAATCACTTCATTCTTCTAGAATGATCTAAGAAGATGTAGATCATCCTCTGTAAAAGGAATTGATTGATCTATACTTTCCTATTGGGATGTAACAACAGTAATACAAAAAGTTTTAGGTAAACTTCTGACGCCACACAGGTCCTCAAAGAGGCGCATTGTAGTATAAGCAGTCCATACGGTTCCCACAGCTGGGATACGGACTTTCCTGTCTAGAAATATGGGCCATAATCTACCACGGTGGTCAATACGGGTTAGCGGATAGGTGGCCAGCTTACCGGCAGAGTTATCAGACCGCCCAAGGCTGCCGATAATGCTTAGGTAACCACTGTAAAACTAAAACAATAACAAAGACCGACAATGTATTTACTTTTAATCTGTGTCTTGATAGGTTCTATATTACTGCGTTGACCCTTTTTAGACCGACATCCAGCTTATCATCTATTAAAGAAGAAACATATCATTAAAATTGTTGCGGTTTAGGACTTTACTGAAATGTTAGTCGGGGAAATTGAAAGCACTAAATACTACTATTACTACTAATTTTCTTTCTTTTCTCAGCTATGTGCGTCCACTGTTGGACGTATGCCTCCCCCATATAGGGGGGATTTGCCAATACTCGCCACGCTTGGCAGGCGGGTTGGCGAGCGCAGTATGATTTCCGATCCTCAGAAGGCGCTGCTGCCCACCTCCTGGTACGTTATCCCTTAGCCGACTCTTACGGCACCCGCGGGAAGAGATAGGGGAGTACTATTCTAGGCCGGTACCACCACGGCACTACTACTAATACTGAGAGACAATTACTAAACTTTCACCAGGCTTAATCAGCAAGCAGATTATACGTAATTTTAAAATTACCTCGAATACATATAACACACAACTGAAATGCATCCACAGTACCTATTAAAGTTATATTAAGGTCGAAAACGGTATCTGATTTGTACAACAGCTGTTTGCGAAGCTTTTGTTGCCGCTGGTCGTTTGTGTGCAGTATGGACCGTTGAACAAAGAAGATTATTTTTATTGCACTAAAAGGTGCAACAGACCGAATATGTGCGGAATGGAGAGTGAAATCGATACTGTTGTTAACAACAACAGTATGGACATAATATACATGTTCAATAATGGTGCCTATACACTACGAAAAACAGTACTTTTTTGGATGCAATAGTGTTTTTATCATTTCTTTTGTCTTGTTTCAAAAAGAGACTACTAGAGATGCAGAAAGCTCTGAACGAAATATATGAGTTTTATACGAGAAAAATAATACTAATTGTCCTTTTTAGTAGCACCATTAAAAACTCATATATTTTGTCGATAATAAGTATTCCTATCGGTACAGCGTTTCTGATATTAATTCATTTTTCGTCGTGCTTTTCATATTTCATGACTTCATAATAAACAAAAAAATATATTTATCTCAAGATATAAAATTAGCTTATACTCTAAATACTTTTATCCATTCATAGACACACAAAATAGCCAATAATACGAATAGTCATTATGGTGATGATCAAAATGCCTATGTGTTAATCCAGGGTCTATACTATCTCCATATAAAATTCCATCGAAATCGGTGTAGCCGTTTGAGCGTGAAGAAGTAACAAACAAACACACACAGATAAACACAAACTTTCGCATTTATAATATTCATCATCATCATCATCATCATCTCAGCCATAGGACTGCTGGACATATGCCTCCCCCATTGATTTCCACAAGGACCGGTTGGAAGCGGCCCGCATCCAGACCTTGCTTGCCTGCCTTTATAATATTAGTGTGATTTATTTAATTAATTCAATGAGGCTTACAGAGTACACCCAAAACACCATGTCAGGAAAGAAAAATAAAATTCCAAAAAATAAAGCTAGACAAAAACTTACATCGACTATACTATATACTCACGCTTATTAATTGCTACAGTCATTATTAACAAATGGCCTTACTGCAGTGAGCTGTGATGTATAGCAGCTTGCATTTTCACATGGTCGTGGATCCGCGGGAAATAGATTGCATCGTCCAGCCAGGGATGCTCGTATATTGACAACAATTCAATTTTAGGAGCTATGGCAGCGATAAGTCACGGTCTGGTTTAGTTATAGAGCGGAAAGAAAACGATATAGCTGAACAACTGTTACATTTTTGGATTTGACACATCGTTATATACAATATAATCAACTGTACTCACGTTTAAAGTCGAGTATTACGACCTAGGTGTTTCTCAAATAGATATAGCGATTATATAAAGTTTTATCAGAGCGCCTAGTTGAAGCAACACGTGACCAATGCTGGCATTTATTTTACACGAAGCACTGGAATTCAACACCGTCAGCATTTAGGGAACTTTGCCCAATGGTAGCAGAGTGTTAGGTTAAAATGTAGAAGGTATGCGATTGTGTATAGTAAATTGTAGTTTGTATTTAGCGTATTTTTAGTTATATATTATTGTTTTGAATATAATTTAAAGGATCAGTTTTCATTTTTATTTTAGTTTAAACTTTATTAGGTTATGTAATTGCTTCATTTCATAATAGATAGATTATATTACCGTGGCGCTGTTTAGTAAAGGGGCGGCTGTTAATTGAACGGCTGATTAAGCTGGTTGGCTGCGACAAAATATATGTATATGAAGCGATGCAACCAAAACTATTTACTTTTATTTAACGTATAAGCGTGCAATTGTATGTACCTGTGTATGTAGCTTTAATGACTGATAATGTTACTTGTCTTCACCAGGTATGCATATGATGACATATTTAAAATTTTACCACTTTATCACTTGATGATCAGCGATGACGTGGTCAAGGGCGGAATCACATTAGATTCAAAAAGCTAACTGGCTCTCAAAGCCAAAGCAACAGTGTATGTCTGGTATCTGTTTTTGAACTTGAGGACCCTCGCTTGTAAGGCGGATACTCAAAAGTAAGCAAGAAACCAACCGAAAACTATCTTACTCTAGTACCGTATTGTGTAAGTAAGAAACATCAATATCACCATTTTAGACATAGACATCCACTGCTGGACATAATATGCCTCCCCATGAACATAATATTAAGTAATAAAAAGTAAAATGTTTTTTAAATCTACATTTCAATCATGAATGTACCTACTCTCATATTAATGTCAACATCGTCGTTATTTAAAAGTGAAATAGTTTAGTTCTGAGAGTGTCATGTCGGCTGTCAAACTGACGGAGACTGACACGATCCTCACCAATGGCTTGAGTTTCCGGTGAAGGTAACATCGTTATCAAACTCCCGGGATTGTGGTAGGGGTACTTTCGACCTGCCTGGCTAGCTACCACCCTCAAAATTGATAAACTGTCACCTAACAAAATAAATAGTATGTTCAGTAGGAAAAACTACTACTGATAATTGTAATTTTTAGACTTTCGCGATTCGAACACATTGTTATTAAATCAAACGGGGCTTAATCGCGAGAAAAACATTTAGTAATCTATTTACCTCGACGTTTCGACCAAGTTGCATTGGTCGGGGTCACGAGAAGACTCTACTGATAATGTATATTAAATATAACGGTATATATAAACTTTCATTCCACATTTTTATGATCAGCAGATTTGTTACTTGTGTTTGAGCGCCTGCCAAAATTTCGTAAGCAAGTGGTCCTTTTCGTCTAAACTATTATGCAAGGCTCTCATACATAACGGCATGCGTGTGTCGACAGCGTGGGACATTAAAATTAATTTATGTATGCAGACAAATATTAATTCGTAGCATTAACACCCTTGTCACAGGAATTTGGAACCCTCTGGGCCTTTCCGCCTTGCGGTGGACAAAGCCGCCATTCGTAAGGATACCGCTTAGGCAAGGAGCTTGAGGCAAACTTGGCTACGTTGTGTAAAAATAGAAGTAAGGTAGAAATGCATTCTTTTTGAATTTACCAATAGAGCTTATGGTTCTATGTAGCTCCCAAAGTCCAATGTGACACCAAGGAACTTTAAGGTGTCCGTAATAGGAACGGGCATATCACAAAAGGTTGGACACAGTAGAATTTCACTTCGATTAGCAGAGAAGAGATATGTCTGGCCTTTATAGGTGTGGAACTCGATAGGATTTGAAAAACGTTTTTTTTAATGAAAGAAGTACGCTGACGGGCCGCCTGATGGTATCTAAGCAATAACCTTCGCCTATGAATGTTTGTAAGAATGGGGGCATTACGATACGTTTTCA
Organism: Apeira syringaria; assembly: GCA_934044485.1. Classification (NCBI taxonomy): domain Eukaryota; kingdom Metazoa; phylum Arthropoda; class Insecta; order Lepidoptera; family Geometridae; genus Apeira; species Apeira syringaria. The sequence goes on along the minus strand of OW203662.1, from coordinate 17,423,482 downwards.
ATACTTTTAAGACTCTGTTATATTTGTACTCTGTATTTTGGGTACTCGTATATTTTTTAATCATATTCCATAGTGTTATTATTTGCTACTCTTACATTAATAAGCCAAATCTATCGATACCCTTGTTTAAAAATTCTAATGGTCATACAAATGTACCTACACGATTAAATTACATACACCCATATCAAATATGAGCACTGCAATATTTTTAGTAGCCAGCTCCTAGTCTACAAGTGGTATTCACTCGAATTTCTCTTCGAATCCCCACGTCACAAGTGCACTATTATTCATACAGTGGATAACCTACTCACGTGGCGTTTATCTTCACGATGATAAATCGAATATTCTTCTCTGGCGACGCTCCCAGTATTTTACAAAGGCTTAGTTCGGTACTTGTAACAATGTCCAAATACTATGTGAAATTCGGTCAGTGTGAATTAGTGTTTATTACATTTCAGAAAGCATCATTTATTTTTAGTGGATCACGAAGCATATGTTATATAATTTTAAGTATATTAAGAGAACTTCTTGTATGTTTCAACTGCTCATGCCAAAAATGCAACATGTTTGAAATGTTAGAGTTTTTTGACGTGACAACGTCTTATAAATTGGTTTGCCGGGTGACACTTCAAGAAACTGCGTTACGCTCCGCTCACGTTATGCGCTCACAATGAGAGCGAGTGAGAGGCACGCGTCCCTTCCACTCGGGCATGGTTAGCCCGCCTAAGAGCGAGAGAGACAGACATAAAAAGTGAAAGGCACTCAAAGTCGTTGTCACGTAAAACTTTCGCCCGTATACCGACTTTACAGGCAACCAATTTTTTTATCATTATTTATCCTCGCTTCATGTGACCTTTATTGATATGTTTTACATTTTAAATATCGATGTGGTAGTATGTAGCAGTATTAAAGATTAAAGGTACTAATAGCGGCATCGTCACCATTATTGCGCATAAAACATTTGGCATTTCGTGTACTAATATTTCATATCAAAAATATGTGGCGTTATTGCCAAAGACTACATAAAACTCCCGAACTCATGTAATTGAACACCAGCGGTTCAACCACACTTTTTATATATTCACCTGTATACTATATTAATTGTGACGTGGGTGGTGCTACAATCTCTTTCTCTCTCTCTCTCTCTCTCTCCCTCTCTCCCGAGCGCGCGCGCGCGTGTGTGTGTTTGTGTAGGGCACATACTCTAAGCACGAACTGATGACGTCTTAAATGACGATATATTAAATACATTGTATCTCAAAAGTATTATTGCACGACCATGTCAGTACCCGAAGGGAGTTCGCAACATTTTCATCGGCATTTATTTACAAATTTATTTTAGCATTTTCATAAACGTTTTATTTATCCAAATTACAACGAAAGCGCAACCAAAAACTGCTTAACAACATTAAGCTACGCTCCAGTGAAAGCATACATTTTAAAATTACCCGGTTTTCTGTAACATGAGCGTAATTTTCGTTTAAATTATGAAGCTTTAAACGAAAACCATTGCAATTAAAACTCAACAGGCGCAAAGAAGTGAAAGGAGTAGTTATTAACATATTCAGATATAAATATTACTTCATATTTTTAAATACAGGAAATATTTTTAAATCAGTAAAATATTTAACCATTTTTTATAATTTTAGGATAGAATAAATCATAATTAAATAATTTATAAATAAAACTAGTATTTTCTTTTACGATATCTCTTTATTTTCCTAATTATGCTTTGATAGATAGATATTGATTATGAGATAAATTTTCATGACGTTTTGCGACTACAGCTATTGTAGTCCGAAAGTATACACACATAATGGCCGGTTGGCGCAGTTGGTAGCACTCTGCCTTCTGAGCTGCTAGTCTCGGGTTCGATTCCCGGACAGGTCAAACATTTGTGTGTATGAACATGTCTGTTTGACCTGTGTCTGGGTGTGTATAGGTATATAAGTATACTAGTATTTGGGTGGCGCGCGGGCTGCGAGCAGCCCGCGTTATCGATGTGCATTAGTATTATTAACAAAAATGTCGTTGCAGTTGCTAAAAAGATATAAAATTCTCATGCAAATCGAATAACTCACAGATACATCTATTTCAGTAGAAAGTGTGAGCAGGGTTACCATGTGCAAGTTGATTTTTTAAATTAAATTTTAGTCGCGGTAAAACCGGACCAAGATTGTAAACGACTTTTGTTAAAGGGCTCCACCTCTAAGTGCAGTGGTTAACGTGGGCAGTTGCCTCGGAGACCAGCTTGATATGTGAAAATACTCGTTATCCGGAACTCGGCCTTCGGCCTTATATAAGTATATATATATCAGTCAACAGGTTACCATAGTATAGGTTCTGCCTAGTTTGGGACCTGAAGACCTTGTGTGAATGTTTAAAATATTTAAAAAAAAAAAAATAATAATGATAATGTTACTGAAAGACAATATTCAAAAGCGGAAACTTCACCAATCCTATAATATACTTTTCACCCAACTTATAATTTTACAAATCGATTTCACACCACAGTAAGGAAAATGCTATTTTATTTACAAGTGAGTAAAAAGTTTTTAATATTCGAGAACGCCCTTGTTAATGTGTGAATTTAGTTATGCAGAAAACTTGTTTTCATTAATTTGACGCAAAAACAAACAAAAAATTGTTTTAGTTTTTAATTCGCGTGTAACCCAAGAGTTAGCTCTCAACGGCAGAAAGGCGAGCACCACGGTAATATTTCAAAAGCTCTCATGAAACTCTTTGATAAGATAGAAATAAAACGTAGGTAGCCGTTATTGCACCTTTTGATTAAAAATAGGGATGAAACCCGAGGGTATTTGCTTCCACAAAAATTGTTACTTTTGCAATCCTTGGAGAATAACTAGGTAGACTTCTGTAATTTGAAGTTTAATACAAACTTCGAGATTACTAGGTAATATTAAGCATCATTAGAAAAGTTTAGTACTTTACAGGGAATTTTGTGCAAATATACATTACATATTCAAATTTAAAGATTTGATATTTAAAAAAATAGTTGTAATCAGTTTATTTTCAGGTGACTTTTAAGAAATAGCATTCTTAAGTCACCCGAAAATAAACTAACTAAACATAAATAACTAAAACTGTATATTTGCACAAAATTAGTAGGTACAGCCTTACAAAGGACAGGTTTAATCGAATGCAGCAAGTTTAAATTATCACTAAATTACGTGCTTTTAAAAGTACCCGCAAAATAATTTCAAATCTAAATCACGATTTTGTTAACTTGTAACTTTCTTGTTATGACAAAAAATATGTCGTCGATTGAAAAACACAATGACGTACAATAAATTTTATTAAGATTAATTGTAAACAGACAGCATGAAGTTCATAATAAAGTCAACTCACCCAATCAACCTCAGCAGAGGGACTTTAGTCCCTAACACAAAAAAATCAATATGGTATGCAAGTATTTTATTTTTTAATATCTTTTACCAGAGCATTGCAACAGAAATACGAAAACTTTTGAAATGCTAAAGCAGAATACCGGTTTACTAGTCCTATAGTACACAGTAGAGAATGTTTGAGTGATTGAAATTGTTTACGTTACTTCAAAACGGAACATTTTTGTAGGATTTGGATAGTTTTGTTGTGGTATTTCGCAAAAGTCATAGAGAGAGCTACTGCGAGACCGATTTCTGTGTGCACTGGTAACGTTTTTGATGAAAATATCTAAAGCGGTAGATAATTCTTTATTTTTCATCGCTGTTTCATAAATACATATCACTATGTGCACTGGTAACGTTTTTGATGAAAATATCTGAGGCGGTAGATAATTCTTTATTTTTCATCGCTGTTTCATAAATACATATCACTGTGTGCACTGGTAACGTTTTTGATGAAAATATCTGAGGCGGTAGATAATTCTTTATTTTTCATCGCTGTTTCATAAATACGTATCACTCTGTGCACTGGTAACGTTTTTGATGAAAATATCTCAAGTGGTTGATTTTTTTTTTCATAGCTGTTTGATAAATAAATATCCCTGTGTGCACTGGTAACGTTTTTGATGAAAATATCTAAAGCGGTAGATTTTTCTTTTTTTTTCATAGCTGTTTGATAAATAAATATCACTGTGTGCACTGGTAACGTTTTTGATGAAAATATCTGAATCGGTAGAGTTTTTTTTTTCATAGCTGTTTGATAAATAATATCCCTGTGTGCACTGGTAACGTTTTTAATGAAAATATCTGAAGCGGTAGATAATTATTTTTTTTCATAGCTGTTTGATAAATAATATCCCTGTGTGCACTGGTAACGTTTTTAATGAAAATATCTGAAGCGGTAGATAATTATTTTTTTTCATAGCTGTTTGATAAATAATATCCCTGTGTGCACTGGTAACGTTTTTGATGAAAATATCTGAAGCGGTAGATAATTATTTTTTTTCATAGCTGTTTGCTAAGTAAATATTATGATATTCACTTACCGGTACGGTACCGACTTCGGCAAGTTATTTCACACTTGAAGTGTTGAAGTCGGTTACATTTTTTTTACTCTTTTCAGTGACCTTTGCTACTCACGAGATCAATTGTCATTGTGTATGTTCTCCGATGTGTTCAACCGCAACTATAATATCGTCGAGGTATGCGTAGCACTTTTCAGTTATTGGAGTGTAACCCAAAAAACGCTTGTCCGATTTTGATGAAATTTAAATGGATGGTCCCACGAAACCACTGGGACACCGACAGTCGCCATGGCGCAGTGGTTAGTGTCAGTGACATGACTACTGTATCTCCGGGACCCTGGGTTCGAATCCCGGCAGGGGAAAACGTTTGTGCGATGAATGTAGATGTTTGTGCCGGGTCTTGGATGTTTGTGCTGTGATTGTGTGTGTCCATGCCTCCCGTGATACAGGGAATCCTAGTGCGGGGGACAGAGTGTGATAAAAAATAGTATACTCTATCATACAAAAAAAGAATCATCATAAACGACGAAGTTACCCGCGAACATATCTAAAAAAATATATATACGGTTGAATTGAATAACCTCCCTTTTTTGAAGTCAGTTAAAATCATTAATAAAATAACGTTTAAAAATGACACATAAACATATTTTTGTTGGTACTTTTTGACATAGTAAAGGAAAATTAGATCTTATTTTTTCCCCTCGTTAGTTTCACATTTTACTGCTCACGATGTGTTTTAATGTATTTTTATTATTTTTATATATACTGCATATATATAATTTCAGCTAATAACATAAATGCAAACCTTGTAAGTATGAAAAGGCACTTAGGGAAAATATGCTGTATTGAATTTTGCGACGCTCTCATGCCCATAACAATGAGAGTTGGAGGGACTGTAATCGTCAAGTCCCATTAGTGCACGGCCTGGCTTGTTACAGGGCAATATTCTACGGCAGCTCTGCACTAGTGGACCATGAAAGCGAACAGCGATAACCTTTCGCTGTCGCACAAAGGGCTCAGTCAGCCGCGAACGGACAAAATTGATTTTTGCTCATATTGGACAAGGCCAAGTGGAAAGAGCGTACGTGTCACTTTGACTTCAAAAACACTGGTCTTTTTGAGCTCCTGTCAATGTTTTAAAAAACATCGTCCTATTTTATAGTACGACGGCATGCTATAATTCTTCATTTGTTTATGCTATATGCTACTTAAAACCCATCCTTATGGAGATCATCAGTGGAGAATCTCTATTCAATAACTGAATATTCTGCCGCTGGAGTAGTGATAATATTTTTTTTTATCATGCTCAGACCCCCGTACTAGGATTCCCTGTGTCGCGGGAGGCATGGACACACACAATCACAACACACAAACAACCAAGACAAATATTTACACTCATCGCACAAATGTTTGCCCCTGACGGGATTAGAACCCAGGGCCCCGGAGACACAGAATTCATGTCACTGACACTAACTACTGCGCCTCGGCGACCGTCAATAATAGCAGTATCAAAAAGAATCACACTAATATTATACCTGGGCAACCAATGTCTGGATATAGTCGTTAGTGGCCTTAGACCTCGCGGCCGACCGAAGCTGCGATGGCTTGATGTTGTAAGGGATATAATATTGGAGCAAAAAGTTTGATCACTAAAGATGCAAAGATCGTGCGAAGTGGAAGAGACTTAGCAGGAAAGTGCGGATGTACGCTGAGATGAAGAAGAAGAAGATTATAAATGCGAAAGATTGTGTATGTTTGTATGTGGGTATTGTTTTGTTGTTACCTCTTCAAGCCTTAACGATTGGATAATAATTTTGGTATATCGATAGATAGGACCCTGGAGAAGGAAATAAGAAACTTTCGTCCTGGAAAAAGTATAGTTCCTGTAGGATAACCGTAGCGAGAAAACCGTAGTCCACGCGGGTGAAACCTGGGATGCAGCAATTAGTGGGATAATTAAAACGGATAGCAATGCGTCATCCCTACATGTTAGATGTTACACTATAATCACTGAGCATTATTCCTTCACTTTCACAATAATGTATACTGCCAAGGAGTAAAACTTGTTAAGGGCTTCGATTACGTTAAAGTGCTAAACACCCGGAGTGTTTACAGACAGAGGGGGCGGGACAGATCCTGATGCGTATTGATTTAAAATGTTACAAAATACTTTACACAATATGTACGTACATTACAGATGACCTACGTTTCCGTCTTTCTTAACTCTAATTGTATTTTGGCCAATTTACACAATTTATTTATTTATTTACACCAGAATCAAAAAGAAAAGTAATAAACGAAGAAAAGACTAAGTAATAAACTAACAAAACATTTGTGATAAACGATAAATAATTCAATAGCTAATATATACCTAGGATGGCCATTGGTAGCTGTACAATGTGTGTATAAAGCCTATGGGCTTGACCGCTGTTTCATCTGATGTTAAGTGAAGACGCAGTGTGAGGTGTAGCACAGTGTAGCTTTACTCATATCACGCTAGTTTGCTAATGAGAACAAAAAAAGGGCGTGGAGTCCCTTCGCTCGGAAGAAGTGAAATTTCGTAATGTGCAAATGAAAATAGTGCCACGCATTCTTTCTCCTTCTGTCTCTTTCTATTCCCCCTCTCCAGGAGCATTAAACGTTTAAGGCATTAGTGCTTTCATACCCTCTCCACGGTAGCGTTAAACGTTTAACGCAACCTTGTTGAAAGTCGCATTAGAAGTTTCACTTCAATATTTCATCTGTTAAGTTAATCTAAGTCTGTCGATCGTCAAGCTCGACAACTGCGAAATCAATACGTATTGTACTTACTAGTAATAGTCAGCAGAATTTAACGTCTTAACCTTTTTCTTAAAAAGATAATAATCGTCGGAAAATTCCTCAATGTGATGCCCTGAGCACCGGTTTGGGCCTTGCCCTGCTGCTGGCGGTATGCTTGGATTAGGTTTGTTCTTACACTTTTATTGACAATTTTAGAATATTATAAAAAATCCCCTTTGAATATAATAATAATATAGCCCTTTATGCACGTTTTTAAGTTATGTTTTATTACATTATAACACATATGATTTCTTTTTATTATTTTTTTAACTTTTTAACGGCATCTGTTGTTTATGCGTTTTTCTTAAAAGTGTATTGATATTTTAAAGTCTTTTTTATATTGTAATTGTGCTACGTCATTTTCTGACGACACTGTATCAACAGTATCGTCAGAAAATGACGTAGCAAATTAAGTACGCAATGAACGTATTGATTTCCAAATGAATATCCAATCAAGCGTGAGAAGCAATTTTGTCGCAATACGATCTGAATCAAATCCCTGGCTCGTGTTCCAACAAGAGTTTATCATTCCATTCAATACAACCATAAATTGGAGTGTACTGCAAGATTTTATTCCATATTTTGTTTTCCGATCAGAATTGCAATATTCATTTGTATTGCCTGTTACAACTTGGAATTGCGAAAGTATGATTTGAATTTTTTAGCGTTGCTTTGCATAAAAAATGTTTTAAAAGGTATGTTCATCATCTGGGCCCCAAGTCTACTAATTCAAAGTTCATATTCAGTCTGCTGCGAGGCCGAGCCGATGCCATTGAGACAATGTCAAAAATCCGTAGTCTGCTAAATCATAGCAGCCTGAGTCTATGTTGAATCTATGATTGGCCTATGCTGGTTTAGGAGAAATGGTAGATTTGTTTTTAATGATTGCCACAACTCAAAAAGAAAATGAATGAGTGGATTAAGGGTACATAAAACTAAAAAAACATGTAATAAACACTAATTTATCGATTGAGATTTACTAATATTTAAAAATAATGCTCCTTCACGTAAAAATCATGTATTTGTTTGTAAAATAAACATAAACAGCTTTTTAAGATTGAAAGTATTTGTAATAAAATGGCAATGATGTCCCTGACGATATTGACGTACATAAAAAGTGCGCCAAAATTGTATAGTGGTTTGCTTTGCTGATATAATTTCATACGCTGAATAAAATAAAATATTATCAATTCAAAGAAGATGGTACTCCCGGAGCAAGTGGAAGCCCTAATCGACTTCGTGGAGGGGCGACCGGAGCTGGCTCTAGGTCATTGTAGCAGAACTAATGAAGGCAAAGTTCTCGCTAAAAGACTCTGGAGCCAGTGCGCAAATCTTTTAAATTCTCTAAGTCCAAACTGTCCTACAAAAACAGTGGCTGAATGGCGAGCAGTAAGAATAATCCTTTATAAAAGCAGTAATAAATAATAACAGATTAAAAGTTATATCTTACTCAGCAAATAATATTATCCATTTCAGTTTTTCTATGAATACAAATCGCGTGTGCTTCGCAAGATAAAACATAAAAAACAAGAAATAAGTGCTACTGGTAAGTAATCTTCTTAACAGTTTCAATCTACTAATTCTTTATTTTCATGTTTCATTTTATTAAACACCATGAATCTGTTCGATCTAATTAATAAACAATTAAATTAAACTACAATTAAATGTTTTAAGGAGGTGGTCCGTCCAAAATAATAAGCCTGACTCCCCTTCAGGAGCGTTTATATACGATTCTGGGCCGAGACATTGGAGAGCCACTGCCGGGTGTCCGCCATGAACCACCCCCTGTATGTGGTGTGTGGTGTTGGGGCACAATTAGTGCATGCCATTGACCGTCTTGGCCAAACACTGAAGAGGCCATACTCTGAAATAGATTCAGATCTCTAGTTTCTGATGTAAGCATTTTATTTCTGTATTAATGGGGTCTGTAATAAAAAGTGGAATAAAATGACATTTTTAGACTACTGTAATTAACTTATATTTGTTTTTAAATGTAAAATCATTGACTTGAACCAGTATCTGCAACAAAGAAAAAATGATTAATACATTTGAATTTAATATGCTTAAACACACACAATGTAAAATGGCATACAAACAATAGTTACAATTATCTTTCTCTCTACAGCTTTTCAACTAAAGCCTGCTGCATTTCTCTGCCTTCAAGGAGCTCTGGATTACCACGCCTGTGATTTTCACCTTCAGGCAAATTTTCAATGCCGGCCCTCCAGTGTTCTTCATCCTAAAATTTAATAAAAAGATTGTTACTACTGTAACAAATATAATTTACATATTATGATACATTTTTTTTATACTGTATAGATCTAGTGTTTGACTAGGGTGGTAGCTAGCCAGGCAGGTACTCGAAAGTACCCTACCACCATGCTGGGAATTTGATAATGGTGTTACCTACACCAAGCTATCATCGCTTCACTAAAATGAGATTATAAGTTACATGTTATTGTTGGTACAAGAATAGTACCAAGAAATTACTATAATAATTTAGGAATTTCTTGGTTACTTCTGTGGCATCCAGCAGCTGATATAGTAATTATTTTTATCTTGCAAAACCAAGCTTTTATAGCTATATAGGAAATAGGTCTCATAAGACTAAGATTTATTTAAAGAAAGGAAACCTTTGCCTTTGTTTATCTTTAAAAATGTAAAATATTTCTATAAAAACGTTAATAAGTTAAAATTAAAGTGAATGTCAGCATTTTAATATAAGAATAAATGAATGTACCTAATCTTAGATTAGTAGACTAATAAATATTCCTTAGGGAATTATATTTGTTTACAATAAAATCTTAAACCATGTCATAAATTGAAAAGAATAGTCTTAATTTTTTTGCCAGTAGTTTTCAGTGTCTTTATTTTTATTTTGAAATGTGTTATTGAATGTATTTTAGATTTATTTACATTCTTATTGCATTATTGATGCCTTAATTGGATAAATGACTTTATAATCTTAAATGGGACTATTACTCCAAACCTACTTGTATTATATTTAGTGCCTTGGCATCCAAGCTGTGCCACCTATAATTATAAATAGATTTGTTACTACTGTAGGAAATATAATTTATAGTTTCCAGTTACTATTAGTAAAAAATGTATCAAGTATAGGTACTATACAATATAAGATTCTGAAATTTTCATTCAAATTATTACAACCATTTCTACGATTTTATATGAGAGAAGTACTTTTAATAGTTGAAATATTTCAATCCACAATTCTGCCATCATTTGGCAACTCTGTTAAAGCATTAGTCTCTCTAAACTCTGTTAAAGATTTGAGTGTATACAATACAAATATTTAGTTAAATTTAAAATTTTGAACTGAATATTTGCATTGTATACACTCAAATTCAATTTATTCATGTACTATATAAATACTGATTATATTCCCAAATATGAATATCTGTATGAATCTAAAGCGAGGTCCTATGTTTGATTGCCAGTAAATATTCTTTTCATAAGAAGTTTCATAGTACAAATATAAAAAATATACTGTCTTAAAGAGTTTTATTGTACCAGTTGTGAATGTAGAGCTTCTGCATTAGCTTCCTCAGCTGACAAAGGAGTCACTGCTGTGTGTGTTTCCATAGCAATGTTATGTAGAACACAACAGGCATTTACTATTTTCCCAGCCATGACAGGGCTATAATGTAAAGCACGAGCTACAAGCAAACACCTGCAAAGTAAAGGCACATTATTAATATAACTGAGGTTAAATCTTAAAATACTAGAAGATTTAATATTAGCTATTTAATTGATGGTACATGATTAGATGCTGGATGTTAACAATAGTTAATGACCTACCGGAAGCGAGCTTTAAGCACACCAATACAACGCAGTATGCAGTAGGCAGTATGCCATCACTTCTTCGTGTTCGGGGAAGTAGAGGCGTTATCTCATCGACCAATGTTTTGACAGTCTGCTTATTAAGGCGAAACGTCTTAACAAATTCCGCTTCTGGCAGATCCGTGAAATGATTGCTGGTGGCCCTAGATTCAGCACGAGTCCGGCGGCGGGTCCTACGTTCATTTATTCGACGTTGGCGAGCATCCACTGCATCAGCCAACGTCAAAATGTTCCACCGCAATCTATGCATCTTTTATCTTAATATACGATATGTATTAATATACTGAACAAGCGTTTCACTTCAAATATTCAAGCACAATTTATATATTATTAATTATCAACAATTACGAGACTAACATCCAACTTTCAGTAATTTCTTTTATTGATTTTAGATTAAAATATTGTATGAACACCGAACTTTCATGTACAACAGCAATCTATGCTTAACCTATGCGCAATCTATGAAATATATACCACGTGACATATGTCAAAAATTAGCAGACTACCAATCTAGCATGCCATTGGCATGTCATATTGTAACAGACTACGAAAAATGTCTCATTGAATTCAAGATTGATTCAATATTAACGACATGTAATAGCAGACTACCAAAACTGTCAAAATCGTCCATTGTGAGCCGATCATATTGCCATATTGAATAGTAGACTTGGGGCCCTGATTACGTGTCACTACAATTGTAAGATAATAAAATAATGCAATTTAATATAAAGACATGTTTTCTGCAAACTCAACGCAATGCGGCATTCTACCAAAGAGATCGCATTTTTTTAAAACTTATTATAAGCTTGTATTTGACAACTGTCACGCCTTTTCCATTATCACCATGGCCAACATGGTGATAATGGTGTGAAAACAAGTTGGCTATGGTGATGCAAGATGGCGGAGTTTCAAACCCCTTTCGTTTTTGGTAAGCTCGTTGGTAATGCACAATAAATAAATAAATAACTTAGCCCCAAGAGCTAAATATGCTTTTTTAGCCCCGGTCTGGTACACTTCGATGCTTTTTGAGCAAGAGCAGGGAAAAGATATTTTTTATAAGGTTACAATAAAGTTCAAATTAGTATGACACTTATAAATGATAATACCGAAACTAGATATTTTTTTAAATAATGATTTAGGTGAAATACATCATCACGTTATTTCGTGCTGACTTATCTATACAAACTACCCTCAATTGAATAAAACTCGTCAAATATTTGTGTTAACTTTGAAGGGCGTTATACGAATTAGAATTATGACGTAAATAGATAAAGAGTTTTATTTTTATTTCAATGAATTTGACTAGTTTGTGTGATTAATTAACAGAATCATGACGGTGTCTTACAGTCTTTTATTCATCATAATCGCCAAAGACAAATTAAAATATCATTTTTAATTATACTCATGCACCAAGTGTTACCCCGAGATCCTTTCCAAATAATACTCTCATGTTACGTCATAAACGCAAATTTCTTCAATATTGATAACTCCCACGCTACGTAGACTTTCAGGAAACTTATAGTTATTGCCTTTACGAGTTTTGACCCTTTTCCATTTCAATTTACAGATGTGTTTTCGATATCCCATGGGAACGTGTGGCTATCCCTGTGAAAAAGGAAAATGAAAAATAAACGTTTAAAGTTTGGCACTTTTGTTTGAATGGTATGTGTACATTTTGTGAATCCACGCACTTTTGGTCGGGGTGGACGTTACAGGACAATAAGGAGAAAAGTTTTTTAAAAATAGATCTTAACGCAGATCAACCAAACCTAAAGTAGTGGTTAGGTTAGGTTAGATTAAAAACTGCGATGACAAAATGAGCGAGCCAATCGAGCAAAGCGATCCGAGCGAGCAAAGCGAGCCGAGCGAGCAAAGCGAGCCGAGCGAGCAAAGTGAGCGTGTCGCGGCAGCGGCCGAGGTAATGCTAAAAATTATGTAACGCACGTCACTGGGTTCACCAACACCTTCCCTACACGATTTGTCAACCAGCCCCCGGATCCCGAATGAATGATTTGGCGTTATATTTTGCACAAACATTTTTTCTAAGTTCTTTTTCCCTTATGGTCCCCTATTACCTACACACAGACCGAACTTTTGCGTATTACATATCGATTATTTCGTACGGTTTCATTATAATAATATTGATCATGAATTCATATTTTGCAAACGGTCTCTCGTTGGAGATCACCGTTTTCTTTTCTTTATTTCACCTGATGGTTTGAATTATCCAGGATCCATAATATGTCGGAGCTGCTGAAGAAATTTGTGCTGGCGAGCTTGATGGCTTCGGGAGAATTGATTTTTTTTACGGAAGCAACCTCATCTTTTGTTTTTTATTTTTTTTGTGAAACTGTCTAATGTTACTACGAACCTACTTTCTTTCTCTCCTACTTTGCTGCTATGTATACGACATTTTAAGATTTGAGTTGTTTCTATCAGCGATTGCCTTTTGTTTCTTACACAAAGTCTAAAAAACTAACCTTCTAACAAATACAAAAAACATAATGCGGTTTTCACCAAAAATAACAATTCAAAGGAAAACGTTCTCGCCTCTAAATTTATTTGAGTGATTGTATTAAAATTTAGCACAAAAAATTGTAAAGAAATCAACCCTTCTCCAAAAAAGAGGTCCCTCCACAAATATTTTTTATTGCTACCATTAATGTTAGCTACAACGCGATTTCGATATCTATTCAATTCGTTATCAAAAGTAAAATTTGAATAACGCCATTCGGAGAGAGTTTTCAAGAGGGGACTATTGTGAAACTTGATGAAACTTCTCTAATATGCGAAGTGGAAATTTATTCTTTGGCTGCCATCGGGAAATAAACCGGGCTCTCAGCGAGATTGAACGAAATTTATTGGGAAATCGAAATAAGGTATCGGGCCAGTAACGGAAGGGGCTCGTCAACCGAACATTGATGAATAGGGCCCTAGTAATAAGTCGATGAATTTTCGAATACAATAAGTCTTGCTCGATCTATTGACAACCCAAATCAATCGTTAATGGAGGAGATTTCCGACGCAATTTCAACTTTAAATTAAGATTCGATTTACTGAATTAATACTTTATTCATTTGCAATTTGACAAGTTCAGTTTATCGACGTTTCAACAGGAAAACTCAACACGAAGTAAAACATATTTTAGAACATCTTGTTGCGCCTCACCGTTTCTCCGCGTGGACTACGATTCTCTCTTTATTATAATTGTTTTTGGAATTATGCAATTCATTGTAATATTTTCTAAATTTTGCTTACAAGCTTATACAAAAAAATTAAAATAAAATTCGATAAAGGCGTTCTCCAGTTATAATGTGGGAAAGTGTTAGGGAAATAGAGATTCATTTTTATATTAATCATCATCATAATCTCAGGCAAAGGGCGTCCACTACTGGAAATGAGCCGGAAAAGGGCTAGTTGGAACTATTGTAAGCGGCCCGCACCCAGCCCTTTCCTGCGGTCTTCGATCTATGTGCGGTGCCTAATCTATACTTCTCTGAATCTTCTAAACCGATTAAAAAAAATATTTACCAATAGAAAGCCACGTATGAGTGAGTGTCATAGGTTCATCATCATTATCACCGTTTTTCATCACCGCACGGTGATCGGTGATGAAAAACGGGGTGCAGGGCGCAGCTAGTTCTACGATTATCTATTCCTTCTACTATTCAATTGTGTGTATGTTTGTTACTTCTTCAGTCTTCACGCTCAAACGGCTATAATGATTTCGATGAAATTTGGTATGTAGATACTTCAGGTCCCGGAATAACACATAGGCAACTATAATCATCATCAATTATCACCACTCGGGTTAAACCGCAGGGCGCAGCCAGTAATATTATAAAGGCAAATGTTTGTGTGTATGTTCGTTACTTTTCACTCCCGGCTGTACTGATTTCGATGAAATATGGTAATATCTGCAATACTTCAGGTCTCGGAATAACACATAGGCAACTTTTCATCATCATAATCATCACCACGCGGGTAAAACCGCGGGGCAGCCAATACTTTACAAAACTGTCCACTTCTTGAAATTCCATTATCTAAAAGTGTCAGTAAGCACTTGAATCGATGAATCAAATGGTCTGTATGAAATTACATAACTTGGTGTTATAAACAACAAAAAATACATTTTTTAATAACACGAACAAGTTTTTTTCCAGTTTGTGCACCTTTCAGTAACACCTATCTGCTTCAATAAGCTTTAATTAAACTGTAAATTTTATGAATATGCAATAATGTTTTGTTAAGCAAATTTTATAGAAGACCGTGCTTTATACTTTCTTTTTTTTTTTTTTTTTTCTAACGGACTAATGCTGTTTGTCTCTACCGGCATTTACAGCTTCACCGGAGGGGGGGGGCGAGCACAGATGGTGCTCAGCCCGGTATTTGTGCGGGCGCAGAAGGCGCACCGCCTAGTTAGGCTAGCGCTGACGGCGCTGTGCCACTAGGAGAGGGCGAGGCGACTAGCTCAAGGGCACCACTGAGGTTCGGACCTCGGCTTGAGCTGTCGCCAGGACAGGGACTTATCGAATCGACTTGCCCCGGTACCAAAGTGGTCCGTAAGTGGGCCCTAAGGATGTTTGCTCTTTGACTATTTGGAGAGAATCTAACCAGGATGTTTTTGCCTCGAGCTCGCCGTCGAGCTCGGTGTCGGACTGTGTATACCAGGGACTTTATACTTTCTTAGTTTACGCGGTGCTGTATACCTATTTTGTATTATACTACTAAATAAAGATGGTAGGAGAGGTAACCACTTAACATCCTGTGGGCCTCTTGCTTCTTCCGTCACCTTATCCAATAAAATTAAATTTAAAAAAACAACGTCTAATTACGTGTTATAGCAAACAAATGCTAAAACTCTTAATGTTTTGCTCATACTACATAATGACTTATGATATATTAAATTTTCTTGGTTCATTCTATAAGTGAAAGGGTGTCCAGTTTAGATTAGAAAATTCTTTATTGTTACACCTTAAATATAAAACAATATTTACAATATACATAAATTTACATAAAGAGTGTGATAATCGGCGGCCTTATTACTAAAAGTGATCTCTACCAGGCAGCCTTTGCATGGAAAGGATCCAAAAGAAATATAAATAACGGGGTTTATATCATTAAGTAGTATCACACTCATCTTGTTTGACGAACTCACGAAAGTATGTTTGTTACTCCTTCACGCTGAAACGGCTGAACGGATTATCATGAAATTTAAAATGAAGATAGCTTGGAATGACCCATGGGCTACTTTTATTACGGGAGTATTAACTGTTCCTGGGATGTCGGGAAGATGCAAATACTGTCAATACCATGTACCCTTTCACCGCGTCCAATGCCGTAGGGCACAGCTAGTTATGTGTAATTATTTTATTGGTGGTGGCCTAATAGTAGTAGTTGGAGCTGGTGAGTTTTGGCGGCCTATAGACGATTTTCATAAAGGGCTACACTATTATTATTAATAATTAAGTCTTACAAATGCTACCCCTTATTATGAGATGAAAAACTGTGTAAATTAGGAAGGTATCAATGTATTTGAGTAAATAGAGTTAAATAAAATAGAAATAATAATTCAAATTGACATTGGGCCCGTGGGGACCGGGAGCTCATCGGATTTTCCAAAACTTATCAGAGCGTTTGATCGATGCGACGCGTGGCCAAAATGCTGGCACATATTTTGGCTCAACGAATCAGCATTTCAATTCAACCTGGCAATGCTGTTAGCATTCTGGGCATATTGCCAACTGGTAGCGGGTTAGAGCATTTGAATTATCTATAGGCTGACAATAACTAGTGGATTGTTCAAATATTATTATAGTGTTTTGTTATTAAAACTGACGTGCTTTTGACACATTATAAATGTTTAAAACACGGGAGTTACTCACGTAATAAGTCAGAGGGTTCCGACTATAGTTTCAACCACATTCGGTGGTCTTTTTCAAGAAGAATGGGGCGCTTGCGGACGCCGTCGCGATTCGCCTAGTACTGAAACTATAGTCGGAACCCTCTGACTTATTACGTGAGTAACTTCCGTGTTTTATACATTTATAATTATTAAAGTAGCTGAGTATTGTAATTAGTTATTAGTATTTTATTTTAATAAAAGCATCGGCCCTCTAAAAAAGGAGTACCTCTCGATATCCATTTCACATCTTCGTATTTCAAGAATAAAAGAGATACTTAAAGTATAACTTTCTCTTCCATAAAGCTTAACTCAATCCAAAGTAGATTAATTTACAGAAAGGCTACTGAATTGCTGAGTAAAATCAAAATTTTGGCGAGTCGACACCATTACATCCATCCGATTTATAAGTAGAGCTCTAGGTAACTTTAATAAAACCGACGTTATATTTAATGGCAACTGGATTTTAGTACCATAATTTTATCAACTTTATAAGGTAATTCCAGGGATTGAATATTTTAGAATGTAAAATTCTATTTGTATGAATTAAAGTTTCGACGCTCAAATGTTTTTTTTTTTTTTTTACTATTATAAGTTTGCGTTTGACAACTGTCTCACCTGATGTTAAGTGATGACGCTGTCTAGGATTTAGCAAATGTGGCATGTTGAATTCGCTTACTCGTATTTTGTGTTTGTATCACAGACATTACACTAATATTTTAAGGTCGAGAGTTTAGTTACTATATTATTTCACTTCTACACGCTGAAACGGCTGAACGGATTTGCATGAAATTTGTTATGAAAATAATGTATACTCTGGAATAATATATTATAGGCTTTTCTGAAATAACGTAAAATATCGATTTTTTCACGGTTTTTTCGATTTTAGACAATGTTGCGTTCGCCGCTTGAGGTCTCAAACTTGGATTATTCATTAGGCCAACATCATATACAAGTCCTCAAAAAATCAGAGCTACCGGATTTGACGCATGCTGTGGTGTATAAAGTTACTGGACTACTATGTCTTCATCAATAATAATATATAATCTATAGAATGGGGATGGTCAATATAATTAAATTTTTAATTAATAACATTGTATGATTTTACTGCATTGGTGAATACTGATATGATTCATGTAATTTTCGTTTAATAAATAAATAAATAAAGAAAAATTATGTCATTCCAATTCAGATTCGCCGAAATGTATAAAATATAAATTAATCCTGACAGACAATACCTACACTTAAATATCCGCTTCCACTATAATGCACCGCCTACGAGTGTCGATCGGCACACTAATACTAGCCGGCTGGCGCAGTTGGTAGCACTCTGCCTTCTGAGCCGCTGGTCCCGGGTTCGATTCCCGGACAGGTCTAACATTTGTGTGTATGAACATGTCTGTTTGTTGTAATGTAACAAACCGACTAGGACTCACGTGGTAAACACTGGAAAATTTCTCTCCGACCAGTTTCGAACTTATTTGCAGTTCTTCATCTGGGAGTTATGATCGTGCCAGACGGCGAGCGCGAGCCTCAGCACGTAACTGATTGTAATGTCTGTTTGACCTGTGTCTGGGTGTGTATATGTATATAAGTATATATATCAGTCATCAGGTTACCATAGAACAGGCTCTGCCTAGCTTGGGACCTGAAGACCTTGTGTGAATGTTATTGAATTAAAAAAAAATAGTCGGATCAAAATAAATTAATAAACCTACAAAGAATAGCGCAAAGATTTCTCAATGTATATATTTTGCCTCCTAACCTTATAATAGTCGGCATTTTTAATGTATAACCAACAATAATTGGAAACGCAAAAAGCGCTTGATTTATGACCGGGTTACATTCGTTTTGATTTACGGTACCAAGAGCGCGAATATTAAAGATTCGTATTGATATATTATTCCTTTATCCCCATTCTCCCTTCGTGCTATTTACGAGAGTTTCCCCTACCCTCGTAACTTCCATCATCCTTTTTACGGTGAGACTTGTAAAAACAGCCGAGGCTTTTCATATAAAATACTCACTTTCTACTCGGTATTGGTAAAACCTATTTTTATAGGGTGCTAAGCTAATGTTACTTAGAAGAATTTATGTTAGACTCAAGTTAACTTTGGATTGGGCGTGATATATCAAAGGCCGGTTGCGAAAGGCCTCGAGTTATTACACCAATGTAAGTGAAAGATATTATTATTTTCGTTTAGATTTGTGGTACTGTTGCATAAAAGGGTTTATTTTTTAATTTGAGTAAGTACATGACTGGCCGGTTGGCGCAGTTGGTAGCACTCTGTCTTCTGAGCCGCTGGTCCCGGGTTCGATTCCCGGACAGGTCAAACATTTGTGTGTATGAACATGTCTGTTTGACCTGTGTCTGGGTGTGTATATGTATATAAGTATGTATATAAGTATATATCAGTCATCAGGTTACCATAGTACAGGCTCTGCCTAGTTTGCGTCCTGAAGAACCTGTGTGAATGTTGTCCCATATTACATATGGAAATATTTCAAAGGCAATAAAAGGCTTAGAGTTTTGGCAGTGTAAGTAAAACAAATACGCTTAGAT
Source organism: Apeira syringaria (assembly GCA_934044485.1). NCBI lineage: Eukaryota > Metazoa > Arthropoda > Insecta > Lepidoptera > Geometridae > Apeira > Apeira syringaria. The sequence continues at coordinate 17,403,910 of OW203662.1, read as the reverse complement.
TTGTGCCACATTAAAAAACACCTTTATTTTATTTTGAGTTATATTATAATTATATTTACGGGAGAAATTTGTGTTAGACTGAACTTAATTTTGGTTTGATCATCATCATCTCAGCTATAGGACGTCCACTGCTAGACATAGGCCTCTGGATCGATCATGATATTTTAAAGGCCGTGACTGAGTAACATTCATCAAAACAACTTTCGCATCCCACCAATACTATAAATGTGAAAGTTACGATGCATGGATGGATGGATGTTTGTTACTCAATCACGCCAGAACGGCTTAACGGATCTAGATGAAATTTGGTATGAAAATAGCTTATGCTCTGGATTAACACATATGCTTATTTTCATCATCACCATCATCACCGTTTTCATCACCACGTAGGTAAAACCGCGGGGCACAGCTAATTTTATTAAAGTAAGATTATTGTGACTACGATGAATAATTTGAAATGTACACAAATAGAAAAAACATAACAAAATTACCTAAAAGATGTTATCAAGCAAACGTAATTGAAAGTCACAATAATGTAATAATTGCTTCATAAATACCCAAAGCTGTGGGGAAATGAATAAAAAAACGCAATATCCCCAAGAATGGCCGAATGCTCAGTCATCAGTACCTGAAATGGGGCGTGATTGTGATCTTCTCATTTTCACTCACCAGAGAGTAATTCCCCTTCAATGTTGTTATAATCAACACGAAATTATATTTTATTTCTGATTACTCTATTGTTTTAGGAATTTTGATTAAATGGGCTGTTGCCTTGAACTTATTGTTTAATCTCGGATAAATCAAAAGGGATTATAAAATATTGGTGAGATAATGGCTGTAGTTTTGTTACCCCTTCAAATTAACTAAAACCATTTTAAATCCAAATCCATCTTACGCGATTATCTATGTTGGAAATATTAATTAGAAAACTGTTTATTCTCGAAAAATATTCGTGGTTTTATTTTTCCTTGTTACATAGGAAACAAAATGGAAAAGAGTGAGTGGGGCCAACATATACAAAACAAAAGATAGTCAATCTACTAACTTTACAAAACAAATATGGTTACGTGTCACTTAAAGTTTAAGCTAAAATTCAAATTGGTAATTGGTATATATAATTAATGGTGTAAAATTAAAATATAAGTACATTGCATATGTTACAACAGTTATATTAGGCTGCGTGTAGTTAAAATTAGTATCAAACGATAATGAAATGAAAGGCATAGCTTTTTTAACCGACTTCAAAAAAGGAGGGGGTTCTCAATTCAAGCCATATGTTTTTTTTTGTTTATGTTTGTTACCTCAGAACTTTAGACGGAATGAACCGATTTCGATAATTATTTTTTTATTCGAAAGCTAATGCTTTCGTGTTCCCATTTAAATTTAATTAAAATCAGTGTTAATAGGTTTTTGAGTTACACTCCAATAACTGAAAGTAGTTAACTTAGACGTTTACTTGGACGACTTCCTAATTGAGGGTGAAGAGATCGGTGAACACACACATTGACCATTGATCCCGTGAGTAGCAAAACCACTAAAAAGGAACAAGAAACATTTTACCAAAAAATGGAACGGACATCAACAAATCATCAAACATCGATAAGTTATTTCACACTTTTGAGTGTTGAAGTCGGTTCCATTGTAAGGTAAAAAATGTTACAGACATATGTATGTTTAACATTAGAAATTAGATAAGCACCATCACTTAATACTTTCAAATGAAAGTATTATATTAGTAAAAAGTATTAGTAAATATCACTTTCAAATGAAAGTATTAAGTATGAAAAATTATTACTCATGTAACTATTTGGCAAAATAGCCAATATTTGTTATTTGTCAGTATTATTATTTATAAATACGTTATATTAGTAAAAAGTATTAGTAAATATCACTTTCAAATGAAAGTATTAGGTATGAAAAATTATTACTCATGTAACTATTTGGCAAAATAGCCAATATTTGTTATTTGTCAGTATTATTATTTATAAATACGTATTGTTCTTGTGTTTGGTTATTACGTATGTATATATTATTGAACAAGTAAGCTTGTGTTTCGTTATAATATATAATAAGTATATTATTGTACCTAAATAGTTTATTCAAAATTTATGTTAAGTTTATTTTTATTTCTTCTTCTCGTTTATAAATTAAAGTTCATTATATTTAAATTATTTTAACAGCTCCCTATCATGAACATTTTGCTTCTCTTTCACAAAGGTTTGTTTGGAAGAGATCGCTCTAGGCGATAAAACAGCCCATTGAGACACATAGTATTCATATTTATTGTGGTTACTTTACACTGTTTCTACGGGTATAACGTGGTACTTACGCGTAGTCGATATCACGATCGACAATTTTTTCGGCTTCTTCCGGAAGCCGTCATCAGGATCTTGAGTGCGATGCGTTCGTCGCAATCATGAGTGCGAAACGGGACGTTGCAACGCAACGCACCGCACTCAAGATCCTGATGAAGGCTTCCGGAAGAAGCCGAAACAATTGTGGATCATGATATCAACTACGCGTAAGTACCACGTTTACCTACGTAAAGTAATTATGAACGTGAGTTTGAATAATATTTATTGTGGTGTTGAAAGAAAGAGTTATCTATCTATCTATCAATGTTTAAAAAGGCTCCCTAAGCATAACGTTATCGACGCGTTTAACTTTCATCCCTTTTGTTATTCCCGTTTCCAAATCTTTGATCACTTACGTGATCAAATATATTTCTCGTGTCTTTTGTCGTGTGGGTACTTTAATCACATAAAAAATGCATCTAAGCAATAAAAAAAATTGTGGCTAAATTATTTTAGTATTTATTAGTAAAAAGCACAATATGTGTATGAAAATACAACGTCCTTACGACACTCGTAACATGTGCGATAAAGGGGAACGCTCACTTTATGCGGCAAAAAGCGATTCTTTTTACCCATAAATTGTTTGTATCTGCTAACATTAAAGCTGTTTGAGAAATAAATTGTCAACTCCGGAAAGTTACAACTCGATTAGAAAAATAAATGTATGAAACCCGAAAATGGTATATCACATTAAAATGTTATTGCATTTCTTATTACATGATGCTTTTACTGAGACTGCGACATAACAACATAGCATATGGTGATACAATGAGCTATGGAAATGCCTATGCTCAGGTCAGCTCGATGGCTTGATAAGGGTTGCGTAAAGAGGTTATTTGCGGTCTGCTAGTTCAACCATCAAACAACCGGTCCTTGTGGAAATCAATGTATACATAGATCAATCCACACGCGTATTTACCACGAGCAATGTGTGTTGAGATCGAAATCAAGTTTTGAGTGACTTTTGTGATAGCGACAGTGGTACCTAACACAGTTAAACGCAATATACGTGAAAGAAAGAGGGTAGACAGATTTGTCTGTTCATGTGGCTGTGATTGTAGAGTATGTCACCAGTTATTTGAGAGAAGCTTTCCCTATCCTTGTGATAACTAGGGAATCCTAAAGGATGAAAGACGGAAAACAGTAGGTAATATCAATATATTTCTTGTAAGTTCCAAAAATGCCAATATGATTATTATCTATATCTCCATAACAAGATTTAATAAGATTTGATCTTTCAGATGGAGGTGAAACCTCTTTCCATGCAAAATCTTAGATAAATCGATATAATTTTGCCTTAGGTATCTTATAGCATATAGCAAAGCAACACCTTCTACTTTGTATATTTTGCTCTATATAAATAGTTATTATGAATAAGGATTGTGATTAACAAAAAATATAAATAATTAAAGTTAATAAATAAAAAAAAAGAGAAAGCGTTCAATGTTTTGGCACATTACAGTTAGTGTTACTATAAAATATTGAACAAAAATCTATTATAAGTAATATAATTAATTAAGAGAGCCGTGTGCTTTTTACAATGGGAAGAGGTTTAAGTTAACAAAAAAGTTCCATTCTTAAAATTTATCATTTTATTTATTTTATTTATTAGGGTATACTTTTTTTTTTAGACTCCAGCGTCCGTGCCTTTTTTTAACATATAAATTTAATTCATAGATTTACAATCTTTTAGATAAGACAAATACATTTTATGTACAGTAAGGAACACAATTATACACATTTTAAAGTGAATTAATATTATTATCGGGATATTTACCATGTATTTTATTTTCTCGATATTTCGGCACAGTTTCATGCGCCATATTCATGAGCAAATTTTTGTCGTCAGTTTGCTCGTAAATATCCCGATATTAATATTAATTCTCGTATTAGTCACCATGCTTGTTAAAAACATTATTAAGTACTTAATATTTTTTTTTATAATATAAACAGTATAAACTAAGCTAAAAAAAATACAATAATATTAGAAAAGTAATTCTTATTTAAGTCCGATTTGCGTATGCATACAGAGCAGACCGGTTTCCGCAAATATCACCCGTTCACGGGTTGATACGCGTGCCATAGCCTTCCTCAACCGTATTTGTGATAAGATGGCGACCCGAGGGACTACCTGTTAATACAGTTTTATATTATTACCACAGAATTTATTAATTATTGTAGCATAGGGTGCGATATCCACATACTAAATCTGCATCTAGGATTTTTTACAAAGCATGAGAATAGTTCGTTGTCCAGGAATAAAATGACCAATTCAAAAACACTTCGACATATTCTGGTTAACAATCATTACTGATTGTTAACAATCATTACTGCATTAAGCAGTAAACTGCTTACTCTGTATCCCCAGACATATTGTAATATGGGATTTTTCAAACGGTCAAGTAACAGACAGAGTCTGTAAAGGATTTGAAAAACTTCTCCCAGTTACAGGTCCCCCAGTTAGACGACGATGATTGCTTACCGTCTGTCAGTTCTACCTCCTATTACATAAGAAACAATCCAACTGTGGTTGGATAAATCAATACTTTTACAGATCAAACTACGAGTATTGGCTCGATCCATGTAAATTAACAGAACATTAAACTTCATGTGAACGCGACCTTAGCGCTACATGGAAATATCCCGCGGTGTCTTGTTTTCCTCATTTCCCGAGCGAGACGGTAGGAAATAAAATCGCCATCAGGGCTGCTGGTAATTTAAAAATAATGCTGCAAAAATCCGAGGGAATGCGAATTTGGACGCAAATTGCGGTCCAGAAGCCAGTGGCGCCGGCTGGTCGCTTTAAAGGCCATTTTGCTGTAACTGTAACCGCATTGATCCTTTATGACAGTAAAGGGATGTTATAATGTTTGATCGGAGATTTCAGTTTTCTTTTTGTCGGATAATTGATGAATAACGGGACCAATTCTATTATACAGATAGGGTTGTCGAAAGCGATTTATGATAAATATACTTCTATCACAGTATTATTATATTAGTAGTATTATTATATTAGTAGTATTATTATATTATATTTATAATTACTTTAATATAGTGACAATGGTACCTATGTGCGCCTATTTTGAACAATAGTTTATGTAACATTGTACGACGATATTTGTTCAATTAAAAAAAACCTGTTATTCAGTTATCCCACGGGAACCACACTTTGACAAGCACAAAAAGTAGCCTTTGTTTCCCAAGGTTGAGGATGATGAGAAGTAGGCCATGCGTCATTGCAGGGTGCTAACTACCACTACCAATTTTCATTAAAATTGGTCCAGCAGTATGAGTGTGAAAGCAAACAAACAAACTCACATTCACATTTACAATATTACGTAAGGTTTTTGTTATATCTTAGAAGAACCATCCGTTTTTGCAGGATATAAAGTAGTTTATATTTTAATCGAGGTTATAATTATTATCAATTATTATCTATAATACTGTTAAGGCATGAATGGGTTTAACAAACATACATACAGACACACAAACTTTCACATATACAATAATATCAGTTAGATTGACAATCGAATCGTTAGAGCTGTTTTGCTAAAACAATGTTAGCATTTTTTTTTTTTTTTTTTTTTTTAATGTTTTTATGTCAAACTTTGCGTTGGTTTGCAAATGTCAACCATAATGTTGCGGTCAATGGTTCTATTCTCCGGTGAAGTAAACCTTATCATAATGGTAGGTTCTAAAAAATACTAAATATTGTAGTAACAGAAGCAAAGCGACAGATAGATAAGTATAAAAAATAGTCCTGTGTAATACCTACTGATATATTTTTTAAACCAAAAGTTTTATACCTAATGTACCGTAGAGAGAGTGACTTGCATTGCATTTCCAAGCTGTATGAATTTTTTTTTTTACCCTAAAAGTTACGAGTAACGTTATAAACAGAATGAGAATAATTTATTCGTATTATTTCTATCAAATAAACAATAAAGTAATCCTCAGGTTTGCCTGCGATTTTACCCGCGTGGACACCGGTTTTATTTTTTATTTTATTTATTTATTAACATTAACTCAAGGTCTTCAGGTCCCAAACTAGGGAGAGCCTGTGCTATGGTAACCTGATGACTCATATATATACTTATATACATATACACACCCAGACACAGGTCAAACAGACTTGTTCATGCACACAAATGTTTGACCTGTCCTGGAATCGAACCCGGGACCAGCGGCTCAGAAGGCAGAGTGCTACCAACTGCGCCAACCGGCCAGTCTCAGTCTCTTTTCCCGCTTCCTCAGCATTCACACAGCAAGCGTACTTTTTCCAGGAAAAAAAGTAGCATAATATTATTTCCTTCTCCAAAGTTCCATTCGTTTCTCTGCCAAAATTTGTTAATATTATTTCAACAGTCGAGGCGTGAAAACATAAAAGACAGACAAAGCTATTGCATTAATAATATTAGTGTGATTTCAGCTTTTTGTATCCCAGAGGAACCATCAAATTGTCGGAATAAAAACATAACCCTCCTTTTTTCGCAGTCGGGTAAAAAGAAGTGTGTAAAAAAGATGTGTTAGTCCCTGGATTACAAGATATCTACATTCCGAAGGCAAATACACAAACTTTACTTTATTACTAGCTGCGCCTAGCTGCTTGACCAGGCTAGGTGGTCCAGTCTTTCCAGTGCAGGGATACTGAATTAATTATATTCAATCAATCAATCGATCAATCAATATATATAATAATAATAATATGGGACAACATTCACACAAGGTCTTCAGATCCCAAACTAGGCAGAGCCTGTACTATGGTAACCTGATGACTGATATATAATATACTTAAATACATACTTATATATATACTTATATACATATACACACCCAGACACAGGTCAAACAGACATGTTCATATACACAAATGTTTGATCTGTCCGGGAATCGAACCCGGGACCAGCGGCTCAGAAGGCACAGTGCTACCAACTGCGCCGACCGGCCAGTCAAATACAGGCAATTATGTAGAGTTTTTAAATAAACTCCCTATGAGTGGGCTAAGGATTTTAGAGCCTTTATTCTGGCTTAACGTGATAGGTAATATCAAGATAAACATGCCGATCAAGTCGATAAAGCCGGTAGAATATCGGCTTGATCCGGAAGCTTTGAAGACGAAAAAGGACAAAGATAAGGCCCTACGCTGAGGTTTTTGTGTTAGGCCCAATTATATACCAAAAAAAATAATTAAACGGTGGCAAACAAGCAAACGGACCGCCTGATGGTAAGCGGTCAGGTAGGTTTAGGACTCGGTATGTACATTTTTAGTATTCGCATTCATAAAATATCAGAATACATATCATAGTTTTGTCGCCGTGTCCAAAAAAATGATGTACCAATATGTATGAAAGTATGTTTTTTTTTATGTGAATTTCTTTCGAATTTCAAGTAGTTTATTGTAAATATTCCTATATTAATCAAGCAATTCTTATTTATCCACCTATTGAGCCTTGTAATAGAGCTCAAGGTCACACAACAAGCTACGGAAATAGCTATGCTCGAGCTTATTTATGAGATTGAATTAGAAATGAGGACATGTAAAGAAATACAATGGCCAATATACCACAACGGGTAAGACTATCACTTAAAACGATTGTTTCAGTTTGTGGACAGTAGGTATTTATTTAAGTAGCATTTCTTTTAAATGTCGAGAAGAACCTTATTTGATTTTATGGACTTACTTCTACTTTCTATCACTCTCAGAGCATTTTTTTATGGGATAGTGTGACCGAACAAGCAAACAACCCACAGGATGTCAAGTCGTAACCTGTGCCTATAGACAGATACAATTTGAAAAGAACTGCATTGGTGCGTCACCCTGAGACGTTAGGCTGGTAAGTCTCATGTGCAAGTTACCGAAAACATGATGATGATAGAAAGAGAGGAATAAAATTTATTCGCTTCTTCAATACAGACGTGTATTCAACATTACGGTCTTTGTCCAAGAGTAGACGTCCTATGGTTAATTATAAGCGCAAATGCCTTTATTTAAATAAAACATTAATAAATAATTACAATACTGCAGCTACTACACATTTGAGCAATCCACTAGCTATTGGTAGCCTATAGATAATTCAAATGTTCTAACCCGCTACCGACCGGCAGCGTGCCCAGAATGCTAGCAGCATTGCCACGCTGAATTGCAAAGCTGATTCGTTGAGCCAAATATGTGCCAGCATTTTGGTCACACGTCGCATCGATCAAACGCTCAGATAAATTTTGGAAAATCCGATGAGCTCCAGGTCCCCACGGACCCAATGTCTCGACCCCAAACGGTTCAAATATGTAACCACTACCTAGGTTAGCATATTTTCGCCGTTTCAATTGCTCCGCCGAATTATGATGATTCAACAACATTTAACTTATTAGAGGCACAATACATTGTAATATAATGACATTTTCTCTTTATTTTTCTCTAACCTAAGAAAAATAGTGCCGTAAAGCAAACTATATATTATCCTCCAAGTTCCCGCTTGTCGTAACATACACCTCGCAAATCATTGGACAGTGGAGCCAAAGTATTTTTGTAGACGGAGACATTTTCTGTGCTTACCTATACATATTTATAATGAAAGCCCGACAAACAAAAAGCAATCTAGTAGAAGGTATATTACTTAGCATTATTGGGTAATATGATGTAAAACTGTTTGGAGTAGTTCTTTCAGAAAGTCGATACAGATATGAGATTATGAAAGTTGGAACTGAGTGGTCCTGATTTTAGTACCCAATTTGATCTCTCACTTTCATATTAATTACAAATTGTGTTTCACAAGATTAAATATATTTATATTATTATAATTATACTTATTGCATCAATAATAATCCATGCATACTTTCATGTTTTATGGGTACCAAATATGGACACTAACGTAAAAACAGAAGTGTAAACTCGAAGTGTGCCAAAATGGGATAGAGAGAAGTGTAGTAGGAGTCAAGAGAAGAAACAGAGTAAAACTAAAAGAAATAAAAAAGAAAAGAAATTTCAAGAACGCTTGCAAAGCATATAAAAGATTAATATGGCGGTGGACCGGGCTTAGAGAAGAGAAATGGACAAAAATTATCACCGAATGGAATCCAAGAGACGGTAAAAGAAGTAAGAGCAGACAAATTAAGCGCTGGGAGGATGAGTTTAAAAAAAGTAGCTGGGTCCAAATGGATCCGCATTGCAAAGGATAGAAAAGAATTGACAAATTTAGAGGAGGCCTTGATCTAAAGAGAAGCTGTGATAAATGAGACAAGCTGCTATTACCGATATAATCTACACTACTATAATAAAGAGGAAAAATTTGTATTTTTGTGTGTGTGTGTATGTTTGTAATGAATAAACTCAAAAACTACTGTGCCGATTTCAAAAAATCTTTCACCATTGGAAATCTACATTTTCTTTGAGAAAAATAAGCTATGTTTATTGCTAGAAAAGATTAGGGGGGATTATTAGATCCACCCATAGTGTAAAAAAGTGCCCCAAAACGTCTTTCGTCGCATGCGGTGCGGAAACTATTGGTGATAGAACAAAAGTATGTTGTACAATATTAAAGAAGATATCAATATCAACAAAAAATGCAATAAACAAAAAATATAAATAAAAGGTAAAAATATAAAAAAAAATTATGTCGCCCGGGCAAAGCCGGGACGGGCCTCAAGTTATATTCAAATAGTGAGTCAATTTTTGTAAGTTTTTTAGGTTAGTTGATACTTATTTTATTACTTTAAGTGCTCATTTTATTTTAAGACTATTTAAGTAATTTTGTAAGGCATACAGCAATAAAGGCTGTTTTATTTTTTATTAATTAATTTCATTTAATTATACATTATCATCCATCGTAGATCGTCACTTAAAATCAGGTGAGATAGTGGTCATACGCCTGCCTATTGTAAAAATATTTTTTCGCGTTTTTTGTTTTATGATCAGTAAAACTGATCTTAGAATATACCCTAATTATTTTAAATGTAGTTTTCGAGCATCTAGTATGCTAAAACCTGTTCTAAACTGATTTTAACATTTGTGACATTGGAAATACATAAATTCTAGGAAAAATATTATCTGCAGGTGTCGTCGATAACATGAACAGCTTTGAAAATAATGCATCTAAAATAATGCTATCAATAGGCGAGTTCTACACTAACTTTTTGTACTTACATTCTAATCTTTAATAACATTATAAAGAGTTCAAGTTTCTAAGGTGGTAGGGGGTGATCTCTGGATCTACTAAACAGATTTTGAAAATTCTTTAACCTACCAATAGACAGCTACGTTATTTGTGAGAAACATAAAATGTGTGCTTGCTCAAATGCTTCCGAAAAAATTAAATTGCTTACAATTACAATTATTTTGAATTCAATTTATTTTTGTTAATAAATAACTAATGTGTATTACGAGACAATAAGTCGTCTGTGATAAAGAAAAGACCTTATACTAAGGTTTAAAACACAAGGTCTTCTAAAATTGTAAGGACTTTCTATAAGTTATATTGATTGACGCGCGTAACAAAGTAAACTTTTTTCGATGTAGATTTGTCAATCAGATTCTTAATATTTTTTGTTATCTCAGCAGCTGTTCGATTTCATCAGGACTTCTTTCAAATGGGTACTAACATAAACCTACTAACCTTTCAAATAATAAAAGGAAAGACGAGACGTAAGGCAAAAGACGGAGCGCCCCGGTGACGGTAACGCCATCTATGATATATTATATTAAAATTCCCACGGTATCCAAAAGATGGCACGCGCTGCTGACGTAGCCCGGTCATAAACTGCTCCCGGATTTAATAAAATTTATTCAGCACCGTTCTATAGGGACCGACAAATCATAATTTTCCTTGAATACGTACTTATTTAGTTGGGACGGAAGTTTTAGAGCCAGTAAAGTTTATTTGCGACGATGCTTGAGAAAATGCGACGGATGGGGTGATATTTGGCATTTTACGCCCGAGGCCAGGATCGGCAATAATGTCATTTATTTTGTCGGCTAAAATGAATTTTGTGCGAAAATTAAACACGCTGCTCTTTCGAGTTAAATGAGCGCTGGTGTTTTCATTCGTCGGACTTGTTTCTACAATAGAAAACGCCATTTATCGCTTATATCAACATTTCTCGTTACATCTCTTACATCATATTTTCAATCAAAATCTAAAACTATCTCACTTTGATGGTCAGTGACGATGTGGTCGAAGATGTTACCACGCTAGACTTAGAACGCTCACTGGCTCTTAAGGACTGCTGCCTGAACACACTATACGTGTTTGGTGACAGTTTTACTTGAGGGTAGTAGCTAGCCAGCCAGTACTTGAAAGTACAGTACCACCATTCTGGGAATTTGATAACGATGTTACCTTTACCGGAAGCTCGAGCCGTTAGTGGAGATCGAACCCGCGTCCGTCAGTTTGACGGCCGACGCTCTCACCGCTGAGCTATCATCGCTTCAACATGCTGTGGATAAGATACTCAGAATTTCCTTGATTCCCGTCATTTAGCCTCAATTAGTCTCCTGTAACGTTTATAATTAAAACTAATGATCCAATAAATCAGCCTTGCGGCCTTTATTACGCCTCTTACATCTGTGTAATTAAGGCGTTCAAGAAACTGACTCAGATATATTTACCCCAACTTTTGGACATGTAATCTCAGTTATTGTAATTGTATATGAATACCATGGTACGCTGATTAACAATTATTAACACTTTTTGAAGTCAAAACTTCTTTCGCGACGTTGTGCACTTGTATGGGGATAATATAAAACTTGCGTCAGGACACCTCGCGTCACGCGCGTGCCATCATCAAATTCGTAAGATAGAGGGAGCGTAGAGCAATTTAAACTTAAATTTGTTACGAATAAGGAATGTTTTCGTTTGTTGGTAGGTATATTACAACCTTTTTGAAGCAGACCGCGCTCACCTCGCTCGTTGAAGTACGCCGTAAGAACCCTTATTATGATACAGTTTTATTATATTAGTTTATGAAACTGTTTCATAATAAGGGTTCTGAAAACACGAGTGTAAGTGAAATATTATTTAATTTTTTGTTTTTTTTATAGCGTTACACGAGTGTTTGAAGACCAACTTATGTGCAGTTTAGTTGCAGTTAGCAAACTATTCAACAACTATTGACATTTTATGAACAACTATAATATACAAACTCTAAGGCTTTCACGGCCGGCGTTGCATGTTGTATGTATTGCTTTCGGGCTGTTTGGCCGTGGTCTATGTGAAACTTGTGTGCAGACGTTTTGTCGATCACTGCGGTCGACATCTTCAGTGGTTCAGGTCCAAGCGGCGACAAGAGCGTAGAACTCTCCTTCGCGGCGTCAGTATCAGAGAAGACGCCGCGACCACGGCCAAACAGCCCGAAAGCAATACATACAACAACTATAATATAGTTAATATATAATATATAATTACTTTTACCTTTTTGATTTTTATTGATTAATGTGTATATTATGTGTATGATAAATATACATCTGTATATTTTGATTTGATTTTGTTATGACATTTTTATGTAACATGTTTTTAATCAGGCCACCATAAACCATTAACTATTATTGTTACCTTGTACGTTGTAGTTTTAACTGTTAGTGCACTGTTATCGCAAGTGTTACTTTTTTGAAAAAATAATTAAATAAAACTATCATTGATAGCTATTATAAAATGTACATTCCTTATTTTAACGATATGTGTGAGTGATTACGGCCTTATTTATTGTAATAATAATAATAAAATAAATGAAAATATCTTAAATGGCCGTATGTATGAGACACATGATCAGAATCAAATCGAATATTACATCTGAGTATGAATTATTGCTCTAAAAATGATATTAAAACTGATGTACAACTAAAATTACATACATGAACTACCATATAATGTTTATATCAAACTGAAAAGGATTTTTTTCCCCTCACTCATACCTCGGACTAACACATAATCGCAGCACAAACATCCAAGACCAGAGATAAACATCCATGCTCATCACATAAATGTTTTCTCCTGCCGTGAATCGAACCCAGGGCACTGGGGACCATAAGTCATGTCACTGCCACCGAGCCATGGCGACCGCCGTATAGTAAAGTATATCTAAACTCCGCTTCCGTGTACGGAAGTCTTGAAAATCCCTTATTTGAATTGCACTCTGGGCACGACAGCGTATACGACACTGTGAGTCTCTACGAGTCGCCAAATGTGTTATATTTCCATATGTTATATGCCATATATTATGCAACAGAATACATAGCTGCTTATTTTATTCAACATCCTTTTGCAAAGGAAAATTCCACCCAAATAAAAGGAGTTTCCCAAAGTCAGTTACTTTTTCAAAACTGTAGGTTATCGTAAAAACGTGAGCAAACAGCTTTTTCAGCGGCAACAATCAAAAAGGACTATTTTGGATTCTCTCAGTGAGAAACTTTTACCACTTACCTGTTACAAATTTGTATAGGAAACTTACACGCGCCGTGATCGGAAAACTTTTCGACACCGTGTGCGATTTAATCTACGAACTCTCACTACAATTGGGACAGCAGTACATAAACTAACATCATTTCCAAAAGTACAAACAGCTTAACACAATTGTAATAGTTAGGTAACGTACAAATAAACAAATTTTGAAGCGATGATGGTGCAGCGCTGTGAGCTCCAGCTGTCAAACTGACGGACGCTTTACCCACCAACGGCTTCAGCTTCAGCAAGCAAGACCGTTTAAAAATTCCCAGCATGGTGGTAGGGTACTTTCGAGTACTGTCTTGCTAGCTACTACCCTCACTTAAGAAAAATAGTTACCAAACAGTGTGTTCAAACAGCAGTCCTTGAGAGCCAATAAATATTTTAGGTCTAACCTGATGACACCATTCAGGTTTGATCATTGATCATTCATCACCATCGTCATTGACCATTAAGTGAGATAGTGGTCAAACGTATCTATGCAGTATAAAAAGCACACCTCGCGCATAAGTTATAAAATATTCCATTATGGTTTTACACAATGAATATGGTAAATGGTAAAATATTAAGTTCATTCGTTATTTACGTTCTGCTGTTGCAAACGATTGATTAAAAAAAATATACGTGTTCGAGCATTTTTTAAAGTGTTTTAGTGTATTATTTACATTTGGTAATTTTACCGTAACACTCAAACAAACTTGACCAGTTTAAACCAGTATATAGTATAACCGAGAGTGTGCGCGTTCTAAGTTGTATATTTCCGTCTAATTCGCGTATGCTTAGTAATTTCTTAGCTAAGTGTTTCAAAAACAATTTTAATCAGTACTTAGTATAACAATAAACAATAAAAACATTCTGCCAATTTTGTTTATTAGAATCAGTTTTTACTTACTGCCCGTAGGTTCACTCCCAACGACCCCCACTAAAAAGAGCACCAGTGGGTGACGTTGAGACCAACATTTTACTGATATCCCAATGACCGCCGTTGGCACAAAAAATAATACTTTGTCCCAACGTCCCCCACTGGTGCCTGTTTTAGTGGGGGTCATTGGGAGTGAACCCTGCCCGTATCCTGTGAGCACTGTAAAGGTAGTAGGTGCTCAAAAGTATAAAGTTGAACAGTTTACCTACGTCACCCTTAGCTTTCTTCCTTCTTAATACATATAAAATGATGCCTAAAGGATAAAAAATATAACTCAGCTAGAATAGTATATTGAAATCATAATCTAAATCTTTTATAATGGCACCTTGAAGGCTCAAAGTTAAAAAAGGCCATTAAAAAAGATTACAATTTTGAATTAAGTGTGATTGATGTTAATTAGTAGGCACTAATAAGCATCAATCACACTAATATTATAAATGCGAAAGTTTGTCGTTTGTATGTTTGTTACTCTTTCACGCTGAAACGGCTCAACGCATTTGCATGAAGTTTGGAATGAAGATAGCTTATACCCTGGAATAATACATATGCTACTTTTATTCCGCAACAAGTATAGTTCCCGTCTCCGGGGCGCAATTACCGTAAATATATATGTCATTTACTTCTTCTTCTTCTCTCAGCCATGTGTGTCCACTGCTGGACATATGCCTCCCCCATATAGGGGGGATTTGCCAATACTCGCCACGCTTGGCAGGCGGGTTGGCGAGCGCAGTATGATTTCCAATCCTCAGAAGGCGCTGCTGCCCACCTTCTGGTACGTGATCCCTTAGCCGACTCTTACGGCACCCGCGGGAAGAGATGGGGGAGTACTATTCTAGGCCGGTACCACCATGGCTTGGCATGTCATTTATATTTCTTTTTAAATAAAATTAAGGAAGTACCTAATCAACTTTCTACGCGAATCTTTAAGTCGCAAGTGAACAGGTTCCTTCTAAGTTTGATTTGACCGCGTCACTTAACATCAGGTGAGGCAGTGGTCAAACGTAAGCATTCATGTTTAAAAAAAAATAATAACTCACCACTTCGTGTACTCAATTGTAACGATTTCTACAATACTGATACAATATTATACAATCATAAAATGCCTCATAACCCTTTAGAACTCTACTCACATAGATGTTTCGTAATACTTCCTTGATGTCTATAAATGAAAGCTCGTGTTTAGTTCAAAGTTTAAGGGTGTTAACAGTCTAAACTTTCGTGCTCCCTCTTCGCGTGGTTAAAATGAGCCTGAGTGTTTGTATGTATATGAATACCTATATTTCCGGAGGTGGAAGCCTGCAAAATTGTTTTTGAGTTAAGCGGCTCTTTGCGTCGATTGATGTTATATTATAATATATTCATCGCATACTTACTTTGCTGAATTTGGCGAGTGAGCGTGGAATGCTTTGTTTTAAATTTCAGTTGAGTTTTAACAATCAATGTGCGTGAAAGGAATGTGGTAAAGGCTATGTTTTATAATAAATAGTAAAAGCTATGTTTTACTAAAGATGACGTATATTCATACTGCGCGGTGCTCAGATTTTTTGTTCCTTTACGGCATAAACATGCGTATTGCGACAGATAATACGGTAGAAATAATATAGAAAAGGATAGCTATATGTTTAGACTTGCGCTTGAAATACGCGTCGCAATGAAAATTACTACAATTGACTTAATTTTGCCGCCTCAGTTTCCGCGCGCTTGTGCGTCATCTACCTCATATAAACATATAATATCATTGAGTACAAACAGTACCGCGTGCAACTTGTATACAAAATATATTCACATTTTTGAAGTGAAAACTTGTTTAACGGCGTTGTGAACTTTTGTATGGGGAAAAAAGTTAAACACGCGTCTGCGTTGCGATATAAATAAGGGTCGCTTTTTTTATTACTGTATAGATCTAGCGTTTGACCACTATCTCACTTGATGGTCAGTGACGATGTAGTCGAAGATGTTATCACGCTAGACCTAAAATCCTCACTGGCTCTCAAGGACTGCTCTGCCTGAACACACTATGTGTTTGGTGGCAGTTTTTTTTTCAAACTTGAGGGTGGTAGCTAGGCGAGTATTCGAATGTACCCTACCACCATGCTGGGAATTTGATAACGGTGTCACCTTCACCGGAAGCTGGGATCAATCCAGCGTCCGTCAGTTTGACAGCCTACGCTTCCCCCGCTGAGCTATCATGGCTGCCCTGGTTTCACACAGATGCTTCATATTCACAAGCTAACATAATGTAGTCAAAATATTTAGTACTGAAAACAAATAACCAACATGATATTTAAAGCACGGTGGCTAAGTTATGGGAGCGTCGGTTATGCTTGCGGTGAAGGTAACACCGTTATCAAATTCCCAGCACGGTGGTAGCTAACTTTCTACCGCTAACTAGCTAGCATTCTAAAGCATATTGCATTAAATTTACATATTATTGCGATCTACACATAATAATAATGTGGTTTAATAACATACATTTTTATACAGAATTAATTAGGAAGCTACACAATAACATAGGTACATTTTTATAAATTAAAAAAAAATCATTGCAACGCAGTAAAGAGAAAGCCGGTTGGCGCAGTTGGTAGCACTCTGCCCTCTGAGCCGCTGGTCCCGGGTTCAATTCCCGTACAGGTCAAACATTTGTGTGTATGAACATGTCTGTTTGACCTGAGTCTGGGTGTGTATACGTATATAAGTATATATATATATATAGATATATATCAGTCATCAGGTTACCATAGTACAGGCTCTGCCTACTTTGGGACCTGAAGACCTTGTGTGAATGTTAATGAATAAAAAAAAAAGAGAGCGGTTTGACAAATAGACAATATTATGTCCTAGTTATAACAGTTCATTAAAGAGTAGTTATCTGGCGAGTGGCAGAGGTGGGCGTGCCGCCAACAGTTAAATCTGACTCCGCTTTGTTAATACGTTTTTAATTGCTCTACATCCCGAACCTACAGCTGTTACAGCTTTTTTCGGGGGATCCGTTTGGATACTTTTTTTAATGAACGATAATTATATCATGTAGTATGTATTGCTTCCGGGCTGTTTGGTCGTGTTCTAAGTGAAATTTGCGCTCCAGACGTTTCGTCGAGCACTGCGGTCGACATCTTCAGTGGTTCAGTAACAGAGAAGACGCCGCGAAGGAGAGTTCTGCGCTCTTGTCGCCGCTCGGACCTGAACCACTGAAGATGTCGACCGCAGTGATCGACGAAACGTGTGGAACACAAGTTTCACATAGACCACGGCCAAACAGCCCGGAAGCAATACATACAACATGCAACGCCGGCCGTGAAAGCCTTAGAGTGATAATTATATCGTAGGTTTTTCAGCGATTTTTATTTGACATTTTTCTATTATAAAAGAAATTATATAATAAACTAAGAATCCAATCCCCTTAAAGCTTCTAGAATATTAAGGTTATTTTAAGGAATGCGGAAGGATTATATTTATAAGGTTTTTTTCATAATCTATATACAAATAGCTCCGCTTCGCGGTTTCATCCGCGTGGACTACGGTTTTCCCGCAACATTATTTATCCCACGGGAACTATACTTTCTCCGGGATAAAAAGTAGCCTATGTTGTATTTCAGGGTTATCTTTATTGGTCTTAAAATGCGGTCTAAAGTGAAATTTCGCTTAACTTAAAATAAAAATTATCTTATCTTATCTTGTCCTACAATGTTGATTAGCTCCTGTTTGAATACACTTTTACTAGATGGCAGTTAAACAAAACATAACAACTAACCAGCCGTGTACTAGAATGTACTAATTCTATTATTGTAACTATATTTTGTGACTGGCCGGTTGGCGCAGTTGGTAGCACTCTGCTTTCTGAGCCGCTGGTCCCGGGTTCGATTCCCGGACAGGTCAAACATTTGTGTGTATGAACATGTCTGTTCGACCTGTGTCTGGGTGTGTATATGTATGTTTATAAGTATATATATAAGTATGTATATGAGTATATATATCAGTCATCAGGTTACCATAGTACAGGCACTGCCTAGTTTTGGACCTGAAGACCTTGTGTGAATGTTGTCCCATATCATATCATCATCATATTTTACAGGTGGGTACAGGTGTACCTACCTGTTATATTAATAGAATTAGTGTATTTTCGACCAACCCTCAAATTACTGATTTGCTCATACGGAACAGCGGTTTTGAACTGAACTTGCCCCGCAACCACTGCTACAGGAATAAGCACTCAAAACTTTGTTGCTGATAGCCATTACTCGCTTAGAGCTTAATTTGTTTGACTGCAAAAAGGTTTTTAGATGCCACGTTCCGGGGCTGTAAATCTTCCCCGTAAGAACGTTTAAAAGGTATATTACAGCAGAAAACAATTATTAATTTCGAGGTGTGATGATCGCTATAGCTCAGTGTTCAGTGATATGACTTCTGCGGGTCATCCGCTTAAAAATATTGCTTTGAATATTGCTATAGCTTTCGACTTTCTTTCCGTCTATTCGAACATAAGAAAGCTACAACAACTGATTAATTGTTAAAACAATTATACAATTAGTTTATGAATAGATCTTATATATATAATATATATAATCTTGAAGCTTAGTGGTAAGCTAAGTTCGAAAAGACGGAAAGAAAGTCGAAAGCTATAGCAATATTCAAAGCAATATTTTTAGGCGGATGATCTCCTGGTCCCCGTGTCCTTGAGTGCGAATTTCGGCAGCGGCAAACATTAAATCTAAGAAACTTAAAAAAATGTACTTATGAGAACAGTTCGTGAAGGTTAATTCTGATGAAATACAATTTGATTCGATTTTCTTAATTATAAGTGGAAATATATTTGGGTACGTATATATATTTTTCCTTCATCAAAAGTCTCAAAATAACGGCAAATGCGCTTGAACTGTGTTTAACACCAAAAGAAAGGTCTTCTCGTGACCACGACCAATGCAACTTGGTCGAAACGTCGAGGTAAATAAATTACTAAATGTTTTTCTCGCGATTAAGCCCCGTTTGATTTAATAACAATGTCTTCGAATCGCGAAAGTCTAAAAATTACAAAAGAAAGGAAATCAAAATTTCTAAGAATGAGATCATAAATATTTTTTTAGCCCATAGCTCATCTGTAAAGTACATATTTATAATATTTAAAATCAGAATGCATCTGAATATCGCCCGCCTACTGTGCCAAATACCCGCGAAGCCTCCGTAATGTCATCGGCAGCTGTTAACCGCCTAAAAAAAGAATGCCTCGAGATCTCCAACTTTCTATCTATGTGCTTTTCATGCGTCCATAACTACTGAACATTGAAATTGAATTGCATCGAATGGTCATAAAGTGGCCGTTATGTTGTTTATCAAACATAATTCCCACCTACCCTCAAGGCAATCAATCTGCCTCATCTACATAAGCCGATAGCCAACTGCGCTGTGCGGAGAACTATATGCAATCTACAAATTATCGAGTGATGGCAAGCACGTTGTACATTATATACATGTACATACATAAGATATAATCGAATAGAAAGAAAGAAAGAAAGAAAGAAATTAGATTTATTTGAGACAGTACACACTTAAACACTTAAATATTAACAAAAATTAAAAATTTGGAACATTCCTAAATAGTGCATTAAATGACATGTCTCAAATTGGTCCCAACTCAGCGTATGCTAGTTCTAAGTAAACCAGCGCTGGTCTTCCGTTGGAACCATTTAAGCCGGCACAGAAGGGAAACAAACAACAGATTATAGCAATAAACAATTAAAAATTAAATAACAATAATATTAAAATGCACTTAGTCTAATAACTATGTCTATAGTCCGGATAGTATTTATTATTCTCGTGAAATATCGATCGTGTGAGTTTTAATTAGTTATGTCGTTTATTACTATTAACTACGCGATTGAACTATACTGAACAATTATTAAGTCCACAATTGAACAATTACTATTATTTTAAACTTTTAATTGTAAGTTGTAATTTTTTAAGCTCTATAGATCTAGCGTTTGACCTCTTAACCTCCCTCAGTGACAAAGTGGTCGAAGATTTTATCGCACTAAGCCTAGAATACTTACTGGCTCTCAAGGACTGTTGCTCTAATACGAATTGTGTTTGGTGACAGCCTTTCAAACTTGAGGGTAGTAGCTAGCCAGCTAACTCAAAAGTACCGTACCACCATTCTAGGCCTTTAATAACGGTGTTACCTTCATCGTAAGCTCGAGCCATTAGTGGAGATCGAACAAGCGTCCGTCAGTTTGACAGCCCACGCTCCCATTGCTGAGCTATCATGGCTTCAATAAATCGATCCTAATCGCGTCATTTCTTTACTTCGACGTTTGACCCAGCTGCATTGGTAGTGCTCACGGGAAAAATGGATCCACTATTGAATGCTCAAACTAGGAAGGCTGTTGAAACCATTTTAAATTATAGCATCTATATTATATTATCACACATTTCTTCAATAAATATTTCTGATTTCTGATTTCTGGGTGATATTTCCAGGTTTCTGAGTGCGGGTGACATTATATCGGTGAGAGTTCATAGTTTCTTCAACTACCCGCTAGATACTCCAGAAATATATGTATATATAGTGTAAACGCTCGTAGCCGTGTTTAGCCAGGCGATCTAAACAGATCATCAACCTTATGAGATATCAACCTTTGCAGTCATACCGTTTCGGAGGTAATGATGATGAGTTTAATGTTTCGGAAGACACGTTAAGCTGTCTGTCCCAGTTTTTGTCTGGATCTGCAGCCTTTAAGCTTTGTCGGTCTGACATTGGACTGGCCAAGTGGTCAGCCATAAGCGGACTATTTATGAATTATAAATTTTTTGACATATGTATTTTTTTTTTGTGAAAACAGCAATATAGTAACGTAAATACTCAATTTTGTTTCATAACTCATCTGAATGCTTGTATTGATATTATGTAGCCATAAACCCCAAAAAGGTTGACACAATATACATTGAGTATGAAAACTTCATTTTTACTTTACACAATTGACGAATCTGTTTTACTTAATAAAAAAATTGGTTGCCTGTAAAGTCGGTATACGGGCGAAAGTTTTACGTGACAACGACTTTGAGTGCCTTTCACTTTTTATGTCTGTCTCTCTCGCTCTTAGGCGGGCTAACCATGCCCGAGTGGAAGGGACGCGTGCCTCTCACTCGCTCTCATTGTGAGCGCATAACGTGAGCGGAGCGTAACGCAGTTTCTTGAAGTGTCACCCGGCAAACCAATTTATAAGACGTTGTCACGTCAAAATGTTAATATATACTTTGATATAGGTATAGGTAAGGATATAAGGCATGTACTCGTATTCGCCATGACACGTATTAACCAAGACAATTATTACAAGAAACCCTCCAAATATATGTAAGACTGTGTAAAGCATTAAGTTACGTGCTTATTTATTAGATAACACATCAGTTACAACAAAGCATGTGTATTTACACGTGAAGCTGAGAACATTAATCACAGTTTCTCCAGAACGAAATCCTTAAATCTCATTTCGTCTGGAAAGGGGAGAATGGGGAGTATTTGGAGTGCCTGTAAAATTCAAAGTCTGAGACCGAGTCGCTTCTCACCGACATATTAGCGGCAATAATTTAAAGATAACGTTCGCGTTATTTCGCCCAAGCGACCCGCGAAATCTATTGCCTTTAATAAACGCAAACGAATTCTATGTTACAATTATTCAACAAAATTACTGCTTAACATGTTCCCCTTAATGAAATTGCAAACAATGCATCGAGCGTTCGCTGATTTAATTTTATTTGACAATTTAATTAAATGTTCGATTCGCTGTGTGAGGTCATCCATAGAAATAATTGTCGTGTTTTTATATGGGAATATGTTTGTGGAAACCAGTATTAATACTCTTTGGTCTCCTATTTATGGAATTTAATAAAAACAACGTAGCACTTTCTGGTTTCGTTCATTGTTTGTGATTTTATTTATATTTTTATTTTTAAATCCTGCAGTAAGCAAATAGTAAAATAAACATAAATATTAAAGTATGATAAAATATGCTGTGCGTGCAATAAATGGTTAAGGTAATTTAATGATTTATTTGTCAGGTATCTTCGTGACCTAAATAAATAAATTATGAATTTTGTATGTGAACACACAAAAAAAAACTGAAACATTTATTCGATGAGTATATAGGTGCGCG
Source organism: Apeira syringaria (assembly GCA_934044485.1). Taxonomy (NCBI): domain Eukaryota; kingdom Metazoa; phylum Arthropoda; class Insecta; order Lepidoptera; family Geometridae; genus Apeira; species Apeira syringaria. The sequence continues at coordinate 17,381,058 of OW203662.1, read as the reverse complement.
AGTGAATAGGTACCTTCTAGGTTTGCGTGCTAAATCCTAGACAACGTCACCACATCAGGTGAGACAGTTGTCAAACGCAAACTTATAATAATAATAAAAAAAATTGTTAGTCCCGGGTCTTGGATATTTTTGTGTGTATCCATGCCTCCTGCAACACAGAAAATCCTAGTGCAAAGGTTAGAGTAAAAAAAGAATAAAATTAATTTCCTAAATCTTTTCTTAAAACGCTTCTTAAAACTTAATATTTTAATTATAACTAGAAAAATATTACATATTTGTCTATAAAAAATAAATTACATATTAAGATATATTATTACTAGTAGCGCCGCGCGGATTCACCCGCGTGGATTACAGTTTGCTCGCTACCTGAATTATCCCACGGGAACTATACTTTTTTTCCTTTTTATTAACATTCACACAAGGTATTGTATATATATTATACCGGGATAAAAGTAGCCTATGAGTTAATCCAGGGATTAAATTACTTCCATACCAAATTTCATCGAAATCGGTGTAGCCGTATGCTCATACGGCTACACCGATTTCTTCAAGCTCGTGAAGAAGTAACAAACATTAGGATACACATAGTACACACAACATAGTAGGTTTACGGTGTTGTATGGTATCAGATTTAAAATTTCCTTATCTAAGGTATATTATCCAGAACCGCTAATATTACACGGAACGCTCACGAATTTCAAACAATTTGTTAGATATTACCAGAGAATAGGTATCAGGTTTCCAATTAAACAAAGATCAAAAAGTAAGGCAACACTACCATTAACATCAGAACGATCCCCTTTCAACCCCAAATTATAAGTCTTCTTTACTTCAACCTGACGGGGATATTATAAACCTTTCGTTAATGATAATAATGAAAGTTTTCTTGGAAATAAATAACATAAAATATCATTTATCAATAACCCCTAAACTGAGGTAGTGTGTTGTAGGTAAGTTGGTACCTACAAAATACGTATCTACTTTTAGGTAAGTATATTCTATCATCATTATCATCTTAGCCATAGGACGTCCACGACTGGACATATGCCTCCCCAATTGATCTCCACAAGGACCGGTGAGAAGCGGCCCGCATCCAGCCTTTTCCTGCGATCTTAGCCAGGTCATCTGTCCACCATATCGGTGGTTGTCCATCGGGGGTTATAGGTTATTACGCCATATGAATGCTAGTCTATGGTCTACTTTTTTTTTATACTGTCCTATGTGTGTACTCCTGCCCTTTTCGAAAGTCGTTGGAAACAGTAAATAAATAAATCACAATTCACAATCACATTGGACATTGGAATGTGAAATCTCAATCCCTACTATATGATTCCCCTAGCGCTTGGTGCTGTCAGGAAAATCCCCTTATTCCATTTGTCAGCGCGATGGTGCAATGTCCGCTGACAGCGCTGACAATGCTCAAAGTGTCCGCCTCTGACAAACACTGGATCAAGACTGATTGCTGTATCTACACTTAGTTTTGTTCACTGACATTCCACTGACACTACATGTATTTTTTCATTTCGAGAAAGGCGTGATCACGAGCGTTGCGATAACCGATATTTCGTCCGATGTGTCGAGAAATTAAATAATAATATAATAATTATTATTATTATGGGACAACATTCACATAAGGTCTTCAGGTCCCAAACTAGGCAGAGCCTGTACTATGGTAACCTGATGACTGATATATATACTTATATACATATACACATCCAGACATATACACATCCAGACATAGGTCAAACAGACATGTTCATACACACAATTGTTTGACCAGTCCGGGAATCGAACCCGGGTCCAGCAGCTCAGAAGGCAGAGTGCTACCAACTGCGCCAACCGACCAGTCAATAATAATATATAATGAATAATCACAATAATAATATATAATTAATAATCAATGGACACACGTTATTGAAACTGCTATGTTATAAAAGGCCTTATTTCTCAATTAATTAGTATTTTAATTGATCTTCTAACGCTTTCACCTAATAAACTTCAATTATAAAATGTCAGTGCTAGACTTAATTGAGCACTAATGACGTTCTAATAAATAAATCAACCCATCCATTTGCAGGATCGCATTGGCGCAGTAAATTATTCACACCCGCCGTCAGGTGTCCGTTAATTGCAGCCAAGCGACTATTATTGTTAGCTAACTGGATTCATAGCAATACAATAAAACAAAGATCGTGGAAAGCAGCGATACGGCAGCAAGTATTTTCTGTCACCAACAAACGATATATCTGCCTGCCTTCTCGTCATCTCGTGACCACGACCAATGCGACTTGGTCGAAACGTCGATGTAAATAAATAACTAAATGTTTTGTGATTAAATTCCGAATAATTTATTCTTCTTCGTTTTCTTCTTCTTCTTCTTCTTGGAGTGTCATCTTCTAACAAAGGTGGCGCTCATCAAGGCGGTTTGTATCCTTGACACAGTAACTCTGGACATCGAACGGGTGCTTTTGTTGAGCTATTGGTGTATGTTCTTTAGCCAGGATGATCTTCTTCTGCCAACACTGCGTTCCCCTTGAATCTTCCATTCATTTATAAACAACAGTGTATCTGCCGTTTGTGAAAGCCGCTTTTTACCATGTACAATCATAAATGAGTCTACTGGTTGGAAATAGAAATTCTTCTTCGAGAGCTAGTCTCTCGAAGAAGAATTTCTATTTCCAATTGGACCATATTCTATTCCGAACAATGAGTGTGAGTAAATAGTTTAATGGCTAATCCAGTGATACTATTTTCATATATCGCACAAGTAATTCGGATGTGGCCTAACAATTCACGGTGATCGTGGCTCAGTGGTCAGCGACACTGACTTTGAAAGCGCGACCCCGGGTTCGAATCCCGGCCGGGGCAAACATTTCTGTGATGAGCAAAGATGTTTGTTCTCGGGTCTTGGATGTCTTTGTATTGTGATTGTTTGTTGGGGTTTTTTTTTCTGTTTTTGTACATCTTATATATTAAACGTACCATATTTTCCATCAAAGATCGACCAGACCTACTGCAATGCGACATCCATATATGGTAGACGTTCCAACACAACGCGTACAACTATCGAGTGGAATCCATTGCCTTAAGTTATATTTCCGCATAAATGCAAGCTGGATGTCTTCAAGTCACGAGTGAATAGGTAAAAAGGCAGGCGTGTTACATCGGGAAACGCATTATCACATAACATCAGGTGATATAGTGGTTAAACGATAGCAAACTCTCAATAAAAAAATCTGTTGATCCACAATTTTATACTCGTTTAGTTGAACAAGAGAATTACTACCATTGAATGGATGTATATATGTATATATATATGCTGATAAGATATCCCATTTATTTATATTACTAGTGGCGCCCAGCGGTTTCACCCGCATGGATTACGGTTTTCCCGCTACCTCAATTATCCCGCGGGAACTATATTTTTTCCGGTATAAAAGTAGCCTATGTGTTAATCCAGGGCTTAGACTATCTCCGTACCAAATTTCATCAAAATTGGTGTAGCCTTTTGAACGTAAAGAAGTATAACATTTAGTATAACAACTTTCGCATTTTTTTTATTTTTTTATTTATTAATATTCACACAAGGTCTTCAGGTCCCAAACTAGGTAGAGCCTGTGCTATGGTAACCTGATGACTGATATACATATATATATATATATATATATATATATATATACTTATATACATATACACACCCGAGCACAGGTCAAACAGACATGTTCATGCACACAAATGTTTGACCTGTCCGGGAAATCGAACCCGGGACCAGCGGCTCAGAAGGCAGAGTGCTACCAACTGCGCCAACCGGCCAGTCTTATTTAGCCTAGCCTACTTATATTACAATTTATAATATAAGTAGGATTATTATTCTTATCAACAATATACGCTGCTATCAGTACGGTCAATAGCTTTCGATCAATAAAGGCTGGGCAACTTAAGCTGGGTATCATATCAGTGACAGCTCACCATTGTCCGTCATAGCGGTATATATCCTAGCACATTAATTTGAATTAATTAGCCTCTGGCTGTCGACGCATCTTGTCTGTCCATACCTATGTTATATACAGCTCATATAGCTCTTGAATAGCGTCCACAGATTAACACGGAAGGTGGATACGCTAAAACGCGTTATTATTTAGCGATACTCACGTACACTATCCTCATGACTTTAGTTGTCATTATAAACCACAAAACCTATCTCTCTCTCTCTCAGCCATGGGGCATCCACCGCTGGACATATGCCTCCCCCATATAAAAAATCAACGACGATTTTTAATTTAAAGACTTTACACTAGCAACTAATGATGGCCGTTGGGGCCGAAACGTTCTAGAATGGAGACCACGGACTGGCAAGCGCAGCATAGGACGGCCACCAACAAGGAGGACAGACGACCTGACTAAGATCGCAGGCAAGGGCTGGATGCGGGCCGCTTCCAACAGGCCCTTGTGGAAATCAATGGTGGAGGCCTATGTCCAGCAGTGGACGTCCTTTGGCTGAGATGATGATGATGATGATGACACTAGCAAAAGGTGATGAAATGTGACACAGACTAGTTGTGAAAGATTATATAGCGCGGTAACGACTGCGTGGTATAAGGTTTTCACGCTACCATAAATATCATACGCCAACTGCTACTACTTTGTTCCGTAAAAAGGAACCTTTATAAGTCGACTACAACCTACCTGTATGCCTAAAGCATTTTAGTAGAAAATGCCTTTATTAAAATAAAACACTAATAACTAATTACAATACTGCAGCTACTACAATAACATTTGAGCAATCCACTAGCTATTGGTAGCCTATAGATAACTCAAATGTTCTAACCCGCTACCGGCCGGCAGCGTGCCCAGAATGCTAGCAGCATTGCCACGCTGAATTGCAATGTTGATTCGTTGAGCCAAATATGTGCCTGCATTTTGGTCACGCGTCGCATCGATCAAACGCTCAGATAAATTTTGAAACATCCGATGAGCTCCAGGTCCCCACGGGCGAAATGTCTCGACCGCAAAAGGTTCAAATATGCAACGTAGGTAGCACCTAGGTTAGCATATTTTCGCCGTTTCAATTTCTCCGCCAATTGAATTGGACAGACGACCTGACTAAGATCGCAGGCAAGGGCTGGATGCGGGCCGCTTCCAACAGGTCCTTGTGGAAATCAATGGGGGAGGCCTATGTCCAGCAGTGGACGTCCTATAGCTGAGATGATGATGATGATGAATTGCTCCGCCGAATAAGCCGTGGCGCCAGCCCTAACATGTATCTCAGGAAGATGTGACGGCGCCAAAGTGTCAACGCATGTAGCGTCCCACACTAAAGGCCGCCCTAACTTCCAGGGAATAAGTGTCATAATCATTTAGTGGTGATTGAGTGACTAACATACACATCATCCTCAAAAACCTTCCCATTATTATATCATATTTTTTGTTTTAATTTAAAACTCAATGATATAATACCTATATGCTAACAAAATCAAACAACAATCAAACATTGATTCAGAGGTAAATCAGTCGGTATCTTGAAATATCCGAAACACAAAAGTAAACCATTTTTTCAATCGCCCAACTTTTACGACACAAAGAGTAAGTACGGATTTACAACGTAAGCCCTGCCTTTCTAACTTAAGAAATTTCACTTAAGAAACAAAAGTACTCTAATAAAAGAAGAACAATCATAAAAAGAGAGACGTAGGAACATTTTCTTAAAAATGCGCTTGCTCTGGTTGTATTGGTTTCAATGGCGCCTTCTGTGTCTACCCATTATATTTAATCACAGATGTTACTAACGATTGTGTATCTCGCTTGGATTTACTAACCTATTGTTTGCAATTTTGTCGAGTTAATTCTTCTGGTCAAAATACAATAAACTAAAAACATTGTTTCCTCCAACAGCATATTTTTAGCGTGGTCAAACTGTATTGAGTGGCTGTCTCAGACAAAAAAAATAGTTAAAGTAAAATTGATAATTATTTATTTGCTTAACGTGGGTGTGGTAAGTTTTTACATATTAAATATCTTAAAAAACTCCACACTCTGACTCCAAACTGACATGCAAGTTAAACCTAAATATTTATATATATATATAAATATATATATAATACCTAAATTTTAATAAAATTAGGAGTACTGCAACTTGTATAAACAGAGAACTGTCAATATATTTAATTTTAAGTTTATATGAATTGGTAGTGTGTAAAAGGCAGAAAGGGCTAATGCGCTTTTTGTGCTTTGAAGATTATTTCTATGTCTCAACATTTCCCCCAAAATATTATGCCTTCTTATAGTGAACCACAGACGTAAAGTTGGCATGTTACAAGGCAAGTACATTATAGGTAATTCTTCAACTTTTGACAGCATGTACAGTGCACGTGAGAAATTAATAAGCATAATCCATACTGACTGTGCATGCATTTACCATTTAAGGTTAGAGTCGGTAATGAGCCATAAAAATGTTGTCAATGATACACCATCACCATCTCAGCCATAGGACATCCACAGCTGGACACATGCCTCCCACATAGATCTCCACAAGGACCGGTTGGAAGCGGCCCGCGTCCAGCTCTTATCTGTGATCTTAGTTAGGATCATATCATATATGTTCAATGTCTTCATTCGTAGAAGTCATTCGTCAAAAAAAATGTTAGAACCTACACTGCTATATACATTCGGAAATGGAAAACAGCAGCAATGAACTTGTTTTTCCATTATCAATACATATCCAATAAAAACATTGCTCTTGCTGCGCTATCAGATTCAAAATTTAGGTTTTTAAATTGAGCTAGTCAAATGCAAGGATTGACTGTATGTATGTCTACATATCCGGATAATATCGAAATTACATTTTTTAATGAAAATTCCGTAATGAAAACTTTATTGATATCAATAACTAGGTCTACAATTTTGAGTATAGGTATTAAATACAATGTTCATTCTTGTTTCAAAATTGTTTAAATTTATTATGATCTGTAGAGTTTAATACCATCAAAGAATAACCTGAAATTAGCCCTTTAGCCTCTATCCGCTCAGCCAGTTTTGCCGCTCGCTAATCGGCATTTCTGTAAAGACTTTCAGCGAAAATTAATTCAAAATCTCGCAACGAGTATCCGGGTTTTATTAAAAAATTCAATTTGCCTGGCGAGGGCTAGACGTTCGCCGGGTGGGGTAATTTCGTCGCGTTTAATCCGGGCATCACTACTTACCTCAGCTACCTTTGCTGATTAGAGGAGTAAACGTCGAGTATATTTTCAGATTTGCAATGGAATCACTTTGACTAAGACAAGTACAGATAGACTTTTCTAGATTGATATCACTGTGCTCACGGTGTGTCATTCGCTCAAGTTCCCAAAAATAAAACATATATAAACAGTTTTCAAAATATTAATTTGAAGTTTATCCTTCATCATCATCATCATCACCATTATCATCATCATCATCACCATCATCATCACCACCATCATCATCGTCGTCATCATCACCATCATCCTAGCCAAAAGATGTTCACTGTTGGGTGTATGCTTCCTCTCTTGATTTCACCAAGAACCAAATGGAAGCGGTTGGAAGCGGCCCCTTAGTCCGTTGTCTCCATTTGAGAACCTTACAACCCCAACGGCTATCACTTCCTTCAGCTCTGTGCCCTGCCCAATGTTACTTCAACTTGCTAATTGAAAGCAATATTTTCGGTGAAATCGTGTGAGCTCTCGATAATTGGGAGGGAATAAGGAATAACGCACGAGATACAACAGCTTTAAAAAGGTCAACTTTAAGCTTTACACATGTATTCGAATCACGTATGATTTTTGATTAAATAAATTGTATGATTTCGTTTTCCTTCTTATCTATTTAGATGTCTAATTCAAATTTCGATCTCGGAGGCAAACTCAGCAGTTATCTTTAAGATTTAATTAATTTGATAACCCGGCCCCAATCAGGCGGCACCTTCCATCCATACTTTTCATTGCAATTGGGGTGTTGTTTTATAATTTATATTTAGCCCCACCTGATTATTTGTATAAAACGGTTCACGCTGAAAAGGATCTGTGGACTACCAAATTTGTGACTATGATATTTGGACTTGTGCACAAAGTACGCCAAAGAGGGATTGCGTACACACAGTTCAAAAAGTAGTGTGCTTTTTGTTCTTGCATTAACCTGTGTCGCTGAAATATACTTTCAATTCGTAGATTTGTTTCAATACTTTTATGTCATTCAAAATTCAAAATTACCAATGCTTACGTCATCCACTTCACTCTTGTAATCTGTTTCAGGTGGCCTATTGTTGTCAAGATCGAATTTCAACACTTTAGAAAAAAGCTTACGAGTCCAGTGTAAATAAATATAAATATTTATACTACGAAAAGAGAAGATAAAAAATTTGACTAATATGTTTTTATCACACACTCACGTCTGTGTGTCGCGGGAGAAATAGACTCACACAATGACATCACAACACACACCCAAGACCTGGGGCCAACATCCATGCTCATCACATAAATACTTGCCCCTGTCGGAATTCAAACCCACGGGGCACCACAAGGTATATGATATACCACTGTGCCTATATCTATCCTTATATATAAAAGTACATCTATATTTTTTCCGAGCTATTTTGTCCAGTCAAATTCAGTCCAAACACGGACCAGTACGGCTAATGAGGGTAGTCCCAAATATCTTGGTCCTCTACAATCTAGTGCGAACATAAATTGTGATAGAGGGTAGCTCCGGGGCTTGTTTAATTTCACGACTGAATAAATCCAAATGTTATACCGCTGAGACCGCCCTGTACTGACGGTTCTATCCCTGTCCATAAAATTCAACTGCCCCGGAATCGGCAAGCACCCTTTGTAAAATAGACATTTTAATTTGATTGTTTTTGATAGTATCTTACCTAATTGCAATAGTAGATTGGAAGTACTATTGTAGCGTAATAGTGAATGAAATGGGCATTCAAAAGTAGTTTTGAGCATCAATTGTGTCATTGGGTACATATAATTGTATTAAACATTTTATAAACGTCACATCGTCACTGACCTTCAAGTGAGATAGTGGTCAAACGCTAGATCTATAAAGTATTAAAAAAAATGTCTAGGGTATCAAGTCTACTAATTTCATGTTCATATGCAGTACAGTACGAGGCCGACTCGATGCCAATAAGACAACGCCAAAAATCCGTAGTCTGCTAAGTTCATAGCGGCCTGAATCTATGTTGAACCATAGACAAATATATTTGTCTATGGTTCAACATAGATTGTGACTGTGCAGTTCAGGTCTCGTAAAGGCATAGAAGTGTGACGAGTGTTGAGATTGCTATAAATACGACCTGAATGTGACTTAAGAAGTGTTAAGGTGCCAGTTAAGTATGTTAGACAATATATACAAGATACATTTTTATAAGTGCTTATTTGCACTGCACATAAGTATAAAGTTTTATTATAAATCATTCGGATCAAAAGCGTGAACTGTATTTATCTTTCAAAGCTATGAGTATACGAGTTTCGATTATCATGCAAATACTTATGCTTTCCCCACAAGGGATATCTGAGGTATATAACATCTTTTTCATCTCATTTATCCTGAATTCAATACCACCAGAACAATATCCGTGTATTGGAGAGCGAGCAAACTGAATCGGCTGCAATACAATACACGGGTACTCTTATTGAATATTTACTTTGCGGCAAACCCTGGGGCCTGTGGCGGCTTGGAGCAGACATGATTGTTAGGATAGGGTTATTAGAACTATTGTGCAATCGGAACCAAGCATTGTAAAACTATGTGCGTAGACGCCAGGATTGATAGTTAATGTTAGACGTAGTGACGAAACAGTGACTGATAAAGGCTTTGATTATAACAATTATTAATTTTCTTTCAAACAAAAGATCGTTCATATAGGGTTTTAAAATTAATGGAATTTTTGAATGAAAATAATATGTTTTGAAAACCTTTGTACGTTCATTAAAAGAAGAAAATCGGCGTTTCGGTCTAGTTAGACGTCGCTTTTCATAGGCATTCACCCACTCTTGGGCCTTAACCCGATACGATTAGAAGCGTCAGTGCAGTCGGTTTTCCTTTATTAATTTAATATTTTTGTACATAATTAATAGGCAAGCAAGGGTAGTTTTAGACGTAAGATTACAAAATTACCATTTCCCAAATTTTGTAACGTTTTACTCAATATTAATATTAAACCATTTTTTATTTCAATATTATGGTTATATTGTTTTAGTATGGTCATGTCAGATATAATGTTGTCTCTCGATGGAGGTGCGATTTACGCTAGCAACCAACGCTTAAAAATGTTACGCTGATATTCTGCGTTAAGGTTTTTTTATACTGTATAGATCTAGCGTTTGACCACAATGGTGGTTATATTGATGCGCAAATAATTAAATGCATGCTACGTCATTAGATAATATAAATATCACATTATAATAATAAAAAACCCTAATAATTACCTTTACATAAGAGCTTAATTATGTTATTTTTAAATTTTATTTTATTTATTAAGGCCATCCAAGATAAGGAATACTTCCAATAACACCGAAAAATTGATATCGACCGTGAGCGTGACACTTACACGTGGTCTATCCACGTGTAAGTGTCACGCGAAACACGTAAGAATAAATAAATAATTATAAAATATAAATACAATATAATTAGTGTTGTCAAACTTTAAAAGACACTATTCTGTTTAATCGGCTTCGAATGTTCTCATTTCTAACTGTCATTGGGCATGTCCTTCCAATTTAAATATTATCAAGGCTATGAGTTGAAGGCTTTTATATCATGAATGAACATTTAATATACTGCACAACTATTATTGTAGCGTACGGATTTCGCAGTCCAGTAATAATTAAAGAGACACTTGGTTGAACGATCACCATTTAAATTTAATAACGTCATTTGTTATGTTATTTAAATTGTGAATGTTATAAGGCAGATAAATATTTTGTTATCTTATGAATTACTGAATGAGGTGCAAGGTGTTTTAAAAACATTAAATATGCGTATAGAGATTATCTTTTCACCATGCAGAGTAACGATCTTACTTATCTCTTTGAGGGTTAAATTGAGAGCTAAATGAAAAGGGGAATGTATAAACCAGCATTTAGATATGTTTAGAATACTCATTTATTGGTAAAAGTATTACATGTCAAAAATTACATTATATATTATTAAATAATACAAGTACAAAAACAAAATAAAAAAAAAACTTGTAGTGACTAATTGTAGTGTAGGCACTAATTAAAGAAACATATTAATATATCTATGCATAATGTGCATGTCAATTTGTTAGATTGGTCTGAGGATTGCTGTCTGAACACAAAACCCTATGTAATGTAACAAACCGACTAGGACTCACGTGGTAAACCCTATGTGTTTGGTGACAGTCTTTCTGACTTGAGGGTGATAGCTAGCCAGACGGATACTCGACAGTACCCTACCACCATGCTAGGAATTTGATAACGGTGTTGTTTTCACCGCAAGCTCAATCCGTTGGTGGGGATCGAAACAACGTCCATCAGTTTGACAGCCAACGCTCCCGCCGCTGAGCTATCATCACTTTAAAACCCTTTTATATTATCGCATTAAAAGTCCTCACTCCAATCGGGGTCAGCAACTAGCAGACTGTTGCATAACTTTTATTTACACCCATTGCAATATTCCAGCAACACATGCAGCTTATACGTTGCCTTTGCTAATTATGAAAAGCTATGGGGGCTGGCGTGCTTGCTTTGAGCAATTATGTTAATCTTATTAGTCAATCCACTTCGCTAGCAGGTTTAATATTTCCAAGAAATGAACGAGGTTGGCACGAGTTTTACATGCTCTGTGGCAGAGTTATAAACAATACACAATATAAGGTAAAACTCTTGTAACGTAATAGCATGGCAGTTGACACATTTACATAGCCAACGTCTTGGTTTTTTTTGTTTATCGAATTTGTCATCATTACCATGTCTGCCATAACGTCCACTGTTGGATATAGGTCTCCCCATTATTCTCCACAAGGACCCGTTGGAAATTGCACGTACTCAGCCCCCTCCCGCGATTGCGTTCATGGCTACGCTTGCCAGTCTCTCGTCTCCACTCGAGAAACTTTCGAACCCAAAACCCATCAGTTCTCCGAGATATGTACCCTGCCCATTGCCACTGACATTTGTTAATCCCTTGAACTATGTCGGTGACTTTAGTATTCCTACGGATCTTCTCATTTCTCATTTGATTTCGTGAAGAAACCCTGAGCATAGCTCTTTTCATAGCTTGTTGCGCAACCTTGACCTTACTTACAAAGCCCATAAAGATCAGATGTACCAAAAAAATATTTGTATTTCTAGATGTGACATCGACGTTATCATGACACGCCAAAATAACAAAACAGCTATGTGGTGACGTCGGCGAATTATATCTTAAACATTGCATCTTATATAAATACTGCTATAATCTCAAAATTTATACTTGGTGATATAAGTATTATAAGCAGCAGCCGGAATGCGCATCTCGTAAACTATAATAAACTTCTACAACGTAGAATTACGTAAGTAAATTAACGTAAGATTGGAGTCAGGAAGATCTTCGGCTTCAGCCAGAGGAGTCTTGGGCACAAACATTCAAACTTAGCATTATTTGTTCAATATATCAGAAAGATATACACCAACTCTCTTTCAGTGTGGAACCCCAGATTAATAAATACGCTGTGTAGAATCTATGTGCTGGTTGTGCCTTATCCTATCCGCTTGGTCTCATTCGTTCAGAAACCCTCAATCCTTCTTGTGTTCATGATGACGCTTGATCACTTATGTATTTTCTACTCCCTCTAACATTAACACTTTATATATCTTTCCCTTCGTCTCCACAAGAAACGTCCAGAATGTAACTAATCCCATCAGAACTAGTACGCCAACATCCCTTACCGTTCTTTCTTTTTTTAAACAAAGGAATTGTTTTATAAATTCAAATATCTTATACCGCTTAATAACAGATAGCTGTTTAATAATTGATGCATAACACGTGCTACGCGCTATATAACAATAGCTGGTTTCGTCTTCTTGCAATAAATCTTTTCTTGCCTCACAAAGCAGTTTCAATAAAGTAGACAAACATCTCAGTTGTCATGTCTCGTACTAATGTCGCAAACGGGTAATGTGAGATGCCATTAAAAGGACATAAATACGCGATCGCCTTTGTAAATGTCGGCGAGCGTCGCAGTTCGTTGCCGTGAACAAACTGCAAAGCGCCATGAATACTGCAATGTTGCTTTTATTGTGCAGCGTGGGTGTTCATTTAGATTTTAAAACTTGATAAAATTCGATAAAATATTTTATCTGATCTCATACTGAAATATACAGATTAAAAAAACCAAAACTGAACTTGAATGACAGTCTTTATAGACAATATATCGAAATACATTTCAAAAGTCACATTATGATACAGCTCTTCTATCAACTTCTGACAACTGTATCGAAATGTTACTTTTTTACCATTAAGATACAACTTCCGCTGGATCAAGGATGTTGCAATGCAGTTTTTCACCATTTTAGTCTGTGGACCCGGCGCAACACGCATACGCGACCTTCAAATGGATTTTGGCGCTAAACATTTACAAATAAATGCAAACACATGCTGTAATTTTACGTAAATTATCATCATTATCTATTTTAAGGGACAAGATAAAGTCGTGTATGAAACTGGACGCTGGACATTTGATTTTATTTAGATACAGTTTTATAAGGTACTATTACTTACTAAACTAAACTTACTTCTACTAACTTGAGATAAGGATCATCAATGTTTTTATTTTTATTTTTTATTTTTTTATTTTAGGATCTTCAAACAGTACATAACAAAAAATTACAATTACATAACAAAAAACTACAATTACATAACAAAAAATTACAATTACTGTACTAGATGTTAATAATAAGATATGAGGGTAGGATCTGAAGTTCGTAATAAAGTGAGTCTTGAACAAGCCATCTTGTTGTTTACTTCATGGTGACAGCGGTGGGATCCGAACCCACGCCCTTTCGGACTGGTGTTTACTTCAATTACATAACAAAAAATTACAATTACATAACAAAAAATTACAATTACATAACAAAAAATTACAATTACATAACAAAAAATTACAATTATGTATGTTCGAATTTTAAAGCCTCATAATAGATAAGCAATCCTGTTTCAAATCGCAAAACTAATACGAACTAAAATTAAATTCTAATGAGTTATTATAGCATTATCTAATAGATAATGCTATAATTTTACTGTGTTCCTTCCTGAGAAAATGTGAGGGTAAAACTCACAGGTACTTTAATAAGTAAAATGATATTAAATATACAAATTTTTAATGTTAATTTCGTTAAACTCTTGGCAAACCACTACAAACAAAACCATAACATAAGTTGAAACTGCAATTATGTAATTTATTTGGCAACAGAACAGCGTTAATTCGTTTGCGCTGGCCAAAACTTAATAGATTTCAATGTGTATCTTATCCAATGAAAGAATGACGCAATTCATAACAATCAATCGGAAGCTCTCTTAAACTTATTTCATATGTATTTCAAAGAATAAAATTTGTTTACACGTCAATTTATTTCCCCTAATTATGGTAATCACTCGAGCTAGGTAATGTACAGTAAAATTCTGCAAAAGTAAATAGTTCATATTTTAATTCCAATAATAAACTCCATACAACGCTATCTCTAATATTAGAAGAGTTTTATGAAGTTGTTGGCCAATTGCGGGTAGTTTTAGTCGGCACCAAATAAGTGGTGACTTATTTTACATAAAACTACCCGCAATTTTAATAAAAAGATTTATTTTTAGTGTTTTTATTGATAAAGTCATACTAATTAGGCCTTTATTGTAACCATGTAAGAACTTATCTTACTTATCTCATTTTCCAAAATTTTAGTTTAGTTTACTTGAACAAAAAATTAATACCATTGTCTCGAAACGAAGACTGGAATCTAAGCACACTATGACTTCAGTGGTACCAAGGTGTAAAGTCTACTAATTTCATGTTCATATTTAGTCCAATGCGACGCCGACTCGATGCCAATAAAATGACGTCAAAAATCCATAGACTGCTAAGTACATAGCGGCCTGAATATATATGTTGAACCTACGTTCAGCTTGTGTCGGCTTTGTACAAAATTGACAAGTTGGATGCTAACAGACTAGGAAAAAATACGTACTACGCCACTGATTCTAGAATGGAATCAAGATTGATTCAATGAGGGCGATTTGATATTAATATTTATATCTTATAAAATCACATACTAATATAACGTATCATTGTCATAAGGTGAAAAAATAATCTAATCTAATCTACGTCTAATAACAAATATCTATCGCACGTCTCTGACACGCTGGCTCTGACTTTGAGCCTTGAGAGCAGGAACAAAGTCGCACAACGAGCTATGCTCCGTTTTTTCTACGCGATCGAATCAGAAATAAGGAGATCCGTATAAGAACGAAAATTGTCGACATAATCCAGTGGATTAGCAAGTTAAAGTGGTTAGTGGGCAGGGCACATAGCTCAAAGAACTGATGGTTGCTGGGGTCGAAAGGTTCTCGAATGGAGACCACGAACTGGCAAGCGCAGCTTAGGACGGCCACCGAAAAGATGGACAGACGAGTTAGCTAAAATTACAGGTAAGGGCTGAATGCGGGCCACTTCCATCCCCGGTCCTTGTAAAAATCAATGGGCGTCCCCCTTGCCCAGCAGTGGACGTCCTTTGGCTAAAATGATGATCCATCTAATCTAATCAAACATACCTAGACGAATCAATCACTCATCAAGCAGACCATGATTTTGAGTTAAATATACTTTTTTTTTTACTTTTTTATATCTTTACAGGTCACCACGAGACGAAGTAAAGAATTGCAGTTATCAGAACAGACGAATACTTGTAATATTTCACGTAGCAAACAACGTAGCTAACAATTTATTGTAGAGCGTCTACGGCAAGCGTAGCACTCATGTTTATGACCGCCGTATGAGTTTGAAAACTGAATTTCATAAACAAGATTGTATTTTCTCTACATTGCTGATAAATGTTAACTGCAACGAGATTTAATCTTGGAAATAACTTTGGCAGTGGATTTAATGCATATTCAAGTATGAAGAAGTATAGATCTTATCTAAAAATATCAGAGATTCATTTCACGTGTGTTTTCATTGGTGAAGTTACAATAGCCGCAAATTTGTTATGTTTTAAGAGTGCCTTTATAACGAAAACTAATTTTGTATAATTTGACAATTTTAATGTAGAACATTTTTTATGATAGTATAAAAATAAATCTAAGTGCTTGGCAGCTTAATAGATAAACGAATATGACTCGTAAAATGTAATGATTGTGAAAATATGTGCATACTTCTAATTAACCTGTGAAAAGTCATATTATAGTTAAAATCATCTAAGTTGCTGGCAACATTAGCAGTACGTAGGAAAATGACTAAACCTCAATTTATTAGTAGTATGGGTCTTGGGTGTTTGTGTGCTGTTATTGTCTGTGTTCATGCTTCCTGCGGCAAAGGGAATCCTAGTGTGGGGGTCTGTAGGTGATAAATAAATAAATTCTGATTAATAATGAAGAAAATTACTTTAGCAAAAATCTAGAATCCGTAATTTGGTCTTATTATAAAATTATGATTATCCTGTGTATATTACAAGACATATATCTAATGACACGTCAAACGCTAAAATTCATCAAGTGTGTGACGCCACAGAGAATACAATACACAGACCAAACTGCTCCAAAGTCAAAACGCTTTTTTTTCTTCACACACTCATACCCCCTAGGATACTAGGATACCCTGTGTCGCGGGAGGCATAGACAATCACTATACACAAACATCCAAGACCCGAGAACAAACATCACAGCTCATCACAGAAATGTTTGCCCCGGCCGGGATTTCAACCCGGGGTCACCGTTCCAAAGTCAGTATCGCTGATCACTGAGCCACGACGTCCGCTTTGTTTACCTACTTTGCAGGTATTTGTTATTGCGACATGAACTCACATTTAACCTACAATATGCTATACAAATTTACCTACTAGTCCGTGAGTCCGATCCAAAATTGCCTACGTCATATGACATCATGATAAAATGCATGGAAGCAAGAGTCATAAAATTATAGCATCTAAAATTTGCCGGAAGTATTAGAAAATCCTTCACTTCCGGTTAAAAAAACATTTCTAAACGATTTCTTGCCAGATATGGATTGGCAGACTTATTTATTAATTGTCACATGACGTAGGAAAGGGTATACAGTGACCATCATTGGTATCGTCTGTCAAGTACTTCTGGCCATTTCAGAACTGACAGACTTATGTTTACACGCTCTACAATTACAGGGCTAAATGATGCCACGTATGTCTTATTGATTTCACATGATGTAAATATAACCGAAACATTTTGAATTTGGATTTGGATCATTTTTTTGTTATTTTTTTATGTTTCACCCCCTTCAGTGACCTTTGCTACTCACGGGATCAATTGTCATTGTGTATGTATGTGTAACATTTTTCTGTTATTGGAATGTAATTCGAAAACCACTTGACCGATTTTGATGAAATTTGAATGGGACCACTTTTTTAGTCTTTTTGTGTTTTTGGATTTAATGGGACAGCACCAGCTTTCAAATAAATAAAAAATCATCAATATCGGTTTGTTGAAAGTTCTGAGGTAACTCTTATAATAAATTAACTTAAATGCCGTTAACAGATGGTAACACTGAGTCCTTCTTCTTCTTCTCTCAGCCATGGGTTGTTCTGGCGGCTGGACATATGCGTCTCCCAAATAGGGGGGGATTTGCCAATACTCGCCACGCTTGGCAGGCGGGTTGGCGAGCGCAGTATGATTTTCAATCCTCAGAAGGCGCTTCTTACGGCACCCGCGGGGAGTACTATTCTAGGCCGGTACCACCACGACACACTACCGGTACCACATTGAGTCCATTTTAAATTAATTAATAAAATTTAGAATTTTCTTACACTCGCAAAACATAACGCTCCACTGTTGAGATCGGGTATAAACTCAAAATATCAGATGCCCCAAATATGATCTCACAAAATAGAATATTCACGAAAATCGTATTACGCCAGCTAAATTTGCGCTGCTAAGACATAAAATTAATGAGATTACAATAATCTGGCCCCAAGCATCAAAGGCCCAAAGACTATGGGGCCAAGATAACAGGGGCCTTGTAGCTTGTTCCCTAATCCAACGGCTTTGAAGTAATGTGCGCCACCGACTTCAACTAATTTCAGTTTATTTGGGGCTCATCCATGATTTGCTGCTGTGACTCTTGATGACGTAACAATATTGAGGTTTCAAAACTGAATAAAATGAAGACAGCATTTTACACTGTACTAATTTAATTCTTTAAAAACTATTTATATACACTAGCAAGAGTTCTCGAATGTTATTAGGCTTGAATTAGATACGGTTATAATCATGCAATCATATGTTGGTAGTGATTAGCTTATTCAACTGAACTAAACTAAATCAGTTCTTATACGGTTACGATCAAGTCTAAATAGTATAAGACTTATCAATAACATCACTAAAATTAAATGTTTTTATTACATTTGCGGGTAGTTTTAGAGAAATTAAGTCGCCACTTATATGGTGCCTTCTAAAACTACCCGCAATTTGCCAGAAACGTAATAAAACTCGTCTAATATTTGTGTGAGCATTGTATGGAGTTATATGAATTTGAATTTTAGCGTAAATAGAATACGAGCTGCTTCAATATGAAGAATTTTAGTAAATTTTAGCTAGTTCGAGTGATTAACAGAATTAGGGCCATTATCATTTATTTCAGAATTCACACCACAACAATTTCATTTTCAGTGAAATACATTATTTTGTTCCAAGCATTATCCATCTTGTCCATCGGGGGCGTCCCCCTAGAGTGTCACTTATGAACGATTCGTTAAAAATTATACCATCCACTTTTGAATAACTAACTGCATTTGGTTGTGTATGTACTACGATTTGTGAGACAGGTCCTGCCGTCAAACTATACTTGGACATTCATGATAATTTCATTGTTCAAATAAAGTTTTCATTCAATATGCGATATAATCTAAATTGGTATAATACTTAAGAATGATGATCCCAAAATAACTGTTTTTTTATTAAATTGCCGGCACTTTAACGTAAATTGGTCGTCATATAATTGAAAGTTTACTAAAAGTACCCGCAATTCAAAACAAATATTCCAATATTAGAATTATCATTATAGTGTGTTCTACGAATTTAAATCTTAGTGGTGACAGAATAAGGACTTTCGCATTTTATATAATGCCGAAATGAGAGGCAAACAAGCTTTTTCTCCATGTTTAAAGTAACGTTGTCTCAGCTGTCAAACTGCATACGGGGACATCCAGGCCAATCAAAAGCAGTTTCATTTATCATATGCATCTACCATTGAGGTACCAACCTAGAAACAAAGGATACAACACTTTTGTTAAAAAAATTTAGCATACTTACTCATTTTCACTCACACTAGTTTTAACTTTAAACATTTAAAGACATGTCTTATTTTAAATTAGCATATTTTTTCTGGCCCCTTATAAAAAAAGATTGCCCACCCCTTATACATAAAAGCTGTTACTGACTCTCCGATCAGATCAGTCAGTCACGTTTTATACCGAGGTTAATTATTTAACGGATTGGGTTATAATTTGGCACACAGTTTTTGCATACAGTTATTATAGCTTTTAAAACATATATTAGAAAATGAAGCCCTCTAGGGTCTAATTTTGGATAATTTTTAATTTTTTTTTTAAAAACTAAAGTATGAGGAGAGTTATATAGACATATCGGGAATATCTTAGTCTATGCAAGTGAAATTGCACGGCGTATCAAGTAATGTTTATAATATTAAGTTTCAGTTTTAATCCATCTCAATTTATGTTCAGTAAAGATGTGCTCTAAAATGTACTCCCTGTATGTTTGGCAATAGATTTGACACTAAAAAGCAGTAGCCAGGCAGGTATTGGTGTGTCTTCACCAACATTCTTTCGCTCTAATAATTAAAAGCTCAGCATTAACGCAGGAATCGATTGAACTACCCTCTAATTGTCGGCCAACATTCAAGACCTTGATGTTCTCGTTTCAAAAATAGATTGAGTAGATATACAATAACGTTGTAGAGGCATTATATCTAAACAATCAAAGCGTGCAACATCGCTTTACAAATTCACATAAAATGCAAATAACCCAGCGGCCATTCCGGCCTACTCTTTACACTTTACGTACAATTTTTCACTTAGACGTTTAACTAAAAATCACTGAACCTTGCAGAGGTCATTCCATCGCGTGCGCTCGTCGTTATCAAGATCCGGTAGAAACATACCCAAATGCTTACTAATTAAAACCGGGCTAAAACGGAAGGTGAGGTATAGTTGTTTATAAATGTTGAAAAAGTCATCGTGTTTTTGTTCAATTTCCATGAAACGTTCAATTGAACCAGCGTTATGCTTTTGGAGATAACTTTTATTGCATTTGTTTTAATTTTCATCACAAAAATCAATTAAAAAGTGAAGTTCTTCAATGAAACAATACCGAAATGCTTCATCGGGCTAATTCTAGAGATCCTCACTAAGGTATCCCCACTGAAGTTTATTTTGAGCAATTCCTAATAAATGATAATGTTGATAATAAATATAATTCCTAATGAATGAATTCGTAAATAAATATATTTCCGGTGTAAAATTGAAATTTACCATTATAAGCAATTCACTATATAATATTATGTGCAGTTGACATGTTTATGTCCAAGATTATGTATTTTATACTGGACCTACAGCTGCTGGCAACTTGCACGCGATGTCACAGCGTGGACTACAGTTATCCCGCTACTTCCATTCCCCTGCTTACATCGCTACATGCTACTTTAGTAGCCTATATGCTATAGATAAAAGTAGCCTATATGCTATTCCAGGGGCTATCTTGGCTACAATTTGATGCAAAAACATGCAAACGACATACGACACGACAAACTTTTGCCTTTAGTGTGACTATTTGATTGACTGAGCTTAAATTATTTTAAAAATAGACAGAAATCTAGAAAAAGTGCATTGCAACCTCCTTGGTCCAGCTGAAGATGTATCTTACTGGAAAAAAGTTAACATTTCGATACAGTTGTCATAGAAGAGCTGTATCGAAATGTGAACTTCTCTGTGAAACCTATATTCGCAATAAACAATTTGATTTGATTTGAAATTTCACGTTGTTAATAAATATTTGTATTATGTATACAGTAAATTTAATTTTTACAATAAAATTATGTATAATTGGAGAAAAAGCTGTTAAAAATAGTTCTACGTCTTCCTTAGATTGCGAATCAAAGGCCTTGTACAAATAAGGGCAATGTGTTTAACTAAATTATGACTCTCATTAACAAGGTTAATAACCATAGTTAAACAAAATGCGATCGCGTGTCAGACACTAACTGCGCCGAATAGACGTTCGCTATCAGCAAACCCACACCACTCCCAAGTCCATTACAGAACAGACAACATTAACGCAGACTGACGCGTTTCTTAATACAAAAACAATGTCGGAACCCTAAAACTAAGGCCACGACAAAAGGTCTTACACGTTTGGCGCGGTGAGCGAATACATATACAGTATATGAAATATGAGTAAAATTAGTATGTTGTCCAAGCTTTCACATTAGCTTTTTTGTGTGTATAAAATGTAATATTTTTATCCGACTTCAAAAAGGAGGAGGTTCTCAATTCGACCCGTGTTTTTATTTGTTTTTAAGCTATTGCATATCTTCTATCGCGGGCTTTAAGCGTGGAGACCGAATCCAGAAATTCCGTAACGAAAATAACCTAACACCCCCACTTCGACCGGCACAGCGGTGATACTTTTTAATTTTTGCCATCTATCCATGAATAACAGAACATTTAATTACTTTTTGAAATATCACGCTTGTCTTTTTAGTTCAGCAACTCGCCTCTAGGTGGCATTGGTTGCATCGGCGCTACTGCATAAGTTATTAATATATTAATTGCATAAGTTGATAAAAAATGCTATGCAATAGCTTGACCGCGGCAGTCCCCGAGTGCCACACGTCTTTTTTTTATTATGTTTGTTACCTCAGAACATTTGAATAGGTGAACCGATATGGATGATTCTTTTTTTATACTGTGTAGATAGTTTGACCGCTATCTCACCTGAAAGCCAATGACGGTTTGGTCAAAATATTATCACGCTAGACCCAGAATGCTCACTGGCTCTTAAGGAGTGCTGACACCACTATTTATATCACTAACAAACACTATCTACTATATGTTTGGTGACAGTTTTTCAAATTGAAGGTGGTAGCTAGCCAGGCAGGTATTGTCGAGTACCCGCTTACCCCTATGCTGGGAGTTTGGTATTGATGTTTTCTTCACCGCAAGCTCTGGCCGTTAGTGTGGATCGAACCAGCGTCTGACCGTTTCACAGGCGACGCTCCGATCGTTGAGCTTGTTTGTAGTAAACAAGCAGACGGGCCGCTTGGTAAGCCTTGGTAAGTTTCTGGCCTTACCTGTGAAATTACGATACGTAGCAGATACTTTTGAGACTGTCAATCCTGTTATATTCATAATGTTGTAGCAGCTCGGCAATACCAAAGAAGAAGGTTCGCTATACAACTTGCAGGTGTTGGGGAAACAAAACGGTTGAATCGCACAATTATGTGACTTCAGTGATCAATTCAATAATGGATGGGCTTTAAGGCGATGGTGGGTAGAACGTTTTTAAAACCGTGACGCCTGAATAAGGTTAAAGTATTATCAACTTCAGCATTACTTGTAGGTAGTAGCGTAGAGTAAGCCTATCGGATTCATTTCGGAGAAATTGTCCACTGGAGTTACGTAATTTCATTCCACCATCCCCTTTCTATCATCGGTCGACTCGACGTACGACGACTCGCCATCGTTGCATAGTAGATATACCACCTATACGTAAGAAAGGTTTTGCTTCCACTTTCTCAATGCTTAATGCTAAGGAATAGAACTCGTTGCCCGAGTCTGTATTTCTTTCCAACTTTAATAAGGTTTACTGTAGGCTTTATTTTCGTGGCCGTACTGTTACCCTCGCAGTTAACGGCACGATTACTAGACTCGTGCATTACTGAAAGGGAAGAGAAAATGATCCGATAAGGGTTTCTTTCGATGGCCCATTCCGCAGTTAAAGAACGCTAAGGATTTAAAAAATCTAAATACAGTTTTATTTAAATGCGCCAAATAAAATGTTCTATTTTAGGGAGGGACGAAACGAACTACTCTTAGTATGCTTTTGTTGATTGGTAAAGATTT
This sequence comes from Apeira syringaria, assembly GCA_934044485.1. Lineage (NCBI taxonomy): Eukaryota > Metazoa > Arthropoda > Insecta > Lepidoptera > Geometridae > Apeira > Apeira syringaria. Next base: position 17,357,725 of record OW203662.1, on the reverse strand, counting down.
GTTATGAAAACTAACGTTATGCAGACATTCTCGAGCTCCGAGGCGAGATGCGAACGTATTCCTTTTTAATAGACTTCAAGAAAAAAAGAAAGTTATTAACCGACTTCAAAAACGAAGGAGGATGTTTTTTTTGTTTGATGGAGTATACGTACGGTTATGTCTAATTATAAAACCGAGTTAAAGTGTGTGATAAATGAGAATAATTATAATCAATACATAAATATAATGATCCTTAAAATATATATGACAGAGCACGTACGAAGGGTAGAGGAAGAGTAGAAAGTACTCACTACATTAAAAATTTAAATGTGACGTCAAAGAGTAGGTGTTGAATAATGGCGTTTTATCGCAGAAGGTACGAGGGGCCGTGATTAAAGAGCTTGAATCATGTAAGCCGGGAAGCCGCACCTCGGAACGCGCCCGCGTAAAATTAATAAGCGGAATTACTCTTCTTTACCGTATCATAAATTACATTGATGGTTACTGGCAGCAGTTATAGGAGCCGTAAAGACGAGCTTTATTAGAATCAAACAACAGGTGAAATTTATGTATGGAAACTCGTTAGCAACGCGCAATTAAAAAATCTTTTCCTCAACGAACCTCCGCAAAAAGTTTGAGTCATTTCTCGAAAAATGTTTTATATACCTGAAATCGAAGGACAACAATACTTGTCGGAAGTTTTGATATTTTCATTTCCATTCGATAGTATTGTCTTTTACGTTTTATTGTGAACGTTTTCTAAGCTATCAGAGCATTGGCGAGATGTAGGGGACGCTTTTGTGTACTTAAATCAACGAGGGTGCGCCGACACGGTTAACAGAAACAAAAGCTCTCTCTAAAATCAACCCGCCGGTTTTAAAAGCGTCACTCGACTGAATTTTCTTTTTGTTTTTCTTGTGTGGAATTTTCATGACAGAATTTACGAAGATAAAATGGTTTTGGTTGTGTTACATTAATCAATGTTAAAGACACCAAAGATTGGGTTTCAGTAACTGTGATATGAAACTAGTAGGTAATAATTTTGAAGATGATAGGTACATACTTTGGCAGCGGAGAGATTTTATTTGCTACATAAATTAAATAAATCATGGCTGTTAATTAATTACATATGTAACTCGTTATCGCTACGTACCGCATCCCAATTAGATAATCAGTCATGTACCCTGTCACTACCTTTTTTAACCAACTTCAAAATAGTAGGAATTTATATGCTCGAAAGTATGTATTTTGTTTTTATGTATGTTCACTGATTTCTTGCCCATGCTTGGACCGATTCTTACATTTTTTTTTGTTTGATATAGTGTATATCCGAGGTGGTCCCATTTAAATTAAATTTATATCGGACAAGCGGTTTTTGAGTTACCCCCAATAACTAAAAAGTGTTACGTCTACTTGGATGACTTCCTAATTGCGGGTGAAGAAATCGGTGAAAATACACAATGACAATTGATCCCATGATTACCAAAGTAAAATAAGTGAGGCGGGATAAAAAAATTACCAAACAAAAAATGTAACTGACTTCAACACTCAAAAATGTGGAACTTCTTTTTCTGTCTGTCCAACTTGTCTTTTTTCCCTCTTGAGACTGGCTTATTAGCAATTGTTTCTCTAATATTATTATTATTCTTTTTTTATAATATAAATAAAAGGTCTTCAGGTCCCAAAGTAGGCAGAGCCTGTACTATAGTAACCTGACGACTGATATATACTTATATACATACTTATATACATATACACACCCAGACACAGGTCAAACAGACATGTTCATACACACAAATGTTTGACCTGTCCGGGAATCGAACCCGGGACCAGCGGCTCAGAAGGCAGAGTGCTACCGACTACGCCAACCGGCCAGTCAGAATATTAAGGAATTTAATATTTTTTTGTAATAAAGCTAAATTGTAAACAATAAATGTGTTATATAGTAGTACAAGTTACAGTAAGATTAGATAAAAAACATTTGCACATCTGCTTGCAGACCGAATACAATTCCACAAATATAATAGCAAAATCTGTGTATCTGTCTGTATTCTAGCAAATAAATGATTTAATTTGATTTGATTTGCAGATGATAGAGCTATTATGGCCACAAGCTCTCATATTGAGCCAGTAGAAATATGTCGGGATAATGTGGTGATATACCTAAACAATTCTCTATAGAAATTATGAACACGTCACAAGAAAAGCGCCTAAGTATCATCCATCACGTTCTTGTATGAGATTTCGTACTTTTGTTAGTGCTGTAGGATATAGAGCTGCATGCCACAAGGTTGACAAATGAGAACGGCTTTCACTGCTTTTTTGTAATATTTTTCTGGCTTTTCTCATTTTTAATGAGGGTGCGCTGAATGCCTTATGTATAACGATTCATGATTCACGACAAAACTGCCTCGTACCATTTCAAAGCTTTGCCATAGTTTTATTTATTCATAACTACAAATTATGGTGAAGGTGGCGCCGTCATCGAAATTCTCAGCATGGTGGTGGGCGGAGGTCGATTGATTGAGTGAGCAATAACAAAAAACGAAGTTGTGCGTAATACACATTAAGTTGCAATCTTCGTCGAAGGTTGCAATGATAAAAAATGATTCATACCCCAACATCCTTTCAATCAATGTAAAATAATTTACCCATTTAATTTAAAACAAAAAGTACCTCGTAGAACTCGATCGCAATAAAACATTGACAGCCTCAGTTCAAACGCCGACACCGCTAGTTTGTTACTGCAAAGTTTCCCAGTGGCGAGCGACACGAAATTTTACTTTATTCACCTCAGCTGAGCAGACGCCGTAAGATTTTTATTATTATACTACCCTTTTTGTTGTTACGCGGCGTGTTCGTCGTAACGACGCGAGCGCGTGAAATACGCACACACTTCGCTACCCTAGAAATGGTATGCACCTGCCTCCTTAGGTTTTATGTGAAGTTTCCTCACCTTCTCACAGCTTGGTAAGGGCTGCCAATATCGCCAGCTTCACTTTGTGACCCCTCATAATAGCAGTAATACTTCTTGAGAGGGTATTGAACGCGGGCCTTCGTCGCGACCGTCGCTAACTTTACGAGCGGTCCCTAGTAGGCTCCAGTTTGTTTTCCTTCGATGTTATAACAATGTTTGATATTAACATTTTTATGATCGACAAACTGTATGTAGGGTGTTACGAGGTTTGCGGTCGACATTTATTAGTGTCATAACTATGTTTTTTTCTGTTTTCTTCCGAACGATGACAGCTTATATGTAACGTGAAAACAATACTCTTATGACTTGACATTTCAAAGAATTGTAATTGAAGTATCAAATTGATATTTAATAAAAAGTAAATTATAAATAAGCACATTGGCATTAGGTGTTCATATTCAAATATTTATTAATGAACTAATTTAAATACTACTTTAAATAAGTAAAAATAGCTTTAATAAGAAATGTAACCAACTTCAACAGTCAAAAGTGTGAAATAACTTGTTGAAGTCAGTCAAAAGTAACTATTATCAATATATTGTGCTCATGGTACATACCTTTTTGTGTTACATACTTTTGAGTGATGAAGTCTGTTCTATTTTTTGGTACCTTTTCAGTGACATTTGCTACTCTCGTGGTCAATTATCATTGTGTCTTCACCCGCAACTACGAGTATAATGTCGTTGAGTTATGAGTAGCGCTTTTCAGTTATTGGAAATTAAGTTAAATGGGAGTACAGGGAAAGCGCTAGCTTTCAAATAAAAAAAGAATTATCAAAATCGATTCACCCAGTCGAAAGTTCTAAGGTAACAAATATAAAAAAGATCATGCGTGTCGAATTGAGAACCTTCTCTTTTCTTAAGTCAGTTAAAAAGAAATGAAAAACGCAGTATTAGCAGGAGGCCAACCTGCAATTTATTTATTCATATAATAAGTTTCAAAGCTTTCAAGTTCAATTATAAAAACACAATTTTTAAACTAACAACTACATAAGTATTTTCTTCGTATATACATAGATTGCTTATAGATATTTGATAGATCATTAATTTTATTTAAGAATACAGTTCCACAATTTCATCAGTGAAATGAAATTGCTTAAAACGCTTGCCGAAAACATTACTATTATTTACAATATAATTTAATTCCTCTTCTTTATATTTTCAATACTTTTACTATACGTCTTTACACTTTCATAACAATTTGAACTTAATAAAGCACAATAATTATGCGGTGATGTCAAGACTTTAACAAAGGACTTGTATATTTATACAGGTGCTTGCGCGAAAAAGAGTGTAAGTCTTACAAATGAAAAAAGAAATCCTCTGTGTGTTTACAAAAACTACAGGGTGAGGTTACATACGGGTGCTCGAAAGGCAGGACAAGAATGAGGCGCAGATTAATCTTACTTTGTATCGCTTTTTCCCTAAGAAGTTTTGCGCTCTGGCGTGCGTTTATTTCACCGTGTTAAATATGCATTGCGAGACAGATTTAAAAATCGGTTGTTTACAAATAATTACCACATTGTTTTTTATACTCCAATGCATGAAACGTTTAAGGGTTTAACAGGTCCTGCACCTATGACATAACAGAGGCTCGTGGGTTTTTACAGGCAGAGAGGGAGGGAGAAAGACTGATGCATATCGATTTAAAGTATTACAAATCTGAAAAGTACAATAATACTTTTCAGATGAGCTACGACCTCAATAAAAAAAAATCACATTTTTAGTCTTTTTAATTTCCTTTCTTATGGGGTAAGATACAGTCAAAGTGCATTTGTAGTTGACGCGAGAATTTAAGATAAAAGATATGGATATAATAGATATGGTAGTTTGGAAATATTTTTTCACTAATAAATTAGCAAATCAAATCAAATTTTGTTCGATCAGAATGAACCTGAGCTGTTGTCATAAGTAATATTTTTTAAGTTTATTACGTATTTATCATTTTCAACAACTGATTAGACACATCATTATCTGTTTAGCAAGTGGTAATATGTGCTATTATAAACTGTACCTACTTTCCTACATTTGTGACATATTTTTTTAATTCCCAATAGGCATGTATTTGATCACTACCTCACCGGCTTATGCCGGCTATATAATGCGACTTGCGATGGATCACGCCTGCCTAAAATAGGTACACTTGGTCACTCGTGATATGAAGATGCCCAGATTGTATGTATGGTGACACAGACTTAGGCAATGATTTCCACTCGTTAGCTGTACGCACTATAAATGTTTAAGCATCAAACTAAACGACCACTATTTTAATATTACGGCCCGAAGGAAAACTATTTTTCGAAATTAAAACAACAAAATCTCTAGATATTGTTAGTCTGCACCATTTTCCCGCCAAAATCCATTTTTGGAAAGAAGAGTTACGCACTATATCCGCTCGTAGTGTTAATGGTATGATTGCTGAAGGCATTTAAACCATAGAGAAACTATAGATTCTCTATGATTTTAACTGAGTTGAGTACCACAGAGAAACTATACTTTCTCTGTGGTTTTAACTGAGTGCTATGTTTTTGTGTATCAGGCCAGGGACGAAGGTATAATAGATGAAAAACCAACAGGCTTGTAATTCTAAACTTGAAATACAGATCTATGCAATATAACCTACGTTATTATTCTCCGTTATAATAGTGCCCATAGTTCATTTAAGTGAATGTCCTACAGATAAAACTAATTATTCGTGACAGGCCGGTTGGCGCAGTTGTTAGCACACTGCCTTCTGAGCCGCTGGTCCCGGGTTCGATTTCCCGACAGGTCAAACATTTGTGTGTATCAACATGTCTGCTTGACCTGTGTCTGGGTGTATATATATATAAGTATGTATTTAAGTGTATATATCAGTCATCAGGTTACCATAGTACAGGCTCTGCCTAGTTTGGGGCCTGAAGACCTTGTGTGAATGTTGTCCCATATTATTATTATAATCTCTATATATATTATCTAAATCTTTATTTTCTTTTTTTCTTACGTTTAGTTTTTTTACAGTATAAATATCAAAAACAAAAATTAATAAAGATATTATAAAAAACCTAAACCTAGAGTTCCGCCAGCAGCGGGGCAGGGCCCAAGCTACCGGTGGTTAGGGCCGCAGAGTGAGGAACCTCCGGACAATACGCGCCGTTTCAAGGAGTACCGCCTTCTGCATCTGACCCTTGATCCAACCGTCTAGCGAGAGCCTCATAAGATGTTGATCGAGGCTCTTCGCTATTAAGCCGTTCGTCGAAACGACTATCGGGACAATGATAGTCGAGTCAACATCCCACATGGCGGTTACCTCGTGAGCTAAGTCAAGGTACTTGCTGAGTTTGTCCTTCTCAGCCTTTACGAGGTTCTCGTCATGCGGGATGTTGACTATTATTATTATTATTATAGATAGGTTGGGAGAGACTAGTTTGCATTATATGATCGCCACAACTTAACGTCTCACCAAGAAAGTGAATAAATTTCAAATAATATATAATATATAAGCAGCGTTAAAATTTACGCAGCTGAAACAGAAATTTGAAGGGAATAAAGTCCGTCCGTCGTGTCCATGAAAAAGACATAACAGTGCTCTGAATTTATTGTAGTAGACCGAGGCCCAGATGGCTTTACTCATAAAATATACCGAGCGGTTCTGTTGCTAGCGCCATACTTAAAGATAATCACAATTTACGGTAGCCCCTTGCCGAAATTTGGGAAAATGGGAAAATTCTTTTCCTCTACTGCGTAAGAGCAATTACAGTCCTAATGATGTACTACCGTTTCCACAGTCTTCAACTTACGTTAATGGGGTGCCAAAGGATTTTTATTGGCACTTACACTTGTTACTTTGGCTCCGGTCGCAGTGAAACTGGAACTTTGAGGAAGCGGCCTTTGATCTTAGTTAATTGCTCGGTAATGTGGTCAGTAATGACGGTGGTAATAAAGTTCACGGTATATCGCTGTGAATTAGGGGTCGCTTATGATGTAGAAATGACTAAGGATTTAAGATGGACTGCTACGACAAAATGCCGATTATGTGGAGGATAAATCATACGTCATATCAAAATCCTAAGTGGCGGAAAACAATAAAGGTCGGGCATGATCCGATTGAGATCCATTATTATTATCCAATATTGTTATTTATGTATTAGTATATTAATACATTTAGTTTTATGTTAACACTGCACACTACCTACTTAACAAAATTCAAGTGTATCCATCTAGCCTACGGTTACCTGGAAGAGATCGCTGTTTAGCGATAAGGTCGTTGATTGTGCAATTGAATTTACTATAAAAATGTTAAATGTATCTATGTAATGTCCCCTTTGTGCAATAAAGTGTTATCTATCTATCTATCTATCCATGCAGGTACTATACCAAACGGCAATAAAGTAAAGTTTTAGGACAAAGGCTTGTCATACGGACGAACAGGCCTCGGTTGAAAACTCAGCACGCGGCAGGCAACCAACACATCAAAACCGGTTTGACGGTCGCCGTAGCGCAGTGGCTACTGTCAGTGACATGACTTCTGTGTCTCCGGGACCCTGGGTTCGAATCCCGGCAGGGGCAAACATTTGTGCGATGAGTGGAGATGTTTGTCCCGGGTCTTGTGTGTTTTGTGATTGTGTGTGTCCATGCCTCCCGCATGCCTTCCCGCGACACAGGGAATCCTAGTGCGGGGGTCTGAGTGTGGTATTAAATAATTTGAAAAAAAAAATTTCGAGTGCATACCACGAGTGAATGCATCGTATACCTCGTCATAACATAACATTAGGTGAGATAGTCATTAGATTAGGTGCTACTAGCCAAACAAAAAACAGTGAAATTACACCCATGTGTGTCATAATCCTTTAATATTAAATTAATACCTTAGAAATTGTTTTTTGTAATAATTTTGCCAAATACATTTCGGCATTTTACTGTTTAGGTCTATGCAGAATCTCACCAACAAAGTCTTCATCATCATGTTAATGTTGAGGCAGTTATGCTCCTTGACCAGACCGATCTAGTGAGAAGACTCAAAAGAACAAAACCGTTCGAATTAGTGTAGTGTTCAGTGACAGTGTGCTAGTGTAATGTGGTTAAAATACTGCTCATAGAGAACACATGAACAAAGTGTCTCCCCCTTAAATAGAGACAATAAGAAAAGTGTTAATGGACACATTCTTAGTACAGTAAATTTAGCAAGTTAAGTTAGACTTAATTTACTTATTAGTTTTTTTAGGCTAGATAGATATATTTATAGGATGCATTTGTATGCGTACTATACTAGAAAAAAAAAAATTTGGGCATTTTACTGTTCGGGTGATATTTTTAGGTATAAGGTGACGGAACAAGCAAAAAGCCCACAAGTAACCTCTGCCCATAGACAGATACAATTATATACAACACAGTAATGCAGACACTACTGCCTGACGTTAGACACAGATATGGCGACTTCCCGGACGAACTCTCACATATAGTGGTCTAATCTTATAACTATAATTGCTTTTTGTGTGGAAAACAAACCACCTTAAGAATTCAGATTCAAATTTTAAAAAAATCAAAATTCGTTTGTTTGAGTAAATAAGGCTTATGATACATTAACAATTTGTCTACCTGGGTCCCAAACTAGGCTCGTAACCTGTGGCATGGGATCCAGGCTTCTTACGTCTAAATTACAGAAGTACTGCCTAAATAATGTAAATATGTCTATAAGTATATATATCAGTCATCAGGTTACCATAGCACAGGCTCTGCCTAGTTTGGGACCTGAAGACCTTGTGTGAATGTTAATAAAAAAAAAATGTAGTGGTTATAAGAGAGATAGTGCACGACGTGCGACATTTAAGTTCCTAAGTTCCTTGGACATTTAAGTTTCCTACATAATGATCAAGCGTCCCGGCACTTAGCAAATATAAAAAGAATTACGTTTATTTTCGACTCAACCACAGCATGTTACCTTATGATAAATTACTTTCCTGCAGGAGCAAGTGAGCAAAAACGCTTGGAACAGTCTATTTGGTATAATACAGTGAATGAAGTACAGCTAACGAATGGAACTCATTGCCTAACTCTGTATTTCCGAAAAAATACTACCTGGGTATCTTCAAGTCACGGGTGAATAGGTATCTTCTAGGCAGGCGTGCTCCATCATAGACCGCATCATCACCTAACATCAGGTGAGATAGTGGTCAAACGCCTGCCTATTCCCAATTTTAAAAAAAAGTAGTTCATAATTGTTTATTGTTTAATAATAATAAGTACATATGTATACTACACAACAACAGACACAAGTAGATACAGATAAATACAGTTATAAAATTAACAAATTATTTAAACAAATTTATTTTTTTATATACAGAAAACATTTAACCTCAAATGTTGAACACATAATCTGGAATTCTAATTTAATTACTATACGCTATATTCCTCTAGATGCTACTGGGAATATCAGAAAGCAAATACATGGCAATAATATATATTATTAAAAACAAAATAACATTTCTACAAGAGCGTGGAAGTATATTTTTGGATTAATTGTATTCCTACTATAAATATATTTATTATATTAACATCAAATTTAGCTACATACTATTTATGAAATTAAGCGACGGGTAACATTTAAAAGTTACGAACTACATATTCCACAGTTGTACATACGGATAACTGTAGTGAAATTATATACATAAACCTGTTTTTAAATAATAGCATAAATAATAATTTTACAATGCATATTATTAAATGCAGATATATCCACATATTATACGGTGTCTTGACACTCGGACAAGAAAATCTGTTTCCCATTTCCCAAGTTCATAATGATTAAACGAAGCGGGTAGGAATGAAATGAACGCGATTTAAAATGCAACTTGACGGTCACCGTGGCGCAGAGGTCAGTGGCATTGACTTCTGTGTCGTCGGGACCCTGTGTGCGAATCCCGGCAAGGGCAAACATTTGTGCGATGAGCGTAGATGTTTGTCCCGGGTCTTGGGTGTTTGTGTGCTGTGATTGTGTGTGTCCATGCCTCCCGCGATACAGGGAATCCTAGTGCGGTGGTCTGAGTGTGATATTAAAAAATATATTAATAGTTTCATTCACCGACCCGTAGTGTGTGTTTATGTAAACATTTTGACGACGTAATATCTACAATATGTTTTGCGGGGTCTGACGGGCTTAAGGTGATCTGTTTTCCATACAAAAAGTAATCATGATATACAGATCACCTACCCCCTTACTTATAAACGTTGAATAAGCTGCGAATACTAATTCAGTGTTTTGTTCCGTTCTTTCAACGTCAAACTGTCATATAAGCGACAAAGACAAAACACTGAATAACTATGCAGAGGTTATTCAACGTTTTTAAGTAAGGGGGTTAAAGAGTAAAAATGCTGGTACATATAATTAGGTTATGGTATTCTTCAAAAGGATTTGAAGAATCCCGTATTGTCCCGATTCGAGAATACCGATGGAGAAAGCTCGTTCCACATTTCGCAGGTGTATGGCAAAAACGATAGGTAGAGTCGCAGAGTATATGACTCCCATGAGCAATTGAATGTGGACGAGTTTTCAAGCGATGTCGGACGGTTTGGGTGGAATATTTTCAACATTATCTTGAAAAAGAAATACTTAATCCATTCCGATATAAATTTTATGGGCACAATCTTGACGGTCGCCGTGGCGCAGTGGTCAGTGTCAGTGACATGACTTCTGTGTCTCCGGAACCCTGGGTTCGAATCCCGGCGGGGGCAAACATTTGTGCGATGAGTATAGGTGTTTGTCCGGGTCTTGGTTGTTTGTGTTGTGATTGTGTGTGTCCATGCCTCCCGCGACACAGGGAATCCTAGTGCGGGGGTGTGAGTGTGATTTAAAAAAAAATCTAATCTTTTTCCATTAAAATAAAAAAAGTAAAATGGATTACACTGTATGAATTAAAACATACAACTAGTAATATAATAGCTTCTACTGTTTTCTAAAACGATATGAATAAATTATAAATTAAACTAATTATGGCCCATGGAATACCTGATAATCGCCGTGGCTCAGTGGTCAGTGACATGACTTTTCGTCCCCGGAGACCTGGGTTCGAATCTCGGCAGGGGCAATAAATGCAATAAAGATGTCACGAGCGTGGACGTTTCGTGACATCTTTATTGTGTAGTCAAATAACAAAATATTGAGATGGAAATGAATCTATGAGACAATAAAAACAACAAAATTCGAATACATTGGCATCAATTTGATAGCAGACAATGGGTCAATGACTCAAAGTCGTATTAAGTTTGGGCGGCGAGGAAATTAAACAAAAAAATCTAGAAAAGATAATAAGGTGGTGGAAAGATTAGATTTTTTGTTATAGAAAGTAGTAATATTTGGATTATTCGCGTCTGTCTGTCTCATGATAACTCCTCTCATGGGGACAAACGGTAAGAAAATACCAGCTGTCCCCATTTAATAGACGGAGAAACGGTGGTAAATTATAACTGCAATATTCATAAATTTGCTTTAGCGGTATGTTCGAGTTCAAGTACTGCTTCAAGCTGTTATGTAGTTCGTAGCAAAAAGGTGTGCGGTTGTGAAACCAATGTTCACTTTATCAAAGCTAACAAAGGGCACGCTAGGTGTGTCCAGACTTTATGTCGTGTTTCCTGTGTTTAGTCCACTCTAGCCACTACAGATTACATAGCACTTACTACACTGATTCGATAGCTTTATCAAAGTAACTGTTATCACATCTGTATCAAAATACGCAATGTCACTTTGCTTTTAAATTACAGTCCAGTATAGGTTTGTTTAAAAAGCGAGGGGTTGTGTGTTGTTTAAGAATGGACATTGTGTGTTTTTTTTTTTTGTTTTTATTATTATATTTATTTAAATAGGAACTTATAATTATTTTACACGAATCGTAGTAGTAATTCTGTTATTCAATCAAACTGATCAAATTGTGTAAAATAAGTTTTCAAAATTTTCTACCTCTAACTTTTTTTCTCTTTCGGATCTCTTCAGTTCTAACCCGAAGCATAGGTATTACTATAGCTCATTGTGTGTTTGAGCTTGCTTACAAGGTTCATAGTTATAGTCCACGTTTTGTTCTATATATGAATGTATAGACAAAAATTTATAGAATCCGGTATTAAAACATTGAAATAAAGACCCAATACAAAACAGGATGTTGCAATTTTACAGTATTCTCCTCTTTATGCTAGCATATTGAACAAGCGATTCTCAGTTAACTGCAATACCATCTGCAGAAATGACATTTTCCTTAAATTGGCTATGTTTAACTATACTGGACAAACCTCCAGAGTACTGTTGTGAGTGTTTTGTTTAGATACCATTTCGATGTGAATACAAAACGATGCTTGTTCAAGTTGATAACCTGTGATTACTGGACTTCAATTGCAACTGAATGCGACGAAATGCAGCACTCAGTTTCGTTATTACAGTCGGGAATACAGAATAATTTGAGCTCTATGTGTTTTAATTACGAGTGAAATTATCTTCAATAAAAACTGTGCTTTTTATATAAATAACGTCCAGGTTGGAAAGGGATATTGATGAGCATACATTTTCATGTAAAAATAGAATAAGGTTCTAATTGAAGATTTAATAATTCATACATTAAATACGTAATCCATCGAGCTAAGGTAATCTTGAAGAAAACGGATTTTTTTGTCGTTACCGCGAGAATTTTTTATAGAGGAAAATTATGGTCGCTCTAAAATATGAAATAAAATCCAATTTTGTTCAATCAGAATTAACTTCACGAACTGTGATCGTGGTACTTTTTAACCGACTTCAAAAAAAGGAGGAGGTTCTCCATTCGACCCGTATGTTTTTTTTCTTATTTGTGTTTGTTACCGCATAACTTCCGACCGGGTGTACCGATTTTGATCTTTTTATTTTATTTAAAAGCTGGTGCTTTCCGTGTGGTCCTATTTAAATTTCATCAAAATCGGACGAACACTCTTTGAGTTACAAGTCAAAAACTGAAAAATGCGTGCTTTTTCCTACACGATATTATACCGCATAACTTCCGACTGGGCAAATCGATTTTGATCGTTCTTTTTTTATTTGAAAGCTGGTGCTTTTCGTGTGGTCCCATTTAAATTTTATCAAAGTCGGAAGAATACTTTTTGAGTTACAAGTCAAAAACTGAAAAATGCGTGCTTATACCTAGACGATATTATAATAGTGGGTGAAGACATCGGTGAACATACCTACACCACATTGACAATTATTCCCATGAGTAACAAGGGTCACTAAAGAGAGTGAAAAAACAATTTTTACCAAAAAATGGAACCGACTTCAACACTCAAAAGTATAAAATAACTTGTGGAAGTCGGTACCATGGGCACAATATTTTTTGATATTAGTTACTTTTGAACCATCATGGTACCGACTTCAACAAGTTATTTCATACTTTTGAGTGTTGAAGTCGGTTCCATTTCTTGGTAAAATTTTTTTTTTCACTCTTTTTTTAAATTAGTTAGGACTCAAAATTATCTTTTGAGCAATGCCAATTTTTTTTTTTTTTTTTTGTAAATTACTCTCCGACCAGTTTCGAACTTATTTGCAGTTCTTCATCTGGGAGTTATGATCGTGCCAGGCGGCGAGCGCGAGCCTCAGCACGTTACTGGCGTTCCATAGCCCGGGCTATGGAAACATGAGGACGACACGACAAGCATGGTGTGTAAACCGGCCTCCTACCATCATCATCACCAAAGTGACAGTGACAATGAGACTTTCAGTGACAATGACTCAAGTGACAGTGCGCAGTCTCAACGCCAATTACGTGCTGAGGCTCGCGCTCGCCGCCTGGCACGATCATAGCTCCCAGATGAAGAACTGCAAATAAATTCGAAACTGGTCGGAGAGTAATTTTCCAGTGTTTACCACGTGAGTCCTAGTCGATTTGTTACATTACAATTATGGAAGAAACTCGCGATAGTTTTCAGACTCAAAGTACCAACAGTATTGTTGATGTATAGACGTCGAATGTTTATCATCAGGATGTCCGTATCTAACTAGGAGAACACTAGTATTTAAATAAATATTGTATATAAAAGTAACTGCAATCAAGCAAATAGTAATACATCAGTAGGTACGCAATGTGTATAAAGTTCTTCGATAAATACTTCATAAAGTACATCGATAACAATAAAAAACTGAGATCGACATCGACGTTGCTATACTGTATAGTCTCTCAAGGATAATTTAATAAAGACGGTATCTTCAATGGAATCTTAAGCCGTCGGTGGGGATCGAACCAGCGTCCATCAGTTTAACAGCCGCTGCTTCGCCCGCTGAGCTTTCATCGCTTTAAATGGCACTATTTATATAAACTGTAATGAACTAAGGCGCCTGACGGAATATAAACATCATTTATAGTCTACCACCCTACAGTTGAAATCGTTTCTAATATCATAAAACAATAAGGTGGTGCTCACGTGCATCTCTTTTTTTGTAAGATTTTTTTATCGATATATATATATTTTTGACATGATAACGTTTTATAAATTGATGAATACCAGCAACACTCATGAAAAATAGTAACGTTCCGCGTAACGTTCCACCTGAGTTTTGTATTACATAAAATAATCAAAGTCAAAGTCAAAGTCAAAGTCAATGATTATGACATTATAAATGATTATGACGTTATCACGTAAATCTATCTTCCGTAAACCCAGTTTACAGACAACCAATTTTTTTTATAGGCAAGGGTTTGATCTCTATCGATGCGGTTTACGGTGTAGCACGTCTGTCTAGAAGATTCACTCGTGACTTGAAGATACCCAGATTTTATTTATGCGAAAACGCAGATTTAGGCCATGAATTCAACTCATTTGCTGTACGGACTATTAATGTGGAAGCAAAACACAGTTGAAACCTCTGCCATGTAAGGATGTCGCATTGCCGTCCATTTGACCGTTCCTATACGGAATGTTTTAGATAAATTCAACCTTGTTGCTATTGGGATTACACAGAAACCTTCATTAAAACTGGTAGTAAATAAATATAAATAATATGGGACAACATTCACACAAGGTCTTCAGGTCCCAAACTAGGCAGAGCCAGTACTATGGTAACCTGATGACTGATATATATACTTAAATACATACTTATGTATATACTTTTATACATATACACACTACTTACATATAGTCCATTTTCTTTGTCGACTGTACATTTCACGTCTGTGTCTATCAGGGACAAAGAACAATATTTGTTTTCGTTCGCTCCTAATACAATTTGTACATTCTCTGCAATAAATATTCATACACAATATTTTTCCTCGCAAGCTGTTAATCATATTCCATCACAACAAGAAGAAATATAGCGCGAGTCTCATGAAAAATAGCAGCAAAGAGACAAATGGGAAGACCATTAAAATCGTCGTTGCTGATGGCAATAAATCATTACATTTCCTTTTTTAAAATATTATTCTACGTTCAAATGTAAAGTGGGTACATTTAGCATTCAGATTCGAGAATATGCACGCGCTTACACTAAAGAGAAACTAATGGCTCAATTACGACAAAAAGCGAGCGTACTTATGATCCGGCGAGTTATTCAGCAACACATTTGGAACGTGTTGAGAACGTTTCAAGTTCGTCGCTCCACGAAATATGTTGGAGACCGCACGCGAAACATGGTATCGTATTTCAGAGGTCGTTTCGCAACATTCGTGTCTATTATCCGGGAGTTTTCCCGGCGACGATTGCGGCCAATGGCTATCATTTAGCCGGTCGGGCGCCGTTTCTGTAATGCTGTACCATCGACACAGAAAATTGTCAAACAATTTTGGTATTAGTTTATGTGTAATGATAAAAACGATAAGGTTGAACCCTCACGGTCATAGCATTATTGCACGGGAAAAACAATCTTGTTGTTTTTTGTCAAATGATATTAAGGGCACGATAGACGATATGGTCTAAGATACGGCTTAAGAAATATATCCCCTCATCTGTAATTTAATTACAAGAAGGTTAAAATGTTAGATAATATGTAGAGTGATGAAGTGCAGATGGGTTGCCGAACTAAGCCCGGGCATATACTGTCAAATAAACCAATAATTATGAAAAATCTTTATGCTTTGCGCAACGCTTCTCTGTGACTCTCCGTACTCGCGCTTTAATCTGAACTTTAAAAATTGGTTGTCTGTAAAGTCGGTTTACGGACGATAGATTTACGTGATAACGTCATAATCATTTATGACTTTGACTTTGACTTCGACTTTGACTTTGACTTTGACTTTGATTATTTTATGTAATACAAAACTCAGGTGGAACGTTACGCGGAACGTTACTATTTTTCATGAGTGTTGCTGGTATTCATCAATTTATAAAACGTTATCACGTCAAAAAATCTAAGCATACATGAACATGACACAGTTTTAAATAGCCGACCTCATACTGTTGGATAGGCAATAAAATAAACTTTAATTTAAAGATAAATCCAGTCAAATAACACTGTTTAATATTGAAGTTAATATTATTAAAAAGGTACGGGATTTTATTATGCATGGGCAACCTATGTGCAATGTATCAATCTACATATTAATTAACATATAATCAAAGTTACAAGTAAATAACAGATGTCCGGATATATTTATTAAGCCGTGTCTCGTACTAATATATTTGCCTGTCTGTACGTTCTCCCCACCATCACTTATGTACTTTGGTTATTAAAGGAGATCCATTCGGCCGATCCCACGGTTAATGTCTCAATTAGAAAACAGATGTTGCGCTGCTGCCTAATGGAGGATTGATGCGTTTTTATTTGCGTCCCGCTTTAGCAGCTCTAATTGCTTTGTGGAATATTTGAACGCTAACATTTTTAACTGTAAACTAGGGGGTGTATTAGGTTTATCAGCGCTCGTATATAAACTAGGGTTACCCGGTCACTTTTTCAAGCATCCGATTGGGAGAAAACTGTACGTGGTAGCAATTTATGAGTGCGATAATATCTGGGTATAAATTCAAAGGATAACAATAAGACCCTTTATTGCTCCCGTTGTTTTCACAAAAACGATTCAGCGAACGATGTGAAGGTTTTTTGCGCACATAAAATTGGGTAACGTCACGTTCCTTGATATACACATCTTTATGTTAAGCTTTATGTTATTCTGTGTGACTTTAATCTTTAATCTTTTGAGTGGGTTGTTAGTCTGAGGACTGAATTGTTCCTAAATCTTATCGTGAATAAGTAATTCCTATAAGCGTGCAAGGTATCATCATTTAAATAATAAGGCGTGAGTTCTCCTTTTGGTAAGGAATTTCTATTGAAGGTATTCGTGAGATACCTTCACAGAGCACACACAAATATAATGAATACGCTTACGAAGCGTCGACATTCTCAGATCATTGAATATAGATGAGGGATCAAAGAAAATTACGAGTTCTCGATAAAATTTGCGCTGCGCAAAGATATTCTTGCAACCTTCTTTTGCATACCTTAGACTAGTGCTTAGAAATTGTTCCTAAGTTAACAAGATTTTGTTAAATTGGAATTATTTGTTTTGGGTGGATGAGGAAAATGTTCAAAATATTTTTGTAATAAATTATCGGCTTATGTTTAACTGATCACCAAATATACTAAAATATAGCACCAAAAATTACCTTTAAGCACCAAAAATAGTAAGTGAGCACCAAAATAAGAACACAAATTATATAAAACACATAAAACAATAACACAACAAATTTGTGTTCTTATTTTGTATAACACAACAAATTTGTGTTCTTATTTTGTATAACACAACAAATTTGTGTTCTTATTTTGTATAACACAACAAATTTGTGTTCTTATTTTGGTGCTCACTTACTATTTTTGGTGCCACTAAAAATTTCACATCTTGCTATCCAAAAAAAAGAAAATCACCCCAAGACTCCAAACTAATATAATATAATGAACAGTGATCGATTTGGTTCTGGCACTCGCCGGCCGCTCGCTTCGCTGG
This sequence comes from Apeira syringaria, assembly GCA_934044485.1. Lineage (NCBI taxonomy): Eukaryota > Metazoa > Arthropoda > Insecta > Lepidoptera > Geometridae > Apeira > Apeira syringaria. The sequence goes on along the minus strand of OW203662.1, from coordinate 17,339,852 downwards.
CTCGACTCGTGCGCTGTGCTCGCAAGTAACCTAACGAACCTAACGAGTCCTATATATAAGGTAGAAATTGTGTATTAATTTGCTCGCCATAGGCATTTATTTGAACAGAAATTGTGAAATTAAATGGTGGTCAAGATTCGGTGACCACTAACTAAATTTGGTGCTCAGTTATTAAATTTGGTGTTCGAATACTGGTGCACATTTATCTGGTGATTATATTTGCTCCCTAAATTACCTATGAATGACACTAAAATATCTGATATATTGTAGGATTACACTTCTACAAACTATTGGAAGAGATTCCTTCCCGCGTTAATATTATACATTGTACATAAAAATTTAGCTGTTACAATATTTTTCCTAGTTTTAAGTAGTGTTCATAAGGAGTACTCTATATATCTATCTAAATTTAATATAATAACATGTAATAAATCTACAGTTGGCTTAAAAAATCCTGTACTCTCAACAATGTGCCCAAAATACTAGCCACGTTGTATGATGAGACTGATTTGTTGAGCAAAATATAGACTATCAAGATTTGATTATTTGTATACTTGTAATTAATAAACTCAACAACTTTTAAACCGAGTCTAAAATTGTATTTCACAAGTATTATAAACTAACTGCCCCCTGCGGTTGTATCCGCGTGGTGATGAAAAACGGTGATGATGATAATTAGCCTATGTGTTAATCCAGGATATAGGCTATCGCTATACCAAATTTCATCGAAATCGAGCGCGGTGGAAGAAAAATTGATTTTTTGTACTGTACAGATTTAGCATTTGACCACTATCTGACTTGATTGTCAGTCACGATGTGTGCAAAGATGTCATCACGTTAGACCTAGAGTGCTTATGGGCTCTCAAGGAATGCTGCCTGAATACACTATGTGTTTGGTGACAGTTTTTCAAACATGAGGGTGGTAGCTAGCCAGGCAGATACTTGAAAGTACCCTACCACCATGTAGTTTATTTACAAGAAAAATTACATTTATCAGATATTTTCTCTGTTTATTATTGTAAATGTAATAAAGTATCGATCTAATGGTGTAATACCTTTTGTTACTCTGCGTTAATCCGACTAATATTATAAATGCAAAAGTTTGTGTGTATGTGTGTATGTTTGTTACTCCCTCACGCTCAAACGGCTTCACCGATTTTGATGAAATTTGGTATGGAGATAGTTTAGACCCTGAAATAACACATACTATCACCACTTTTATTCCGGAAAATATATAGTTCCCGTGGGAAAATTGAGAAAAACCGTAATCCACGCGGGTGAAACCGCAGGGCGCTACTAGTAATACAGTAATAATATATAAAAGTTAAAGCTTTATGGCTTGTTGGTAAATATACTTGACAAATTAAACTTTGATTTGAATATACGCAGCTGCAGAACAAAAGAAAATCAATTACGACAAAAGATGAAATCATATTTCTTTGAAAACAAGTCGGATTAACCGGTAACACCGAAATGCGTGGCGCAGAAGATTCAAATTTGTGAAATTAACATATAAATCGAAAAGATTTACCCTAAACAAGATCAAAGGAATTTGTCCGACGTGAAATGGTTGGATACTGATGACTGTTTATGGGCTCAGCCCTTACCACGATGTCGATTGTCGATTATTAGGACTCGTGATATGACTTTGTGATGAGATTGTGTGAAATGACGTACAGAAATGCTATCATAACCATTTTATATGTTAGGCGGAATTGCCTATATAGCAACTTTAAATGGTTTGGTAAGATTACTTGCTTAAAATAAACTTTATTAGAATTAAAATACTAATTACAATACTGCAGCTACTACGATAGCATTTGAGCAATCCACTAGCTATTGGTAGCCTTTTTTTTTTTTTTTTTTTTTGTTCACAATAGGCCACTTTTGACCACTATCTAAATCTCATACCACCACTACCACTATCTATATCTCACCTGATGTTAAGTGATGATGCGGTCTACAATGATTCACGCCTGCCTAGAAGATACCTGTTCACTCGTGACTTGAAGATGCCCAGATTGTATTCATGTGGAAACACAGACTTAGGCAATGAGTTCCACTCGTTAGCTGTACGCACTATGAATGTGGAAGCAAAACGCTTGGTGCGACAGGGTGGAACGTCTGCCTCGTTGAATTGCAATGCTGATCCGTTGAGACAAATATGTGCCAGCATTTTGGTCACGCGTCGCATCGATCAAACGCTCCGACTTTGGAAAATCCGATGAGCTCTCGGTCCTCACGGGCCCAATGTCCCGAACCCCAAACGGCTCAAATATGTAAAATAAACGAATTACTACAAAACTGAAGTTTTTTCTATAAGAGAAAATGAGCATGCCACTAGCTCTGGCCAGCCTATATTTAAGTCAAATGCCCGCTACCAGTTGACAGCGTACCCAGATAGCTTGAAGCATTGTCTCTATAAATTTTGTTTCCGAGTCCGTGATCCCCATATAAAAAATATGTTATAAGTATTTATAAGTGAAAAATTATATTCTATGTAGGTAAGTAGGTATGGCTCGTTGCCTGCGGTACACGTTGCTAAACCAAAAAAATAGCTGTGTTTGGAGGTCAGTATATGTCTGTAAGAGATTGCATTAGCGATAAGACCGCCAAATGTTATACGGTATATTTCCTTTTCTTTGTTATGGTATACAATGAACAGTATTTGTTTAATGGAGTCATGTAGAATGTACTAGAAAAGCCCGTTTATTTACAATTTGTACTAATTTCAATCGGAAAATTTTATTGTGGCGCCCTATTTCTCCGATATTGAGAAAGCTTAACAATTTTATTGATAATTTCAAGCACTTTGTTCATTACTAGTGGTCCGCCCTGGCTTCGCACGAGTAAACGAATTAAAAATTAAAATTATATCCCAAATTTTTTTGAAAATATAATTTAACATTTTATATATTACCCGGGGATAGTGTAGTTTCCCAACAGTGAAATAATTTTTCAAATCGGTTCAGTAGTTTCGGAGCCTATTCAATGCAAACAAACAAACAAACAATAAAATCTTTCCTCTTTATATTATTATAGTATAGATAATAATATTTTACACGTATTTGATCAGCATAGTAGTGCGACGTGAATGCCTATAAAGTAGCCATATTTTTTTATACTTTATAGTATAAAATCGTTTGACCGCTATCTGACGTGATAGTCAGTGACGATGTGGTCGAACAACAACAGCGTTATCACGCTAAACCTACATTTTTTTGGCTCTAAAGGACTGCTGCTTTTACACACTATGTGTTTGGAGACAGTTTATGAAACTTTAAGGTTAGTAGCTAGCCAGGCGGGTACTCTAAAGTACCCTACCACCATGCTTGGAATTTGATAACGGCATTACCTTTACCCAATGATATTATATGTTTATATGAGGTAGATGTCGTAAAAGCGCGCGGAAATTGAGGCGGCAAAATTAAGTCGATTGTAGTAATTTTCATTACGACGCGTATTTCAAGCGCAAGTCTAAACATATAGCTATCCTTTTCTATATTATATGTATCGTATTATTTGTCGCAGTAAGCATGTTTATGTAGTAAAGGAACAAAATCTGAGTACCGCGCAGTATGAATATACGTCATCTTTAGTAAAACATCATTGCCTTTACCGGAATGCTTGAACTCTGCGTTCCAGATTCAATATTATTAGTGAGCTGTATTTTCATAGCCGCATAATATTAACTAATATTAAATCTTTGCTGAATACATTTCTGTCACGATTTAGAATGACCCCTTCACCTCGGAAAGGTAGCAGAGAAACATGTCTGATATATCTGACTCTCGGAGGTCTAAGGTTAGCACGTTACAATAACAAACAATCAATGGAAGCAATCCAATTAACTTCACCAACTTTCGCTTTCTTGGCTGAACGGTCGCCATAATCATTACCGTTAAGTACCTACTACATCTTCTAGGGTTGCCACCCTTGTGTTTTCAGAGGTTGACGTTTTAAAACGCTCAGACAAATTACTTTGACATAAACTTGAAACTTGATACAAAATAATAATTCACAACATTAACAAGGTAACATTAACATAATTTAAAAATAATTTAGAATAGCAATAAAATAATCTAACTTAAAATAAAAACCTTAAACATTTAATAAGAACTAAATTAAATCTAAAACGGGCCCCTGCGGCATTTTACCCAAGATGCTGGCAGCGTTTCCTCTTTGTATTGCTAGGCTAATACGTTGAGCGAGGAAGCTGCCAGCTCTTCGGTCTCCTGAGACGTCAACCAGTCTCTTGGAGATTTCCTTGTAGAAGTTGAGCGCGCTAGGACCCCACGGGCCTAACACATTAATGTTAGTAATATAATATCAAATGTCTTTCTTTTGCTATGATTAATTATTCATAAATTAATATGATAAATAAATTGTACGTCCGAAATGGGCAAACTGTTGAAACTTACATTGTAAACTTGACAATCTTATGTACACAGTTATATGCAATAAACATATTCTGTATTCTGTATAAAATAGTGAATGGGTTTTGGAGCATTGAAATAATCTAGGCCAGTCTGCAATTAATAGTCTAATATTTAAGGTTATGTTTGGCAAAGCCATTACACATAATTCACTTAATCTAATCAAATAAAAACCGCACAACTTGTTACGGTGTGTTTACGTCGTCTAATAAAGACGATTTTTGGGGTTTAAGATAAACATAATGTATATATTTATAGTTTGATATATATTTTAGTAGTTACATGCTAAACAGTTTTAGTAGCATTTTAGCTGTCATCTCAGACATCTTAAATGGCCTTCGTTATTAAAGGCGTGGTCCGATTTGATCTCATATCAAGTGACATGCGAGTTTAGCGAGGATTTTGTGGCCTCAGTGTGCCCTGCTATGCAATAATATTATTTATCTAAGTGTGTAGAACGTTACGCGTACCAATCTCCATAATAAACATAGCTCGGGATAGATCCCGACCTCAGCTTTTCACGAGCTGTAAAAGAAAAACAAGCGTGAAGTGAAATTCGTAAACATACGTGTTCAAATATTTAAAGGAAAAAATTTGGCTGCTAGTGGGACTTGAACCCATGACTACAGTATACCGCCTTGTCGCTTTGTCCAAATAAGCTATAGCAGCCCATTCCACGGGGGCCGAATTCCTTCCTATTAACTTCTGAGGGGGTGTTGTGTTCCTTCAAATATTTGAACGGAAGTTCTGCCTAGCAATGCAATAAGCCATAAAAGATTTGTAAGCATGTTGATCGACAGATTTAAACGCTAGTTAGCCTTTTCATCTTCAGGAAACGCTCGAGTGTGGTGAGACAGGACATATTTTTTTATTAATAGACTTCGCCTGTATCGCGGTTTAGGTGAGTAAGAACCATTGTTAATTTGTGTTAAATATATTTTTGTCGAGTGTTTTCTATTAGATTTTTCTAGGAAGTGGCATAGCAGTGTAACACAGGGTTATCCTACGCTGCTAAGTGTTAAAACATTTTGTATACTCAAGTGGTAATAGTAATATGTTTTTTGACGTGATAACGTTTTATAAATTGATGAACGCCTGCAACACAAATGAAAAATAGTAACGTTCCGCGTAACGTTCCACCTGAGTTTTGTATTACATAAAATAATCAAAATCAAAGTCAAAGTCAAAGTCGAAGTGGAAGTGGAAGTGGAAGTGGAAGTGGAAGTGGAAGTGGAGAGGAAGTGGAAGTCGAAGTCGAAGTCGAAGTCGAAGTCGAAGTCGAAGTGGAAGTGGAAGTGGAAGTGGAAGTGGAAGTGGAAGTGGAAGTGGAAGTCGAAGTCGAAGTCGAAGTCGAAGTGGAAGTGGAAGTGGAAGTCGAAGTCGAAGTCGAAGTCGAAGTCGAAGTCGAAGTCGAAGTCGAAGTCGAAGTCGAAGTCGAAGTCGAAGTCGAAGTCGAAGTCGAAGTCGAAGTCGAAGTCGAAGTCGAAGTCGAAGTCGAAGTCGAAGTCGAAGTCGAAGTCGAAGTCGAAGTCGAAGTCGAAGTCGAAGTCGAAGTCGAAGTCGAAGTCGAAGTCGAAGTCGAAGTCGAAGTCGAAGTCGAAGTCGAAGTCGAAGTCGAAGTCGAAGTCGAAGTCGAAGTCGAAGTCGAAGTCGAAGTCGAAGTCGAAGTCGAAGTCGAAGTCGAAGTCGAAGTCGAAGTCGAAGTCGAAGTCGAAGTCGAAGTCGAAGTCGAAGTCGAAGTCGAAGTCGAAGTCGAAGTCGAAGTCGAAGTCGAAGTCGAAGTCGAAGTCGAAGTCGAAGTCGAAGTCGAAGTCGAAGTCGAAGTCGAATTCGAAGTCGAAGTCGAAGTCGAAGTCGAAGTCGAAGTCGAAGTCGAAGTCGAAGTCGAAGTCGAAGTCGAAGTCGAAGTCGAAGTCGAAGTCGAAGTCGAAGTCGAAGTCGAAATCAAAGTCAAAGTCAAAGTCAAAGTCATAAATGATTATGACGTTATCACGTAAATCTATCGTCCGTAAACCGACTTTACAGACAACCAATAAAAATTTTTTTTCTTATTATTGAGTCGTGACACCCCTAACCCTTAGTAGGTAGTATCAATGCCTACGTGGAATTCATTTAGAACAAAAGCATCGGTGCCGAAATAGAAAACAAATCTAATGTGTCGGCTATATCAATAAGATTTTATGTTTACTTCAGGAACATTTAGAGGTTTTTAGGAAAATATGATCATTTGGAACAATCAATATTGGAAATATACATACTCGTCTATAATGTGAATATAATGATTTGGTATACTTTAAAAATAATATTTTATGTATAACTATGGTCCATGCACTATATTACTAGAGTATACTTTACTAAAATAACTAAAAGGAAACTTTCGATGTGATAAAATTATTTCAAAGGGACAAACCCTAGCTTGGAAGAGACTTTGACTTAACGCTCACATTTAACCTGTTTCAATTTTTGTTCATAATACCTCATTGCTTAAATTACCTCTACATGTATTGTAAAAATACAATTTAAGCTATTAAAAATATGTTTTGTATGATAGTCCATTATTGTTGTATAACATAATATATAAGGTGTGTATATGTATATAAGTATATATATATCAGTCATCAGGTTACCATAGCACAGGCTCTGCCTAGTTTGGGACCTGAAGACCTTGTATTAATGTTAATAAATAAATAAAATAAAATAAATAAATAAATATCACGCTACGACATATAAGATGAAAACCGTAATCCACGCGGGTGAAACCACAGGGCGCGGCGTACATTATAAATTAAAACGAGTTTGGAAATAGTTTGTAGTTGTTTATTTTATTTCATCATCATCATTTCAGTCACAGGACATTCACTCTTAGACATAGGCCTCGTCTATTGATCTCTACAGGGACTGGTTCATCGTAAGCAGTATTTGCATTGCGTCTACTTAATGTTCATTTTTCATTAAAAACCCTTTTGTGTGCTTCTCATATATACACGGCAGCATAAAGCGAAAGCAGAGATATAAAGGGAATATATCGTGCAAAAATAACCTCTAAAGTCTACCTAGACTTCCAAGCTAAGCAGAAAGGCTTGAGCATCAACAGAGCCATCTCGGAAAAAATAAAGCCACTCTATGAATACTTGTATAAATAAGCCATTTCTTACGTCCCGGGAAGTAGCACCATAAAACCGTGGAAATAAAAGGAACGGCGAAGAACCACCACTTTAACCAGTATATCTATGATTTACGACTATAGGTGGTTACATGTTCGTTGCTGTTTTGTGATATATTGGCATATATTTTGTGATTGAATTTGTTTATTAGAATAAGTGAGCCGTCTTTATGTTATACTGGCTACGGCCGTGGTGGTACCGGCCTAGATTAGTACTCCCCCATCTCGTCCCGCGGGCGCCGTAAGAGTCGGCTAAGGGATCAAATACCAGAAGGTGGGCAGCAGCGCCTTCTGAGGATTGGAAATCATACTGCGCTCGCCAACCCACCTGCCAAGCGTGGCAAATATTGACAAATCCTTTCTATATGGGGGAGGAACATATCCAGCAGTGGATGCATATGGCTGAGAGAAGAAGAAGAAGCTACGCTCCGCGGCTTCAGTAGCGCGGGCTACGGTTTTCCCGCTACCTCAATTATCCCATAGAAACTATACTTTTCCCGGGATAAAAAGTAGCCTATGTGTAATTTTAGGGTATAAAGCTATCTTCATTCCAAATTTCACCGTTTCAGCGTGAAAGAGTAATAAACATACAAACGACAGACAAACTTTCCACTTTATTACATAGCGGGAAAACCGTAACCCACGCTGGTGAAAATGCGAGGCACTACTAGTGTACAATAATGCCTTCACTAATAGGTTTGTTATCTCTACCAAGGCCACAGTTAAAGCACAAGCATTAAAATATTAGCTATTAGGTACACTTTATGAGAGCACCTTCTCAACAAAATAATAATAACAACATTATTAAAACTCACGCTCGTCATTACGTTATACTGTTTATATGGGTATAAAGCAATACTTACGCGTATTCGAAATGATGAACAATAACTGTTACCGCTTCCGGATGCGACGAAGTCTCACTGACGGGACGAAGTGCAAGGAGGGACGTAACGACAAACGCATAACACTCACTGATGAAGGCATCCGCAAGGGACAGACTCATTGACGGGACGAAGTGTGAGACGGGACGTTACGACGAACGCATCGCACTCTCTGATGAAGGCATCCGCAAAGAACAGACTCATTGACGTGACGAAGTGTGAGACGGGACGTTACGACGAACGTATCGCACTCTCTGATGAAGGCATCCGCAAGGGACAGACTCATTGACGGGACGAAGTGTGAGACGGGACGTTACGACGAACGTATCGCACTCTCTGGTGAAGGCATCCGGAAGGGACAGACTCATTGACGGGACGAAGTGTGAGACGGGACATTACGACGAACGTATCGCACTTTCTGGTGAAGGCATCCGCAAGGGACAGACTCATTAACGGGACCAAGTGTGAGACGGGACGTTACGACGAACGCATCGCACTCACTGATAAAGGCATCCGAAGGAACAGACACATTGACGGGACCAAGTGTGAGATGGGACGTTACGACGAACGCATCGCACTCACTGATGAAGGCATCCGCAAGGGACAGACTCATTGACGGGACGAAGTGTGAGACGGGACGTTACGACGAACGCATCACACTCCCCGAAGAAGGCATCCGGAAGGGACAAAAACTCACTGACGGGACGAAGTGCAAGACGGGACGTTACGACGAACGTATCGCACTCTCTGATGAAGGCATCCGCAAGGGACAGACTCATTGACGGGACGAAGTGTGAGACGGGACGTTACGACGAACGTATCGCACTCTCTGATGAAGGCATCCGCAAGGGACAGACTCATTGACGGGACGAAGTGTGAGACGGGACGTTACGACGAACGTATCGCACTCTCTGATGAAGGCATCCGCAAGGGACAGACTCATTGACGGGACGAAGTGTGAGACGGGACGTTACGACGAACGTATCGCACTCTCTGATGAAGGCATCCGCAAGGAACAGACTCATTGACGGGACCAAGTGTGAGACGGGACGTTACAACGAACGCATCGCACTCACTGATAAAGGCATCCGCAAGGGACAGACTCATTGACGGGACGAAGTGTGAGACGGGACGTTACGACGAACGCATCGCACTCCCCGATGAAGGCATCCGGAAGGGACAAAAACTCACTGAGGGGACGAAGTGCAAGACGGGACGTTACGACGAATGAATCGTACTCACTGATATAGACTGGAAAAACCCGTAACAATTGTCGATCGTGATATCGCATTACGTATGTCGATGATGATGAAGACCTAGTTACATACATTACACACACAAACACACACATTCATAACACTTCCAGAAACACAACACACACACACACACACACACTAAACAAGTAGTTTTTACAGCTGTTTAAATTATAAATTATGTATTTACTTGACGTAAGCTAAGTCTTTTCTGGGAGAGGCCATTGGCTCCTGAAACACAGTCCCACTAGTTCAGGAGTCTTTGGGTTGACTATTTGTTTGTACACGAATTATGTCAATAAAGTATTTTTGTATTTGTAATGTTATAACTGTATAAATAGGATTAAATCAATATGAATATTTGATATTGATTTGATATTGAACACATGCCTTATACTGATGGATGAAACTATTTACTTCCACATATTTCTCTAAAGTATCGCTTGTATGGGACGTCCTTTTGTTTAGCGATCCGCGACGCTGGCAAGGAAGCCTGAGGCGGTGCACTGGGGCACATATGGCGAGGCGAAGTATTTGTTGGGCGTCTAAGCATGGATATAAATCAAAAGGTAAGACTTATTGTCTTGGTGGTAGGGTAGATTATTATTGGTACACTATATTACTGGTATGACCAAAATTTTCATATGAAAGAGGCCTTTATTATGATTTGTATTTCTATAAAATAGGTTCACCTACGCCACGTTTCAAAATAATTGGCGATAAAGAAAAAGCCTTAATTAATTCGTAAACAATTGTTTTGAAGCTTTTAAATCGATCTAGAGACCATTATGTTAAGCATATCAGCAAATTTTCTCTATTTCAGGCAAGACTTCTAACATGAAACACCGACCTATGATGCGACACCCGAGACAATTTATGTCGTGGTTTTTGCCTTTGAAAAACCACGACATAAATTATCTCGGGTGTCGCATCATAGGCCCGCTGAAAATGGTTTAATCAGTCTTCGGTCTCAATGGCCGGACTAAGTCGAAATCGAAAGCAAACCTGGCTCGAAGGACGGTTCCAAATATTATTATCAGCATTCAGTGAATAAGATAATATAAATAGAAAACCTTTCAACAGTCGTGGTGCCCTCGAAATTTCACTTCGATCAGGGAAAAATATTACTTGTCTCCTAATTTGTTATGTAAGCAATTTGTTTATTATTTAACCTCTATTAAATTCCGTCATTTCTTAAATTGTAAACACCTTATTTTCTTTATATTTATTAATATCATGGTTTTTTTGTATATCTGTTTAAAAGTTTCCGGCCTGGACAAAAGAAGAACAATAGCAAACGTAACACTGACAAATCACTCCATATTGTAAACTAGTAGCGCACCGCAATTTTACCCGCGTGGATAACGGTTTTCCCGTTACCTCAATTATCCCACGGGAACTATACTTTTTCCGGGATAAAAGTAGCCTATTCAGGGATTTAACTATTTCCATACCAAATTTCATCAAAATCGGTGTAGCCATTTGAGCGTGAAGAAATAACAAACATATATACAAACTTTCGCATTTATAATATTAATAAAAAAGGAATGAAAGGTTTTTATTAAAAACGAAATAAAAATAGTTCACATTTTCTCATTTAGCGACATAAAAACTACAGTTTCTTTGACATTATCCAATATCTCCTCAAAATTGCCTCAAGAAAACTGACTCCGAGGCTTTCACCGCAATATCAGTAAAGCTCTATTTAAATAGGATATGAAAGTCATTCATCAAGTATACCGGGATAACCTCTGGATAAATAATTCGAAGGTGCCTCCACGTCATAGAATAAAGATGAGCCCTTATTGGCTAGGATATTGGAGACATATAATAAATTCAAAACAGTGACTTAGTTTTATACAAAAATGTGCATGCATGCAATGATAGTAATAAAAAAAGGAGGATATATACGATCTACAATCACGTAACTAATAACACGATCAGATATAATTATAGGCAATCCCACACCCAGATGTTAATTTTACATGAACATTCTATGAAAATACAGAAAGGCATACTGCTTAATTATAAAAATATTTAGTGAACCTATTCTTGCTGCACAACAATAAGGTGCATGAACCTAATTTATGCGGTATACGCCCGAGGAACTAGTGCCGCATCTCATTATTTTAATGGTTTTATTGCAGTTTTAGGTTGCGGTGCCACACTGCATCTTCTAGGCTTGCGTGCTACATACTAGACCACGTCACCACTTAACATCAGGTGAGACAGTTATCAAACGCAAGCTACTAAATTATCAAAAGAAAACGGTTCGGTTACAAGAAAACGTTAAATATGCAGTATTATATGCACGAAGTATGGTTATGGCTTAGAAAAAATTATATCATTTCGGCAAACGTTTGGATGGATATTTGATATTGTTTGTTACTCTCTCACGTCTGAACGGAAAAAAAGATATAGATGAAATTTGTGTCAGAAATAGGTTTATATTTTGAAATACATACACTACTTTTTATTACGGAAAACTGCAGTTTCAGTGGAATAGCGATATCAGAAAAATAGTAGTCCATGCGGAAGAAGCCACGAGGCGGAGTTTTTTTGATGACAACGTGATAATATTATAATCAGAAGCTCAACTGTATGCCAAAAAATAATATTGCACACCCTATATTAAGCACAAAGTCTTTCATGAAGTACTGTACTTATCTATATATGCAGATATGAGTCGGTACCTAAAGTACTATATAGAACGAGGTCAAATATTTCAGCACCAACTCTTTGGAAGAATTTAGGTTATGCAGCCTTAAAACATCGGCGTAGAAGGGGATTTCTATCAAATGCATTTCGACGAATTCGTATTGGAATAAGTTAGTTAATTCCATCACCCCATTCCGTCATTGGTCCATTAGACGCAATGTGTCATTTTAATATGGTAGTTATCACCTTAACGGTTGCAGTTTAGCCTCTATTGTTATTCTAACAATGCCGTGAAGGTCAATGAAACATTGGACATGATGACAGTTTTTCAAAGTTTAGGGTCGTAGCTAGGTCGTACTAGGTGGCTACTGGAACTTCCTACCGTGTTATGGATTTTTGAAGCTCCAGCTACGAGTAGGAATCAAACCGATGACCGCAAGATTGAGAACAGGTATTCACAAACTTAGACTTTCATTGCTTCTTAATGGGCTTTCATATACCATTTTTGTAAAAATGTCTGTAGTTTACGTACTGTGAAGCTAACAGTATAGCGTAGTCTAGAATATCGACCGCTTCCGCGCCTCATCTCCGTTAAATAGGGCGGCTTATCCAACATTGGATCTGTTGTCTTTGTAGACAGAGATGAAGAATGCTGGAAAATAGATTAGATTAGATTAGATTAGATTAACTTCAACATCGACTCGGTATCAGCTCTTCTTTGTGTAATCCTACCGTTGTCACGTCAGAAAGGCTGAGCGGACCTGAATGAGATTTGGTTAAAGAATAAAATATATTTTAGGATATCACACAGGTTGCGTTATATCTCTGGTAAATTTATGCTACTCGTGGAATTAATCCTTAATCCTATCCTATCTTACTAATATTATAAATGCGAAAGTTTGTGTGTATGTTTGTTACCTCTTCACGCTCAAGCAGCTACACCGAATTCGATGAAATTTGGTATAGAGATAGCTTATATCGTGGATTAATACATAGGCTATTTTTATCATTACCATCATCACCACGCGAGTACAACCGCAGGGCGCAGCTAGTAATATATACATACACGTACCTCATAATGACTAAAACATTTCTATTATATTTTTAGTTAATTTACTAATGTTACAAACGATTATTACCTAATATTGTTCGCGTGACTATTTTCAATTAAAGTTTGGACTACACCTTTCCCCATACGTCACCTACACAAAACGTGCAGGTATTGAGTTGCGTGAGGACATAGAATTAGGTTCAACTAACAAAATTATGTCTACATCAAATGTATTTTTAGTTAATTCCATTAATGCAAAAAGACTAAACGGTTGCATGTTAGTGTACATTCCCTGACTAGTTAGTAACTACCCTCATGTTTTAAAATCATCAAGCACGTAATTAATTCCGGCAGCTATTTTTAAACACCAGTCTGCACTCTCATGGTCGTTGATTTATGGAAGGAAAAGTCCCCAGAGTATATTTTTTAAATTATTTTTTTCACACTCAAACCCCTGCAATAGGGTGCCCTGTGTCGCCCGAGTATACAACTACACAAACACAGCGCACAAACACCTAACACCCGGGTAGAACATCTAAACTCATCGCATAAATGTTAGCCCCTGCTGAGATTCGAACCCAGGGCCCGGAGACTCAGAAGTCATGATCGTCAAATTATAAATAACTTGTGATTATAGCTACTAAAACCTCCGATGCAAAACATCTTTACCCATAGTTAAGACGGCTCTCAATTAATACATTTTTATAATCACTTCTTCTTAACAGTCTTAATGCTCAGACCAGTGAATTATTTTGTTTCAACTGCGATTCATCGTGACTTTTAGAGTCGCTGAAAAGTGACTAACAAAGTCTTAAAACCGGTCGGGCTACCTACTCGAATAATATGCTAATTCGAATCATAGTTTCAACTGAATCATTTCCAACCGGTCCGTGCGGATATCAATAGAAGAGGAATAAGTATGTTCAGCCTTGCGGCTGACATGATGATGATGATGATGATGATAAATACTTACAAAACTTTCAACGAAGTGATACACACTATTGACCATTTTCGTCTGAATATAAATAAAGTTTAGATTATCGCCAAGCGTACCTTTTATAATGAGGTATAAATGAAACTCTCTCACTCAATCGAGAAAACCCACTTTGTGTTTCAACATGCTCGTTAAGGATGACGCAGTTACTGCTCCAATATTTCGTTCAACGCCCTCCAACGATTTCCAATTGAACGCTCGCAGAAAGGAAATTCTGTACGCGAAATACGTGTTGTTACAAATGTTTCTGCATGTTTATTGAGAAAGCAGAACGGAATGGAAGGTATGTATTCATTGGAATATTTATAAAGGATAAATGATGTAAAGGGCACGACCGTTTGGCTCTAATGAAATACTCAGAGCACTAGATAATCTGGACTTATTTAGGACTAACACTACTAGGCTCCCCAGTGTTTTAGTTAATAAAGGCAACTTATTGTTACATTTCTAATAAATTATAATAAAAAATCTTTTTGTCAGACGTAATTCAAAGTCTTCGATAATAGTTTCATATTTCGACCACTACTTTATTGGCTAGAGATAAAAAAAATACAGAAGTTAGCAATTACCTACTTTTACCAATTGTTTATGAAAAACCAGCCCTAAGCGTCTAATTTATTTGTGTGCTCTGTTTAATTGTCTTAGCGTATATTTATCGATTCACTACATATAATCTTCCATTATATACTTATTACCAGGACGTACGCCTTTCTGTAAGAGTAACTATGGTTACTATCTATGAAAAATCGTACCAGTTAAAGCAGCTAATTCTAAGAACAGCTTATTTAAGATGTGCGCTGCCGCATTGATGCACGTTGCAAAAGAGGAATAAATGCATAGGAGTGGAAATGATTGATACATCCTTTCCACTCCTTTAAAACCTTGCTTTTAGTTTTATAATAAACAAATAGATGGGGCTGAGCTGGAGCGAAATCTTTAATGATAGGTATTTCTTATTTTTAAGGAGATTTCATCCATGTGCCATTTATTTTCAGTCATCAACACAATAAAAAAATAATTAAATAATTAAACAATTATTATTATTATAATTTAACAATAACGCCTGCTATTTAACAATTAGTGTTTGTATGCGCTAGTGCGGTTTCTTCTAAGAGCTCCGAGCTTATCGATGGTTGAACATGAACATGAGGGCAATAGAATTGCCATTTTCAAAGCCACGGATCTACAGCCAAGCCCATTTCGTAGATTTATTAATCAACAATGCCGCCTTCAGCCAAAAGTTCTTTTTTTTGGATGATGAAGCGGTGTATCTGATTTATTTCTTTCCTCATGACTTGACTGAATTACAAGATCGTTCTAACTTTCATCTGTACTGTATGTTGCCTAGTGTCGGTAGGCAAAAAAAAAAAGAAGAGAAAATAAAATAGTAAAAAAAAATTTTCCTTCAATTTAGAAGTAATCGATGATTAATCATCGATTAAAACCATTTACTTCTACATTATTGATTTGGTCACGCCATAACGCAAGATGTAACGGAAAATGTACGTTTCAGAAAGTGGTTATTTCTATACCAAAAAACAACATATTTTCTATGCTAAATTTGGATTTTTATTTGCTTTGAAGGAGGTAAATAACCGCTCGATCATAAACATAGCTAGCAAGATGTAGGTATACATAAATATAAACATATTCATAAATTTTATAACGTGCTATCAATAAGAACCTTCTTTGAGCATAAATATTTTATGAATCTATTTTATTGGATGTACTACTCCAGCGTTGTTGTAGAACCGGCATACATATGCGCATTTCCATTTTTATTTACCTTCACAGCTTCTTTTGCGTTTTTTATTAACTAATTACGTTATTTTAAAAATAACAGTGGAATCTTCGACTTAGTTTTCTTGAAAATAGCGGAAAGTACTGAGAACTTTTTTATAAATGTTCACGGATAACTTCGTCGTTTATGAACCGATTTTGACGATTCTTTTTTGTTTGATAGAGTATACTTCCGTGGTCATTTACATTTAATCAAAATTGGACAAGCGGTTTTTGAGTTACACTCCAATAACTGAAAAGTGCTACGCATACCTCGACGATATTATAGTTGCGGTTGAAGACATCGGAGAACATACCCAATGACAATTAATCCCGTGAGTAGCAGAGATCACTGAAAAAGGTGAAAAAACATGTTTACCAAAAAATGGAACCGACTTCAACACTCAAAAGTGTGAAATAACTTGTCAAAGTCGGTTCCATTTATTGGTATTTTTTTTGTGATTCCATTAACTATACAATATACCTAAGAAAATTTGGAAAAATCATAAAGTATCATACTAATATTATAAATGCGTTGTTACTCTATCACGCCTAAACGACTGAATGGATTGGATTGAAATTTAGTAAAGAGATAGCTTTTATCCTGGATTAATACATATGCCTTTTCTCATCATCATCATCATCACCACCGTTGTTCATCACCACGCGGGTAAAACCACGGAGCGCAGTTATTAGTGTCATAAATAAGATCTCCGCAACTAGAAATTTGCATGAACCATTCATGCAAATTTTGCTTTGTTCCCATCTCGATAACAACTCATGTTCTGTGAATTTATTTCGTAGAGACTCTGTACGAACATTGATATCGTCAGCTCGGTATAAACTGATACGTACAGAAATCGAACATCATAAATCCCTCGGGCAGTTTGTGGGCAGTGTTATCGAACCAGCACCGTGATATATCATTAGTCCTCGACTTCTAGTTTACGTTCCGCGTCCCACGCATTCGTTATACACCCTTAACGAGCTTAATTTATGGTCCTTCGTAACGATACAATATTTTTTGCACGAATTTAATATAAGAAACGGTATAATTTTATAACCTTTTTTCGAATTCATCACCATAAAGATTTGTCGTTAGAAAGGAGCTTCTATTGAATAGGGTGTTTTGAGTGGTAGGTATTTTAGAGATACGAAGTTACGACAAAGTGGAGGTTTTAGTTATGCACAGAAATTACAGTGTAACTACAATTTGCGAAGGTTTAAAATTAAAATATTTGGTACAATCTTTCATTAAAGCCACAGAAGATTTTATTCTCAGATCAATCCTTCCTACAAAATAGCTTTTCACTTAGCGCAAATGTAGTATACACTAGATAGTAGATATACTATATTTGAGCCTTTTGTGTTCAAGACGTTGGTTTCGTGGCCGTCACAAGTTGTCGTGACGTGATTAGACCTTTGATATCATCTTCATTGACTATCATTGTATCATAACCGTATACCATAAGGTATGTATCATACCTACCTTTGTCTGCAAGCTGTCTCCATTCCTAGGTTGACTGGAAGAGATCACTTTCAGATAAAATAGCCCTTTGTACTATGTATTATATTTAAGTGCCTTTTGAATTAATTTGCTTATGTACAATAAAGCATTGTCATAATACACAGAATAAAATATTCTCATATCTGTATATCGTATTGTATTTACTAACACATGTATAAATTTATTATGTAATGAGTTATTTTGCAGAAAGAAACAAATTTTTGATTGATTCGATTGATTTAATGTACCAAGTGAGATAGTTGAAAAACAAAGTTGTTAAAACTAAATCAATTTTCGTAGAAACGAATTGAAATTTCATATAACCCCTCAGAAATGATAATTTCCAATTTAGTTATGATACTTAGAAAAAAAACATGCAAATGCGTAATGGCGTTTTTGCTTTAGGTAAACCACTTTTGAAGTTGTCATTTTTCATAAGTTTCATCTTCTTTTAAAACTGGTTAGTACTGGGTTTACGCCGAAGAGAACTGGAAAGAAGTATGTTGGGACTAAGGTTGAAAGACAAATGGAAAGCTACAACAATTAGGAGCATCACCAAAGTAGCAGATATTAAAGAAAAACGCAAACCTTGAACTGGAAATAAACTGGTCACATGATGAGATTAACAACAGGAAAGTGGACCAAAACCGAATGGTATCCGCGGGACGGGAAAAGACGAAGAGGAAGGCAGAAAAAAGATGGGAAGACGATCTGCCTAAAGGTTGGAGAAGGATAGCAATAGACAGGCAAAGGTGGAGGGAACTTGACAAGACAGCCTGATCAGGTAACTGATACTAAATGCTAAGATATTATACCTAAAGGAACAACATAGAATAAAGTATAGTTAGTATAGTTTATGTTGTATTATACTACAAATTGTGCAAAGGTAAATAGAGGCTATTTTATTTATTTATTTCTTCTACATTATTGATTCGCTCACGCCATAACATTTGCAAGATGCAAAAGTCAATCACTGCCCGAGCCTGTGTTTAACGATAAGTACAACCCCGGAGTCATCAAGTTGCGAGTGAATAGATACCTTCTAAGTTTATATGCTACTACTTAGATCGCGTCGTCACTTAACATCAGGTAAGACTTGTAACCTTTCAAAAAAGTAAATTCCTATTTCAATTAGTGGACATTTAAATACTAAAAAGTAACATTTTTTCTATGCTAAATATGGATTTATATCTTACAGACCAAGACTTTCTTCTGGTTATAAAGTACGTTTAGAATAGCAGTAGCTAATATAACTTACCATAAAATCGTTGATATACTCAAGCAAATAAAACTGAGAATACAGGAACGCAATTGTAGAAATTATACAGACAGCCTTATTCTTACTCGAATAAATCTTACTTCATGCATTAAACATTGCGATCCTCTTAAATAATAAGAATAGATTCTGAAAGGTACTATTGTTTATTCTATTTTTTTCAGAGGTTCAGATTGGAAAGGCTTTTTACACCATCCCATTTGCTGGGTCTACAGAATACATTCCGCGTATTGGACGGGGGAAAAATAAGAAAAGCGCTTTATCTTGAAACGCCTGTTATTTTCTTGAAAGGTACTATAAAAAATGTACGTAAAACATTTACGCGCCATAAATTTGAGCATTGAAAGTTATTTGTGGCCATTAATGAGATTACCTACTGCAGTAAAAATGTTCTAACTGGGGTACGATATTACCAAAAAAAACTGTAATTATGCCCATCACAAAGTCGTGTTCGACATACATATATGTTTATAAGTATATAAACAACATATTATTACCTATTAAGCATGGGCGCCAGCAGCAGGGTGCAAGGGGGTCCATCTGTCAGGGAAGAAAATACACATAGTTTTTTTTATTATTATGTTACTGTTTGAATAAAAACTGAAGGCATCTAGGTTGCTGTCCAAAGGAGCATGGCAGAACCAGCCTTGCTTCCGAAAGACGAAATGAGAACCCGTTCATGTATTAATTATATATGAAAATTTAGATTATATTTTTGTGGATTCCGTGAATAATTTGCATTATTTATAAAGTTGGGAATCAGAAGTACTTTTATTTTATTTATTTATGTGGTGTTTGCAGTTTTCGAACGCACCCTATAGTTCTCATTATATGTTTGTTGCGTTCGAATACTTACGCTCTGACATTAATTGTTACTGTTACTCTATAATCTGTAGTCAGCTGCTCTGTAGACCCGGACTGCGTTCATAAACACAGCCATGCCTAGTTTATTCCAGAATGTAATAAGTAATCTGTATCTGTAGCGCGATCGATGCAATATTGATTTCTCTGTCTACGATGCTATAGATGAATAGCGATCCATTGAATGGTTCGCATTTGGACGTGTACTCAGCATACTGATACAGATGATTTTCCATGATAACTTTTTACTCCCAAATTCTAGGAAAATGATTGAATATACAATATACAATGTATTTATTGCTCTATCTATACGTATAAGTTTCATTCATGAACGCGGTTTTTTTTTCTAGGCTGCATTTGTATGGGAGTCTGCCATCCTCCTTTGTACATTGTCTGTACCTACATGTTGCATAGAGTTTTTTGATGTGTGTGGTATAATGTGTAGATGCAGATGCACCTCCTTAAAAGTAATCCTGGCGGCGTCCATGCTTATTCGGTCACTACAAATTAAAGCACAAAAAAAATGCAATGTGAATGTTAAAAAAAAAAAAACAAAAACAGATACAAATTTAAATTATTTTTTTTATTACTTTTTTTTTGACAACATTCACACATGGTCTTCAGGTCCCAAACTAGGCAGAGCCTGTACTATGGTAACCTGATGACTGATATATACTTATATACATACTTATATATTAACTTATATACATATACACACCCAGACACAGGTCAAACAGACATGTTCATACACACAAATGTTTGACCTGTCCGGGAATCGAACCCGGGACCAGCGGCTCAGAAGGCAGAGTACCAACTGAGCCAACCGGCCAGTCTAAATATTGTTCAACACGGGATACGCGCCATGATTTTGATTGAGTTCCGGATATTTCGGCGCGGTTCCACGCACCATGATCACGGAGAAACACAAATATAAGACACAAACTCAATTGATGTGTTTTGCTAATTCAATGACTCGGTGAAATAATTTAATCTGTTCACGTGCGGATATCTAATTTAAAAGCTCATTCACATATTATTCACTCATGGGAGTCACATACTGTGCGACCGATCGATGTTGCCATACACCTGCAAAATGTAGAACGTGCTCACTCCAGCGGTATTCCCGAGTAGCTACAAAATAGAATTCTTCAAAAGTATTCACAGAGTCTAAATGGGATTAGATACGCATTGTAATGCCCCCAATGTTACTGATCCATAGGCGAAAGTGGTCGCTTACCATCAGGCAGCCCGCATGCTTGGTTAGTATGAAAAAAAAAGTTAATTACATGAGCTAAACATTTGAGTTAACCTGGGAAAACTGTGTTTTATTATTTTATTTGTTATTATTTATTTTATTATTTTAGTACAGTTATCATCATGTTATGTTTTTACTGCCAGGATACTGGTCTTCCTATTTGATGGTGAAGTATTGACCATGATTCACCACATGGGCCAATCCAGGTCGGTGGATGCTAATAGTTAGACACAAGTTTTATATTTCAGACTGCCCAAGGATCTTCAATACAATCCAACGACGTTATCCTAAAAGTTCCTTGGATTTTTGTGTAAATTGATTTCCATTGGTTTGATGCTCACCCATTCTACGACACGGAGAATACTAGTATGGCGGTGTGAATATCATAAAAAAACGTAATTATATAAGTTTTTAAGACTTAGATATATTTTTGACCACGAAGTACAATCTTTTGTTCCTAACCTAGCATTCAGGTTATTCATTCATTCATCGCACCCATTGGACATCCACTGTTGGACATATTCCTCCCCATATTTGCCAATATTCGCCACGCTTGGCAGGCGGGTTGGCGCAAGGCAGAATATACAGGGTATAATTTATCCTAAATAAATTTCTCATAGATTGTTAATAAAGTGATGTTTTTGCTACCTAGCTTAGCTATTCTACTAGGAGTGTGGTTGTAATAGCTACACAGATAATTTCTACTGGAATGCAATTAACTACAATGCAATCGATATGCCATTCATGCGGAATACCAAGTTAATATGTGATTCCGCTGTATGTAACACATTAAAATTACAGTCTAGCCTTTTAGGCTACTAAGTAAGAAATTAAGAATTTGTCTAAAAACACCTAATCTTATCGTCTCTAGTGAATTGTCTAAAAACATCACAATAATTTGATTTATCATTAGTTCGGTCACTCATAAAAGTGCCCGTGGTACAAGTTAGATAAGAGATTTCCGTGACATCATTTGTTACAAGAGATGAGACATTTTCTTGGACTTTCTTGGCTTTCGTATGAAAGTTTACCTGTTTTCACAATCACCTTTGACAATTTCGTTCAACAGACAACGACAGATCTCTTACCACTCCTTATCTGACATGAGAGAGGTTTAAAGTATTACTTGTATATATACGGATCAATACTACAAAAGAATATCTTGGCATTCGTTCTAAGTTGAGCGCAAACTCAATACTGCAGAGTCAAATAGTAACTCAAGTCCAACTGATTAACAAAAATAAGAGGTTAGTATACGGTATACTCCTCATTTTTTTTTTGCAGCGGCATAGTATGTCAGTGGATAACATTTGCCTGCTCATATTTTCTGCTCTTGAAAACACCTACCCGCAGTAATTTCAATGGAATTACACAATCTGATTCCACCATCCCCTTTCTATCATCGGTCGACTCGACGTACGGCAACTCGCCATCGCTATATGGTAGATATACCACCTATACGTACGAAGCGTTTTGCTTCCACTTTCTTAATGCGTACTACCAAGGAATGGAACTAGTTGCCCGAGTCTGTGTTTCCCGATATGTACAATCCTGGAGTCTTGAAGTCGCGAGTGAATTGGTACCTTCTAAGTTTGCATGCTAAATCCTAGACAACATCATCACTTAACATCAGGTGAGACAGTTGTCAAACGCAAACTTATAATATGTAAAAAAAAATTACTTTATTTGTGAACGCACACAAATATAGCGCACGTATCAAAATATGAAGAAACTAAAACATCGTAAATATTCCGATCATAACGTTAATCCTTATTCTAGTAAAATGAAATAAAACTATCATCAGATTTGACATTTTATTAATGACATAATACATATATATACTCGTCTAATAATAGTCCATAGGTTTAAGTCTGTTTAACTATGTTTAATATATCGTTAGTGTAACTCGTTTTAAGGCGGTACTAATTGGAAATCAATAAATAAATAAAATATCTAAAGAATATAAAATATATGTAAAGTGAACATTATTAAAACATTCACTTAATTAAAAATAAAATGTATACCTACACTGTCCACCTTCCATATAAATCATTGTCTTCACCTAACACTATCGCCAATTGCAAAAATATTTGCCATCTTAATGAGGTGTAAGCATGTATAATTATAACCTAAATCATAACACAAACCTGTACCGATATATAAGTGTATATGTAACGTTATAAGATTAAAGCTTAAGTAGTTACCTCAAAGTATATGTTATTTAAAAAAATAAGCCTTTATGTCGTGATCAACATTTCGTGTACGAAAAATGGGATAAATATTAAAATAACCAGATTAACTGTCATATATTTCAAGTACTTTCCTTCAAGTCAATCGTCGTATGTACGAGATGATCTACTGCCACAAAAATGTTGTACGGTCGTTTTTATTTTAGAACAACTTCAAAGATAAACAGTAATTTAAATGTCAGATGCATTCTTTGTATAACAAAATTAAGTTCAATTTGGATTGCAATATGTTATAAAAGGTGATGCTTCGGGATATATCAGGAATTTCGTTGTAAAAGTAATTGCGTGTGTTTATATAACATTATTCAAAAGAAACCATATCACATAAGATCAAAAGATACTCTTTATTCATTTTCTTACGAAGCAAACATTTTAATAAGCAAGGTACGTTGAAAAAAAATCCACGTTTTATTTTGGTTCAGCTATTGAACTGAACTTCTTTTGAACAGATAGGTTATTAATTCTATTATTACTAATTCTATTGTTATCCTACTTATACAATAAATGCGAAAGTTTGTGTGTATTTTAGTTACTTCTTCACGCTCAAACGGCTAAACCGATTCGATGAAATTTGGTATGGAGATACGTTAAACCCTGGAATAACACATAGGCTACTTTTATCCCGGAAAAAGTATAGTTCCCGTGGGATAATTGAGGTCACGGGAAAACCGTAATCTACGCGGGTGAAACCGCAGATCGCTACTAGTATTTAATATTATTATGCATATTGTTAAGTAGTAACTGTACAGAAAAAATCTAGCATACAACTAATGAATATATCAAAAATTGGTTGGTTGTTGCTTAAAAGATAGTCAAAAATTCAATTCATAAAAACAAATGGATCTCTAATGTTTTGTCTTCCTGTCACTAAGTTACAACCCGGTCACAATATCTGTGCACCTGACCTCGTGACGTCATATCGGCGGTCTGGGTACGGTGTGAAAAAAAGTTTTTTCGAGAAATGTGGAGGTAAAAAAAAATTACTAACCTTTTCAAATCAATGTATTATTGATACACATTGTTCAATAACTTACTAAACAGTTTTTTTTGCGTTTTTTATAAACTCAGACGGGAGTAACCGCCTCCTCTAAGTATGGATTATGTTAGTTCCTCTTTCACTTTTAAACGGCTAAATGGATTTGGATTTTAGTATGAAGATAGCTTATACCCTGGATTCAGGTCCCGGAATAACACATAGGCTACTTCTCATCATCATCTTCGCGCGCTAGTCTAGAGGTTAATTATAATGTCATATTGGGAGCCTCAGCGGTAGCGGTTAAATAGGTTACATTTAAATTTAGTCTGTTTTATTTTACTTGTAAGTATATAATAAACATATTTTGATGGTCGCCGTGGCTCAGTGGTCAATGACATGACTTCACCCTGGGTTCGAATCCCGGCAGTTGCAAAAATTTGTGTGATGAGTATAGGTGTAGTTCCCGGGTCTTTGCTCTGTTATTCTGGGACCTGAATCCAGGGTATAAGCTATCTTCATACTAAAATCCAAATCCATTTAGCCGTTTAAAAGTGAAAGAGGAACTAACATAATCCATACTTAGAGGAGGCGGTTACTCCCGTCTGAGTTTATAAAAAACGCAAAAAAAACTGTTTAGTAAGTTATTGAACAATGTGTATCAATAATACATTGATTTGAAAAGGTTAGTAATTTTTTTTTACCTCCACATTTCTCGAAAAAACTTTTTTTCACACCGTACCCAGACCGCCGATATGACGTCACGAGGTCAGGTGCACAGATATTGTGACCGGGTTGTAACTTAGTGACAGGAAGACAAAACATTAGAGATCCATTTGTTTTTATGAATTGAATTTTTGACTATCTTTTAAGCAACAACCAACCAATTTTTGATATATTCATTAGTTGTATGCTAGATTTTTTCTGTACAGTTACTTTGTGTGCTGTGATTGTGTATGTTCATGCCTCCTGCGAGACAGGGAATTCTAAAGCGGGAGTTTGAATGTAATAAAAAAATAATATGTTATCTTGCATTAAAATTGAATAAGCTTTCAGCACAAGAATCAAAACAACGCTATAACAACCAGCGGTGTACAATTCCTTCGTATCTAAAGCAAGATGAAATACGATCTACTGGGGCCGGTGCCAAGCATATCTATCTGTCTTGTTAGTACAAATCTATCGGAAAATCTATTGGAAAAACGACAAATACAACGTGATCTTATGACGCTACGTAAACAATGGCCAGAACGTCAATTCTATCATAACCGACACAATAGTTTGTAGATATTATAACACTCAGGAAGCAGTATTATAAAAACTTGCATGGTTTTGATACATTATGAATGTTTTAAATACGGGAGTTCCCGTGCTTGAAACATTCAAAAAGAGTTGTTATAACTATCTACTGTGTCGTAAGTTTTCGATATTGTGATTAATGAACGTGTGTTTGCTGCGACTTTCGAAGCAGTCATAGCTCAGCTGTGGAAGCGTTGCCTGTCAAACTTATGGATGCTGGTTCGATCCCAGCGAAGCAAAATTCTCAGCATGGTAGTAGGGTACTTTCAAGTGGTTAATGACCACCCTCAATGGTTGAAAAACTGTCACCAAACACATAGTGTGTTTAGGCGGCTATTCGTGAGAGCCAGTGAGCGTTCTAGGTCTAGCGTGACAACATCTTCGACTACATCGCCACTGACCATCAAGTGAGATAGTGGTCAAACGCTAGATCTATACAGGATAAAAAATATTAATAGCTCGTTTGCGTAATGCGTTTTATTGCTGAACCATTTCAATGTTATTATTTTTATTAGTGTATGTTTTTAAAGTGTTCGTAGACTTTACGCCAGATGTTATAGAAAAAGAACATTATTAATTCTAATTTCCATTCTCGGTTTATTCATGCGTAACCAGAAATTAACATATTTTCCCATTGGCAGAGAATCCATCACTATATATTATAAATCGAAAGTAACTCTGTCTGTCTGTGTGTTACGCAAAACTACGAACTACGTAATAAACTACGAACCGATTCAAATAAAATTTGGTACAGAGATAGCCTATAGCCTGAGAAAGGACATAGGTTACTTTTTAATGCGAAAAAAGGGCAGTAGGAAGTTGAAATAGGGGATGAAAGTTTGTCTAAAAATTACGTCTTTTTAAAGCTAAAAGCTTGAAACTTATTTTTTTAAGCTTTTGATTACATATAATCAAAATACGACATTCAAAGTTTGTAAAAAAATAACCTAAAAGGGGTAAACATAGGGGATTGACGGTTTTGTGTTATGACGCCGGCAAAAAAGCTTTCGGTGTATCAAATTTACTTAAATAAACTATTTACAGTAAAATAATATAAATATTTTAAGCTATTGCATTATTTCCAGAAATTCCGTAACGAAAATAACCTAACGCCCCCCACACCGACCGGCACAGCGGTGATAATTTTGAGTTTTGCCATCTATCGATGAATAGCAGAACTTTTAATGACTTTTTTGAAATATCACGCTTGTCTGTTTAGTTCAGCAACTCGCCTCTATGTGGCATTGGTTGCATCGGCGTTACTGCATAAGTTATTAATATATTAATTGCATAAATTGATAAAAAATGCCATGCAATAGCTTTACCGCGGCAGTCTCCGAGTGCCGCACGTCTTTTTTTTTAATGTACATATGTATATGTTTTATTTGCAAAATAATTACCCTTAAAAATTAAAAACGCTGCAGAAAATCACTATTCAGCGCGGACGAAGTCGCGGGCACAACTTGTATCTAATAATACTACGTATAGAAAGGACGCCCTTCTCTGATCGGGGGGTTTCTCACCCCGCCACCGATTTTGAGCCCACGACGTCCCGATCTTTATAAACAAGGGTTAATCGGGAACGACGCGACGGACGGACGGTTGATAACATTATTCATCAAATCACTTATAATTTTATCTACGTGATAAACTAAAACTAAAATTTATTTATTTCACTTTTATCTTCTGTTATTAAAACTAATTTCGCGGTATCTAAGTATTAACTTTAGTTATAAAAGTTAAGTATTTAGTTTAGTTATAATAAGTACTAACTTTAGCTATGTCTAGAAATTACAAAGAGTATTTCTGGTTCAAAATAAATTAATGTCTAAAATTTCTGAAGCTTAAAAGTATGGATCAAACTCTTAGATATTATGTATAACAATTGGTTTATCTTTCACGATCGAAAATATATGTAAATTGATTCGTCCAATTTGTGTCAGTCAAAGAGATAATACTGGAACCGCAACAGTAGTCCAATTGATAAAATAGATAAATACGTGTAACTTGTTATTAGGGTTATATACATAAGAAATAGCTGTTTTCTTCTGATGCTTGTCTTGAGTGGATATAGACCACAGAAAACATTTGCCCAAAAGTCAAAGATCTTATAATATTTATTATATTTCTTATACAGACCACACATGAAAGCTCTATTCTAGCTTCGATGACATAACCGTATAAAAACTTTTTTTTATCTACATGGTGATGTTTAATGTATGTTACACTACATTTATTTAATCTGATTTATTATATAATTACATACATACATGTTTATTCTACACCTAATGCATACACATTATAATAAAATGTATACAGATTCAGTCTTGTTTCATGACTATTCATATAATTATGTCAGTATCTACTCATTTTTTAAATAATATTGTACTAGCTGCGCCCCGCGGTTTTACCCGCGTGGTGATGATTGAGGATGATGATGATGATTATGATGATGAAAAGTTGCCTACGTGTTACCGGGACCTAAGTATCTACATACCGAATTTCATCCGAATCTGTCTAGCCGTTTGAGCGTGGTTGACTAACAAACATTCATCCATCCATCCATCCAAACTTTCACATTTATAATATTAGTGGGATTATGAATTGGTACATATTTTGTGGCGTAACAAATACATTTAGAATTTTCCATTTTATTTTTTATAGCTTTCCAGCTCAAGTATATTAGAACTATTAAAATAGTCTTAAACCGTTGTTATCACTTTACAATTCTTTTGTCTTAGCTTGGAGATACACCCCTTTCCTAACAGTCGACAATCTAAATTATATCGGTCATGAAAACAATATCGATGATGCTAGAATTGGCCTCCAGATAAGATTTATTTGTTATTATTGTTGCTGTTTGTAAACGGGACGGCAAATATGAAATGAGTTTGTATTTGCTCTTTATATAGGATTTCGCAATGTACGTTGTATTATTGTAAATCACAAAACATACTCGACGGTGTTTGTGCGATGTATGTTTGTGTATCGCTTTGATTCGGACCAAGTATGTGCTAAAGGATAAAATGTATGCGGAATATTTTATATCAGTTTAGATTGCTGTTAAATTGAGTCCCATTAGTTCGCTATAAGTGAATGGAGTTATACGTTCAAGTTTCTGAGATGACCGCTTCAATGCTATTCTTAGCCAAGTAGTACTTAATTCAATTTACAAATAAAACCGGATGAAATAAAATAAATAAGACAGTTTCAGGCATCATTTTGCTACTTTAGGTAATTGTTTATTTATTCAATAAAAGACTAGTCCTTTGTTAGAAAAAAATGTTAACGAAGAAATAAATACTGTGTTAGTAGTAAGATAAGACCTATGTACCTATATACCGATAAGAAGATAGACCACGTGCCGGGGTGGTACCGGCCTAGAATAGTACTCCCCCTTCTCTTGCCGTGGGTGCCGTAAGAACCGGCTAAGGGATCATGTACCAGAAGGTGAGCAGCAGCGCCTTTTGAGGATCGGAAATCATGCTGCGCTCGCCAACCCGCCTGCCAAGCGTGGCGACAATTGGTAAATCCCCCCTATATGAGGGAGGCATATGTCTAACAGTGGATGTCGAATTGCTGAGGAGAAGAAAAAGAAGTTAGATAATAGCCAAACAATTCTATTAAATTAATTTAATATTATATTCTAAGAAACATCAAAAATTGGTTATCACAGATAACCAGTGTTACAGATGTCCATAGTTGACGGTGATCGCTTACCATGTTTGCAATGAATATTAAAAAAAACACAAGTCATCAAGGTTATCTGATATTATTCCAAATGGGGGTTTTCTACAGAGCGGAGTGAATTCTAACTGCACTGCAGTACAGGATGCTGTTAAAACTCTGTTGCATTCTTTTAAGCAAAGTTAGTTCTTTTGCGAAAGATGACAAGTTTGCTTTTAGCTTGTGCTTTGTCTTTAATGCTATAAAAATACAACTATCCATTCTCTTTCCAACACTAGCTAAACATTGAGGCTATCTGTAACCTTAAAAAAAACAATAAAACACTTAACATCTATGTATATATAACTAGCTGCGCCCCGCGATGCCACCCGCGGTGAAATGATACGTGGTAGTGACGATTTTTGTGTCTTCTCATCATCCTAACAGTCACTTCTTTCGTGGTAAATAGCCTATGTGTTCCAGGTTATAAGCTATCTGCATTCCAAAATTCATGCAAATCCATTCAGCCGTTTCAGCGTGAAGGAGTAACAAACATACAAACCACAAACGGCAGACAAACTTTCGCCTTTAAAATGTGTGAAGTGTAACTATCTTCTTATATAAGAACTAGCTGACCCGGCCACGCGTTGCTGTGGCCATGTGGCGCCATCTATTTCGACTGGGTTGAGTAAGTATACTCAACCCAGTCGAAAGGTATCGACATCTGTTCGAATCATTTGGAGTTAACAGATAATTGTGACTGTCAAATAATAACAGACAAATAATTAGCAATAAATTAAAATTGCGACTATAATTTGAGATTTAAACTATCCTATCTCTCAAGTTGGATCGAACTGCACATGGTGTGCGAATTTTATTATAATCGGTTAAGTGGTTTAGGAGTCCATTGAGGACAAACATTGTGACACGAGATTTATATATATTAGATATAGATAGATATATAGATATACTTATATCCAATCCAAATAGTTCTACATCTTGTAAATAAATTTCCTACCCACACAATCACCTAAGTGGGAGTTCCAACCGCAATACATTTCCCGAAATTGAAGCGTACCTTTTACACGTAGTCCTTTTACTATTCCTTATGTAATCGGTACCACTAATCCTATTACATAGGAATGTCTATTATGACATTGTACCTACAATTTGGTTACGAGAAATATGAACCAAATTGTTTCTGTGTATATTGAAGGTAAAGCAATGTCACAGATTAGGAAATGATAGTCACTTCCATGCCGTCTAAATGGTAGCTCGCAGTCGGGAATTGTGTGTGAAGTGAACGGTGCCATGGTGGTACCGGCCTAGAATAGTACTCCCCATCTCTTTCCGCGGGTACCGTAAGAGTCGGCTAAGGGACCACGTACCAGGTGGGCAGCAGCGCCTTCTGAGGATTGGATGTAGTAGTTGATAAGAGAAAAAAAACTAATAATTAATATCAGTTAGGTAAACTATTAGATCAAAATAAATACTAAGGACTACTTTAAAATACATAATACATTAAACGAAAGATAAATCAATAATGAAAAATAAGAACGAAATTGTAACTTAATTGTAAATAAGTAGTTATAATTACTAACTAAATTATAACTACTTATTTATAAAAAAAAAAAAACTTTTTTTTTATAAATTATCATAATATTGGCACTCCCCAGATAAAACAGGTGAATATGGCAATTGCTTCATACATTTGACATATTACGGGACTGGCTGCGACTTTCCTGTTTCATCGTTCAAGAATATTTAAAACGCCAAATAATGTTTCGCCTCTCCACGAGGCATCCTCAGGAGCTGTTGACTTGTTGACGGCGGGGACGAGAGATTTAAATTATTTTTTTTTATTTTTTATTTATTTATTAATATTCACACAAAGTCTTCAGGTCCCAAACTAGACAGAGCCTGTACTATGGTAACCTGATGACTGATATACATACTTATATACATATACACACCCAGACACAGGTCAAACAGACATCTTCATACACACAAATGTTTGACCTGTCCGGGAATCGAACCCGGGACCAGCGGCTCAGAAGGCAGAGTGCTACTAACTGCGCCAACCGGCCAATGTATACATCATCGTAATCATCCGATGATGATGATGATGACATCATCGTAATGTGTACACGTCGTCTTAAAATGACTTCTGTATCACAAATAAGCGTCCACGCGCCCAGATTTACGACTTTCTCTCAGCCACCGAGCGTCTACTGCTGGACATATGCCTCCCCCATGTAGGGGGGATTTGGGAATTCTCGCCACGCTTGGAAGGCGGGTTGGCGAGCGCAGTATGATTTCCGATCCTCGGAAGGCGCTGCTGCCCACCTTCTGGTACGTGGTCCCTTAGCCGACTATTACGGCACCCACGGGAAGAGATGTTGAAGTAGATGGATTCTAGGCCGGTACCACCACGGCACGCCAATGTCGATATAAAAGCGAATAAAAAATATACAAATATTATAGTAATATCAAGGGATCAACGAGAACGAATATTCATCGTTAGCGTTTAGAGAAAAAGAAGCGATGCATCTTGTCTAGGCTCAATGTAGAATAAACATCACAGCCATTTTTGACTGACTTCAAAAACTGAGGAGGTTCTGTATTCGACCCGCATATATTTTTTTTATCTCAGAGTGTGTGTTAAATATGGAACCGTATTTCTTGCTTAACATATTTGGTCTATAAATCAATCGCAAAGTGTTTCCGATCTTAATAGTATACCTATTGATAATTAATAAGGTTCGTTATTTAACGAATCTCCCTTAATAAGAAAACGCTTCATTGAAATCAACCAGGGATTGATGAGAGTCCTCAATACGTTCAATATATACAATGTAATACAGTATTATAGGTTCTGCGTTTCTTGTGCATCACATTAATATTATAAAATCGAAAGTTTGTTTGTCGTTTGTATATTTGTTACTTCTTCAAGCAGAAACGGCTGAACGGATTTGCATGAAATTTGGAATTAAGATAGCCTATGCCCTGGGATAACATATTGGCTACTTTTTATCCCAAAAAGTATAGTTTCTGTAGGATAGTTGAGGTAGCGGCAAAACCGCAGTCCATGCGGGTGAAACCGCGGCGCGCAGCTAGTTGCTTTGTAAAACAATTATTTTTAATAGCTCTGTAATAACTAGACACTATTCATAATAATTATAGCTTCGCTAGATCTGTATCTCGTCATAACTGTAAGTACAAAGTGATCATGGCTTTACTTTTTAACACCGATTTTAGTACCAACGTAGGCAAAAACGTTTTCATTTTTGAAACCACTCAGAGATATATATATTGCGAAGGAGTATGTTATTTAAAATGTTTAGGCTTCAAATATTGTCAAACAATAATACTCCCACGAAATGTATTTTATCATGTTTCACGACACGTGTCTAAATCGTGAAATTTAATTATTTTAAGGATGCACAAACACACAAGTAGTTTTTCTTCCAAAATAACTATGAACAATAACAAAAAAAACTAAAAAATATTCTTATAATAAACAAACTCTGATTTTTCTTTAGATGTGAGAGACCGCGTGATTCTTACTTTCAAAATATGCATCAGCCCCCGTTTTATAATATTTCACATAATTTATCATAAATTAGTTTAATTTCTTATGAACTCTTTAATAGTAAAATAAAAATATTTGTCATAAATTACCTTAACTTTTTCTTAAAATTATTACTTTTACCCGTTCGCCGTGGTGGTACCGGCCTAGAATAGTACTCCCCCGTCTCTTCCCGCGGGTGCCGTAAGAGTCGGCTAAGGGACCACGTACCAGAAGGTGGGTAGCAGCGCCTTCTGAGGATTGGAAATCATCCTGCGCTCGCCAACCCGCCTGCCAAGCGTGGCGAGTTTTGGCAAATCCCCCCTATATGGGGGAGGCATATGTCCAGCAGTGGACGCACATGGCTGAGAGAATGAATGAATGAATTACTTTTACATTATGTATGTACCTATATAATTATGAGTTAGTTCCTAAATAGTAGAATCCTACTAATATTATAAATGCGAAAGTTTGCGAGTATGGATGTATGTTTGTTATTCTTTCACGACTGGATGGAATTGGTAAAGAGTTGCATATACCCTGGATTAACACATAGGCTTACAGATAGGCATAGGCATATTTTTATCATCACCATCATCACCACGCGGGTAAAACCGCGGGTGTAGCAAGTTATTTATACACGTTGGCAATTTAGTAGTTTCAGCTTGAGAGTACAGAAGTTTTCCCCCGTTCCAGAGGGATCAAAACATCATAACCTGGTAGAAACAATTTCCAACTATTGATTCATATCCAAACGCATAAAATTAAAAATAAAATATACTTTAGTAGAAATAGATTCAAGGATCAAATAAAATTGATAACATTTGAACAGCCTAGATTTTTATCTTAAGATGAACTTTTTTCACTGCTTCGTTTATAAACAGTTTTTATACCCTCATACCGGCTTCAAGCGCTTTATTGTATAAATGAAAAGGGCATAAAGCTTTAATAACTTCGTTTCAATTAGGTTTTAAAGCTTGCGGTGCCGTTTATTTTACTGTCGTTTGAGTGGTACGCTCGATACCTTTTTACTTTGACAGCAATTCTATTGAGAGAACAAAATATTCTAATATTACGTGATTGGGTAAGTATCGAAATAGTTGTACAATTGCGTAGAATAAAAAGAAAGTTGAAGCTCTTTTAACGCAATTTACCTTCACAATCTTTTATAAAACTTACTACAAAAATTCTACATTTTTGACAGTTAGTGTAAATAAAACATATGATAAATACATATATATATATTGGAAATAGGCAGGTGTTTGACCACTATCTCATTGATAAATGATAAATGTTACATACCCTAATCATTTCTTTTATAGGGCAAATGCCTTTATTAAAATGAAACACTAATAACTAATTACAATACTGCAGCTACTACAATAACATTTGAGCAATCCACTAGCTATTGGTAGCCTATAGATAACTCAAATGTTTTAACCCGCTACCAGCCGGCAGCGGGTTATAATAATTGTATATATTATAATTTCTTAATAATATGTAAATATATTATTAAGAAATGATATTATTAGAAAGATTATAATAATATATAAAACATATGATAAATTTTAACGATAAATGATACATACCCTAATTATTTATTTACTTTACTTATTCTGTTATTTCTTTTGTTATGTTTACTATTTATACATTTTCATTAGTATAATTATATTAAATGTTATTATCGGCCTGGGGTTCGTGAGGTCACGTCTATTGGTATCGACTGAAAATCAGTGACTTAATTAAACTTTTGCCTTAGTTTTCTGCTGAGTCAGGACCCATATTCAATACTCTCACAGCAACATTCTGATTTGTTATCTTTATATATTGTTGTTGTACGTATATCTTGTGTAATGTGTGTTGTGAGTGTTTTGAATAAATGTGTCTTTCTCTTTTCTTTCTTTCCATGCTCCGGGAGGTAAGGTAAGCGTTAGGTCCTGGTTGTTATCCTAGGATAACAACCATCGGTCCTAACTGAGCATAATGCTGGTTGTAAACTAGCGCTGGTCTTCCGCGGGAACCATTTGAGCCCGCACAGAAGTAACCAAATAACAGCATTGTTCCCAAAAATAATAAAAATGAACAATTAAAATTTAAATAATAAAAATGAACAATTAAAATTTAAATAATAATAACACTTACATGCACTTAGTCTATATTTTTAACCAACAATAAAATAAAAATGCTCTAATTTCAGACGTACCAGAAAATTATATGTATCCTTTCGATGAATATTACATGCATACTTACATTACGGTACTTCAGAGACAAAAGCATCACTAGCATAGTGCAGAGCAGTTAATATTGCACTAATGTCACTTAGGCATGAGCCTAAGATATGCTTGATCCTTTTGGTGTATATAGGCTCTTTGTGGCTCTTTCAGCATTAATTTGAACCTATGAACTATCTGCAGGTTCCTTATCGGCGGGGGAATATTATTCCAGCATTTGGAAGCATCATATCTAAAACTACCTCTAAACACTGCTGTCCTATGCCGTTGTGTTGTGAGAGTTTTCCATAATGTCGCAATAATCTCTGACTTGACACCCAAGATAACGTTTCATAGAGATATTTCGGAGCCTTATGTTTCAACACACCAAACAGTAAACACACTAAATGAAGCTTACGACGGTACTTCATTTTGTGAATGTAATGTTTATTCAAGTGAGGGGTTACATATGAGACCTAAATGGAATTTCGAAGCAGAAAAAGAAAAAAAATTTTTAACAAAAAATGCAACCGACTTCAACATTCAAAAGTGTGAAATTACTTGTTGAAGTCGGTACCATGATAGTTCAAAAACAATTTTTTTTCACCCTTTTCAGTGACCCTTGCTACTCACGGGATCAATAAAATTAATTGTCATTGTGTGTTCTGCGATGTCTTCAACCGCGACAATAATATCATCAAGATACGCGTAGCACTTTTCAGTTATTGGTGTATAACTCAAAAACCGCTAGTCCGATTTTGATGAAATTTGAATGGGACCACCACGGAAAAAGAATCATCAAAATCGGTTCATAAACGACGAAGTTATCCGCGAACACAAATTAAAAAGAAAACATATATACGGTCGAATTGAGTAACCTCCTTTTTTGAAGTCGTTTAAAAAGGGCACAAGCATTTTGGACTCGCTGGATAATTTTCTGTGTTCTTGCTCAGACGTGGACCAAAAACTGTATCATATATGTATACATTGTGTTATTGCTAGTAGACGTGGACCAAGAACTGTATCCAAATAATTTAACATAGACAACACTAATGAGTCCACTAGCTGCATACACAGTTCCTCCTTAATAAAAGGTCTCATTTTGTAGGATTTATTTAATTTATAAAAAAAAACCAGTGACCCCAGTTTCCAATGTGCTTTTCAAAACTTAAGTCGCTGTCCATATGTATATTTTTAGTCACTTAAATGCCTGACGAAAACATTTTTAGGTAACTACCTAATCAACATTTTATATGCTACTTTGTCCAAGAACAGTACGGTTTTAGGAAAGGTAAATCAACAACACTAGCAATATAAAATCTTCTTGTCCTCATTCTTAATAACATTATTAGTAAAACGCCAAAATGCGGCATCTTGATTGATATATAAGCTCTGATTGTTTTTATGAATCATGACATATTGATAGCAAAATGAGATAAATATCTCAGAGGTCTAACCCAGGATTGTTCATGTGTTTTCTAAAAGACAGAAAACAAATTACCCTATATCACCAACCCAATAAATCCTATAGCTCTAGATTCTTCACTTTTACCCGACAAGCCAAAACTTTCACAAGATATTATTACAATTTTATATGAAATCAATAACAAAAGAAAATAATTCAATAAAGTTGGCCCCATATAACACAGTACCTAATTTACTATCGCATCTTATAACAAGCGACTATAAAAGCAAGGGGCCCTCTCACCCTAATATTATCAGGGACGTAAAAATGTGTAGGTGTCAACATCTCGGCACGTA
Organism: Apeira syringaria; assembly: GCA_934044485.1. Classification (NCBI taxonomy): domain Eukaryota; kingdom Metazoa; phylum Arthropoda; class Insecta; order Lepidoptera; family Geometridae; genus Apeira; species Apeira syringaria. The sequence goes on along the minus strand of OW203662.1, from coordinate 17,303,012 downwards.
AAGTACTGAATTTACTCCCAATAAACGTCTGGAGGAAAACAACAAGGGGGGATCCACTATCGAAGGCATCTTTAGTGAGCCGTCTGAACTCTTGTTTGTTATGGTTTTATGTGATAAGTTTTAATCTGCTTCATGGTTGTTTTTATCTACGAAGGAAGCTTCAGTCACTAGGATAGATTTATTCCTCATTCTCCTACGGATCAGATACGCTTCTATAAGTCTATATATATACATAAATGACTATATGCATATAAGTATTTATACCCATATTAATATTATCTAGCTATAGCTGATTCTTTAGTAAAAAATTTAAATGCTGACGAATAGGTTTTATAAATAACTAGCTATGCCCTGTGACACCATACGCGTAGATTTCGACTTTCCAGTTACTGTGAATATGTAGGTATCCCACAAGAGCTCTCAGGCTTTTTTAACAATAAGTAATATTTTGCTATTTTAAAAATCTTTGTACAAAAATACATATAAATCTCTAAATATTTACATGAATTTGGGTGCAACAATTCAAGCATTAAAACGATTAGTAGTATTTACGCGTTGTCGTAACAGACATTCTAACACACACACGCGCACACACATACACACACGCACACACATACACACACGCATAAGGACCCTGTTTTTTTATGATTTAATTACGAACGTATAATCTTCAGATTTTTCCCTATACTTGCAGTATAAGACGGTATTACTTGCCAAATTGTATAGTTCTAGGTCAACGAAAAATACCCTATAAATTGTGATTCCCTTGACAGTGTTAAAATATGCGTTTTTTGCAACATTAACCCTTTTTACGTTAACTTAGACGTTTGATTGTTTCACAGCTTCAAGAGACTGTAGACGTGAGCATATCATTTTAATTTCAACTCAATACTTCCACGCGTTCCCGAGATAAAGGGTCTTGACAGGCAGACACACGGATGGACGGACAACAAAGTGATCCTATAAGGGTTCCTTTTGAGGTACGAAACCCTAAAGACGGGAACCTTCTTCATGGACGGGATATAGAGGGCTGCCACACCATATAACTCCCTTGATCGTACCGGGACTAATTTCTGCGCTTTAGCAGCACGCGCATTGTAGGTACACGGTATTTTATAATACCTATATTGTTCACGCATTCGCGGGAGATCACCTACGCGATAATGTAAATTTCTGTCATAACTAGTCCATAAAGTACCAATGTTAAATATTTAAAATGATAAAGAATTGATAAGAAATGTTAGTGTGTATAGTTACTAATGGTTTTTTATGGAATAAGGTGACGGAACAAGCAAAAGGCCCGCGTGATTTTAAGTGGTAACCTGTCAAACAGAAACAATACGTAAAAAACTGCACTGCGCCCATCACCCTGAGACATAATTTATGCTGAGTTGGGGTCGGCTTGTGGCAAAAAACTAGAGATAAATAGTTGAATTTGTCATCATCTGTATTGTGTTTTTTTTTGTTTTTTGCCACAATAAAGTTATGTCTATGTCTATGTCTAATGTTGGTAAGTTTCATGTGCCTGTAATTTCACAGGAAACCATACCCTTCAAAAAGAAACTCAGTTATGGGAACAGATATCTTGGCAGTACTTCCCGGGCGCCTCACATAGAGTGCTACTACTCTTCAGGATGAATTTGGTAAGATTACAAACCAATTATTATCAAACATTACAAGCTTGACTTTGTGTATTTAGTCACCGCATATTCAAATGCTTGTCACATTCATTGCTGATGCACGCATGAACGTGATGAGCACAAATCAGATATAAACTAACTGGGCCCCGTGGTATCACCCGCGTGGATAACAGTTTTTCCCACTACCTCAATTATCCCACAGGAACCATACTTTTTCCGGGATAAAAGTAGCCTATGTGTTATTCCAGGGTGTAACCTATCTCCATACCAAATTTCATTGAAATTGGTACAGCCATTTGAGCGTGAAGGAGTAACAGAGGTTTTTGAATTATTAGCTTATCCAACAGGAACAGCAATTATTTTAGGGATGCAAAGTAGCCTATGTCTTATTCCATGGTTCAACCTATCTCCATACCAAATTTCATGGAAATCGGTGGAGCCGTTTGAGCGTGAAGAAGTAATAAACACGGTTCGTATGGCCGGTTGACATGCATGTATTCCTAGCTGCGCTCCGCGGTTTTACCCGGGTGGTGATCATCGATGATGATGATGAAAATTAGACTATGTGTTAATCCGGAGACTAAACTAATTGCATACCAAATTTCATCGAAATTGGTGTAGCCGTTTGAACGTGAAGAAGTAGCAAACATACACACATACACACAAACTTTTGCATTTATAATATTAGTAGGAGGATAAGTAGGATGTACATTCTAGTGAGAAGTCTATATTGTTCATCACTCTGTCACTTTACAAGTACGATTCAAGGCTAAACGTAAGCTCGTTATGAATAAAAATCCTTTCCATAATTCAATAAAAAGGAAAATCCTTTAGAATATGTAGATGCATTGTTGTGAAAGAGATTGAAACTTGGCAGATAATACACCTTTTATCGAATGGTCTTCCTTTCAAGAGTTTTATGGACTAGTCTTTCATCGCTTCAGACCATGTTTTACTATCTGAATTCAAAGACATTTTTCAGTCATAAATAAAATTTATCTGAAGCCATTTTTAAAAGGCGTATTCTAAACTTAGCTCAAGCTCCTTTATTGGTGTTGACGTGATGAGAATTATATGATAAGATATCTAAGTTTCTAACGGCGACGTGATAACTTTATAATTATATATGGATATAGCTGCGTCCCGTGGTTTTACCGCTGCGGTTTTACTCGCAACTCAATATTTTTATTAATTAATAATAATTAAACAATAATTAATAGTATAGTATAGTATAGCCTTTATTCCCATTAAAACTTAAATAACATTTAAAATAAGAATATAAATTGTAATTAGTAGTAGTGAATACAAAAATAAATAGAAATAAGAAATACAATTATAAAATATCAATTCCATGCATTAAAATTCAGTTATAAAGAAAAAAAATAATTATATCATATTATTATTTACCTACTAAAATCACATATTAAGTTATTTGTGGTATATATTTATATTTCATACATGTTTAAACGGGAAGTCCATTTGTGGACAAAGGCCTCCTCCATCCTATTCCATTGGTCTCTTTGTTGGGCATGGCGCGTCCACGTGACCCCGGCAACGGCTACTATGTCGTCTATCCACCGGCGCCGCGGTCGTCCTGGAGGGCGGCGCTCGCCTCGCGGATACCAGTGTAATAGCCTCTCGCTCCACCTGTTGTCACACGTTCTTGCAGTGTGACCTGCCCATCTCCATTTCAAACGACATGCCATTTGGGCTGCATCCATTATTCTAGTTATCTTTCAAATATCATAACTTCTTACTCTATCCTTCAGTTTTATTCCCAACATACTTCTTTCGGTTGATCTTTGAAATTTCTGTATTTTGTTTATAATATTCATATCAGTTAATAATAAATAATAATATTTATTGCCGTGGCGGTACCGGCCTAGAAGGGCCGTGGTGGTACCGGCCTAGAATAGTACTCCCCCATCTCTTCCCGGGGGTGCCGTAAGAGTCGGCTAAGGAATCACATACCAGGAGGTGGGCAGCAGCGCCTTTTGATGATTGGAAATCATACTGCGCTCGCCAACCCGCCTGCCAAGCGTGGCGAGTATTGGCAAATCCCCCCTATATGGGGGAGGCATATGTCCAGCAGTGGACGCACATGGCTGAAAAAAGAATAATATTTATGAGCACAATATTTCGATATTAGTTACTTTTGAACTATCATGGTACCGACTTCAACAAGTTCTTTTACACTTTTGAGTGTTGGAGTCTGTTCCATTTCTTTGGTTTTTTTTAAAAGACACGTTTGTAAATTAGTTTAGTTTTAGACAAAAGCACAAAACTTGCAAACCAGTTAATGACGCATTTGGTAATCATATTTCGCATACAATTGAAGCCGGTGGTTAGTTGCAAATATTTCAAGTACATCACTTCGGTGGTAGGAACTCCTCTATGGCACACAAGTGATATTCGAGGCACCACTGATCTTCACAAGGTTGAAAGTGGTTTACACCAGTTTCTCTCCGCGGTCACTTTTAAATCGTCTATGAATACCATGTCAATCAATGTTTGAAGCTCAGCTTGCCGGTCCGCATCTCTACTTGAAACTGGTACTCATTGGTATCTTCGGCCATTAGTTCACCGTTAGGTACATGGCTTGCCGGAGCACAGAGCACAAAAATCACAAATGATTTTTAATTATTTTTAACAACTTGTCTAAATCTTTGAATTTTAATATTTTATGGAGGCTTTTATCTCTTATCTATCTCTTATTAGATTTCGTAGAAAAATCCGCTACTTTGGCCTAGAGACGACCTTTAATTGCTACCTCAAATATCTATAATTAGTATTTGTATACACACTGATCGAAAACTTTAGTTGTCATAGAATAGTGGTATTTTGAGCTTATTTGAATCACAATTAGACACAAATATTGAACTCAAACTGGTGTCAACTTTTCTATTCTATAATAAGCAGATACCTTGAGTATAAGATAAACTTAGTGGCATAAGCACAGGGCTCTGACCGCTAACAATGAACTAAATGCAATAATCAGTTAAAGAACTGAGAGCGTCACGTACGAGCGACTGTGACGATGGGCTTAGCATTGGCATTCGACGCGAAAGCTGACGAATGCACAGTGTAGACACTGTTATGTCAGTAAACTAAGTAGTGACAATACAGTATAGTCAAAATGATTGCGGAAGAATACATTTCAATACCTGCGAGCAATGATGTTTTACTAAAGATGACGTATATTCGTGCGCAGTGCTCAGATTTTGTTCCTTTACCTACGACATAAACATGCTTAATGCGACAGATAATACGGTACAAATAATATAGGAAAAGATAGCTATATGTTTAGACTTGCGCTTGAAATACGCGTCGTAATGAAAAACACTACAATTGACTTAATTTTGCTGCCTCAGTTTCCGCGCGCTTGTGCGACATCTACCTCATATAAACATATAATATCATTGGGTAAAGGTAATGCCATTGTCAAATTCCAATTACTCTAAAGTACCCTACCACCATGTGGTAGGGTACTTTAGAGTACCCGCCTGCCTAGCTTGATATGAACTTGATATATTAGGTAGAAAAAATACTTAAATCGTAATAAAGAAGGCGGGTGAAAAACACTTTACGACTTATTCTCAGACCTACTTATTCTCAGATATGCACAAAAAGTTAATCAAACCGTTTCGGAGGATACGACAACAAACATTGCGATACGATTTTTTATATTATATATTTGTATACCTTGTGTCTAAGATTTCATATAAATCATCATAGCTTCACCATGAAATACGTATAGAACTGTCTATGGAATATTCAATATAGTAGTAAGCTCTGTTCAGATTTTGTAGCATTTTTCACCTTGGCATTTTTCTATATTATTACCAATAAAAGTCAGATGTCTCATCAACGACCTCTTTTCGAGTAAGATGACTTTTATTTTTTATTTTGGAGGGACACTAAAGTTGATTCTCTTTTCAAAATAAATTCTTGTTTTATGATGGTTGGCCTAAAATGCACACGTGATCTCTGCCCATCTATTTATGACTAGCCATTAATCATAAGAAAGAAAGAAGAAAGAAAATTATTTTTCCTGACAACAACACTACATATAAAACAAAAAGAAAAACACATTTAGGTCATATATACATTTAACTTATAAGTATAAAACATTAAGAAAAGACAAAACAACATTTAAGATATTATGATAGATATAGATAATAGTAAGTTTTGACCAAAAAATAACCCATCTAAGCTAAATACTAAATAGTTTTATTTGTAGTGTTGCGTAATGCCAGAAATGAGTCCTTACTCAGCGTTATGCGAGGGTTTGACAACCTTCGCGCTGATTTTCAGTAGGAACTCATTGACTGATGATATTGACATAGTGACAAGCCCTTCTAGAATATCCATCCTCATGCCTACTAATTGGTTTCCATAAGAGTTAGTTCAAAGCGAGTCCTTATTAGTCAGGTCATATGTGTCGGTGGACGTTCTAGGCAGTGCCTGAAGGTTTTTTTTTTTTTTTTTTATTCACAATAGGCAGGCGTTTGACCACTATCTCACCTGATGTTAAGTGATGATGCGGTCTACGATGATTCACGCCTGCCTAGAAGATACCTGTTCACTCGTGACTTGAAGATGCCCAGATTGTATTCATGTGGAAACACAGACTTAGGCAATGAGTTCCACTCGTTAGCTGTACGCACTATGAATGTGGAAGCAAAACGCTTGGTGCGACAGGGTGGAACGTCTACCATGTATGGATGTCGCATTGCAGTCCGTCTGGTCGTTTTTTGATGGAATGGGGAAGGAGGTACTAAGTTATGCAACTCCAGAGCACACTCCCCGAAATATATCCGGTAAAAAACCGATAAGCTAGCGACTCTACGTCGGTGTTGCAGGCTTTGAAGTCGTGTCTCGACTAAAGAATCCTTGTTAATGAGCCTTTTAGCACGCCTCTCTATGGACTCAAGAGCCTCAAGCTGATATTTAGCCGAGCCGTCCCACAAGTGAGAGCAGTACTCCATACAGGATCGGACTTGTGCTTGGTATAAGTTGAGCAGTTGTTCCGGTGTGAAGTACTGCTTCACCTTTGCGAGTAAAAAATATACATATAGGTTCTTGGTACTAGAGAACTATAAGATTCTATCGCCCATGATATTTAATCAATATCTGCCCTGCCCATTGCAACTTTAGCATGCTAATTCGTAGGATGATGTCTGTTACCTTTGTTATTTATGTAAAAAACGAACTTTCTTCAAGAAAAAAACAACGGGTTGCACTCCGGGAGTGCCGGCAGAAGTGAAAACTTGAACTTTCACGTTGTGCATTTTTGTATATTTTGGAATGGATGGAAAATACTATCATTTATGTGGTAAAATACTAGAGTCTAGATCGAATTTTCGATCAGGTCACGTGTCCTGATGCTAGTTTAACATTTTTTACCCATCCCAAAAAGTGCATAACGGCGATGAAGACGTGTTCACTCCAAAAATAGTTCAATCAAACAGTTCGCTTCTCTACGAGCGTGGAATTAGCAACCATACAAAACCAAAGTCGAATCACACGGCTTTGTCCATAACGTCCTTACTGAATATCCTACAAATACCTACGGCTTCGCAGACACCAGTATCGGGTTTTAGTTTCTAGTCAGCGGCTCCGCCAACAATGGTCCGACTTCAATCCATTTTCGAACACAAATCTCCCCTGGAAGTTGACTTTGCTCGAATATCAGTCGAAATCTCCGGATTGTGTTTTCGGAATTACTTCCGTTCTGGATTCCTCTGTTGATGGATATCGATGTATTTTCAATTTCGTATCGCATTTTCCTTTTTCCCGTCGTATATGGCGGTAGTCCATTAGTCCATTATAATGCTTTGATACTTTTTTTTATTCTGTATAGATCTAGCGTTTGACCACTCTCTGACTTGAAGGTTGACGATGTGGTCGAAGATGTTATCACGCTAGACCTAGGACACATACTGGATCTCAAAGACTGCTGTCTGAACACGCTATGTGTTAAGTGAGAGTTTTCAAACTTCAAGGTGGTAGCTACCCAAGCGGTGCTACCTTTACCAGAAGTTCTAGACGTTATTGGGGATCGAACCAGCGTCCGTCAGTTTAACAGCTGACGCTCCCATCGCTTCAATTGCGCTAATCGCATAATATCGGGTAACCACTCCAGTTTTTTACGATACTTTGAAATAGGTCATATTTACGTAGGCCGAAAATGTATTTTATACAAATATTTTGTAGTGTCAAGATTATCTAGCTGGTCCAGGGTTAAACTGTTCTCGTTGTATACCACGACGAAAAAGCGTCATCGATGCGTTCACGCTACCGACACCCCTACAGGTAACTACGAAACTAAGCAATCAACGTTGGAGATTATGTTATAAGAGCTTAGAATATCTAATAATATTTCAAAATCAATGTTGTTAAACGCGATACTAAAATCAAGTAGCGCAAGGACTATCAGTTGCCCATCTGCCGTGCCGTACCATACCTGATATCATCAGTAATCTTAACTAATTCTGAGACAGTGCCGAGTCCAGATTGAATCCGGACGGAATCCTTCCATCTGGATTCCGTCTGGGTTCAAACTAGATACAGCAGGTTTGAGGAGCTTAGTTTTGATCAGCGTCAGGACTACGAAGTTCATTAAAGAAAGCCTCTCTTGCTTGTAACGGGCGCATGCCGTACTAATGAATTCATAAATAAATAAATTCTCTAGTAATGAAACCATACATTTTAATTCTTTTTTACAAGATCAAGACAGAAATAAACTTACTTATAAGTTAAATACCACAAACAAATCTTAAATATCTTAAAAAACACGAATGAGACTATTCGTACAAAAAATATAATGAAAATATCTACAAGTTAAAGAATACGAGCAATAATTTTGTTCATTAAACCGCTACCAGTAGTGGGCGAATTTCTCAAAATACTGGCAGCAATGCCAAGTTGAATAGCAATTAAATAAATTATTAAAATACTCCATTAACTAATTACAATACAATTAATTAAAATTATACCTAGCTGTAGCTAGTCTATAAATAGCTCCAATATCGAACCAAGAACCAGTTAGATATGGGGGAGGCCTATGTTCAGCAGTGGACGTCCTATGGCTGAGATGTTGATGATGATAAACCAGTTAGCACCCTATTACTTGAATCAAATATTACACGGTTATATTATTTTTAATGGAATAAAACCTATTACACTTTTCTAAATTTCAAATATATATTAGGTCATTTACCTAAGACTTCCTTTGATTTGTAGTACGTCAGTCTGCACGCATGCAGGTCATAACAAATTGTTTTAAATCATCATCATCATCATCTCAGCCATAGGACGTCCACTGCTGGATATAGGCCTCCCCCATTGATTTCCACAAGGACCTGTTGGAAGCGGCCCGCATCCAGCCCTTGCCTGCGATCTTAGTCAGGTCGTCTGTCCACCTGGCCGGTAGCCGTCCTATGCTGCGCTTGCCAGTCCGTGGTCTCCACTCGAGAACCTTTCGACCCCAACGGCCATCAGTTCGTCGAGCTATGTGCCCTGCCCACTGCCACTTCAACTTGCTAATCCGCTGGGCTATGTCGGTGACTTTTGTTCTTCTACGGATCTCTTCATTTCTGATTCGATCGCGTAGAGAAACTCCGAGCATAGCCCTTTCCATAGCTCGTTGTGCGACTCTGAGCCTGTTCAGAAGGCCCATAGTCACGGACCACGTTTCAGATCCGTAAGTCATCACTGGTGACACACACTGTTCGAAGACCCTCGTTTTCAGGCATTGTGGTATTTTGGACGAGAAGACGTCTCGTAGCTTCCCGAACGCTGCACAGCCGAATTGGATTCGACGCTTGGCCTCTTTCTCAAAGTTGGACTTACCAAATTGGACTGTATGTCCTAGGTAGATGTAGTGGTCAACAACTTTGAGAATCGAGTTCCCAATTGATATGGGGGCGGGCGCAACATGGGCATTCGACATAATTTTCGTCTTGTCCATGTTCATTTTAAGGCCCACCCTTAGGGAAACTCTGTTGAGGCCTTCGAGCATCGTACTGAGATCTTCCATCGATTTTGCCATGACCACAATATCGTCGGCAAACCGAAGGTGAGTGATGTACTCGCCGTTGATGTTGATGCCGAATCCTTGCCATTCCAAGAGCTTGAAGGCGTCTTCCATTGCGGCAGTGAACAGTTTCGGAGAGATAACGTCTCCCTCTCTCACGCCGCGTTGCAATGGAATCGCCTTCGAAATTTTCTCTTGTACTCGGACCGACATGGTGGCGTTATTGTACAAACACTTCAACACTTCGATATACCGATGGTCAATACGGCACCGCTGGAGAGACTCAAGCACCGCCCACGCCTCGATCGAATCCACAAACCCTAGACATAAGGGCAAGTTATACTCCTCGGTCTTCTGTATAACTTGCCGCAGCGTATGGATGTGATCTATGGTGCTGTAGCCTTTTCGGAAACCGGCTTGATCGGGAGGCTGGAAGTCATCAAACCTGCGTTCGAGACGATTCGCGATGACTCTTGAAAACAGCTTGTAAACATGGCTCAGAAGCGAAATGGGTCTGTAGTTCTTAAGCAATGTGTTGTCACCCTTCTTAAAGAACAACACCGCTACGCTTCTGTTCCATGCTTCCGGCGTTGAACCTTCGAGGACAACGGAATTAAAGAGCTTCTGAAGGACTTTCAGTATCGTTGAGCCACCCGCTTTCAGAAGCTCTGCTGTGATTCCGTCGTCACCCGGCGCCTTGTTGTTCTTAAGCTGCTTCAGAGCCATCCTAATCTCGTACAGGCTGATGTCCGGGATGTCTTCGGTATAGTGTCGGGTTAGCTTGGCTCTTGGGTCTTTGGCCAAGCTATCAACAGGTTTAGCGACCGAAGTGTATAGCTGCCCATAGAACCTCTCAATCTCTCCAAGCACCTCTGCTTTGGTCGACGCTATACTGCCATCATCTCTCTTCAGCTTAGTCATCTGGCTTTGCCCAATAGACCGGTCTCTTGCAAACACTTTGGAGCCTTTTCTCCGTTCGATCGTATCTTTAATACGATTTGTATTAAAGGTACGGATGTCGTGTCGCAAGGATTTCCATATTCGTCTATTGAGCTGCCTATATGACGCAGCGTCATCAGATGATTGCAGTTGCAACGAGCGTCGTTCAGCCATGAGGTCAAGGGTATGGCTGGAGAGTTTTTGAGGTCCATTTGTGCGGCGGGGTTTGAAGAACTTAGACCCCACTGCGTGGACAGTTTCTACAAACCTGTTGTTGGTCTCGTCCACCGACGCACAGTTTTCAAGGCAAGCAAAGCGATTGGATAGCTCAAGTTGAAAGCTCTCGGGGTTTTGAATATGGACATTTTGAGGTCGGAGCGTGGATTTCATCAAACGGGACCTCTCAAGTTTAACATTAATATTCAATATGCCTCTTACTATGCGGTGACCACTACCGGTTTTCACCATGTTGATCACAGAGATATCATTGAATATTTGTTTCTTGGTTGTCATGATGAAATCGATCTCATTTCTCGTGGTACCGTTAGGACTCAACCAGGTCCATTTCCTGTGAGGCGGCTTCTGAAAGAAAGAGTTCATCATAAAGAGTCCCTCTTTCTCCATGAAGTCGGCCAGCCTCTGTCCCCTAGGGTTCCGTTGTCCATAACCAAATTGCCCCACTCTCAACTCTCCATCACTTCTTTTGCCCAACTTTGCGTTAAAGTCCCCTATAACAACAGTATAATGGGTCTTGGAGGTATGCATGGCCCTACTAATGTCCTCATACATAGCCTCTACTTCCTCATCGGTTCCGAGTTTCGAGGTCGGTGCATATACCTGAATGACCTTCAACGAATACCTACTTGATATTCTGAGTATTAGGTATGCCACCCTGCTCGAAACGCTATCGATGGTAATAATGTTGTTAGTGAGGGACTTGCGAACGAGAAATCCGACACCACCTTGGGACTTTTGGTCGCCTTCCCGGTAGTAGAGCAAGTTACCGGATTTGAGGGTTATGGTGTCCTCACCCTCTCTACGGACTTCACATAACCCTAGGATATCCCAGTGTAACTTACTCATTTCTTCTTCCAGCTCGACGATCCTCTCGTCTGCCAACAAAGTTCTTACGTTATGTGTCACCAGGGCCAGCGGTCGTTTAATGAGGGAGTGGTAGCCGTGCGTCTGCCGGGGATTCTTCGCACCCCCTGCTCCACCGTTACACTGGCCGCTACCGGAGCCAGCTTTAGCGGAGCTGCCGGGGACTGGGGGCCTGGTCGTATTTTGTACTCTCAAAGGGGGGGGGGGTTTGCCAATACTCGCCACGCTTGGCAGGCGGGTTGGCGAGCGCAGTACAAATGTGAGTCTCAGAAGGCGCTGCTGCCCATCCTTCTGGTGCGTGATACCTTAGTCGACTCTTACGACACCCACGGGAAGACATGGGGGGGTACTATTCTATGCCGGTACCCCACGGCAAATAAAAATGCATCCTTTTTTATCTATATTCTATATGCGTTCTATATGTGAGAATAGAACTAAATATTTAAACCTCTTTGGTAGAATGCGTGCATTGCAATGCAGAAAAGAAAAGTTTTAATTTTACATTAGATTATTTTAGTTTCTTGCAATTGTAGTGAAAAATAGAGTTTAACACACGGCACTAAAAACCCGTTATAACTCTGTTTCTATATACTCCCTCGCCAAAACTCGTGTATAACTACGTCATATAACCGGTTTTTAATGGTTATACATACCGTAACAAAAAGCGCCATCTATATTGATCAAAAAATTAATTTAAGAAAAAGCCAATTACCAAAGGTCTAAGTCCTAAATTAGTACTAGAACCATCGATTCCGAAACAGCTGGATTTTTCGATAAAAAAGCGCCATGTACGTTAACCCATAAATTAACTTCAGCTAAATTCGATTATCAAAGGTAGCATACTAAATCTTAAACAATATCCTTAATAGTAATTTTTAGACTTTCGCGATTCGACCACAATGTTATTAAATCAAACGGGGCTACCTGTGCCTAGACAACCCTGTGCTTTTGCAAGGCTGTGACAGCCCTACAGTTTAATAATATCAAAAGTGGGTAGTTGGCGAAACTACACGCTCTCGCCGATATTGCCACCCGCATTTCTCCAGTCTTCTCGTGACCACAACCAATGCAACTTGGTCGAAACCCCGTGGTAAATAAATTACTAAATGTTTTTCTCGCGATCAAGCCCCGTTTGATTTAATAACAAATATCCTTAATACATCAACACCGGAAACACGGGATTTTTTCGATCAAAGAAGTGCTCTCCATACTATCCAACCCTTGAACTGTAGGTAAATATGCATCCGAATATCCTATCGCTAGTTATAAGCTTATCGCTGTCTGATGCTACCTGATGCTAAGTGACGATGCGGTCTAAGGATGCACATCATTTTACCCCCTTATATAACAATCTACTTTTATTACTCTAGGACAAACACTTGCCTAATGGAAAATAGAACAATTTCACAAAAGGGACGGAACAACACTTCAAGTAGTTACTACACAATGATCTCATACTTATACTTAAGTCTACACAGGGTGTTTCATTTCTTCAGTTTCCACAATGTTGAAGAACTACTTAAGGGTACTTCAACGTTGGAAAAACTCTTCATCTACAGACAAGTTTCAACTTTAAATACTTCAGTGCCCGTTTGCTGACTTGAATCGACTTAGATTTAAGTATCATGGCTCCCCAGTATTATAACAACATTTCTACCGTAGGTATATACAGCGGGGAGTGTTCTGCGGAACTCTTTCTGAAGAATGTTATTTCGGCGTCACCGCACTATATAGCTGATATCGCTAGAAAGCTCTTCCACGCATAATTGACTCATGGGAGTTGCATACAGTGCGATTCCATTTTTATTTTATTGACTGGCTGTTTTGATGACGGTGCCACCTCCAACGGAATTTATAGTTATTAACAAATAAAACTATAGCAAAGCTTTGAAATGGTACGAGGCAGTTTTGTCGTGAATCATGAATCGTTATACATAAGGCATTCAGCGCACCCTCATTAAAAATGATAAAAGCCAGAAAAATATTACAAAAAAGCAGTGAAAGCCGTTCTCATTTGTCAACCTTGTGGCATGCAGCTCTATATCCTACAGCACTAACAAAAGTACGAAATCTCATACAAGAACGTGATGGATGATACTTAGGCGCTTTTCTTGTGACGTGTTCATAACTTCTATAGAGAATTGTTTAGGTATATCACCACATTGGCTGGCCGGTTGGCGCAGTTGGTAGCACTCTGCCTTCTGAGCCGCTGGTCCCAGGTTCGATTCCCGGACAGGTCAAACATTTCTGTGTACGAACATGTCTGTTTGAACTGTGTCTGGGTGTGGTGTATATGCTATTTATGTATCTATATATCAGTCATCAAGTTACCATAGTACAAGCTCTGCCTAGTTTGGGACCTGAAGACCTTGTGTGAATGTTAAAATATATATATACCTTCAAAATAAGGACGCGCTTCCGCCCCTGGGGTTCCCGAGTAGCTACAATATGGGATTCTTCAAAAGAAGAGTTAACAGAGTCTTTAAAAGGATTGGCAACGTATCTTAATGCCCCCAGTATTACCGATATCCATCGGTGACGGTGATCGCTTACCATCAGGTGGTTCGTCTGTTTGTTTCCCACCTATTTACACCTATAAGAAGCATAGACATAAAAATTTAAAAAAAAAATGAAAACGTTCTGTAATTTGGTAAGGATGGGGTATTAAATAATAATATGTAATGTAATAAAGTTAAAATCTGAATTAAATCATTTAATTTATTAGAAATTAGTTCTACATCTGACTAATGCCAAAACACGTAACACAACATTAAAATAAACAAAGAAGAAAGAAGACTACTAAAGTAAGTACACCAAATAAACAAATTGTATAAACATTTTTTTAACCGTCTTCAAAAAGGAGGTTACTCAATTCGACCGTATATATGTTTTTTTTGTTTTTTTATGGGTGTTCGCGGATAACTTCGTCTTTTATGAACCGATTTTGATGATTCTTTTTTTATTAGATAGAGTATACTTCCGTGGTAGTCCCATTTAAATTTCATCAAAATCGGATTTTGAGTTATACTTCAATAACTGAAAAGTGCTACGCATATCTTGATGATATTATTGTCGCGATTGAAGATATCGCAGAACACACAATGACAATTAATTGATCTCGTGAGTAGCAAAGGTCACTGAAAAGGGTGAAAAAAAAATTTTTAACAAAAAATGCAATCGACTTCAACACTCAAAAGTATGAAATAACTTGTCGAAGTCGGTACCATGAGCACAATATTTTGATACCAGTTACTTTTGGACTATCATGGTACCGACTTCAACAAGTTATTTCATACTTTTGAGTGTTGAAGTCGGTTGCATTTTTTGTTAAATTTTTATTTTTTATTTTGCTAGATAGTTAAAACCGACTCAGCATACATGAAAGGTCGACCATGAGGACGGGTTTTCAGCCTGACCTCGTTGTGAACAATTTGGTTTAATAATCTAAATTTATGTACGGTGGTTCCGATACAATAATTTCGTGAAATGCATTGTTCCAAGCAAGAACAGTCTTATCCTAATACCTTACCTAAATTATGATATAAAATATATGACAAGTGAATGTTAATTAATTTTTGTATATTGTTGCCTCTTCTTCTTCCTTCTTCACGGCTTGAATGAGTACTAAAGACATGACTGCGTTCACCACCTGAGAATAAAAAGCGTGTTAAACATTTCTTAAATAAAGAACGATAATGCAAGCATTACACTGCTCAGTTGATATTACGGCCATCAGGATTATAATGACTCAAATTATTATCGAATTTTGTTTGAAAAGTTCAAAAACGTTTGTATTCTTTCATTCGGCATATGCGTACTTTGTGACGAGTCTATTTATCGATAAAATTTTAATGTTCATTATAGAGTGCAATAGTGACACATTTCAACTAAAATAAAAAGACTGAGATATTTGGATTGGTCTTTGATTAGTGTCTGTTATGAGTGATGCCATATCAAATTAAACCAGTTTTGGTCCATAACAATAGCGTGGAATCAGGAATATACATCGGCTACCGACAACCGACAAGGTGGACAGACGACCGAACCAAGATCGCACAAAAATATTGGATGAGGGCCGCTTCCAACCTGCTCTTGTGGAAATTAATGGTTTATGTCCAGCAATGGACTTATGACTCAGATAATAATTTGAGATTATTG
Source organism: Apeira syringaria (assembly GCA_934044485.1). Lineage (NCBI taxonomy): Eukaryota > Metazoa > Arthropoda > Insecta > Lepidoptera > Geometridae > Apeira > Apeira syringaria. The sequence goes on along the minus strand of OW203662.1, from coordinate 17,287,136 downwards.
ATACCTTTCGTGTTAGATAATATTACATAGTTCAGCGTGTTCAAATGCTCTAACTTGTAGATTTTGTTAGCTACCCAGGCCACTGGAATGTTTGCTAACGTACGTACCATATCGTCGATTTTACCATGATAGTAATGTCAGCGAAAGCTTAAGTTCCAGATGACATCAGTGTCAATCCGATTGCGGCCGACACTAGGCTCTAGGGCTGTCATGGCCTGAATTATCTCACATATAACTTACAGCGATCATACAAGCAGCAAGGACGATGCCCGCCAGCCAGCTGGTCTTTCCCTCAAGATACCAAGTGAGCTCATCCACACATCCATGGAAGTAAGCATTGCCAGTGACGGAGTCTCGACATTCAGACGGCAGAGGTTTGCTCAAGTTGATGAAGTCCATCGGTCCATCAGCACCACAGCATCCAATCTGAAATGTTATTGGTTTTCCGTTTTTCATCATCATCATGATTATATACTAACTGCACCACATGGTTTCTCCCGCGGGGACTACGGTTTTCCCACTACCTCGATAGTCTCACGAGCACTATACTTTTCCGATTTAAAAAGCAGCCTATGTGTTATTCCAGGGTATATGCTATTGTCTTTTATTTTCAGCCGTTTCAGTGTGAAGGATTAACAAACGTACAATAAATGACACACGATAGATAAACTTTTGCCTATTCTATATGCAACGAACTGGTAGGATATCAGCACCATCTCAGTCATAGGATGGCACACACTGATTTACACAAGGACTGGTTGGAAGTGGCCCGCATCCAGCCCTTGCCTGCGATCTTAGGCAGTCCGTGAGTAGCAAAAGCCACTGAATAAATAAATAAAAATTTTACCAAAAAAGGGAACCAACTTCAACACTCAAAGGTGTGAAATAACTTGTCGAAGTCGGTACCATCAGCACAATATTTTGATAATACATAGTTTCTTTTGAACTATCATGGTACCGACTTCAACAAGTTATTTCACACTTTTGAGTGTTGAAGTCGGTTTAATTTTTTTGGTAATTCTTTTTTCCATGGCACAGTACAAACATTCTCTGCTGTATGTAGGTAGCATATAAAGTAACAAGTGTATATGAAGGTCGTTGAATAATTTTAAATGGTAAGAAAGCTTTGTCATTGTTTATTCGAAATACAGCTACAACGCTACGTGCTCTGAGATAATCCGTGTGAGCTATTTACATTGTCTTACCAGGAACATTATACATTCCACGGTCTAAACAAGAGATCGTGATGACGTTATAAGGTAGTTATAATATATAATAAGTTCGCATTGTGGTAGGGTACATTCGAATACCCGCCTGGCTAGTTACCACCCTCAAGTTTTAAAAACTCACCAAACACATAGTGTGTTCAGGCAGCAGTCCTTGAGAGCCAGTGAGCATTCTAGGTCTAGCATGATAACATCTTCGACCATACCGTCACTGACCATCAAGTGACATAGTGGTCAAACGCTAGAGCTATACAGTATAAAACATATATAAGTAAAAACATTAAAAAAATACTATTGCATGCCTGAAGTAACAAAATTTATATAGACCACGGGGTCTATTCGCCCACATTTGAATAATAAAACATGATTTTGACCAACCTTGACGCTTATATCATGTTACATTGATCGTTGTCCCGAGACGAATGTGAGTGAATCACTTGACAGTCTAACAGGACACGAATTGCGAAAGTTTATTGAAATTCGTGAAAGCTTAAAACATTCTAATAATTGTATACGCTTGCCATCGTACCACGGAAGATTGCATAAAACTATTATTTTAAAAATTGCACACGTATGGGACATTAAGTAGATGTTTTTATCGAAGCCCTGTTCCGAGTTCATCTTTAATAGTCTGAAGAATGTTACGCAAAAAGCCTTGAATAGAGAACACGATTTTCCTATTGAGGTCAAACAAGTGAGGGAGGAATATTATTTCCCGTCCAACTGTGACTGCAAAAACGTTAAACAAAACTGGGAAGTAACGAAGCAAACAGCAAGGCAGTTTTCGAATGGTCGATTTGGGTACGTGTGGACAGGCGCGCTGTCCACGACAGGCTCGGGTGACTGACCAGATTTCGTTTTTTCGAGTTTATACTACTCCAGTATATACAGGCTGTCTGTTAAAAATATAAACCATATCTTGTGTAATGTGTATTGTGTAATAAATGTGTCTTATTTCTTTGTCTTATTAAACTATATCCATAACAAATTTCATCGAAATCGGTGTAGCCGTTTGAGCGTGAAGGAGTAATAGGCAATTATGAATTATATGTTTATCCCACGGGAACAGCAATTATTTTCGGGATGAAAAGTAGCCTATGCATCCAGGCCAATCCAGGGTTTAAACTATTTCCATACCAAATTTCATCGAAATTGGTATAGCCGTTTCAGCATGAAGGAGTAGCAAACGTACATACAAACTTTCGCCTTTATAATATTATAGCGTGATAGACAGTTTCAGTTTGCGAAACCGGGCCGCTACACGTTCGACGCAGAACTAATCAAACGATCCTATGAAACCTCTTTCATGCTCCATTGATTTGACTTTGAATCACATAAACTATGAGTAGCCTATACCAGCTTCCAGTTCAACGATACTGTGATTATATTTACATATATGTATAGTTTATAGGTTCTATTCTAGTTAAAAATCTGCAGAGTTTCGAGTACGTAGACAGCTACATATACTTAAGGAAATGCATTTCATTCCGCAGATCCAAAAACAAAGATGAGAGATTGACAGGAGAATTAACATGACATGGAACAAGTTTTGGAGTTTGAAAAAAAATACTGAAGTCTAAGGTACCCCATACTGAAGTCTAAGCTACCCCTTAAACTGACAAAGAAATTCATGGATGGTTGTCTACTGCCATGCTTCTCATACGGATCACAAACCCGGATAATAAAACGTCGAGGGACAGATTAAAAAAAACTTATGCAAAGGAGTATCTTGAATATCAGGCTAGAAGATAAGATAAGAGCAGAAAATATAATAAAAAAAAACCAACGTGTTAGACGCTCTCCAAAAAATTAACGGTTAAAATGGAAGTGGGCCGGTCACGTGACAAGATATGTAGATGGGAGATGGACGCAATTGGCTACAAATTGGGCAGGCCCAAGTGGCAAGAGAGCTAGAGGGAGCGTTAGATTGATGAAATCAAAAATTGTGCTAGAGACGACTGGATAGATTTTACAGGCTCCGCCTAGTTTGGGACCTGAAGACCTTGTCTGAATGTTAATAAAAAAAATAAAAAAACATACAACAAAATAGAGAAAGCAAAGTCAAGAGCAACATGGAAACTGATAGAGGAAGCCTATACCCACCAAGGGCCTTAACTGTATACCTGCAAATTAGTGTATATTTATTTATTTACATAATCCAACAGCGTCACATTAAACATGTATGTAGTAAAATGGCCAAAATAGGACTTAAAAAATTAAATTTTTAACTAAATGACACTTATAATTTAAGTGTCATTTGTAGTTCAATATGTATATAATGTTAGGGAAATAAAAATGCTTTATTATATTTACATACACGTAGCATAGTTTATAGGTGAAATCGCTATAGCTAATATTGTATTCCATTATAATATTGACATAGACGCGGGTGCACTGGAACCTTACGAAAACAAACTGTTACAAAACATACCAGTTATAATTGTGTCTTTAAGGAACTTTCTTTTATTTTCCTGTTTGTATGTTTATTTGTATGTGCCTTACCTGTAGGTCAACCAAGTAAAAAAATAACTGTTTCTTTCACGTAATATCAATCAGCTTGTGGCTTAAAATTAGCTTCAATGGGGATTTGAATTCCCCATTGAAGTGAGATCACGATTGAATACTGTCCTGTCGCTTTGCTGTCACATTTAATATAGCACTCCACAATCACTAATCACTCCATTTACCATAACATAGTCATAGTCAAGCCATTAATAACATTGTTAAGGTAACAGTATTAAATAAATTATTCCATTTACGAAAAAACAATCACACTAATAAAGGCAAAAGTTCGTTTGTCATTTGTCTTTTATATGTTTGTTACTCCTACACGTTGAAACGGCTGAACGGATTTGGATGCGTCATGAAATTTGGAGTGAAAATAACTTATACCCTGGATTGGCAGAAATGCTTTTTATCCCGAAATATTGACTGTTCCCGTGGAATGACGGGAAGACACAAAACCCGTTAATACCACGTACCATTTCACCGCGAGTAACATCGCGGGGCGCAGCTAGTATAAAATGATTAATTACGAAATCATTTTTACAATAAAATTAAAAAATATAAAATAAGAAGTGCATATAACAACGGCGTTGTGTAGGGTTCGATTATATTTTATAACTTTTGACAACGCTTTGCTACTGAAATAAGTTATTAAACCGGTAAAATATTTGCTCAATAAGCAATTTTTTTGTCTGTATTTAACATTTAATAATGTGTTAAATAAATACATAATTTAACACATTGGGTGTTTTGAACATATTTTTATTTACTTATTTCTCATTAGGAAGACTATCAACATATAACTTAACTTAGGTACAAAATATTGTATCTAAAAAGAGTCATAAACAAGTCTCCACAAATAGAAGTTACAATATATACTAATTAGTATTTATTTGGATTATAGCAAATTCCTTCAGTTGAAGAAATACTGTTCTAGCATGAACTACGTATTCATAGACCAATTGACAGGATAATGTAGCAACACTTATTAATAAAAAAATACTGCATCAACATTAAACATTCTCACAAACTCTGATGTGGCGCGCCTAACGTAATATGTGAATGCATATAACAAATAAAATTTCTATAGAGTAGTTTTTTTATAAAAAAATGTTGACGATGTTGGTAATGACCCCTAAACAGTCCCTGTGATCTGTGATAATGCTAATGGTAGATCTCAGTTCAAATAAAATGTTAATGTTAAGATTTTAATATTCAGTACGAATATTGGAATGTTTATTAAATAATTTTTCGTTTGATTTGTGTTGACAGAGTCGATTTGATGATTTTGAATGTAGGTATTTGACCACTGTCTCACCCGAAAAGGTAGTTAGTAGCGGCTACGACCTCATGTGTAACTTTACGATCCTAGTCACAACAGCTTTCTTATGAGCTGTTTTTGTGATTAACTTCCTATTATCTTCTTATTTAACATATCTGGTGCAGTAGACATATTTATTTGTTTTTATCACACTCAGACCCCCGCAGTAGGATTCCCTGTATCGCGGGAGGCATGGACACACACAATCACAACACACAAACTACCAGGACCCGGGACAAAGATCTATACTCATCGCACAAATGTTTGCCCCTACCGGGATTCGAAGCCAGGGTCCCGGAGACACAGAAGTCATGTCACTGACACTGACCACTGCGCCACGGCGACCGTCTACATAGGTGTCACGAGTATGGTTAATACTTGAGATTCAATAGGTACTTACACCTTCCTGTACCATCCTCAGGATCTCCCTGCTACCCTCATGTTGCGGGTTGTTAATGAGCCTCAGGATAACTTCACGGATGAGCGGCTGGATGCTGGAGTCATAAGTGGAGAACTCGAGGACTACGCATGCGCCGACAAGACCGAAGACAAAGGTAGCAGCTTGGGTAGCTATATACTAAAAAAACAAAGTATTTTTACTATAACTGTTTACTATATGTGTACTATAAAAGTAAGTTTTGTTAAAACTTCATATACAGGATGGTTTTTTGAGAAGGGCGGTGATGGCCAAGTCCTATACCACAAGAGTTAGGGAAAAGTCGTGAGAGGAGTCATGTCCTCGATATAGAAAAAAACAATAACTGCATTTTTTTTTTTCTAGAATTGTTTACTTTAGACGGAAGGGGACCCGAACGATTTTTAAAACAATACACCTTGTATTATTGAACCAATGGATTCTGTTACGTATAGGGATCAATCTTTACAAATAAATGTGTTACTAAAATAAATGGAAATGGTAACGCATAATTATCACTTACAGCGTATAAAAGTAGAACGTTTTCCATTAGCGCAGAGCCGCAACCTAGGAAGGCTACGACCATAACTCCGAGAGACGCAATAAGGATGATGTAGATTCCGATGAAGTACTTCTGAAGCTCCAAGATTCTCATCCACTCGTTGAAACCAGGTTCGATGCATATCCATAGACAAAGTGCGAATATGGAGACGCCGAATAACTGAAAGTAAAAAAGAGAAGCTTGGAAATTGATGTATTTACAACTAAAATAAGACTTTTAAACCCTTCACTTGACGGTGAACATGAACAAATAACAAACACTTATTAAATACTAATTAATAATAAGTAAACTGTTGCCTGACAGTAAACGACATCGGCGCTTGAAACAGAAAGACGGGTGTTGTAGTTACAGTCAATATTCAACTTTTATTTCATCATTATTTATGACAACTGAACTAAACTAAAATATTGGAAAATAAGACAAGTTCGTATATGGTTACGATAGTCTAAATTAGAATGAGACATATCAATAAACATCACGGAAGTTAAATGTATTAATTATATTTGTGGGCAGTTTTAGGTAAATTAAGTCGCCATTTATTTGGTGCTTAATAAAACTACCCGAAATTCGCCAAAAATGGAATAAAATTCGTCTAATATTAGTGACAAATACAACAAAAACAAAAATAGGAGCTATTTCATTTTGAGGAATTTTAGCTAGTTCTTGTGATTATCAGAATGAGGGCCAATGATTAATTTCGCATCAATTACGACGCGAAATTAATAAAATAAAAAAAATTCGACGTACGGCAATTCGCCATCGCTATATGGTAGTTATACCACCTATACGTACGAAGCGTTTTGCTTCCACTTTCTTAATGCGTACTGCCAAGGAATGGAACTCGTTGCCCGAGTCTGTGTTTCCCGATATGTACAATCCTGGAGTCTTCAAGTCGCGAGTGAATAGGTACCTTCTAGGTTTGCGTACTAAATTCTAGACAACGTCATCACTTAACATCAGGTGAGACAGTTGTCAAATGAAAACTTATAATATGTAAAAAAAAAGATTCTCTATGGAGATACATCATGGAAATTTGCAGATGTTATTCTCTGTATGTTACGTTACATATATGGTAACACGCGCAATGGTAAGACAATAATGTTGCGAGAATACCGTCACTAAACAGAACTTTCTGCAATTATCCTCATTGATTAGGTACTGCTTTAAACCACGAAAAGAATCGTAGAAAGTACCAGGTTAGGGTTTATTCTCATTTTATTTTTTTAACCAGATAAAGAATTTACACAGTATGAGCAAAGTATGACAACTTTTTTAAAGGCTACTTGATAGGTACAAACATTTATTTTGATTTATATACATTGTTCACAAAACCTAAAAAGCAAGGAATTGAAGTGATTGAAGAGATGAAATAGAGTTAAGTGCGACACTTTTTCACTTAATACTGGCAGCATGAAGGCTTTGGGAACAATTTAGAACACACTGAAGATCCAAGAAAGGAGAGTTTCTTGGAATCCGTGGAATTTATAGGAAAATAATATATATCGCTGGTCGATAATATATATTGCCCCCTAGTTCAGTAATATTCATTGTGTAACAGTGCGATATTATAGGTGACAAAATGAAGCCTTTCGATATTCGTCTCTGAAACGCCCGCGAAAGACTGTAATCAGCCTAAAATGTCATAGTTTACCAAGTAAAGCTCTTTTTCTATCGAAGAGACTAGTATTTCATAAAAAGGCGTAAACATCAGCACACTGATTTATCTTGAAATATTAACGAGATATATATCTGATTACCTTGATTTTACACAAAGTTTATTTCACAACTCAGAAATAATATAACGCCCTTAAGTAATCTACTATTATGTATAAACTGTTATAACTAGATTTCTTTCAAACTACATTAAGTTTACGAGGTTCGGTGAAAGTTGAAATGATCTTTATATTGCCGAACTACTTTTGATAGTCGTTTTTGGGAAATAATCGAAAACTGTTAAGAGTGACGTCATTTATTTGGTGGGTTCCAAAAACTTATTAAAAAATTTTTAGTAAAATTATAAAAACTGGATACAAATATTTTCTGCCAGGAACCTGTTGGAAAAACATGTCAGATTGTATATATAATATTTGTGTAAATTGATTGCGTATTATTTATGTATCTCGATCGATATGTATGTCAATCGTAAAATCAACTTGTCATATTTGCAAAATACTCGTATCTTTCCCCAGGAGTAGTAGCTCTGGGCGCCCCGTCATGGCAAAGGGATCTAAATCCTGATGCCAGTACTCACCACACCTGGAGAAAGGAGTCTAACAACGAAAGCAAAACGAAATCCTAAACGAAACTTAGACCTTCACATGGTTGTAGTTATGAGCCAAAACCTTATAATAACACTCTACCATAAATATACAAGAAAAATGGCCAAGAATCTTTTGTTCTACAGCGCCGCAACCAGCTTATAATAACAGTAAATCTTAGGACAAAGAAAACAAAAACATGTTTGCGGATCGCCAAAACCGATAAAACTAGCTGTGAGATAAAAACGCGAGCTATTGCCTCTAGTCGGTAAAAGTTTTATAATCTCATTAATGCCGTAAGTGTGCTGTCAAGTTTTATTCGACACAAGATGGCGATCACGGCATCTTTAATAATAAAATGAGATCCTAGTTTGTCAACATCTAAATTAGACAATTAGTATACCATTGGCCACTAAGCTGTAAGGCGCATTGTGTGATTTACCTAAAGTATTAACACAGAACAGTTACAGAAGCATTAGCGTGTAGACTTGTATTGTAATATCCTATAATCGAACAGTGGGAAACCCTGTGTAAGTGCTATTCTCAAAACTGCCATTTTTCAACTTTTTTTATTTCTTTTATTTATTTTCAAACTTACAGCTATCATTACAGGTGTTACACCTAATGCGATAGTGCAGCAATTCACTACTTATAATAACATATAATCCTTAAATTTATCTTTGTGAATTCACTCAGAGAGAAACAGAAGACATCTATATCAACCGCAATGGTTGATCCTCCATTGGAGAACCTTTCGACCCCAACGGCCATCGGTTCTTCGAGTTATGTGCCCTGCCCACTGCCACTTCAAATTGTTAATCCTTTGGGCTATGTCTATGACTTTTGTTCTTCTACGGATCTCCTCATTTCTGATTCGATTGCATAGAGTAATTCGGAGCTAAAGTTGTGTAAATCCACAGAATAGAGGAGGAGTCTGTCCTCCACAGAAAATAGTAGAACTCCGTCATGCTAATCTGTGTTCAAACCCGTGTGGGCGTTACTAGTATTACATAATATTTTTGTTTTTCCGTTAAACATTCCAAAGACTATTTGTCTCAGTGATATTTTACGCAAACGAATTTGCTCATAAAATGTTAGACGATGCTATTAGACTGTGTTTATGTGTATTGCTATAGAATTTCTATCAAGGTTGATATTATGTTACTCATATATTCTATAGATGTTTGATAGAACAAAGTAAATGAAGCGAAAATAAAGAACGAAATATGATTTGATTGTTTTTTACTGTCATGTTGTGATCATACAATTACTATATACATACATACATAATTCTATGCCAACAAATAAGACATAATCTTGACAACTTACCTTCATAAATAGAAATAATCTTGTGCTTCAGTCCCGGTAATAGTGATTTCTGATTTATTAAAATAGGGAGGTATAAAATCTGATATATTTTTTACGCTAACTTTAAACGAAGTTTATATGCATTTGTTTGTGCGATATTCAACATACAATATTACGTGATGTATTTTCAAAATAGAACGTCAGTGAACTGAGACATCAGAAATCGGTTGACAATAATACAAATTTAAAATGCATAAAAATTTTAACTTATGTTGATTTTCCAAAAAAACCTTTTGGCCAATTGGTCATAGTCAAGATAAAATATTTACGATAAAATTTATATGGGGCCGAATGGGAAGTCCATATGAAACAAAAAAAGAATTTTCCTAATCGGTTTAGGTATCTGAGTAATCGGTGAATATACATTTAAAAAAATACGACGAGTTGAGAACCTTCGCCTTTTTGCAGTCGGCATTTTTCAGCATTCTTTTACAATTCAAGATTTGTTCAATACAGTTTCTCTAAAATTGTTGCGCAAGTTTTCTTTGCTAACACAAAACAGCTAGTGGTGTTCGATTATTTATTCAGCACCGTGGACCAATAATATCTCGGTGATATATATCCGCTATCAACATTTCAAACTTAATCCTATGAGGCAAAAGGGTGGAGGCAGTATATCTTTCCATTGCAAACTATTTTCATCTGTATTGATTTACAGAAAGTCCGCGAAGTTTAGGCATATCTTTTATCTTGGTCAAACCCTATTAGTTCGCCAATTTACCACAAATAACATCGCATTCGTACCCTCAGGGAGAGATTGGAGATTAAACGTATTTATATAAATTGCGAACTTCTGAGGTAGGGACGGGGAGTTATGTAACGATTGATTCCACGATAAACTGTACGAGTGGAGTTTGGAGATAACGAGTATCAACATTAATACATATTTGTTATATTGACTTTATTAACTTTGGTAAAACAATTTCCAAAAATGACAATCGTCACTGTACGGAATCAATCATTACTTACCATAACCAGGTGATCTAGTAAAAATAATGTATGTGACTGTTGAACAATTCTGCGTTTGGGTAGGTAATTGGTTAACAAGTCAAAAGCTACTCTACAAACCGATGGCGGCAGAGGGCTGGCCAGTCAACTTCGAAAGATGCTGCGTTCCCCGAAAGATAAAGACCATCTCAGTGCGCCGGGTGTCTACAGAATACCTTGTAACTAAGGAAGGAGCTACGTGAGAGAGACTCGACGCAATGTCACAACTAGACTTGCCGAACACATAAGTAGCATTAAGAATATGGATAAAACGAAATCTGCCTACGCAGAACACGCGCCTTTTCCGGATACCAGGCACTTCATTCGGTTTGACAAAGCTTTCGTTATGAATACGAAAAAAAATTATATACCTCGGAAAGTAAGCAAGGCAATAGAGATCAACCGTCATCCCAATTTTGACAGAGATCGTGGATGGAGCCTCCCACTTTTCTGGACACCAATTCTTAATGCTACCTCATGTCGAAAAGTCCCATTTCAAGTTCCCATGCATACGGTGGTGACGTAGATCACATTGATGAAGAAATGTATCACCTACACTGGGATCATCTCCATCATCACCCCTTCGTTATCTACTGTACCCCGCCCGCCGCCCCCATCCGCCCCGCAGCTCCCACAGCGAGCTGAGCACGCTGCCACCGTCAACGGTCGCCGCGATCTGGCAGCGTAAACTCACGTGAGGATGGGCTGGGTTTCGGGCATATCCGATGATATGCCCGAAACCCAGGTTGAAAACTTTTGACTATAAACGTGAGTGAAGTCGGATAATACATATACATAATAATTCTGTTATAATTAACGTTCCTAAAACTTGCTCCATAACTCCTATCTACGTACAGTTGTAATAAAAATCGATATTCGATCTTTTCACTCTAATGCTCCATCAGAGTGACTGAAACCATTACTTGTTACGACAGCAGTAATGACGATTAAGACGCAAACTAATGTGTTCCATTCACCGAAGATACCCACCATTAAGGAAGTAAGAAAAACAATTTGACAGCGCAAATACAAGAAATAGGTAAATGTACCTCAATCTGGGACGGAAGAACGAAACTAAAGAACTGGGCCGTATCATCATTATACTTTGTCTGCAAAAAGCATTGTCGAGACAACTCAAGTAGACATACCCAGTATCTAAGCTCCCGTGATTTCAACCGACTTCAAATTGGAGGAGGTTATTCGACTGCATTTTTTATGTGTGGTACCTGAGAACTTTTTTTAGGTGAACCGATTTCGATGTTTCGTTTCATCCGTCCATTTGAATGCTAGTGCTTCTCATGTGGTCCCATTAAAATTTGATGAACATCTGACCAGTAGCTTAAAGTTATCCTTCATCATCATCTCAGCCATAGGATATCCACTGCTGGGCATACCTAGACCTCTCCTGGAGTTATTCTTACTAATGCGTATTTAATTGACATCGTGTTCTCATTTTTTCAAGAAAATGATGAAAGGAGTAGCTCCCAGTAGAATAAAAAAGAAAATAGTAAATTTACTTATTGTGTTGTGCACATTTAGATTCCCGGGATGCACTTTCATTGGTGTACGAACCTCGAAGAGATTATAGAAAAAAAATTAGAAATATTAAATAACCTGAGTTATGCCTTTGTCTGAAAAATAAATCTAAGAATTCGTATGATTGGTAAAGTCACTCGTTTACAATGATAACTCAATATTCATTTCAAATTGCTTTTGTTATACCAATTGACTTATCGCTAGAATAATAATTCCCGAACGCCTAGAGTTACATTATTTGCTAAACGTAATTTATTTGTAATGTTACCATTGTAAAAATCTTATGTAGACTACAAGAAGCCATACAATATTCAATCCACATCGATGTCGTGGGAATTATTCCCAATTACTTGTCTTAATAAAAATATTGCCATAGAGTAATATTCGTAGAGATTACTAAAGTAATATTGCCATAGTTCAGATACTTATAACCAATATACGTGTATCGAACATATAATTCATAATAAAATTAAAGAAAACATTGTATGTGATTTTTATTGAGTACATAACCTGCTATAAATGTATATTAAGACTGATAAGCAATTTGGAATATGTACCCACGACCTTTATAGCTATATCTAGTTCTAGCTTTTATAAGTTTACAAATTCTGTACTCATAGATTATAGGGTGTTAGCAGTTTAATTTTTTTTAGGAACGCATGGTTTTTAGCTGTGAAAATTATTAAGAACGCGTGTGAGATAGTTGCATAAAATACATTTATTATTGTAAATAAATCGATCGGGGCTTGATCGCGAGAAAACATTTAGTCATTTATTTACCTCGACGTTTACTTATTCTTATTACGTTTATTTATAATTTACTGATCTCATTTTACCTGTATCCCACTTGATCGGCAGTGGCGATCTGGTTGAAGGTGTAATCATTCTAGACCTATAATTTTTACTGGGTTCCAAGGATTGCTGTCTAAACACACTGAGTGTTTGATGATAGTTTTTCAAACTTGAGAGTGGTAGCTGGCCAAGTAAGTACTACAATTATTATGAATGTATGAAACACGGGAATTACTCAGGTAGTAAGTCAGAGGGTTTCGACTATAGTTTCGACCACACTCAGTGGTCTTTTCAAGGAGAAGGTCGTGGTTCTGAACCTGAAAAAGACCACCGAATGTGGTCGAAACTATTGTCGGAACCCTCTGACTTACTACTCGAGTAATTACCGTGTTTTATACATTCATAATGTGTAAAAACCACGTCAGCTTAAACAAGAAAAAAAAGGTAAAAAGGTACTAGAATGTAGACGCATGCTGTAAATTTTATAAAAATTATGCTTTCACACAGACAGACGACCTGACTAAGGTCGCAGGCAAGGGCTGGATGTGGAAATCAATGGGGGAGGCCTATGTCCAGCAGTGGACTTCCTATGGCTGAGATGAAGATGATGATGATGCTTTCACCGGAAGCTCAAACCGTCGGTATCATATTGTTATAAATTTGTTCCCAATATAACTGGTTCAAAATCAGATTACATTTACACCGCTTTGATTTAAGTACACATAATTAACGTTTGAAACCTTAGATAAAAGTTTCATGTACCCTGACGGCATTCTCGAAACATTAATTCTCTCTAAGTAATAAAAAGACCTGAATCACTGAATTCCACATCAGAGCGGGACGACGAATAGCCCGCTCGCAATCCATTAAGGCCCGCCAAATGACGCGGAAAGTTGACTATAGCTAGGTAATGTGGGGAACAATGCGGTTCACCTATTTGCCCTGGGATTAACATCCCTTGATTGTATCTTTGGAATGGATTCATATGAGCAGCCTTATTTTTGTGACACCCAGTCGATTCATATGTAGGTAGCCAAATGTATATCTAACTAGCTGCGCCCCGCGTTTTCACCCGCGTGGTGATGATGATGAAAAGTAGCCTATGTGTTCTTCCAGGACCTAAAGTATCTACATACCAAATTTCATCCAAATTCGTCCAGCCGTTTGAGTGTGATTGAGTAACAAACATTCATCCATCCATCCATCCAGACTTTCACATTTATATTACCAGCTTCGCCCCGCGGTTTTACCCGCGTGGTAATGAAAAACGGTGATGATGAAAATAAGCCTATGTGTTAATCCAGGGTATAAGCTATCTACATACCAAATTTCACTTAGATCCGTAGAGCCGTTCTGACGTTGTGCCGTGTGGTATTACAATTTCATCAATATCGATCAAGCGGTTTTTGAGTTACACTCCAATAACTGAAAAGTGCTACGCATATGTAGATGACATTATATTTGCGGGTGGAGAAATCGGTACACAACATACTCAATGACAATTGATCCCGTGGGTAGCAAAGGTCACTGAAAAGGGAGAAAAAAAATTTTACCAAAAAATGGAACCGACTTCAACATGAAGTGTGAAATAAATTTCCGAACTCGGTACCATGCAATGAGCACAATATTTTGATAATAGCTACTTTTGAACTATCATGGTACCATTACCATAATCATGGTTCCATTTTTTAGTATTTTTTTTTTAAGGATCGTGTTTAAACACGATCTGCTTGAGCTTCCGGTGAAGGTAACGTTGTTATCAAATTCACAGTCCTGTCGTAGGGTACTATCGAGTAAATACTCAAGTTTGAAAAACTATCACCAAACACAAAGTGTGTTCAGGCAGCATAGTCCTTGAAAGCCAGTAAGCATTCTAGCATGATAGCTTAGGCCACATCGTCACTGACCATCGAGTGAGATAGTCAAACCATAAATAGTCATTGGGTTGAACGCTAGATTTGTACAGTCAATGATGTTTTACTAAAGATGAGGTATATTCATACTGCTCGGTGCTCAGATTTTGTTCCTTTACGACATAACATGCTTACTGCGACAGATAATACGGTACAAATAAGATAGAAAAGGATAGCTATATGTTTAGACTTGCGCTTAAAATACGCGTCGCAATGAAAATTACTACAATTGACTCATTTTGCCGTCTCAGTTTCCGCGCGCTTGTGCGACATCTACCTGATATAAACATATAATATCATTGTGTACAGTATATAAAAACAGTTTGAAACTATAGTTGAAATTAACCAACTTATTAATTTGCATGAGCGTGGGCTGGTAATTTAAAAATATCCTCCCAAGTATTTGAAGCTGAAATACGTGTAGGTAATACCAACAAAAATCACATAAAAACCTTCGTATGGTACATTCGTTTGGAAAAATCATACGGCATTCAATCCCATAACCGGTGGATTAATGCTCGGATAAACACTGACATACGGCCGGGAATGATTAATGAACATCTGCAAACGATGTTCACTACAGAACTACCTTTAGTACACATACTTTTATGATCTCAGCTAATTTTTTTTTATTGTGAATCGCAATACAACGGCGAGGCGAGAACGAAAATATAAAATGTTGCCGCTACTAACAAATAGTGCTAATATAGGCTACTGTAGCAGTCCTGTAGGAGAAACAGTGTTCTTTTTTAACCTCTGAAGCGATAATATCTCAGCGGTGAGAGCGTCGGCTGTCATGACAGCCGGATGTCAAACTGACAGCCAACGCTCTAACTACTCTAACTAACGGATGTTAATTCGAACCCCATCAACGGCTAGAGCTTCCAGTGAAGGTAAACACCAGTTAGATTACTGTGTTATCAAGTTCCCAGCTTGCTAGCTACCACCCTCAAGTTTGAAAAACTGTCACCGAGACAGTAAGCATTTTAGGTCTAGCGTGATATGATAACATCTCGACCAAATCATCATTGACCATCGTGAGATAGTGGTCAAACGCTAGATCTATACATTTAAAAAAAAACGGGTTGCACACCGGGAGTGCCGGCAGGAGTGAAAACTTGCATTTATGTGGTAAAATACAATATTCGTTTATTGCGCTATCGTACACAAACATGACAATAGGTAGGTACTTATGTTTATTGATTTTATATACCTACACATTAAACACTATAGTGAGGGCGATAGAGCATACAATAGAATGAAGTTAAAATAAACATGTTAAACAGGTGAACGAGGTGAGCGCGGTCTTCTTCAAAAAGGTCGTACCTACCAACAAACGAAAATGTTCCTTATACGTAACACATTTAAGTTTAAATTTCTCTACGTTCCCTGTGTCTTACGAATTCGATAACGTCACGCGCCTTTAGCGAGGTGTCCAGACGTGGGTTTAACATTTTTTCACCATACAAAAGTGCACAACGCCCCTAAAGAAGCTGGCACTTCAAACACCCAGTTGTAGACCAGACTATTTTTGTCTGAAGCCTCAGATAAAGTGTCCGTCATGTAAAGGATTTCTGGTTGATTGGCTTGTCACAACCCTTCAATGTTTCTCGCTAAATACTCAGTGTCTATAAATATCTACTTTCCACATCGACTCGAACAAATAAGACCGCGGTCTTAAATATTTTGTGAATGCATCAGTATTATATTTTGATATTACCCGCTCATACGTACTATCGGACTGGCAAGCGCAGCATAGGACGGCCACCAACCAGGTGGCCTGACAGGGACAGACGACCTGACTAAGATCGCAGACAAGGGCTGGATGCGGGCCGCTTCCAACCGGTCCTTGTGGAAATCAATGGGGGAGGCCTATGTCCAGCAGTGGACGTCCTATGGCTGAGATGATGATGATGATGACGTACTATCTCGGCGACCATCAGCCTGAACTGCGGAGTACACTGAAAACCAGCGCCGCGCACACTTTACATGTGAGCGCGGCAAATGCTGCGTGTACGCCTTTTGTATTGTTTCCTTTTGTTTCTTTTCTGTGTTTTTATGTATTTATTTATGTTGCAATACTGTAGTTGTGAGACAATAAATATAGTTTGGTTTGATTTGATTTATATTCACCTCAAAACGAGGGATTGGTATTTAAATATCCGTAATCACTTCAATCGCTCGAATTAACTTGAATCTAGGTTGTATTTTCGAATATTTTGGACAATTTGATTTAAATATACCATTTTTTTTAGCCGGGCTTTAAGCTAGCACTGAAATAAGATGTTGGTATTTTGTATAATGTCGCCCTTCATTATGAGAATATTTATTTATATTGTTGTCATCACGAAACACTTTTATCCTACCAATATTGTAAAGGCGAACGTTTGTATGTGTGTATGTTTGTTAATCCTTCGCGATTAACCGGCTGTACTGATTTCTATGAAATTTGGTATGGACATATTTATGTTAGACCCTGGAGTAAGCTACTTTTATACCGGAAAAATCTTTTATGGTCTCCATTGCTTAAATTATGATGATGATGAAGGCTACGATGGTAATAATGGTGATACGTCTCAAATTGTATAAAAATATTAGGTACTGTGCCGTGGTGGTACCGGCCTAGAGTAGTACTCCCCCATCTCTTCCCGTGGGTGCCGTAAGAGTCGACTAAGGGAACACGTACCAGAAGGTGGGTAGCAGCGCCTTCTGAGGATCGGAAATCATACTGCGCTCGCCAATCCGCCTGCCAATCGTGGCGAGAATTGGCAAATCCCCCCTCTATGGGGGAGGCATATGTCCAGCAGTGGATGACCAATTGCTGTGAAGAAGAAGAATAGGTAGGTGATGGTGTTGTTGTGTTGGCTGTAAGTGTTCAAATAGTATAATGATCGTAATTGTTCTTTTGCCGACTTTTAATTTCATAACGAGAGAACATAAAAGATTTACGAATATTCCAATTTTAAAATGAGTAACACAGAAGCTTGCTAAGTGATCGCCTTTATAAGTTTATAAAAGCTATTTGAGAAAGTAACCTGCGCTCGCTTTTCTAGTCTTTCTTAGAAGTTCTTTTCTCTTTTCTCAGAAATTTTAGTGTTTTTACATAATTTAAAAGCTAGCAAGTGCTTTTAAACGGTTTTAAAAGAATAGAGTTAGTGTCATTTAAAATTGAGAAATTTGTTACGTACTAAGTATTTATTTTTATGTAGGTACTTACTGTTTCATTGTCAGTGATTTTTGTCAAAGGAGACTGTGTACTTTTTAAAGTGAATTAAACTGCTACTATATCCATTACCCTTCTTATAAATAAAATATGAATCGGTCACAAAGTTTGTGAGTGAGTTTGTGATGGTTTATTTGTTTACTTTTTTCTTTTTATATATACCAACGTTGGTTTTCAGCATTCACTCACATAGGTTTTGAGTGACTATGTCAGCAGGTTAGTAAAGGTTAGGTAAGTACTTGCCTACTTATGTAGGTACCTATTTTAATTTCCAAGCTTGACTTAATTACTTAAGTCTACTTTTAAACAAATTATGTCACGAAATTCAAAAAGCACTTTTATTTTCTGATTTTTCATATTCAACGCAAATTTGCTCGCAGTAACTAGTACCTAGCTTAAAAATATTTTAATTCAACAAAAAATGTACAAATTACTAGGAGTCCGCCCCGGCTTCACACGGGTAAAATTTTTTACCGACTGCAGCGCCATCTTCCGGGCGGATTTGTGAATCCAAACCATCCAGGACACGCACTCAAACGCATACAAAAAAATTCATTCAAATCGGTTCAGCCGTTTAGGAGGAGTTCAGTGACATACATACGTAGGTACAATAGAATTATATATATATAAAAATATGGAAAATTTTATTTAAAAGAATACTTACGATCGTTTGTTATGCTGTCTTTAAAACAAAAGTTTACGTTAGCTACATCTAGTGGTTTGCTTACATGTTATTTATGAGCTTTAGTTTTGTTAATTAGTTAATAAAATGTTTATTAGTCTTTCACTTTATTAAATGCATCGGCTTTATTAAAAAAGCATACCTATTGAACATTTCTTATTGTAAATATTATTTTTTTTAATTTCTGTTTTTTTTTTTTTATCAAGAAAGTGTATTTGTATTGTATTGTCCTGTTTAGTGATATTATTTCAGAATTTGGATTCCTTAGTACAGGATAGCCGATAAACACACTCCCCTGTGTGTTTATCAGCTATCCTGTACTAAAGAAATAATAACCAATAAACCTACAAATGACCATATTCAGTGATAACTTTTACATTGACACTTTATGTCATGACAAGAAACTACTTTGACTGAGTCTAAGATAAAGATTATGGGAGTAAATAAAAACAATTACTTATTTTTTAGAAAAAAATACCGAAATCAGTGTAATGATGTATTTTATTTTTATATTTTTTCTCTCGCTTAAGCGCGTCGTGAGTTCTAGTTGTATATATAACATCTGTTAGATATGAATATTAGAACATATTATAAAACAAGTCTTTAAGCTTTAGAAGAAGAGAATTCTCGAGTTAGGCACGGCTAAAATTAATCAAATTAAATAACCTTCATAAGATTTCACGAAGATAGCGCCAGGGTCTAGGTATTTACTGAGACCGTGATATTATCAGATTGAAGAATAATGTTAAGGATTTTCAGGATTTATATAAAGCCTTACGGTTATGCTCATGTTCAAAGGCTGGGTTCGCTTGCTTCACTGAGAGATCATAGGATTTTCTTTACGAACAATTTCTGAGGTGATTTTTATATCTGACAAAAATGAAGCTTTACTAGACCAGTGTAGATTTATTTACCCGAACAATCATTATAAATATATATAAATAATATATATTTCGAAGAATGTGATTGCACTACCATATATCATGCTTACCAACTTACGTTCAAATTTCTAACGGAATTTTTAGAAGGAATAAACTTGTAAAATTTCCCCTCAGGTCGGTATTCTGTAGTGGGGTGTCAAAATTCTGCTACGAGTGGTAGCAGTTTTGCTTAAAAAATCTGAACCTAAGAATGTAATTGATAGATTTTAATTATCTTTATCACTATGACTTAAGCCACAATACTTTTTCTCGTTGTGCAAGCCGGCAATTTACATGGCCTTAAATTTAAACTACATATTTTATATACAACAATGGAATTTAAATTAGAATGTTTTAGATTCATGTAAACTTTGGAGAAAAAATATCTCAGATTATATGAATATCACCGATATAGATCGGTCAACCAGAAGTACAGCAACGCGCCATCGCTATATGGTAGACTTACCATAGACAATAGACCATGGTAGACGTACATACGACTAAACGTTTTTCTTCTACTTTCTTACATCTTCGTACATACGTTGTACGTATTGCCAAGGAATGGAACTCGTTACCTGAGTGATTACCGATTGGTACAATCTTGGAGTCTTCGAGTCACGAGTGAATAGGTACATAAGGTACATTCTAGGCTTGCGTTCTCCATCTTAGACCGCGTGAGACGCAAATCAAGCGTATATTATTTTTTTTAAAATTCTACATGATGGAGAAAGCTATTTAGAAATCTGTCGGGTGGATTTTTATGGAGATAACGGATAAACAGAGATACTGTTTCTGATGTTTCTTGTTCTAAGCCATAGGACGTCCACCGCTGGATATAGCCCTCCTCTGCGTCATCGTATTGTTGGCTCATAATCGAAACACTTCTTAGTAATCGTGAAAATACTATATATCGCCTTGAAGTAGTATTGTTTCACATATCATATGAAGATTTAATATGATACAAAGAGGGACAGATATATTTTCATGCTAAGAATCTGACATGATAACGAGTAGGTGGGTGGAACCTACGGGACTCTAAAAAACTAATCTAAAATATTTTATATTAAGCTCCTGAGATGAGGGTTGAAACGGAATGTTATTGTTATTGAGATGAAAAGCAGCGCTTGGACGTAAAATTTTATACTATAATATCAGAAAATGTAAGGGATACCCTCGTCTTGAGCTGTTTACGATGAAAACTACGTATGAAATGCACATGTATGCCTCTGAACGCAAGTACAGTTTACAAAAAAAATATTCTTAAAATACCTGTCACGTGCAACGTACCCACACTCTTTTTTTAAAGTACTGTATAGATCTAGCGTTTGACCACTATCTCACTTGATGGTCAGAGACGATGTGGTGAAAGATGTTATAATTTTTATTTGTTTCACACTCAGGCCCCCGCACTAGGATTCCCTGTATCGCGGGAGGCATGGACACATACGTGTGTATGTACATGTCTGTTTGACCTGTGTCTGGGTGTCTATTTGTATATAAGTATATATATCAGTCCTCAGGTTACCATAGTACAGGCTCTGCCTAGTTTGGGACCTGAAGAACTTGTGTGAATGTTAATAAATAAATAAAATCAATAAATATAGTAGACGACCAAAGTTGTCAAAATCGGCCGTTGTGAGACGACCAAAGTTGTCAAAATCGGCCGTTGTGAGACGACCAAAGTTGTTAAAATCGGCCGTTGTGAGACGACCAAAGTTGTTAAAATCGGCCGTTGTGAGACGACCAAAGTTGTTAAAATCGGCCATTGTGAGACGACCAAAGTTGTTAAAATCGGCCGTTGTGAGACGACCAAAGTTGTTAATATCGGCCGTTGTGAGACGACCAAAGTTGTTAAAATCGGCCGTTGTGAGTCGGTCGATTATATTGCCATATTGAAGGCCCCTGCTTATCGGACCGTCCGTCGTAGGTGAACCACTAAGGTTACAATCAGCTATTAATAAGTCAATAAATTTTTGTTTCAATAAATCCCCGGCAATAGTATTTACATTTCCAATTTAATTCATTAAAATGAAACGGCTCTGCGGAACACGAGCATAATAAAAATAAAATAGGAATGACATCTTCCCTCTCCCGGTTTAATACCTACCCAATTAAAATGAGAGACAAAGTTATTACCGAAGACATTTTGTATTCACATCATAGTAACGTCTGAATGTCTGCGTAACTGCGTTTTTCTCTTTTTCGGCAGCCAGAAGAGGTGCTTTTTTGAGACGTTAAAAATTTATGACGTCATAAAAAGTCACCGAGCTCGTTTGCCGTCGCGACTCTGGCGAATATGGGGCTACAATGTGAAGATGACGTCATGTTTCAAGTAATGATCTGAAAGAACGTGATCTTAAAAAGTCTAGATGCCTAACGGTTGTATAATTTAACGGCTTTTCTACACAATTTATGTTCAAATATTTGAAGGAAAAAATTCGGCTGCTAGTGGGACTTGAACCCACGGCTACAGAATACCGTCCTGTCGCTCTGTCCAACTACACAATAGTCAGCATTACGGTATTGACAGTCGCCGTGGCGCAGTGGTCAGGTCGCAGGTCATTGTTCAGTGACATTGACTTTTGTGTCTCCGAGACTCTGAATCCCGGCTGCTGTGAATATTTATGTGATGAAAATAGATGTTCTTGGGTCGTGATTATTTGTGTAATGTTATTGTTTGTTTTCTTTCAACACAGGGTATCCTAGTGCAGGGGTGTGAGGGTAAATGCGTTTCTCAAAAAGAGGCTACTAAGTAGCGAAATAATGCGATAGCCGTTTGTGGTCAAGTTATGCCAAGTTTTGTACACAATTTAACGTAAAAAAAATTAAAGCACACGCGATTACACGATGTTAGCGTAGTGAACGTAATTAATATAAGATTTATAGAAAATTGAAAACCTGTGAACCATCACAAGGTCTCATAGAAACCATTATGTATTTTATCTTAAAAAGTACTAAGGTGTAAGAAAAAATTTCAGTGCGAGCGCAACCTTTTGTCGCAGGTTATGAAGTGATGATAGCTCAGCGGTAGGAACGTCGGCTGTAAACTTACGGACTCTGTTCGATCCCCATCTACGGCTTGACTTTCGGGTGAAGGAAATAAAATGTATTAAAATTATTTTATTAAATTCAATTTGTTTAATTATTATATTTTTTTCCTTATCAAATGTTTTTAAATTATCTAATACCCAGTGTGATGGTAGGGTACTTTCGAGTACCTGGCTGGCTAGCTACCACCCTCAAGTTTGAAAGTCTGTCACCAAACACATAGTCTGTTCAGGCAGGAGTCCTTGAGAGCCATAAGCATTCTAGGTCTAGTGATCTTCGACCACATCGTCACCGACCATCAAGTGATATAGGGGTCAAACGCTAGATCTATACAGTATAAAAAAATGTTTTAAAGAGATAGCACGTGTTTTTTAAAATGAATACGCAAATGGAAAAATAGCGCTTATTTGCACAAAATTGTTTTGTAGCTCAGACCAGACCAGATATTGCCCTCAATGATTCAGTATGATTAGCGTCTTAAGCCCGCAGCCACAAACAAAACGTTTCTTCGACTACTACGCGATGAAAAATTATACCCGACTTGTACTATGCTGAGTT
Source organism: Apeira syringaria (assembly GCA_934044485.1). Lineage (NCBI taxonomy): Eukaryota > Metazoa > Arthropoda > Insecta > Lepidoptera > Geometridae > Apeira > Apeira syringaria. Next base: position 17,263,822 of record OW203662.1, on the reverse strand, counting down.
ACTCATAGTCTAACTCAGCGCTGCTTTTTTCTAATAAGCAGTATATATGTATCAATTTTAAATGTTGTATTAATTTCAGTGATCCATTTATTTGCTAATATTTGTACCATTTTTATTACCAAACACCTAAACTTTAACCTCATCGGGTAAAGTTCGTTTCAAGAATAAAACGTCTAGAAATGTTGTAAATCGATCTTAACTTAACACGTCAAAATGTTAAGGGAATTGCTTCGGAGAAGCGCAGAGACGGATTCTTCGCGGTATAGATAAGGCGTACCGCGTTCGATATTCAAATCCCTTAAGTGCACGAAGCGGTTGAATTGCGCGAAAAAGTCCCGTTTTGAAACGTTGTAAAACTCTTTATTATTCCAGCTTCGCAGGTGTCTCTTAGGGTATACAATGGGTCGGGAGATTGACGGGTGGTGCCGCGGAAAACCGGGAGACAACCAATGAATTAATAGTTACAGAGCCGAAAAAGGGTTGATAAGGGTTTCTGGACAGGTTTTTTTTTTATTTTAGGACTTCTTATTTGGCTTTCCCAATATGATTACTATATTTTGAAGATAAACAATGATACAAGATTACCTGTACCTACTGTACCTTCACAGCTTTTCATAACATATGAAAATTACCTATACATATATTTATCTCGATATATTGATACCACTTGGAAGATATTACAAGAAGTCTAATTTTTGTTTTAGAATTTTAGGAGATTGCGCTGCAAGACTTTTTAAAGCATCACGTAAATACACAGAAAATATATCTAAAGCAATAATATTATATGTTTATATCATTGATCTAAAGTTAAAAAGTAAAACAACATTATCTAAGTCTATATTAACTGGCCGGTTAGCTCAGTTGGTAGCACTCTGCCTTCTGAGCCGCTGGTCCCGGGTTCGATTCCCGGACAGGTCAAACATTTGTGTGTATGAACATGTCCGTTTGACCTGTGTCTGGGTGTGTATATGTATATAAAGTAAATATATAAGTATATATCAGTCATCAGGTTACCATAGTACAGGCTCTGCCTAGTTTGGGTCCTGAAGACCTTGTCTGAATATTGAGAAAAAGAAAAAAATAAAATAAATTAAGTGCCTACACTTTTCTATGCCAGTTCTTATTTGAGCTATATCAATGTAAAATTTATGCATGAATATGCCAAGCGTTCTTTGTCTAATATAAGGTAAGCATAGAAGGTTGCGACTCCTGTTCAATTTCAATATTCATCTATTACATGAACTTCCACTTTCACTACGTAAAATTTCCCTTCAACGCGCCTTCTTGAAAGTTTAATCAACAGCAAAGATGTTAGTAAGTGCTTTCTGGGTATCGAATAAATAGAATTCATGCGAGCAAAGTGACTACTTCACTGCTACGTCTCGAGCGAGACTTAGTCGCGACGTTTACAGGGAAGATTGTGGAAAAATAAATTTTGCAAATGGAATGAGACTCCGAGTAAGGTTGCCACGTTTACAACAAAAATAATCAATTAACTTCGTTTAAAATTAGAACATAGCATTCTAATTTTGTAACCGGCTACAAGATGTATATTTGTTATAAGTTTATCGCTCAGTTTCAGAATGGACGACAATTATATGCGCACTGCGACCAATCTTCGCAATCGCAAGCGACGGTCGTCGTGGGTCAGTGGTTAGCGACACTGACTTTGGAAGCGCGACCCCGGGTTCGAATCCCGGCCAGGGCAAACATTTCTGTGAATAGCAAAGAGATGTTTGTTCTCGGGTCTTGGATGTTTGTGTAATGTGATTGTGTGTGTCTATGCCTCCCGCGACACAGGGTCTTCTAGTGCGTGTGTGTGTGTGTGTGTATGTGTGAAAAAATCTACACACGAGGTTGTGAGTGGATGTATATGTAGCCCAGCAATTCTTGTATCTGTTGGTAAACGTGACGCTTGCCAATGCCGAAGTCGAAGTCGAAGTCGAAGTCGAAGTCAAAGTCGAAGTCATAAATGATTATGACGTTATCACGTAAATCTATCATCCGTAAACCGACTTTACAGACAACCAATTTTTTATTTAAGAAAAGTCCTCATCATTTTCATTTCAGCCGGAGGATGGGTAAGTAGAAGATAGCACAGTTCTGGAGACGAAACGTATCCAGCTCACGGACCAGTATAATGCGCGTGTCTTTACTCAGAGAAGTCTACGTTGACGGTTGTAACTTGTCTATGAGGACAATCTCCAGAAATTGACTTGATGCCAATCTAGTCAATTCATCATCATCTCAGCCATAGGACGTCCACAGCTGGACATACGTCTCCCCCATTGATTTCCACAAGGACCGATGGGAAGCGGCCCGCATCCAGCCACGGGGACTGGAGGCCTGGTCATACGTTGCACTATCATTTAAGTGGGGGGTTTGCCAATACTCGCCATGCTTGGCAGGCGGGTTGGCGAGCGGAGAATGATGTGCAAACCTCAGAAGGCGCTGCTGCCCACCGTCTGGTACGTGATTACTTAACCAATTCTTACGGTACCCACGGGTAGAGATGGGAGGGTACTATTCATAGCCGGTAGCCTACGGCAAGTTAGGCAATTAGCCCCAATTAATTTCATTATACTAAATGTATTTACGTCTTAAAAAACATTACGGAAAAATTCTAAAAAATCCTACAAATTAAAAAAAAATGAAAACTTAGCTCATTAAATCGCTATCAGTGGGTAAATATCCCAAAATGCTCGCATTGCAACTTTGAATAACAATGCTTAATCTTTCAGCAAGAATTTAATACCATAGTAAAATCGACAACCCTAAACTATCTTAGTGCGGCGCGCATTCGCAAGTTCAGCATTGTTTCATTACACAGATTTTATCCTTTTGATGTCTTCTTATTCAACATTTTTTAATGCCTTTGAATATTCCAAAGAGTCTGATTGGTCCTGACTTTTCTGATGGATGCCCAACTAAAACGGTTTTTATATTCAATATAAATGAGGGTTAGAATCAATAAAACCTTACTAGCTCACCCAGTGAACGTTGGTCAGCCATTTAAATTATCGAAACGTCAAAGTGACACAACACTCCATTTAAATTACTTCACGTTAATAAATTACGGCCAAATCATTTGAATGCATAAAAATTTTTTTACCAAAAAATGGAACTGACTTTAACACTCAAAAGTGGGAAATATCGTCGAGGTATGCGTAGCACTATTCAGTTATTGGAGTGTAACGCAAAAACCGCTTGTCCGATTTCGATGAAACTTAAATGGGACTACCACGAAATATATTATATATATATATATATATAATATATATATTATATTTAATTATCTATATATATAAAAGAATATATATTATATATATACTCTATCAAACACAAAAAGAAATATCAAAATCGGTTCATAAGCGACGAAGTAATCCGTGAACACACAAAAAAAAACATATATATCATCGAATTGAGTAACCGTCTCACCTGATGTTAAGTGATGACGTTGTCTAGGATTTAGCACCTGGGTTTCTATCTCTGTAACCTCTTTATATGTTTTCTGTTTGATTTAGCTCATGTACCTATAATCTTTGGCCTTTCTCTGCTTCTTCTGACTTCATTTTTTTTTAATGAAGCTGTCATAGCGTGTTATGTGGCCAATCATCTTTCCTTACCTTTTTTCCTCCTCCTTGTTAAATAGAATAAATAGAAATTGTTTCCAAGAAAATTAGATGCGTACATATTTTTATGCTAGTAGCGTCCCGCGTTTTCACCCACGTGGTTTACGGTATCCCGCTACCTATCCCACGTAAACTAACTTTTTCCGGGATAAAAGAAGCCTATGCAGTGAATACCTATTTCAATTTAGTTATTTACTATTAAAATATTATCTGTATATTATGATTATCTGACTCTGACTCTGGTTATCTATGTATTATCTGACTGGCCGGTTGGCGCAGTTGGTATCACTCTGCCTTCTGAGCCGCTGGTCCCGGGTTCGATTCCCGGACAGGTCAAACATTTGTGTGTATGAACATGTTTGTTTGACCTGTGTCTGGGTGTGTATATGTATATAAGTATATAATTATATCAGTCATCAGGTTACCATAGTACAGGCTCTGCCTAGTTTGGGACCTTAAGACCTTGTGTGAATGTTGATAAACCAAAAAAAAAAAAAAAAAATTATGTATCACTTTGCGCGTTCGCGTTGACAGTCAAATGAATTCCTACTGAAAATCATTGCTAAGGTTGCCAAACTTTAGGAAAATGCTGAGTTCATTGCTGATACTCATTGCTGGCACCTCGCAACACTGCAATATAGTTCCATGTTTCTTTAATTTTTTTTTATTCATACAAGTTTCATTGTTATTTATCATATATTGTAGTGTTTTGTCAGTAATAAATATATTTTCTTTCTTCCATGTGTTGTTTAAGGGTTTAACCTATCTCCATACCGAATTTCATCAAAATCGGTGCAGTCAATTGAGCGTATAGAAGTAAGAAACATATATACTTACAAACAAAATTTCGCCTTTATAATATTAGTGGGAAGTATTCAAATTGTTACGGTCTCTAACATAAGATTCGACTTTAGAAACGGGGTGTTGTAATGTTTTTGGTTCACGGTATTTCGGCACTGTTGCAAGCACCATGATCACTCAATTTCAATTTCAAAATATCATTATTATCAACATTGAGAGTTATATATATGTACATTTTGACGTGACAACGTCTTATAAATTGGTTTGCCGGGTGACACTTCAAGAAACTGCGTTACGCTCCGCTCACGTTATGCGCTCACAATGAGAGCGAGTGAGAGGCACGCGTCCCTTCCACTCGGGCATGGTTAGCCCGCCTAAGAGCGAGAGAGACAGACATAAAAAGTGAAAGGCACTCAAAGTCGTTGTCACGTAAAACTTTCGCCCGTATACCGACTTTACAGGCAACCAATTTTTTTAGTGTAAGTTAAATCCTAAAAGTACAATGAAATAATATTGTGTTACAAGTTTTCCAAGCAGCCTGTAACGTATGCTATCCCACGCCTATATAAAAATTAGGTAAAATATCACGTGCAAGACATAAACGTCGATATTTATGGGACCTTTAGAAATTAGATATTTCAAACTGACAGGAAACCAAAAAAATATTTTTGTTCTTAGCAAAACTGTGGGAAGATAGAAACAATTGAACCTTTCTTAGTACTGCGAAAGGCGACCGCTTGGAAAAAAATAGAAAGGGTCCGGCTAATGACTTTCCATGAATTGTCTAAAATCCCCAAGGGAAAACCCAAGGACGGTCTAGCACATGTTGGGAGTGGGGTGTGATCTTTGTTAACATAGTAACCAATCAACCAAACTCAAGAGAAGAAAGAAGGCGGGGCTTAGAATTCAAAGAACGGGGGGATGCTTTCCGGCTCCGCTCGCTTAGCGCGGCTTACTTAGTTAAATCCGGAACTCGGGAGTGAGCACAGTTCAATGCGCACACGCATAGCCTAGTCTGAACGAGTGTTTGATTTTGTTTTGTTTGAAGTTTATTTTCTTTAACAAGTATAGGGTAATTCTTTAGTAGTGAGTATAGATTCGTTAGTCTTGTATCAGTGTAAGTTCTGTAGTTTGTTTAGTGTTAAATTCTAATAAATTTGTTTTAATTCTTTAGCTTAATTAGTGTTGAGTAAATGTAAATTCAGTGTTAAGTCTACGAGAAGGGGGTTGCTGATATTAAAGCTAAGTATTCTTAGTGCTTAACTCTTCCTATGGATTTTCCTTTTCTAAAACCTAGCAAATAATAATCAAAACGGCAAATAATATCTTTCTTACGAGTTTTCTATAAAATCAATTTAATAATAACATGTTAATTGTAAATATTACTATGAGTTTGCTAATTTTCTGTAAATCTTTCTTTTAAAATCAATCTAGTAATCATGTTTAAATGATATTTTATTAGATAAAATTAGAGCCTTAAGTAAGCCTTAAATCTTAATTGATTAAATCTTAATGCTAAATTTCATCTAGATTTTACTTTACACCGATTGAATAGTACTACGGAGCCGATAAGTTTTATTAAAATCTTTAAACAGTTCTCAATTTCAAATAGAAGGAGGTGAAATACCGTAGTAAATATACAATACTAAGTAATCAATTTTAAAATCTATATAAAGGAAAATTTTATGGAAGAATGCTTTAAATTTTATTTCTCTTACCTTCTTCTGACTCTTTTTAAATTTAAATGTGTTCATGTGTTATGATAATTTATGTAGCAGGTTAATTATCACCGAGATTATGTTGATACTGTATTGGCCAATACATAGGAGAATATATGATGTTTTAACTAGCGACATAATACAATACATAGGAGGATTATTATATATATTGATGATTTAGTTATTGATATAATACAATACATAGGAGAATATATGATGTTTTAACTACCGACATAATACGATACATAGCAGGACTTATTATATATATTGATGATTTAGTTATTGATGTAATACAATACATAGGAGAATATATGATGTTTTAACTACCGACATAATACGATACATAGGAGGACTTATTATGTATATTGATGATTTAGTTATTGATATAATACAATACATAGGAGGATATATGATGTTTTAACTAGCGACATAATACAATACATAGGAGGATTATTATGTATATTGATGATTTAGTTACTGATATGATACAATACATAGGAAGATTGTTATATATGATAACGATTATATTACTGACATAATACAATACTCATTGACTCGAACTCTTTACTGAATATTGGCTTTATGCGTTACTATTTGGCAAGAAGTTTTGATGAATCTAAATGAATGTTCTAATCCAACGTTTACTAACGTATGAGTTGATGGTTTCATAGGAAGCTTCTGTTTTCTGGAATTTAAGCATGTACAACCCGCAGAATAATGCTTTTGTCAATCAAACCTTACATAAGAGACTAGGTAAAACACTACCTCTGATCAAGAGAGACAATCTTTGTAAATAACACATGATGGAGAGGTCATTAACATAACACGATGGATTACTCACTATTTATATATGTATTCTCATTTGGATTTTTATGAAGTGACTAAAAGTCGTCTTAGGTCGCTCATGAATCTGCTCGTGAGTGCGAAATCGGGCTTTTTCACGTTTATATCAATTTCAAATGAATTTATTAAGTATTATATGTACGAGATATCAAATGATAGTACTGATGAATGGTTCAGAACATGTTCCTTTTCCTGTAATATCAAATGATATAATGACGCGATTGGTAAGATCAATTAATTTGATCTAGCTCTAAAAAAAAATTAACAAAAGAAAGAGCTGACCTAACAAATATGACCTTCTCAAGAGAATAAGACGATTATTCAGCCACAACATTATATTCATAATTTGGCTATAGCTCGAAATGATATTTAAAGAGCTTTGTATTCTAAAGTATATCTTTAGATACATGAAGATATTATCTATTCCGACACCACTTGCTTTATCAAGTAGGGCACATCTTGGCCTTTTATAAATCGGTATTCGACGATGCAAAGTCACTTTATTCATACCACACACAATTTTAAAGATTCGTAAGACCTTTAAGGCCAATCTTTACTCGCAAATTGATGCGCAACGAGGGAAAATCACCCATCCGGGTTTGATATACGGTTGTTTAACCAAAGGATCTTCACATCGCAATAATGCTGACTTTGTTAGAATCACCATGTGTTTATTTAACGCCAAACCCATTTCTTCACAAAAACACACATAACTACTACCTTGTACGCTCTTAACTGAGTGCTACATTGACTGCATGATAGTTTGACCATGTTTGATAAACTTATGTAAGGTGCCGCTTATTAGCATAAGATAACCAAAACTTAGTAATAAGTAAGTCTGGAAAATATAAGATTCTATGAAACCAAACATACCGATTTTACATAACATAATATTAACATTTAGCAGTTGTTTATAGTAACGCGGACAATATTCGACGACATGACATACAACTCTGTTTCAGGATTATTATATCAATGGTTATTTACTATAAACTTACTAATAATAGATCAAGCAATTGACAATAATAGACTATATAACAGCATATAGCTTTATTCTAAGATTATTGAAACTATAATAATCTACTTCTTTAAATGAAAATTAACGACTTCAGAAACTGACATAATTTATATATATTTCATTGTTAGTTCTTATAATTTATCTAGCGATAGGAAAATCGAGGATTAGTTTTGCAATTTTCAATTCAACCTACAGGACCCTTCAACAACCAGCCGGGAGGGCTGTATACTTCGAGGCAGTGCTTTCTTGAAGATTTCAGGTTAGATGCATGTTTTGCCAGCTTACATGTTCCAGCCTAGGATCTGCTCACTTATTTTGCCACTCTAAATTTGAACATTATTGTATTTATGTCTTATTATTTTAGGGTCATTTCATTAGTTATTTTTCTTATGTAAATGCATATGTGACTTTTATTTCAGCACGTCAAACGTAATATTAAATAATTGATATAGGAAAACATAATGAATCATTGTAATCGACGATCACAGCAATACTATAATTTCTACTACGTAATTATAAATAACTCTATTCATCTTAGAACTTCGATAGTTAGTTTGATTATTTAATTAGGTTTCAGAATTGATTAAAGAACGCGTAAATTGTTAGGTTAGACTTCGCGATATTTTAGGTGTTACATTAGATACAAGATCTGAGAAGTTCGTTATATATTATTATAAACTATTTGGGTCAATAAATAAATAGGGTCTCATCACGCATATAATTATAAATACCTTTTATAGATTATTATGAAAGGCAATATAAATATTATTATTAGTAAAAAAAAAACATACACAACGTAAGGTCAGGTAGATAGGTCGGGGTAAGAGAGGGGGGCTGTCTCATCTGTTGCCGTTACCAAGGGATATTCGTCATTAACAATGTAATAATTAATTTTATTGCAACGAAATCAAAAGAACTTGATTACTACATACACAACGTAAAAGCAGTTTGTAATAATTATATAACGACTCGCGTTACACTTATTTTAGTCGATTTACTTTGCATTTTAAACGTAAATAAATAACATGCATATATAAAAGAATGGCATATCTGATTTGTTCGAATATAGGTAGAATATAAATTTCATTTGTTAGAATAAAGGAGATTTATTTGCTCATTAAAGTATATTATTAGACTTTATCTTAACGAAGTTAAATAATCTTGATCTTTTCAAGTAAAATTACATTCATTAGGTATCACACTATAATTTTAGTTATTAAAACGTTTAGGATTTCACCTTTCATATCATACTAAAAGGTATGCGTTTATCGTAACCTTAGAAATTGAATTAATCTTTGAGTTGAGGTTATTGCATAAAGTTTAGTTCAAATAAGTTCGGTATATATGCATAACGGTATAAGTATATAGGAAATATTACGTTTGGCGTGTCTTACATATTTTGGCGGAAATAAGAAACAAAGAAAGATAAAAATAATACAACGCAGTCTTTGGTCGGCGATTTCTAAAGGATAGGGATTTCACAAACTCAATTATTAGACAAAAGAACAGATGCATAAGTTCATTTCGGGATTCCAGCTTTCAACAAAAGTACCGACAGTTTACAATAAGCTCATTGTTGGGGGCTAGTCATTAACCACGTGTTTGTTAAATAGGGATTAAACAATTAGTCGGGCCTGCAAGAAACATTCTTCATTCTTTGTCGGGACTAGTCGTAAAACACGTGTTGGGTAAAAATAAAAAAGGGTCTCGAGGGCAACAACGGTTTAAGATCTTAATGTGTTAGCTTGTAAACCTTTGTTACAAAGATAACAAGGAACTCATAAAAATCTTTGAAGTTATGCTATCTTAGAAATTATAGAAATGTTAGGGTGGCATTATATTGTGACAGATGTTTGGGTTTGGGATGTGGTCTGGTGATACATGTGCATCTTGAGATCGGAAAGAAAACACTACTTTTAACAATGGATAAATGAACCTTTTATTCTTTGTGTCTCAACAATTTTTCTTGTTTGATAGGCCGGAACAAAACTAAATAATTCAGTTTATATTACAAGTGCATTTATACTAAATAAAAATGAATACGCGAAAGAGGAATGATCCGATGTCTACAAATTCCAGTAAAAAGAAGCCCAGATTAGAAACTACTTTAATGGATAATAATGTTGGGGCGGAGATCTTATCTTTTATGGAACAAAAATTTAATGAGATTACAACGCGAATAGAAAGAATAGAGGCTAATTCTAGTATATCGAATGCTTCCACTTCAGAAAGTCAACCGATACCTGAGAACATAGAGTTTAGATCTAATGAGAGATTGGATACCGAGTTAGTGAGGACAACCAACGTTTTTGTTATGAAGCCAGTTCTAGAACAACCGAAATTCGATGGAGTAGGCGCCTTGAATCCAGTTCGTTTTATAGAGAAATTAAGAAGATACATTAAATATGTCAATGCAGGGGATAAATCTTTAGAAATTGCATTAGAATGTTTACAAGGAATACCTCAGAAGGTTATGGAGTTACATAAAGACAAATGGAGTAGCTTTGAAGATTTTGTAAATGACTTCTTAAGTGTGTATTGGAGTTCGCGGGAGCAGGAAAATGCTAAAATAAAGTTAATGAACACGACGTGGTTACCTAACAAAGGAACTACTATGGAAGAGCACTTTGCGCAGCAAATGGATAACGTAAAACAATTAACCATTCCATTAACAGAGAGTGATTTAGTGAAGGGTATCATGCATCATTTTCCAGAGGATATACAACGACTTTGGTTTACGCGAGGTGAAAGGTCAACCGCACTACAGGCTGTGAAGTTTTTAAGAGACATAGAGAAAAATGTTATGTGTCATAAGGGACAGGTCGATTCGCTCAAAACTAGTGTAGATAATCGCCATGTACGTCACAATTACAGGAGGGATAGACAACCTTTTAATAATGGACAATATAGGGCAGTCGCGCCGGTAGTACAAACCAACGCAGTAACTTATAACTCTAGGGGGCGTGGTAAAAGGAATTTCAGAGGTAACACACGACATAATAGAGGACATTCGAGAACGCCATATAATTTTGAAAATAATACTAAATGGGTTAAAGGGGGGATTATAAACCTAGACAAAGAAAGCAACTTACCGGTCTGCACGACAAAGTCTACTTCTAATAACGTAGATAATAATAATAGCGCATCTACTAGCCAGGGAAACTAGATCTAGTTGATTGTAGCGGTTCCTTATAGTCAACAAACGAAGCAATTAACAATAATAGGAACTTGATAGACTCATTGAGTGTTAATATTATAAAGGGGATGATAGATAGAGGTATGAACCTAGAAGCGAGTGAAGCAAGGGTAACTCAGGTAGCTTATAAACAAATGTGTAATATGGGTTGGGAACCAGGACAGAGTTTAGGTATTAGAAATAATGGTCAGTTATATCCAATAAAATCAAGCATGAAGTTAGTGTTTGAAACGGAACGTGATATTAACTTTAAAAGCGACGTTAAAGGTTTAATGTATATAATAGAGGGTTACCAGGGGAAAAGAAAATTTGTTTGTCCAGGGATCATTAAGGAATGTCAAGGTTGCACTTTAACTACGAAATATAGGGAGATAGCCACTTTGTTTAGCGATGTAACTGAAAGTTTTGAGAAGGAATTAGATAACCCATTAATTGAATTGCCGGAAATAAATGTACAAATTGGAAACATCTTAACTAAAGGATTAATAGATACAGGAAGTCAAATAACATGTATTTCTGATAGTTTGTATATAGAGTTATTAAAAGACTTAGGTAAACTGAGTGAAATACCTATTCCTGCCATACAGATCCAGGGGGCAGTAGGTCGTAAAAGCGAGAAGGTAAATAAAATGTGTTTAATCAACTTAAGAATCAATGGATTCGAGCTGTCTGTACCATGTTTAGTTGTAAATAAATTAACTAGGTCTTTAATTCTAGGTATAGATTTTCTAGATCGAGTAAAAGCACAAATAGTTTGTTCTGGGGAGAGATTGCTACGTTTTGAGTATCTTGATAAGTTAATTCAAATAAAGATGGGATTAAATTCTTTAGATGAGGGATCAATCAGGTAGTAATTCAAATAATGACGGGAGTGACAATAGTCAGGGAGGTGGATTGAGCTTAAATTTATCAAGATTGAAATCAAATAAGAATAATCAGGGAGGTGAGTTAGGTTTAAACCTTTTGGAAGCAATTATGAACCCAAGAGCTAATCTAGTAGAGAGGACAAATAGGAGCTTAGCAGATTTTTTCGAACATATTGTTCAAACAACCACAGAAATTGGTACAGTATTGTAGGAGACATAGAGGATTGCTACAATCAAAGTAATCATGAAAGTACTAAATTTTCACCAAACCAAATAGTCTTCGGTAATGAGTCTTTATTGAGCATAGATAAGGCATTAGGAAGGGATAAAATAATATCACAAAACATAGAAAAGGTACATCAAATTCGTGAAAGGGTTAGGGAGCATTTGAAAGAAGCAGCGAGGAAAAGAGCTCTAGCTTTTGATAAATCACATCATACTAGATCTTATGAAATAGGGGAATGGGTCAAGTTGAAAGCGTTAAATAAGTCAGACGCGAAACAAAAGATAACTAAAAAGTTCTCTTTGTTATTTCATGGACCATATAAAGTAGGTGCAGTACCTTATCATAACGTATACACATTAATATGTCCTGAAACTGGTAGAATTATTGGAAATTATAACGCTGTACATTTAGCACGCTATTATATAAGTAAATCAATAAGTGAAAATTAGAAATGAAATGGGAACATTGAGATATCAAAGTTAGTTTAACAAGGAGTGTAAGTCAGTACATATATGTTGTAGTATTAACGAGGGTTCCTGTAGGGAGTAGGTTATATATATAAAAGAGAAAAACCAAAAAAAAATATAAAAAAACTCGAAAATAACAAAAGAGAAAAGGGAGTAGGATATAGTGCTAAAAGTAAGGAATTAGTGAAGTGATAAATCTAAATAGTTCTAGATTTGATAATCAGTCATTTAGGTAATATAGTAAGGCTATAACTAGTATAAGAACTAGGCTACAATTTTACGTATAGGAGGCAGATTAGTTTAATTTGATAGTATAAGTTTAATCAAAGATAAGATTATTTCCATGTATGAACATAGCTAACTTACTAGTTGCCAAATTGATTTTTTGTAATAAAATAGTTATAATGAAAATAAAATTAAGAACATTAAGTGTGATTGGTTTTATTTATATACATATATCATCATTATTAAGTACCTAGAAAAGGAGCAATGTATGTGTCCAACATTGTTTAGTCACAATCTCGTACACATCCAGGGAGGTGGATGTAACGTATGCTATCCCACGCCTATATAAAAATTAGGTAAAATATCACGTGCAAGACATAAACGTCGATATTTATGGGACCTTTAGAAATTAGATATTTCAAACTGACAGGAAACCAAAAAAATATTTTTGTTCTTAGCAAAACTGTGGGAAGATAGAAACAATTGAACCTTTCTTAGTACTGCGAAAGGCGACCGCTTGGAAAAAAATAGAAAGGGTCCGGCTAATGACTTTCCATGAATTGTCTAAAATCCCCAAGGGAAAACCCAAGGACGGTCTAGCACATGTTGGGAGTGGGGTGTGATCTTTGTTAACATAGTAACCAATCAACCAAACTCAAGAGAAGAAAGAAGGCGGGGCTTAGAATTCAAAGAACGGGGGGATGCTTTCCGGCTCCGCTCGCTTAGCGCGGCTTACTTAGTTAAATCCGGAACTCGGGAGTGAGCACAGTTCAATGCGCACACGCATAGCCTAGTCTGAACGAGTGTTTGATTTTGTTTTGTTTGAAGTTTATTTTCTTTAACAAGTATAGGGTAATTCTTTAGTAGTGAGTATAGATTCGTTAGTCTTGTATCAGTGTAAGTTCTGTAGTTTGTTTAGTGTTAAATTCTAATAAATTTGTTTTAATTCTTTAGCTTAATTAGTGTTGAGTAAATGTAAATTCAGTGTTAAGTCTACGAGAAGGGGGTTGCTGATATTAAAGCTAAGTATTCTTAGTGCTTAACTCTTCCTATGGATTTTCCTTTTCTAAAACCTAGCAAATAATAATCAAAACGGCAAATAATATCTTTCTTACGAGTTTTCTATAAAATCAATTTAATAATAACATGTTAATTGTAAATATTACTATGAGTTTGCTAATTTTCTGTAAATCTTTCTTTTAAAATCAATCTAGTAATCATGTTTAAATGATATTTTATTAGATAAAATTAGAGCCTTAAGTAAGCCTTAAATCTTAATTGATTAAATCTTAATGCTAAATTTCATCTAGATTTTACTTTACACCGATTGAATAGTACTACGGAGCCGATAAGTTTTATTAAAATCTTTAAACAGTTCTCAATTTCAAATAGAAGGAGGTGAAATACCGTAGTAAATATACAATACTAAGTAATCAATTTTAAAATCTATATAAAGGAAAATTTTATGGAAGAATGCTTTAAATTTTATTTCTCTTACCTTCTTCTGACTCTTTTTAAATTTAAATGTGTTCATGTGTTATGATAATTTATGTAGCAGGTTAATTATCACCGAGATTATGTTGATACTGTATTGGCCAATACATAGGAGAATATATGATGTTTTAACTAGCGACATAATACAATACATAGGAGGATTATTATATATATTGATGATTTAGTTATTGATATAATACAATACATAGGAGAATATATGATGTTTTAACTACCGACATAATACGATACATAGCAGGACTTATTATATATATTGATGATTTAGTTATTGATGTAATACAATACATAGGAGAATATATGATGTTTTAACTACCGACATAATACGATACATAGGAGGACTTATTATGTATATTGATGATTTAGTTATTGATATAATACAATACATAGGAGGATATATGATGTTTTAACTAGCGACATAATACAATACATAGGAGGATTATTATGTATATTGATGATTTAGTTACTGATATGATACAATACATAGGAAGATTGTTATATATGATAACGATTATATTACTGACATAATACAATACTCATTGACTCGAACTCTTTACTGAATATTGGCTTTATGCGTTACTATTTGGCAAGAAGTTTTGATGAATCTAAATGAATGTTCTAATCCAACGTTTACTAACGTATGAGTTGATGGTTTCATAGGAAGCTTCTGTTTTCTGGAATTTAAGCATGTACAACCCGCAGAATAATGCTTTTGTCAATCAAACCTTACATAAGAGACTAGGTAAAACACTACCTCTGATCAAGAGAGACAATCTTTGTAAATAACACATGATGGAGAGGTCATTAACATAACACGATGGATTACTCACTATTTATATATGTATTCTCATTTGGATTTTTATGAAGTGACTAAAAGTCGTCTTAGGTCGCTCATGAATCTGCTCGTGAGTGCGAAATCGGGCTTTTTCACGTTTATATCAATTTCAAATGAATTTATTAAGTATTATATGTACGAGATATCAAATGATAGTACTGATGAATGGTTCAGAACATGTTCCTTTTCCTGTAATATCAAATGATATAATGACGCGATTGGTAAGATCAATTAATTTGATCTAGCTCTAAAAAAAAATTAACAAAAGAAAGAGCTGACCTAACAAATATGACCTTCTCAAGAGAATAAGACGATTATTCAGCCACAACATTATATTCATAATTTGGCTATAGCTCGAAATGATATTTAAAGAGCTTTGTATTCTAAAGTATATCTTTAGATACATGAAGATATTATCTATTCCGACACCACTTGCTTTATCAAGTAGGGCACATCTTGGCCTTTTATAAATCGGTATTCGACGATGCAAAGTCACTTTATTCATACCACACACAATTTTAAAGATTCGTAAGACCTTTAAGGCCAATCTTTACTCGCAAATTGATGCGCAACGAGGGAAAATCACCCATCCGGGTTTGATATACGGTTGTTTAACCAAAGGATCTTCACATCGCAATAATGCTGACTTTGTTAGAATCACCATGTGTTTATTTAACGCCAAACCCATTTCTTCACAAAAACACACATAACTACTACCTTGTACGCTCTTAACTGAGTGCTACATTGACTGCATGATAGTTTGACCATGTTTGATAAACTTATGTAAGGTGCCGCTTATTAGCATAAGATAACCAAAACTTAGTAATAAGTAAGTCTGGAAAATATAAGATTCTATGAAACCAAACATACCGATTTTACATAACATAATATTAACATTTAGCAGTTGTTTATAGTAACGCGGACAATATTCGACGACATGACATACAACTCTGTTTCAGGATTATTATATCAATGGTTATTTACTATAAACTTACTAATAATAGATCAAGCAATTGACAATAATAGACTATATAACAGCATATAGCTTTATTCTAAGATTATTGAAACTATAATAATCTACTTCTTTAAATGAAAATTAACGACTTCAGAAACTGACATAATTTATATATATTTCATTGTTAGTTCTTATAATTTATCTAGCGATAGGAAAATCGAGGATTAGTTTTGCAATTTTCAATTCAACCTACAGGACCCTTCAACAACCAGCCGGGAGGGCTGTATACTTCGAGGCAGTGCTTTCTTGAAGATTTCAGGTTAGATGCATGTTTTGCCAGCTTACATGTTCCAGCCTAGGATCTGCTCACTTATTTTGCCACTCTAAATTTGAACATTATTGTATTTATGTCTTATTATTTTAGGGTCATTTCATTAGTTATTTTTCTTATGTAAATGCATATGTGACTTTTATTTCAGCACGTCAAACGTAATATTAAATAATTGATATAGGAAAACATAATGAATCATTGTAATCGACGATCACAGCAATACTATAATTTCTACTACGTAATTATAAATAACTCTATTCATCTTAGAACTTCGATAGTTAGTTTGATTATTTAATTAGGTTTCAGAATTGATTAAAGAACGCGTAAATTGTTAGGTTAGACTTCGCGATATTTTAGGTGTTACATTAGATACAAGATCTGAGAAGTTCGTTATATATTATTATAAACTATTTGGGTCAATAAATAAATAGGGTCTCATCACGCATATAATTATAAATACCTTTTATAGATTATTATGAAAGGCAATATAAATATTATTATTAGTAAAAAAAAAACATACACAACGTAAGGTCAGGTAGATAGGTCGGGGTAAAAAGGGGGGGTGTCTCAAGCCCCTTATATAAAACTTATAGCATGTTTATATATTTATTTATTTATATATAGAAACACCAACAGTATACATATTAGACAATCTTAAAAGTAACATTCACTTATAAACTAAGTTCTGATACGTATACCTTTTACAGGTGTTTACAACATTCTCCATATAAAAAGTGGTTCAACGGCTTCATGTTAGTCGGTAATTTCAAAATGTGCATATTACTATCCATAAGTAATGTACTTTCTATACAATAGCAGTAATAATTATGTAAGTTTTAGTAGAGAACATTACATTTTTAGCTTGTATTAAACAACCATGATCACTAGTAAACTGCAACGAGAGGCAAACATAAAAAATACACATTAAAAACAATATTTCTAAAGTCAACTCTCACATCCACATAGTTTTCCTATCAGTCGAATTGAACAAGTCCATATTCGTAGAGACCTTAATAAGACTATTATATAAGATATTTTATTAATTTCATGAACTTATCTAATGTATGCAATTTACAAGAATGAGAAAACAAAACCAGTATTATGCTAGTCAATAACTCAAGGAAGCAGACTTGCTCCAATTAGAAGCAGATCTCGTGCAAGCATTATTCAAATGGAGCATACAGTTTAAGCTGAACTTAGTCTGCCTGCCTCTTAATTGATCCAATCGTCTACTGGTATCTATATACCAGTAGACGACGGAAAAGGCCATCCTTTTCATACTACTTTAACAGTGATGTTTTACTAAAGATGACGTATATTCATACTGCGCGGTGCTTAAATTTTGTTCCTTTACGACATGAACATTTCAGGCAGGCGTGCTTCATTGTAGACCGCATCATCACTTAACATCAGGTGAGATAGTGTTCAAACGCCTGCCTATTCCCAATAAAAAAAACATGCTTACCACGACAGATAATACGGTACAAATAATATAGAAAAGGATAGTTATGTTTAGACTTGCGCTTGAAATACGCGTCGTAATCATAATTAATACAATTGACTTAATTTTGCCGCCTACTTTAATGTATAGTAAGCAGACTATTATAGATTATTTAATAGTTTTAAGACTAAAAATCAGACTTTCACTACTTATCTGTGCAATGATTTTAACATTTTCTTGGAAACATTCCTACTAATCCCACTAATCCTACTAATATTATAAAGGTGAAAGTTTGTCTGTATCTTTATTACTTCTTCACGCTCAAACGGCTAGACCGATTTCGATGAAATTTAGTATGTAGATACCTCAGGTCCCGGAAAAATACATAAACTACATTTCATCATCATCATCGATCATCACCATGCGGGTAAACCGCGTGGCGAAGCTAGTATTATTATAAATGTGAATATTTCGACGGATGGATGGATGTTTGTTACTCTTTCACGCAAAAACTACTAAACTGATTTGGATAAAATTTATATGCTGCTTTGATAAGCAAATAACTCAAAAAACTTCTGTTATTCCTTTACACTCAAACAGTTGTACCGGATTCGATGCAAAGCTTGGTCTTGGTGTACTAGTTAAATAATATCTCGACCAAAAAATACATTACAAAGTAAACTATTTTACTTGCCCAATGGACATAAGCAGCTTGCATCCAGCACTATACTTTATACTTTACATTACTTTATATACCCTAACCAATATCACTTAAATTTTTGAATTTACTATGCAATATCATTGGCATATTTTATACATTTACTATTGTTTCATACTAATTTAAAATATAGGCAATAAATGTTTATATAAGGGTATTTGAACTTTGGGATCCAGTGCATACAATAAATTTCACCCCTCTAAAATCGCGTGGCAGCATCAGCGCTGGGTTTGCCATAGTCTTGGCTTCAATCCAAAGTCAATTATCGACTCCGAGGCGGAGAGACTTCGGCAATTATTTCTCATTTGTGTTGGAACACCTTAACGAGTATTCAGGTGCGGTTTGAATGATACTTGACGCCGTCGGTTCTCGCAGTTTTTGGCGCGCAGTCAGCGCTGCAATTTATAGAACGACTCCGGTGATTAAAGTTAGAGTGGTGAGCTGTGCTGAACTGGTCGGGCTTACTCTATTGTTTGTTGGTTCCAGCTCTTAATCAAAAGTTCTACATTTAAAGATTTCAATTCAAATTAAGAACAAAAGGCTTTAAATTGTCTGAATTATGACTTAAACCCACTAATATTATAATTGTCAAAGTTTGGATGGATGTTTGTTATTTAATCAGGCCAGAACGGATGAATGGATCTGGATGAAATTTGGAGCAGGAATAGATTATAGTCTGGAATAGCATATAGGCTACTTGTTATCACGAAAATGTATGCTTCCCGTGGAATAATTGATGTAGCGGGAAAACCGTAATCCACGGAGGTGAAACCGCGGGGCACTATTAGTAGTTAATAAATAGGTGATTTGATAACTGTAATTTGCACGTACGTCGTCAACATACTCAGATGAATATTTTCTTAAAATCGTTTTATTTAACTTTGGTGAGAAGGTTATTTTTTTAAATTTATTTATATAATCCTACAGCGTCACATTAAACCAGTATGTAGTAAATCTAAGCTTAAGTATGGCCAAAATAGGATTACACATATTAAAATTATATGACAAAGTGTTAAGTGTGTGTTAAGTGATAGCAAATGGCGGTTGTAATATTGAGTAATTATAGCATCTAAAATACGTTCATAAACTTAAACTGCCAGCCTGGTGTCAGATTTAGACAGTTTGTTATATGACTTAGCGACTGTTGTCGAAAATAAAAATTGAGATAGATAGGTTAACATACCCTCAAATTACACCTCACACCAATACCTCGAGATTTAGACATCAACGCTTTAAACCAACATTTTTCGTCGTCCTCTAGTATGGATAAACTAGATAAAATTAACACACTTACACTTCTTTCTTCTTTGCCAACTCCCAATTTGTCCTCTTTAAGTTTCACTCAATTCACAGCTTGTGATGTTCAAAAGAGCGTAATATCTATTGCATCGAATGCTGTGGGCCTTGATAATATAAGTCGCAACATGATAATTCCAATTTTAGACCTAATTAATCCTATCCTTTGTCATATTTTTGATTACTCCATATTGAATGGTGCTTTTCCGTCCATATGGAAAGAAGCCCAAGTCATTCCTTTACCAAAAAAACTGAACCCTAAATCTTTTTCCGAGTATCGTCCTATATCCATTCTTCCATTTCTTTCTAAAGCTTTTGAACGTTTAATTTATAATCAGTTGAGCTCATTTCTTAATAAAAATAGCTTACTGAATCCTTATCAATCAGGTTTCCGTCCTGCTCATAGCACCGTTACTACCCTGGTCAAGGTTACGGATGACATTAGAGCTGGTATGGAGGAGGGTAAGGTAACTGTGCTCACCCTCCTCGATTTCAGTAATGCTTTTAATACCGTGGACTTTGATATCCTCCTTGAACTATTGCGCTCTATGAACATATCTCCATCTGCAATTGACTTTTTTCACAGTTATCTGTATGGTCGCCGACAGAGAGTTCGCCTTGACGATTCGTTTTCTTCTTGGTGTAGCACTACGTCCGGCGTCCCACAAGGTGGCGTTTTATCTCCGCTCCTCTTCGCTACTTTCATAAACTCTATATCTAATAACATCACTTCCTACCATCTCTATGCAGACGATTTTCAGATTTATTCACAAGCTCATCCTAAAAATTTATCTGAATCTATTTCAGCCACTAATGGTGATCTGGTTCGTATATCAAACTGGAGCAAATTGTTTGGTCTTAAAATCAACTCTGCAAAAACCCAGTTAATCATAATAGGTAGTTCACGTATGCTATGTAAGATCGACGAGAATCAATTACCATTGGTCACTTTCGAAGGACTAACAATACCTTTCCGCAAAGAGGTCAAGAACCTAGGGGTGATCATTGATCAAACGTTTTCATGGGGTCCGCAGCTTCTTGATGTAAGTCGTAAACTATATGCTTCAGCAGGAGCTATGAAACGGCTTAGGAACTTTCTTCCAACTGCTACCAAAGCTACTCTTGCACAGTCTCTTCTGCTCCCAATCTTAGACTACGCTGACGCCTGTTATTTAGACTTAACAGAAGAGCAGTTCAATAAACTTGAGCGTCTCCAAAACTTCTGCATCCGCTTCATATTCGGTTTACGTAAATACGACCACATTTCTAATTTCCGACATAAGCTCAAGTGGCTCCCTATTCGCCTTCGCCGGAATACTCATATCCTTTCCCTGCTTTACAGTATATTATTCAATCCCTTGTTCCCGCGCTATCTCAAAGAACGTTTTCAGTTTCTTCACCTTGAACATTCTTTGTCACTGAGATCGTCAGAAACACTTTTATTAAAGACACCCTTACATAGTACCTCGTTCTACAACGCGTCATTTACAGTGAGAGCTGCTCGCCTTTGGAATAATTTACCAGTATCCATAAGACAGTCTCCTTCGTTGAACATTTTTAAAAGTCGAATCAAATCTCTGTATTTTAATCAAATTGGTGTAAGTTAGTTATCCTATGGTATTTTACTTTAAACTATTAGTATGTGTATTCTGCTTCATATTATTTAGTTTAGTTTAGTATTATGTATTTTGATGTATTCGTATGTATCAACATATTTATATATATATATTATATAACCTATTATATGTATTGTATTTTATTTATAGTATGTATTAGCTTTATATATGTAAGTACATGTTGTATTCTATAAGTATATGCGCCTTATGCGCTTAGGGTTTAGGTAATCTATTATTTTTCATTTAGTTTACTGTACAGCTTTCAGGTGAAAGCATGCCACCATTATTTTTGTTGAAATCCTCCAAAACAAAAGGTTGACTGGAAGAAATCGCTTTAAGCGATAAGTCCGCCTTTTGTTTCTCCAGGATATTGTAAGCTATAAGCTATCTTTAAATAATAAGGCTATTAAGTTACTTTTGTAAAACTTGGAGAAACAAATAAAGAATTTTCTATCTATCTATCTACACCAATGTTATGGTTGAAACTGTCACTTCCAGACACTCATAGCGCTTGTGAACTCATACCTTTTTAACTAGCTATTCGAATAGACAAGCTCTTAAGTGCTTCTTTTTAAACCGACTTCAAAAAAAGAGGAGGTTCTTAATTCAAACCATAAGTTTTTTTTAATGGATTGTTTAGTATATGTTGAGTTTAGTTTAATTTATTTATTTATCTGGACACGCTTCCGGCCGGTAGCGGGTTAGAACATTTGAGTTATCTATAGGCTACCAATAGCAGTGGATTGCTTAAATGTTATTACTACAATAACATTTGAGCAATCCACTGCTATTGGTAGCTCAGTATTGTAATGACAAGTATATTTTCATATATTCACAACATTAACAAGGTAACATTAACATAATTGAAAAATAATTTAGAATAGCAATAAAATAATCTAACTTAAAATAAAAAAATAAAAAAATTTAATGAAAACTAAATTAAATCTAAAACGGGCCCCTGCGGCATTGTACCCAAGATGCTGGAAGCGTTCCCTCTTTGTATTGCTAGGCTAATACGTTGAGCGAGGAAGCTACCAGCTCTTCGGTCTCCAAAGACGTCACACACTCTCTTGGAAATGTCCTTGAAGAAGTAACTAGTTATAAGTTATTGTATTGTAATTAGTTATTAGTGTTTTATTTCAATAAAGGCATTTGCCCCATAAAAAAAAGTTTAATTTATGAAATGATTTTCATGACAAGCATAGGTTACAATATGCGCTCAGCAATATCTCATTTTCCCGCAAAACTGTTTACGGGCATCACGACTCGTGAAATGGCAACTCAACTTGTTTGACAAATGACTGGCAAAGATGTTACATCACACCATAGTCCATGTTCGGAGCTATATAAATCACAGGCGAAGTTCGTGGCAAGTTCCAGACATTAGCTACACGCGGCGTCCGCAGTAAATCGCGACCAAGCTTGTGCCCACAAGTAGCGTTATTGAGCTGCTTTAATTACAGAAAATAATACGCTTTTTTAGTTAAACGTGATGAAACGGCTATGCTCGGGGTTTCTCAAAAGTTTCTCAAAAGTTTCCCAAATCAGAAATGAGGAGATTTAGAAAAACGAAGGTGACCAACATAGCCCAGTGGATGTAAACTCTAAGGCTTTCACGGCCGGCGTTGCATGTTGTATGTATTGCTTCCGGGCTGTTTGGCCGTGGTCTATGCGAAACGTCTGGAACAAAAGTTTCACATAGACCACGGCCAAACAGCCCGGAAGCAATACATACAACATAGCCCAGTGGGTTTCTAAGTTGAAGTGGCAGTGGGCAAGACAAATGACTGGCCGGTTGGCGCAGTTGGTAGCACTCTGAGCCGCTGGTCCCGGGTTCGATTCCCAGACAGGTCAAACATTTGTGTGCATGAACATGTCTGTTTGACCTGTGTCTGGGTGTGTATATGTATATAAATATATATATCAGTCATCAGGTTACCATAGCACAGGCTCTGCCTAGTTTGGGACCTGAAGACCTTGTGTGAATGTTAATAAATAAAAAAAATAAAACTACTCCGAGCTCGAAGAACTGATAGCCGTTGAGGTGGTAAGGTTCTCGAACGAAGAATCGAATGATCGACACTATTATGTGTTGCCAAGTTAAGTGTTATTTTAAATAACACAAGTATCTCGCAGTATGATAGTCGTGTATAGAAACTTGATATATTAATGATAAGAGAAGAGCTGGATGCGAGCCGCTTCCAACCGGTCCTTGAGAAAATCAATAGGGGAGGCCTATGCCCAGCAGCTGACCTCCTATGGCTGAAATTATGATGATGATGATGATATTAATGATAGCCCTATTTAGTAAAAATATAGCTGTAAGTATTAATATAATACAGCTTTATTTTCCTAAGCAGGTACATGTGTTAAATGAATGGCAGTGTCGAAAGAGGAAGGCCTAAGCGATGTTTCCGAAATCAGATTGAGGAAGTTCTAAGAAAGGGCCAGGTCAAGAGTACTCTAAACTGACTCTTTTGCATGAAAGGTCTGATGGGCGTGGATGAAGCGAAAGAAACGTTTCAGGATTATAGCAATTAGAAGGTTGCTGTCTCTGCCGACCCCTATGGGAATAAAACCTACAATGATATTTGAGCAATTCACTAGCTGTTGTCAGACTATGGAACTCAAGCTCTATTATTGATGATTAGACTAAGATTAATTATCAATAACATTACTAGAATTCGATAATTTAATAAAATTGCGGGTAGTTGTAGTTAAAATACTGTTGCTGACTAAAAAGCAATTGGCCAGCAACTTAAAACTTGTCTAATATTAGAGATAGCATTGTAAGGAATTGTACGAATTTGAATTAAGGCGCAATAAGTATATAAGCCTTTTGACTTTAAAAAATACAAGTTAGTAGTTTGTGTGTTTGAAAAAATTAGGAGCATTATCAAGCTAGATACAATATTACCATTCCTAGCATCTGTGTTTATTAACAGACTTCTAAAAAAGGGTGAGTTTCCCAAATCAGTTATATTTACTTATGTTTTTTTAGCGCAGAACACTGTCACCTGTGAACTGACTTATCACTTTTTTCAGCCGAAAGTACAAATGGTACCTTCAGATTAAAGAAATGTCATTAAAATCGGCGAAATGAAAATGTTCATAATTTTCATGGAATATTTGGAATTTATCATCGATGAAAATTGTCATCATTACGCTTATTAGTATTAGTTGTACTTTTGTATGTATGTCTAGATTTTATTATTTCGTGTCGTAAAAATGGTAACAAAGTTGTACTTACAGTTAGTTACATCTACATACGTAAATTAAGACAAACAGTTAGTCACCTTTATTGAACACTAGCTGCGCCCCGCGGTTTCACCCGCGTGCACTACGTTTTTCCCGCTAACTCAGTTATCCCACGGGAACCATACTTCTTCCAGGACAAAAAGTAGCCTATGTCCTTCTCCAAAGTCCCATGTATCTTTATACCAAATTTTATCTAAATCGGTCAAGCCGTTTTCATGTTATGTCGTGACAACGGAAAACGGGTTTCATTTTTATATATATAGATTATTTAGCGATTGTTTACCTGAAAAAAAAATGAACTATAAGCTTCAATGTTAGCTTTGAATATGATAAACAGTATTGTGATACTATTATTCTATTTATTATTCATCGTTTCATAACGGGCATATGATAAGTAAGGGATACCGGACCTCATTCAATTAGAAGACTCCTTACGCTTTCATTCTAAACAAAAATGACGCGTTGTTATTTCCACGTGTGATTCATCGCATATGACAGCTTCATACTTGGAAAACAGGACAAGTGGCTTATCAGCGAGATAACGGATT
This sequence comes from Apeira syringaria, assembly GCA_934044485.1. Classification (NCBI taxonomy): domain Eukaryota; kingdom Metazoa; phylum Arthropoda; class Insecta; order Lepidoptera; family Geometridae; genus Apeira; species Apeira syringaria. Next base: position 17,238,323 of record OW203662.1, on the reverse strand, counting down.
CTTTACGCCTGGCCCTTTTATTCTAGGTTATGAATGATATGAAAATGCGTTAATCGATAAAAATGTTGATGAAAATAGCCGTGTACGAGACCTGGCTACTGGGGAGTTAAATAAATACTTATTGTTTGAAATACATTAGCGTGAATTCAATGAATAGCGCTATCATTTTTTACTGTAAACGGCATATGTTGGCATCGCTTTAAATACAAGAGGAACTTTGTTATTCTTTTTTCTTTTCTTTGTTGATCTTTGTTATTTTGTTATTGTTGTTGAAAACTAGCTGCGTTCCTAACATGGACAGAGTCTCACCATTACTCAGTTATTCCACGAGAAACGTACACTTTTCCAGGATTAAAAGTAAGTTTTACGCTATGCCGGACTATAATCTATCTTTGTGTCAAATCCAACATCCAGATAAGTTCATTCGTTCTGGCGTGATTGAGGAACAAACTTTTTTTTTGTTTTTTAATACTGTTAGATCTAGCGTTTGACCACTATTTCGCTTGACGGTCAATGACGATGTGGTCGAAGATGTTATCACGCTAGACCTGTTGCTCACTGGCTCTCAAGCACAGCTGCTGAAATAAAATGAACACACTATGTGTTTGGTGACAGTTTTTCAAACTTGAGGTTGATAGCTAGCCAGGTACTCGAAAATACTCTACCTCCACGATGGAAATTTGATAACGGTGTTACCTACATCGGAAGCTCAAGCTGTTGTTGGGGATCGAACCAGTGTCCGTTTGTTTGACAGCCGACGCCCCCCCTCGCTGAGCTGTCATCGCTTCAAAACTCTACTTACCATAACTCTAAAACCATTGTCCCAATAAAAAAAACAATATGAAAATAATCCTATTAGCACTATCATTCATCGACAAATTAAAACCTCACAATATACTCATCTATTGGTATTGGAAAAACCCCTCTAACGACCACAAAAATCTTAACATTGAGGTCGTTTTTCCTTTAATGAAATCCGAGGGTGGATAATGCCTTACCTAGAAAATTACGCAATGAGATGAATGTACCCTAATTATTACCACGAACAAAACGATTGGTTCGAAATACAAAACCTTATACTTTAATTATAGTAATTTATTTAGTACTTAGGGAAGTCTATAGCTTGCAAGGCATGCTTAAGAAGTGCCTTGCGACTATGTATTGTTGTAAGGCTACAGAGCCTTACAACAATACAGCAGAATACAGCAGCTATTAAATCTACTCTAACAGAAATCTTCAAGTCCTTCTCGCTAGGGTGACCTCCGCGCATTGAGATACAAGTTTATTCTCAGGTCAAAGAGTAAGGCACTTACTTGCGGTGATGGATATATGATTCAAATTTGCCTAATCCAAAAGATTAATCATCATCATCATCATCTCAGCCATAAGACGTTCACTGCTGGACATATGCCTCCCCCATTGATTTCCACAAGGACTAGTTGGAAGCGGCCATAAAAAGATTAATACCTTTTAATAAATCTAATAGTAACTTTTTCTGTCTATTACATTTTCATTCCTAAATCACTGAACCAATTTTGATGAATTTTAAAATAGATGGGACCTTTGAGAAGAACATAGCAGACTATATCTGGGAAAAAGTATAGTTTCCATGGCATTATTGAAGTAGTAGGAAAACCACTAGAAAATATCAATCGACTATGCTTCTTCAGACACTTATGTTTTTCTGAAATAAACGCCCATATTTAACGACCAGGTTTGACCTTTAAGGGCTCGTTTTGGCGTTCACCAAAATTTAAACGTGCGATTATCAATTAACCGTCGGTCAACTGTATGGTAAAACTATTAGACAGACGGTTAAATACATAACCAGACACTTCAAATTTTGGTGAACTGTAAACTTCACCCGCAATTGGATGAGATATGATATCATAAAACTATCCTTTCATAATTTTCCAAATATTTATGAGTACCTATTATTAGATTACTATCAACGAAAATGTGTTAGCAAAAACCAGTACTCTCAATACCTTACGGAAATGTTTTCATTCAAGTGCATAATTATATTGAGAACCTTGAATATTCTCTATTTAAAAATAGCAATATACTGATATATAACACTACCACTATTACTTATACTCACAATGCAATTGCATATACTGTATAATACAATGCAATGCTTAGGATATTCTCGACAATGCAATCTCCTCAAATGCGAGCACGTAGGTACCTACCCTCCGCTACGCGTTCTGTCCCTGTACCAATACGCCAAGCTTTAAGCCAACAAAATAAACGTTCAGAGACCAGCGTGATTTCAATTTGCGCAATACTCACCCACAATACGACGTTGAAGCAAAACAAAGTGTACTTGATACAATAGATGTTGGACTCGAGTTTGCCGACTGCCGGGCCGAGGCCCGTTCCCGTCCCAGCTCCAGCCATTTCACTTGAACAACACTTCACAATATTTAATTTTCGAAAAGGAATTCGCGGTCCATTCACGGCCCCGATCGTATAGTAACTGTTTGGTTATCAGAGATAAAGCGTTACACATCGAACTGCTTATCTGTGTTTGCTATGATAAAAACGTATGAAAAGATAATGGGTATGAATTGCCACGCCTGGTATTTTTAAGTATGCCATTGTCAGAAATGTACCTCGATCGAGTCTTTTGTTTTGAAGACACACGTTTATCAGCTCTAACAGCACGCTAATGTGACACGAATCAATTTTCTACTATAAAAATGGCGCGTACTTACAAATGGCGCCTCTTGCGCGTGGTGAAAATTAGAACTATTAAATTGTGACAATCGTATTGAGCAAGGCGATTGCAAGGAGGTTCGATCTTTCTGCTTATTTATTCTCGTAATGTCAATTCTTATATATATTATTTGAAGAAATTAAAAATCCGCAATGGGTACGTACGGCAACTGAGTATATGGCCCAGTGTTTGTTATCGAACTCCTCCAAAACGGCTTGTATGATTTTTTAGTGCGCAACTTAGAAATTCTTCTAAGGGTCATTAAGTATTTTTCACCCTCCTACCCTCACCCTCCATTTTTATCGCGATTTTAGTATTTTAGTATGGGCAAATATCCAAATAATCTTACTGTTGATCATAGACGTGAAGTAATTTTAATGAAGGGTCGTGTCACTTTGACATTTCAATAAAATAAGTATAAGGGAGAACAACGTATGTCAGGTCAGCTAGTTTTTATATATTTACATTTTTGAACTAATCCACTTTAAAGCAGATTTAAGCGCGAACTTTTCAGTAATTTGAAATCTCGGGTAGACTTATTTATTTTTAAATGAATTTCAATAAAGTCAATTTAGGTTGTCAATTTAGTTGTACTTATTTTACAATTTTAACCAATGTTTTATCAGTTACCCCAGAATTTTCTCATTCGATGATCATACAAAAAATATTTTTTCATTCAAATACAAATTTGTATGGTATAAAAAAATATATTTATTGATTTTTTGACAAAAAATGGAACATCTGTCTTCATTCAACTGTATTTTAAGATTTTACTCGATGTTATAAAAGCTCCTAACTGGTTTTGATAAGCATTTAATGGGACCACATCGGAAGTGTCAAAGCGGATAGTCTTTCAAACTAAACATATTTTCAAAATCGATCAACAGTTTGACAGAGAAATAGGCGAACATAGATAAAAAATGTATACAGTGGAACATAGAACCAACTTTGTTGTATACGGTTAAAAATAATTCGAATATTTTCTCTTTATTTCTAAAAATATACTGCAAAAATAAACACAAATTAATATCTATAAAATTGCCGATTATTCACAAAAACAATTATCTATTCTTCAAAATCTCAGTCCTTCCCGAGCCATGTATGTCCCTTTCCGAACCATAATACATTTAATCCTTTCCCCGAACCCCTAACATTACATTACGCAGCAATAAATACGAGTGTTATACAATTTCCGAAATAAATAATCCGGCTTTTCTATATTCATGCAGCAGTCTTGGAAATTTGAATATCCTTTTTTTCTCATTCGATGCGGTATCATTGCGATTCTCTTTCGAGGCAGTAATTTCAGAAGGGTATCCAACCACACTTATATATCAAGTCCAGCGATATAGGATCCAACCGAGACGTGTCCGAAATCCGATAAACGGACCCAAACTATATACGGAATGGATGCGGTATAAGCTGTAAACATAAATAAGAAAGACGAATGGCGTTTTAGAAAACCCCCACACACGAACTGTTGAAAATAAATCTTTGACTTGCAATAGTATAAATTTAAGTGCTGGAGATATGCAGCGTTCTGTGGTTCAGCTGGAAAGTTAACGGATAGAAGATAGATCCTAAAATTGGATGCTTTGCTGTGAAACCACAAACCTGTAACTACAGTTTTAGGTTGTAGATTTTTGATTGCCTAACTCTGTATTTTCGAAAAAATACGACCTGGGTATCTTCAAGTCACGAGTGAATAGGTATCTTCTAGGCAGGCGTGCTCCATCGTAGACCGCATCATCACTTAACATCAGGCGAGATAGTGGTCAAACGCCTGCCTATTCCAAATAAAAAAAAATTGTATTTCCAGTTCAAATAGACCCCATATAGATAATGTTGTAGTATTAATACATTAAACCATTCAATGGTTAAAACGTACGGTGTAAGTAAATAAATATAAACAATATGAAACATATTTTTCTGCTTACGCTGAAATTCAAATTTGGTAAATGATAAATATTATAACTGACATCTGTTTAATGAATGCAATAGCTAGTGGATTGCTCAAATGTTATTGTAGTAGCTGCAGTATTGTAATTAGTTATTAGTATTTTATTTTAATAAAGGCATCGGCCATGTTAAATGATAGATGTTATATCATCATCTCAGTTCATCAAAGAACGTCCACTGTCCGGTTGGAACCGGCCCGCATCCAGCACTTTCCTCCGATCTTAGTCAGGTCGTCTGCCTACCTTGTTGGTGGCCGTTCTATGCTGCACTTGCGAGACCGTGGTCAAAAAGACCAGTTTAAAAAAATGCTCATTTTATGACGAATGATATTAGGTAAAAACACACATTGAATAGACAAAATATTTACTAAGAACTTTCACATTTAACACGAATTTAATTAGATTCATTGAACAAGAATTACCAGCAAATCCTGAAATTATATTTCCTGCTGCATATATATACTATTGGATATTATTAATAACTAGTAGCACGCCGCGGTTTCACCTATGAATTACGATTTTCCCGCTACCTCAATTATCCCACGGCAACTATATTTTTTCTAGGATGAAAGTAGCATATGTGTTAGTTCAAGGTCTAAACTATCTCCATACTAAATTTCATCGAAATCAGTGTAGCCGTTGGAGCATGAAACAGTAGCAAAGATTTTTGAATTATTTGCTTATCCCACGCGAACAGCAATTATTTTCGGGGAGAAAAGTAGCCTATGTGTTAATCCAGGGTATAAACTATTTCCATACAAAATTTCATCGAAATCGGTGTAGCCGTTTGAGCGTGAAAGAGTAACAAACATACACACGGTATGATGGTAAGGTGTGATAATTTTATCATATCATTTGAAACAGATTTTAGTTGGCGAATCTCACGAATTATATCACAACAATCTTTTCGTCAATCATTTTTTTCATTAGACAAATGCGTTTATTCAAATAAAATACTAAATAACTAATTACAATACTGCAGCTACTACAATAACATTTACGCAATCCACTAGCTATTGGTAGCCTATAGATAACTCAAATGTTCTAACCCGCTACCGGCCGGCAGCGTGCCCAGAATGCTACCAGCATTGCCACGTTGAATTGCAATGCTGATTCGTTGAACCAAATATGTGCCAGCATTATGGTCACGCGTCGCATCGATTGTTATGATCCTCAATCATTGTCCGCTCCTTCTAAAACGACAAGGTGTCATTTTCAATATGGCAATCAGTCAATCAATATTGTCATGATTGCCTACCATGATATAGTGGTTGGTAGTAGCAGAAGTTTCTCATCTAGCAGTCATGAGTCGTTTTCAACACGGTGCACTCTCACTTGAAATTAATCTGCAAGAAGCCACCGTGGTGACTATTTACAAAGCAACCTCCGGGAGCGCTCCCCTAGTCTCTTTATTCTGCTTACGACATGTTTTAGGGGTGCTACCAAAGAATATTTATGTTAGATCCATTTTGTTCAATTTGGGAACTCGTATTAGTGCCCATCGTACTTGTCCATGCACAAAGAAAAACCTTTATTCTACCTTTGAATGGGCAATATTCAAAGGTAGAATAAAGGTTTTTCTTTTTGCATGGACAAGTACGACTGGCACTAATACGAATAAGACGTATAAGCCTAGTAAGTTTTGTGTAAATTATATGAAAACAAATTAGGAAATGAACCAAAAAATGTTCATGTTAGACCCATTTTGTTTAATTTGGGAACTCGTATTAGTGCCCTCGTACTTGTCCATGCAAAAAGAAAAACCTTTATTCTACTTTTGAATGGGCAATATTCAAAGGTAGAGAAGTCTTTTATTCTTTGGTTCATTTCCTAATTTTTTTTCATATAATCTACACAAAACTTACTAATTTTTTTCATATATTTTACACAATACGCTTATACGTCTTATTTTTTCGATTTTTACAGATTTGTATATCAATTTAAAGTTAGAAGCATCACAGCAGTCAGCATTATGAATGCATTATTCTACTAGGTCAGAACCTAGTAAGATCTTTTTTATATACTTTATAGATATAGCGTTTGACCACTATCTTACTTGTTGGTCAGTGACGATGTGGTCGAAGATGTTATCACGTTATTTTTTCATCATGCAGACTGTATAGAAACGTTAAATTATATCTAGGTAAAAACGAAAAATTTAAAAAATGGGGCGCTTGAAAGATAACATTCAACTACTGACACAGATAAACTTTTTTAAAGTAATAATTTTCAGCCCAATATTTTTTTATATTTCAACCCTGCGTGTATTTTCAACAAGCCCCGTAGACATGAGTAAATAATTTTCCTGATTACCGGGCCGTCTTCGCAGCGGAGACGTCCCGACCTCGTCGACAAAAATATTAAAAACCCTCGCCTCGCCTTAAACTCTCAATTGGAGTCGCCTGTATAATGCTCGTCGAGGCAAATTGATTTGCCGTTACGTTTCCGAGCGATGCAGCTTAGGACCTCCGCACACTTGATATTTCAATCGAGTTTTAGAAATCTATTACTTTCAAGAAATGACAAAGTAAATGTTATCTTCACCTATGCCAAATGAGATAATTATTTATCTTAAATTATCGTTTAACTAAATATTAGTCGATTAGGTATCTTGGAATAGAAGACTCGAATTGAGCTAATCCACTTTTACGATGTGAGGGAGATAATTGCTTTTTTTATCAATGATATTATATGTTTATATGAGGTAGATGTCGCACAAGAGCGCGGAACTGAGGCGGCAAAATTAAGTCAATTGTAGTAATTTTGATTACGTCGTGTATTTCAAGCGCAAGTCTAAACATATAGCTATCCTTTTCTATATTATTTGTACCGTATTATCTGTCGCAGTAAGCATGTTTATGTCGTAAAGGAACAAAATCTGAGCACCGCGCAGTATGGATATACGTCATCTTTAGTAAAACATCATTGTTTTTTATACTTGATATAATGGAATGTAAGCAAGTAGGTTCTGATTGGAATGAAGTGATGTCAATTTGTATCGATTTACCTTAACTGAATCGAGTTTAATCGAATTCAGAGCTTTTGTAATAGTTTTAGTTATTCTACTTAGATTAATTTGTTCATGATATTATTTATGCCTGGCCGCCTACCTAATCCTTTTTAGTTGATAGCATATTGTGATCATGATTATGATTTTAATTTGTAAAATATATAGTTATTTTTGATTGGAAATTCTCGTGAGTTTGACACATTATTATATATATGTGGTATCCGGCTTAACTCACGTTTATAGTCGAGTTTTCGACCTAGGTTTCGAGCATGTTCGATGCTCATCCTCAGGTGAGTTAACGCTGCCAGATCGCGGCGACCACGAGAAATGAGGATGAGCATCGGACATGCTCGAAACCTAGGTCGAAAACTCGACTATAAACGTGAGTTAAGCCGGATACCACATATATATAATAAAATATATAGTCCCGTGTTTTTGGATTCCTTAGTAGCTGTAACACAGGGAATCCTTAGCACAGCTACTAACGATGTCTTTAGTGTTCTATTGTAGTTTTTAAGATAATAATAATACGTTTTTTGTAAATTTCATTAAAACTAAGGACCTGAATTAAGAATGTTTTGTATTGGAACGAATAAATGAATTATGAAATAATAGTGACAAATAAGTTGGATTTCACGTAATTTATTTGAGTAAATAGTTCCATCTTAAGAATGTAAGTATGGTTTTTATCAAAATTCCACAAATTCAATTCAGAAGGGGCGACCATTCTCTTTAATACGTGAAATTGTGCGATTTGCGTGAATTAAGTTAATACTGGTTTTGCTAAACTTCTAATCGACCACCAATGTAAATAACATATTTTATTGAAAATCTTTGATGTAAAGGTGCTGAACTAATAATCATCTCAGCCTTAGGACGTCTACTGCTGGATATAGGCCTCCATTGGAACTAATAACCGATGCGAATTGCCGAATCAGCAATTGGCCAGTATTCGTTTGGGTCCTACGCTTAAAATATTTTATCAGAGCCCCCTATGAAATGGAATGAAGTTTGGGTGGGTGCTGGTAAAACTTGCAAAATAGAGAAAATTTCGATTGAAACTCTAGTATTAAGCATTTTGGCCATAAGACGTCGATTAATTAACATCAGGTGAGACAGTGGTCAAACGCAAGCATCTTTAAAAAAAAAAAAAAGATTGTTAAACATTTAAAAAAATGATTTATGAATCAATTTAATTTCGAGAAATAAGCCAATACGGTACGCTCGCTAGTAGAGGTGTTATTTAATGAAGTTTTTTGATGTTTAGGGGGGGGCGCGCCACCTTCATTACCAACGTTTCTCATATGTACTTACTTATGTTTAGATTGAAGGCATATATCGGTAAGAATAGCATCCTTATATGTACGTACACAAAAGTCACTAATCATGCTTTTTTTATGCAACATATATATAACCTCTCTTTTTCTCTATAAACTCTCTTTTTAACCGATGCAAAAATAACGAGTGTGCGAATGCTTAAATGAAAATTTCAGGTAAGTTTAGCGACGTCAGTTCAATCTGGAAGCGGAAATAGACGATATTGCATACTATTAATTCACTGCAACTGCTGAAGCAGATCAAACATGCTGCAGCGTTATTAATTCTTAGGCCTCGCCTTCCGAGAACCGAATAGGTATTTATTTATTTATTTATTACATTTTAGGGAATCTTACGGCTAGGTACTTAAGCTAGGGTTATTTGTACAGGTTCTTAAGGCTAATTACAAGATTCCACTGATAAATTTCATAAGAAATAGAAATATATGTTTAAATATATTTATAAGCTATGACTTCCTTAACTTAAGAAATCAAAGTATAAAACCAGTGCATTCCTTAAGTTAAGGAATCAAAGTATGACTTAGCAATTGACCGCTTAAGGTGGTCGACAGGCGTATTAAATATATCAATATCGTGCTGTAAGGATATGTCGTTAAATATGCGGCTGGCCCGTAATAGAAAACTGTTTCCTCTATAGTTAGTTTTAGCATATGGTATGTATATGATGATAGTATGTTCTAATATTATGTGTATTTATGTACGTGTAACAATTTAATCGCATAGGATGACACTAATTATATTATTTACGTGCAGTTACTTTGTTTTATCATCATCATCATTATCTCAGCTATAGGACGTCCACCGCTGGACATACGCCTTCCCCATTAATTTCCTTAAGTATCGGTTGGAAGTGGCCCGCATCCAGCCCTTGCCTGCGATTTTAGTCAGTTCGTCTGTCCATCTTGTCGGTGGCCATCCTACACTGCGTTACTAAACGCCACGCAGTTTAGACGGTCGCCGTGGCGCAGTGGTCAGTGACATTGACTTCTGTGTCGTCGGGACCCTTGGTTCGAATCCCGGCAGGGGCAAACATCTGTGCGATGAATGTTGATGTTTGTCCCGGGTCTTGGGTGTTTGTGTGTGTCCATGCCTCCTGCGATACAGGGAATCCTAATGCGGGGGGCATTAGGATTCCCTGTATCGTGGGAGGTCTGGGTGTAATATTAAAAAAAATAATTAGAAATGTGAACGTAAGTTTGTTTGTTACCGTTTTAACGCGAAAACCACTTAACCGATCATCATGAAACTTTGTACACATATTCTTGGAGGTATTAGAAGTAACATAGGATACTTTTTATTTTAATAAGAACTTAGATGGTAAAGCGACTGGTCGGTATTCTAAAGTCGAGAATTCAAATCCCCAACTAGTAGCCGAAATTTTTCCTTCAAAAGTTGGAACGTAAATGTAGTAATTAATTAATTCAATTAATACAACGCGGTGATTACAGTAAATAATTAAATTACACGTAACAACTTTAATGATGATATTACAAACGGCTCAAAATACAATTATGTTATCAGTATATGTAATACAGAAAATGTTTGTATATTTTAGAAACGGTAGTTGGGTTTTAAGAAATTGGTTTATGTCAGCCGAACTCGAGGCCAGGTGGAGAGCACAACTAAATTTGCCGGACCGCCTCGGACGAAATGAAATAACGGGTCGCTGCTAACCAAATATTTGGAGAACTGTTCGCGGTTGGTTTAAAAACAATGTTTTTTAAAAGCTTTTCACAGCTAACAAAACATTATAATTGAATGCAGACAATTGTTGAATTGTTTAAATAGTCTAAATATATATAACTCAAAGGTGACTGACTGACATAGTGATCTATCAACGCACAGCCCAAACCACTGATCGGATTGGGCTGAAATTTGGCGTGCAGGTAGATGTTATGACGTAGGCATCCGCTAGGAAAGGATTTTGATTAATAATACCCCCAAGGGGATAAAATAGGGGAAGAAAGTTTGTATGAAACTTTGTCAATTTTAAACCGATCGGTCTGAGACTTTGCACGCATAAAGCTACTATGACGTAGTCATCCCCTAAGAAAGGATTTTGAGATTTCCCCTAAGAAAGTTTGGTTCCCGTGGGATAATTGAGGTAGCGGCAAAACCGTAATCCACGCGGGTGAAACTGCGGGGCACAGCTAGTGTTGATATAAAACGATGTACCAATTGGTATTTTTTTTTTTCCACCTATACTCATCATTAGTTTTGTTAATTTAAAAAGTCCCTGACATCCTGATACTATCTGCATTTTTATGGTAATTGTTTTATGTTAAGTTTACCAATATTACATGTAGTTAAAGTAATTTAAGTTTCCAGTTAAACCAAACTATTTTTTATATATACATAACATTTAATATATAATTTAAAAATAGCTATCTATTTTTGTATAAAGCCACCTTCAATATTTTCAATATGTTACTTGCTCACGATATTTTGTGATTTTATCTCAAATCTTCACACCCTTTTGTCACCTATAATTGCTGTGACACTGAATTTATTTAAGAATGCTTGTTCCCTTTGAAATGTATTGGTGTACACCGTGTTGGTGATCTTTTAAATAAATGTATTAGTTGTTAAATATATTAAATAAATAAAAGATCTTTTATATTTTCTCCATTATTTTATAGCCTGAATTTTATATTATTTGAATTTATAAAGATAGCGAATGTTCGTGTTGCAATAACATACCAAATCACGTTTACTGTTATGTAACCAATAAACGACAATTCTTTTTTTTTTAAAGGTTATAAGCGTGCGTTTGATATACCTACTACACTCATACCATCACTATCATTGGTATCGGGATTTATATCATGTATTAAAATACTGATGTAAAGGCAAAACGCCACTAGAAGAAAAATTGCATTTTTGGAAAACAGCGCGCAATTGCATGTTTTAAAAAATAAAAAAACCTTACACTTAATGTATTTCAACCGTTTTAGGTTAATTCGAAAGGTTTTCTTGGCTTTTGTTCAGTCCATGATTTAAATGTCATATTATGTATCAAATTCTGTAATACAAATACAAAATTCTTTATTGTTTTTATACTTCGTACATAATAGCATAGGTGGCCCTGCCTGCTGCTTTAGCGTTAGCTGTGTTGCCGCAGTCAGTGTCTTCCCAAGGTTGGCTTAGTTAACAATAAAAAAAAGGAAAAAAAACAAACTATATTACAACAACAAAACAAAAAAAAAGAAGAAGACATGATATGTGATATGTGATGTATGTAAGTGCATGTACACACAACCGTATGTCAGTTACTTTTAGATAAGAGATTTTCAACATACTCATATTCTAACTCTTGTAACCAATCCTTTACAATAGTTTTTAAATTGTATGAAGACATATTTTTTAGTATAGCCTTTATTCCCATAAAACTTAAATAACATTTAAAATAAGAATTAAATTGTAATTAGTAGTATTGAATACAAAAATAAATAGAAATAAGAAATACAATTATAAAATATCAATTCCATGCATTAAAATTCAGTTATAAAAAATTATATCATATTATTATCTACCTACTTAATTCACATATTATGTTATTTGTGGTATATATTTATATTTCATACATATTTAAACGGGAAGTCCATTTGTGGACAAAGGCCTCCTCCATCCTATTAGTAGTCTTCATAGTATAGTATAGTATAGTTACTATACTATACTATACTATACTATGAAGACATATTTTTTACAGGTGTTTTAGAGTTCAGTCTGTTATATAAGATAGGTGCCATATGATAATAGTGTCTTCACGCCAAGTCACACTTGTACCTTGGTATTGGACATTTCACTACTCGTTTTGTGGTTACTGGTAAGAATGGGACTGTATCTATGTGGTATCTTCTGATGCACTAATGTAATGTATGTGTCAATGTATAAATTTAGCAGAATCAAATTCTGTGTTGCTCAAGACTAATAATTACTTGCGGCTAGTTGCGGCTGCGTCCGACGGCGCGTCGGTCACCCCGCGGAGCTGGTACAAAGCTCTCAAAGCTTCAAAGCTTTCTACGAGGTCCCTGGACTGGACCCTCGCTCCCCGTGGTTCGCTGCCCGCTAGACAAATAGACGCAAGTGTGTTTCTATCATGGCAAAACGTCAAGTTGTGTGCATTTGCTTTGATAAAGTTCGATTGTTTTTTTTGGCTCTTTGTCATACTAATATATCGGCAATGAAAAGAGATAGAAATATACCAGTGATACCGTATGTTACATCGTGGAATGTAGATTTATTTATTGCCTTTACTTATCAGAATAGTACCGCAAAAAATGGTAAATATCCTGAAAATATTGTCGATTCTAGTACTAATTGCACTTGATTTTGACAACTCCTTATTTTTTAACTTCTAATCTTACTAAATACAGTTTTCAGTGACAATGATGGCTATTCCAATCAACGCTTATGTACAGACTCAAGTTTATAGATTTAGAATGTCGAAAAAGTGGCTTAATATCTTTTGTAAACTAAATTTCAACATTATTACAGGCCGTCGAAAAATGGCTTATAACTAAACATTCTTGGTTAACATATGATAATGATTTTTAACATATGATAATGATTTAATTAATGATAATGATTTAATTAATTGTTAGACTTGTTTATGTACCTAGTATATTTGTAGAATATTGTTGGTAGTTTTTTAATAGATTTATAAACATGTAATGAACGTAATTAATGAGCTAAGTCGTATTGAGCGTAAGTTCTGTACCCTATCAGAGGGCTATGAGCCCTCCACCCATCCCATGGAGTTGGCTCTCCCTACGATGCTTTGTAAAAAGAAAAAAAACCCGTTTCATACATTTATGCTATAGGGAAGGTGTATAGTCTACGCACAATGATATAATTGAGCATTAATTTAACTGAAATTTCGGTGATTATCTTGTTTACGTATTGTACTTAAATGTTATTTTCATATTTGTTATAATAATAATAATATGGGACAACATTCACACAAGGTCTTTAGGTCCCAAACTAGGCAGAGCCTGTGCTATGGTAACCTGATGACTGATATATATACTTATATACATATACACACCCAGACACAGGTCAAACAGACATGTTCATACACACAAATGTTTGACCTGTCCGGGAATCGAACCCGGGACCAGCGGCTCAGAAGGCAGAGTGCTACCAACTGCGCCAACCGACCAGTCGAAGTTATAGTATTGTTAACATTTTTTAAAGAAACAAATTCTGTTAATAGTCTGATTTGAACTTTTTTTTGACAGAATACCGTCCTGTCACTTTGCCATCTAAGCTATAGTCGTGGGTTTAAATCTCACCAGAAGCCGAATCTTTTTCCTTCAAATAATTTTAACATAATAGTTCCGTCTAGCATGAAGTTAATTCAATGACCTATAGATCTCTTTGTTAAACTATAAGTACTTTTTCTTTTTTTAGCGCCCTTCTATTGGAAGTACAATATACAAATACATCATCATCATCAAAAATACAATATTGCACCTTTATGCTATTTAATCGTAAAAAGTTGCCCTTGACATAACTAGATAATTGCATGCGCGGTGGCCCTTTAACCTTAACTCGTGGGTTCGAACTCTGGCTGAAACAAATGTTTATGTGGTGATCGTAGATTTTTGTCCCAGGTGTTAGATGTTGGTGAAATGTGATTGTGAGTTATGGCACCCTACGTTGGTGCAGGGCATTAGTATGAAGGCGTTTCTTAATAAACCAAAATAGTCAGAACACTTTATTACGAATGTATAAAACACGGGGATTATTTGGGGCGCTCGCGGACGCAGTCGCGGTTTGCCTAGTAGTCACTTATACCTAAAATTATTATTATTATTTGCCTTAGCAAACCGCGATCGTGTCCGCGAGCGTCCCTTATTCTCCTGAATCTGGTTGATAGTCGGATCACTTTGACTTATTACCTGAGTAATTACCGTGTTTTATACATTCATAATGTTCTAAAACCACGTCAATTTCAATAACAAAAGTCTTTCTTGTTACAAATTAGAACATAAAATATTTTTTTAGCTACACTGATAGTAAGTTTCCGCTCCCGCTGCCTCTTATATAAAACACCACACGTTCACACATGGCTAACCACGGAACAGTAAACGTATTCCCTCCCCCTCATATGCCATTGCACAGCCTGATTCTATTAACACAACAATTTCTCTTAATGTTTACATGTTCTTTACATTAGTGTGTGTTTTCCTAGCTTGTTGTAGCTATGTTTTGCTAGGTATTCATTTATTTACTAGCTACGAGTATTACATCCACGGTCTTTGTAATCTGCAGGGTCTTAGGTAGTAATCTAAACTTTTTGTTCTCGTTTTTTAAAAACAACAAATGACAGCTAATAATATGCGTGTGATTAAAAAGAGCAGCTATACAAACCGTGAAAGAACTGTGCAAAACTGTGAAAAATTTAATGAAAAATTTAATGATCTTTGAGATTTGTTTCAACAAATAAGACAATATAAAGTTATGACACTAATATTATAAAGGCGAAAGTTTATCTGTCGTTTGTACGTTTGTTACTTCTTCACGCTGAAACGGATGAACGAGTTTGGATGAAAATTGTAACGAAGATAGCGTATAACCTGGAATAACATATAGGTAGGCAACTTTTTATCCCGTAAAAAGTATAGTTCCCGTGAGATAATTGTAATAGCGGAAAACCCGTTACCAACGTAAGTGTAACCGCAGGGCGCAGCTAGTGTATAGTAAAATTTATAAATTCAACAAAGCACCGAAATAACTTATTGCTTTGTAATATTATACTGTCTTTAAACCAATACGGTATATTTGTTGTCTGTTCACAAAATGTTTGTTATACAATAATTTTACACAATTTTTACACAGGCAATTGTGAACACAATAATAAAACATCCAGGTAAATATAAGCTTATCGTTTCTTCACCCTCAATACGGAAGTTATCCAGATAGACGTAACACTTTTCAGTTATTGGAGTGTAGCTCCCCTCTCTAATTTACTTTTTCTCTTCTTTCTTTTGTTGTTTTTCTTGTTTAAATATAAGTATATTTATTATTATTATTTACATATGCTTATAAACGTTAATGTTGTCCTGAGGTTCGTGAGGTCATGTCTATGGGCACTGACTGAAAATCAGTGACTGAGGCTTTTGCCTTGGTTTTATGCTGAGTCGGGGCCCATATTCATGACACTCACAACATCATTATTATTCTGTTCTTACTGTATTGTTTTTGTATGTATCTCTTGTGTAATGTGTATTGTGAGTGTCTTGAATAAATGTGGTTTCTTTCTTTCTTTCTAGCTCAAAAACCGCTTCACCTATTTCAATGAATAGGATCACCTCAGAAGTAAATACTCTATCAAAGAAAAAAATAATCATCAAAATCGGTTCATAAACGACGAAGCTATACGCGAACACATATAAAATAATAGGGCGAAGAAACTTCCTCCATTTTTTGGAGTCGGTTAAAAAGTAAAATAATGTATTAATTTCATGTTTTAAAACAGTTCCGAGCCTTCTAGATAAGATTAAGGCTTAATTTTTATTTAATTTGTCAATCTTGGTTACTTACAACCAAGATTGACAAATTAAATAAAAATTAAGTATTAATTTTATATTATTATAGTATTATTAATGTAAAATAATGTATTAATATCATGTTCGAAAACAGTTCAGAGCCTTTGAAATAAGATTAAGGCTAAATTTTTATTTAATTTGTCAATCTTGGTTACTTACAACCAAGATTGACAAATTAAATAAAAATTAAGCCTTAATCTTATCTCGAAAGCTATGAACTGTTTTCGAACATAAAATTAATACATTATTTTACTTTTTAACCGACTGTGTTTTAACGAATCTGATAATTAATTCTTAACGAACTCAGCGCCATCAATCTTTAATAATGACAACCGCAAACATGTTACCGGAAAAGCAAAATCCACAAAACCTCACCAACATAGGTGTAAAGGAAATTGGGTATTTTCATGTCCCGTGTGTAAATGTCGCCCGTATCGAACCCCATACATTTTACATCAGGAAACAAAATCCTCATTCCGCTGTGTCTTCGCATTCGCAGGTTTCTATGTCAACTGTTCATATGTCAGTAGTTTCATGCTTCCACTATTTCATGCTTTGCGATATGCTGTTAGCAAACATTATCATTTTACATCAGAAATATTTTCTAGATAATGGTTTGCAATATTTTATAGGTTAGTTAGTTTTATAGTTTTTTTAAGGACACGCTTTAGTTAAACATCCAGTAATGGTATAAAAGAGCTGTGCAATAGCTTGGGGTTATTGACTTTATCGTATTGCGAATTAGAACGTTCTTACAGTAATAAAGTACAAGAAGCAATAAAAAATGTTACATGCTGCTTAATGCTATTATAATCTGGCTTTTTAATTGATACATTTGATATAAATCTATAATGTACACGAATACTCCACATGTACACTTTAACGCTACCTCTACACCTTTCACACACATTTCGTCAAAAGGACATACAAAGACATGAACTATGTCATAGGTGCCATAGAAAGAAAATATATTTATTAAATCTATAAAAAGTTGGCAAACTTTGTTGCTATCAAGAGGCCAGAGAACCTTTGAGAACATTGTATGGTCACTACAGGAAGATGAATCACGCGACGCGGGTTTTTCTAGTGCAGGTAACAAATAATAATAATGATAATATATATATATTATTTTCTTATTTAAATTCATTTCTTTATATTCAGCAAGTAGTGCAACCATTTGTAGTACCTTGCTTTTGCTCAGAGGCTGGTATCGTGGTAGCTGTGACACAGGGAATCCTAGTACAGCTACCAATGATCATCCTAGGTATATTTAAGTATTTTATTATATATCCTTTATCACAAATGTTTTGTTAATTTATTACTTAGGATTAGTTATATCTCTATTTACGCTCTTGTCGCCGCTCGGACCTGAACCACTGAAGATGTCGACCGCAGTGATCGACGAAACGTATGGAACACAAGTTTCACATAGACCACGGCCAAACAGCCTGGAAGCAATACATACAACATGCAACGCCGGCCGTGAAAACCTTAGAGTTTACATAAAATGTAAATGATAATCATGCTTTGATTTTTATGGGTAACCACAAACATTAATTTCTGCATTCATTGTTTCTCAACTGTGCTTGGTGATTAGACAAAATGTCCATGATACCTATTACACGAGATAGTTTTTTTATTACTTCTAAGTCACTGTACTTGTTATTTTAGTATAGTGTTACCTACATACGGACATATTAAGATTTTTCACTATAATTTCATTTGCAGGCCCGCTCTGCGGAACGACCGAAATCCGGTCGCTTTAAAAAAACCGTGGACGTGGAAGAAACCGTGGAGCGACCGTTCTGTCATTTATCTAGTACAACTGTGACACAGAGAAATGATAGTTTGTAGGAATGGTACTTGCGTTATTCAAGTGCTTATTCGAATGCTGTACGACGACGATGGTAACGCAAGTTACTTCTGATTTTGGCACCGTAGCTCGAGTCAAACCACTTGTAACATCTTTATTTTTATATCAGGCGTGAATCATCGTAGACCGCATCATCACTTAACATCAGGTGAGATAGTGGTCAAACGCCTGCCTATTGTGAATAAAAAAAAAGAAGAAAAAAACACACACAGTTGTTCAATACACATTTCTGATTTCTGATTACGACAAAGCTGTTGGTATCGTCGCAAACTCTGAAACTGAATAACTCATCTATATTACGCAAACATATTATAATAAATTGTAGTTTTCAAAATGTAACGGGTCTTATTCGAGTGAACAACATTTCGTTTTTACAAGTAGGTAGGAATGTCGAGATAAATTATTCAAATTTTTTTTTTTAAAGTTGAACTAAAATGCAGCAACCGTTCAGCTAAATGTCTTAGAGAGACCGAACTGCTCTACGAAAACTCACTTTGCTTTGTGACGGTTAACTTGAGTCAACTACGACTGAATGAAATGAAAAAAATAAGAAACTAAAATTTTAAAAGTATGAAAAATCTTGCTCGCCTTCCAAGTAGGTAACAGCGGAGAACTGAAAAGTGCTTAGTAGTAATTAAAAACGAAGCTTAACATAAAGTATGGCAATTGCTCAATGTCGACCACTCGACTTTTGAAAATTTATTTTCCTCCTAAAACTCCACTTTTGCAATAGTTAATTACGGTATTTTATATTCAAGAAATAAAATAGCGAAACAGAACAGCTGAGCTTTATTTGAATAGAAGGAAAAAATCCAGAATACAATAACGTAGTATTTCCTTGCGCACATGAGTATAATATTTGCAAAGTTATCTCAGGATCCGCTGACGCGCTCCAGCTACAGAGATATTTTTACTCTGTGGAATATTATCTTTTATTCTGGCACACCACAAAACAAATGACTGACGCGTCTCAGTAGTCAACAACAAGTTTATCATTAATATTCTATCCATATTCAAATCTGATTCGAGAAGCGTTATCATGAATTCTTGAATTCGGATCACGTGCGTTGTGGCATCGATCTCTTAGCGAACCACAGCACGGATTTCGGAAACACTCGAACTCATGATTGCTTACATTATCAAAGCTAAGTTGATATGATTAATGTGTCTATTGTTTTAGCGACAATCTGGTTTATTAGCGCTGAAAAGGGTAAATTGCTTCGCGTCTAAACGAGTTAGTGAACATTCAAGTGACGGTAATGACACAAGACAAACAGTTGGCTGCTACACTTTCGCTGGATAATTACGGCGTTTCAATAGCAGGATTAAAATAAAGCATTCTGAATTTGAAATCAGTGAGAAATCTAAACACAGTTAATCTCATTGATATTATGCGCGTAAGTGATATACTATATTAATCAGACTTTTCTTGATTAAAAAGGAAGATGGCACCTCAGGCGTGGACCGCATAAATAGGGTGCGTGCACCTAATTTCTTATGGACGCAATCGGGCCGGCAGTTGTGCAGCATGTGTGGTTCTCACTAAGTATTATTATAATTAGATAGAAATAATGCTTTCGTGTGCTTTTACAAAATGCAGAAATAAAAACTGTTTGTATACTTTTTTCCTAAAAACACACTGTTTTCATACATACTTAAGTTTACTTTACACTGTTTTCTACGAGTATAACGTGGTACTTACGCGTAGTCGATATCACGATCGACAATTGTTTCGTCTTCTTCCGGAAGCCTTCATCAGGATCTTGAGTGCGGTGCGTAAGAAGTAACGTCCCGTCTCGCACAGTGTAAAATAATTATGAACGTGAGTTTTAATATTATTATACTTAAGTTTAGATTTAACATATATATGTATATTTTTAGTATTTTATTTTAATAAAGGCATCTAAGCTGTTTAATGTAACGCTGTTGGATTATGTACATAAATAAATAAATAATAATATAATAAAACAACTGGGTGTCCATTGGCCTGTAGTTGTATATAGTTTAGTTATTAGCTACGTGTTCCTAAAGCGTACCCTATATTCCTGTTTTTTAATAATATAATTTCCTATTTATATTTAAATCAATTAGTATAATAAGCGTTTGTCGCTTGAAAATATGCCACTGACGATTTTGCGACTTAAAGTTGAATAATAGAGTTAGAAGCGATGATAGTTCAACGGTGGGAACGTCGCCTGTCAAACTGACAGACGCAGGTTCGATCCCCACCAATGGCTAAAGCTTCCGATGAAGGTAGCACCATTATCAAATTCCCAACATGTTGTTAGTGTAATTTCTGGTGTGTTCAGGCAGCAGTCCTTGAGACTGCATTTCAATATTCTAATCTGTTTCATGCAAATAAAACAACCACATAACTATCAATTATACTTATCAATTTATCACATTCAAACCCCTGGACTAGGGGATTTGACCTTGGACTGGATTCCCTCTTTCGCAGGAGGCATTGACACACACAATCACATTACACAAAGTTCGAAAACAAAGATCATCACACAAACGTTGTGTGATGATCGCTGTAGCAATATCAATAATCTTTTTTGGCAGAGATTAGTCCACCCACACCACAGGTATCTTAGTGTGGGGGTTAGTGTGAATAATGATTACTTAAAACTATTGCAAGGAACTGTATGTACTTACATATTGTAATGATGTTGTCAAAAATGTGTTAAGTGTGCACTCACTGAGCGTTTATTGACTGACACATGTAACTTAATTCTTTGTTTTTTCTACGAAAATCATAAGTAAAAAATAAAATATAAAATCATAATTACAAGTGACCTTTTAAAGGCCGATCCCCATTCGAATGGGGATCGGCCTTTAAAAGGTCACTTGTAATGGCGTTCGAAGTGGGGAGCGGCCTTTAAAAGGTCACTATAGAGGCCTGCTAAAGGTCTCTTCCCCACCCGGAAACCCGGGTGGGGACCCGGGTTTCTTAAAATATTAAGATGCGATTTTTAATGTTTTGTTGTGTTTTATTATATCTATAATACCCAAGGATAAAGATAAAATCAAAATCTAGACTCACCGCAATACATTTTTCATTTGTTATGATTAAATTTTGAAAAAAGAACGATTTCGGCCGGCGCCCTGTCATACTAATTCTGGTTTTTGTTTGTAAACAAACTTGTAGACATAGATCATTACTTCTAACCAAAGAGTATATATATTAATTGCCAGTCTAAATCAACATCATGCTCTTTCAAATAAATCAAAATAAATTTTTGAGAAATTTTTCAAAAAGTAACCTCAATTGCAACACATGCACTTTTTTGACCAATTTTTTTCTACGAAAAAGCTTCGAATTTGACCGTTTTTCTTTGTCTATGATTGAAATTGGTAGACTAAATAAGGAGTTAGCAAACGCAGCCCATTCAAGCCCAATACTTAGTCTGTGAAATATTTTCGATACAAATTTGATCCGCGCGCCCGCGGCCGGCTGTGCGGTGCGGCCGCCATTTTGGGCTCCCGTTCGGAGAAACTTTAGGTATTTTGCGCGCTCACTCGAAGGGAACAATAATTAAGCAATAAACGATTTATTTCTTTATAGTTTAATATTTTACATTTCTTGTCGCTTGCTTGCAAGAACACGTCATTACTGAATTGATGGGTTTGTTATAGGGATGGAAGTCGTAAGTTTGGGAAAATACTAACTTTGTTTTGGTCTTTACATACTTATTTGGCATTTCAACAGTGGCAAAATATAATCTGAGAATGGAGCATGACTTTGGCTGTCCTTTAGTTTGGATAATGGTTAACTGTGCCAACCTTGCAGCACCTTAAATGTAGAAATACCCTTAGCGACCCATAACATGTCGCTAAAGCGTTGGTGTAAATAAAATCTCCACCAAGTGTTAATAATATCTCACGTGGCTCATAAAAGGGCCAATGTTTTTATTGCAACAAAATATTAATAACTAAGAACAATACTACATTTACTACAATACAATCCACTAGCTGTTGCAAGCTTATAGATAGCGCAAATATTTCGTTTCAGTTTGCAGCGTGCCCATAATGCTAGCAGCATTGCCCCGTTTTATTGCAATGCTGATTCGTTGAGCCAAATTATGTGCCTGCAGTTTGATCACGCATCGCATCGATCAAGCGCTCTGATATTTTTTGGAAAATCCGATGAGTTCCCGTTATCCACGGACCCAATGTCTCCAACGTCGCTTAAATGTTACTTAAAATTTGGGGATCTTCGGTGAAAATGGGTATAACACGTTTACAAAAACAAATAAATCGCGCTTGCAATGAATTCGATGTCAAAATCATTGAACCAATAATTATCTTTACATATTCACATGTAAAAGCAAAAGGTACCTAAGGATTTCGAACGCTATACACATTTATGATTCATGTTTATTCAAGCGACGCCCGGGTACCATTTTCAGTCGTAAAGCGATGTGTGTTTACTGACTTTATAATCATTGTATCTGATCTGTAATATAACGTATGTATGGAGTTAAGCATGCAAATGAGATGCTGATTAAGTCTATTTATGGATGTAATCCGTGATAAATAACTTAACATCAAAGCCTCTGTTTTATTAGCGCTCCGAGTAAAACGTAGTATAATAAGTTCATTCAAGAACGGAAGAAAAAAAATTAAAATACTATTAATAGAAACACTGATACCAACTAAAAAAGTTCCAGTACTTTAAAACGATATATCGAAAAAACATCCCCTCATATATAACTGAAATAAATGAATAAATTCAGACTGCTAGGCTACTATGGCTTAAATGGTAAAGCGATTGGACGATATTCTGTAAACGTGCGTCCAAAGCCTTATATAAATATTTTTTTTTTTTTTTTTTTTTTTTTTTAAAGATTATAAGCTTGCGTTTGACCACTGTCTCACCTGATGTTAAGCGACGACGCGGTCTAAGGTGGAGCACACAAACTTAGAAGGAACCTATTCACTCGCGACTTGAAGACTCCGGGGTTGTACATATCGGGAAACACAGACTCAGGCAGTGAGTTCCACTCTCTGGCAGTACGCATTATAAAACTGGAAGCAAAACGCTTCGTGCGTAATGGTGGTATATCTACCATGTAGCGGTGGCGCATAGTCGTACGTCTGGTTGACCGATGATAGAATGGAGAAGGTGGAATTAAATTATGTAATTCCAGTGCACATTCGCCGAAATGTAACCGATAGAAAACCGATAGGCAAGCAACTCTACGTCGGTGTTCAAGGCTCTGTAGCCTATGATCGACCAGAGAGTCGCTACCAATGACCTTTTTGGCTCGCCTTTCTATAGAGTCCAAAGCTTCAAGTTGGTATTTGGCTGAACCATCCCAGAGATGCGAACAGTACTCCATGCACGACCGGACTTGTGCTTGATATAGGCTAAGCAACTGTCCCGGCGTGAAGTACTGTCTCACCTTAGCCAATATGCCTAACTTTTTGGCAGCCAATTGCGCCTTAGACTCTATATAGCTTCCGAAGTTCAGCGTAGGCGTCAGTGTTACGCCAAGAAGCTCCAGTTTGTTGGTTATCGGAACGGGTACATCTCGGAAACTAGGGGTGAGTTGAATTTCACTCCGTTTTGCAGTGAATAGACACGCCTGAGTCTTAGTGGTGTTGAACTGGACTAGATTGGCATCGCCCCACTCGGAGACATCCTTGAGAGCCAAGTTCAATCGATCAACCATAGCCTCTCTGAGTGATTGGACCTGTGCATGACTAGCCCGGGCGCTAGATATGTAACTCTCTACAACTGTGCTGTCGTCTGCATACCCATAGGTACCGGGTTTTAGCAGATCGTTAATATGCAGCAAAAAAAGAGTTGCGGAGAGTACCGACCCCTGAGGAACCCCGGCACTAATAGCCATTTGATCGGAAGAGCAGCCATCAATAACTACTCGTATCGATCGATTCCTCAAAAAATCCGCTATCCAAACCCTTAGTCCAGCATGTAAGCCGTAAGAAGAAAGTTTGCCAATAAGACTGTCATGCCAAACCCTGTCGAAAGCCTTAGAAATATCGAGAGAAACGGCGAGCGCTTCTCCATACTTCTCAATGGCCTCGCTCCAGATGTGAGTGGCATACACTAGAAGGTCTCCAGTAGACCGGTTTCGGCGGAAGCCGTATTGCCGATCACTGAATAGGTCTTCTGTTTCTAGGTATGCCAGGAGCTTCGTATTCAGAACACGTTCCATACTCTTACAGAGTATGGACGTGACTGAAATCGGTCTATAGTTAGCAGGGTCGGCACGACTACCCTTTTTGGGCACAGGCTGAACATTGGCAAGCTTCCAGGCTTTTGGTACTAAACCAGACTCAAAAGAGAGCCGAAAAAGGCGTGTCACCACCGGAGTTAATTCTGGCGCACATGTCCTAAGGACCAAAGCTGAGATACCATCCGGACCACTAGCTTTGTTCACGTCCAGATTGCGTAACACTTTGCGAACATCCACTTGCCGAATGCAGATGTTTGACATAATCGTCTCGCATCTATTCAGTGGAGTTGGTGGTGCTGTGCTACCAGCATCTAAACGTGAAGACTCTGCAAAGAGAGATGCAAATAAATTTGCTTTCTCTTCCGCAGTGTGGGCTAACGATCCATCAGGTTTCTGCAGTGGAGGAAATGAGGAGCGGCAGAAGTTGGATTCAACCGATTTAGCTAGGGACCAAAAAGCTTTACTACCCGCAGGGTACGAAGCGAGTTTGTTCCCTATTCGGCTAATGTGGTCGAATCGAGCTTTCCGTAAAGCCTTCTTACAGGACTTGGCAGCTTTGTTGAAGGCTCTCTTCTTGTCACGAATATCCTTCGCTTTACGGTTTCGAGCATCAACCCATGCTAGGTATGCCTGATGCTTTTGTGCCTGAGCACGAAAGCATTCTGGTCCAAACCATGGGTGAGCTTTGCTGGACAGAGGCATGTCGGCAAATGGAATAAAATATTCCATACCCTGCCTTAGCACATCTGTCACGGCATCCGCGCAAGTCGAAGGGTCGCTAGAAGAGAAGCATACTTGCTTCCAAGGATAAGATGCGAAAAAGGACCGCATTTCATCCCAGTCTGCTGACTTGTATCGCCACACCCGTCGCGTGCCTTTAAGGCTAGGATCGGGCGGAGAGTATGACGATACAGATTTCACCAGACAGTGGTCGGAGCTTCCTAATGGTGGAGCCACCGACACTGAGTAACGGTCTGGATCCGTTGTCAGCAGAAGGTCCAAGCAATTGGCTGTGTGGCCTTCAACGTCAGGTATCCGTGTTGCCTCTTGGACCAACTGAGTGAGATTTAACGACAGAGCAAGTTTGCGCGTCTCTCGCCCAGCATGGTCGGTGTTCTGGTATGGGAACAGCCACTCCTCGTGGTGGGCATTAAAGTCTCCCAGAACCACAAGTTGAGCCGACGGATACTTCAGTTGGGCTAAATCCGCTGTCTCACTGAGATATTCAGTAAGCGCCGTCGTCTCCTGAACCCCACCGTGCGATCGATAAACACAGGCGTAGAGAATTTTTTCCATACCTGTGTCTACCATAATCCAGAGTACACTGTGTTTGGAATCTTCAAGATTGCGGAGGCGCTTGATACAAATGTCGTCCCGAGCGTATAAGCACACGCCTGCGCGTGGCCTAAATTTGTGCTCCAGGCTGTAGCCTGGGTAGGAAAGGTAGGCTACGTCGGAAGGACATCGTATCTGCGTCTCCGTGAGAAACAATAGGTGCGGTTTTTCAGTCTCTAGGTGGTAGTGGACTGGCACGAGATTGGAGTGCAAGCCTCGAATATTAGAGAGGTGCACTTTTAACGAGAGGGAGTGCAGCCGCTGTGTATACTTTGTTCTATTTTTGTTTCTCGTCATGTTGGAGGTGAGTGAATTGGTGGAACAAACAGCAGTGGAACGAGGCCTTACTTTGCAGACAAGGGACTCACAAGGAGACCACACGAATCATTGGGGAACTAATCTGGAGACTGCGGGGACGCCCGAGCCCCCCCCGGGGATGTCCATCAGGCCCTCTCATCCGGTCGCCGACCGGCATGATGGCGCATCCCGGGATTTTTCGACAGTTGGCGGGGCAGCCTTTCGTGAGTGGCTAGGTCACTACTTGGGCCCCCAGCTATCTGCGGTCGGCCAGCGGTGCACCGTGCCTCGGATCCCGCTACCCTCCGCGATTAGTCACCCGATACGGAAGTCTCGAAGAGTGTCAAAGACCGTCTTAGCAAGTAAAGCAACTGTCCCGACCTGTTTGTTCCTACTGGTGTCACCGGACATCACGGCTGAACATGGTAACCACTTGGTGCCGTGTCTTTGTCCGGCGGGTGGTCACCAACCGCGGCCGAAGCCTACCACCGGTAAATCATCCGATTAGCACCACCCGAGGGTCACGTGTAGGGTTTCTGATTTTTGGGGTGCTCTCCTACGGACGTGGATGATACGACCCTCAAAAATAAATATACACATTTAAGATACATAAAAAAACATAAATGTTTTCGATATGAATTTGCATAAAACTACTGGATAGCCAATAGGCGAATTAGTTGTTATGATAATCTATTAGCTTATTTGAAATTGAATATATACGTATAAATACATATTTTGAATGTAATTTGGTAATCATAAAAAATAAAAAATCAATAATAAAAATAGGTTCAGTTAATTTTCTAACACTGTTTGAAAAAGATGGGGCTCTTAAGCGATAAAGCCAAATTACTCTTTAGTTTTAGGCAGGTGTGTAACTATATATATTCTTGTGACGAAGCGAAGTGCTTTGTGTTGTATTGTTTCATTAAATTCATCGAATTTACTGAAACGTGTATCGATTAATTAATAAATATATGTATTCTTGATATACCAATAAATTACTTTAAAATGTTACGATGTCAGATTTTACTAATTGTATAAAAAGTATACCCGAAAAAATTTTTTTCGTAGAATTGCTATTTATAAAATCTATAATAAAAGTAGGTTGTGTTATAACGTTTCGCAGAATGAATTTATTTTTATCCGTCTTACGGAGATGTTTCTGAAATCGGATTTGTTGGAAGTTTGTTAACTCCAAATACCGTCATTTATAAGCTAAAAGCCGTGGTAGTACCGGCCTAGAATAGTACTCTCCCATCTCTTCCCGTGGGTGCTGTAAGAGTCGGCTAAGGGATAACGTACCAGGAGGTGGGCAGCAGTGCCTTCTGAGGATAGGAAACCATACTGCGCTCGCCAACCCGCCTGCCCAGCGTGGCGACCCTTATCGCACTTATTCTTAATTATTCTTCTCAAAGCTCTTATTTCAACTGCATTTATTCTGCTTTCATGCTTTTATATGGCTGATGCGGATTTTAAACTATATTTTTTGGTCTGAAAGTTTTTAAATTTCTTTTTTGACGTGATAACGTTTTATAAATTGATGAATGCCAAAATGAAAAATAGTAACGGTAACATTCCTGTAACGTTCCACCTAAGTTTTATCTAGATCTAGATAATATAAACAAAGTCAAAGTCAAGGTCAAAGTCAAAGTCAAGGTCAAGGTCAAGGTCAAAGTAAGAGTCAAAGTCAAATTCAAAGTCAAAGTCAAAGTCAAAGTCAAAGTCAAAGTCAAAGTAAAGTCAAAGTCAAAGTCAAAGTCACAGTCAAAGTCAGTCAGTCAAAGTCAAAGTCAAAGTAAAAGTCAAAAGTCAAAAGTCAAAAGTCAAAAGTCAAAAGTCAAAAGTCAAAAGTCAAAAGTCAAAAGTCAAAAGTCAAAAGTCAAAAGTCAAAAGTCAAAAGTCAAAAGTCAAGTCAAAAATCAAAAGTCAAAAGTCAAAAGTCAAAAGTCAAAAGTCAAAAGTCAAAAGTCAAAAGTCAAAAGTCAAAAGTCAAAAGTCAAAAGTCAAAAGTCAAAAGTCAAAAGTCAAACGTCAAACGTCAAACGTCAAACGTCAAACGTCAAACGTCAAACGTCAAACGTCAAACGTCAAACGTCAAACGTCAAACGTCAAACGTCAAACGTCAAACGTCAAACGTCAAACGTCAAACGTCAAACGTCAAACGTCAAACGTCAAACGTCAAACGTCAAACGTCAAACGTCAAACGTCAAACGTCAAACGTCAAACGTCAAACGTCAAACGTCAAACGTCAAACGTCAAACGTCAAACGTCAAACGTCAAACGTCAAACGTCAAACGTCAAACGTCAAACGTCAAACGTCAAACGTCAAACGTCAAACGTCAAACGTCAAACGTCAAACGTCAAACGTCAAACGTCAAACGTCAAACGTCAAACGTCAAACGTCAAACGTCAAACGTCAAACGTCAAACGGCAAACGTCAAACGTCAAACGGCAAACGGCAAACGGCAAACGGCAAACGGCAAACGGCAAACGGCAAACGGCAAACGGCAAACGGCAAACGGCAAACGGCAAACGGCAAACGGCAAACGGCAAACGGCAAACGGCAAACGGCAAACGGCAAACGGCAAACGGCAAACGGCAAACGGCAAACGGCAAACGGCAAATGTCAAATGGCAAATGGCAAATGGCAAATGGCAAATGGCAAATGGCAAATGGCAAATGGCAAATGGCAAATGGCAAATGGCAAATGGCAAATGGCAAATGGCAAATGGCAAATGGCAAATGGCAAATGGCAAATGGCAAATGGCAAATGGCAAATGGCAAATGGCAAATGGCAAATGGCAAATGGCAAATGGCAAATGGCAAATGGCAAATGGCAAATGGCAAATGGCAAACAAGTCAAAGTCATACAAGATTATGTCGTTATCACGTAAATATATCGTCCGTAAACCGTCTTTACAGACAACCAATTTTTAGCTTATTATCATCATTCATCGCAGCCATAGGATGTCCACTGCTGGACATATGCCTCTCCATATAGGGGGGATTTACCAATTCTCGCCACGCTTGGCAAGCGGGCTGGCGAGCGCAGATATGATTTCCGATCCTCAGAAGGCGCTGCTGCCCACCTTCTGGTACGTGATCCCTTAGCCGACTCTTACTGCACCCACGGGAAGAGATGGGGGAGTACTATTCTAGGCCGGCACCACGCGCTTTGACCAAAGCGCGTTGGGGGATAGGCTAGTGGCATGACAAAGGGTCAGAGTACTCCGACTGCGTTATAAAATTATTAAAATGCCATTAGCGATTACCCATTTACTGATTAGTAGTAACCCATGTGTTTGAGATTTTCGATCATTGTTATTATTTAAAAAGGGAGATTGGGCACAAGTTTCTCAGGCGTGGAACGTATAAATTAGGTTCATGCGCCTAATTTGCTTTAGTTGCAGTCAGACCGGCAGTTGTGAAGCACGAAAAATTCTTAATAAATATTTTTATAATCAGACAGAAATAACACTTTTCTGTGCTTTAACAAAAAGCTTAAAAAGCTCTTATAAAACTACTAAAACTTATCTGCATTTGACTGTAGTTGATCTTAGAGCTTAAATTATCTTCCCTTTTTATAAAAATATAATTTACATCCGGTAGACCAAGCGAGCTAAACTACGAGCTGTTACAATACTTGTTATTTATAGTTTATTGTATACGTACTAAAAGCACATAGTAGACAGATTGAAAGCACAGCGAGACTTATCTAAAACTGGTATTCATGCAAAATTTTATAGAGACATCGTCAAACTCTCATGGGAATTCGGTTCTCCGATAATATTTCGCTTTAGAGCGCTGTAAAATATTTTACTGGATTAGGTTATGCGACGCGACGGTTTGATCATTCCTTTGTCAGTTATTTAAAACTCGGTTCTTCAAAGTTGGAACTGTCTTTGAAAAGTTCATTTGAATCTTCTTTGTCTTGGTTCAAAACGCTTTTGATTTAAATCTTCATAGTTTCAAAGAGCCATCGGAACCAGATTTATGCTTTTTCGCAAGAAGTATGGTTTCACACAACCCATGTTTTTATTTTCAATATATAAGAAACGATCCTATGTATAATAATGCTGAACCATAACCATAAACCTGCGAATAAAAGTTATTCTCAAAGTTTTGATTTTAAATTCAAAACGATGCAATGATATTTTAGAAGTGTTGAAGGCCGCAGACAGACGTTGTCGTATACAACCGTACCTTGGTTAGATATATGGTAAGACAAATACTTTATAATTAAAAATGGCAATACCTGAATGCTACAACTCTCAGCATTATCATCATTACCAACATTATAGTATTTCACAGCCATACAGGTGTTCTAGAAGACCATTTGACATTCTAGGTGTGTTCTACGCTAGCTATGATCCCATCGTAAAAAAGAAGTATAGTATCATCTCTGATGGCATCAGCGCTAAGTTGTCAAACGCTATGCTAACAAAAACATCAGCTAAAAAAAAAATTTTTATCATAAAATGGAACCGACTTCAACACTCAAAAGTATGAAATAACTTGTCAAAGTCGGTACCATGAGCACAATATTTTGATATCAGTTACTTTTGAACTATCATGGTACCGACTTCAACAAGTTATTTCATACTTTTGAGTGTTGAAGTCGGTTCTATTTTTTGGTAAAAATTTTTTTCCTACACATATTGGCTATTTATTTTAAACCCAGCAATGCTTGCACACAGTAGTGTGCAAGCTACTCGGTGCCAATCAAACTCTAGCCTTAGGATGTGAATGAAAATATGTTCTACGACGCACTTCTGATGGCTTATTGTTCTTTAGCACTCTTGTATACAAAAATGTTATCATCTGTAACTGTGTGGCAACTATGCACAGTGTTATGTATGGTTTCACATCCTAAGAACACAACATTGTTATTATATTTTAGACCCAGCAACACTTGCCCTAATACTTAGTGGTAGAACATTTTCACTGCAAAAGTAAACTAACTATAAATAAGTTTTTATTTAAAAAAGTATTTTTAAAACAAACTTTTTTTGGTATAAATAAATATGACCACCGTCATCGTTTCAGCAAACCCTGTAAGATAAGCCCAAACACGATGGGTTTATCTTTTTCTGTTTAGGAGTATCTATATGGCCACCTTCCGAGTCTACTATCAGACCCTGAACATTATGTAGCACCAAATAACTAATCAAGATAACTCAATGTCTACTGATAAACAATATCCAGGACAATTGTAAAGTTTTGCTGTGAATGAGGTAAACTATTGTCATCTGCCCACAGCTATTCAAAAGTCTGCAAAGAAATCAAAGATTGCCGGAAACAATTTTTGTCGAGCCCTAATTTGTGAGAGAAACCCAAGTCCTACAACAATATTTCTTGTTTTGGATCAATTTCATTCTCTTAAAAAGAAAGGATGGTGAAATTGTTGACGTTTCATACCCTTTACAAACTATAGCAAAGTAAAACAATAGATCGCTTCTTTTGTTATTATTACGTTATATTTATTGCGTGCTGTCTCTCTTTTTGTTATTACTCAAAAGAGCTCTTCTACTGACAAAATTGTGTTGCTCTTAGTTACTTCAATATATAAGTAGTTGTTTCCTTAATTTAATTTAAGATATAGTAACCATTTTTAAAATAGCAATGCCACTTGTATGTAAGAAAATATAGTTAGGTTTGTACACAATGTACTAACACTGAAATCTAACTATATTTTCTTACATAAGCGCCTAATTAAGCCCTAATTAAGAATTTTACATCGTCCACTTTTTATTTATGTGATCCTAGAGCTTATCGCATCTACTTTATATAATAGTATATATAAAATATGATAATTATTTATTTAAAATAAATCGGAACTGCTTTAAGAAAATCTAAGCATTGTAAACAGAATAAGACATTTTGTTGAGCACAAATTTAGTTACATTAAATTTAACCTTAATCGTAACTTCTTTTTTTCTTCTTCCTAACGTCATATGTTGATTAGAGTTGACACCACGTATGGTCTGTGTCTCCCGATATGTACAATCCTGGAGTCTTCAAGTCGCGAGTGAATAGGTACCTTCTAGGTTTGCGTACTAAATTCTAGACAACGTCATCACTTAACATCAGGTGAGACAGTTGTCAAACGCAAACGTATAATAATAAAAAAAAATATAAAAAAAAAATGGTTTTCTTTTACTCTGATCACATTGTTAATGAGAACAGCGACTAAGGTCAATAATAAAATGATACAAAACGCTGTATTCAAAGAGGCCATGTAATCCTTGGCACGCCATCTTCACTGTACCAATGTTATCAGAAATCTAAGTGTCATCTTAGCAAACATCGGGCCATCCCACATGGGCGATGGGCGTTAAATATGATAAATTCGTAGCAATATTTGTATGCGTGTCGCGGCAACACCGCTCGTTTATCAATACACCCATCGGCGGATGCGACGCGAGAAAACATTCTTAGGACGTACTTGTGCCAGTCTGATAGGGTTGCCAGGATTTGTCGGGATGTGCTTCGAAATATAAATTATGGGCTTACGTTTGTTGGGAATAATTCCAAATCGCTTCGGTGGCCCATTTCGGCATTACAACATAATAAAATGGTTATCATTTTAACTTAAAGTATTTATGACTTTTAGCATAAACATTAGAGTCCGACATTGGTTGAACAAGACAAATAAAAGATTAGTACATTTCTGTATTTATTTAGCTTAAACTACGGCCTTGCTCTCGTTTTCTCGAATTTCAAAGAAAATTCAAACTGTTTGAGTTGAAATAGACCACAACCTATTTATTATCCTTTTTACATAATGCGAACTGTTATACGGGACTTTGAATTTCCCTTTTAAAAAAAAAGAAATTAAATTGTACTGAAAGAATTCATTGATTAAATTATTTTCTATATGATTTTTATGAAAAGATCGCTAAATGTGATCGCGACGGGAGCTGGGGCTGAACTGAAGGTGACGAGATGGGTTCTGGTTTCCTTTGTGTGAGAACTGCTGAATTAGCGAAAAGATTGGGCTGACAAGTACTATTACATTCAGGGCTGTCTTATAACAGAACGTTAGTATTTAAGCTAGGTCAAAAACTTCGGTCCCCAGTCGTCACAGCAATCTGACAGTGTGAAGTCACCATGGTGGGCATCGGACTTCCCGAAACAGTTTATCGGGCAGTTAGCATAAATATACCGCCCGATGGCCGGAGATTTTTATTTTTATTTATTATAAGTTTGCAGGCATCAGGTGAGACAGTTGCCAAAACAACTGTCTCACCTGATGTTAAGTGATGACGTTGTCTAGGATTTAGCACGCAAACCTAGAAGGTACCTATTCACTCGCGACTTGAAGACTTCAGGATTGTACATATCGGGAAACACAGACTCGGGCAACGAGTTCCATTCCTTTAAGAACGAACGAGTCTGTTAGAAAACGTGAGTATTTGCTAGTACTTTTATCATGATACCATAGTTTAGCCTCACATTTTTTTGTTTCTTGTGTCTGCATTTTTCTTTCTATGATATCTTTTTCCGAAGCTGTTATATACAGTATTATGTGGCTCAAAATCCCATATTATCTTTAGTTTTCAGTAATTATTTTGTTTTCAATAACGTGCTTCGAAACTTTCATTAATTACTTTTTTTGTCTAGCTAATTTTTTCCATCTTTTACCAACATCACATCACAAAAGCTTCCAATAATATATCTTTCTGTGACAGTGTTAACGACTCACTGCCGTAAATTGCAACACTATATACATTTTTTATTATATTGTATAGATCTAGCGTTTGACGTATCTCACTTGATAGTCAGTGATGATATGGTCGAAGATGTTATCACGCTAGACCTAGGATGCTCACTGGCTCTCCAGGACTGCTGCCTGATAACACTATATATTTGTCAAGTTTGTCAGTTTTTCAAACTTGACGATGGTAGCTAGCCAGGCGGGTACTCGAAAGTACCCTACCACCATGCACCTCTTATAATACTTTATAAATTTATTTTTGTTATATTCATTGTTAGGTTCTAAGCGAATATATTGTTTTTGCTATAAAGTTCTTGTTTTGCTATTGCTATCCAAATTAAAATATCTGGATTATAGCAAAAACTCCCCTTTAAGAGGAAAGTGGTCAATGACTTATTATGCTGAAACATCCTGTAAAGCCAATTTTTTAATTTATCTTTATTGTTAGAGACACTCCGGCGTTTCAAAAAAGACTTTTCTTAAACATATAAATATTTATGTTTTTAGAATCCTCTTTTTAAATAATAGTTAATGGGGGCACGAACTTCGTCAGTGTTTTTCCAGGTAATAAATACACCTTATGTAGATATATTTATTCAGGATATACAATCTAAGTTCCATTAATATTGGTTTATTTATCTGTTAATTCCTTAGAATGTTTAATTATCATTTCACTCAGCGTACATATTCGGTTAAATAATATTATTCCAAGAATGTCTCTTTGCGGCAGGCGATTGGTTTAATGGTAAAAACAGATAAACAGAAACACAGATATCCTTGAGTTACAAGCTCAAATATAGATGAGTGGGGTAAAGGAGGCGAGATTAATGGATTTGCTCTTATTCGAGCCAATCTTGTTCTCAGATTATGAAACGTTTCAAGATAAATAGGATCTAGTCTAATTATTAAATTAAGTAATTACACTGAAATCAGCTCTAAGCAGGAGGCTATTCTTATCTATTATTATTCAATAGGTGATTCTATAAAAGACGTAACATTTGATATCGGTAACTATTTGACGACTTGTTTATTATACAATAAAATTTTAATGTAGCTTCTATCGTTGAGTTATGGATAAAGATCAACATACATTCGGGAAAGGTAGGACATAAATGTCGCAGACACTCAAGTTTCATTATGAGATACAAAAGACTTCACAACTCTCAAGAACAATTTGAAACTACCTCCATCAGCCATGTAAGCTAGCGGTACCTGACAATAGCTGTAATATTTTTTTTCATAATGGCAAATGCCTTTATTAAAATAAAACACTAATAACTAATTACAATACTGCAGCCACTACAATAACATTTGAGCAATCCACTAGCTATTGGTAGCCTATAGAATATAATATATATAGCTGTAAAAGGCACATAATAATATTAATTAAAGTGAACTTGGTTTACAGGGTGGAGCAAATTTTGGGCCATTCAGGGTAGCTTTTCTTTTGTAGTTAGAAGGTTTTGTTTTTAGGAACCTTCTATTTTATTTTGAAGAAAATATATATATTGCCATTTTCAGTTTTTTGAAATTAAGTAAGGTTCTCCCAAAAAATAACATATGTCAAAAAAAAACAAGTTGGTCTTAATCGACTCTATTTTCTATCAGGAACACTTTTTCCAAAGTAACATACCAAATCAAATCGTAAATTTTGGCAATATTTAAAAAAAAACATTCCCATACATTTTCTATGAAAAATAGAGTAAGCGAAAACAACAATGTCACTCATTCAATGGTTCTTAATTTAAATTCGAAGGTAACTACTTTTTTAAGTTGGTAGGCTAATTTTGAATATAGCTATATATCTACTCGTATTGCACGCAATAAATAAGAATATAATAATAAGAATTTCTGAACAAATATAATATAAAATTGTCCTTATTGTCCTTGTGAGACATCTTTTGTAACGTCCTACTAAATCAGTCAGCAGCAAACTTGGAATTGTTGAAGAACGAATCCTTAGACCCTCGTCGCTCACCTGATTGCGGAATGCAAATCGCCCCCGTGGGACCTTAACCCTAAAATACAAACGCATAAAGCTGTTTATCCACTGAAATGGCATTTTCGAGGACCGCCAAACCGTAACAGACACGTGAGGGCTTGAAATGTTTTTGAATAGTTTATAGTGCTTTATTTCGCTGGTCGTTTTATTATTTACAGGCTCTCTGCCGGGAAGCACGTCCGGAATTACTCTTAATTTGGTGATTTTTCCCGGTTCCCGTTTTAGGTCGCATCTGGAAACTCAAATGGCCGGCTATATTGTGGTGTCAAAACTTCTAAATAATATATAATGTTATTCTTAACACAAGCCACGTAGGAACATGTGTGCATCCTCGCTTGTAATACTAAGCGCTATATCGCAACATTTTGACAGCAAGCTGCAACGGTCTTTTCTTTTTAGAAAGTCTGAAAGTAAAGAGGCCATGCTTTACGAAATCAAAAAGAAATATTTTACTTCACACAGACTTTTCTATTTAATTTTTTTGATAAGTTTTTTTTACAAAGTACAGCAATAGCAAGCAGTACTAAAGTGTTAGAGCGTTAAATATTAAAATTAAAAACATTTCAACTGGTATCGTTCGAGGATTTGCAATAATTTTAGTATGTTATAGATAATGGCAGCACATGTTCACAGTAGGGCTGGTAAAGATATATTTTCTACACTCACTCTGAATTTTAAAATTGTTATCACTTATAATACAGCATATCATGGACAGTTGTTTTTATGCAGACATTTGAAAACTTATTACCTAATATGTTTAACTCACTTGTATTCATGTAGATACGCCAGCAATCGGCTACTGAAAAACTACTAGCAAGTTTTCAAGAAAACTAATGTTAGTTCTTTAATTAATAGCTATTATTTTTCAAAGCCTTAATCTAACAACCGATTCATCTTCCGCACGCGATAAAAACAATTTGGCTTTTTACAAAATGCTACAAACTTTTCATGACTAACTTTTGAATATACTTATTACATGATTTGTTGACGCTAAACATGGTTCCTCTGTAATCTAATATATTGGGGTGTTTTGAATTCAATCACCAATTAGTTTTACATAGGTATTATAGGTAAAGTAGACTTTTTAAGAGAGTAGTTGGATTGCGGACACGAAAACCTAAAAAACTTCACCCGAGACAACAATTTTCACCATACTAGTACTAACGCGGAACTTGCAATGCTCGCGGTGAGAAATATTCTTTCACAGGATTCTTTCACACTATTCCACAGGCTTCTTTCAAACGCACACCTCTCTGATTGGTTGGCGAGTTGTTAAAAATCTTTTTACTCACTTTTTACTCACTATTGCATTGCTGAAATGTTATTGTAGTAGCTGTAGTATATTACTTTGTTATCAATTTTTTTAATTCATTAAAGACATCATACATAAAATATACATAGTGTAATAATGCAGCCTGCATTAATGTCGATAGATAAGGTGGATTGTTTACTACTTAACCCTCCAGGAAATGTCTAATCTAAGTGTACCGATTGACAGGCATGCAAATAGCCAAAATAATGAAAGAAATGGACCACGTTAAAATCTTTTTGCAAGTTTTTGTTATAGCCGTAATAAGTTTTAAGGGTTAAATAGGTGTCGATGACATTATAGAGGCTCGCGGGTGTTCACAGGCGGAGAGGGCGGGACAAACCCTGATGTGTGATGATCAAAAATACTACAAAAAACAAACTTTACATATGACTTACGGGCTCAAAGCAAAAGTACTAATAAAATTTTTAGACATTTTATTACCTTTCAGAAGAAAGGGTGGTACCGTGATTATGTATGGTCCTACACCAGAAGGTGTAAGACACAGTTCAAGCCCATTTTTCGTTACTGCGAGAATTTTTGATAAAAGAAAAATATGGTCGATCGAAAATACTACTAAATTATCTATATGTCTTATCTATATAAAAATATCACTACTAAATTAGGAAATAAAATTCCATTATGATCCAATAAGAATTAACGTTCATGAACTGTTCTCGTAATTGGTATTTTTCAACTTTATTAGATATGTAGGATTTTCTACAAAACGAGCCGAAAAGACTCAAAATTCGCTTATCTTATATAGGTAAAAGCTTTAAGTTTACAAGATTATATAAGTGTTTTTTTACCTTTAGAAGGAAATTCAGTACATGTCATTGAAAACTCATAATGGCGAAAATATCAGAACCGAGAGCCAGGTAATAGGGTGATTTCAAGCGGGCTATAAACAGACACAACTCAATTTCATCTGGCGCGAGTATAATTGAATCCGAGAGGGCTTGCTCCCTCCTCGCTGTCGAGGAAACTGTTTTTGACTGTACCGTCCCATTAAACACGCACTGAACCAGACTTGAGTCCCAATATTTTCAAAATACGCTTTAAATAATAAAATAAAATCCTCACGACGATATTTTAGATGCATAATCGCGCTTGAAGCGATGGTAACCTAGCGGTGGGAGCGTGTCGGCTGTCAAAGTGACAGATGCAGGTTTGGTCCTCACAACCTCGAAAGTACCATACCATACCGTCGGGCTAGCTACAACCCTCAAGTTGGAAAAACCTATCACCAAATACATAGTGTGTTCAGGCAACAGTTTTTGAGAGCTAATAAGACCGCGACCACATCGTTACTGACCATAAAGTGAAACGAATGGAATGAATGAAATCTTTTTATTGATGTGATTTTGGATCTGATTTTTTTGTGATCTGGTAGTCATTATCGTGCCATGCGACGGGTGCTCTGCATCTTTCAAATATTTCTGTATGATTGTGTCATTCCACAGTTCAGTATGCTAATTAAAACCAACCGTACAATCTGTGTGATAAATCTTTTATTTTGCCGTTTTTTTATGATTTTTGTAAGCAAATAAATATAATCTCTACATCAACTTATTCCCATAACCAAAAATACTTCTATTAATACTTCTAAAGTACTAACTTTTAAAAGTGACAATGGCAAACTTTATAAAAACTCGATTCAAAGAACGACGAGCAAGAGATTAATTGTAATCTACAAACCAACTAGGACTCACGTGGTAAATGCAGGAAATTTACTTTTACCAGTTTTTACCACGTAGGTCCTAGTCTGTTTGTAGATTACAATTACGGAAGATAGTGTATCGCGATAGTTTTCAGACTCAAAGAGATTAATTGTTGTTGCTGTATCGGGTCGTACCACGTGCGTCGGATGCCGAGATGCAATACACCTAAGCAGTAATTACTACTGCTCGTTTACTAGCTACCCTTATGTTTTGTATGAAATTAAATTGTATGGTCTGTCGAAGTCATTAAAACTTTGTTAATAGACTCGAACTTTCGTTGATACTGCTATTAAAACTACCGTTGCTGGCAATTATATAGTAGGGAAATAAGGATGTTTCCAGGTACCAGTTTGGTGGTTGCTGTGTCATGGCACTCATGTCATGCGGGTTTGGTTTGGCTCAGTCGACAGTCGCATGACTTCTTGTTTCCGGGGCCTTGACTTCGAATCCCGGCAGAGGCAAACGTTTTTGTGATGAGCATAGATGTGAGCTGATATGAATGTGATAAAAGTGTCAAGCGCTTTTCAGCTAGCGCAACAGTCGGAGTTTTAATCGGAGAATTAAATGCGATTAAAGTCTTTTCTCCCCATTTTTTTTAAAGAATTATAATTATTACTTTTAGAACCTCATATAGTACTGAATCAGTGTAAGCGCTCAAATGCCAGACAAACATATTTATTATCTGTTCATGATCCTTAATTTTGGCTCGGTAACACAATCTGATCTAGTTTAAGTACCTATAATCTTTTACACACTAATTTGTGACGGTCGCCGTGGCGCAGTGGTCAGTGTCAGTGACATGACTTCTGTGTCTCTGGGACCCTGGGTTCGAATCCCGGCAGGGGCAAACAGTTGTGCGATGAGTGTAGATGTTTATGAGTGTGATATAAAAAAGCCAATAAAATAATTAATCTTTGGAAATACCATGTCGTATACAATGTGAATATTCTCTTGCATTTTATTGCCAAAAGTAATTATCACTCTTAGTACGCGATATGCACACCTTCAACGATATACTGACTTGGTGTTACCGACGAGTGAAAAGTTACTTTGCCAACAAACTGAACTCTCTGGGTAATGAGGTAAGTGTAGTTTGACGCACAACTTTGATGCTTACAACTCTGGTATGCTATTGCTACATTCATGGTGTACACAGGAATACACAGAGCCACAGAATAAATGATACAAGTACAGAAGCTGCGTTGATTTTGAAGAAAGCCACCGAGCGTTTTTTACGTGAGTATTCATCATTTGAGCTTGCGTGGTAAAATGAATTTAACATAATTTATCATCCATGGGGACCGGGAGCTCATCGGATTTTTCAAAACTTATCAGAGCGTTTGGTCGATGCGACGCGTTACCAAAATGCTGGCACATATTTGGCTCAACGAGTCAGCATTGCAATTCAACGTGGCAATGCTGTTAGCGTTGTGGGTACGCTGCCAGCCGGTAGCGGGTTAGAGAATTTGAGTTATTTAAAGGTTACCAATAGCTAGTGGATTGCTCAAATGTTA
This sequence comes from Apeira syringaria, assembly GCA_934044485.1. Lineage (NCBI taxonomy): Eukaryota > Metazoa > Arthropoda > Insecta > Lepidoptera > Geometridae > Apeira > Apeira syringaria. The sequence goes on along the minus strand of OW203662.1, from coordinate 17,197,772 downwards.
TTGTAGTAGCTGCAGTATTGTAATTAGTTATTAGTATTTTATTTTATCTGCTTGACGGTCGCCGTGGCGCAGTGGTTAGTGTCAGTGACATGACTACTGTGTCTCCGGGACCCTGGGTTCAAACACACAAACAGGGTTTGTCCTGTGATTGTGTGTGTCCATGCCTCCCGCGATACAGGGAATCCTAGTGCGGGGGCCTGAGCGTGAAGAACAAACTATTAGAAAACAAATGTTAGAAACACTATGTTTCATTTTACTGACTATTTGTAGAACAGCCCTTTGTACTACACGCCCGGAAAAAATATATTGTTCCATAGCAGCACATTTTATATACCCATCGATTTTTTAAACACCTTATCGCATAAAGATTTGCGGTGTCTTTTTTAAGTATGAACGTTTAAAAAATAATAATTTAAATGCTCAAAATTGTCTATTTCGCAAATGATCCAAGCCGTAATAATGTCTTCATCAGCATCATCTCAGCCATAGGATGTCCACTGCTTGACATATGTCTCCCCCATTTAGAGGGGATTTGCTAATACTCGCCACGCTTGGCGGGCGGGGTGGTTGGATAATAATGTGTTCTGTAGTAATAATAATAATAATATGGGACAACATTAACACAAGGTCTTCAGGTCCCAAACTAGGCAGAGCCTGTGCTATGGTAACCTGATGACTGATATATATACTTATATACATATACACACCCAGACACAGGTCAAACAGACATGTTCATACACACAAATGTTTGACCTGTCCGGGAATCGAATCCGGGACCAGCGGCTCAGAAGGCAGAGTGCCAACTGCGCCAACCGGCCAGTCAAGTAATGCAATAAAATATTATGTATTTATATTTACTAAAAAGTTTTTCTATATCTTTATTGTCTAGAAGTTGCAACGATTTCTTTATAACTTAGGTTCCCAAGTGCTTTTCACGAAGGCTCCTAATGTTTTAAATCGCCTATTTGTATCCGTGCATTACCTCTGCCCCTGAAGAAGATTTAAAGATCCATAAGTGAACCGTGTACCCTACCAGCTGCTACCTAAAAGCCATACGGCTAATCCGATAATGTAAGACGCGGTTTAAACTTCCTCGCTTCCGCGAACCTTTTACTGTCACTTTAAGCCCTTTACATCATGTTTGCTGAGGGGAGGGAGGTTAGTGAGCTTTGCTCTTTTGAGCAAAGCTCACTATTCGAGCTCGGCGTATTTGTTTAAATTGTTTAAATATGGGTAATAGCTAGTGGATTGCTCAAATGTTATTGTAGTAGCAGCAGTATTGTAATTAGTTATTAGTGTTTTATTTTAATAAAGGCTTTTTATGAGAAAATAAAATTGGTTGTCTGTAAAGTCGGTTTACGGACGATTGATTTACGTGATAACGTCATAATCATTTATGACTTTGACTTCGACTTCGACTTTGACTTTGACTTTGACTTTGATTATTTTATGTAATACAAAACTCAGGTGGAACGTTACGCGGAACGTTACTATTTTTCATGAGTGTTGCTGGTATTCATCAATTTATAAAACGTTATCACGTCAAAAAAAGTTTTTTTTGGGAATTTATTTTATATTGGTTATTAAGATTGGATTTTAATTGTTTTCCGTGTAAGAGCAAACAATCGCAATCAACATATACACTAATATTATATAGAGTGAAGATTTGTTTGTTTGTTTTTATCACACTCAGACCCCCGCACTAGGATTCCCTGTGTCGCGGGAGGCATGGACACACACAATCTCAGCACACAAACAACCAAGACCCGGGACAAACACCTATACTCATCGCACAAATGTTTGCCCCTGCCGGGATTCGAACCCAGGGTCCCGGAGACACAGAATACATATCACTGACACTTACCACTGCGCCACGGCGACCGTCAATTTGTATGTTTGTAACGGATAAACTCAAAACTATTGGACCGATTTCAAAAATTCTTTCAACATTAGAATTCTACATTATAGTTATAGCCCTGAGTAACATAGGCTATATTTATTATAAGAAAAAAATAGGGATCCTTACTAAAACTTCAATCATGTAACCGTACAAGTAGTGACGAAAATTTGAGTAATTTTGGGGTGCCTCAGGGAAGTGTTCTTGGCCCTACTCTATTTCTTATTTATGTAAATAGCCTATGTCAGTTAAATATCCCTAACTGCAAAATTGTAGCTTATGCAGATGATACAGCACTTATAGTAGAAGGAGATACATGGGAAATAGCCCGTATGAATGCGGAAAATGCACTTGCAGTAGTAATCTCTTGGCTAAATTCCAATCTTCTTACTCTAAATCTTAATAAAACAAAATTTATCACCTTTTCCGCAACCATTTCGTCACAACCATCATCTTTTCTTATCAAAGCTCATGAATGCCACTCATTATCTTCAGTAAAATGTGATTGTCTTAGCTTAGAAAGAGTTCCACATATTAAATATCTCGGTGTATATATTGATAATACACTTGATTGGCAAAAGCAAATAGATGTCCTTAGTGGACGTGTTCGAAAGCTGATGTTCACTTTTAAAAAGCTCAGGTCACCGGCAGACTTGTCTACTCTCAAATTAGTATACCTCGCGTTGTGCCAATCTATTTTAACGTACTGCATCACGGTATGGGGTAGCACTTGTACTTCTTTTCTGCTTAAAATAGAAAGAGCGCAGAGAGCTGTCTTAAAAGTTATGTATAAAAAACCCATTTACTACTCCACCATTGAATTATACAATTTAAGTGAAGTAATGACTGTGAGACAGCTCTTCTTACTACAAACTACTTTGCGACAACATTCAATTTTAATATATGACCCCGTGAGCCGTGAACTTAAACGTCGTAAGGACAGAGTGTGTCAAACTCTTCCTTGCAGACTAACTCTTAGTGCTAGAAATCTAAAGTTCATGGGCCCGCGTCTGTATAATTACATAAACAGATCTCACGACATATATCCTCTTACAAAAAGAGAGTGTAAACGCGTTGTTGCTACCTGGTTGCAAAACAAAAGCTATGTAGACACTGAAAACATACTAAAGGCTTGTTTATAATAATAATAGTAGTAGTAAAAGTAATTGCGTTAAATATTACAACCCCCCCCCCCCCCCACACACACACACACACACACACACACCACACACACCACACACACCACACACACCACACACGCGCGCGAACACTTGTATATACGGCTCACACACATATTTTTTTTAGCCTCTGTAACATTAACCACACAAAATTGCACATTTATTTCTCATATGTAAATAGAATTACAATAAATCGCCGCACATTGCTAAATATTTTCGATGTCACAATAATGGGAAGGAACTGTTACCCTGTAACACAGTGCATACTAGTACGGGGTACAGGGATCTCTTCAGTTGACCACACACATCCAAAAAAAAAAAAAAAAAAAAAAAAAAAAAAAAAAAAAAGCTATGACGGAACGCCAGTAGTATTATAAAGGTGAAAGGTAGTATTGTTAATAAATCAATCGGGACTTGATCACGAGAAAAACATTTACTAATTTATTAACCTCAATGTTTCGACCAAGTTGCATTGGCCGTGGTCACGAGAAGAACCCGATTGATTTATTAACAATGTGTTCGAATTGCGAAAGTCTAAAAATTACGAAAGTTTGTATGTCGTTAGTCGATTGTGTGCTTGTTGATTTTTCACGCTAAAAAGGCTTTTATTAAAAATGGTACTCAGTGCTTCTGTACTGATTCTGAACTGTAATATAATATATCATATCGTATATGTATAATGCCGTATTAGGTAAATGTGTTCCCCAAAATAAATAGTCTGTGACTAGAGCTTTAACGTAATACCTACTTATACATAAGTCAGGTTCTTGTTTAAATGACATGGCTTATTTAGAAGCAATCTATTGATACTTTAAAATTACATAGTGTAGCCTTATTCCTATTTTGCTATTTTGAAAGCCAACGGACCTCCATTGTTTCGATTTCAAACACGCACAGTTGGGAAGCTTATCAGATGAACATCCCTTTCCCATTTGGCATTACACCCGTGCACTCCTGTCCAGATTTCATTAGACTAATTGTCCTCGTCTAAGTCCACTAAAAGAAGCCCGCGATCTTATCTATCACAGCGCCTTCCCTTGTCCAATCCAATCTCATCACGCTAACATCGCTGTATACTGAGGCAGTGAGAATATGAACTTTCACTCACTTCACTCGTGAACACATATTCCCGTTCTAGGACTAAGGCTTCTAGGCTCACGGACTAATATCTGAACAGAAGGAGGGTACTCCTTCTTTTTTTTAAATTTATTTATTATCTACAATCAGTGGAAGCACTTTAAGCAGATTTTATGATATTTATCAGGTGCTGAGGGATTTCTCCACTGAGAATGTCTCCTCGTTTTGGGTACTCCTTCTGTTCAGATATTAGTTCGTGAGCTCGTTCCAAAATTGCTTACGTCATAATATGACATATTATGACATCATGATAAAATGTATGGTACATAGTCAGGAAAGTAGTGCAGAGCGAGCATCAGAAAATTATAGCACCTAAAATTGGCCGGAAGTCCGAGAAAATCCTTCATTTCTGGTCAAAATATTCACATTTACGTCATGTGTAAAAAGATGTAAAATAACACATCTTTTTTTGTAAGCTTATTGCAATTTCCTTGGACTTAATACTCTGTTTTATATGTAAGTCGCACTCACCCTTCAGTTGAGACAGCGGCATGTACCCTGTCGTGTTTGTTATCCATCGTTTTTGTAGGCTCTGCATTAGCTTTGCGTAATTGGCCTAAGTAATTACAATTTGAGATAATACAGATCAAACCACAATTTCAGAGAGGCCAGAAGCGACATTGACCCGACCGGGGAAGAACCTAATTTAGTTTGAAACGATAGTTATAGAATTTCGTTAGTATTTTATTGCATTGTCGATGCGATAGGAATTTGCAAAATAAATTGTTTAAACTATATGTAATTGAAAGAAATGTATCAAAATGAATTTGTTATGATTTAAAGCATTTTTATTGCATGCTCGTTATGATATTTCAGGGACTCACGCTCATTATAACATTATACTTTATAACGTGTAGCGCTTCACACTGAGCCCGATTTAAATATTATAAAATCAAAATCAGGTGCATCAAGTCTGAGCATTTGAAGGCTCTAGGTTAGTTACATCATCGTCATCATTATCATCTAAGCCATAAGTCCTAACAAAAGCCTCGCATTAATTTCTAAAAGAATCGTCGGCTGTCCAACTTGTCGGTAGCCATTCCTTGCTGTGTTTTCTAATCCATGGTCACCTCTAGTTAGTACTACTACTATTTACGTAGTTTTTTAGAGATACACCGTACTCATAGGTACTTTAGAGTGATTCTGCTTCTAACTAATGGTGCTGGGTTTTTATACCACTTTTAAATACGTTTGCAATTCTCAAAGTCGTAATAAGCACGTCAACTGATATCAATAGCAAAAGGCAACAAATATTTGATAGGTTCAGGAAGCAAATACATTTGCCGTTGATTGTTTTGAGCGAGTAAATACTGCGATGACATTGTGCAAACAGACAAACGTACATTAACTTTGGCCTCCCCTATTGTACACAGAAAAAAGATCCAGGAAAAATATTGTTAATGCGTTTTTGTTATGACATAAAAAATATTGTTCTTCCTGTTTGATGTACCTAGGTTGTTCCGAAAATTGTTAGCCACAGAAACAACCTTTTTGTATCTGAACCTATTTTGAATTAACGGTTATAATTTCAATACAAATCTGAAGCTTGGCCACTTATGGGTGAATCATGAATATTTTAAAAAGCTGTAACTTAACTGGAAACTCCTACGCTCTTGTCGCCGCCCGGACCTGAACCACTGAAGATGTCGAGCACATTGATCGACGAAACGTCTGGAACACAAGTTTCACTTAGACCACGGCCAAACAGCTTTTTTTTTCTTTCAAACAACCCGGTAGCAATTTAATACATACAACACATAATTATTTGCATTTTACTTGCAATCATATGAATTACTCTTCCCTGTTATAATAACGTTTTCCTGAGTTCAGATAAACAATAGTAAAAATTAATCTCCGTTTAGTTTTCTAGACAATTTATTTTCGCTTTTCCGTTCTAGCTGCTTACGTCATTTCTTTGGCACACCACCCGCTTGCGATGTCGTGGGCGGAAGACACACCATCTTACATGAATTTTCTTACTTACTCACCGCCCAATATATTAAAATCCGATATCCCTTTTCTTGACTACATATCATGTGGAAAAAGGCTGGAACCTGACAGGTCTTAGTTGAATGGTTGTCTTGTAAACTAACACGTAGATTGGAGCTTGTCTGTTCATTTATCCCAGTAATAAGTTTTGAGATCCTTGGACGTATAAAAGGTTGTCATTATAGAAAATTTTAATACATTCTTTTATGTTTTCAAAGTGGAAGAATGTTGATAACGTTGCAAGTTCGTTGAACTTGCAAGGTGACAGCAATGCACTTGAAAAAGGTGACAAAAAAAACAAATAAGCTTTTGTATGTATCATCAGCCTTATAGTATTCCATTCGTGGACAATGCCTCTCCAATTACACGTCACTAAATATGAATCTCGGTCTCCCAAATCCAGCTGCTGCCAGTCACCCTGCGAAGATCGTCGCTCCACTGGATTGAGGGTGCCCTGTGCTGCGTTTGCCGATTTCTCCACTCTAGAACAAGTCTGCTCCAACGAGTACCGAGTACCTATTAGTTCCTCGGTTACATAGACCGTCCATTGCCACATTTCAGCCCATTACAGCTTTCTTATCCAGTAGCGCGTATATTATTGTAATATAATTTCATCATCATCTCAGCCACAGGAAAGGTTTATATTTTATAATTTGGTGGTTTTTAAATATTATTCTATGATTTTTAGAAAAGATGCACAATTCTATTTTCACATATCTTTCACTCCATAACTTCTAGTTACGTAGTGAGGCTCGCCGCCGCCGCCTCGCACGATCATAACTCCCAGATGAAGAACTGCAAATAACTGAAATTTTACAGTAAATATCACGTCAGTAGTAACTGGTTCTTAGATAACTGGGTATTATAACCCATTGTTATTTAAAATTAGAAACAAAAACAATTTAATTCAATGATTCGTATACGTTGGATACCGGTCCTAAACAGTCTTCTACAAATTATTTGATTGCAGTATGGAGGGTAAACTTTCCAATATATAATTATATTGATGTTCAGCCTCAACTTAGTGGGTGACAAAAGTATCCACCATATACCTTAGGTGATGTATTCAAAGGGACAAAGTAAATAAAGAATTTAATTTTCCAATGTCTCTTCAATGTGTATACGTATTCTATGATTTCTTTTTATTGATATAATTAGACAAGGAATCTTAATAATGGTTAGAAAAAAATTCTAAGTTTCAATGCCTTTAATTCAAAGGCATTGAACTTGTAACAAATAGATACAGACGAGTGTCTGTATCTATTTGTTACAAGTCGTTTAGTAAACAATTAGTGGAAGTTAAACCGGGTATGTATCCGGCAGGCCGTGCTTGTTTACTAACGCGCCCGGATATTAGGGCTTCCCCGGATGTTAAAGAATGTTTGAAGTTCTTTTGTTTGCTAGTCAGAGCTCGAGGTCAATATGGGTCAGAACTAGCTTCTTGTTTGTTGGTTCTGTTGTTAGGTAATGTTCACGTTAATAGTGAATGTTTTGGTCATAACTTGAGAAGTTTGTTTCAAAATGGTATCTTTTCAACAAAGTGTGCTTTTAGTTGGATCTGGCAGAAAAAGCATGAAAGCTGAATAAATGCAGTTGAAATGAAAGCTCTAGGAAATATGATTGGATGTAATCTGAGTGACAGGGTAAAGAATAAGGCATGTTATGGTGTAAACGAAAATGTAGTGAATAAGATTGATAAATGTATGTTAATTTGTTTTTCAAATAATGTATTCATCAAAAAAAAATATTACTTATACATATTATCCTAAGTTGCAAAGTTTAGTAATAGTAAGTTATCTATATATACACCTAGGATGGTCGTTAGTAGCTGTACTAGGATTCCCTGTGTTACAGCTACTACGATACCAACCTCTGGACAACAATAAGGTAGTACTATATATAATAATCTGTAGGTACTTCATCATCATCATCATCATCTCAGCCATAGGACGTCCACTGCTGGACATAGGCCTCCCCCATTGATTTCCACAAGGACCGGTTGGAAGCGGCCCGCATCCAGCCCTTGCCTGCGATCTTAGTGAGGTCGTCTGTCCACCTGGTCCGCTTGCCAGTCCGTGGTCTCCATTCGAGAACCTTTCGGCTTATGTAGGTACTTACATAGTATATTTTAAAATGAGATAATATAGGTGACACTAAAATAATTGTGTATTGTTACTATAACCATGTTTTGTCATGTAGAGAGAATAAGCGAAAGAGATTGACTAAACAGGAATACGTGGGTGAAGTGAATGATAATGTTAGAAGAAGAATGCGAACTTTCCTAAATCAGATTAAGTTCTACGAAAGGGCCAGGTCAGGAATACAGAATATATTTATTGCATATAACTGTGTACATAAGAGCACTCTAAACCGATGTTCTTGTATTAAAGGTCACATGAGCGTCGATGAAGCGAAAGAAGTGTGTCGGAATCATAGCAATTGGAAGGCTGTTGTCTCTACTTACCCCTACAGGAAAGAGACGTAAATATATGTATGTACATACTACTTACTTCGTGGTACAATATAGATTCACGATTTTCCCGCGCACCCTTCCTGTCGCATAAAAGAGCGGGCCACCATACCATTTAATTTGCTAATTTAATCACGCACAATAACTCTAAGTTTTGTGTAATTAATATCATTTTGATATACAGGAGCCTGCCTGAGTTTCGGATGTTACTATGTAGAGCACATAGTAACATCCGAAACTCAGGCAGGTGACTTTTTTAGTTGAAGTACAAAATAGGTAGTACAAGCATATTTAAATGGTGATTTATACACATGACGCGTTAATTTAATTGTGTAAATGAACCTAATAACATTTAAGGACGTAATTACATAACCTTTTTATTTAATTGCATACGACAACAACAAAATTAGGACTAAATTTGCCGCGCTCTAAGATCTGCCGCCCTAGGAACCAGCCCACTCAGCGCAGTGGTAAGTCCGCCACTGGGTGTAGTGGACCATGCCTGCCTAGAAGATTATTCAATTGTGATCTGAAGAAATGCAGATGGTATCGATTCTAAACACAGATTTAGGCAACAAATCCCAACCGTTAGCTGTACCCACGCATTGTGAATGTCAATGCAAAACGCTTCGTGCAACCATTTGGAATGCCTGCCAAGTATATGACGCATCATTGTTCATCTGAACATTCTTTGATAGAGTTGATATGGAAGAGATCAATTATTATTTTGTCAAAAAATGGAAAAACGGACGTTATTTATTTTATTTAGTATCATAATATGTTTATTACGATAGCTGTTGTGAAGCAATAAATATATGAAATCCGCACTAACATCCTACGCCTCCAGGAATTATACGTGACGATATTTGTAACATTTATAAGTATACTTAAGAGGAATAATATTTACCTGTAAAAGTTGCCCCTAGAAATAAAGGTAAAACATACCTTCATTTCAAAATGATGAACCAATCGTTCAATGAACGCAAAGTTTTGTTTGCGCAACTCATTTAATCGGGCAGTCGAAGCCAATCAACTCAGTATTTACATAGTGAGCCACTTCCAAAGCATTAGATCATTGGAAAGCGGATATTGGCTCGAGAGAACACCCATGGCTCGCTGTAATTGGATGGAGCTTACAGAGCGCATTATGAGGTAAAAAGTGTTGAACAATCAAGCGATTTATAAATATGAAGGGATTTAAATTTAAAATAGCAGAATCATTTTTGAGTAACTAGTGTCCCTTACCTACCCTGGTGAAGCCTACCTGCAAGTTAGCGAAAAAATGAATGTAGGCCTCAGAGTAGAAAGTGTATTTAGCAGAGCAGGGTTGGGAAATCACAGATACAGGTATTATGTATTTTTGTGAAGGACTTGAGCTCGAGTTGCGTTCTATGGGCTGCGCGGAGTACTCGTGGTAGATGCCGGGGAAGTGACTCGAAAGCCGTGATGTCTCTGGTACGCGCCAGGTGCTCCCGTAGTCCATGGAGTAACTGCGCCGTAGCAGACCGGAGATTCCTCTAAGGGTCTAGCCAGGTCTCGGTGAGGCACCGAGGTGGCTGCAGCTGTACCGTGGCAGTATAGCCAAAACGTCACATGGTAAGACGGATGGAACGATGCCGAAAAGAAACACAAGCTAGTTCATACACACAAACATATGTGCATGAACATGTCTGTTTGACCTGTGTCTGGGTGTGTATATGTATATAAGTATATATATCAGTCATCAGGTTACCATAGCACAGGCTCTGCCTAGTTTGGGACCTGAAGACCTTGTGTGAATGTTTAGAAAAAAAAAGCTTTAGTTACACGGTGCACTCATCTCAATGTGTCTGAGTCAGATTGCCGCCAAAAATACGGCTCCAGTCCCTCCCGATCCGGCAGCCGTTATTAAATACGTCAAAGGGCTTACTCCATTACTATATCCTGAACGACGTAGATTAAAAACAAGGTAGTAAGTATACAAAAAGGTAGGTATATTACAAGTAATTGTTAGGTTAAGTTGTGGATGTCCGAAGAGCCGATCTATCTCATCATTGCGGTCTGGGGCATCGATTCCACCGATACAATTCAAGAGCTGAATAAAACCTGCAGGTATACACACAAGTAGAAAAGTAACAGAAGAACATTTAACTTGCGGTAATTACTCAAGATTAAATCACACGAAAGAATCAAGCGCTTAGATTACACATAGTTAGAAAAAAAAACAGAGGTAGATGTATTTGTATTGTATATATATTGTATTATATTATATTTGTTTAGCGATTCCACTCACTCTAGATCTATTCACACACGGAATTTAGTTGTAGTTATTAGAACTACAGATTAAGTCATTCGGTTGCTTCTTAATTACTAATGAAAATGACTGTTATTTATTGGATTTCTAATATGATACTTACACAAAAAATATTTTTATATAATTGTTTTATTTAATTAATTATCCAATTAATGAACTTATGATTTTTATGAATTCGTATTTATATATTGTCGAAGTGACTTGCCTAGTATGACTTATGTTATAAGGCCAGTAAATCAATCTATTGTATTATATTTTTAGTTTTGGAAATACTTTATTTTACTGGGTAAAGTGCGCTCACTTACGAAGAAAAGGCCGGCAGAATTTGCTTTATAACCGACTTCAAAAAAGGAGGAAGTTCTCAATTGGACCTGTATGTTTTTTAGTTTCTTTTTTATGTTTGTTACCTCAGATCTTTCGACTGAGTGAACCCCTTTTTTAGATTATATTTTTAATTGAAAGCTTGTGCTTCCCTTGTGGTTCCATTTAAATTTCATCAAAATCGGAGAAGCGGTTTTTGAGTTACACTTTAATAACTGAAATGTGCTACTCATACGTGGATGACATTATAATTGCGGATGCAGAAATCGGTGCACATACACAATGACAATTGATCCCATGAGTAGCAAAGGACACTGACAAGGGTTTAAAAAAATCAAAAACAATATGACCGACTTCAACACTCAAAAGTGTGAAATAACTTGTCGAAGGCGGTAATATGTTGATAATAGTTACTTTTGAACTATCAAGGTACCGACTTCAACCAGTTATTTCACACTTTTGAGTGTTGAAGACGGTTCAATTTTTTGGTATCTTTTTTGGCTTTATATAAGCTCGGTGCCGTATACCTACACACGTATACCAATTGTTATTTAAAATGTAAAACTGAATTCTAAAGTTCCTATATCTAAACAATAAGGACACAACTGTTCGATTCCAGAACACTTAACCTGTCAGAATACTCTAAGCCTTGGAAGTGTCTATCTTGAGAGTTCCAACTTAGTTTGACCTTTCACTCTCAAGTTCCATTATAGACATAAATATTAATTAGGACATCCATTTCGAGTGGGGCTCTTTAAAATGTAGATTATTTGGAATGGTTTGTGTTCTATTGAAGATATAGGGCGTAGATTTTGAGTATGTTTGTGAGATGCAGGCCGCTTCCAATAGATCCTTGTGGATGTCTATGGGGAGGCGTATCTCCAGCAATGGGTGTCTTACGACTGAGATGATGATGATGTTTTTACTGGATATGACTATCACTATTAGGTTAAGGTAGATAGATAGATTAACTCTTTATTGCAAATCATAAAATATACATTAAACGTGTATTTTATACTAATTGTAGCTTATGGTTATACAATCGGCGGTCCTATCGCTAAAGCAAGGTAGGTAATAGGCAACTATGATGTTTCTCACAAGTCATGGTTAACTTTTACCGTCACTGACCTTCAAGTGATCTATACAGTGTTTTATACCGGAAAAAGTATAGTTCCCGTGGGATAATTGAGGTAGCGGGAAAACCGTAATACTAGTATTCAATAAAGAAGAAAATGTACAATGTCACTTTATTTTGGGTCAATACTGACGATGTGGTCGGCGATATTATCACGCTAGAGCGAAAATGATTACTGGCTCTCAAGGACTGCTGCCTTAACATACTATATATTACGTGACAGTTTTTCAAACTTTGGGGTGGTAGCTAGCCAGGCGGTAACTTTAAATTACCCTACCACCCTGACCAACCAACGAATTTCATAAAATCTTGACCGGAAGCTCAAGCCGTTAGCGGGGATCGAACCAGCGCCCGTCAGTTTGATAGCCGACGCCCCCACCGCTGAGCTATCATCGCTTATGTGTGTGTTTTCTTAAATACACTGTATATGTCTTCACTTCACCAATAAATTTATATTATAACAAGATTCCTGTACACAGCTTAATTACTTAATGCAAATAGTATATTAACACAAAATAAAGTACCATTGTGCATATCCTTCTTTATTGAATATTACGCTCTTATTACTGTTTGCATAAACTTTTGCTGTTATATTCTTCGAAAGCAACAGATAATAAAAGTATCGACTATTTGTTTAGTGAAATTGTTGTTTATGGTGACTATTAAGGCCAGAGAAGTGCGATAGATCCAATAGAACTTCATTAGTACAAGCCCAACGTTATAAATCTCAATCTAGAACCCGCTTCAATAAAGCATTGGGATCAGCGTTCGTATCTTCTGTTGTTTACTTGTAAATTTAAAGAATTTGTTTTCGCAGAATAATAGAATAGTCGAAATAGAAGCGTTTCATTGTGTACTCAACGAAAACTTTAAATCTACGACTTCTGCAAGCGAAATTGCGGTTTATGTAAATTAACAAACCATATATGTATTGTTGGTATTCTTATATACCTTTCCACGAATAGGAAAGCAAGTTTTATGTATTTTGCGTATTTAGTACAAAAAGGTTAAGAAATTTAGTTAGGTAACATTTTTTTTTTTTCAAGTGTATAAGTGTATAGTAGCACTCTATGTGAGAATTCACCCGAGGAAATACTGTCACCATATCTATTCCTAACGCCAGGCAGTAGTGTTCGCATTACTGTGTTCTGGTTTGAATGATATGACTTCCGGTGAAATTATAGGCACATCAGACATACCAACTTTATGTCTTAGGTCAGTCGGGCGCAGTGCATTTGTTTACGAATTGTATCTGTCTATAGGCAGAGGTTACCACTTAACATCGTGTGTGCCTTTTGCTTGTTACGTCACCTTATCCCATAAAAAATGAGATTGATCGTCAAGTTTTCGTAGTGGCTATATTTATTTTTGAATGTACCGTTATAGTTGTTTGAAATTAGCAAATTACAAATATTTGAAAAATTAATTGAGATTGTTAGCTTCTTTCTTAGTAATTACAAACGTTTAATAAAAGCCGTCGAAATGTTTTCGAGTGGAGACCATAGACAGGCAAGCGCAGCATAGGACATCCATCGACAAGACGGACAGACGACCTGACAATATTTTTATGGGTATAAGCAAGCGTTTGACTACTGACTAAACTGATGTTAAGTCGACGCATCATAATGCGGTCTACGATGGAGCACGCCTGCTTAAAAGATTCTAGATTCAGAACCTATTCACTCGTGACTTGAAGATTCCCAGATAGTATGCGGAAACGTCGGCTAGACGGTTGTTAACTAACTTGTTTTTTAATAACAACGGTATGTAACATTTAAACTTATATTTATACTTTTTAAATTGTTTACGAAATATAATATATATATATTAGGTTTATTAGGTGAATACAACTATCCCTAAGCTAAGTATACATAATTCGCATTACTGCAATAGTCAAAATCAGTGTTACTATTCGTGAGGACCTGTAATTGGCCGCCTGTTTTATATCAGTATATCTATTATGTATAACGGCTGTTGGTCTTCCTTTAAATTAAATAAATAAATAAACACAGATTTAGGCAATGAATTCCACTCTTTAGCTGTACGCACTCTGTATGAATGTGCGTTTCTTCCAAATCCGTCCAGCCGTTTGAGCGGGAAAGCGTAACAAACATCCATACATCCATACAATCTTTCCGTTTAAAATATTAGTAGGTCACCCACCCAAAGTAACGATAAGAGTTTGGAGGATAAGATCGCATGAACAAACTACTAAACCACGATAGCTTCAATACATGAAAAGACTAGAATTATTTGAAATGCAATACTTATGAAATATTAATTAGCCAACAAAACATTCGCCGCTATAACAACCAGTCCGACTATTAAAAATATGAGTAGTCAAGTAAACTAAACTAATAGTCGTACATTAACCGCACGAATCTAGCATTGTTCGACCGCATTCTAGCAGAATAATTTAATTGCTGGCAGCTACACAAAAGCTAAGCGCTTTGATGGTAAACATGTTTTGCGGCTATTTTCATTTGGGTGTAAATGGTTCTCATAGCACGAAGCCTCTATCACGCTTGTGACTAGCTCAGCTCAAGATTGATATCCAATCATTTTCATCGGTCGAATAAGGATTCCAGCTGTAGGTCAACAATGAAAAGGAAATGACCCGCCGTTACCTACGATCATAGACCTCTCCAGTAGCCGAAACAATAGATAAGCAGCATAATAGAAAGCGCATTGCCACTATTAAGAGTTGAATAGGATCCCGAAGTGCTCTTCTTCGTCAATGGATAGCTAATATAGGACACTTACGGATCACGATAAAGTAAAGTCAGAAATACTAACAAATAAAGCGCAAATACAAACATTAGCACAGCAAATTTAACTCTGGTTAAAATTCGAGGACTATACGGTTTTATGAAGAACTGTTTTCGTCACCACTTCAGCCTTCTAAGAATCCATAATCTCACACCCATAGGGAGAGGTCCTCTACTAGTGGACCTTGGGCCACTAGTTGTTGGACTCAATTCTTAGGCAAAACATGCCCAACAAAAATTTTACGACTTGTAAACATTTCTTTTCTTCCTCTATGTCACCGCGAACAAAAACTCCTCATGGAACTATTTTACTGGCGCAGGTCTTTATAATCCACTGAGTTCAAAGTCGACTTCGCTCTTGTTCACAACATCTTATCTTTCTCCTCGGCAACACGAATCAGCAAAGACCGCAAAATCTAACCTAATATCTACCGAACGAAAATACATCGAGTAATGGCTCCTAATTCGGGTCTCGGAGATTGAGGGGCAATGCAATTATTCCAAGCGCCTCAGGCACCCTTAAATATTTGGAATCAAGGGGCGGTTATCTAAAACTACTCTAACCGTTGTGAGCTATATATTTGGGCTAAGGGTAGTCAGATATTTTTTCATTTGATTGGTTATTTGGAATATCGGAAAATGTAATCAAATTATTACACATTATCAAGAATACATCAGTAATAATGTCATAATTATTGTTACCATGAAAATTTGAGTATATTATGAACTAGTGTTGTCACTGGTTCACAATTTAAGTGTTAGTGAGTGTACCGATGCAAAATGGAATTGATCAATCGCAGGAAACTGTTTGTTTTTATATTAATATTTCAAATGTCACAACAGAGTTCCCAGAAAGAAAACACAGAGGGCTCTAAAAACGTTCTTTTTAAAAAGCACACTATTATGTAATACTCGTACAATATATGGAAGACATTTTAAAAAGAATGGCCACCTGGTTTACTACCATTTTGTCTCGTTAGTTTGATTTGACTAAGTTCAAAAGTAAGTAAACACTTTTTGTAATGTATGTAATAAGCTTCAATAAAAAAATATGGACATTCTTGTTTTTATTATAGCTTAGAACATGATTAAAGTTATGATTCCGATCTCGACAGCATCCAGTATTGCTGCCGCATCACTACTGGGGCCGTACCATCAACTTTTACAAAACCATCATGTTTCAAGAACGTCATACTTCAAGCTTAAAGTAATAATGCTCAGATTCGTACCATGAACGTCTTAAAACATTATTGTTTTATTATCGCTCAGTGACGTGTAGAATGAACGAAGAAACATTCCTGCTGTAAGGACAAGCGAGACAACATTATATTTTCATATAGCGTTGTCGCTTTCGTTGGCGCTGGCTCATGGTACGCTTTGAGTGAACGAAATAGAGGTTTACGTCACAAAACTGCTTAGTCTAAACAACATTAAAGTAACATTGCTTATGTGGCCTTGTGGTACGAAAATTCAAAGTAAGATTACAATAATACTGCTATAAGAGTTGGTGGTAGGCCCCCTGGTCCCGGTAATATATAGATTTAAATTTTGTGTTCAAATATAGAAATGTGTATTTTTGTTTCGAAATTTGTTTTTGCGCGATTTAATAATTTTTTTACGTGGCTGTGTTCACAATGGGAGTATTCTAAAATATCACGCTATTTACATGCCTAAATATATGCCACGAAAAATGTCAAATACTAAACTGGAATGCGTGATAATTTTCTATTATTGTCCCGAAAGCTATAACAACATGCCCTACTGAAGCAGTGAGTTGAAATACTGGAGCATATAATGGCAGTGAGCGTGGGCCATGATCCCCTATCCGTAGGTAAAGAATATATCCAATTGGCCATCTACTCATGAACAGCTAAACATAAACAAAAGAATTTTAACTTATCTTTCAATCTTTTATCTATCTAATCGACACGTAAAATAATGGTAATTATCTAAAAACAATGTGAAAAAAAAACCATAAAATATCGTTTTGAGACGTAAAATTTGATTCAACTCCGCGATTCAAATCTATCCAAATCTTCAAACAGAAATTGTAATATGTATCTTTTTAAAGAAGGTAACTATTTTGCAAACGACAATTAATATATTTACTCTTCGAATTAAACTAAGAATTAGTGGGTCCGTGCGCGGTTTTGTTCGTCTAAGGTTATTAGGTCATATATGCGTCTTAATAAAATATAGAAGGATAGCTTGAATAGAATTGGTGGGGTGAATGCATAGAACGTAAATTAAATACATAAGCCAAACGGAACGTCAGTCTAGTACTAATCTTCAATAAAACATACGACCCCTACTTAAATGGAACTCACTGCCTGAGTCTGTGTTTCCCGATATGTACAACCCCGGAGTCTTCAAGTCGCGAGTGAATAGGTTCCTTCTAAGTTTGCGTGCTCCACCTTAGACCGCGTCGTCGCTTAACATCAGGTGAGACAGTGGTCAAACGTAAGCTTATAATCTTTAAAAAAAAAAAAAATTAAATAAACGCGGTTGTTGATCGAAAGGTAAATCGTCGTCTTGTACTACTCATGTTACATTTTACATGTTTAATTTCCAGCAGATATAATAGTTAATATCTATTTCGAAATTCGAATTGAATAATACACCTTTGGATGTCAGCATAATGCTATTCAGGGAAGCGGCAAGCTGCGCATTATATGCATTAGATATTCACTATCAACGTCTACCAGACGTATATTAATATACCCGTAGCTACCAGTACTGGTGTCATCTGGAAGTAATTAACATGGAGGATAATTAATAGGACTGGAGGTTTATGCTTAGTATAGAAAAGTAAATAATTAAGTAACATTTGTCGTTGAAGATTTTACATTGCATTGTGCGTATATTGTGTGTATGAAAACTACTGTCTGAAAAAAAACTATTAAAAAACTGAAAAAAAACTACTGTCTGTATGAAAACTACTGTATGTGTCTGAAAACTCCGATATTGTGCTGGCAACAGTCTATACGCCAACCCGCATTGACCACCGTGGTGAATCATGGCCACCACTCCTCTCTGAGAGGAAGACCCGTATCTCAGAAGTGGGATTGTAGTAAGCTGATTATAATTTCATCATCATCAAATCGGCCATATAACATCCACGATAGATGTTGTATTAGCGTGCCTTAAACGGAGTAGGAGAGGAGAATACAAATACAAATACAAATTTTATGTTAATAAATGTGTGTAATTAAATGTAAAAAATAAAATTAAGAACCTAACTATGTACAAATTCAAAACTAAAATATTCGAGTGGTTGGAAAAACTAGACTATGATAAGGTGGAATCATTTCTAGAGATAGTTCAGTAAGCTGATGACAGAAACGGCACAAAACATCTATCTCACATCTCTATATCGTAGGTAATGTATCTATGTTTGTACTTAATAATAAAAAATATTTATAAATTGTACATATTTATAATAAGATTGTAAAATAGAGATATATTTTGGGAAGACACTGCCTTTTGTAACACAATTATTTTTAATTAAAACAAAAGGCAGGGTACACCATATTTTGTAACCTTAAAATATTGCATAAATAAAAATTTGTATTTGTAGAGGAGAATAGGACGTACTTATTGTTATTATTATTCTATTTCTATTTATTTATTTATTCTATTGTGTGAAATGTTTATGTTCGTAATGATATTTAAATCTAATGAATTAAGGTATGTGGTATATGGTACCGTATTAATTAATAATATATATGTTGTATGGATTGTTGCTTCCGGGCTGTTTGGCCGTGGTCTAAGTGAAACTTGTGTTCCAGACGTTTCGTCGATCACTGCGGTCGACATCTTCAGTGGTTCAGGTCCGAGCGGCGACAAGAGCGTAGAACTCTCCTTCGCGGCGTCTTCTCTGATACTAATAATATATAAATTGTAGATGAGTGAATATAAATCGTACTCAAGAAGATGCTAAAATACGATTGAACGGTAATACATTTTTATTTGAGAACACTTTCTAAATAAATACAAAACATACGGGAATATTATTAACTTCAATACATTTTACCTGCGTATCTGTAAACAACAAATGTTGAAATGATCGGGTCGATTCAATCTACATAATTAGAAAAGGATTCCTCGTAGCCCTTAGATAAACCCTCCGACCTAGCAAGCAGTAATGCGTAGTTGAGTCATAGAATCTTGAGCTGTCCAAACTTAATTTGGGTCTTCTTTTATCTTTGTTTGCAGGAGCAGAAACGGGTCACACATCTTGGAAATACTCAATGTGTTTACTGGTTATGTGATGTACCTTTGATGTTGTTAGATAAAATTCTTTAATGTCACCGTGTTTATATTTTGCATGTACCCACTTTGTTTATATTGAGAACGTCTTTTGATGTTTTAATCAGTTTCTAGAAATATCTCTTTCAAGTAGATAAAACCGAAAACTCAATCATTTTACCTACACTCTCAAATAGACACGTATATTTTTTTATTTGTAATGTCTATCTTATACCTAACTTTTTATGTCATGAATTTATTTTCTCTCTGTTGAGTATTCTCGATAAAGTTCGTTTTTGAGTTATGCATAACTTTGCATGCGTATCTCCCACGTTATATTTTACATGAAGTTCTGCCAAGAAAGTCTTTTTTGACTTGCAGCATCGGTGTTAATGAATCTCTTTGACGTGAATCATTGGACTTGCAATCTCAGAATTCTTTCAGTTTTCTGTTGATATTAATTTAGGGCAAGCGAAGGTTTCTGGACAATTCTTAAGCTATTCTGATGGTAGACAGTATTTTTTTGGTATGCTGAACGCCGCTGTAACTATGCAGACCAAGGTGAGAAAATGTTGAGTGGGCGTCATTTGGCTTGGTTGAATGTGAGGGAGGTAGTACTGGATGTCAAACTTGTCGGCGGACCAACCTAGCGCTCGATGTAACTAGTTTGTTCCTATCATGTTCTCTCTTTGTTCAGAAATATGATAACATTTAATGTAAGTATATATTTACACATTATGTTCATACCATAACGTATTTTACTATCATAACGGATCTTGGTTGAAAATCAGCTCTTATTGTCAGCGACAGTAAGCTCAATTTTGAGCCAAGTCTCTTTCAGCATTACACATCATACAATTCTCCTGATGCGCACCTTCTTTTCCTGTTTTTTTTTTCTTTTTCCCTTCTTTTTTCTTTATTAGAATCAATTGTATATCATTAATCATTATGTTGTATTTTGTGTTGAATAAATGTAGTTCTTTCTTTCTTAAATAACTAAAATTTTGCTGATTATAGTTACATAAAATGTTATTGTATCGTCATTTTATCATAGAATAATTTGTCTTTAAATTAAATTTTTTAATTAATAATTCCTATAAACACATAGAGGATAGCTATTTTCACCAAACGAGAATAAAATATCAGTAACGGTATATAATCTCGAATATTCAAGCCATTTTCAGAAAATAATAACATGTAATAAAACTCGTCGGTTACGTTACCTACAAAAGGTCCAGTGGAGTTAAGATAGTAAGGCAAATTACCCAACTTAACAGGTTACATTGTTCAATACATGGTTTGCAACAAAGTAAAGGATATTATTTAGAAAGTTTATAGTTAGCATTTACCGAGGAAGGTTTTAGTCTATATTACATCAAGTTACGACGTATAACTGAGATGAGGGTAGTCCACAAGGGTGAAACCGCAGGGTGCAGCTAGTACACAATATTTGTTATGTTTATTTGAGTGTTAATTCTCCAACTTTAAATTATTCCAGGCTATCATGCTCTATAAATTGCACGCAGGAAGTTTGCAGCATCATAGCTGAGATAAACTTTTTTTTAAATTCATAAAACTAATTGAATTTACTTCAATTTATAAATATCCATCGTCCATACTACCCAGTGGGTTTAGTAAACTGCAGTTGAAGTGTTGGAAAATATGTTTTCCTTCCAATTTGTTTACATCACCTTTCACGCTTTTCTTTGAACGTAAAATTCAATCACATCCCCACACACACAACCCTCCACTCTACTACCAGCCTCACCTGACATAAAAACATACACGGTTATTTGTTTTTATGTTGTTGTAAACACAACAAACGTTGTGTTTACAGTTTACAATACCTAGATTATAGGTATCTTCTAGGCAGGCGTGCTCCATCGTAGACCGCATCATCACTTAACATCAGGTGAGATAGTGGTCAAACGCCTGCCTATTACCAATAAAAAAATTAAAAAAATAAAAAAAAATTTAGTAATTTGTATAATCCTATTTTGGCCATACTTAAGCTTAGATTTACTACATGTTTAATGTGACGCTGTTGGATTATGTAAATAAATAAAATAAAAAAAATCACTGTGTTTTTCTATGCAGTTAGCATACTTACATTTTACTGTGGCAAAGGGCCGAAACAAAAGGACGCCGGGTTAATTAAATACAGAGCCCGAACATTTTCACCGGCCATTTTAATGTTATTAAATTGTTAGAAGGCACTTAACATCCTACTTTACGACGTACTCAGATACCGATGAGATTTAATTTACTTAATTGAAGTAATCTAATGTGCTTTGTTAACCTAAGCGCGAAGAACTTTATAATTGAGGATTAAAACTTAGCGAATTAAAAAAAAAATACTGTAGCCTGATGTATGTCTGAAGCATAATCTACCGATAAGGTTCCCACTGCTGGGATCACAGATCATAGTTTCGTAGTCATTGGCTGGGATACAGACGCTTCCCTCAAAGAGACATGTAATATCACAGGACAAAATATATAATGGTGCATATGCAAAAGTTACACGACTTTGAAAGAAAGTCACCGATTTAATAGCCTACGAATTTTAATACTTATTGCGTAGTTAATCGAGCAGGCATGCTAAATTGCACATAATGATGGCACATTAGAGTTGATATTGCTATGTTCCATTCTCGTCCACTACATACCGACGTCCTACCCCGCATGAACGATAGGGTTGTCTACATTACTTAGAGTATTTTACACACACACAAAGTTTATTCATTACGGATCAAAATACGAAATACCTACAATAAATTAAGGTTCGAAACGTCAAGCGACGGATGAAATCCGTGTACCAGAGGCGCATGTGGGCGGCTAACAGCCCTCGGGTAAAGCTGTAAATGCCAACAGCATTAGTCCGTGAAAAAAAAATTATGAAAAGGGGGGACCGACTTACACGACTAGTCACAACTCTGAGAACTACACTGTAAGTAATAAACTTGTACAATTATGTAAATACGCTGAAGATGCCTGGAATAGTCAATAATGCTTTCCCAGCATTAGTTTACGAAACGTAAACTAGTTACCAAACCAATTGAATAACGCAACTTTTGTTACAACAAAAATCCTTTTTTACAAATGTAATACTAGAAATTGCAGGATGAACTACTTTGGAAGGAAAAATACTTTAGTTAATGCTGCTATACTAGCTGCGCCCGTAGTTTTACCCACGTGGTGATAATTGATGATGATGAAAAGTTGCCTATGTGTTATTCCGGGACCTGAATAATATCTACCGAATTTCATCCAAATCCATCCAGCCGTTTGAGTGTGGAAGAGTAACAAACATCCATCCATCCAAACTTTCACATTTATAATATTAGTAGGATTTAATAAGATTTCAGTCCTTCTAATCGATTTTTTGCAAGAAATAACGTTTGATACTTATAACCACGTTTGCACGGATCTCTATGTTTGATGCTTACAACCACGTTTGCACGGATCTCTATGTTTGATGCTTACAACCACGTTTGCACGGATCTCTATGTTTGATGCTTATAACCACGTTTGCACGAATCTCTATGTTTGATGCGTATAACCACGTTTGCACGGATCTCTATGTTTGATGCTTACAACAACGTTTGCACGGATCTCTGTTAGATGCTTATAACCATGTTTACGCGGATCTTCATTGTTGATGCTTATAATCACGTTTGCAGGGATCTCTCGGCTCGTGCGTCTGACTCATTCTAATCCAGTTAGTAATTACAGATAAGCCATCAGCAAAGACTCTCTGTTTTGATGACGGCTACAGAGCCTGAACACTTAGTAAAAGTTAAATCAGTTCTAACTTATATATTTCGGCAAGTGTGCTACATAATTTATTTTCATAATTTTAATTTTTATCTTTTTTAATTTTATTTATCAACATTCACACAAGGTCTTCAGGTCCCAAACTAGGCAGAGTCTGTACTATGGTAACCTGATGACTGATATACATACTTATATACATATACACACCCAGACACAGATCAAACAGACATGTTCATACACACAAATATTTGACCTGTCCGGGAATCGAACCCGAGACCAGCGGCTCAGAAGGCAGAGTGCTACCAACTGCGCCAACCGGCCAGTTGACCAATTAGTCGGCAAAACTTAGGCTGTATCTACAACTTAAACATTTATGACTGTGCGTTCAGTTCAGACTACTAAGAACTAAGTATAAGAAAAAAAATACTGGATAAAACTGTGTGTAATGATAAAATCTTATAATAAATAATACAGTAAAGGTGGCAACAGTTGTACCCATTTCGACCTAACAATAATATTTCACAGTAACTTAAAAAATCTATATTTTTTTTTTTAGTTGACTACGTATCCAAATATTGACGTTACTTATATAAAAATTTATTATAGTACTATATTACTTGTTACAGTTTTTATATTACTATATACGAGGTGCGCCCCATGGTTTTACCCGCGTGGTGATGATTGATGATGATGACGTGAAAAGTAGCCTATGTGTTAACCCTAATTATTTTCATACAAAATTTTAACGAAATTGGTGTAGCTGTTTGAGCCTGAAGAGGTAACAAACATACACACATATGTTATGCACATACACATACACACATTGAGATTAAACCAGGGTATAATCTCTCTCCATACCCAATTTCATCGAAATCGGTGGAGCCGTTCGAGCGTGAATGACTAACAAACGCACGCCCTTACACACTTAAATACAAACTTTCGCCTTTTTATTATTATAGTAGGAGTAGGATTGTTCAGCCGCTATGTTTTCTCTGAATGTTTTCCAACGCACCCAGACAAATATTTTCTCAAAAGTTTATATTGGAGCCTTATTAAAGCTGATGTATTGACAACCTCGAAATATTATTTCAGCTGGGAACGAACAGGTGGATAAATTTCACAGAACAACCTCCCTAATAACTTCAGGTAAAAGGTATGCGTGGCCTACATAAAATGCGTAAAGGAAAAATATTGATAGCAACAAAAAATACGATATAAAATACCAAAAGCGACTTATGTAAACACGTATAAGTATATACGTCGGTATCAATATCTAATATGGAAATCGAATACATAAGATATAGATACAAAAAACTTGTTTATCTCAGAGGTAGCTCACGTAGAGAGAACAAAAGATTTTCAAAAAAGACTTAAAACACAGAATAAATACACGAAATTATACTTTATTCAAAAAGTCTTCGAGCATGTATGTTACCAGTATCGGCTTACGGAATTGGAACGTGGTTTTTAACTACCCTTGTGAACACGCTCTGAATCGCACAACGAGCTATGAGAAGGGCTTTGCTCGAGGTTTCTCTATACGATCGAATCAGAAATGAGGAGATCCGTTGAGGAACGAAAGTCATTGATATAGCCCAGCGGATGATCAGCGTTGAAGCGGCAGTGGAAGTTTAACTTGTAAGTTTAAGTGCAACACCTTAGAGCGCGTCGTCACTTAACATCAGGTGAGCCAGTAATCAAAAGTAAACTTATAATAAGTTAAAAATTTTCTTTTTTTAAAGTCGTTGCTGTCGAAAGGTTCTTGAGTGGATACCACGAAATGGCAAGCGCAGCATAGGACGGCCTCCAACAAGGTGGACAGTACGACCTGAATAAGAACGCAGGTAAGGGCTGGATACGAGACCCTTCTATCCGGTCCTTGTAGAAATCAATGGGGGAGGCCTATATCTAGCAGTGGGAGTCTTACGGCTGAAATGATGATGAAATGATATTGAATTACATTTCGTATTTAATGGGTATCATTTCCAGCAAAAGTTTTGTCTAATCTGTCAATCATCACGCGTGCATAAATTAATTAAAAATGTACTAAAATATGTGGTATAATTAAGAAGATACTTTGTGTAACGATAAACCCTCATTTTCAGATACACACACACACACACACACACACACACACACACACACACACGCACGCACGCACACACGACACACGCACACGCACGCACACACAACACACACACACACACACACACACACCCACAACACATGCGACACGCATACACAAATAGATTTAATAATTGCTTACATTTATGTTCGTAAATATATTGTTAAGGCCGATTATATACAATTTTGTAACCTTGAAGGGAGCAGACACCCACGATACAAGAACTTTTCTTAGTGTGGATTCTGTATGTTATTTCTTATAGTATACAAGTAACATAAGAAAATTTGAACATTATTTCTTGTGTATGTTTCTAAAGCGATCCTTGTATTATTTTGAATCAATAAACTTTTGTATTTGTATTTGTAATTTTATGACATATGGCTTTTAATTAAGCCCTCACTTCGAAAAACCATAAAAAACAACCATTGGCACTATGACGGTTCGCCTTATAAACAACAAGTTTCAAATCTGTGAGTCTGGCGGCCAGAAAGTAGACATATTCAACTTATGCAAGGTCAGGTGAAACTATGAGACCAGCAAATTTGGAAGTAAGGGTTGTGGGTGTTGCGTCCCTCCTCGTACATACACCCCCATCGTCCACACCAGTTGGTAGAAATAACTCCAGTACTTTATGAGCTTCCCGAAGTGTCTATCTGAATAATAATAAAATGCATGGAGCGAGCCAAGGTAGCAGTAATATCAAGTAACATATACTATCATATACAGGCTTGAACCCACGGTAAATTTTGAGGTTGTATTAGTGGCTGAACGAATGTAAGGTGACAATCTGTCACAAATAATATGGGAAGGTCGAATGGTGTGGTATTTCGTTACGTGTTTTATGTGAGTCTATGGTAAGAGTCGTCGAATTTACTAAAGTCTTATGTAGTCAGTAACAGAAATTAGTATGTCCATTTTTAGCATCTGTACACCACACAAAGTATTTGTTATGTAATTTTTAAATTTCAACAATTATAATTTCTTAACTTAAACTGCTACTGCTAGTGTACTTGTTCAACTTAAGTTCTAGAAAATAAGAGTAGTAAGATAAGTTCTAAAATAGTTACGTGTCAAAACGTGTCAGTCCAAATCAGTACACTTATCAATAACAATACTCAAATTAAATGTATTAATTCAAATCGCGGGTAGTTTTAAGTAAAATGTAGAATAATACTACCCGCAAGCAATTGACTAAAACTATTAGATAATATAGCGTTGCGTGGCTTTATACAAATTTGAATTTAAGCGTAGAATAGCTAGCAAGCTATTTCATTAGAAGAGTTTTAATGAATTTAAGCTTAACATAATTAGGACCAAAAAGTTTAAAGGATGTGTTTTAGAAAACATATCTTTAATTATAAGCAAAAATATTCAGGCACATGTTTTTTTTTTATCAAAAATATTGAAATTCATTTAAATTGTATTTATTTACTTCCGTGGACATAATCATCCTAGCTGCTCCCCGAAGTTTTATCCCCGTTTTCTGTGGTATTACCATTTGCTGAGTAACATCCAAGAGAGGATCATAAGCCAGGCTTTTGTGGATCCGCATGACTATATTCAGGATAGCTAATTGACGCACTGTATGATTTTTTGCTATTTATATTTTATTATAATTTATTTATTTCACCTGATATATTTAAACCTTGTTAGGTTATCTTCTTGGTCTTCCAAGCATAGTTTAGTTTAGTTTTAATAAATTAGTGGTGCATGCACAGCCGGGTAAAAACTAGCCTATCTGATGTTTTAGGTCATAATGTATCTTTGTTCCAAATTAAATTTAAATCTTTTCAGCCGCTCTGTCATAAAATAACAGCAGGGTACAATACAGGATATAATAGACGCGAAAGTTTGTGTGGATGGATCCATCCATAGAAACTTTCGTGTTTATTATATTAAAACGGATTAGAGCTTGTGTGCTTGTCATAAAATGGTCCATTACATTAAGATATACGAACTAAACTGCTATAACTTTGGAGCTGAGCTGGTTGATAATATTTACTGAATTGTTTTACTAACTGCTTACAAGCAATGTGATTAGAATATGGAATTACACTTTTTAGCTATACCATATGACTATGCCACAAAGATCTTATTGGAGAATGGATCTTGTCCATGGCCACTACAGTTAGAACTGCAGCCATAGGCTTGAAATATGAATAAAGCCGGTTTACAAAGATAGCACAAAAATAAAAACAACCGGTTGCACTCCGGGAGTGCCGGCAGAAGTGAAAACTTGAACATGATTGATAATGAAAAGTAGCCTATGTGTTATTCCGGGACCTAAAGTATCTACATACCAAATTTCATCCAAATCCGTTCAGCCGTTCTGGCGTGATTGAGTAACAAACATCCATCCGTCCATCCATCTAATCTTTCATATTTATAATACTACTAGTAGCGCCCCGCGGTTTCACCCGCGTGGATTACGGTTTTCCCGCTACATCGATTATTCCACGGGAATTATACATTTTACCGGGATAAAAAGTAGCCTATGTGCTATCAATCTATAATCTATCTCTGTGCCAAATTTCATCCACATCCGTTCAGCCGTCCTGGCGTGATTGAGTAACAAACATCCATCCAACCAAACTTTGATATTTATATTATTTAGTGGGACACATTGAATTAACATGACGATTTTGTTGAAATAACGAAATCTTTCCGCTTTATAATATCGGTGTTTTGATAACCGAACTCAATAATACTTTTAACAAAACAACTTTATCAAATAAAACTACCAACAAACGAAAATGTTTCTTATTCGTAACACGTTTAAGTTTACGGCGGACTACTCTCCCTCCGTCTTACGAATTCGATGTCAGGTCCTGACGTCCTGACGTTCTGACGATCTGACGCGAGTTTAACATTTTTTCCTCATACAAAAATGCACAACGCCGAAGATTTTAGAAGTTTGCACTTCAAAAACGGCACGAATAGTTTGAAACATTAAAATTCACTAAATCTAAATAAAAAAGTATATTTATCTTACGTGTTCAGATATATATAGATACTAGTATTTCGGGTGGTGCGCGGGCTGCGAGCAGCCCGCGTTATCGATGTGCATTAGTATTATTAACAAAAATGTCATTGCAGTTAAAAAAATATATAAAATTCTCATACAAGTCGAGTCAGTGAGAGTTTCTTCTAGTTCAGTACAAAGTGTGAGCAGGGTTACCATGTGCAAGTTGATTTTTCTGATAAAGTTTAGTCGCTGTAAAATCGCACCAAGATTGTAAGCGATGTCCCTTTGTTAAGGGACCCCACCTCCAAGTGCAGTGGTTAACGTGGGCCGTTGCCTCGGAGACCAGCTCTAGATGTGGAAAAAACTCCCTATTCGGGACTCGGTCTTCGGCCTCGTTAGTGACTCTCCTAAGGAATGTAAATGCGTAATACCCCATTCGGAACTCGGCCTTCGGTCTCGTAAGTGACTAACACGGCTCGGCCTACGGCCTCGCAGCCGTGGCGTTGTAACGCCAGCGAAAATCCCCATCCAGTAAAAAAAAAAAAAATGACGTCATCCAATTATTTTTTTTTATTTTTTAAATTTGGAATCATGGACCCCCAATCTCCCTAAAAACCAAATTTCAGCCAGATCGGAGCAACTTGGATTTTGGTATCCGGGTCGAAGGACCAATTTCGATGCATCACTTACAATTATCAACAATAGCACCTATTTGATCTAGATATTTATCCTTATTACGAAGACAGAGCGTATATGTATTACCGTGGTATATGTCGTCTTAAAACGTGACTTTATTAGACGCAGGCAAATTATAATATTGCCGGGGGGCAAGTGGAATTGCAAAATGGCAAATGTATGCCATATTATCGCACGCAACAATTTGACAATTCCCTTTGTTATAAACCATTGAGTTGAGGCTCTTTTTATGTTCTCAACACAACGGTTTTCAATACGCCCACTTAACCACATTATTCATGACATAGAAGGACATACAGTAGTGAAGATTTATTTGTTTTATACTTTATTGATATTTAGCTCGAAGAACTGATGTCCGTTGGGGTCGAGAAGTTCTCAAATAGAGACCACGGACTGGCAGCATAGGATGGCCAAGAACCAACCAAGAATAATAAAGTATATTGCGCAGGCTCCATACTGTTTTTTTATTTGTTTATCTACCTACTGATTTTCTATATTTTATTTTTATACTATTACTATTTGGTACGATTTAGTATTTTGATTATTTTAATGTTGCATATACATATGTGATTTTTATGCAATAGTTCGTTGTAGTTCAATGAAGCAGAAATACATTAAGATTTTACTGCGAAATAGATTTGCAGCAGCTGAGCCACTTTAAACTGTTTCTACGGGTATAACGTAACACCTACGCGTAGTCGTAATCACGTATAGGCTTTAAAAAGAAGCCGAAACAATTTTAGATCGCGTTATCGAATATGCGATATTGTGACGATATAGATAGATAGATAGATAATGCTTTATTGTATCACAAACACATTTGTACATATTATTACAGTACTTAACAATTAATATAGTGAGACAATAGGCGGCCTTATCGCTGACAGCGATTTCTACCAGGCAACCTCGAATGAAATATATTGTCCAACTAATTACAGGATGTGTTCAACAAAGTAAGAATTAAAAAGAATTACTTAGCTAATTATAACAAAATTTGTATAAAATATAAATATACCTATATTTATATAATGGAACCACATACATAGCTTAGCTATTTATTTATACATACATAAATAAACCTTCTCATATAAACATATATAATGTATATAATATAATAAATACATAGGTATATATTTAGCTTAATGTAAGGATAGAGATTAACGCAGTGAGGTGTTACTTAGACAGATATAGCAGTTTAAGTTGATTTTTAAATATTAATAACGATGGTGCACGTCTTATGCAAACAGGTAAAGAATTCCACAGGCGCATGGCTTGCACAGTAAATGACTGCGTAAAACTACCGTAGAAGCAGTCTATAGTGATAATGGGAGTGAGCTAAGTCACTGTTTTCATTGTGCTTCTATCAGGATTACGTGCGTGGGGTTGTTTTTCAAAAGATTTTAATAATTTGACGGAAAGACGCTTCCCAAAGGGGAGTTGCTTGAATGACGTGACCCGAATGCGGCGATGTTTCATTATTTATTAACAACTACCGCGTTAAGTGTTTTTAGACCTCAAGGCGAGCCGCGAGCTTCAGTTTTTATTTATTTTCTTAAAGTTCAGTGTCTTTACGTTTTAGTCGAAGGTGGAATCACGATAGATCTAAAATACTGTATTGATTATCTTTCAAGAACAGCAGCCTTAAAATACTATCATGATCTAATCTCTGCCATCGGACGTCCACCGCTGGACATAGTTTTCCCACATTTATCAGGTACAAGGGCCGGTGGGAAACGGCCCACATCCAACCATATGGTTGGTGTATATCCTACCAATATTATAATTGCGAATGTGTGTATGTGTACACACATACTTTTGTGTTGTAATAATGTTTGTTACTTCTTCACGCTGAAAAGGCTACACCGAATTCGATAAAATATGGTATGAAGATAGTTTAAGCTCTGGATTAACACATAGGCTACTTTTATCCCGGAAAAGGTATAGTTCCCGTGGGATAATTGAGGTAGCGGGAAAACCGTAATACACGCGGGTGAAACCGCAGGGCGCTACTAGTAATTAATAAGTAAGACTAGAAATGACCTATAATATATAGTTGAGTATATAAATATATGTAAATAATCAGATTTCCTTGGCAACCTTTGTGTTCTTGAGACAATAATAATTCTGAACTCTATAAAATATAACTACAAAGTAGCTTTTATTGTCGAAACTTTGCTTGTTTAAATAAAGCCTTAAAACTTCCCAACGACAAGCAAGTCAATAGGACCTCGTTAAAACTTCCCCCTAGTAAAAATGTGTCCGAAACTTGTGCGGCAAATCAAAGAAAACGTGAGAGACAGTTTTTTAATAAAACTAACACCCTCAGTTCTGAATTGATCCACACGAAAGCTCTCATCTTTCAGAAACTTTAGATTCTGCAAGTTCGTAAGTGACAAGTTCCTTTGTCTTCTTTTTAGTTGTACAAGAATTGGTGTCAATTTGCAGTTGTTAAAATTTGACGCTGTGAAAATTCTTTGACAGCGCTGGTGGAAACTAAAGTCTAATGACACAATAACATACAATGAAATAATGACATATAAAATAAAAATATAAATTGAATAATATTTTTACAGTTAAAGATCGTTACTAAGTTGAAGCGCTTTAAGTTTTGGGAATTTTTCTATACGGATCACATAACTTATGCTATTCCAAAAATTTTCGATATTTCGATAGTTCGACTTTAATACAAAGATCCAAAATTTTCTTCATCTGCGCAGCATTACGTCATTGCGAAATTAGATAGCAATCTATTACAGAGCCATCCTACCATGAAAAGGTAGCGAAAAATCTCGAATTGCTTATTTTAGCTTCAGCGAACCATAACATTAATCAAGTAAGGAAAAATGTCATATGTCAACCGTTATATGAATGAAGTCTTTTCACGAATTGATTTTATATGGAACTGGTGCCTAGAGGAAAGTATTTGATAATAGTAGTCTTTTATTTGATACAAGGAACACAATTGGAGTACGCATTTCTTTATAAGTGGAAGAATCACGAATCACTATAGCTATCTCAATGTACAAAAAAATATTTTTTTTGACGGTCGCCGTGGTTAGTGTCATTGACATGACTTCTGTGTCTCCGGGACCCTGGGTTAGAATCCCGGCAGGGGCAAACATTTGTGCGATGAGTGTAGATGTTTGTCCCGGGTCTTGGATGTTTGTGTGCTGTGATTGTGTGTGTCCAAGCCTCCCACGATACAGGGAGGAGTGCGTGTGATTATGAGTGTGATTAAAAAAATAATTAAAAAACATATTTAAGGTTACCCAAATTGTCAAAGAATTAATTTCAATATCAATATATTTTGTCTAATACGGTTACCGTTAGTGCTTAAAGAATACTTATAATTACGCTTGATTTCAGTACAACTATGATGTTGTCTAGTAAAACTCTGAAATACATACATGCATAAATTCACGCCTCTTTTCCGTAGGGGTAGGCAGAGACCACATCCTCCAATCGTTACGATCCCGACACACTTCCATCGCTTCACCCACGCTCATCGTGGGTTAAGAGTAGGTACTCTTGACCTGGCCCTTTCTTAGAACTTCCTCAATCTGATTTCGGAACTCTGAAATAGACTATTGATTTTTTGTGCCACAAAAGATTCGTCTTATATTCTTTATACGAAAATGTTTTTAAAATTTGGTCTTAATTGATTGTGACTGTTTTTCCTATATAAGTTGTAATATATGTATTAGGTGTCACGAATTTTTTTTAAAATGGTCTGGTTATAATTTTTGGAAAACGATATAATAACAGCTGATTAAAAAATATATCATTATAATTTATAGGTTGATTAAAATTTTAATGTAATTTTAATAATTTAATAAAATTATTAAAATGACTTCAATCCTCGTAAATTGGTCGGTACAATGAGCACGATTTTGTTGTCTCAACTTTATTTTTAACCGACTTCAAAAAAGGAGGTTTCTCAATTCGACCGTAAATATATGTTTTTTTTTTATGTGTGTTCGCGGATAACTTCGTCGTTTATGAACCGATTATGATGATTCTTTTTTTGTTAGAGTATACTTCCGTGGTGGTCCCATTCAAGTCATTCATCAAAATCGGACGCGCGACGCAGCGCTTTTCGAATTATACTCCAATGATTGAAAAGTGCTACGCGTATCTTGATGATATTATTGTCGCCGTTGAAGACATCGCAGAACACACAATGGTAATTAATTGATCCCGTGAGTAGCAAAGGTCACTGAAAAGGGTGAAAAAAATTTTTTTTGCAAAATATGCAACCGACTTCAACTCTCAAAAGTGGGAAATAACTTATCGAAGTCAGTACCATGAGCACAATATTGTGATGATAGTTACTTCAAAAAGTTATTTCACACTTTTTTTTTTGGAAATATTTATCAATAAATAACGTGTCCAAATAGCCCAACTTTGTTTAGTTACCGATGCTCTGAAATACTTGTAAAATATAAAACAATATATACTAATGAAAAAAAAACAAAAACTCTGAATGAAACAAGCACACATTAACAGTGATTCTGTTCAAACAAAGTAACTAAAACTAAGATATGTTTTATTTGATTACGATAAAGTCCAATATTTTTTTTATACTTTAAATTATTTGGTGCTGGCTAAAACTAATCTTAATAAAACTCGTCTAATATTAGAGATTTAAAAGAGTTATAAAAATTTCAACTTTGTCTAGTTTCTCGGAAATTACGATTATTGGTTCACATTTGCGAGCTATTGCGAAACCAAGTTAATAACCCGGTGGTATTGAGTGCACTTTCACTGTTCCCGACCTTAGGCACAGCAGACGTCGTCGGGCCGCCAGCACCAGATGTTCTTACGTCCCATGTCCAGGACTTGCCACGCTAGTCATGTCCCAACATAGCGACCGCTGCTATTACTCAATTTGTTCACAAATGAGTTCCAGCATGTGGATTTGTTTGCCGATCGAATTTGAAATGTAGAAACTAATCTTAAATTGTTCTAACCCTTATTATCTAAGGTAGTTAGCGACCTTTGGCCATGCTGTTTAGCTTACTATCTAGTATAATAAATAAACAAATATAAAAAGAATTTTAGATATTTTTTGGTAGTTTCAGTGATTAACAGAATAAGGGCCACCAATTAAAACCATATTATAATGTCATTCTATGTATACTCGTACTAAGAACAAATAAAAACAAAAAAGCGTGATTAAAAATCTAATTCACACTAGAAACAAAACACAAATAAATCACTCATCACAGCACAGCAAATGGCTGCGTGACGTTACATAAAACAAAACAAAAACAACCCAGTCCATCTTTGAATTCGAAAAGTTTTAAAGTGAACCTATTCGTTCCGTTCGCGTAAAACTTTTGATTCATTAGTTTCGATCCCTAGCGTCGCGTCGCCACCGTCGCCTGCTTTAAGTCGTCGTCACCACACAGCCTAATGGCCCAGCATCACTTTGAAGTTTCTCCATTTCGTTATTGTTACACATTTTTGTAGCTGATCCCATTTGTTCTTGTCCTTTGTGAGCTTTAGTGGAAACAAAAGTTTGTAATAGACCGAGAGAGCAACACGAAACTATTACCCGACTTCGTAACTTACAGTTTTGTGCTCTTTTGAAAAATGGGTTGGGAAAAGATGAAGCTGTTCGCGGCACTATATGAAACTAGCGTGTTTATTATGAAGCTAACTTATATGAATGACCATTTTTTTACTAAGCTACATCACAAATAATTAATTATTCCTTTATATCAGAATTATAAAAATATATAACAAATTTACTACAAATACATTGCAATTAGATGTCTGCTTAAGAGTTTTGAAGAGTACTAAATACTTCTATAAAATTAAAAAGTTAAAAAGTTACAAACAAATATTTATAATTGTAAATTCTCGTGAATTTGACACATTAAAATTGCCAAATTGACAAACCTAGGTCGAAACTTCGACTATAAACGTGAGTAAAGCCGAAGAATATTATAGTATTTGAAACGGGTTTAATGTGAAACTTACGGGTTGTCGATATCACGATCGACAAACAACTGGCTTATTCCGAAAGCGTTTATCAGGATCTTGACAATTGTGGATTGTGATATCGACAACGGGTAACTTTCACGTTAAACCCGTTTTTATTATTTTTTTAAAATTATAAAGTCATAATGAGCGTAAGTTTTAACAACAGACATGTTAATGGATGTTTTCCTCTGTAATACTCAAACATAAAGTCAATCCGACTTTGGAATATTCACCCAGGTCTTCCAATTTATAATATAGAGCAATATGGTAATTTTTAAAATTGAACTGATGCGAGAAAGCATGAATTGATTTTCTCGTGTCAACAGAATTTTGTAAGGCAACTTTCACAAATCATAAAAAATACAACTATAATTAATAGATCGATCGACAACCTGGAACGACTGATAGTTACTGGGAAGGTCGAGGGGAAGCGGCCTAGAGGCCGTAGCCCAAATCGATGGTTAGACCAAATCCGCTCTACTCTGGGCAACAATGTCTACGAAGCACTACACGCTGCTACCGACAGAAACCGATGGCGTCATATCGTGAAAGACTGTGTCTTGTAGTGAGGATCACGACCTTCAGTAATGAAGACAAACGACGCAAGAAGGAGGAGGAATGAAGGATGCACCTGTTGACCTAATTTTTTTTGAAGTAGTTATTTAAATGTAGAATAAAATGGAATGAATCAAATTACCGCCATGAGACAATTTAAGCTGATATAAATGTTTATTTTTTAATTCGTTTGGTATATGCACAGACACAAACCTCTGCATTAATTCCGTCCAAATAAAGTGGTTATTAAGGATAAGCGTTTATTTAAATTGCTTGTCACTTTTATCTATCCTATTATTGATGTAACATTTAGTTTTAAAAGTAAATTCATCAAATGTAAATTCTTGAATACATTCAACTAAATTCACACAATCAATATAACCCTCGCATGAAGAAAACACATGGTTTGGTCCTAAAATCCATTATCTAAAATGTATGGGTACTCCTAATGATGTGTAAATTATCGTAATTAAATATAATAAATATAATATATTATATATATATATATATACAAGGTACGCCCCGCGGTTTCACCCGCGTGGTGATTGATGATGACGATGATGATGATGACGAAAAGTAGCCTATCTGTTATTCCCGGACCTAAAGTACCTACTTGCAAAATTTCACCATCTTCCGTTTTACCCGCCGTGTGATGAAAAACGGTGGTGATGGTAATAACGAAAATAAGCCTATGTGTTAATCCAGGGTATACGCTATTTGTGTTCAAAATTTCATACAAATCCGTCATGGTGATGAACGATGATGATGATGATGATGATGATGAAAGTAGCATATGTGTTAGTCTCGGACCTGAAGGATCTACTTACAAAATTTCATCCAAATCCGTTTTACCCACGTGGTGATGAAAAAGGGTGATGATGATGATGATGATGATGATGAAAATAAGCCTATATGTTTATATTGTTTTTTCTTTTTTTTATTGGGAATAGGCAGGCGTTTGACCACTATCTCACCTGATGTTAAGCGATGATGCGGTCTACGCTGGATCACGCCTGCCTAGAAGACACCTATTCAATCGTGTCTTGAAGATACCCAGAATACCAAGATCTGTAT
Source organism: Apeira syringaria (assembly GCA_934044485.1). Lineage (NCBI taxonomy): Eukaryota > Metazoa > Arthropoda > Insecta > Lepidoptera > Geometridae > Apeira > Apeira syringaria. The sequence goes on along the minus strand of OW203662.1, from coordinate 17,161,159 downwards.
TCCAAATTGCGTCAAAATGCGTTGTGTAGTTTTTGCGAGAAAGAGGAACAAACATACATCCATACGAACATACTCACAAACTTTCACATTTTTAATATTAGTAGGATACATAAAAAACTATATTTCAACAAATACACCTTAAATTCCTTAAAATACCTTAGATTTTATCCAACGCTACCAATGACGTCCATTGATTGAAATATAACAACTTCTCTCTAAAATAAGTTGTTTCAAAAATTCGTTACAACGAGGTAAATTCTTCAAAATAACGAGGTCGTGTTTTTAGTCGTGCGGTCGGAAGCCAATCTGTATAATGATTACATTTTTTGAGGGATATTTTTAAAAAAATAAGCTGTATTTTGAACTGAAACGTCTGATGAAAAGTTGAAATTAATATTTCAAAAAGAATTGCTCAGTTTACGATTTCATTAAATCTTTACGTAGGAGTAACTAAATAGAAAGCACAACAAAGCATGCAACAAATATTTCAGTGTTATCGTATTACTAATAAATTGCATGTTATAAAAAAATAAATTCAACTTTCAACTGCACTGTACCACATCTGCGGTGGCGTTTCTTACCTAAAATGGTAATTTCGAAGCCACCTTGCCTGCGCAACACGGGAATTCAAAAATGCTGAACCGTTATCCCCTCAAGAGACCGCCGCTGAGCGCTCCAAATCGTCGGTTCAGCTCAACCAAGTTTAGAATATTCATTCGATGAAGTAACATTAGATTTTATGTAGTCGAGTGTTGCCAGCAATAACTTGGTACGTTCCCGTAATGCTTTGCCGAAGTGGTATGAATGCTGGAGCATTGTTCGACCAGTTTTATTCTATTACTCGAGTTCAACTTTAAAGAGGGCCCCGACTGGGACAGCTATAAGCACTAAATCAAAACTTTCCCGTTAGGGGTTCGGTGCTCGACTAGTTCAAGTGAATACCTACGTCGGGGGACGGGTGCCCGGCCCGATATTGTCCGTTTTCCATGCAAACTTCGTGAAGAACAAGGGATGGGAATCACCCCCCTGGAACTTTGATACGGTAATATTTTACCACGATATTACCAGATTAAGATGAAATATTACGGCGTACCACGCGAGCTTGGGCAAAGCAAACAAAAAGTGTATATTTTGATCTCTTTCGATGGATCCATATATATCCGTGAAAGTCTTAGCGTTGATTATGGATGGAACTGCGCAAACTGTTACAAAAGATTAATCGTCAGGCTTAGACCACCTAGCGCATCAACTTAGATAGCCGTTTTAGCAGCTATTACGCGGTTAATACTAGAACTTAGTTTTTTAGTACCATTCGGTCATGCATTTCACTAAACAGGTCTCTGGCGTATACTAAACGATTTTTTTCAAACTTACCACTGAAGAAATTATACTAAGGCGTTTATAAGACCCGATCACCTTGGAAGAGGAAAACCGCGCACGGACGCCAATTTTTAGTATAAGGAGCAATAAAAATATGTCGCTTGGGAAATAGTTAATTTAAAAATTACATGTACAGTTTGTGAGTTACATCTTTGCGATTTTATAGTTTAAAGTGTCAAGTATAAAATCAATACAGTTTAAGAGTTCAAAACGACATCATTTTAATACAAAATTCACGATATATTTAGATAATGCCATTTTAAATGTAGAATATAAAGATAAAAGCTTATTAAACAACTTTTATTGTTTTTAATTGTTTATGTTTAGTTGTTAACCTTAAGGGTTACACAGGTGCCGATGACACTACGGAGAGTCGCGGGTGTTTACAGGTGTTTATTAAAAAATTAGTGAAAAAATATTCGACCATTCTGGGTCGAATATTTTACACTAATAAATTATCAATTTTGGTTCAAGAAAAACTAACCTTAATAAACTGAATAAGTCACATTTTTAAAAGTTTATTAGACATGTGGAACTTTCAATACAATCGACTCAAAAATGTCTATTTAGCTAATGGTAACCATAATTAACGTACTCGTGCTATGTAGCTATTATTATTTAGATTGTCCGCTTTCTGCTTAAACTTTTAGGTTAGTGTATTAATGTATTCATATACTACAGTTTTATGGACCATGTAAGCGTAGCAAAATGAGGTCACGACTGTTATTCGTTCCGCGTGTCATTATCATTAGTGTGATATTTGCTTGGCATTTAATACCATTCCATACATGTTATAAATGTCATATTTCTGACAGTCTCTGCACCTTCATGACTCAAAACATTTTAGGGGCTGTTTTACCGAGACAACCTACCAAATGAAGGGGTGATATGGCTTGTTTTACCGAGACAACCTACCAAATGAAGGGGTAATATGGCTTGTTTTACCATAACCTACCAAATGAAGGGGTGATATGGCTTGTTTTACCGAGACAACCTACCAAATGAAGGGGTAATATGGCTTGTTTTACCGAGATAACCTACCAAATGAAGGGGTGATATGGCTTGTTTTACCGAGACAACCTACCAAATGAAGGGGTGATATGGCTTGTTTTACCGAGACAACCTACTAAATGAAGGGGTAATATGGCTTGTTTTACCGAGATAACCTACCAAATGAAGGGGTGATATGGCTTGTTTTACCGAGACAACCTACCAAATGAAGGGGTGATATGGCTTGTTTTACCGAGACAACCTACCAAATGAAGGGGTGATATGGCTTGGTTGGCAAATGCTATTAGCAGCCAGACTGTTTTTAATTTTTTACATGAAGGTTACATCATTTTGATGTCATGGCAAATCTTTACTAGGTTTACAAGAACAAGATACTTATATTTTTTTACTGAACCGATTTAATGAATTTTTTGTGTCTTTTCAATGGAGCCCAGATCGGTTTAGATCTCAGATAAATGAAGATAGGCTGGATACTCAAAGGTTTAGATTAACGATTGGACCCGTGTCGACAACGCAACGGTTGCGGGGACCCCTAGTAATATTATGTAGATATCGTTGTATTTGGGCCTTCTGAGTAGGCTCAGAGTCGCACAACGAGCTATGGAGAGGGCTATGCTCGGGGTTTCTCTACGCGATCGAATCAGAAATGAGGAGATCCGTAGTCACTGATGTAGCCCAGCAGATTAGCAGGTTGAAGTGGCAGTGGGCAGGGCACATATCTCGAAGAACTGATGGCCGTTGGGGTCGAAAGGTTCTCGAATGGAGACCACGGACTGGCAAGCGTAGCATAGGACGGCCACCGACCAGGTGGACAGACGACCTGACTAAGATCGCAGGCAAGGTTTGGATACGGGTCGCTTCCAACCGGTCCTTGTGGAAATCAATGAGGGAGGCTATGTCCAGCTGTGGACGTCCCATGGCTGAGATGATGATGATGATCGATATATTGAAACATACTCGTATATTCGTATGTTTTACTCTTAATTCGCATACCCGTTAATCACAGACAGACACACTCTTTCACGCCTAAACGGCTGGATGGATTTGAATAAAATTTGGTATGATAGCTTTTACCCTGAATTAACACATAGCGAATAAATATCACAATGCGGGAAAAAATAATGTTATCACACTCAGACCCCGCATTAGGATTCCCTGCATCGCGGGAGGCCACACACACACAATCACAGCACACAAACGTCCAAGACCCGGGACAAACATTAACACTCATCGCACAAATGTTTGCCCTTGCTGGGATTCGAACCCAGCGTCAGTCAATGCAGGGAACCGTAATACGGGTGTTTGAGTGCGATTTAAAAAATTCTCCCTTTCTTGACTTGTTACTGTAACTGTAATGATTGATTACTCAAACTTATTAAAAAATATGTTCAATTTGATGATTTCCGCTTAAATCCAAGTAGACAGTAACATACCTAAAAAAAGGTTTTTTTTAGTCAATATGATTAATGCAACTTTTACACAATTAATCAATGATATTATATGTTTATATGAGGTAGATGTCGCACAAGCGCGCGGAAACTGAGGCGGCAAAATTAAGTCAATTGTAGTAATTTTCATTACGACGTGTATTTCAAGCGCAAGTCTAAACATATAGCTATCCTTTTCTATATTATTTGTACCGTATTATCTGTCGTAGCAAGCATGTTTATGTCGTAAAGGAACAAAATCTGAGCACCGCGCAGTATGAATATACGTCATCTTTAGTAAAACATCATTGCAATTAATGCAATTAAGCTGCGTGGCTGCCTTACGAGCGCTTCACTTAATATATGTGTTATATTTCCATCAAGTAACCTCTCACAATTTGTCTCATAAAATCATTTTCCTTCCGACATTACTAAATAAAAAATAAATAGGGAAGTAAAAGAGAAGGCCATGGTGGTTGCTTCACAGACTTACAACACAGTAGAAGTGTTCTAAGAATTTGCCACGTGTGTCTTTTTGTAATCGACAGGCTATCATTTGACTACAATCTGATTGATTGACCATTTGGTCGTGGTGGAAAGACGCGAGCGAGACTTAAAATGAACACACTCTATGTTTGGTGACAATTTTCAAACTGCAGGGTAGAATTTATCCAAATGGTATAGGTATATACCATTTGGATATATTCTACCCTGACTTGACTAATAGGTTAGTCAAATTACCATTTATTTTACTAACCGTACCCTATTTGATGTTCGAACTAGATGTATCCGATCATGAGTTGCTGTAGCTCGGTTTGGTCGAACTTATTTTTTTGTAAAATACTTTCTTTATTGACGATAGTACTGGAGTAGCGCGTGTCGTACGTCCGTCATGCATTTAATAGATCGATACCCAGCTCGAGTTTTAATCTTTTCTGAATGTAACAACGTTATCAAATTCCCAGCATAATGATTGAATACCTTCCAGACTTCAGTGCATACTGCATAACAACAAGAATTAATTATATCACGGAGAATAATATAAATTACACATTACGTAATTAATATCACTTTGATATAGATTTCCGCAAATAACAACTGAATTTAAAAAAGTTCCCGAGGCTTTTATAGGGTCACGCTTTATTTTGCGGATATCATCATCCAGGATGCATCTGCAATACTCACTGCTAAATTTTATTGCTTGTAGTAAAATCTTGGTGTCGGTTGTTTCTGTGCTGTTATTGTGTGTGTCCATGCCTCCCGCGACACAGGTCGACAGGTCGACACCTAGTGCGGGGGTCTGGGTGTAATAAAAAGAAAAAAAGTATGACGCCGGATTGAGGAAAGTTCAGGTGAATCCCGCTCCGCCTCGTTCCTGCTGCAAAGGTTGACTTTTGCCATTCAGCGCAATAATGCGGTGAGTGTTATGGGCACCTTTGTAATGGGAGCTGTTAGGAAAAGGTAATAATTATTTAATTGACTTAATACTCTAATGTACTTATTAGATATCCTTTGTTCTTTCAGTTCTGTAAGTGTTAGTGTGGCAGGTGGTAGGGGCGTATAGAATTGAGGTGAAGTGTCAAATCGTGTAAGGTGATGATGTAGAAGGGATTTAAGTTATTAATGTTCCAAAAATAGCGGCCGTTTCTGCACGCTAAGTGCTACCATCTTAAGGACATCCTGCTACCTTTTACATCCGCGCTTACCACATCACATGTTGCTCCCGATCTGTCACCATGGTCCTGACAGTCTGCCCGTGATTGATGCGCGGTATATTAAATAAACCACCCACAATATTACGTTTCAAACATATCGTTTTCTATTACACGAAGATTGATCGTCCGTTTATGAAGATACCGAATGCGGAGAATCTATACAGATCTCTTGCCTAAGCTCCTGGTAAATACATTATTAAAGTAAATACACTTGCTCCTCTATTTATCTTAATACCTGACATCTTTAGATGTATACACTCCTAGTAGGTACTAATGATGATCTGTGACGAAAGTTACCACATGTGTTTGTGTTAGACACTGTCAACACACTTTATTAATGGAAGTCCTGAATGATAAGGTTAGAAAACCTTGGGATTGGATATATAACAAAGCTGTTTGATGAGACATGGGCCATGTGGAGACAAGAACTCATCAAATATAGGCGATACATCCGGGCTATGGAAACATGAGGACGACAAGACAAGCATGGTGTGTAAACCGGCCTCCTACCATCATCATCACCAAAGTGACAGTGACAATGAGACTTTCAGTGACAATGACTCAAGTGACAGTGCGCACCGGGACAATTTGACTGATGCAGCGCAGCCGTCTCAACGCCAGTTACGTGCTGAGGCTCGCGCTCGCCGCCTGGCACGATCATAACTCTCAGATGAAGAACTGCAAATAAGTTCGAAACTGGTCGGAGAGTAATTTTCCAGTGTTTACCACGTGAGTCCTAGTCGGTTTGTTACATTACAAGAACTCATCAGCTTTTCCAATACTTATCAGCGCGCCTGGTTGTTGCAGTGTGTAGCCAAAACGCTGGTACTATATTTCGCTTAACGAATCATCATATTGAAGGCGCAAATGCTGCTAGCATTCTGATATATCTAATCAAAGTTCATCATCAGTCAAAAGTTTGTTTGAAAACTAAGATCCGTGTGATCCTAATTCCAATGATGTTAAATAAATCCCATAAAGTGATTTTCAACATTGATTAGCAGTCTTGGCGCCCTTGCCTACTTTTTTCTAAATTTTACCTTCGCATTATCTCTACTATAACAGCGTCAAGTGTGTTTTAAGTCGTCAATAGTCGTAATTATCAGTCAATAATATAATCAGTCAATCTGCCTAAAATTCATTAATATAAAAAAAATCGAAGTACAGACAGACAGGCTTGAACCATTGTAGACTATCGATCACTATATTTCCAAATCGATTCGATTCGCGAGTAAATAGATTCCTTCTAAGTTTGCGTGCTCCACCTTAGACCACGTCGTCGCTTAACATCAGGTGAGACAGTTGTCAAACGCAAGCTTATAATCTTAAAAAAAAGGTTATATACACAGATCGTATACCCTGGGTTATACATATAGTCTATGGTTATAGATAAATCCCGTATTAAAGATGTTCTATTGTAGTAATTCAAACATTCTTCAGACACTTTCGTTTATAGCAGAAGTATAGTTTAGAATATTCAATTGCATTTACGAAATGTAAGCTAATTAAAAATGTTCATATTGTATGAACAATATCGAATTGAATCGGTTTATTAAGTTATCGATCTTTCTGAATCAGGAGACAGCAGTAGCAGTAGTAGTCAAACGCCTACCTAGTCAGAAAAAAAACAACACAATACTTCAATTATATAATGACGGTCGCCGTGGCGCAATGGTCAGTGACATGACTTCTGTGTTACCAAGACCCTGGGTTCGACTCCCGGCAGGGGCAAACATTTGTGCGATGAGTGCAGATGTTTGGGCCGTGTCTTGGCTGTTTGTGTGCTGTGATTGTGTGTGTCCATGCCTCCTGCGACACATGGAATCCTAGTGCGGGGTATGAGAATGCAAAAAAACATAAAAACTTCATTTATTCACTAAGTATTATTATAACTTTCTTGGTCATTCGTCACAATTAGGAAGTTGTTCAGCAAACATTCCATTTGATTAAAAGCTTTCGAGAACGTTTCGGTTCTTCGCGCAGTGGTCGCGATAAATCAAAACTCCGCCGTCACAATCGCGACACACGGGATCAACTGTTCCGGAACCAACTTTATCAACAACCAGTCAACTTTATTGTCTTGAAAGTTATATGATATCAATCTTAGGAGTCAACCTAAGGATCAATTTAGGGAGGGAAGCAAGACTTGAGGTTTGTGTTGAGTTGAGTTGAGTGAGTATATTAAAGAATAGTTTTTTGTCATCAGTCCTTGAATAGTGTGCAAAGTTTCAAATTAATATAAATATTTATATTTCAAAGGGGATCAAAATTACGTTGATTGCGTTATATAGATACATTTGAAGCTAATAAGAGCGTGTTGAAGAGACATCTATGTCTTAACTTTTTTCTATAAATATAAAAACCTACTTCGTGAGAGCGAGTACATTTTACAATGATATTGCTGACGAAATGGACTTATTTAATACTAGTGTTTCCCGGCTCAAAAAAACGTTAGCCAGAGACTTTTTCAATTAAGTTTGTGTTTACCTTAAGATTCATTTTTGTTCACGGTACCTGTATTTCATTACCTGTTATTTAATTGTCAGTGAAAACTTTTAATTGGCCTTCTGTACATATTCTGCAATCCTTTTAATGTTACTAGCTGTAAGTTTTCCTTAAATAAATAAAAAATATTTTAAAATTCGCCACATTGAGTTTAATAGGCAATTAATTGTATCATCATCTGACATCGCCAAATAGATGTCAAAGTGAGTAAAGTTGATTTTTGGCGTGAGTGGATTTGGATTAAAACCTGAGGATGCGAAAGATAACTACTTCCGAAGGGATTACAAAAGAACTTAGTGTAGCGAAGCTTTCATAAAACGAAACGCTAAAAAACTTTACCCATGAGTGAAACACAACTATTTTCACCACACTAACGAGGAACTAGCAAGCCGAGCGGCGGGATAGGATTTTTTCACACTTTCACCGGCTTCTTTCAAGTGCACTCTTCTCTGATTGGTCGACGAGTTAACATTAGCATTGCCAGGTGCGTTCTCGAATTTTAATATGATTTTACGCTCTTCTGAAAAAAAAAAGAATTTTCCTGTCAGCAATCGATTTTTTTATCAAAACTAGCGAATGTTTATTTTTTAGATATTTTCTCACTGTCGTTTTTCCCAAACCATACATAGTAGATAATGTAAGTAAAAAGTATTTAAGTGGACCTCTATAATCACACACATACATCACTAATCCCAACCACTTGTAAACGATCACAAACAAGTGTCTGAAATTGCTTTAAGTTTGATGTATTTGCGCCGGCTCCTCTAGAGATAAATTTGTTCGAAAACTTGGAGAATGTGAAAAGTTTGAGCTCACTTCAATCCATTACACGAGTGAAATATTTCTTTGTTTTCCGACTTCACTTAGGATACTTTACAAATCTTGTGTTTAGCATATTTCCGGATCCCGTCTTCGCGGACCCCGTATCTTATCTTGGTAAAGCCGAGGTGTAAACGCTGACAAACGTAATGTAGGAACTAGTTTTGACACGGTACGATCTTAAAAGAAGCGATTCATTTACAATCAAGACGATCTCATAATAAAACCGTAGGAAGAGGAAACTTACCGTTGAGGGAGGAAAATAAACTTACCGCGACTGCGTCCATATAAAACAATTGAAAATTTATTTAATTTTTAAGATGAAAATCAAGGTTAGATTGATTTAATTACTACAAGTGCTTTTCCTAGGGTCTAAATATAAACTTAAGTATGTATTATTTTTCAATCCAAATTAAGTTGGATCCAGATTGTTAATGTACAAATCAATCATGCTAACAAATCTTCCTTTGTTTTTTTATGTGATGAGCCTACGGCCCGCCTGAAAGTGGTTACTGTCGGTCGTCTCATCATCATCATCTAAGCCATAGGACGTCCACGGCTGGACATCCCCCATATAGGGGGGGATTTGCCAATACTCGCCACGCTTGGCAGCCGGTTTGGCTAGCACAGTGTGATTTCCGATCCTCAGAAGGCGCTGCTGCCCACCTTCTAGTACGTAATCCCTTAGCCGACTCTTACGGCACCCACAGGAAGAGATGGGGGAGTACTATTCTAGGCCGGTACCACCACGGCCGGTCGAGTATGGATATACATTAAGATACCACTGATTATTTCGATGCGTGCCTTACGACAGTCTTTATAAACAATATATCAAAATAAATTTAAAGTTACAATATGATACAGCTCTTCTATGACAACTGTGTAATGTTACTTTTTTTTACAGATACAACTTCAGCTGGACTAAGCCGGTTGTAATGCAGTTTTTCAGCATATAGTCTGTGGACGCGGCGAGACAAGAGACATGCGCGACCAGCAAATGGATTTTGGTGCTAAACGTTTATAAATAAATAAATGCGAACTTATGGTGTAATATTTATTTTTTATTTACACTCAGACCCCGCACTAGGATTCCCTGTGTCGCGGGAGGCATGGACACATACAATCACAGCACACAAACACCCAAGACACTGTACAAACATCTACACTCATCGCACAGATGTTTGCCCTTGCCGGGATTCGAACCCAGGATCCCGGAGACACAGAAGTCCATGTCACTGACCACTGCGCCCCGGCGACCGTCAATTTTAGGTAGATTTCAATTCCGCGGTACTGCGTGTAACTTTCCTCTAAAAATACACTGATGCTAGACCAGCATTACAAAAGCAAGTTGGCGGACAAGCTAGAAACCTTCCCAAAGTTTAGCGAAAGGTTCTAGATTAGAGAACACGGAATGGTAAGCGGATCACAGGAACTATACCGACGTTATAAACAGAAACTCAAATCAAGCTCAAACTCAAACTGCTTATTGCGTATATAGGTAGTTGTAAGATGTTGGTACATACAATTTTTGTTTAACTATATTCAGCCAATTGGTATGTAAATACCTTTAATACATGCTTACAAAATAATGCGCTTATACATATCATACATACAATCCAGTCATATTTAAAACTTGTCAAGTTGAAGTCAATTACATTTAAATGCCTTATAAGAATTCCACAGTCCACAGATCTCACAAACTAGGATCTGTGGTAATGTCAATGGTTAAATAATATTATATATATACTTAACATATTAAAAATTGTAAATAATGTACATTATTTATCTTAGATATCAAATTTATCATTTAAGTACTCGGGAACACTAATAATAAGCTTTGTTTAATAAAAGCTGCTTCAAATTAATCTAAAAACATTAATTTTGTTACGCTGAATGATATTTTTTGGTAGATGATTAAAAATGCGAGGTGCCATACAGAAGACACTGCTGAAGACATTATATTGTGCCGTTATATTCAATGGAAATGCCTTAATATGTTTCTAGTGTCTTTTTTTTTAATAGTTCTCAAACATATTTTTTTAGAATAAACAAATACTCATTTTACTAATATTTCAAATGCGAATTTCTGTGTGTATGTGTGTATGCGTGTATGTGTGTACGTTTGTTACTTCTTTACGCTCAAACGGCTACACCGATTTCGATGAAATTTGGTATGGAGTTAGTTTAAGTCCTGGATTAACACATAGGCTACTTTTATCCCGAAAAAAGGATAGTTCCCGTGGGATAAGTGAGGTAGCGGGAAAACCGTAATCCACGCAGGTGAAACCGCGGGGCGTTCCTAGTGTTTCATATATGTAAATTGTACGTGCCTTAGTTTAAGAGTGTATGTAAATTAATTCTTAAGTTTATTATAATGGTAAGTGCAATAAAGAGTTATTGTATTGTAAATTGTACAGACGACAAGCTTTGAAGGCATCGGAAGTAGCTGGATGTATATGCCACTCCCAATTAATATTTGTAGAATAATTGTAATAATAAAATGATTGGGTCCATCCTACATTCACACGAATTGATTAATATAAAAGAGTATATATCCACAATAAAGTAACAAAATCGGAATTGTAACATGAAATTCCATTGTAATATCACGCATTCCAAGAATTTATTATTCTGTTATCTGAAGGATCAAAATGAAAATTCTTCTTAAATATAACTTACTAACGAAAGCTAGAATTTGTATAAAGTCGAACAAAAGTAATTTTGCAAAGGAATTCCATATAAATAGCAATATTTCATATAGGGACCACGTACCAGAAGGTGGGCAGCAGCGCCTTCTGAGGATTGCCTGCCAAGCGTAGTATTGGCAAATCCCCCCTATATGCTGCTGGACATTTGCCTCCCCACAGTGGAGCCCGTGCTCCACTGTGGGGAGGCAAATGTCCAGCAGTGGACGGCTTATGGCTGAGAGAGAGAGAGAGAGAAATATTTCATCATACATACACATATACCTATACTAGATACTATATATTATACATCTCTGAAGAACGTGGTCTATATAGCATACGCTATCCAGAATGTTATACACATTGACAATGACGCGAATACCAAAAATTGACGCGATTGACCATTATGTAGACGAAGATGTAATCACGCTAGACCTAGAATGTTAACTGGCTCTCAAAAAATGTAGTATGTACTGGTTAATTCTCTTTTATGGCACTTATTTCATCCGTAAAATTCTCAAGTAGTTGGACTGCTCCATCCTATGTGGAATATTTTAAAAGGAAAAAAGTGCACCAATAGTCGAACGAGTACGAACAACATCGAAATTATAGAATGATGTTAAGCGCAAAGCAATTGAAGTCTATAATATCTAGTACCTCTGGGCCTGGACAAAATGCATCGCTTCATAGCGATTCTCGTAATCTAACCGCTTCATCGTTAGCGCTTGGAGATTCGTAGACAACGTCACGCGTTCACGGCGATCACTCATTTTCTTCGTTCGAGAAATAAATGCGCTCGTGAGAATCGAAACGTTTTGTTTTGCTTATTGTCCATTGTCTACCAATTTTCTATTCGTGTATCACGTGATATATCGCTTTGAAGTGTCAATCTCGTACATTTATTATGTTTTCTCTCAGCGTTAACGCTTGTAGAATGTTGCGTGTGAGCACTGAGATGCTTAGCGATAGAACGGAATGGAAAAGGACAATATGTTGTGTCGATCCCGCCCAGCGTGGTATAAGGATAAGGAGAAGAAGACAATAGTTGCATTTTTTTTTTTTTTTAATTATTTATTTATTTATTAACATTCACACAAGATCTTCAGGTCCCAAACTAGGCAGAGCCTGTACTATGGTAACCTGATGACTGATATATATACTTATATACACACCGAGACACAGGTCAAACAGACATGTTCATACACACAAATGTTTGACCTGTCCGGGAATCGAACCCGGGACCAGCGGCTCAGAAGGCAGAGTGCTACCAACTGCGCCAACCGGCTAGTAAGAGTAGAGTAGGGTAGTAGTCAGTTTTTACAGAACTAACTAGCTGCGCCATTTTACCCGCGTGGTGATGATTGATGATGATGATGATGGTGATCACCACCATGGATCAGCATTGCAATCCAACGTGGCAATGCTGCTAGTATTCTAGGCACGCTGCCAATTGGTAGCGGGTTAGAGCATTTGAGCTATCTATAGGCTAACAATAGCTAGTGGATTGTTCAAATGTCTTTATAGAAGCTGTAGTAGGTATTGTAATTAGTTATTAGTATTTTATTTTAATAAAGGGGTCGGCCCGTTCTATCTTAACTATTAAAAAAAATAAGGTATAAAATATTTATTTCCTAAAGCCACGACGAACACTACTAATAAATCACCGAATCAAATTACGAAACCAAAAGTGTAAAATGTTCAGACGGTTAGTGGAAATATTACGAGTGACCGAAAACTCGGCCAACGAATAAGTTTGGCTGTCCAACGAGGTAATGTTGCCAGCTTTTTTGGTTACTCTACCTGTAGACAGGAACTTAAATGCCGCTTTTCATTTATAGTTGCTTTATATGTACATATATATATCTATTTTTAAAGCATTGTATTTTAGGTTTATCTATTTTGTTAAATTAAACAAAACTCGTAATACATTTAAGGAACTTATTCAATAACGGAAAGGTAAACGTATAGATTATTAAAAAAATCAAACAATGTCTAATCCACGTTCTTTTACTTAGGTACACGATCCTCACGCTATTAAGCTGAAACCATTAAAGCGAGCAAATCAAATTATAAAATGCTTTTATGTCAGCAGCAAATTCATCAAAGCCCTCTTCATCCGATGGAGCTCGCAGACATTTTTTGCCCCTTTTTGGGATGAATTTCATTCACTTCACAAAGCGTGGCGAAACGAGCACGGCTGTAATCTCATTACACAAGCACTGTATTAGACAAGGGGGGTGTGGATTTAAAAACAAAAAAATCACGGAGCACCTGAGGGCCATTGTGGGAGACGTGAGGGTCTGTTTATTCGAGGTCGGTTCTCCATCAATCACTGTGAGGTCTGCCAGCCGGGTACCGGGTTTTTTCGGGTTATCGCTCCCTGGACGCGAGCTGCAGGCGACAAGCCTTGATGGGCAACGGACGATAGTCAGCCCTGAAAAAAAATTTCCGTGGTCTCATTACCCATTCGGAAATATATTTTGTTCGATAATGAGTTTTTTTATTTGTATGTTCATAATTATTCTAACGCTTTTTTCGATATTAGTAGACCGAAATTATTAGTTAGTGGTAGCCTTGAGGCTACCACGCACTAAAAATTAGTGCTGGATAGTATAGTACCTACTCTTACAAAGTTAACGAACGGTCTTAGACAAAATGTATTACATAGCTCTTAATTAATTCTATGAATGTTAATAATGTACAAATGATTTAACAGCAACGTCTGCTTGATGACAATCAAACTTCATCAAACTCGAAGGAACTCCGACAGCGCTCATGAAGACAAGCGTCTTAAAATTAATTTAATATTACTATCAAAATAAATGAATGGATAACATCAAACTCTCCGTCTTTACGAAGACAACACTTCATCCACAAACAACAAATGGGCCGACTTAATAAAAAAATAGTAATAAAACTTTATTGCAGACACAAGGATCTATACAGTTCCACAAAAAATATAAACATAAAATAAGAAAATAAATATAAATGTGTAACTCAAGTATCCTAAATAATTTGATAATAAATATACAATAGTCGTGTTCAACAAAGCTAAACTAAATTTCTGGAAAATAAGATATATGTAAGATAAGTTGTTATATATGATGATTACTATATAGTCCAAACTAGTATGACACTTATCTACAACTAAACTAAGATTAGATCATTTTATTAAAATTGCGGCTAGTTTTAGGTAAATTTAGTCACCACTTATTTAGTGCCAACAAAAACTACCCGTAATTGGCCAGCAGTTGAATAAAAGTCGTCTAATATTAGATATAGCGTTGCATAAAGTTATACAAGTTTCAATTTTAGCGTCAATAACGCTATTAATTGTGAAGTTTTTTTGTGAACTTTAGCTATGTTTGTGTGTGATTAATAATATAGATGGTTTGAGTCTGAAAACTATCGCGAGTTTCTTCCATAATTGTAATGTAACAAACCGACTAGGACTCACGTGGTAAACACTGGAAAATTACTGAGCGGCGAGCGCGAGCCTCAGGACGTAACTGGCGTTGAGACGGCTGCCGGTAGGCCGCCGCCTGGCACGATCATAACTCCCAGATGAAGAACTGCAAATAAGTTCGAAACTGGTCGGAGAGTAATTTTCCAGTGTTTACCACGTGAGTCCTAGTCGGTTTGTTACATTACAATATAGACGGTGATTAACAGAATTGGGGTAAACATTTAAACTTAAGTATCTTCGGCTGCTGATACCTCAGTTCACTAGTTAAATTATTAGAGAATTGGGACACCCAGACCTAAATCTGCGCGCGTATGTTAATAAGCGGCAATATCCACTTATCATCAGTCATTATGGTAGCATGAGTTTGTCCGCTAGAATTCTGATGACAGCATTTTAGAGAACAACCATTTATGAATGTATAAAACACGGGAATTACTAACGTAATAAGTCAGCGGGTTCCGACTATAGTTTCAACCACATTCAGTGGTCTTTTTCAAGGAGAATACGGAGCGCTCGCGGACGCGGTTTCGGTTCGCCTAATACTGCTACGAGGTTGCGTCGCTGCAGTTAATAAAATAAAAATAAAATAAAAAATTAAATCAGAGTATGAATTACAGGTTTCTTCAAAAAGACAACCGCGTTTAAACCGCTTTTCGGCAAACATATGTTTATCTTGTTGTATCATAGATTAGTAGTTACAAAATTAACTGAAGGATCTTGCACCTTCCGGCTATATAATTGCTGACCCGTAAGCAGAGGGGATTAACAAAACATGACCCTTTTAGTACTCGTACCAACGACAAAAGTTCATCTCTTTGTAAGAACAATAATTAATTGCGCATGCTTAAATACACCTTTTGGATTTATGGTAACGTTTGAGTCTCCGCGGGTTAATTTATTCCTATTTTTGGCTGACGTCAAAAATAGAATAAAAAATCTGAATTGGACGCAACAAGTTAACTTTCAAGACATTGATAATAAAAACATTCAAGGTAACATGAATTACCTAAATGTGTCGATCGATTCGCGTGCGTATTCTAAGCCAAATTATTAATTACAACATGTAACATTTGCTACAGCAATATGGGTTTGGAACAATATTGTAATGATTAATTTATTTTGTTTTTTTGCACATCTCGCCACTATAGGAGAGATAATGTATCAGAAATAAACTAACTAAAATAAATAAAATAACAAGATTTGTGTTTTTTTAGGTTATAGGTGGCATACAAGCACCCTGCCCATTTTCAAAGTATTAAGCTGTTATAAGTATATACTCTTTTAAGGTCATTAGCACTAACTTTAAAATTAAAAGCAGGGTAGTGACATGGTTATATGTCGAGACAATTTGAGTTTTACCCGTGATCATGACGCTTGCAACACTGCCGAAATATCAGAAACTCATTTCAATGGCCCTTGGCATAGTCATCAAGTTTAACAAAATAATTTTCATTAAACATGTTATTTCACACTTTTGAGTGTTGAAGACCTTTGTTACTCACGGGATCAATTGTCATTGTGTATGTTCACCGATTTCTTCACCCGCAATAAGGAAGTCATCCATAAGCAACACTTTTCAGTTATTGGAGTGTAAATCAAAAACCGCTTGTCCGATTGTAATTAAATTGAAATAGGGACCACCTCGGAAGTACACTCTATAGAACAAAAAAGAATTTTGAGAATCGGTCCAAAAATGGGAGAGAAATTGGTGAACATACATAAAAAAGTAAAAATTCATAGCGTAAAACCTTCTCCTTTTTTGAAGTCGGTAAAAAAAACCAAGGTAGGCTTTAAGATCACGTAACTAAAATCTTATCTAGATACAACTACGAACAAACACACACACAGTTAGTTTTCATGTGAGCTATTTGTGTATTTTTGAAAGCACCAAAAGGTTTTCTACCTAATATAAAAAATATATAGTGGGAACCATTTTGTGCTCATACGCTGCTGGTCTCATGGCATGTAGACTAAAGCAAATTAGATGCGTATACGCACGCCACGCTGCGCACGAGGAGCTAGTTGGTTCGACCTTGGCTTACAGCATTCACTCCATACATATTTAACGATGAAGGACTGCAATGCGACATCCATACATGGTGGACGTTCGAACTTGTCGCACGAAGCGATTTGCTACCACATTCCTAGTGCGTACAGCTAACGAATGGAATTTATTGCCTAAATCTGTGTTTCCGCAAACATACAACCTGGGTATCTTCAAGTCACGAGTGAACAGGTATCTTCTAGGCAGGCGTGCTCCACCGTAGACCGCATCATCACTTAACATCTGGTGAGATAGTGGTCAAACGCTTGCCTATGCCCAATAAAAAAAATAAAAAAAAATATATAAAAAAAAAGTATTCCTTCAAAATTCTAAACACAGGCATACATTATGGTAGTTCCTTGGCATTCTATTCAACTCATCATCATCATCTCAGCCATAGGGCGTCCACTGCTGGACATATGCCTCCCCCATATTGGGGGGGGGGGGGATTTGCCAATACTCGCCACGCTTGGCAAGCGGGCTAGCGAGTGCAGTATGATTTCTGATCATCTGAAGGCGCTGCTGCCCGCTGCTGGGCCTTCTGGTACGTGGTCCCTTAGCCGACTCTTACGGCACCTACGGGAAGAGAGGGGGAGTACTATTCTAGGCCGGTACCACCACGACCACTATCTATTCAACTAACTTGGGTGAAGTAGCACAATGCATAATGAACTTCTTCTGAAATAGCAGTCGAATGCAATTTTACAATACCGAATAAAGAACCTAGGTGTTTTCACCGAAAAATATGAGAGAAAATCGTAATACGAGCCTAACGACTTGAGCAACTTTCCGAAGAAGGTAGAAATCTCAGCAACGATGGCGACATCGAAAACCTTTTATAAAACTTTCATCAGTTGCGAGGATCACTGACTTCGCGGTACTTTAGCGGCTTGATTGTACTACTAAAAATATTTTGACACGCTCAATCTATGATAAAATATTATAAGAAGTTTCCAACCATAATAATTTGCTTGGCTTAGGTAGGTATGTGCTGCACGGTATCTAGATAATGATGATTAAAAGTAGCCTATGTGTTATTCCGGGACCTAAAGTATCTACATACCAAATTTCATCCCTATCTGTCCAGCCGTTTGAGTGTGATTGAGTAACAAACATGCATCAATCCATCCATCCAAACTTTCACATTTATAATATTAGTGGGATTATATACACAACAACAATCATCAATAAATATTTAATTATAAGAACCATATAATATCATTGATAAGAACATTAAAAATATTAGAATAAGACTGCTTCCGTCGTACGAAATATAAACGCCAGGCCGAAACAGTCTCGCATCTAAAAACTTAAATATTATTTACATAATTGTCCCTCCTTATTGCATGATAATTGTGTCATTTGTGCAAATGGAATATGCTCAGCATAGCACGGTGATCACAGTATGACGTGTAAGCTAACACTGCGCTGGTTTTCAGCATATCCCTACTCGAATATCCTTATTCGAGTAGAAAAATTCAGTACAAAGCGGTTTAAAAAAAATAAAGCTAGCTGAGAACTAGCTTAATGGTATTCATACAAAATGAAACGTAACAAAAGACAACTGTTTTAGATTATCACAAAATGTCGTGTGAGAGAGTGTATGTATGTGTCCTGAAGTGTTTTATGTGTGGGAGTGTTTGTTGAGTGGGAGTGTTTGTCGTTTGAGATGTTTGTGGTGTGTTTGAGTACATTTGTAAATTCTATCTAAATGTCCATTAACATCAGATCAGCTATGGCGTCGACTGTATTTTCAGGCTATTATCTGCATAAAAATGAAACTTGCCTTTATTTGCCCTTATGTTGCGGCATATCTGCTTTAAAATTAGAATAAAAGGATTAGGTACTTAAAATCGATCCTTGTGGGGTTCCTCTTAACATCATTTCTATTCTAGATAAAGTTTTGGTCCCATTTTGATTTTCGAGCTCTACATAAGTACTGTTCTCGGTTAATGAGATGAGATATGACTTAAACCATTGACATGTATCTTTTGTAAAACCATAGGAGAGCAATCAGTAAGTCTTGTCAGATGCAGACAAACGCGCCTGAAAAATCAAGGAGAACCAAGTATACCTACTAATCAATCCTAAGTAGGTAAGCTGCTGTAATCATGTCATCAGTCACATTCAAAACTGCAGTTTCAGCTCAATGTAATTTATGAAAACCTGACTACATATTTTTGTATTTGTTCAAGTCAATAATTATATAGGTAATAGGTACCTATCATTGATTCAAGTACGTGGTGTGTACGCGTAGTGTATTCATAGATGTATGTGCATAATATACATACATATACATAGCTTACTATACTTACTATTATATTCTCTACTAGACCACAGAACAATAACATAATTATCTCATAGCACAAATACCTACTTTGGTTTGGATTGAAATGGCGCGCGTGAACCGAATGTGCTCATGTGCAGCAAAATATTTTGCCGCCACTGATGTCTTGTCTGACCGTTCCGAAGTGAGCTCTACACGCATGCGCCATCTCGAAACGACCCGCAGTAAAACGAGTGGTCACGTGACTCGACGCGGCATTCCCTCGTCGAACTTCGGTAGTCATCGGCAAGCCGCCCCGTCTATCGGGCGTGTCCGCGCACGTTGAACGCACAGTACAACATAAATGTCAAATGAAATTATTTCGAAAAAAAACAGTGACATGTGATCGCAAATAACCTGACCGCTCTCAACAACATTGCACTTTCAACGTTCGCCCGTGCAGTTTTATTCTTTAGCCGGTTTAACGATCACTCGAGTTTGTGTAGCGAAATTTATAGTCCCGGTTCTTTTCGTGATTGTGTTTTCGCTGCTTCAATATTCCTGGTGGTTTGGGACTCTTGAATCGATGACTGATGATAGGGCTTAGGAACAAATTGGTTTAGAATAAGGAGTTTTTAGTTTTAGTGAATAAAACGATGGACCGCGTAAGTGGAGTGTGCAGGTTTGGTGGAATGGTGTCCGCTGTGAGGACTCGCGCTGGTCGCAGCAGAAGACGTGTGACGGGACAGAATCAAGTAGCAGAAGATTTACCAGAAGCGCCGCGTAGAGGTCTCGGTGCCATTCTGGTGTTAGCTTGTATCCTCGTCTATCACAACTGCCTCTATTGCGGCTTCGTTTTTGATGATATTAGTGCCATAAAAGAAAACAGAGACTTGCGACCGCAGACACCTATATCAAATATCTTCCTCAACGACTTCTGGGGAACTCCTATTCACAAGGTAAGGCCATTGCCCTTAGAAGACACAAATTTTATCAAGACGAATTGCTTAAAGCAATCCAACCGTTGTATTTGTATGGTTCATTTGCATATTTATCTGTCGCGCACGAAATATTTAAAAATCATCGATTTATGTTTTAAACATTATATGAAATCGAACTAAATCGACACCTAAACGACGAGCTTTTCATGTCTAGTTTTATGGTTGTGATATTTTGTTCAATAAATCATGATAGGTAATATGGTTATAAGTTTGTACAGTTAATCTAAAACGCAATCTGAGAATCTATGACAATAGATATACCTAATTATGTACACCAAATATCTATTACTTACCTACTATGAATATAGTATTGCTACCTACTAATAAAACGTAAAGTATATTAAGTACCTATACCTACATAGGTACCTACTATAAAAGAACAGATCCAGATACAATATCTTGAGAGGAAGAATGATGTCAATAAATGTATCCCTTTCGAGCGCTATCATCCCTTCCAACGAAATCTACCCACATTACCTTCACAGTAGGTATTTGGATGAAGGAAGTCGGCGGAAAGGGATTAAATCCTCTTAAACCGCGAAGATATAAATTATGTAGTCATCTAGGTCGGCACTCCCAAATCTCGGCAACGTTAGAAAATTATTAATTTTGTTCAATGTTTAAACAAGAACTGGATTGACGCGTACCTTTGGGGAACAAAACGTTTCCTTATATAGGTACCTATATCTACATGACTAAGATATTCAAATACTTGACAGAATAGACCCAGCTGAAGAAGCCGCTTTACGGTAGCCAATTAAGTTCCGTCGATCCATGGCAAACAATAATGGTTTAATAAATTCGTTATAATTCGTATTGTATTAAGTAGAATGGATTATTTATTTCTAATTGTTACATTCCTGATACCTACCTAAGTATCATAATTTTTTCGTCAATTGTTACACAATGGTTACATTTTACTATCAGTGGTTTTTTGACCTCAGAATGTATATTTTTACCGATTTCTCCGCGAGTTGTTGACCGATTATGAAAATTCTTGTTTTTAAAGAGTAGAGTACCTATTAAAATATATTATATATATTAAAATATTATCAAAATTACTCAGTAGTTTTTAACCGACTTTAATAAAAGGAGGAAGTTCTCGAATCGACCCGTATGTTTTTTTAAAATGTTTGTTACCTACCTCAGAACTTTTGACAAGGTTAACCGATTTGATGATTCTTTTTTTATTTTTTTAAACTTTTTATTCGTGCTTCCCGTATGGTCCCATTTAAATTTCATCAAAATCGGACATGCGGTTTTTGAGTTAGGTAGGTACACTCCAATAACTAAAAAGTGCGTACTTATACGACATATTATTATATATACCTATATTATATAATTATATAATACACTCCTTTTGAAGGTGAAAAAGGGTGGATTAGCGATAAGACCGGCAATTCTTGTATTGTTAATGTAATTTTTTTATTCACTTTTTTTATAATCCTTAATATGGTAGGTATGAAATAAAGAGTATTGTGTGGTTGTCAAAATAGTTCAAGAAACATTTCAAATCATAAAATGAACAAAACTAACACTACATTTTCAGAGGAGAACAGTTTACTTATCTATACGTCCACATAGGTATGAATTTCAGAAAAACTATTTACTTTAGAGTTGAGATGCTAGGCGGAACTTACGCACATGTCAAACTAGCAGTCGATTTTTTTTTCTTCAAATGATTTGAACGTATCTTTATTAACCAATCGTCAGCAAATAGCCGAACTAAATAGTAGGACCAAAATGGGAATTGCGACAGATTTTCCTTTCGAAAATTACAAGTAACAGATTGAAAGCAAACCCATATTTTCCGTGATGCTGTAAATCAGAAAATTGGTCGGTAGATTTATCGTTTTAATCATAGTGAACGTTCCATTCGTGTGCATTCGTTGCCCGTCAGTAAATCATCATCTGCTATATAGTATACCAGCTGCGCCCCGCGGTTTTACCCGCGTGGTGATGTTTGATGATGATAATGATGAAAAGTAGCTTATGTGTCATTCCGGGACCAGAAGTATCTACATAGGTACCAAATCCGTTTTACCTGCGTGGTGTTGAAAAACGGCGATGATGAAAATAAGCTTATGTGATCATCCAGGGTAAACGTTTTACTCGCGTGGTGATGATTGATGATGATGAAAAGTAGCCTATATGTGTTATTCCGGAACCTGAGGTATGAACATACCCAATTTCATCTAAATCCGTTTTTACATGCGTGGTGTTGAAAAACGGTGATGATGAAAATAAGCCTATGTGTTAATCCAGGGCTATCTCCATACTAAATTTCATCCAAGTCTGTTTTGTAGTTTTTGCGTGAAAGAGTAACAAACATACATCCATACTCACAAACTTTCGCAATTATAATATAAGTAGTATATCTAGTATTGAAGTAGTGTAGTATGTATTCTGTAGTCGTGGGTTCAAGTCCTACTAGTAGCCGAATTTTTTCCTTCAAATATTTGAACTTAGTGTAGTATATATCCTAGTAATATTATAAATGCGAAAGTTTGTCTGTATGTGTGTATGTTTGTTACTTTTTTACGCTCAAACGGCTACACCGATTTCGATGAAATTTGGTATGGAGATAGTTTAAACCCTGGGTTAACACATAGGCTACTTTTATCCCGGAAAAAGTATAGTTCCCGTGGGATAATTGAGGTAGCGGGAAAACCGTAATCCACTCGGGTGAAACCGCAGGGCACTACTCGTACATTATAATAGGTATGCCTATATGAGTACTGGATGGAATTGACGAAAACCATTTATTAGTGTTGTCGTTAAGTGAAGTGAGAGATAAAAAATTTTTTACGGCACCGCGATTAAGGTGAAGTTTATTAATGTAAGAACCATCATTGTTTTCTACTGTATAGATCTAACGCTTTAATACTATCTCACTCGATAGTCAATGACGATGTGGTCGAAGATGCTATCACGCTAGACTTAGAATGCTTACTGGCTTTCAAGGACTGCTGCCTGAATTTGAAAAACTGTCACCAAACACATAGTTTTGGTAGGTTTGGTAGTATTTGTTTCAAACTTGAGGGTGGTAGCTAGCCAGGAGGTACTCGAAAGCATCCTAAGCAATGATGTTTTACTAAAGATGACGTATATTTAAACTGCGCGGTGCTCAGATTTTGTTCCATTACAACATAAACATGCTTACTGCGACAGATAATACGGTACAAACAATATAGAAAAGGATAGCTTTATGTTTAGACTTGCGCTTGAAATACGCGTCGTAATTAAAATTACTACAATTGACTTAATTTTGCCGCCTCAGTTTCCGCGCGCTTGTGCGACATCTACCTCATATAAACATATAATATCATTGATCCTAAGACAATTCTGTCAATTCAATGTGTCAGTTCAATTCAATTCAAACCTTCACTGTATTAGTTTGAGATGTGTTTGTAACTATGTTTACTTTAATAAATATTGGTATTTATAAAACAATGACATGTATATTTTGATATTTCTGTAAGACAATTAAAAAAAATATGATAGTAGAACTGATCTTTATCTTTTGTATTAAATAAATTTACTCTTACTAACGACATAATATATATATATATATATATATATATCGCAGTAACCTCTAAGTTGCGTGCTTTACCTTTTACCTCATCATCGCTTACCAACAGACGACGTCGTGGTTAAACATAATATGATTAAGTGATCTAAAAATGTTCAGACTGGTCTACAATGTATGAATATTGAAATCTAGCGGGAATCAACCATTCAAACTTATATTAGAAAACTGAAAGTCTCTGTAAACATATTATTATATGTATGTGGTATCCGGCTTTACTCACGTTTATAGTCGAAGTTTCGACCTAGGTTTCGAGCATGTCCGATGCTCATCTGTAAACATAACAAACAGTTACGTTTTCGCGCCTAGACCGCTGAACTAATTGTAATAAATTTTAGTATAGATATACATTATGCATAGATAGGATATTAGATGATAGCATATGCTCCTTTTTGTCCTGGAAAGCTAGAGTGCCGTTTTGATCTATGTCATATCTAAAATGGTGGTTTAAAGTTATATTAAAATAGCTAGAAAGATAAGAATGTTTTGGATGACAAATTAATTCGCAGATCCGTGATAGTGCCAGTTGTCACTCTATATATATGTATAATGAAATTCCAGGAACTAGCAGTGTACACCTTAGCTAAGGAAGTCGTTTACGGGAACTATTAGGAAGTAAAGATTAGGAACCTATATTTTATAACGGTGCGTACAGCCATACACTCTCCTTTTACGACGATTGCGTGTTCAACTTTTGTTTTCTGTAACCGCAGCGCAATGCACGTATCTTACCAAAAAGGTCGCCGCTTTCAGTTCCAATTTCAAAACTGTATGCATAGAAAAAGCAGACTAGTTATGGTGGGTTATGCAAGACGGCGGAGTTTCAAACCTGATAAAAACTATTTCGTTTTTGTAGGCTCGTTGTTAACACACAAATTAAAAAGAAATATATTTTAGCCCCTAGAGCTAAATATGCTGTTATAGTGCCCACAGAAACACTAGTACAATAAGAAGCTTATGTAAAGGTCAAAGCGATTAAAATTGTGTTAATGTAGAAATTAGAAAGTAGAAATATGTAATTAAATTTAATAATTATAATGATATTGTCCATCCTAGCCCCATCTCTTCCCGCGGGTGCCGTAAGAGTCGGTTAAGGGATAACGTACCAGGAGGTGGGCAGCAGCGCCTTCTGAGGATCGGAAATCATACTGCGCTCGCCAACCCGCCTGCCAAGCGTGGCGAGTATTGGCAAATCCTCCCTAAATGGGGGAGGCATACGTCCAGCAGTGGACGCACATGGCTGAGAAAGAAGAAGAAGAATGATATTGTAATCTTCAACTGTAGCAAGGTCTCCCGACTCTTCGGAGGAAGAAAATGTTTTTTATAATAAAAAAAAAATGCTATTATAGCCCCGCTTTGCTACGCTACAATGACGTACTTTTTAAACAAAAGGAGTGAAATAATTTTTATGCAGGCATATACTTTACTGTTAGAGAGAAAAAAGGTTTACTTGTGTTTGTTTCTAGTCTTATTCTGAAAGGAATCTTGTTTACTATTATGTCATCCATATATTTCAATCAATCCTTTCGGATTACGTCTCCCTATGTTCATTAGCAACTGAATGGGGACCGTCCGTGATGTCTGCATTAGGGTAAGGGATCGGGAACGCTCTATTTATTACCTCCATAATGTTCTCGACAAGTTTTTGCTGGATTTATTAACGCACTGCTATCAGATTGTCTGTATTTCTACTTATCTTACTTCGCTTCACCGTACGTCTGTAAACAGTATAATACTTGTTGTATGTATTGCTTTCGGGCTGTTTGGCCGTGGTCTATGTGAAACTTATGTTCCAGACGTTTCGTTGATCACTGCGGTCGTTTCGCGTAACGGTGAATGGTCAATGGTCAATGGTTAATGGTCAATGTTCAATGTTCAATGGTCAATGGTCAATGTCAATTTCAATGTCAATGTCAAAGTCAAAGTCATACATGATTATGTCGTTATCACGTAAATCTATCGTCCGTAAACCGACTTTACAGACAACCAATTTTTCTGACGTGATAACGTTTTATAAATTGATGAATGCCAAAATGAAAAATAGTAACGTTCCGCGTAACGGTGAATGGTCAATGGTCAATGGTTAATGGTCATGGTCAATGGTCAATGATCAATGGTCAATGTCAATTTCAATGTCAATGTCAAAGTCAAAGTCATACATGATTATGTCGTTATCACGTAAATCTATCGTCCGTAAACCGACTTTACAGACAACCAATTTTTTTATCAAAAAATGGAACCTACTTCAACACTCAAATGCGTGAAATAGGTAACTTGTCGAAGTCTTGTCGTGTTGGAAGTGGGAATCATTTTTTGGTATAGGTGGTTTTGGTATATATACCAAAACTACCTATACCAAAAAATGAATCTGTATATATATCAGTATAGATTAATAGATGTATACCAATACAAAAAAATAAAAATGTATTGCTATACATATATATAATCTATACTGAAATCATTCAATCAAAATTGTCACGTAAAGTTTTAAATAGTTTTAGAAAGTCTGTAACAGGGATTTACTCATTACAGAATTGATGCGGTTAGTTGCCGAAGACATCTGAATTGAGGAGCTGGGCGCCTAGATCTATATTCTCTCTCAGCCATGTGTGTCCACTGCTGGACATATGCCTCCCCCATATAGGGGGGATTTGCCAATACTCGCCACGCTTGGCAGGCGGGTTGGCGAGCGCAGGATGATTTCCAATCCTCAGAAGGCGCTGCTGCCCACCTTCTGGTACGTGGTCCCTTAGCCGACTCTTACGGCACCCGCTGGAAGAGATGGGGTAGTACTATTCTAGGCCGGTACTACCACGGCCCAGATCTAGATCTATATTAACCAACATAAAATATTAAGTACTTTTTTACGTGTCCCTTATAAATACTTTCTCAAGCTCACTGGTACACATACTCAATGTCAGTAAGTGGAGAGTAGCTTCCTGATCAATTTACTTTATACTGTTTTTTATGTACTGTGTAGATTTAGCGTTTGGCCTCTAACTCACTTGATGGTCAGTGACGATGTGGTCGAAGATGTTATCACGCTAGACCTAGAATGCTTACTGGCTCTCAAGGACCGCTGCCTGAACACACTATGTGTTTGGTGACAGTTTTTCAAACTTGAGGGTGGTAGCTAGCTAGGCGGGTACTTCAAAGTACCCTACCACCATGCGGGGAATTTGATATCGGTGTTACCTTCACCGGAAGCTCAGGCCCCGTCAGCCCGTTAGTGGGGATCTACCTGAAATATACATCCGAGTTTCATCCACATCGTTCGCAAAAAGATGACTTATTAATAATAAAATAAAATGGAACACTGATGGAAGTCAGATCAGTGAGTGTTTCTATTTACAAAGTGTTCTACTTACATAATTTTGTGATTTCATCAGCTTGTGATGTTCTAAGGAAATCGGTTTTATCCTTGCTAAACATTTTTATTATTACATTTTCAGTAAGTGTGCCACAAAGGAACGATAAAAACACAAAAAAGTTATAATTTAACTTTGGCGAGTGCAGCGCAGCGTAAAAGTATTCTATGGTAATTATATTCGTAATAAATAAATATAACAATGTTGCGGATATTGTTTTTATTTGACCCACCGGCGGCTTCGCTCGCGTGGCCTACAAGTACAGAATAAAAACTCAAATACAGCTTAGAATACACAGTAATTATAAATTACTGTTTATATCAAGCGTCATATCTCGTTTCTTCCATTTCCACTTTCATCGACGTCTATATACGTCTCGCACTTAAAATACACATTTGACTTTTTGATTAACTGGACGGTTGGCGCAGTTGGTAGCACTCTGCCTTCTGAGCCGCTGGTCCCGGGTTCGATTCCCGGACAGGTCAAACATTTGTGTGTATGAACATTACTGTTTGACCTGTGTCTGGGTGTGTATATGTATATAAGTATATATATAAGTATGTATTTAAGTATATATATCAGTCATCAGGTTACCATAATACAGGCTCTGCCTAGTTTGAGACCTGAAGACCTTGTGTGAATGTTGTCCCATATAAATATAAATTGAACCCGCAAAATGCCAAATGTTTCTATATAATTGCGGAGTGAGGAAACAAGTCTCATCTCCTGTATCACCGGTTTGGATTATCTTCTACCGTCTTAATTACCTTACATACTGCTTTACACAGCTCCGTAACGTTTTATCGATAAAAATTGTTTATGCTTATGTTATCTTAAATTATCATCCCAACTGAGAAAATGCCATCGTCGTAATATATATATAACATCGGGATTTCTGTTATTAGTATATAGGTAGTATATAGGTATTCTATATCTATAAGTATTCTTTTTAAATTAGATATTTTAAGTTTAATTTATAGCCAAAACTGAGTACGAGTATAACAAAATGTATAAATAGATATCTGTCACGTGTACGTTCGTGATGTCAGAAATGAGCTTCGACTGAAAATCAGTGCTCAGGGGTAACCCTAGCGAATGCCGAGTCGAGACTCATTCCTGACATCTCGCTACATTACAGTACTATTGTGAGTCTTCTAATGTGTCGTATGTAAATGTATCGTAATTGTTGTTTATTGTAATGTTGCGTCATGTTTTGAATTAATGTATTTTCTTTCTTTCTTTCTTGTATGTACTTCCTTAGTTCGCAGTTCCTAAGTTAATTAAAATTACTATCACTGGGCTCCATAACATCATTGTGAAACAAAGTACCCTGCCTGTGAATTTCAATTACTTATAAGAAATACAGTTTTGTATTACCAACACTAATTTTATTTTCACAAACAGCGAGAAATTAAATTGATGAAAATTTTTCATTTGTTGTATAATCTTGGAAACCTTGATAACTTTTTGTGGATGTGAATGATTTGAAGCCTACCGGTAGGAGCGTCTGCTGTCAAACTGGCGGACGCTGGTTCGATTCCCACTAACACATCGGGTCAAGACTACACCGTTATCAAATTCCCAACATGGCGATAGGGTACTTTCGATGGTTACCACCATCAAATTTGAAAAACTGTCACGAAACATATCATAGTGTGTTCAGGCGGCATTCCTTGAGAGCCAGTAAACAATCAAGATCTAGCGGGATTGTATCTTCGATCAAATCGGTCTCTGACCATCAAAGGAGATAGTGGTTAAACGCTATAACTATAAGATATACAAAATTACAATCTCTTCTTTATGATTTTGCTATAGGTACAGGTATTTTGCATGTATAAATGTTTATAATATGGGTAGGTAATCCTCTAGCACCTTATTATACATTTCAGCGGCGTGTTTGTATTCCGTTAGCTTTATTTGCTCGGAAACAACGTTAGTCTGGATTTGGTAAAGCCGACATGTGAACTGGCATTAATCTCATATCTAAATAGTCAGTAATCCTGGCAACCCCATATATTTTGTGCGGCCTGTCACGTGTAAACGTGAAATGTATTATATTTTATGCAATATTAAGCAATTTGATAACTTTGTTAACAGTTGATCGCATTTCAACGTTTATCATTATACTTCCTTACCTTATCCTTCCACGGCCGAGAGCAAGAGATTTCTCGGAAATAATAGAGAAAATAATTACTCTAACGGCTCATAGACACTTACACGCGAATTAATATTGTAGCATTTCATAGTTTAAAAACTGTTATAAAGATATATATATATATAAACGACTTCTACTACTTCTGTGTTGTATATTTCTAAGATTTTCTGGGAAATAAATAAAATACTAGGTACATACAATTTAAAAAAATATATTACCACAAAATGGAACCGACTTCAACACTCAAAAGTGTGAAATAACCTGTTGAAGTCTTCATTCTAGGTTTTCTCGAGTTTTAAACTCACATTTCGAAATTTCACGCCATACAAAAACTTCCTTCGAGAGTGATAAAATATAGGGCTTTTATTTCAATTATAACGACGTACCTAAACAGTTTCGGAATTACAAATAGGTATACGTGCCTACCAACTTTTTGGGTTTACCTTTTAGCAAAACGGCCAGCGTTAGCGCTTTGCCGCTCGCATCCATCAATGTCAGCGGAGCAAGTTTTTCGTCGGGTTTCGTCGAAGCCACCGCCCGCCCTCTGTTTTTGTTTACAAACTTTCAGCCAGTGTCACTTTAAATATTAGCTCTCTTAAGCTTTGATTAATATCGCGACCCGTTCAGAATACTTATCAATCGGTTGAAAATATAAACGTGTTTATCTTTGTTTATCGTTCTTATTAATTTATACGACAATAGTGCTGTTTCTATAACAAAAGGTTTTTTTAATTCCGTGTGATTTTATTAACACGGAATTAAACAATTTATTCATTAAACTAAACAAAGATTGTTACGATTGTCATTAATAGCAATTTATATTGACGCAGCCCTAGAGCTGCTTTAACTACTATTATATACTAACTATTATATACTTACTTATATATTATATACTTACTCACGTACCAGAAGGTGGGCAGCAGCGCCTTCTGAGGATCGGAAATCATACTGCGCTCGTCATCCCGCCTGCCAAGCGTGGCGAGTATTGGCAAATTCCCTCTATATCGAGGAATATGTCCAGCAGTGGACGCACATGGCTGAAAAAAGAAGAAGAAGATATACTTACTATTTTATACCAATAGCCGTAGAAACCATGGGCCGTACGCTTGTAGGTAGCACTGGATACTATCGCTCAGGTTAATTCGTGATGCAGAGGCAAGCCATTGCTATGCTCTGCACCGGGAATGATCAGTGGTGGGCTATTTTAATGTGAGTAGAGTTGTTTATTTTTTATTTATATAAAATAAAAGTATGATAACAAAAAAGTGTCCTCACGTATTGTAAAAATGGAACCTCAAACAATTTGTGTGAGAAATAAATCCTGTATCAAAACCCTTTTACATCAATCGTTTTCCAAAATTAAAACCCAAAATACGTTGCTCTTCGTTTTTGGATCACCCCAAATTAATGAAAATTAATGACACGCAAGGAACTCTGAATATTAATGAAGGATTTTGTAGCACGAGTAAGTTAATTGAATACACCGGACTTTACTTCTGGCGATGTGAAACGAATCCTGCATATGTTATAGACCTGACCGAAATGGCTCCCAATCCCAATTCGAATTGGAACATGAGCCACGCTTGTTCGTAATCGGTTGATCGAACACCTGGTGAGCAAAGTTCGGTTACGGAACGAGGGTGACAATTGAGAATAAATTATTCAGCGAAGCAGAATACATTTTATATTGGTTATTCATGTAAATATCAGGGGTCGGGCGGTTCTTCTGACGCGAGTTCGTTCCATTCGATAATTCACTCGCTCTGGCGATTTATGACGAGTCTGCATCAGATGATCACTTTGTTTTTTGACATTTCCACTCGATTCTCTTTTTCGTGTCAGTCGTTTGTCAGTTTCAACCATTTTGCTTGTGCATTGTAATTGTTTAACACTTTCATATGATAACAGAAAGCTTTTCAATCCATTGTTAAAATAGTTTCACGCATCGTATAATTAATTGCAAACATAATTGCGATCCAGGCTTATATTTTATAGCAAATATTGTTTTTAGTGTGTTATTTCATATGTAGCGTTTGTTATGTTTTCATTATGAAACGTTGTTTTTAAAAGTGTTGCGGGTTTCGTCGGCATCGTGACCAACACGGTTAAATAATGTAATCGGTAAATATGTACTAAAGGTTTGTGGTTTGCGTGACCGGACACTCACGTGAACTTCTAATTTCGACGACCTTTTCAAGAAATTCATTTGTTGGTTCGTTTATTTATGAGATCGCGTGGCGGTACATAGCCGCTTATATATTACATATTAAACGTACGCACTCATACAGTTTCGAACATACATGTTTAGTGTTTTATTGATTCGTGATTTCCTTTACTCCGCCTATTCTATGATGATGTTTTAAAACATAAATCTAGCGTTTAACTACTATCTTACTTGATGGTCAGTGGCGAGGCCGAGTTTATCACGAGACCTAGAATTAATAAGAGTTATACTAGTTATTTACCATGGTGGTACCTGACTAGAACAGTACTCCCCATCTCTTCCCGTGGGTGCCTTAAGAGTCGGTTAAGAGATCACGTACCAGGAGGTGGGCAGCAGCGCCTTTTGAGGATAGGAAACCATACTCACCAACCCGCCTGCCAAGCGTGGCGAGTATTGGTCAATCCCCCTCCCCTCTATATGGGGAGGCCTCTGTCCAACCGTGGACGTTCTATGGCTGCGATGAATGAATAAAAAAGAACTAGTAGTGCGAGTCTTATTCTAAGATGTAATACATTATTAAGGCAGCTATACGTTGTAGCAGCTTCGTACCTACATAACTCATGCCAAGATCAACAGTTCACAGATTCTCAAACTTCATGATATAGACATAACTGTAACAGTCTCCGAGGCGGCCACGCGTCCCCTGACAATTTAGCGCCACTGTCCCCAATGTATGCGTACACAGCAATTTCGCCCAGCAATTTGTAGTATGCATTAGAGACAGCTTATCTTAACCGGGATTCCGGATGAACCGGAGCTGGGAGCCGGCTGCCTCCGGACAAACAAACTAAGGCATAAATCAATGTCAGTACACCGAGTTTATCGCGTCCTCGAGCTTTCTCTTCCTCTGTCGCAGTCTCTCGGAAAGTGCGGACGCGAAAGTCCGCAGACCTTATAATATGTTTGTTTAGCATTAAAAAGAGTCTAAACAAAGTTCATGCAGATAATAACAAACTGCATTCATTACTAATATATATTATATATATATATATAGCAAGCTAACGATCGCTGACTTCCGTAGTGCAGCATCAGTATCTTGTATACGAAATGTTTTTTTATACTGTATAGATCTAGCGTTTGACCACTATCTCACTTGATTGTCAGTGACGATGTGGTCGAAGATGTTGTCACGCTACACCTAAAATGCTTACTGGCAGTCATGGTTTTTACAAAGTTGTGCTTTCGATATAAAGACGCTAATTACGTATGATAATTGATCATTTATCATCATTTTTTTTATAATAATATGGGACAACATTCACACAAGGTCTTCAGGTCCCAAAATAGACAGAGCCTGTACTATGGTAACGTGATGGCTGATATATACTTATATACATATACACACCCAGACACAGGTCAAACAGACATGTTAATACACACAAATGTTTGACCTGTCCGGGAATCGAACCCGGGACCAGCGGCTTAGAAGGCAGAGTGCAACCAACCGCGCCAACCGGCCAGTAGGCCATTTTAGCAATAGGATTTGTATTACTAAACAAATTCCTCCCCTATTTGATCTTCATAAAGACTGGCTAAAAGCGACCTGATGCATGCTAGCTCTCCTTATTGATATTTGTTACGGGTGTTTGTTTATAAGTGCGTACCCTATGGTCACGTTTAGATAATAAGTTTCAACGAAATGTTACATTTGAGCGGAAAGGTTACTTGAGGAAGTTTACTATACTATATATACCTATACGCACGAAGCGTTATGCTTCCACTTTCTTAATGCGTACTGCCAAGGAATGGATCTCGTTGCCCGAGTCTGTGTTTCCCGATATGTACAATCCTGGAGTCTTCAAGTCGCGAATGAATAGATACCTTCTCGGTTTGCGTGTTAAATCCTAGACAACGTCATCACTTAACATCAGGTGAGACAGTTGTCAAACGCAAACTTATAATATGTAAAAAAAAAATAAAAAAAAATCTTTCTGATCATTATATAGAATAAACAAAAAATACTGATTACATTTACATTGGGCGTGAAACAATGAGGAAAATAGAAACATTCGACCCGAGGGGACGGTAATAAGCTTTAAATAAAATAGAATTTGGAGCTTAATAACATTTTGGGGAAGTGCCTAGCGTAAACAAATTGAGATTGCTAATTAAGCAAGCCTAATTAGTTTCGCTACCTAGCGGGACTTGGCAATTAACTACATAAGTGTGCGTGAGGTTAACTAATACCTAATGACAACTTTGTGATAATCCTATGTTGTCCTACTTAAAATATATGCTTACTTATTATACATTTATGTAGTTACATAACAATAAATAATTATTAGGAATTAGGAGTAACGTAGGAGTCGTAAACAGGAAGGGAATAAACCTTTTATACGCAAAAGGTCAATTGGTACTCAATTCTCATCAGAATGGAAAAAAAAGGCGAGAATTAAAGAGAAAGAAATTTCCGGAACAGTGTCATACGATAGTATTTATGACCTAAGTAATTTCAGTCAATTGTTCTCAATATGTAATTATTTTCCATAAATAGGCTTCCGATATAAATTATGTTTTTTTAAAAAAACAAATCTACTGTATATATATATAACAGCAGATTTTTTTTTGAAAAAAAAAAATTAATAAAATTATGTTTCTTTAAAAAAAAAATCTACTGGATATATATACAGTAGATTTTTGTTTGAAAAAAACATAATTTTATGGGAACCTTACCTATTTATGGAAAATAATTACATATTGAGAACAATTGACTGAAATTACTTAGGTAATAAATACTATTGTATGACACTGTTCCGGAAATTTCATATATGTAGCGTTTGACCACTATCTCACATGATAGTCAGTGACGATGGAGTCACGCTACACCTAGAATTCTTACCTCTCAAGGACTGCTGCCTGAACACACTAGGTATGTGTTTGGTGACCGTTTTTCTAACTTGAGGATGGTAGCTAGTCAGGCGGGTACTCGAAAGTACCCTACCACCATGCTGGGAATGGGATAACGGTGTTACCTTCACCGAAAGCTTAAGCTGTTGTTGGGGATTGAACGAGTGTCAAAGCAGAGGATTACATAAATCGGCAGGGAAGAACGATGATATTTTTAAAAGTCCCATTTTGAAAACAGTTGAAGCTTAGACAGTAAAGAGGAAACTCAGACATATGCCTTACCATCCTTCTCCTTGTCGCGTCGTTTTCCTCATATCATGTCTTGACCATCTCCATCCATATTTGACTGGCTGGTTGGCGCAGTTGGTAGCACTCTGCCTTCTGAGCCGCTGGTCCCGGGTTCGATTCCCGGAAAGGTCAAACATTTGTGTGTATGAACATGTCTGTTTGACCTGTGTCTGGGTGTGTATATGTATATAAGTATATATATATAAGTATGTATAAAAGTATATATATGGGTGATTCTACGATAAGAGGTCACTTGTGTGGCAATGCATTTAAAACGGTTTTTTTATTTTATATGTTGCTATTTTTTACAATGAATCACATCATCTTAATATACTTTATTAATTAACAACATGATTGAATGCCTAATTCAAATATATTTATCTGAAATTCCTTACAAAGTCTAAAAAAGTCTCCGGTCTCGGACCGGTCAAACATTTGTGTGTATGAACATGTCTGTTTGACCTGTGTTTGGGTGTGTATATGTATATAAGTATGTATTTAAGTATATATATCAGTCATCAGGTTACCATAGTACAGGCTCTGCCTAGTTTGGGACCTGAAGACCTTGTGTGAATGTTAAACAAAAAAAAATTCTTCCTTGTGATAATACAATGTCTTCTGTTTGTGACTGTATGTATTATATGGATAGTTATAAGTAGATAGAAGTGTTCAGTAGTAGTATACGGATTTTGTCAGACCAGGCTCCGGCCACGCGAACTCTCGTTTTCCACTTTTTTTAAATATTTATTTTAGGATCTTCAAACAGTAATAATAAATTACAATTAAATGCGAAAAATATAAGTATAGGTCGTTGATGTACCAACAACGTAGACCATAGATTAATAATGTAGACCACAGATTAATATGTACTTGTTAGTATTTCTAGTTTGTCTCCGTCTTTCCTGGGAAGGTGTCCAAAGTATTATAATATAGTAAGTAAGTATAATTTGATATTAGACACCTGTACAAAAATCTATGTTAACATGTATATGTCTAATATTATACGGTTCTATTTTTAAGTTTTTTAGTTTATTAATCTGTGGTCTACGCTGTTGGTACATTAACTACCTATACTTATACATATATTCTTCGCACCTAATTATAAGTTTTTGTACTGTTTGTAGATCCTAAAATGAATAAATAAAAAAATAAATAAAAAAAGTATAAAAAACGCGCTTAAGGAACATGATAAAGTGCTTTTATTGACTTAAAATGGTTTCGTTGGTTTGAATACAATATTGAGTAGGTGGTTTTTTATTTTATACATTTATTTAGTTTAATCATATTGTACACATTGAATGATAATTATTATTATTAACAACTAAAACGATTTGCAAAAAACCAATTACAATAGCTGTGTAAGTTAAATTTCATAACAAAATGTCAAATAAATTAATTGATAAAATTATACAATAATGTCAATGCGCTTATATAGTAAATTATATTTGTAAAAAATAAAAGGTAAAAATCAATAATCTACTTCCTCATTCACCGTGATGTTAATACTAATACTAAAAGTAATTCACAATTAACTATGATTTCCACACTAGGATTCCCTGTGTTGTGGAAATCAAATTACAAAACTGATTGTAGTATATATATGATATATAGGTTACAAGCAAAGCGTGACAGGTTTCTTCAATAGGAGTGATTTAATGCGGTACTTACTATAACTATGTATATCTAACTATAACTTGAACACCGAGACATAGGCTGCGTTTCAATATGGGCTCACAGTGCACACGTTCGTACTCAAGGATTTGGCTGTTCCGAGATGCATTTAGTACTGACAGTGCTGACGCTCGTAAGCAAATCGGAACGGCTTTTTGTGTGTGAAAGCGCGAGTTCTTTAAATGTCAGTTCCCATTAAATTCATATTAAATCATACTCTTCCGTACTACACGAGCACTAAATGGGTTATTTTTTTCTGATATATAAAATTACGTTTTTAATTTTTTGTAGACGAACTACCAATTTTTTGACAGATTCTCATAATGAGTCAGATGTTTGACTCTCACTGCATAGTTATTTGTCTATGTGTTTGACAGCGCTCACACTGCTCTACGTCGTACTCGTGAGCGTTCTAAGCACAGGATGATGACGTCATGGATGAAAGAAAGAAAGAAAGAAAAATGTTTATTATGCACAAACTTCTATAACTAAGTAAAATAACACGATGATAAATGGATGACGTCATATACATTTTGTGTGCAGCTGTCAGTGCATTTTGGAATGACTTTAAGCACGCTCTCTGTGCTCAAAGCGCTCAAAGCTCAATTTGAAACACACCCATAGTTACTATAAATGTTATAGGTACATCAATTTATATCAGCTTCTGGTTATAAAAGGAATCCGCAGCAAAAGAAATGTATTTCTAGCGATCTACTGTTCTACATTCTAGGACTGAATTTGAGACGATGAAGGACATTTAAAGGTTAATTTTAAAACTAGATTTCCAAATTTCATATTGTTTTAGTTTGTTTCATACAAAATTAAATCCCTGCAATATGTTACGCGACCAAACAATAGTGACCTATTGTTTAAATGTTCGATCGTGATAATGTTGGGTTTTCCATTGTTTTATGTTTAATTAATTTGAAAGCCTTTTGAAACTTACAATACCCTTGTTACAATACACACAATATTACTATTCAGAACCGCCACGTAACATTATTTCCATATAAGATTAATACATTTTTGTTTTAATTAGCAATGGTTTGGTACCTACGTCTTTGTGCAAGAGTTTCGAGAAATATTTTTTTTGACGTGATAACGTTTTATAAATTGATGAATGCCAAAATGAAAAATAGTAACGTTCCGTGTAGCGTTCCGTTTCCGTCAAAAGTCAAAAGTCAAAGTCAATGGTCAATGGTCAATGTCAAAGTCAAAGTCAGTCAAATTCAAAGTCAAAGTCATACATGATTATGTCGTTATCACGTAAATCTATCGTCCGTAAACCGACTTTACAGACAACCAATTTTTTTTTTAACATATTATAAGTTTGCGTTTGACAACTGTCTCACCTGATGTTAAGTGATGACGTTGTCTATATATAAATAGCTCTGATGGGCACTGTTTATTGATAACATGTAAAAATGGGCAGACTTTTGTTTATCAAACATGTAGGTGTTATGTCCTTTAAGTCAAACGTATAGTAATTAGGGTTCCGTATTTCAAAAGGAACCCTTATAGAATCACGCTTTTGTCCGTGCGTTCGTCTGCAAGATCCTTTATCTCGCGAACGCGTGGAGTTATTGAAATCAATATACTCAAGTCTACTGTCTGTTGAAGCTTTGAAAAAATCGAACTACTAAGTGAACATGAAAAAAAATAGGTTGTTTGTAAAGTCGGTTTACGGACGATAGATTTACATGATAACGTCATAATCATTTATGACTTTGACTTACTTTGACTGACTTTGACTTTGATTATTTTATGTAATACAAAACTCAGGTGGAACGTTACGCGGAACGTTACTATTTTTCATGAGTGTTGCTGGTATTCATCAATTTATAAAACGTTATCACGTCAAAAATGCGGAAATTTATGTCGCAAAAACCGTAAGATATATGTCAAAACTCTCAAGGGAATCAAAATTAATAGGGTATTTTCAGTTGACCTACAACTATCAAATTGGGCAAGTGATACCATATTATAATAAAAGTTCCTGAAAAATCTGAAAACTGTATTTGTAATTAAATCATAAAAAACAAGGTGCAAGGAACGGCAGTCCAAATTTTGAATTAACCGTCTCAT
The DNA here is from genome assembly GCA_934044485.1 of Apeira syringaria. Lineage (NCBI taxonomy): Eukaryota > Metazoa > Arthropoda > Insecta > Lepidoptera > Geometridae > Apeira > Apeira syringaria. The sequence continues at coordinate 17,122,614 of OW203662.1, read as the reverse complement.
GTAGTCTATCGCATGAAAGGAATTTTTTCATTGGCACAAGGTTAAACAGTGTTTTAATTATTTTTATTATGTATAGTTTTTGATGTGTGACAAAGAATGAAAAAAAACATTTTATTTAAGTAAATCCTACAAATATTATAAATGCGAAAGTTTGTGTGTATGTTTGTTACTTCTTCACGCTCAAACGGCTACACCGATTTCGATGAAATTTGGTATGGACATAGCCAAACTGGATTATAAGCTTATTTTAATCATCACCATCTTCCCCGTTATTCATCACCACGCGGGAAAAACCGCGGGGCGCAGCTAGTAATAAACTATTGTTGATAATATGTACCTACAAATTCCTACGCAACCCTTGGTGGGAGAGTCCGACTCACACTTGTCCGGATTTTTTGACGTGATAACGTTTTATAAATTGATAAATACCAGCAACACTCATGAAAAATAGTAACGTTCCGCGTAACGTTCCACCTGAGTTTTGTATTACATAAAATAATCAAAGTCAAAGTCAGTCAAAGTCAGTCAAAGTCAAAGTCAGTCAAAGTCAAACTCAAAGTCAAAGTCAGTCAAAGTCATAAATGATTATGACGTTATCACGTAAATCTATCGTCCGTAAACCGACTTTACAGACATCCAATTTTTTTTTTAAAGCAAGTAATCCTTGTATATTGCATCAGTTACACAGAGCAAAAATGTTCTGGAGCTGTATGTTCTTCAAGTTCTTTGCGTAAAACATGTTTAGTTTAATCTATAACACGGATACCCGCACTATCGTAACTATGGTGGGTAATCCAAAATTACATAAGTCCGTATATAAACGCCCGTAGGCTACCAAACTTCATAATAATCGTAGTAGGTATACGGTACGCAAGTCTTTAGTATAGATACCGCATAGATACGTCATATACGAACTCGAATAACAAACGACTAGTCTGTGGATTTGTTTGAGCTGTTTGTTTTGAACAAAGCGATCATAGCTGTGTGACGTCGGCTGTCAAGCTGACGTACGCTGGTTCGATCCCCACCAACGACTTGAGCTTCCGGAGAAAGTAACACCCAGGATGTTGGTAGAGTAACAGCTTTGACCATATCGTCACTGACCGTCAAGTGAGATAGTGGTCAAACGCTAGATCAATATTATAATACAGTATCAAAACTGATACTAATAACGTAGTAACGTTCCAAGCACATTACAACGTAGTCTTTATGCGGCATCTCTAGGTACGTTTTAGAATAGAATAGAATAATTTATTGGCCTTATAACATAAGTCGTACTAGGCAAGTATACATAATACAATATATAAATACGAATTGAATGAATTGAATCGACCACGTGAGTCCTAGTCGGTTTGTTGCATTACAATAATGTATTTAGTCGATTCTTCATTCCGAATCTAATAAGCTGTTAACTCATAATATAGGACTTCTAAACTCCACTCGGTCCTTTTTTCAACATTCCCTCCCAAGTCGCAATGTATTCACCAAACGCACTTTCATTTTAACCTCTAATTTTGCTAGGGTTCCCATTCAATACGGATATGAATTAGTTGGTAGTTCAGCTGACCCCATAAATCAGAAGTTCTAACACAATAACCGTACAAACTAGAGGTGTTGGTAACTTGCCGCATATAATATCGTGCAGGCCCTTTGGGACGGACGCCGTCGACACGCCGCGCCGGCGAACTACTCTCGTATACACTCTACCACATCTAGTATGTATCTATACAATATTACATTGTTAATGTAAACTAACGAAAGCTCTTTTTTATTCCATTTATTTAAAAAGAGACGAAAGTTTCCGCCATAAGTGCGAGCAAAATGGGTCATTACAGCACACATTTATATACAACGACAATGTTAAAATAGCTTTTGAATTTGGAACATTATTCATTGAAATCTAAGTTTGAATGAAATTCGCTTCGATAAAGTCCTGGCCGGTAAGAAAAACAGTGAGCTTACCGATGCAGCTACGGTTAACCAAATCAAATAAAAATATGCGTGACCTTGTTATTTGCTTTATCATTAAAATATTACAGACAAAATTCATTTCATTATCACAAATTGAATGATGTATATATTCGTAACTAGAATAAGCATCTGTTATTTATATTTCTCATAGAGGGCGATGAAAACAGAGTGTCTCACGTGGTACCAAAATGATTTAACCTCGAGCGACTTACCTTAAATCCCTTGCTACGCTTAAAATGCTACTCTAGAATACTTCGCTTCGCTCTGGATTCAAACAATCGCTCTCTACATAAATACAATATGTTGGCCCTTGTCACACTATCTACTATGACACTCATCACAGAGTCGGCTAGTATCATAATCATACGAGTTGTATACGCATAAAACTATACTGTCAGTAAGTTTACGTCGTGTTTTCTTTAGAAGTATCCGCCGCGGTCATTCAATAGAGCCGCTGGAAGTGACACAACGTCTGGCTATTTTGACATAAACAAATTGTTAATTAGTGTAATAACTTGTAAATGTGTCGTAGTGTTATCGAATAAACAGTTGAACAACACACCTTTCGTGCTCTCAAACTATCAATTATGATTACATAAAAAACATGTATACTGGATAGACTATTTACTGAGTTCAATTGTTTTACTTGGCAATACGACTGTCGCTTTTTATTATACGTATTTTCGTGATGTGTAAACATCCATATAACTTTTTCTTTTTATCCTCGCATTTTAAGGCAATTGCGGATCTTGTCGTAAAATAGACGTAACTTAAACTTAACTTTGGAGAATCCACTCTGAGACTCTACTTCCTAGACACTCAGATTTTATTGAGGTACCTAACTTAGAATTTGATTGGTGTAATTTGGGTTGGACCAACTTCTCTACAGTTTTGAATAATTTGAATATGCATGATGCAGGTAGGTACCCATTATGGATTGTCCGCCGCAGTATGTATATCGTTTGTGATATTGTATAGTCATCTGAGATTGGACACGGGTCGGGATGGTCAGGATAAGGAAAGGCATAATGAAGCCTGCGTGAGAAAAATTTTTTTTTACCAAAAAATGGAACCGACTTCAACACTCAAAAGTATGAAATAACTTGTTGAAGTCGGTACCATGATAGTTCAAAGTAACTGATATGAAAATATTGTGTTCATGATACCTACTTCGACAAGTTATTTCATACTTTCGAGGGTTGAAGTCGGTTCCATTTTTTTGAAAAAAAAATTGTTTCCGCTTTAGTGACCTTTGTTACTCATGGGATCAATTGTCATTGTGGTGTAGGTATGTTCACCGATGTCTTCACCCGCTACTATAATATCGTGTAGTATAAGCACGCATTTTTCAGTTGTTGACTTGTAACTCAAAAAGTGCTCTTCCGATTTAGATGAAATTTAAATGGGCCCACACGGGAAGCACAAGCTTTCAAATAAAAAAAGAACGATCAAAATCGGTTTACCCAGTCGGAAGTTATGCGGTAACAAATACAAATAAAAAAAGGAAAAAAAAAACATACGGGTCGAATTGAGAACCTCCTCCCTTTTTTGAAGTCGGTTAAAAAATACAGTAGGATCTAAAATATGACGTTATGCGATGCGTGACCAAAATGCTGGCACATATTATTTTATATTTGGCTCAACGAATCAGCATTGCGATTCAACGTGGCAATGCTAGCATTTTGGGCACGCTGCCAGCCGGTAGCGGGTTAGAGCATTTGAGTTATCTATACGCTACTAGGCAGTAGTAGCTGCAGTGTTGTAATAAGTTATTAGTGTTTTAATTCTAAAATATTGTGTGTATGTTTATGAAGCATATTTAGGATTAAATAGGTAATTGCGTTGACACATGCTAGGCGGCACTTACTTTCAAATATTTGGAGACGGATTTGGATGAAATTTGATATTCATATAATTCAGGTGTCGGAATAACACTCCATTATATAGAATATACATACGTTACATATAATCAAACGTAATATAGGTATGTGCATTATTTGTTAAAGACTACTTTCTTATGGAAACTATAGTAGTTCACGGACATTTTTAATATGCCGAACGGGAACGACGTAAATAAGTTGGTTAGTTTCATTCCAAGTATACTTTCAACCACGTTAGGTGGTCTTTTTCACATGCGCTTAGCAACGGCCAATTGATGTACGTGAGACTTTCCCGTTTTCATATTAAAAAACACAAAATTCCTGATAGTAGTCAGACTTCTCGTGACCACGGCCTGTGCAATTTGGTCGAAACGTCAAGGCAAATAAATTACTAAATGTTGTACATGCAATCACGTCCCTATTGATTTATTAATAAAGAAGAACCTGTGTAATAGTTGTAGTGAACTGATAATTAACGTGAGTATTCACAGCAAAGTCTTTAGTGATGATTCCGGCCTTCACGCATAAAATCTTAATCAAAGAAACAAATGTACCTCAAACGCTATTACCTATGTTATTAATCTCTACGTGATGGATATTACAAAAGAATAATTTTGGCCACGTCCGTTCCCGTTATTTATTCCCATATCCCTCCAATAAGTAAATAATTCCCGGCCATTTATTTAGAGTACGCCCATTGCCTTTCTACTCCAGGAGCGGCCGCTAAAAATGATTGTGTATTTATCAAAATCATGTTTTGGCCATTACCCACCGAAAACATTACGAGACCACAGCATTCGGTGCTATTAATACACGAAGCGCGCCATTACAGATGGGGTAAATCTCTTGGCTGTTGGCGCCAGCTTATAATAAAACAGGCCGCTGTGCCAAGGCTTGATGCCAAGCAAGTTTACCCTGCCACCATCCGGCACATGGACCATATCGATGCGTGAGTGACGTCCCGCTCGAACTATCGAAGTTTGACAGAGACGGATAGATTCTCACCAGGTCCTGTTTATTAAACAAAGATTTTAAACTCAAGTTAAAGACGTTGCATCATTAACTACTAAAAGCTTGGGACCGACAAGTCGTTGTCAGTGTTTATATTGCTTCCCCTAAGTTGTTGAGACCGTAGTAATGAGCCGCAGACCCGTGCTAATGCGTTTAAATTATTTACATTAAATTTTACTATTAAGATTCACGTTTTCGTGAGGATTATAATATTAACTATGCTTATAATATAGTATTTTACATAATTGTAATATACAGGATACCTGCCCTCTTTTGTAATTAGCTCCATTTGCGTACGTGTGTAATGTGTATGTAATGTCTTTTACATAAAGAAGTTTCTCAATTTGGTTGTTATCTGTTTTTCAATGTTTGTTAGTACAGGATTTTGTCATTAACCTGTTAGCAAAATATTCGACAAGATATACCTACCTAGTATACTGTAGAGATTGGTTACATATAAGTTACGTTAAAATCGGATAAGAATTTGTATGCTTTGAAAAAAAAAAAAATTCGGATTTTTAGCCAATTCAGTAGTTCCAAATAGAAGTGTTTTTCTATGGTACGTATATATTTTATTATGAATAGGACCTTGAATCGCATAGATTCACAGTAGGACAAACGTCCGCCAGCAATCGGACGCTATAAATGGCTAATACTTATTATATGGTATATAGTTAGAATGTACGCATTTGAATTCCAGTTATTGAAAAATCTTGAAACTTATAAGAACCTCTTTATTTTTGTTACTTATATTAACTACAATTGTCTCATTTGATGGTCAGTAACGATCGGTACAAATATGTTAATCACACTGGCCCTGTTGTAAAACGATTGTAAGTAACCTCCCATATGAATTACCCTACCACCATACTGTGAACTTTCTCATTCCTTTATCGTCAACGCTCGAGGTAGGCTAAATTTTTTACTACCCTCAAGCTGTAATGGTTTCTAAACTACCACTAATTCAATATTATCCGCTTTAATCTGCTTATGTGGGCATGTTTAAAACCATTAGATGAAATAATACATGTTTATCCTGGAATAGACTCACATTTGATTCCAAAAACGTATGTTATATCGTTAACATCATCTTCCCTTAGTAAAATTGTCACCAAAACTCAAAACCATCATTTTAGCCCCATTCTCCCCATTAAACTCCATAAAAACCGGTTAGAAGTGGCACGAATCTGCCATCCTCTTTTTGGCTGTTTGTCTACCTTGCCGGCAACGTCTTGCGCTGCGCTTGCCAGTTCGTGGTCACAATCACATTGTAGTCAAGACACATTTGACAAACTGTCAAATGTGTTGTTTGCAAAGGGGTTGAAACTGCTACAACCTGTATTAATATTTCTGTAACAATAAACTCAATGTCTTTTGTTCCAGGTATGTAATTAACGACAGCTGCCCGCAAACACGCACAAATTCGCCGAAACTGTAAACAAAACAGTCACGCATCCTTTGTCAAATTAATGACACACTTTCAATGATAGTTTCGAAACAAGGCAAAACGTTATACTCTAACTGAACTATGAAGTTCAATTCTAATCAGTTGAACCACTATTACGTGTGTTATGAAAGGAGCTGCCGTGATATCATTTGGATGTCGATAAGTATACCCGCTGAGTTCAAACTGCGTGAATGAGTATCAGTGGATGTTGTGGAAGTTGAAAATCTTTTATAGGTCTAACATTGACCCGTACCTATCTTACTTGATTGTCCGTGACGATCTGGTCGATAGTGGACTCAGTTCGGCTCAAATCTGATTCAATCTCGTTGAAAAGCCCAACCCAAGCATTAATTTGAGCATAGCTCGGTACGTCATTTTGAGCTCCAAGTAAATGGCGCGTTATTTTACTTAAAGCTACCCGCAAAATTAACAAAAAAATATAATTTTACTTGTTATTGATAAGTGTCTCACTGATTTGGACTTTATCGTAACCACATAAGAAGTTATGTTATTTTTCTGAATTTTAGGTTAGTTGATCAAGAGAATTACAACTATTATCGATTATTATTGTAAAACGTAAGAGCTTCGCAAGTAGACAAGCAGGTCGAGCGCACCGTACCCCGAGTGTCTTGAAATTGAGTTAGGTAAAACGTCAAGGAGGGTAAACTTGCGCTCATTTCAATAGTACGTTCAAAATTTCCACGCTCTCCGCAACTGTGTTGAGGTCAATATCCTACTTTGAACCTCGCCGATATTGTCGAATCGTATTTGTTTCGGTATTAATCTGTATTGGTAGCATGATAGTCGGCTGTATTTAGAATTCTTGGGAGAACAACCATTCAAAATGAGAGGAGAATGAGGTTAGTAATCTCTGATAAATTAATGATTTTATCATATTCTTCGGAAAAAGATGTACAATCTACCCCAAAAATGTGTTCGAAAACATTTTGAATGTATTAAGAATGACAATGTTAATTGTAATCCGACGCTAATGGTATTCAATTTGAATTGTTAAATTAATAATCTAATTGTTAACATTATTTTTTTGTTTTGTATTTGCAGGCGTGAAACTCAGAGTGGTCCTATCCTAAAGCCATTAAACACCTGAATCTAAAAATGTAGCCATGTAGTTTTTTATAGTTTTTTTTTAGTTTAGTTTTATATGCCACATGTATATTTTACGCGATAGGTATTCTTATGAATAACAAATAATTCTAAATAAGGTTCACGCTTGCAAGTTGCAAAGCTGAATAGTCTACCGAAAAAAAAAAAACTAAATAATGGAACCGACTTCGGCTCTATTCGACTTATTTCACACTCAAAAGTGTGAAATTAAGTTACTTTTGAACTATCATGTGCAACAATTACGTAAGTCAGTACAGATCAATGTAAGAGGTATCGAATGAATATTGCTTTTCTGTTTAAAGTGGTCACGTGGTACACCGGTGCTAGGTTAAAAAAAAACTCCCGAAAATACCAATGTTTAAGTTCGAATGACATTCGAGACGTAAATCGAAACTTCTAGTATTCTCGTGGTAACTTCGCCGTCGGACGTCGCGGTGCCGCATCAGTCATTGTCAACAAAGTTTATTTCTCGCCAAGAGAATCGAGCAAATGTGTTTGTGGTCACAGAACTTGCAGCACTGTCGCGTTCAGTCGACAAGACTTGGAAATGGGAGTAATGGGATTTTACATCAGAGATTTATTGTACCAGTCGAAAAGCTGTAGGTAATATTTGGTATAAAAATTATATTTTTAACATATATTCTTCATAGTTATTTTTTAAAAATCATTTGTACGCTTACTTCAATAAATGAGAACATTTTTAATGTAGTCAATGAATTTATCATGTCAGCTATAGGACGTCCACTGCTGGACATAGGCCTACCCCATTGCTTTCCATAAGGACCTGTTGGAAGCGGCCCGCATCCAGCCCTTGCCTGCGATCTTAGTCAGGTCATCTGTCCAGCTGGTCGGTGGCCGTCAATGAATTCAAATCAGCATTATTAAGGACTAGATGCGCCCCTCGGTTTTACCCGCGTGGTGATGATTGACCTTGATGATGATGAAGAAAAGTAGCCTATGGGTTATTCCGGGACTTGAAGTATCTACATACCAAATTTCATCGAAAACTGTGTTGCCGTTTGAGCGTGACGAAGTAGACTTTATAGGATTAGTAGGATAACTTAAAAACGACTGGTCAGATGTTGATAAAGGGGGACGAAGCAAGAGCAGTTAGTCAGTTTGACAGCGAACGCTCCCACTACTAAGCTATTTACGATTGAATAAAAATAACAGCAAATAGGTGGAGATGGCATTGACAGAAAACCCAGATCATGGCATCTAGTTTGGTCTAATGCTATAAGTCTCAGTATATATAGTTAAATATCTATGGCTATAAGCTAGCTTGTTTAATATTAGTTTTTTTATTTATTTATTTGGTTTGATATTCGTTCAAAGAGTACAGACTGTGTGTCCCCACAGATATCATAGAATCATAGTCGGTATTCTTAATGTATGCAACTATCTCAGTCACAATTAAATTCTAATTTATACAAATAACCCCATTTGAAATATAAAATAACAGAAGCTAATATTCCCTAGATAGCGGCTTATCTTGCATCAAATATTGCAAGTTACAAGCCAGGCCAGAGCCGCATCGATGTGCCTGCATAATAAACGAACCCGGACTTTCTCGTAAGAACCGACTTCATTTACCGGGGATGATCCCGGCGCACGATCAAAGCTGGCTTATTGATTGCGTCCAAGGCTTCCCGGCTCCGGCGTAACCGCATAATCCTGGGATTAAATGGGGACAGACTACAAAACGTCAGATCCGCAAAAAGTTATGTTACGTTAAATGAGAAAGCTGTTGTTTGTAAAGAGTTTTCCAATGATTATTTTCTAACACGATATAAATAGGTTATTAAGTTATAGCTTCTATCGTAGGCCTTGAGCGTGGAGACCGAATCAAGTAATTCCGTAACGAAAATAACCTAACACCCCCACTCCGATCGTCACAGCGGTGATACTTTTTAGTTTAGCCATCTATCGATGAATAGCAGAACTTTTAATGACTTATTTTAAATACCACGCTTGTCTGTTTAGTTCAGCAACTCGCCTCTAGGTGGCATTGGTTGTATCGGCGTTACTGCATAAGTTATTAATATATTCATTGCATAAGTTGATAAAAAATGCTATGCAATAGATTTGCCGCGGCAGTCCTCGAGTGCCACACGTCTTTTTTATATTTGGCATGGATACAAAAATGAGATTTAAAACTATAAACTATCAAATCGCCTTTGACATTGTGGAATATGAGGCATGATTTTAAGCAATATGGGTAGAAACAAATTCAATCAAACTATTTTCTTTTTACTTATTTTGCGAAAGAGATCTTTCTCAAAGAGAAAATATGGTCCACCACACTGATAAACGCGGAATGGCGGATAGACTAGTCTAGTCCAAATAGGCCAGCCCGATAACGTTCAACGTATCCTAATAACAAAGACGTTAATCGAGAACCTCGGTCTGATAGATAGATAGATAATGCTTTATTGCATCACAAACACATTTGTACATATTATTACAGTACTTAACAATTAATATAGTGAGACAATAGGCGGTCTTATCTCTGAAAGCGGTTTCTACCAGGCAACCGTGATTTAAAGCAGTTTGATGTACAGTGAACAAAGAAAATGGTCTGCTAGTTCAACTTTATTAAAAAAAGCTTAAAATAATATAAACAAATATTATATGAATTCTCTGAAACCCCACACTAGGTTACCCTGTGTTGTGGGATTTGGAGCTCTTCTATTATCATCATTGCACGGGGAATTCGACCTTGAAGTTTTATTATGTCAAATGTTCTTCATGTCGAAAAATCTCTAAAACTACCTCACGTAATTTATGAACGCCTCCTAACCTTCCGGGATAAAAATCCCGGAAAAAGTATACTTCCCGTAGGATAATTGACGTAGTGGGAAACCCGTAGTCTACGCGGGTAAAACCGCAAGAAGCAGCTAGGCTCTAAATGAAAGATTCAAATTATTTCGAGTATCTTGTATAAGCTACGAGAATACAGATAGATCAAATATCGCTCATCTAAATGATAACTACAGGCTCAAAGCGAACTGATACTCAAATTCCTGATATCATTGTCTGCGGATAAGCGAAATCGATCTCAGTAATATCTTAGTAATCTTCAGATTACGCAACTACTGAAAGCTTCGTATAACATGAGACGCTCGTAATATACCTATCTATCTATTTATTTACTCAACCAAAAAGCACCCGCAAACGTTGATTGATTATATTGAAGGAATTAGAGCCGAAATGTACTCTGGATAGGGATAAATGAAACGCATGAAGTAGTTCGATAAAACCAAGATTAACGCGTCTACTAAACAGTGATTACGGTAAAGATCGAAATCTAAATTCAGGAACCGCAAGAATCCGTGTCGTAAGCCCAAAGATGGAGTATTTGGCTGCCGTAGGGCGCTCAACTAGTCAAGGCTTTATTGATAGCTCGAGATGCAGGAACGGGATTTGGCTCCATAATTATTCATTCTAACCCTGGATTCGTTCATCTCGCTTGAAGATGCTTACACTGTGTATATGTTTCTGAGGCGTATACATATTATGTACCTACATTACGGAACAACTTTTAAGTAGGTACTTGTAAGTTTTGCTAGTTTTTGAACGAGTTCTTGTACTTTATAAGCATCAAAATGGGTAATGTTTCTGTCCACAGTGTTTGATTGCTTCTATACCCTAGAACTAGCTTCTGACCCCATTTATCGGGGTCGCATTGCGTTTGCAAGTAGGATAGAATCACTTACTTTGTACTTAGCTGTTTATTTTATTATGTAATTATTTTCAAATCTATTTTTTATATTCTGTGTGAATAGATTTGATAAACGATAACTAAGTATAGCCATTATTTTGTTTAAATTGCGGTTTAACTTGCATATATTATCTGAGTAGGTATCCTGACCGGTTTTGTGACCTTCTGAGTCACTTTTTCATAGAGAGCAAGCGCTTTCGGCCGCCTCCGCGCTTGCACTGGTTGTGGTGACACCGGCAGCGGCGATACAGAGGTACATAAAAACTATGTTTTTTTTTTATACTGTATAGATCTAGCGTTTTACCACTATCTCACTTGATGGTCAGTGACGATGTGGCCGAGATGTTATCACGCTAGACCTAGAATGCTCACTGGCTCTCAAGGACAGATGCCTGAACACACTATGTGTTTGGTGACAGTTTTTCAAACTTTAGGGTGGTAGCTAGTCAGGCGGGTATTCGAAAGTACCCTACCACCATGCTGAGAATTTGATAACAGTGTTACCTTCACCGGAAGCTCAAGCTGTTGTAGGGGATCGAACCAGTGTCCGTCAGTTTGACAGGCGACGCTCCCCTCGCTAAGCTATCATCGCTTCGATGACAGCTCAGCTATGTAAATGTAACTTATTTATTTATTATTTTCAAGAAACTAACAGCCTTAATTAACAAAGTAAGTATTACTAAATAAGATTATATTATTTAATATATTATCTTATGTAATATATTTACCATGTAGGCTGATTTGCAGCAAACACCTTGCTCGTTATAGATAATTTATCATATATCGAGACTAGTTATAGATAGACAGGGACAAAAATGCACTAATAACATCAAAAAATATATCTTTGCAATGGTGACTTGAAGTCTTCTTGACAGTGTCACAATATGAGAATACATATAATTTAACCATTGCTGATGATAAAATTAAATGTAATCCTATCCGGCCAATATTTTTGATTATTCTGTTCATCTTCAAACTTGAATGTTTTCTACATCTGATTCACCACGATCTACAATTTCGTAGCAGTTTTTACATTCATTCTCTTAATAGGGGATGGCGGAAGCGCAGATTAAAAAGCATTACTTACCCTTAAATCATCCCTCAGACGAAATAGATTAAGCCGAGGCTTCTCGTCACACTCTGTCGCTCCCTGATGAAAGAGGCTAATATCTTACGTACAAGTTTATGTTGATATATTTCTGGTATCATTAATTCTAGTTAATTAATTCTGGAAGTTTCCAAGAATTAAATGACACAAATTACAACCATTATAATAACATAATCAGCTAAACGTTCCCACTACTGGACAACGGCTCTTCCTCACAGAGAGGAGACTTGGCAACAATCTACTACGCTGGCCAATGAGGGTTGGCGGATAGGTTAGTGGCCAGCGGACTGAACACTCCGACATAGTACATATAACGTGGCCTAAGACTGTTATCCTGAGACACGACCTGGGACCAACGGCTTAACGTGAGCACGAAAGCACTCTGTTGAAAAGGCTACTAGCGGTCGCCCATTCAAGATATGACCGAGAATTACGTTGCTTCAGTCAGTTTATTGGTTTAGATCGCATGTGTGAACTCCACTACGAGCGCGTCAAGCATTATCCTATTAATATTATAAACGCGAAAGTTTGTATGGATGTTTTTTACCCTTTCACGCTCAAACGGCTGGACGGATTTGGATGATATATGGTATGTAAATACTTCAGGCCCCGCAATAACACAGGCTACTTTTCAACATCATCATCCTTAATCATCACTGCGCAGTTAAAACCGCGCAGCTATTAGTATTATATATTTGAAAAGTTCGCAACAAAATATGTTGGAATAGATCAACATTTTCCGACGTGACGTGGAATTCAGATATATTCAAAAGCGACCATATGATGATAATAGAGAAACTGTTTTTAATAACTTATGTATATGTGTATAGATTGTCTACTATTTAGTATATATAAACTAAATAGATTTACCCTCGATAAATAATAATTGGTTGCATTAGTCGCAAGTTCCGATGTTAAATTACATTATAAGGCCATAAACAAGCGCCACGGACGGGCCCGAACTATAAGTTTTAGAGTAGGTTGAGCGGGAGTTTGTCTACGTAATCAAATCAGAAATGAGGTATTCCGTAGAAGATGGAAAGTCGCCGTCTAGCTCAGCTGATTTGCTAAAGTAGCCGAGATGAGGGCACATTTCTCAAGATATGGATAGTTTTTGATTGAATGAAAGGTCGAAAGATCTTCACCAACCAAATGCTATTTTTATTTTTAAGTATTTAGAAAAAAACAACAGTTGCAGGTAGAAACATTTTGTAATGCGCGATAACAAGGCGATAATTCACGGGTAATCTCAGAAAAAAAATATGCATTAATTATTGAATCTGTAGCCCAAAAATGTAAACAAAGGTATCCAATTTCAAACATAAGAAAAATAATTGAGACTGCTGCAGATATTTTTTTTTTCCTGATTGACCGTGGTGACCACGGTTGGTTCCACGAGTACCTACCTGCGGGGTTATTCATTAATTACCGGACATTCTGTATAAATATCGTAGGAAGAAGCTGTATGTAGGCGGATTCCTATTGATACTTGTCGAAATCTATATAATTGTAATGTAACAAACCGACTAGGACTCACGTGGTAAACACTGGAAAATTACTCTCCGACCAGTTTCGAACTTAGTTGCAGTTACGTGAGTCCTAGTCGGTTTGTTACATTACAATTATGGAAGAAACTCGCGATAGTTTTCAGAAATCTATATAATTGTGATCATTTGCGGCCATCCTAATGCTAGAATCCAGAACCACAACAACACACAACAAACCATCCAAACACGCTGCGCGTAGAACATAACAAGGAAACGTTTCATTATATGTCTACTTACCAATTATCTACACCAATCTGAGTGACGGTATTCAATTATATAATTATCTATACAGACTAAATGTCTTATACTTAAATTAAAGGATGTTTAAATACTACTTAAATACGACCACACTGACAGTGTAATGAAGACAAATTATTTTACTTGTTTCGAAAATGTCTTAAGTTGTTTTGGTGGGCTGTTATTTAAGTTATAACTTCATGTTTAGGGATTAATAATAGCTAAATGTCCAGTGAAATGAGGCGATATTTATTAAAATAATGGATTGAAAAACACCACAGCTATCACCTTTAGGAAATCTGTAGTACGCCGCCATTTTTTTTTATCCAAAAAATATAATAGTACAATTGACGTAGGTACCAACCGAACCAAATTAATAAAGAACATCTAGCTTTTATACGTGTTGCTAATCGGTGACGCATACGTTTCCTAAGAGCTAATACAGCAGTCATAGAGACTCGAAGGCAGCAGTCAATGAAATGTGGAATTTAAAATCAGCGATCAAAATTTTTTTTTTTTTTTTTTTTTTCTTTACATATTATAAGTTTGCGTTTGACAACTGTCTCACCTGATGTTAAGTGATGACGTTGTCTAGGATTTAGCACGCAAACCTAGAAGGTACCGATTCACTCGCGACTTGAAGACTCCAGGATTTACCCCTAATATGTAGAATCACATTTCCTGTGTACGTATATGTACTCTCAGTTAAGGGAGTCCTTCGTTTGCATCCAATCCTATGAGTAGAATCAGATCACCTTTATCTGAAACATTTAATCTTAATTTGAACCTGTCAAATTTCACCTCATGAAGATAAGGGTTGCTTTTAATACTTGCAATATTTCACATAACCAACTAGCACACACATAAACATTGCATGCTTTAACATAATTAATAATTAAAATAAAAAATGCTTGTTAAAAATAAAATAGTCCTTATAAGGTACATGAGAAACTTACAACACGACACATTTCGGAACATTAAATGGTTACAAACTTCAACTCAAAGTAACAGCCCGATGGGTTAATGTGCCCTGAACATGCGAATAGCATTAATATCGGTGGCAGACCAATTAAAGTCGTAAACTTTAATTGTTATTCATGGAGTCATAATGGGGAGTGTAGAGCAGGGATTCCCAAAGTGGGTTCCGCGGAACCTAGGAGTCCCGTAGAATACTCAAGGGTTCCGTCAATTTTTTTAATTATTAGCCATTAAATAATACCACGGTTTCAAACATTATTTTGACATAGGGCAAAAATGTGATGAGAAGAACTCATTACTTATTTAATTTAGATGTTACCCCAGATATACAATTGTCGGACATAATACCCAAGTATAAAACAATTAAGTATTAACATAACAGTGAAACAGTTTCATTCTTCATATTAAAACTTCTAAGTTAAGATTAATGTATTTCTGTCATATATTACATTCTAGTAGCGCCCCGCGGTTTTACCCGCGTGAATTACGGTTTGCCCGCTACCTCAATAATCGTATTCATTAAGTGTTAATCCAGAGTTAAAACTATTTCCATACCAACTTTCATCGAAATTGGTGTAGCCGTTTGAGCGTGAAGAGCTATCAACATACACACATACTTTCGCATTAATAATATTAGTAGGACATCATACATAAATTGTTCTTAAATAAATATCAGTGTTGATAATTTGAAATGGGGTTCCATACAATAAAAGGTATCTGGCTGGAGTTCCGTTATCCCTAAAGTTTAGGAAGCCCTGGTGTGGAGCACTGAAATTGGTACTATTACATAATCTGTGACGATGGAAACTTCCACTCGGTGGCGTTCCTAATTGCGCTTGAAACGAGCACCTGAGCGAGCTCGTCTCAAAATAAATGCCCTCTTGCTTTTTAAATCATTTTTAAATGGTTAGAAATGGATACATTACTCTGCAGTGAAAATTACGCTAACAGCACAAAGAATGGCAACGTCGCAACTAACAAGATTGCATTGTTTAAAAACGTGCGATAAAGCATTGCGAGACGGGACGTTACGACGAACGCACCGCACTCAAGATCCCGTTGAAGGCTTCCGGAAGAAGCCGAAACAATTGTCGATCGTGATATCGCCTACGCGTAAGTGCCAAATTATATGCGTAAAAACGGTATCAAGTTATTTATGAACACTAGTTTAAATAAAATATAAACTAGTTATTTTCTTACCTAAATGTATTTTTCAAAGATTTTCTTCGATATCATAAACACTATTAAAAAAAAAAAATTTAATATGATCGCCTCGGAAGCGTACCTACTCTTTCCACAGTTGTTTAGTGAAATTGATGAACATTAATGAAAAATATATGAATTTGAAACAATGAACTACCTCTTTTTGAAGTTTTAATATTAGTATAGACTAGCTGCGCCCCTCACCCGCCGTATCACCCACGTGGACTACGGTATTCCCACTACTTCAATTATCCTACTGGAACGGAACTTTTTCCGGGATAAAAAGTAGCCAATTTGGTATTCCAGGGTATAAGCAATGTTCATTCCAAATTTAACGCAAATCCGTTTCAGCGTGAAGGAAACATACAAACGACAGACAAAATTTCGCCTTCATAATATTATTGTGATAAATGATCCAGACTAGTGGTGTCGTTCGCAGCAGTGCCTTATATAATGCAGTCAAATCTGTCCGCTATCGTCGGTGTTGGTACAAACCCTCACTCTTCGCACTAGAGAATAGATTAATGAATATCCTCTTCAAATTTCGAACAATAGCCCATTTCGTAGTACCGGAAGTTAGACAAACAATTCAAACGAAACCTCAACTCAACATTCCGGAATCAAGCCCTTCCAAGACAAGCTCTCACAAAATCGAAAGTTCTCATACCATACGGTCCAATTATCGGCACCTCCTCACGGGGTGGTTGACCTACATACCAAGTACTGTTAATACTCCCTGTTACTTCCCCCCAACAGCTCATAGCAGAAACAAATTTTATATCATATCTCTCCAAACATAAGGTCGTGAATAAATTAACACCTTCCATCTGGTTAATATTCAGAGGCTTTTTGCTGTTCGTGCCTATCAATTCGCTTAATAAATGACACTTGACGCTTTCTTACCTTTGTTTTATTGGAATTTTTAAATATCGGATTCGTTAAAAAATCAGGCCCTAGAACTTATGAAACTTTGGAAAGGTCAAGAAAATTTGTTGTATTCATTTTTAATAGAATTAATTGGATTACGACCAATTTTACTGGTAAATGATATCAATTTTATTCAACGAAACAAACTTATAATCTCTTGTTTAGCAAAAGTAGCCCTGCTAATTGTAAGGTAATCCTTTAACATATCTTTTAATCCATTTCCATTTGCCGTGGATACCTGTACGTTACAACGGGGAAAAAAAACCAAGAATCTTAGATGTTCTAAGACCTTAGTTTTCGTAAGCATGTTGTCAGTATTTGTAAGGTTGCCAACAGGATACTATGATTTATAATGCTAACTGCCTTAAAGGTTTCAGGGTTTACAGCCACGCTGATTAACACCTTCGTTAGAAACAAGTTAGGATTTGAAGCGATAGTTTAGGATCCGCATGAAGCCAAATCCTACTAATATTATAAAGCGAAAGTTTGTGTGTATGTTTGTTACTTCTTCACGCTCAAACGGGTACATTGATTTTGATGAAATTTAGTGTGTAGATACTTCAGGTCTCGGAATAACACATAGGCTACTTTTCTTCATCAACATCATAATCAATCATCACCACGCGGGTAAAACCGTGGGGCGTAGCTAGTTAGTCTATATTAATCGAAAGGCTTTCAGGCAAAAGTGCTAATTATACGTTTACATGCGTATTTATGTGTGTTTGGTTACTATCCGTATCTATTTCCATCGCTTTTGCTTTGTGTCGTGTATGGTCGGATTAGGTACACTGTAACTCAAACGGAAATCGCTACCTTTGGTTAGTCCACACTAGCTTGTACATGAAAAATTTTTACCACAAAATGGACAACATGATAGTTCAAAAGTAACTGATATCAAAATATTGTGCTCATGATACCGACTTCGACAAGTTATTTCATACTTTTGAGTGTTAAATCGGTTCCATTTTTTGGTAAAAAATTTTTTTTTTTTTTTTTTAGTAACCTTTGTTACTCATGCGTAACACTCAATTCTCATTGTGGTGTAGGTAAGTTCACCGATGTCTTCACCCGCTACTATAATATCGTATAGGTATAACCACGCATTTTTCAGTTTATTACTTGTAACTCAAAAAGTGCTCGTCCGATTTTGATGAATTTATATGGGACCACACGGAAAGCACCAGCTTTAAAAAAAAAGAACAATGAAAATCGGTTCACCCAGTCAGAAGTTATGCGGTAACAAACACAAATATTTGTTTATATAAAAACCTCCTTCTTTTTTTGAAGTCGGTTAAAAACATAAATCTGTTTGTATGTTATGTATCAGTATGAAAGTTTGTATACCATCGGATGAAATTCCATACAAGGAAACTCGTTCTGGGCACGCGGTATGTGAGTTACTTTAAATGATCTTGCAAACCCGTTGAATCTTCGAAAAGTTTTTGTCACGGGGCGGCAGGTAAAGAAATAGATTAAAGATTGCCACCATTTTATAGGAGCGACTTAACAATGACTTTCCAGCCTACAATTTATGCCTTTGAATATTTATGAGTTCCTCTTTTTCCTTCTCGCGGACAATTCTTGACTTAATCAAGGTTTTGTTGTTAGGTTGACGTCTAATTTCTTCATTATTTTGGGTATTTTGTCCAATAAAAAATATGTTTATATTTAATTATTATTTTTTTTACTTCATGGTAAAATTTCTTACGGGCCCAAACTAGGCATAGCCTGTATCCTAATTCTGTGATTTACTTGCTGATCGCTACACTTATTACTTTAAGGGATCAGACGGATCGGGTTATAAAAAACAAAGGTCCTATGCTTTCACTATATTACCAAGTTGGTTTCTCATATAGCCGTTTGAAGGTCTACCATAACCAAAATATTTATTCAATAAAAATACTGGAAAAACATATTGGAAAGATATTTCACTTGTTAAGTCATCGTAAATTAACGTTAGAAAACTAATTAATGGGAGTATTACGGCTGATTGGGAAAAAATATAGATTCTAGCGGCATTATGTAACTACACAATGGTAGTGATTCGCTTATTCAACTGAACTAAAATGTTTTAAAACTAATCCAGTCCTTTTAAGGTAACGATAAAGTCTAAATTAGTATGAGACTTATCAATAACATCACTAAAATGTATTTATTAAATTTGCGGGCACTTTGAGCGAAATTAAGTCGCCGCTTATTTGGTGCCTACTAAAACTACCCGCAATTGGCCAGCAATGGAATAAAACTCGTCTAATATTAGTAAGAGCGCTGTATGGAGTTATGCGAATTTGAATTTTACCGTAAATAGAATACGAGCTACTTTAATTTGAAGAATTTTAGTGAAATTTAGCTAGTTCGTGTGATTAACAAAATTAGGGCCATTGTCTCTTAGCCATAAGACGTCCACTGCTGGACATATGCCCCGGTCATATAGGGGCATTTGCCAATACTCGCCACGCTTGGCAGGCGGGTTGGCGAGCGCAGTATAATTTCCAATCCTCAGAAGGCGCTGCTTCCTTCTGGTACGTGATCCCTTAGCTGACTCTTACGGCACCCGCGGGAAGAGATGGGAGAGAGTACTATTCTAGGCCGGTACCACCATTTCAGATATCATTATTTTCAAATTATCATATTTTGTCAGAGACCAACTGAACGCATCTATATCAACCCCGTTGATATTAAAAATACGTAGATAGTTTAGATTTATTTTTAGGTTAGTTTAGTTACTGCTGACCGGACTAAGAATGACATGAAAAAATGTATTCGTAAATGGTCTCAACCTCTGCCATGCAATGTGTAGAGCTAAACTACCCACAATGAAACAAAAAGATTTCTACATATTTGGGAATTTGCGAAAATGTAAATTATTCCTGGCTACAATGAGGGCTCGGCTGTGGCGCGGTGCAAAAACTGAGGTTAATGGTAGGGTGACATGCCTCCATAGGATTACGAAATTCGTAACTCCCGCCCTGCTAATTCTAAGGAATTTGTCCTTTTGTATGTGCATATTTGCTCAAATGTGCTGGGACTTATATGCGTGGGCTTTATTACGATTTGCATGAGTTATTTTGCATTTTTCTTACGTATGTTTATGTAAGATCAACGAATTTCTAACTTTGTGTTAAATTTTAACTCATAATCCTCAGTCTGGAAATATTTGGTGAAAACGTGCGTGCGAGTCCTGAAATTAATCTAATACAAACTGCAAATTATTAACATCAAGCGAATAATTTTTCCATGTACCTAGTCCAATGATATTATATGTTTATATGAGGTAGATGTCGCACACGCGCGCGGAAACTGAGGCGGCAAAATTAAGTCAATTGTAGTAATTTTGATTACGACGCGTATTTCAAGCGCAAGTCTAAACATATAGCTATCCTTTTCTATATTATTTGTACCGTATTATCTGTCGCAGTAAGCATGTTTATGTCGTAAAGGAACAAAAGGTGAGCACCGCGCAGTATGAATATACGTCATCTTTAGTAAAACATCATTGTACGTAGTCGTTATAAATTAAAAATGTTGCGCAATATTTTTATTAATTGGGCGCCTCGCGCGATTGTTGACTGGAGAATTATATAAGAGTTATCCTAGAATTATTATGTAGGTATGCTGTAGCTAAAAGTTAAAATGAAAACCTTAGAGATATCATAAATGCTCAAAAAAACAAAACGGAATAACATCAAATATTTATTCTGGACATAAAATTATCCAAAAATGCGATAAATATTTTGTTTCGGTTTCCGACTGTCTGTTACTGTGGTCTATCTCAAGTCATTACGCCAAATTTCCTAAAGTAGGACTAATAACGACTTAATTTGCAAGGACATAGCTTGAAGCCTAGATTAAAGACTGAAATATCTACCACCGAATTCACAAGTTGTTTTTGTGCGTTTGCGACAATACCGTATCGTAATGCCCCCTAGGTTACAGATATCCATAGGCGACGGTAATCGCTTACCATCAATCGGCCGGACTACTTGTTCGCCGCCTTTTTTTATAAAAAAAATACTCCATATCACAAGGAAACAATAAGTAGGTAGCGTAGGGGTCAGATAATCGATAAAATAAATAAACCTGTCAAAAAGTACCCTCTACCCTCAAGAATGTAAGGGGTTACTAATGAACACTGTTTAAGCTACGCATAGTAATTTAGTGTTTTGTTCCGTTCTTTCAACGTCAAACTGTCATATTATTTGACATAGACAAAATGCTGAGTTGCATTTGGACCCCCCCGCACTAGGGTTCCCTGTATCGCGGGAGGCATGGACACACACAATCACAGCACACCGACACCCAAGACCCGGGACAAACATCTACACTCATCGCACAAATGATTGCCCCTGCTGGGATTTGAACCCAGGGTCCGGAGGCACAGAAGTCAAGACATTGACGGCGACCGTAGTTTAAACAACATTTTTCAGTGAGGACGATAAAGTTTACATTTTAGTCTTCACCAAGAATAAAAATGTAGACAGTATTTATATTATATATCATTATTTATTTAATTAATTTAATTATTTACAAAATCCACAGCCCTTTATAAACAAATTATTGTACAAGTAGCTTACACCTAAGGCCAATAACAGATTTACATTTTACTGATGTAACTTATGTATTTATAGACTATGTGAACTAGTAGGTTTTAGGTGCATTCGTGTGTATGTTGGGTCCGGGTTATATTAACTAATTCCACGGACTGGTATCGTTTCGCAAATGCGCTACAGGATAAACGACCCACGGCCTCGGTCAGTGGTCACGGCAGTCCCAAGGGAGCAATAGTTAATCATAATGTTAATGTAATAATACCTTGCTCCACATATTCGAGGCATATGTGGGTAGTTAACCAGTAGCCTACAATAGACGGTACTCAATATTTATGAGGACGTTACTAGAATAAAGGATATTGGGTTAGTCTGTGACAATAAGCACACAGTACTTTATGCAGCTCTCCTTGAGAACCAGTTAATATTCTAGGTCTAGTCGATCTTAGTCCATGTTATTCCACCCTCGAACATATCTTCTCTGACTATCCAGTCAAATGGTTGTCCACAATCAAGACCTACTAAACTTTACTGAAAACAAATTACCTAAAAATGGAATCGATTTCAACACTCAAAATTGTGAAATAACTTGTCGAAGTCGGTTCTTATAGAAAGAAAGAAAATACGTTTATATTTGACAACGTCTTTTCTTAAATAAAATAAAAACCGTCACATAAAACCTTTTTTTATATACTGTATAGATCTAGCGTTTGACCACTATGACTTGAGGGTCAGTAACGATGTGCTCAAAGATGATATCACGCTAGACCTAGAATGCTTACTGGTTCTCAAGGACTGCTGCCTGAACACACTATGTTTTTGGTGACAGTTTTTCAAACTTGAGGGTGGTAGCTAGCCAGGCGGGTACTCGAAAGTACCCTACCACCATGCTGGGGATTTGATAACGGTGTTACCTTCACCGGAAGCTCATGCAGTTGTTGGGGATCGAACCAATGTCCCGTCTGTTTGACAGCCAACGCTCCTCCCGCTGAGCTATCATCGCTTCCAAACCATTATTCAAAGGAGTGTTTGTCAAAATACCGGCTGCCTCAATTTTGTATATATATATATATTTGGAGCGCCTAAATAGACAAAATGGCCGGAAACTAATAACAGAGAAATAAAGCCGCGAACTAAACTAATTTGCTTTGAATTGTTTTCATTAGAGCCGCTTTATTTGAAGGCTTTGCTAATATCTGTTTCGGTGCCCTGTTATTTTAATGTAAAATTACCGATAGATTTCTATTGAAATACATAATTTGACACCAATTAAACGTTTAACTCTGTTGAGCAGAAAACAATTATCTTTTGTGGTGTCTAAAATAAGCAAAAAACGTTTCAATTACAAAATCTAATATGTATTGATATGTAAGTAAAGTAAGTAAGTAAGTTTAAGTTTATTTGCTATAAATAGAAAAATAAACATAGTAATAAATGTATGTATATATGTGTGTATATGTATATGTATGATATAGATATAAAATGTATTTATTTATTTACATTCACACAAGGTCTTCAGGTCCCAAACTAGGCAGAGCCTGTGCTATGGTGACCTGATGACTAATATATATATATATATACTTATACCGTGCCGTGGTGGTACCGGCCTAGAATAGTACTCCCCCATCTCTTCCCGTGGGTGCCGTAAGAGTCGGCTAAGGGATAACGTACCAGGAGGTGGGCAGCAGCGCCTTCTGAGGATCGGAAATCATACTGCGCTCGCCAACCCGCCTGCCAAGCGTGGCGAGTATTGGCAAATCCCCCCTATATGGGGGAGGCATACGTCCAACAGTGGACGCACATAGCTGTGAAAAGAAGAAGAAGAATATACTTATATGCATATACACACCCAGACACAGGACAAACAGACATGTTCATGCACACAAATGTTTGACATGTCCGGGAATCGAACCCGAGACCAGAGGCTCAGAAGGCAGAGTGCTACCAACTGCGCCATCGCGCGGGGTGCTACTATATATTATAAAGGTGAAAGTTTGTGTCGTTTGTGATTTGTATGTTTGTTACTCTTTTAAAATTGAAATAATCCGGGATAAAAAGTAGCTTATGGTGTTGGCTACTTTTTATCCCGGAACAGATTTCAAAGTTCACACACACGGGCAATACTAATATTAATACGCGCAGCATTTTGCACGGCTTTGTCTCATCTTGTCTAAGTTCCCCGCAGCCATTGTTCCAAAAGTAGCATCAGACGCAAAATATCCGCCTCAGGTTGCTGGATCTGACAGCATAATAATAACCTGTCATAGAGCCGACTATTCTCACATTTGGAAATATCTAACCGGAACCAAAAGCGAATATTTTGCTTGTGGGCATTGTAGTTGTAGATCTTTTTTTTAGTTTTCGTATCAAGAGTGCTGAAACTTTAAGATTTCATTTTGTTCAAATCATGCTGCTGGTAGCACAAGGCTTTTAAAATTTACCCTACCTGTACATTAAACTGACAGCACTAAATCCATGCGTTGTATGACGGTTTTTTTTTTCAATATCGTAGTCCCCTAGTGTAACAGATATTCTTAGTGACGGTGATCGCTTACCTATTGCATAAAAATTATATATTCATTTATATTATTGACTCATTGACTGGCCGGTTGGCGCAGTTGGTAGCACTCTGCCTTCTGAGCCGCGGGTCCCGGGTTCGATTCCCGGACTGGTCAAACATTTGTGTGTATGAACATGTCTGTTTGACCTGTGTCTGGGTGTCTATATGTATATAAGTATATATCAGTCATCAGGTTACCATACTACAGGCTCTGCCTAGTTTGGGACCTGAAGACCTTGTGTGAATGTTGTCCTATATTACATTATATATTATTTTTCTTGTCTATGAACCAGAAATATCTGCATTTAGGTACATTCAACTTCGTAAACATCTAATTACAACCCATTATACCGATTTTTATTTAGCGCGCATACGCTAGTTCGTACTTGATGAAAAATCAAATAGAACTCACTCGTAACAAATTTAAAAAACAAATTAGTAGAAGACAAAACATTTCCTTGTATAATACTTGAACAGTAAACTAATATCGCCATTGTATATTTTTAGATCGGTTAACATTATACACAGTCAAATATTTATTGTTTTGGAAGAGCAACCAGAGTTATATAGAGTGGATTTAGGAATAAATAGAATTAGACCACCAATTACAGGTTCTCTCGGACAGATATGTATCTAGGTACTTATGTATAAAGATAATGTAAGAGTTATATTTGGAAAACTGATTTCAATAACAACTGGCTATACCAACCTCCATAACTCGGCGTGAACCGCATCACCCTGTCAAATTTGGAGATGTCTTTTACAAGCTTTTCTTGCAGTGGCAGAAAAGTTTCTGCCTTTGTTTCGACTTAATTATATCAATTATGCAAAATCTAATGAGCACTCTAAAATCAAATAAAATTGCCTACCTCTACGTGCTTTTGACGAAAGCTTTTCAATCGCATAGAAGGATTTAATGCTCATTATTTAAATATTCATAACCTAAAATATGGTTAAAGCGCACTCTCCAAAAGATGACAACATCGCATGTGTCGTTTTGAGTTTCATCTTCGTGTTTCCATTTCGTGTACTGTTTTGTCTTTTGTTCTAGCCCATCCGCTTTGTCTAAGCTGGCGCTATTTGCAGTGCATGCAAATATTTACCTAGCCCTGGTTCTGCTTTGACGGCACTTGCATAATTTTACGACCGCAGAAAATATATATATCGGAGCCAACTTGGCAATCGCAACTCATTTACTTAACTCCGCTTGAAGTTTATCGCATTTGCATTATGTATTTAAACGATTCCTTTTTGTTACAGGTACGTTCTAGAAAAATGCAGTAAAGCTACGGTCACACTATCAAGTGAGTTCAGACAGAGCTACGAATATTCTCGATTTTTTCATTCGCCACTATATTACCACAAAATCAGCGAAGCACTAGTCCCTATCATATCAACTTATTCTATAATCTATAAATATATCTATAATTTTTTATTGCACTTGTAAAATACATAACATTACATTAATGTAACTTCACTAAACATAGACTAAATATAAAAATTTGTATAATATATTAAACAAATTGTCATACCTTCTACATGTTAGTTTTATTTTTTTCTGATTTATTTGACATAAAGATAGGGCAACATGATTGCATTAATTCATTGGCTCCAAACTAGTTGGCAATGTGTTACGGACCCTAAAGGCGAGAGGCCTTCGGCTTTAATATCCTTACTTGTCCGAACTCGCAGATATACGCTGTACGAGTTGATTATACTAACGTAAACTATGAAAGCCGTCATTTTTCCGATCATAAATTGTATAATCCATTTCCCCCTTTGTAAACGATCCCGCGTATATAAAAATGGAGTCATATCTCATCGGACGTTCTCAAAATTCCCAAGCAATACCACAAATAACTTTAGTCTATTTCTTGGCCGTAAGAAATGGAAGAAACTAAAATAAATGGGACATAACTCTCAGAGATGAAATTCCAGCGACCCCTATCGGTCCAGAGACTCCATCTATTGAATACGATCGAATATCTTCGCTTGCAGTTCACGGGTGCGTGTGTGTACATAGCTTATGAGTACGATAAGGAACGTTGGCACTATCGCGCATATTTCACTCGAGTACGGTAAGCTAAACTAGGACGTTCGGTTCAAGAATATGTACGATATCATCCACGTCTAAAGTTAATGTTTTCTATATTCTGTATAAGCAAATACTTCATATCTTTAGCCAGTATTATGAAGATAAGTGATGACTGCATTCAAGACTATTATAGTTAGATGATTTAAGGCCTCTTACCATTTGCTAAATAGATAATTTTGACTCTTTTCAGCTCATCTTGTTGAAAGCCTCCTACATGTCTAAACAGTTTATAAAAGTTAATTCTCCTTGAAAACAATTCTATTTCATTTGCTAATTTATGAATGAAAAAATATTTTCTAGTGACCATATTTTTACTTTTACAAAAATTCTCGCTGTAACGACAAATGTGATTGGTAATTTCTTTTTGAGCCCGTAGATCATCTATAAAGAACATTTTTGTAATATTTTTAACCGACTACAAAAAAGGAGGAGATTGTCAATTCGACCCGTTTTTTTTTCATTTCCATTTCATTTTAGTATGTTGTAGTATGTAGTTTTGTATGTTTGTTACCTCGGAACTTTTGACTGGGTGAACCTCTTTTTTATTTGAAAGCTGGTGCTTCCCGTATGGTCTCATTTAAATTTCATCAAAATTGGTCAAGCGGTTTTTGAGTTACACTCCAATAATTAAAAGTGGTACGCATACGTGGATGACATTATAGTTGAGGGTGGAGAGATCGGTGAACATACACAATGACAATAAAATTGAATAAAAGATTGAAAAAAAAGGTTACCAAGAAATGGAACCGGCTTTAACACTCATAAGTGTGAAATAACTTGTCGAATTCGGTCTTGTCGATATATGTCATAAAAAAGTGTTTCTCGCCTAAACTGTATTAATTGTACACGTGTATGTAAATTTTATCACAGGTCGTTGAGCTTCTATTATCTATGTGGCTCGCCTGATTCCTTTAATTTATTGATGAGGTTAAAAAAGTTAACTGGGTAAAAAGTCGTTAGATCTCACCTATTTTTCATTCATTTTCAAGATTAATTTTAATATTTGTTTTCTACTTTAAACCATTTTTGTAACGTTGAATCAACAAACCGGCTCTAAGATACGGTCAGTCACCTAAGGTTTGAGCTTTGGTGAAATTCTGATAACAAACAAAATTTTATTCAGGGACCGGTCCATTAGGTATTCATTATGGACCTGTAAAATGGGATATCAGTTCTATTCTCGATTAGACATGGCGGGTACTCGAAAGTACTCGCCTTACAGGGAATTTGATAACGGTGTTACTTTCACCGGAAGTCCAAGCCGTTGGTAGGGATCGAACTGGCGCCTTTCAGTTTGACAGTCGACGCTCCCACCGCTGAGCTATACGATACGATACTTCAAGTGTCTTACTAATTTGCAATGTAGCATAAGCGTGTAAAAAGTATATTATTGAACACCATTTTCGTTAGTTTGATCGAACAACAGAATCTGAAGAAACTGCCACTGTCAAGTGAAATCTCACGTTTCAAAGAACAGCTATATCAAAGAGGGAGAAGACAGGACACACAGCTATCTGCGAGGTGTCATCACCCATGACAAAGTGAGGAGGGGCGCGGGGGAGGGGCGTGCCCTATCGACGCACGAACTCAGTTTTTGTCTCGTTGATTGATGGATGCTGTTGTGTCTTCTCGGGTGACAGTATTAAGCGTGATCCTTTACTCAGTGACCTTTGCAGAGAGAATTTATACGAATACGTTTCTGCAGATAAAATTATATTTGTGTTTACGTGGGAATCGATATTAAGGGGACAATTCTAATATACATGTTCTCTCCAAGTAGTGTAGGGAATAGAATTATTTCAAAATAGGCAGTTACATTCTTTTTGCTGAGGGCCTTCATGAAGAGAAGTAATCATAGTCTTTAATTTATTATTTAAAAAATCAATGAGCTCTTTACACTGATGTAAGTCATTTTGTTTAGAAATCGTGCAAATCTTAATTCATTCAAAAAAGTTTTAGATATCGTGTCAGCAGAATCGCCGCCATGTACGCACGTCGCTTCAATTTACGCAAAAATGTCACTTAGGTGGACAGAGGTCGAGTCCTCATTACGTCTAAATCTCTTTTTAACCGACTTCAAAAAAAGAGGTTACTCAATTCGACCGTATATATGTTTTTTTTATGTGTGTGTCTTATGTTTTGTATGTGTTCGCGAACAACTTCGTCGTTTATTATATTTCTTTTTTTGTTAGATCGAATATACTTCCGCGGTGGTCCCATTCAAATTTCATCAAAATAGGACAAGCGGTTTTTGAGTTATACTCCAATAACTGGAAAGTACTACGCGTATCTTGATGATATTATTGTCGCGGTTGAAGACAACGCAGAACACACAATGACAATTAATTGAACCCGTGAGTAGCAAAGGTCACTGAAAAGGGTGAAAAAAAATGTTTTTAACCCAAAATGCAACCGACTTCAACACTCAAAAGTGTGAAATAACTTGTCGAAGTCGGTACCATGAGCACAATATTGTGATGATAGTTACTTTTGTGTGAACTATCATGGTACCGACTTCAATTAGTTATTTCACACTTTTGAATATTGAAGTCGGTTGCATTTTTTGTTAAAAATTTTTTTTACAATCTCGAGTGAGGCTCCACAACGATATTGAAATATCGATTCGCCCTTCATACGATTGCAAATACATACTACATACATATTCATAATAAAAAGGCTTCTGATCTCGCTATACTTTTATCTGTGTATAAGAGATTGCTCGCGGATTCTCACGTACACATCGCACATAAATTCTCGAATGATAAATGTAGCTGAAGAGGGATTAAAAATGTTCCTCGCATTTTAAGTGACCTAAAACAGGGTTTGAACTTGCAAAAGTACAGTGTTCTACTTAACGCTTGCTTTGTTGTATATTCAACTAGCACAGACCACCGGTATGAACCAGTTTACAATCACAGCGCACGTTATTTTTCACTGACTTCAAAAAAAGGTGGTTCTCAATGCTACATGTATGTTTTTTTTCATTTGGCGATTGATCTTCGCCTCGCGTTAATCCTCATTCCTGGAAAATGCCAGGAACGATGTAACTATATACCACTAATAATAAAAATACGAAAGTTTGGATGGATGGATGTTACTCTTTCACGCTCAAATAGCTGGACAGATTTGGATGAAATTTGGTATGTAGACTTCAGGTCCCGGAATAACACATAGGCTACTTTCATCAACATCATCTATCATCACCACGCGGGTACAACCACGGGGCGCAGCTAGTAAATAAACTTATAAAATGTAATGTTAGCCAACAAACTCCATCCAAATTGTAGAAAGGACTGCTTGTTTAAAAATATTAAACACTTATCAATGAATAAAATGAAAAAAAAATTAAAAGGATAAAATAAAATGAAAGGACTTGTTGACTGCCGTATTATTAAGAAACGCACTATAATAACAGGCTTAGAGTTTCAGAGATTACCTGCTACACTGATTACTTTGCACAGTGATAACAAAAAAATATGCTCATAATTTGCCATTTAGTTTTTTTTTTTTATAGTGTCTATAGGTCTTTTTTATAGTGTTATAGGTCTAGCGTTTGACCACTATCTTACTTGATGGTCAGTGACGATGAGGTCGAAGATGTTATCACGCTAGACCTAGAATACTCACTGGCTCTCAAGGACTGCTGTCTGAACACATTATGTGTTTGGTGACAGTTTTTCAAACTTGAGGGTGGTAGCTAGCCAGGCGGGTACTCTAAAGTACCCTACCCCCATGCTGGGGATTTGATAACGGTGTTATCTTCACCGGAAGCTCAAGCTGTTGTTGGGGATCGAACCAGTGTCCGTCAGTTTGACAGCCGACGCTCCTCCCGTTGAGCTATAAACGCTTCGATGATAACTTGCGATGTTGCTACTTAGTTTCAGATTAGCATTTTGACTGCTTATAAATAAAATCAAAACATTTTTCATAATATTTTTTATTGGTTGAACAAAATCAATCAATCATCATTCAGGTCGTCAATCTGAATACACTGTGTGTTTCGTGACAGTTTCTCAATCTTGAGAGCAACACAGTGACAGCTGTACTGGCGGATACTACATAGAAATTAAACAAAACTCTTGATACATTTACAGCATCCAAGTGCCTTTTGTAATATTCTATTCAAACCTATAAGGCAGAGACCCCAGTCTTCCAATTGCAACGATCGACACGCTTCTTTCGCTTTATCCACGCTCATCAGATCTTTCATACGTGAGCGTCGCTTTAAAGTTCTCCTGACCTGGCCCTTTTTTAGAACTTCCTCAATCTAATTTCGGAACGTTCATCTAGGCCTCTTTTAACACTATCATTTACTTCACGCATGTATACCTTCTAAGTCAATCTCCTCCCTTTCATTCTCTGTACCATGACCAAACCATCTTAACATACTTTTCTCAATCTTAGTCACTACATCTTCGTTTATATTATTATATTATCAGCCTTAAATAAGCACGAAGAGTTATCTTACGATAGAGCGTATGACAATGTGTGTAAACTACCAGAAACACAGCAGTTACAATAAATCTCATAAAGAATTCCATACGCAGAGACATCCACACAGATATCTCATCTAAATTCGCCCCATATCCTCTAGGTATCGAATTTTCGACAAATAAAAATTGGTTAACGTTTCTGTACCTAACAATAGAGTGACGTTCTGGCAGGGCCAGCCAGGAACCGGGAGGTTGTACGTGCCAAACGACCGATGCTCTCAGCCGGTGCAGCACACATTTTCAAACTTTCAACTTAGAACTTACCACTTTGAAATAACATTCAAAGTCGCGAAGCTCTTCCCACGCTACAAATCACATGGAAAATCACGAGATATCTTTGCGAAGAATTCGTGCTGTTTTTTTCATTCGTTCTTGTTTCTCTCTGTAGTTGTAACCGCAAAAAAGGATTATGTACCAACCGGTATTGAAACGAAAATAGAATGCTTGAAAAATCGCAATTGTTTGAAAGAATATGTTCGTAGCGAATTGAAATTCCGATTTATGTGCATATTCTATGGTTTTGCTTCAGGTTGTGTTACAGAATATTTGATTGCTTGGTGAATATTAATCGTTTTACCTTTATATTAAAGATGTACTTTATTCATTTAATACCATACTTTTACCATACTTTTTATAACTAAGTAAGTGATAAACCAACATTAGCAATAGTTTTGGAGGCTAATCAAAACATAACTGCTCCGACTCCTAGCCTAGCCTAGCTAGCCAGCTACCAGCCTCAAGTTTAAACAATTATGTCATTTAACTAACCTAACTAGCTGCGCCCCGCACTTCAGCACCTAGACCCTGTACCCCGACTACGGTTTTTACGCTACTTCTTGTTCTATGTGCACCATACATTTTTCAGTGACCTTCTCTAAGGTGCATCTATGTGTGTACCAAAATGTTACCTAAAGAATAGAGCCAATTGAGCAACTGTAAAAGGCTTTCTACTCATTATAAACTAAACATAGATAAACCAAAAAATATATGTTATACTCAACTATCTGTTATGTAAGTATTTATTCAACATTTAAAATAACGCTATGTATCTAAATACAATATGAATTTTTTTTAAATACATGATATGGTTTTAAGACATACGATTTCATTTAAAACGATATAGTAACCAAATTTATTTGAATTGGTATTGGCCAAGCCATTTCCAATTAAAATTTTTATTGATTATAACTTTAAACAAAATCGTAGAGATAAAACTTACAAACTGTACATGTAATTACTTAAAGGAACTATTTTCCAGGCGACAGTTAATCATATCTATTGCTCCTAATACCAAGAATTAGCGGGTCCGAGCGCGGTTCTTCTCTTCCAAGGTCATCGGGTCTTGTCTTAAGGCTCTTGTCTTAAACAATGTCCCCTTACCCAGGCATAGGTGTCTGCTTCTATTGAAGCTACAAGCTACTAAAGGCCATCGCTGAAAATAAGAAAATAACAAATCACTAATATAAACACTATGCCTATTATTCGCGTTACGATTCAAAGTAGACCTCTTCCAATTCATTTTTTTTATTTAAGCTATATAAAACCAATCGAAGTAGCGACTTGTTTTTACGATATCAACCAGCAGGTAATAGAGTTTATTACAAAGCAATACACTTTACCGGTGACCATAAAGATAAAAGCAGTCATAGACGATAAAATGAAACTGCGAATGAAAATTAAAAGCAGACTGTGCATTCTATAACAATTTCATGCGGTATGAGCACGGTTAGATAATCTCTCGCAAATCTGACGCAGCGTACCTCATAACATAAAGGTGGTTTCAGCAACGTACTAATACTACTTATTAATTAAATCATTGTTATCTGGCCTGCTGCGAACAATTGATTTCGTAGCAATTTGAAGCCCTGATGGCATAGCGATGTAAGCGTCGGAAATTAAACTGACGGACACTGGTTTCCTCACGAACGGCTTGAGCAATTTCCCAGGATGGTGGTAGGTTACTTTAGAGTACCCGCCTGGCTATCCACCCTCAATTTTGAAAAACTGCATAAACACAGTCTGTTCAGGTAGCAGTCCTTGAAAGCCAGTAAGCACTGACCATCAAGTGAGATATCGGTCAAACGCTAGATCTATACACTATAAAAATACTTATGTACCTAATGAACATACTTCGTCGGACACTATTACGAGTCGCTGCAATGATCAATTACTACAAATAAATTACCCATAACGTTGAACTATTTTAAAAGTTAAAAAATACTTGAGAGGTGTCAAGGGACACCCGGATGGAACGAAGTTCGTGAATAATAATAATAATAATAATAGCGAAATAGAAATGAAAATATCTGGCTTGCTTTCTATAAGAGAGAGAGAGAGAGAGAGAGAGAGAGAGAGACAGAGAAACATGCGCACGCCGTACAGCTTACAATAGCTTACTATAGCAAAAAGTGTCGTGACAACTTTTCGTAAGATTTTTTTCCGTCTAGCCCCCTTTCACAACGCGCGATAAGGAACTTCGGTCCAATTAGACGAATTATTCAACTTAATTCGAGGCAATATCGGCTTCAAGTCATAATTTTTCCCCCTGTTTTGGTGCAGTTTACAACGGTTTACTTCTATAAATCATTCCTTTGATTAATTATGAATAAAAACAAAGCAGTGAGCCCATCAAAATAAAGTTTAACTTTTTAAGATAATCCACAGTTCAAATACAAAGCTCTCCCCAATTATACAAAGAAAATATATGATGTTGTCTGAACGCACCTTTGTTTTCGGAATCGGCGACCCATATATCTATACAATGAACTCGGTCTTTAAATGACAAAATAAGAACGCAGTAACATTGCACGGTGGTAACATAGCGCAAAAAGTTTTCCTATAAAAGGCTTACATTGCGACAATTCATTGCATAATTGCCATTTTATTACAGTAGTTAATACTTTGCTATCTAGCAAATAAAAGGATTGCGTTAAATGCAAAATTAGGTACCTATTTTTATGTCTGTGGTATTTATTGCATCTACTTTATTCGTATATACTAGTTTGGTTCTTTGAACTTTTGTCTGCCGTAAACAAAAGTTTTCTAAAATATAGTTTGATCATTGTTGCGTTTCGACGAGTAATAATTTTATGTAAACATATTGTATGCGGTGTTGCCATCACCACTCTACATATATTTATTCATGTACAACCTCCGTAGAGAGGTTTCTGTTATATTTTATTATCGTACTTTCACAGTAGTATAATAAAGAAGTGAATATAATAAATAGCTGTTAGTTTATTTTTATTTTTTTTTATTTTTTTTATTTTATTTATTAACATTCACACAAGGTCTCCAGGTTCCAAACTAGGCAGAGCCTGTGCTATGGCAACCTGATGACTGATATATACTTATGTACATATACACACCCAGACACAGGTCAAACAAACATGTTCATGCACACAAATGTTTGACCTGTCCGGGAATCGAACCCGGGACCAGCGGCTCAGAAGGCAGAGTGCTACCAACTGCGCCAACCGGCCAGTCAGTTGACGAAACCGAATGTTAAAATATTACTATATCTACTGCGTTTTTCGAACCATGAATATTATATTTCTGTCTTCATAGCATCACGTTTCAAGACACATCTCTGTAATAGGAGCCAACTTTCCTGTAAGTAATGTAAAGTATCAGGCCTAGTAAAACGAAAGACGCGACTTGGCAAGAGTCTTTATGTCTATGCTTCCAAACTTTTTCTATTAGCCAGGAAATTTATTGCGACAATTTTGCTAGCAGTGAATAATGCTGCATCGTATGATACAGTTATTTTGTTCATGGAAATCGGCCATATTGTTTGTTTTGAATATTAACGTCCGTCGGATTTGCGGTCTCGGTTAGTTTATACTACGATGGGTCAACGCTCTGAAAGTTTAAATTGTGACGTGTTTCACTCTGTATTGTGTCGATTACGATGAACCTTTCAACGCATAAAAAAATCTATTTTGTTGCGCTGTGTTATAAAAAGTTAATAAATGAAACAGAAATATTCCTACTAACTTTGTTAACCAGTGTAGCCAACAATAGCAAAGTGGGACTGCTGTGCACGTAATTAGATCAGAGAAATTCTGCAGTATGCACTCAGTGACGACAAAAAGATCTCGAGTTTTATTAAAGTTTGCTAACTGGGGTGGAGAGCAAACAACAATTATACGTCATCGCATCAACATAGCGCTATTTTTCTCATTTCTAGGTTCCGTATAATTTTCATAGTCCGTATGCGTCCGTCCGAATCCTTTTACAGTGTTTTACCGATAGCAATAAATTTGAATACACCTATCGCTGTAATTAGTGGTTCCCTTTCAAGATGTAAACATAACCATTCAACATAACTATCTTTATATTCCATGTTTATTAAGGCAAACACGAACTATTCCCAGGTTCATAAATTACAATTTGGTCCTTGAGATGTTTCTTAGCGAGAATATGCAAAATTTATCACGGATAGGGGTAAGGATAGGGTCGTATGACAACTCAGTGGCACGCAGGGTCACCTAATGCGATACACACATTCTGTGTAGATAACTGATGCCGCATGTCTAGTTATGCCACAGTTTAACATCCCTATTAGATTTTATATCCCTATCATTGTTGTTCTGTAACTCCTTCGAGGGTACCCTCTTACCTTCATTAAGGCTAGGGTTCTGGTTATGCCCTTTTATTCATTATTTCTAAGCATTTGGCATTATGTTAGAAAAATGTCGGCTATTTTAGTCCGCTGTTAGTTTGGGCATAAATAAAGGGTAATCTATTATTTGTTCGGCCTCTTTCGCTGTTATTTTTCATTGTACTAATTGGGCCTTCTGACATCCTTTGTTTAGTTTCCGCGACGGGGGCATATGAATGGATATTGTTGGAATAAAACGTTGTTGGAACGTAAAATCTTTAACATAACATTCGTAATAATGACCATTTAGTGACACTATGAATAACCTTATGAAAATAACAATAATTAACTTGCTTTTTAAGGACAAAGTCTCGTGTGACCACGTACTGGTGATAGCAGCCACCGGCAATGTGGCCAAAGACGTGAAAAAGACCGTGGAACTATTCTTGCAGGGTGCAGGTCTAACCTAACCGGTCTTTTTGGATAGGAGAGGTGTAGCGCTCGACCTGCAATGGGCTGAAGTCACGACGCTGATGAAAGAACGAAAAGAAACCACTGTAAAGTAACCACATTTCAGTCAAGTTAACATAGTCTTATTCGTAAGCCCAAGATCGCTCTGTGCGATAAAACCGCCTATTGTAACACAGTATTTATAATGATTACATATTATTGTAATTACCTATTAAAAAGTGTGTCGTGTTGTTTCAATACAGATGTATCTGTCTTGTAAATATGCCATTCCGAAACACATGGCAAATACATAATTCGTGTTGGAAATTACTACATACATACATACATACTACACGTCAAATCTGAAATTTTAAAAACAAAAACAAAGCATTTCCCTCTTATTTTAGCTTCATACTTTTTTTTATCTCAGATGTCTGAGATGTTTAAGAACACAAAGAACTCCTCCGAAGCCCCACTAAGCAAACAAGCGGAAATGACACTTAAGTTGTTGGAGGAAATTGTTGAAACCGAGAGCGGGGGCCAACAAACTGGTTTTGCTCAGCACTTCTCCATTTTATACTTTTTCTGATTAAATATTTGATCGATGTCTATACAAAAGTTCTTAGTAGCTCTCCATTTTGAAGAAAGTTTTTAAATAAACCGCTCAAGTGCATATTGGATTTGGAGCGAAAAATCTTACGATGATAGTATGGCTGACAGATCGTTGCATTAGTTTTGTACAGTCATCGACAGAACTGAATAAACTTGTGAAACATTCACAG
The DNA here is from genome assembly GCA_934044485.1 of Apeira syringaria. Lineage (NCBI taxonomy): Eukaryota > Metazoa > Arthropoda > Insecta > Lepidoptera > Geometridae > Apeira > Apeira syringaria. Next base: position 17,085,929 of record OW203662.1, on the reverse strand, counting down.
GTTTTTTTATTTATTGAAACCAGACAATACAAATGTATTTATTTGCATAAAAAAAGGAATCTGTATGCATGACTTATTGTCTCCTAACTAGTTTTCACTGTGTTTTGGCAATTTTGTACAGTTTTGTGCAGTCATCGACATCATTGGCTGAACTTCTGAATCATTCGCAGTTTTTTTTTTATTGGCCCATTGCGCTCCAGTCTAGTATTCACTGTGTTTTGGAATGATAATTTGAGTACGTAAAATATTCAGTTATATCCATCATTGTTATTTAGTTATTGGCTATCGAAATTGTCAGCAAATCAGTTTAAAACTCTGTAGTTTTAAACTGATACGCTGTTCTTTATCCGTTACGATTGTGTTAAGCGGAAGTCTCATACGTACGTAATTGAATAAATGTTCGAGATGCATATTTTATAACAAGTGTTGCTGAGTGAGACCTATTTGTAACAGTATGTTTTAACCTACCTATTTTATTTTATTTTTGTAGTTTGTGGGACAAATAAACTTATTTCATTCTTTCATTCATTAAAATCAGTCCATTTCGTTCCCACTGCTTGGACGTGGGCCTTCTTCTTAGAGAGGAGTATTTGCCATAGTCAACACACGGCCAATGTGGGTTGGCGTATGGGATAGTGGCCAGCCCAATAAAAGTATCGATTTCGTCTTTAAGAGTAGCAATTATTAAACAATGCAATGGTAATTCAAATGTAATCATAAATAAACTTGGTATTCGTGTGTCGTTGCGGTAGAAATTCGATCTGTGTATCTATTAAATTACACTACAAATAGAATAGAAAAACTAGCAATAATAATAATTCATTAAGTATCTATAAACAAGTATATAAATAATAAATGAACCTTTATTTCGGAATGTAGGATCCATAGTTTTGTTAGTAACAATTTTCTTAGAACTATATCAGTACTTTTGTGGGAGAAATACAGTTTCACTTGGTCGTACCAGTGACAATACCTATCCAGTAATTCTGGATAGGACAATCAAAGCGTGATGTAAATACTTTCAGTACACTGTTGGAGCTACTCCTTATGGGGTGGAACATTGACCCTATCTTTTTGCGCATAATAATCCGTCTACTCTCGCTCCTGCAAACATTCCCGATGCGCTGAAGCGCCATGGTAGTCCCAACAGTGCCTTGAAAGCATTGTTATAGGCGCTGCAGCCTCGTTGCGTATACTGAACCCACATGCTGCTCGAGTAAAAAGTCTGACAGTAAGCTTTAAGAAGCGTTATTTTATCTTCTTTCGTGCTAAGAGCAAACCTGCGAGACAGCATATTGCTTCTTACCGCCAACGTCCTCCGCTCCCTGTCAATGTCGATATCATCCTTCAGATCTTCTGTCAACATATGTCCTAGATACCTAAACTGGTCTACAAGTTTCAAAGCAGTGCCGTCAAATACAACTGGAGGTATGTTTGTAGGTTTTTGATTTCCGGACTTAAAAACCAGTATTTGGCTTTTCCTAGAAATCTATAAGCAATATGTTCAGTTGTAGTGACATCCTAGTTCGATTCTAATACAATGAATCTAGATCTTAAATTGAAGTGGCTATGTGTGTGGTATTAGTGCTAAGCTTTAATAAGTTTTGTGCCAAATGGCATTGAATCTAAATGATTTCGATATGGCACTGTTTTTGGAGATGGTGGGTGAAATAATTGCTTTCGCCCGCTTTGGACAAGATGGCGGCGTTCCAAATGTCTTAAGAGTTTCGACTCAAAAGTTTGAATAGAACGCGGTTAAACATCCTCTGGATTTAATTCCATTAAGCACTGACGATACTCCGGCTACCTTGTTTTAAACTACTTCGCTTTCATTTAACTTTACAGTATAAAAACGGGTAAGATATGCGACTTCGCAAGTCCATCGGCATTGTTCCGGGATTATTTTTAAAATCCAATTGTTCTGCTGCTATATTTCTGTTCGTGGGACTGTTTCATTATTTTTAAAAGTTGCCGCAGAATGACTTGACTAACGTATTTTGTTCGGCTCGAAGAGAAGGACGAAAGTTAGTTAGAGGGAAAATTCATCTTGGAAAAATAAATATAGTTTCTTTTTTTATTTTTTATTTTACTTTTTACTTTTTTTATTATTGCGTGAGTATGCAATTTAATATATTAAGGCGAGGTTTTCCCGACAGGTTAGCTATATAGCGCGTGAACGTATCTGTTCAAAATAAACTAGGAATAATGTATGGGAGACAGCAGAGCGGTCAAGTGCAGGTCCGAAGGGTCACGTTCATAATCAAACATGGCTAAGTATAATTCTCTCGATAGTTTTATTAATACAAAAGCATTATTTTAAAAAAATACCGTTAATCTTCCAAAATAATAAGAATATTCTTACAAAACTTAGATTGTTGGGTAGGTACTGGGCATAGTCTTAAAATGTTTAAGATTCTTTTGCTATATTCATGATTGGTATTATATACGAATTGATTTCGTTAAACATTCCTAGCTCGTTTTAAACAGATACGTTCACACGCTATTTACCCAAACTGTCGGGAAAACCTCGCCTTAATCCTACTGATATTATAAATGCGAAAGTTTGTGTGTATTTGTGTATGTTTGTTACCTCTCACGCACAAACGGCTACACCGATTTAGATGAAATTTGGTATGGTGATAGCTTATGCCCTGGATTAACACATAGGCTTATTTTAATCATCACCATCATCACGATTTTTTATCACCACGCGGGTACTAACGTGGGGCGCCGCTAGAAATACATTATATACGCGTTTTTGAAATAAAACATAACAGTATGTAGAAGTTTCCAGAAACTAGCTCATACTGGATACTGGCCGTGGTGGTACCGGCCTAGAATAGTACTCCCCCATCTCTTCCCGTGGGTGCCGTAAGAGTCGGCTAAGGGATCACGTACCAGAAGGTGGGCAGCAGCGCCTTCTGAGGATCGGAAATCATACTGCGCTCGCCAACCCGCGTGCCAAGCGTGACGAGTATTGGCAAATCCCCCCTATATGGGGGAGGCATACGTCCAGCAGTAGACGCACATGGCTGAGAAAAGAAAGAAAAAAAAGCTCATAGAGTAGTATGAAAAGCTGCAAGACTCATGATCTTACAAGAAACATTGTTAGACCGCTATTAACTTAATAAATTTAGTAATTATGAACAGTCGAGGTCTGTGTAGAATTTTACCTACAAATTACACGGTAATATCTTGAGTCTTGGTTTTCCCTTGAGATTCGCATTAATTTGCCTTTTGACAATGTTAATTAAGACTGTCCTTTTAGTGTTTATATGAGAAGTGTTAATTACAGCCCATTTATAAACACTTCACATTTTATTCTCGCCATGCTAAACTAGGTACCTACATTTTAGATAAAGAAGTTTAACGAAATCCTTGGTTTGAGGCTATGGCGAGTACTCAAATCTGGCGACAAGCTTTTATATCTTATTAATTATGCAATGACTGTATAAGTCGATAATTAAAGTTTTAAAGTAAAAAAATATGTTTTTCGTTTAAGCGCATTCAATTTTTTTTTACTTTAATTTATTTTCTTATATAATCTCAGCGTCATTTTATAGGCTTATACGTCATATTTATTCAAGTTTTTTATATTACTTTAAAGTTCCAAGTATCACAACTGACACTGTGGTTACTTAAAGTATTTTTTTTGTAAATAGGACTTTTTTGAAAAAATTAAAACGCTTAATCCAAAAATACATCATAGGTACTCATCATTGAAATTTTTTTTTTGTTTAAATTTAGAGAGGGAAGAGTGGTTTGTCCGGAACGTAAATTCTATCAAAAAAATTTGCCTATTAACCTCACGAGCTCTATCTATTGGTTGCATAGGGGTTTGGGGGGAACGCTGAGATAGCAATACGTTTGCTTGATACCTACAACACGAAAACAGTGTTTGGTATAGAATCCTCTTAAGCGCTTGTATTTCATAACGCATATAATCCATAGGTCCTGGGTATCTAATGTGCCAGCGAGTGCATTACGGATAATGTGAGGAGGGGAGACCCCCAGTCCCAGAAGCGTGAACGTCCGGAATGGTCTTGATGATTATTTATACTGCATCCTAACGTTCAAGCCAATACCAATTTTAAAGCAATACGATATAGAATTTAATTTTAATTATTTCTGCGTTTATTTACTCGTATAGGCCCCCTATAAAGTAACAGTTACAAGGAAATGTTTCACTGGGCAATAAATTAGTCCAAAAACACTTTAGTATTTTTCTGTATCGTTTATTTGCAATAAAAGGAGGGTGTAGAAATCGAGTTCAAACTTTCCGCGCCTCAATATAAATTCATTTTCAATATCTATTTATTTATTATTAAGAAGACTATCGACACATAGCTTAACTACAGTATACAGTATTGAATATGAAAAGAGTCATTAATAAGTCTCCACAGATAGAGATTATCTGTTTAACAAAAAACACACACAATATTTTAACATTCTCAATTCAAAATTTACACTTAGAAAACACAAACTTAGAAAAAAATATTTTTTGCACAATAACACATTTTTATTTTAATCATTTCCCATTTTCACCTGCGTTGAACCAAAGAAGGTTTTGCTCAGTTTGGCCTTGATCGATGAAAGGCTGAATGTGCAAAGATACATACAACGGCATGCATAATCGTCATAGGATTTCGGCTACTCTGATCACCTGATCGACACGCTATGAGGTACAGTGGTGTTACAGCGTCATCTGTCACAATTAGTGTGAATTATTTTTGTGTCTAACTCTTCAGAATTCACTGAACTTTTAAATATAATCAATTAAAAGTGAAGGACACCTTTAAAATATTAATTGAATTATTTAATTAATAATTACGTATGTTTTTTTGTCTTTCCAGCTCACCGTTTTGTTTAGCAAGGTTTTAGAATACCGTTCTGTAAGTCTAAATCCGTGGGTTAGCCTTCAAAGACAGCGCGCGCACAAATAAAAGCTTAAAGCAGTAGCAGTAACGCACACTACTACTTGTGCGATTTACTGAGGGTGGTAACATCGGGTGCAAGCTCCCGAGCTAATTGACCCGACGGGTCACTGTTTGTGTTGGCGCGGCGCCTCTAACGTTTGCTAACCGAAGCCTGATCGTCGCAGCGTCTACAAGCTGGATAAATGTTCCAAGACTGCCCGGGTTAGAACATTAAATAGCCTGAAAATTCGCGCTGACAAGTTTGGCACAGATAGTATCTGTTCATTCAATTCTAACTTCTTTGACACAAGCTTTCCTCTCAAAGAGCAGAATACTGGCTGTAATAGACCAAGCTGCCCGATATGGTTTGACGGATAGATCAGCAGAATGTTGGAGGGTTCATACCTCTTATTACATTCGACGTGAAGTACTTAAATTAAAGCTTGTAATATTTATTTATGAATTAACTTTGTATTTGTGCGCGTGCGTGTGTCTGTGTCCTTGTAAGTGTGGTATTATACATTTCGTGGAAGTCTTTTGTTTTCTATGCTCTTAAGGATAAGCAGCGCAAATAAGCTCAATCGTTTAGAAATTTGCCATGTATTTATCCTTCGACTTTTTTAAAACAAAAAATCCGTCATTTTCAAGGATTTTTAACCCGACTTCAAAAAAATGGAGGTGTCCGGTCAATTCGACCGTATATATTTTTTTATGTGTGCTCGCGGATAACTTCGTTGTTTACGAACCTATTTTCATGCTTCATTTTTTGTTTGATATGCATAATGTAATACTTCCCCGGAGGTCCCATTTAAATTATATCAAAATCGGTCAAGCGCTTTCTAGTTACTTTCCAATAACTGAAAAGTTTTACGTGTATCTGGATGACTTCCTGATTGAGGGTGAAGAAATCGGTGAACATACATAATGACAATTAAACCCGTGAGTAGCAAAGGTTAAGGTAGAAAAGGGTGAAAAAAAATGATCAGTGAATTAACCATGATAGTTCAAAAGTACATATTATCAAAATATTGTGCGCATGTAACCGACTTCGATAAGTTATTTGACACTTTTGAGTGTTGAAGTCGGTTCCATTTTTGGTAAATATTTGTTGGATATATTTATACAGTTTGTATTAAAATGAATGTCTCTAATAACGTGTACCCGGGGTGTATCCAAAGGGAGAATGTAGAAAATGTTACAATTTCGACAGGTGAAAGCGAAATTCCCTCAAACACATTAGAGCAGACATTACTCCCCTACGTGTTAGGTAATGTAGATAATACATTAATATGTATGAATCTCGTAGCTTGTTTGTGGGGAGAGCTTAGATTTTGAGGCGGTCTCGACACGATGAATAAAGAACGTTTGTCGTCCCAGTTACATGTTCTGAGGAACGATGGACTTTTCTTTCTGTATGGATTCACACATTTGGAACTGCTGATATCAGAAACCAGCTTTCTTGTTACTTCAACCCCCGCTGGAAGAAAGAAGTTTCAAGTTTAAAGCCTTTTTCCTTTTGTATTCTATCTCTTTTTTTATATATTTATTTATTAACATTCACACAAGGTCTTCTGGTCCCAAACTAGGCAGAGCCTGTACTATGGTAACCTGATGATATATATACATATACACACCCTGACACAGGTGAAACAGACATGTTCATACACACAAATGTTTGACCTGTCCGGGACTCGAACCCGGGACCAGCGGCTCAGAAGGCAGAGTGCTAGAAACTGCGCCAACCGGCTATATATATATAGGCTATATGACTCTTTACATGATCAGTTATCAAATAGTGCGTGGGAAAGCTTATAGTTTACCAGGTTAATGTTCTTCTGCCATGTAAATTGCAGAATGAAATGCTAGTGAAGCGACACTTCATGTAGAATGACTCCATATCAATGAACGGTTAAATTTATTTGGATGTTTTTTACAAAAATGCAATTAAAATGGTGAGTGGGGGTAGGAGGGTGAAAATACTTGATGACCAATTGTCATACAGCCATTTCGGAGGAATGCGGCCATAAACACTGTGACACAAGATTTTTATAAATTAGATAGATTGAAGGATGTTGCAAAACAAAGTACATACAGCCTTATTTTATCATGCTTATATATATTTACCAATGCCTGTAATGGAAGTACACAAGCACTTCGGAATAGCAGTCTTCTATAAAGATTTCTTTTGTGTTCGGCTCAAAGTGTAGTAAAAAGTTGCTTGAATTCTGCATGTATTTAAATAATAATAAAAATGCGCTGGGGCTTGGCGCAATAAATGTCTGTAGAGGTTTCCACGGAGTTTGATTTAAATAATGGATTAAGAGAGTTCATTTACCTGTTTTCTGGAAAGGCCACAACAGAAATGCTCATATCCTCGTATTCTCATTACATTGACATTATACCCCCTTATTAATAAACATTGATTAAGCTGCGAATAGTAATTCAGTGTTTTGTTTCGTTCTTTCAACGTTAAATTGTCATATAAGCGATAAAGACAAAACACTGAATAACGATTCAGAGGTTATGCTACGTTTATTAATAAGGGAGATAGTGTATATACACATACACTATGAAAGTATTATATAGTTCGTAGGTAGAAATATAGAAGTAGGCTATTTTTCAGACATAATAGGTAGTAGATATGCCCCGCGGTTTCACCCGCGTGCATTACGGTTTTTCCGCTACCTTATTATCCAATGGGAACTATACTTCTTCCGGGATCAAAGTAGCCTATGTGTTATTCCAAGGTCTAACCTATCTCACTATCGAATTTCATCGAAATTGATGCTGCCGTTTGAGCGTGAAGGAATAGCAAAACACACACACACAACACACACACACACACACACACACTCACTCTCTTTCTCCTTTATAATATAATATATATAATTTTCTCGCTAAATAAATATTTAGCGAAAAGGTTAGCGTCGGTATTTCATAATATATTAATTATGTATCAAGTAATTCGGTTGCACCGAAACAATTGAATTACATGTAAAACATATTGAGCAACAAGTATATAATTGCAATTAATAAAGTAGCATATTTTAAGTCAAGTATCAGCCAATTATAGATTAAAAAAGTTATAGTGATTTCCATACAAAGTTATTTTTGTTACCATTTCCTAAGAAAAATAGAATCATCTGTTGTACGATTCACTTTTAATCCTCAGACTAGCGCAAGCAACATATATACATATATATATATATATATATATATATACATTTTACTAATTAATAACTACTACTAATTTAACTAATAATGTAGCATATTATATGTTAAGTACCAGGCAATTATAAATTAAAAAAGTAATTGTTGCCCTAGCACAGCAAAGTAATATCTGTATACAATCATCTCTTACACGAATTACTTCCAGCACAAACAAAATATTTCCATAGAAATTGAAGTCATTGGATATTGGGTCATCGGGTCAAATGGCTGCCATATATTAAATATTTATTTTCTATAAAAATCAAATCCAATAATGCTCTCCGAGTCAGCATACAGTGCCTACGAGTGAAACATTGCGTGACTGAATCGCGATGCTATCGTCCTGATAGCCGCCCCTCGTTATCAGCGGCCCTTGGCCAGGAAATAAAACATTCTCCCAGTACTGATTACCAAATGTTATGTTGGAGGACTAGGGACTGATATGGCATTCCAATGTCTTTATTTTTATACTACTTAGAGATTTAGGTAAGTTCCGTTTTCATTAGCATTTATGCCCTAGTACACAAAGGCCTTTCTTTATGAATGTTCTTTATTAGTCTTTTGACCCACTTTTTATTATTCATCTTTTTTTATTCTGATAGTTTTGGAATGAACTGTTGTGTGGCGCTATGAATTTGTCATAAAAAACTACTTGTCACACACACGTATAGAACATTTATTTATTTTTTATAAGTTTATTAGAACTTCAGTCATTTTGAAACTGAGTAAAAAGAAAGATTTGATTTTGAAAAAGTATAGGAGGTATAAAGGAGGGTCTCATGGAAGAATTAGTCTAATATAAGTTTAATCAGTAGAGTACTGTTGCTAAATTGTTAAAAAATACACCTTCAAAAAGTGGAAGTCTATTTCAATAGTTTTTAGTTTACGCAATTACTTTGATTTTGAAAACAGGTATTGTATAAATAGTCGAAACACGCTAGATGTAGTTTTGGAAAGATATTGGTAAGGCAGGTAATTAAAGTATACATTATATACATTAAAGTAAAACTTTTCGTATAAAACATGTATCACCTGCTGTTTATTGGTATGTGCTAGTGTCTATAAAATATATCGTAAATGGAACTCATTTGAAACAATTAGGGTCCCGTAGGATTTCAACCAAATGAACCCTTTTAATGAAATGTAACCTCTACCCTACCCGAAGACCGCATACACAAATAGAGTGTTTAAAGAAGATTCTTTTAACGCCGCAATACGTTTATCTTATACTTAAAATTAAACAAATTTACTACTGATTTTCCGAAGCCGTGGCCATGGCTTCGGCTCTAGGTCAGCTGTTAAACTGACAGACGCTGGTTCGATCCCCACCAATGACTTGACTTTCTTGTAAAGATAACACCGGTATCATATTGATACCGGTCATGCGACGGTCGCCGTGGCGCAATGGTTAATGTCATTGACATGACTCCTGTGTCCCCGGTACCCTGGGTGCGAATCCCGGCAGGGGCAAGCATTTATGTAGATGTGTGTCTCGGGTCTTGGATGTTTGTGAGCTGTGATTGTGTGTGTCCATGCCTCCCGCGATACAGGGAATCCTAGTGCGGGGGCCTGTGTGTGAAAAAAAAATCCTGACTACCTACCACCGTCAATTTTGATAAACGGTGACCAAATGCTCAGGCACAGTCCTTGAGAGACTACATCACATCCTGATGAGATTGCATCATGCAGATGTAGTAGTCAAACGCTAGCTAGATCTAAAAAGTTTTAAACAAAGAAATCTTAATCTTAAGACCTCAACTGATACATGTAATTCAAGTCACATACTCTTTCTGTCCTTTAAAACATTTTCAAAAGCGTGCAAAGAAAGAAAATAAACTTCCCTTTTTCGAAAATCTTGTAACAAAATTCACCTAACTGTTGATTTACCGAAGCCAATGCGGCAATGCATTTCATGCATCCAATCTAGTGTCAACTCGAGTTCTATTCAATGCAGTTTCTCCTGAATCTGTAGCGTGTACTAAAGTGTAAATAGAATTGTTTCAATAGAAAATAGCGGAACTCCAAACAATTTAACTCTTTTTACACCATTCCGATATGTACCAGTTAACTTGCAGTTAACTTTGGGATTGTATTGTGAAAGCTTTGTTTGGTATCATCTCTATTTGCTATTAATGTATATGATAAGTACAATTCTGGGCACGCTGCCGGCCGGTAGCGGGTTAGAACATTTGAGTTATCTATAGGCTACCAATAGCTAGTGGATTGCTCAAATGTTATTGTAGTAGCTGCAGTATTGTAATTAGTTATTAGTATTTTATTTCAATAAAGGCATTTGCCCAATTTTATGTAATGCTCCTTTTTGCATTTATTATTCTAAAACTATAACTCCTTTCATCATCATCATCATCATCTCATCAATGGGGCTTCCACTGCTTGACATATGCCTCCCCCATATAGGGAGGATTTGCCAATACTCGCCATGCTTGGCAGGCGGGTTGGCGAGCGCAGTATGATATCCGATATATTAATTACTCCTTTAGTGTTGAATTAATTAAATGTGTTCACATGTGTTCTAATGCTCCAGATACATGTAGTCTTATTGTATTCCTCTTTTTTTTTCAATTATACCATTAGGCCCTACTTGCGTCAGCTTAATAATCCGAGATTTATTCGTTAATCTCGGACTAAATCACAAATTTAGAGGGAAAAATCGTTATATATTTTATCTGAAGTTCGGCGTGAAGCGAAGCTAGTTTAGTGCTGAGAGCGTCGGCTGTCAAACAGACAGACGTTGATTCGATGAATCGCAGTAGTGTCCATAGTTTATAACGCTAACGTCGTGGTTAGACCCACAACAAGCCTAGTTAGATAAATAGAAGTAGAATTTAAAATATATCAAATTATTATTAAATAGAATTACCCAATGGGTCCAGACACCTCCAGTTTAAATATCATTCGACATTCTAGGTCGAGTCAAATAGTAGTCGGTGGCAAAAAAATGCCGTCAAAATTACAGTGAAAAGTATTTTTCATTTGTGTTCCCATTGTGCAGCTATTTAAATAGGTAGTCCGTAAACATAGCTTTACGATTTCAGTGGAATTTAAACTCTAAGGCTTTCACGGCCGGCGTTGCATGTTGTATGTATTGCTTCCGGGCTGTTTGGCCGTGGTCTATGTGAAACTTTTGTTCCAGACGTTTCGTCGATCACAGGAAATACACAAGCGACTCAAGACTCCACATCAGTATCAGAGAAGACACCGCGAAGGAGAGTTCTACGCTCTTGTCGCCGCTCGGACCTGAACCACTGAAGATGTCGACCGCAGTGATCGACGAAACGTCTGGAACAAAAGTTTTGACATAGACCACGGCCAAACAGCCCGGAAGCAATACATACAACATCAGTGGAATTTGTTTGAAAAGTTCATGGCAACACTGAGCAATGTGTAATTATAACAGGCGAAGTCCAATTCACTTCAGTTATTGTACGTATCTGCAACGTTATCGTTAGAATAGGTTGGAACTATAAGACCACTATTACTGAAAAGTGTTTTGCGTTTATATTATAATAAACTAGCTGCGCCCCGCGGTTTCACCTGCATGCACAACGTTTTTCCCACTAACTCAGTTAACCCACGGGAACCATACTTTTTCCAGGACAAAAAGTAGCCATGTCTTTCAAATTTTATCTAAATTGGTCAAGCCGTTCACTCGTGATGCCATGATCAAAGGACTAGGTAGACATTATTAATTAATATTTTTTTCATTACCTTTGAATACATACACCCGTGTTTATTTATAGATACAGGTTTATAGATATAGGTATATTATAGGCAAGACATTTCTCCTATGCAAAAAAATATTGTCAATGTTAATGTTTCGATATGACGAATAACTTAAAATACTAAGTATCTACCTTTACAATCTTGATATGCAAGCTATATAAAAAAGTACGATTGAAATTAAAACTAAAGTTTATAAATCTATTACATTCATGAAATTCGGGATATATAACAGATAACGGTTTATTCCCTATTAAAGTGATTCGCGCGTCAGGTACCGCCGAAGGCACCAAGCACTTTAATAATTGTACATTGAAGAGGGTACTTTTAAATCTAAAAGTGCTACGGATTATCCTGCAGTTATAAATGAGAATCGTAATTCCCCGCATTCAATTACCCGAGGGCTATTGTTCTTTGAAAGCCCTTTGAAAATATTAGCTCTCTGGAGATTTGCCTCTACGCTCTGACTAAAGTGGACAAGGCGTTGTCGCCCCTGGCCCTCTGTAAATAGCCCAGTTGATTGCAAATTACATTAAAATGTACCTTTTCAACTCAACCTCTATTTGAATTATAAATGAATGTATAAAAAAATATAATGAAAATCTTTTTGATGTTGATCAGACTTCTTTATTATATATCGTTAATGAAAAGTTGCAGACAAAAGATGTTTAAGATTGAATCGATCGGACCTATTATAGGTATTTTCAAAGCATCTGACAACAAAGAGACAAAGATGTGCTGTTCGTGCGAGGACAAAGCCTACATACAATAGCGAAAGATGTTGGCAGCGGAGAAAAATGAAACACAATATTGCACACTTCACCTCAACAAATTCTCTTCATATTTCAGCGATGGCATCTTTCAGAAACACTGCAGATGTGCTAGTCATTTTGTACAAATGCTGCGCAATATAGTGTCTCTATTGACTGGAATCCAACTCCAAGCACATAAAGGGCATCGACGACAAAAGCGTCAGTTTTCGTAAAAGAAACGCGCTGGAAGTCATAGAAATTAAATTTTGTATCTCGGAAGAAGTTCGCCGCTTCGACGGCGCCGGCCCCTTTGTCCCAGCAAACAATATCTCACGAATAAGCTATTCACTCATATTTCATTCGCATAACAATGACCGCTCCTCCGTTGTATCCGATATTCGATGAGAGAATAACAACATCCAGCTTAATGGCGAGCTGTCAATAAAAATAAATAACGATATGGCTAATCCGCGTAACGTATTCCAGCTATAGCGGCTAATTCATTATGCATGCCCGGTGGCACCGCAATTCCTTTTGCAAATGTTTATTGTTTACCCTAAAGCGACAGGGGAAGCCTTGCCATGCGTTCCTATTAATAACCTCTTTACGACATAGGCACGTCGACGTTTAGACAAAAAGCTCGTAAAGCCACAAATGCGGTCCGAACATCGTTAACCGTTCGTCAGCCTACGAGCGACGGCAAAGGTCCGTCAGATTGCAAATTAAATTAGAACATTCAACTGAACCTGTTTGTGTACGGTCCTTAAATGTGAAATTTCAAGGGGATGCTTAATTCATGAATCTTTGCGAAGTTTGACCATTCAATTTACATTTTGAAACTGATGCTCGAATTGCGCATTTACATTCGCGTCGTTGCCGCCGCGGGTGTGTACTGCATTTTTATTTACTTTACATTTTGTTTTTTATGAGAACAGCAGAGAGAGAGGGGCGATTAAAGAAATGGGGTTATTTATGTTCGTGAACTCGATCCGTTGGTGTTTACCAGTAGAGCCCACTGCCCCTCGTAAATCGTTTAAAGGCTGGGCGTTCTCCATCCTCAAGATGAATGCCCTTGTCAGACTGATATATTTACTGTCCGCCACACAGCCCTACTCCTGCTTCTGTTTTACATTTATTTGCTGTGTTTTAAAAAGAGCACGTGCTTTATAAATGTTATGAATGTGCTGTGAGATAATCGTTTAGGTTTTGCATTTAATTTCGGTGTTTTCAAATTACCTGAAGTATATTCTATCTTCTGGTTGGGACGCCTCGGTGTCCGCGTGCACTATTACATAATCATTTATTAATTGTAGGTTTCAGGGATACGTACATATATTTAAATTATTCTATAAAATTAATCACCATTTCTAAAACGAAATTTACGTTTATCCATACAGTATCAAGCCCAGTTCAAGCGCACCTATAAATACACAAGTGACTCCACATATGTAACAGAGAAGACGCCGCGAAGGAGAGTTCTACGCTCTTGTCGCCGCTCGGACCTGAACCACTGAAGATGTCGACCGCAGTGATCGACGAAACGTCTGGAACACAAGTTTCATTTAGACCACGACAAACAGCCCGGACGCAATACATACAACATACAGTATCTTTTTCTCAGTGTTGCAATAAAACACGTTACATATATATAGCAACTTATTTGTTGAAGTGCCGTAACATATTATTGGAATACGGAAGGTCGCCATGCCTCAGTGGTCAGCGATATGACTTTTAGTCCCCGGGCGGGTTTGAATCGCGGCAGGGGCAAACTTTTGTGTGATGAGCATGCATGTGATATTATTTGCGTGTGTCCATGCCACCTGCGATACAGGGTATCCGAGTGTGAGAAATAAAATTAGTGGAACTGTAAAATTGTGAGTTCCACGTATGGATCACACGACACACTCATGAACCCGATGCATTCATCGAAAATAGTCGTGATCGGCCGGAACTGCCTCCACCTTTTTTCTACCCCCAACAAAGCAATGTTATCGTGTAAAAGAGTAATAAAAGCTAACTGTGCTGCAGCAAAAGTGGCTTTAAAATCTTGAACCACTTAATACTAGAGCTGTGATCGTCAGTTATGGTATGGACTCCACCTATAAACCCGTGTACGAGTTATGGCCTGATTCCTGTCACGTAAAGCTTTTATTAGTTTATTGCGTAATGGGTTTACTTCATTCGATAACAGGGACGGTTGATTTGTACAATTGCTTTTGAAGTTTCCAGTGCCAAAGTCGTATAAGTAAGCGTGTTGCCTTTGCGACGTAGAAATACCATCAGAATTCTACGTAACATTGAATTTAGCGGAATAAGCCGCATTTCTTTAACCTTCTTAGGGTAACCCTTTTAACATACATGTTTGGAACTTATCCATTTAGGTCGCTTTTCGATTTTCACATTTCCAACAAATATAACTTATGCGTGGTAAAAGACGTCTATTCCTAACAAGTCGGTTTAGGGCCATTGGGCGGAAGATTTTGCTCAATTTACAAGTATTTTAGTGCTACAGTACACTCACCTTTTTTACTTTGTCGGTGATCCCTCTCTTAAGTTCCCTAACCGAATCGTAACCAACGGAACCATATCATCTGACTAAGCTTTTCACAAATTTATTCATTGCCACACCGGATTTTCATCCATTTAACAAATAATACAATTGAAAAAAGTTATTAATAAAGGGGTTTCCATTTTGTTGTGTTTTTGAATGTTTTCTTCATTTTAATAATATTAAAAAATATAAAACGTATAGTCTAAAAACTTTACATACATACTTCCACCACTTAACCGTGGAACATTCTAAAATGTTTTTAAAATTTTCTTCAAAATAACAACAAATATTTAACTGATTTACATCAAATTTCTGTGGGTCTATGGATATTTATATTTCAAATCAGTTCATAAAATTAAATGACGGCATTGTGACGAAAAACCAATTTATTCTTAGAAAACGTTTTAAAATTAAGAAGAATTACTGAACCAATGGCCCTAATTCTGATAATACCTCGAACTAGCTAAAATTTTCTACTATCCTTCAAAATGAAATAGCTTGTATTCTATCTATGCTAAAATTCGAATTCGTATAAATCCACACAATGCTTTTTCTAATATTAGATGAGTTTTATTCAGTTGCTGGCCAATCACTTTAGTCGGCACCAAATAAGTGGCGACCTTTTTACCTATTACTACCCGTAATTTTATTAATAAATGTCATACTGCATTGTACCTTATCATCATCACATAAGAACTTATGTTACTTATATTATTTTTCAGAATTTAAGTTTAGTTTCGTTGAGCAAGAGAATCACTACGTGCTTATGATTTTTTTATGAGATCAGTCTGAAAGTATATCCTAACGAGTTTCTTTTTTCTTTCAGTTCCATTCCAAAAATTACGAAGTTCTGAGTTAACAAGCATACAAAATACAACTGAATTGAGAAAATTTTCCAATTTTCGGAAATCTATTAAATAATAGTGTATCTTATATTGATGGTACATATTTACGGAACCTTTCGCTTACGATTCCGACTCGCGCTTGACTGGTTTATTAGCGAAGTTCTAGAGCTTGATGAAATTAATGTGGTTAGTGTAAACAATTTAGAAACGAAAGTCTGAATGACTTTCGTTTCTAAATTGTTCGTTCTAAATTCTAAATTGTGTAAACTTTATGCTGTCAAGTCGCACGGTTTTAAACCAAAATTATTCCAAGTTTAAAACAGAATGAACGTACGATATGTATTTGTATTTACCTACCTTTTTAGTCTAGGTTGTTCCAACAAGACCCTTGTCATCTTGTCACATAACAATATCTGTCTAACTTCATTTAGCCCTCATCTACACTCGAAATAAATGTTGATTATATTTTTCAAATTAGTTTAATTTTAAAAAAATAGATTTTAATATCGATGTGAACTAAATGTTATTGTTGTAAAAAATGAAAATAGAATATTATAAAAAAAATGTTTAAACAATAAATGTTATACAATACTTAGAACAAAATTTCGGATTTCGCTCGTCGAAGTGTTACCCATAATACGATCTTAACATATTAGGGCACGTACCCATACTTCGTGACCCATTTTTTACAATATTTTATGCCCCTCCCTGCCTTCGGTGGCCAACCGTGGTATTTTGAAGACTCCCCTCCTCGACTCGGTTTGTTATGTTATCTTTTGTGTATAGGTAGATAAAAACGTTGCGCGCCATATTTGAATATACTTAGCTCAAAAAAGCATGAGATTTCCCTAGACGATATTGACTACGTGACGAAAACTTAAACCCTCCTCCCGCCCTTGTGACCAAACGTGGTATTTTGAAGACCCCGCCCTTCCCCCCTCTGAAAAGGTCACGTAGCATGGGTACGTTCCTTTACTTTGGTAGACCCTCGTCGACAGACCCCCGAAAGCCGTTGTACTCATAGCAGAAGGTGAGCGACGACGGGAAGGATGACGGTGCCTTCGTTACCAAGACGTGCTCAAGACTTGCAGCGAATTGACATGGCGCTCCTCTATACTTTGTTTGCCGAGAATCCTACTAATATTATAAATGCGAAAGTATGTGTGTATGTTTGTTACCTCTTCACGCTTGAACAGCTTCACCGATTTCGATACAATTTGGTATGGAGATAGCGTATACCCTAGATTAACACATAGGCTTATTTTCATCACCACGCGGGTACAACTGCGCAGTGTCTAATAATAGGAAAATCAAGGACTGCACGTCAGTTGTCACAGATAACGAACATAGGACGCGTGCACGCTGCGATCAAATATCAGTCTTATCTGTCAGTTGTGCAGTGCGGACGTGTCGTTTAGTCCTGTTTCTTAGTATTTGATTTAAGGTTGATCTTTGGCCCAAGGTTTACTTATTGGATTGTTTCCTATTTACCTCGTGACTTGGCGTGTATCTTGGACAGTGATTCAGTTTTACGATGGCTTGTGCACCAGTGAACTGGAACAACGATGATATACAATATGTATAATTCTTCCGTTGAAGTTACATCTAATGCATCTGACTGGCCGGTTGGCGCAGTTGGTAGCACTCTGCCTTCTGAGCCGCTGGTCCCGGGTTCGATTCCCGGACAGGTCAAACATTTGTGTGTATAAACATGTCTGTTTGACCTGTGTCTGGATGTGTATATGTACCTATATAAGTATATATATCAGTCATCAGGTTACCATAGTACGGGCTCTGCCTAGTTTGGGACCTGAAGTCCTTGTGTGAATGTTAATAAATAAAAAAAAATTAGTTGTCTGTAAAGTCGGTTTACGGACGATAGATTTACGTGATAACGACATAATCATGTATGACATTGACATTGACATTGACATTTGACATTTGACATTAGACCTTTGACCTTTGACCTTTAACCTTTGACCTTTGACATTTGACATTTGACATTTGACATTTGACATTAGACTTTTGACTTTTGACTTTTGACTTTGACTTTGATTATATTATCTAGATCTAGATAAAACTTAGGTGGAACGTTACAGGAATGTTACCGTTACTATTTTTCATTTTGGCATTCATCAATTTATAAAACGTTATCACGTCAAAATGCATAGTCGAACGATATTTTGAAAGCATGGAAATCCATGCTTTCATAATATCGTTGGTCGATGCATTTTTTATGTCTAATGTCTAATGTCTAATGTCTAATGTCTAATGTCTAATGTCTAATGTCTAATGTCTAATGTCTAATGTCAAATGTCAAATGTCAATGTCATACATGATTATGTCGTTATCACGTAAATCTATCGTCCGTAAACCGACTTTACAGACAACTAATTTTTTTTTTAGTGTACAAGATTGTAAAAGATGAGGACATCAGCAGTCTTCTTCGAGCGTTCTCCTCCTAGCGAAGGGTGTCGGAGTATTGGACGTATCGAACTAGTGAAGTGCCGAAATAGTGAGACTCTCGTATATATATATTATTATGTACTTATATAATATAATATATATAAATGTATACTCTTAGTATTGTAACGTTTATACATTAAATTCCCAACATTTTTGCATAAAGCAACTATTTTTTTTCTGCTACATCGCTACTATTTTACTTTCACCTCCTGGATAATTAGTAGAAAATGTTACCTAACCTTAGGCTCTCCAAGTATAATTAAGCTAACGTACTAACGTGCTAACCTATAAATAAAACATATGAATTATTATAGCAATTCACAACTCAAGATCGACTAGTTATTCAGACATGTGACTTGACTTGACCAATCTCGTCGGTCAATATTGCGAAGTCTATTCGAGATCTCCTCGGGGAATTCACTGGTTCAACCTCTTCCGTTGATCGATTTCCCCGCGCGCTTTCAAATAGCGAACTCGCTCGAACTTATACATGATGTAATATTTATTGTGACGTGGGACGTAAGTTGTTATGATTATGTCAAAGAATGAACGAGTCTAAGGAATTTTCTTGAAAGTTGCTGTGTTTCGAAGCGATGGGAGCGTCGGCTGTCAAACTGATGGACGCTGATTCGATCCCCACCGACGGCTTGAGTTACCGGTGAAGGCAACACCGTTATCAAATTACAAGCATGCTCGTAGTGTACTTTCGAGTACTTGCCTGGCTAGCCACCACAATTATGTTCAGACAGCAATTCTTGAGTCTTCTGTACATCTTCGACCACATCGTTTCTATCAAGTGAGATAGTGCTCGAAACACTAGATCTTAGTTACAAAAAATGCATCTACACGGCTGCTAAAGGCCAATACTCAATTTTAAAACAATAGTTCTTATTTCTAAAACAACATTTTTCTTAGATAATATTTAAACCTGTAAGATAGCGGAATATTTCAATAAACGGACTGATTTATTTCATAATAATATGTATTCTTTAGTTTTGAGCTTACGGTGTAGGCATTTCGACCGTATATTTTTTTATATATGTGTTCGGGGATAACTTTGTCGCTTATGAACCAATTTTTATAATTCTTTATTTTTTTGATAGAGTATACGTCCGAGGTATTTACATTTCCCAGGTCCCATTTAAATTTCATCAAAATGGCTAAGCGGTTTAATGAGTTACAGACCAATAATAAAAGGTATTACGTCTATCTGGGGACTATCTTATTGAGGGTGACAATTGGTCCCGTGAGTAACAAAGGTTACTGAAAAGGGTGAAAATTTTGATTTACCAAAAACTGGTAAAAAAGCTTAGTTGAAGTCGGTTCCAGTTTTTCGTAAATATTTTTTTATAACTACTGTGACTTTACGCCATAAATATTATCTAACCGCATAGGCAGGTAAGTAACTGCTTGTTACGGAGTGGATCGCGCCCGTCGGCTAACATAAAAACAATCAGATGAAGAACTTCATAGCAAATCGAAACCGTTCGAAGCGCAATTTTCCAGCAAATATCACGCGATTCCTATTGTCTGATTGCCGGTTCTTAAATAATAATATAATATGTTTACTGGTAGAAAATAAAACTTTGGTTGTCAACATTTTTCAAATAAAACCTCTATGTTGTGATTATCCCAAGGACACAGAAGATTTATATATTATCTGGGACCAACGAATGTATGCGTCTAAATGGTATTGGTATGGATCAGGGACGGTTCTCGTATTGGCTTTTAGGCAAATTGGATTCAACTGGATCAGATATAAACAGCACTTTTCAAATTTAGACTCTGGTATCATTGAATAATGGGAGAATTTAGAACAACTTCTGAACATCGGCTTTCATTATCATTATTATTTCAGATTTAGGTCCTTCGGTGTTGGATTATCGAGTCTTGATATCTATAAGGGCCGGGGGAAGCGGCCTGCATCCAGCCATCTCCGGCTACCATTTTATCAGGCTGTATATATCTTGTCGGTGGACGTTCTATGCAATGCTTGGATGTCTGTCACCTTCACTTGTGAACATTTCGACTCCAACAGTTCTACGTGATTAGTGCCCTTCCCACTGCTATTTCAACTAGCTACCCCGGGCTGTTTCTATACGCTTTTCCTAGTTTCTGGTTTAATCTTGATGAGAAACTTCAACCCTATTCTTCTGCATAGCTCATTGCACAACGTTGATCTCCCTTATATTTTTTGTATAATATCCCTCTAGGTATACGAAAAAATCCACTCAATATTATGAATATAGTCACTCTGATAGGTTTGTTTTTCACTTATAAATAATAATGGTTTCATTCTTAAAATAATGTACTACACGAAAAATTTAAAAACGTAAGGTTTCCAGTGAAAATCTCTCGAACTTTTGTGTATTTTATTTTAAAAAAAACCCTCTAAACGAAATGTTTTAGACAGGAAATTTTTTATCCTTTCACACCTACGCAATTAGATAATGGTTTCCGAAGGTTCATGTAGTAATGGTCTAAAGATTTATCTCGGGTTATTCGTTTCAGTGCACATAATAATTATCATAAGCTTCTACGAGCCGATGGTCACCAATTATAAAAAAATGGATTAACGCGTGCACGGTGAAGATAAAGAAATCGAGTTATCATTGTTTTTACTTGCAATTCGACCAAATGTCCATAATCATAAGTGTTGATTTATTTGATTTCCGCTTATTTAAAATTAATCTTTTCGAACACAAAATGGCGGTGTTACCTTACGGCTAGAGACGCCATGTTATTTCCATTTTTATTTCTTGTTATAACTCAGACAGAAGTGCTAGGAGACAGACGTATACCTTTCTAATTTATAGGAAAAGGATAATACATCAGTGCAGTTTAATATCCTTACCAGTTTGTTATTTCCTTCCTTAATATATACATAAATACCAATAATAAGAGATTATAATAAGAGAGATGGTGTGGCAACTTTTACTATACAACGACGCCCTCCTGTACGTCTTTGAAGTGCCAAAATATCCTTGTCGTACGATAATATTTATATACTTTTAAAAATATATATATATATATTAACATTCACACAAGGTCTTCAGGTCCCAAACTAGACAGAGCCTGTACTGTGGTAACCTGATAACATATATATATACTTATATACATATACACACCCAGACACAGTTCAAACAGATATGTTCACACACACAAATGTTTGACCTGTCCGGGAATCAAACCCGGGACCAGCGGCTCAGAAGGCAGAGTGCTAACAACTGCGCCAACGACTGCGCCAACCGGCCAGTCAAAGGTAAGGTCGTACTGTAAATAATTTGGACTTTGAACTTTATCTTTGTCATTCAAGGCTAAGATTTTATTGAAACGAAAGCTATTTTTGTTTATACCCTTAGTTGCGGATCGAAATAAGCGGTAATAAATCTACGGGCTTATCGCTATACGCCCACGTCCAACCTATTACGAGTCTGTCTGTAAGTCCGCACGCACCTTGGACCACTACAGATTTATGAGCCACTAACGTACCCCAAAATAATTATTGTACCATCGGAAAATAAATTGGGTTTCAATTTTGTTTTTTAAATTTTACCAGCTGCGCCCTGTGGTTTTGCCCGCGTGGTGATGAAAAACGGTGATAATGGTGATGTTGAAAATATATAATAGGCTATATAAATATAGCCTATGTGTTAATCCAGGGTATAAGCTATCTCCATACCAATTTTCATCGGAATTGGTGTAGCTGTTTCATCGCGAAAAAATTAACAAACAATACACACATACACAAACTTTCGCATTTATGATATTAGTAGGATTGAATCGCATTACGGAGTAGTTAAATTTTACTGACTAAACAACATGATTTTTGCATACTGTGTGCTGAACAGACATTTACATACCAATATATTTTTATACTTAGATCTAGCACTTGTGTGTTTTTATGTATTTCATTCGATGGTCAGTGACGATGTCTTGCAGGAATTATGCTAGACCAAGAATGTTAAGGAAAAGTTCTCGGATGGACAGACTGGCAAGCGCAGCATAGGACGGCCACCAACCAGGTGGACAGACGACCTGACTAAGATCGCAGGAACTTGACGCAGGTGAGATAGTGGTCAAACGCCGGCCTATTCCCAATTAAAAAAAAAAAAAAAAAAGGCCGCTTCCAACTACTCCTTGTGGAAATAGGTGGGGGAGGCATATGTCCAGCTGCGGACTTCCTATGGCTGAGATTATGATGATGATGATGATGAAGAATGTTAGCTGGATCACAAGGACAATTACAAATATAAAATGTTCGTTTATTGCCGTAAATTATAAGGTTTTTTTTTTGTATGCCAGGGGAACTATCAATTTTTTGGGATAAAATGTAGCATATGTATATGTGTGCAAATTTATAATTGTGTCACAGAACATCAGGAGCATACGGAAGAATTTTGATTCATTTGTTGTATTTCTGACGCGTCTCAACTTTTTACCTGATCTTATTATTTTGACTGAGTGTTGGCTTGATTTACATTTTACTGGAGTGTTATTGGATAAATACTTTTGTACTTTTACGAAACGGTATCAAAATCAAAATGATGGAATTGTAGTTATGATCAAATCTGGTATGCAGATAAGCGTGACTGAACCTTCTTTAATAGAAGGGTCTGGCCTCCTAATAAAAATCGCAAATGAATATTCAATTCTGGCAATCTACCGCTCACCTTCTTCCTATAGTATAGATAATTTCTTAGTTTCTCTAGAAATGATACTAAAGGGAATGAAAGGACAGAACTGTGTGATAGCTGGTGATATGAATATTGATATCAAATTGAATTCTAAAGATCCCAGAGCAGACCAGTACCTAGAACTACTTGCTTGCTATGGTTATGTGCCAGGGCATCAAATTCCCACTCGCCTTTTCAATTGCTTGGACCATGTTTTTATTAAAAGCTCCCAGCAATCCTCAACAGTAGTTTGCTACAATAATGTAACGGACCATGACGCTATAATAGTCGCCATAGCTGGAAAACCAAACGACATTTGCTATGATGACAGAAAAGTTACAAAAGTTGATTATGCTGGTGTTATAAATGATTTAAAAGATATTGATTGGGCAAATTTTTACATGCACATCCATCCAAACGAAGCGGTCACTGATTTCGTGAATATTTTAATTAAAATCGTTGAATCTCATACTACCATACAATTAGTTCGTAACTCGAAAACTATACGAAAGTATTGGATTACACCAGGTTTAATAAAATGCATTAAAAAAAGAGATGTCCTGCAGCTAAGATGTAAACGGAAACCGAATGACCTAAAACTAGAAGAAAAGTACAAAAAGTACAGAAATCTTTGTAATAATATCCTCCAAAATCTAAAAAAAGAATATAACTCCAACAAATTGAAAGCTAATATTCGAAATAGTAAAAAGTTATGGAATACTCTAAAAGAAGTTTGTAACATTGGGAAGGTGAACAGTAAAAACACGGACTTACTGAAAGGCGCTCCTACCCCCCTCCAAGCGTTAAATAAGGTAAATGACTACTTTGCCAACGTAGGGGGAAAACTGGCTAAGAATATTCTGGATAAATTACAGACCGCCGAAGAAGACCTGGCCAGTTCAATAGTACCCCAAAAACCGCCTTCCAATTCTCTGTTTTTGGCTCCAACCGACCCAGCCCAAATTTCAAGTATAATTGCCAAGCTCAAAACACACTCAGCTCCGGGAAGTGATAAGATTACTAATCTGTTACTAAAATCAGCTAAGCACATACTAGCTGCTCCTATCTCATTCATCTGCAACCTAAGCCTAGAACTGGGTATTTTTCCAGATACCCTCAAGGTTGCAAATGTGTGTCCTATACACAAAGCAGGAGATACAGAAAATCCATCTAACTATCGCCCAATATCTCTGTTGACTTCTTTATCAAAGATTTTAGAAAAAGTTGTTAACAAGTGCCTCATTAGTTTTCTTGAAAAGGAAAACGTTCTTTCTTCCAATCAATACGGCTTCCGTGTCAGTAGGTCTACTGAAGACGCTGTCTCATCTTTGGTTGACTTTGTTGCTGGTAAACTGGATTCAGGTCAAAGATGTGTTGGCGTTTTCCTTGACCTAGCGAAGGCCTTTGATACCGTTTCTCGACCGATACTACTTAAGAAACTGGAAGGCCTTGGAGTCCGTGGAACTGCACTAGATTGGTTCCACTCGTACCTTTTTGAACGGAAACAGCGTGTACAAATCAATGAACACTCTAGTGACCTCCAAAATGTATGTTTTGGAGTTCCCCAGGGTAGTGTGCTTGGTCCATCATTGTTTATTATATATATGAACGATCTCTGTCTCCTTAATATCCCAAATGCTAAGCTCCTTGCATTTGCGGATGATACTGCTGTCATCTTTCATGGAGAAAGTTGGGATGCACTAGCCAAGACTACAAACGATGGACTGCGCGAGATAGTGAAATGGCTACAAACAAATTTGCTTACACTAAACTCTGATAAAACTAAAATACTTGCGTTTCATGTTTCAAGTCGTACTGCGCCTCCAAATTCAATGTGTATTAAATTACACAATTGTAGTATTGCTGCACAAGACAACCTATGTAATATGTGTCCCGTACTAGAAAAAGTAAAGCATGTTAAATATTTAGGAATATACATTGATGAACTCTTGTCTTGGACCAAACAAATAAGTGCTTTACGTAATCGCTTAAGAAAATTACTTTATGTTTTCAAAAAACTGCAATCTGTGGCAGATGTTAAAATTATAAAAATGGTCTACGCAGCCCTGTGCAAGTCACTTCTAAACTACTGTGTAACATCATGGGGTGCTGCATACGCTACTCACCTAATGCCAGCAGAAAGAGCCCAGCGCGCTGTACTTAAAGTAGCACATAAAAAGCCTTTTAGGTACCCTACAAATGACTTGTACAGGGACACCAAAGAATTAAGGGTACGACAACTATTTGTGCTCGCGACTGCTTTACGCTTTCACAAATCCGCCCAACAAACCATGAAAGGTAATCCATTGAAACCTAAACGTCTGCAAAAATGGGAAACAGTGACAACAAGACGAAGAATCGGACAAAAATGTTTTAATTATTTGGGATCGTATATTTACCAACAATTAAATAAAACACTAAACATATTGCATGATACTAATTATGTAGCCAAGCGCAAAATAACGGAATATCTAGTGACATTAGACCAGTCAAGCACAGAAAAACTGCTTAGAATTAATATATAATTTCTTTATGCTATATTCATTTTATTTGATTGTTTTATTTATTTTTTTATTATTTGATTGTTTTATTTCTTATTTTTTGATTGTTTCATTTTTCATTAATTGTATTCTACTAAATTTAATTATTGAACTTTCAGCACAAACTCACAAATATTCAAAAATAGAACTATTTGGAAGCGAGCTAGCCCTCACAGACTCAGGGTATCCTACCGTGAGAGCTAGAGCTCAAACAAACTAACTTAGTTTAAAAATGCATGCTAGCATTATATATAGATATACTTCTACATAGTCATAAGTTAGAATAAGTTAGTATGTAACATAATTATTGTATGTATTATATAAATAAATAAAATAAAATAAATATGTGTCAATCCAGGTTATACACATACATAAATAGGTATATATACACTATACATTTCAAACCTATCAAACGATTAAGGCGTAAATAGTAAACAAACAAACACACAAACAACAAACTTTCGCAATTATTACATGATGTTTATTACGTCTATCTTTACTATCAATTTGGAAAATTGTTGTTTGGATAATGAAGCTAATTTAAATAACTAAATATACGGTAATAGTAACCGTCTGTATTGCATATAAAGATCAAATTAGTTTTAGGAGTTTGTTAATCAATTTGTACAATATATATATATCTCACATATGCAAGGCAATAAATAAATTAATAGAATCATAATTTTGTAAATTTTGTAAATTTAGTATTTAGATTTAGTTCTTTATTTTGGTTAATACCTATTAGTCTCACCTTTCCTTACTTTACTTTATATTTATTTTATTTACCTACTTTTTATTTACCTACTTAATCAATTATAGTTAAACTACTTAGGAAGAGCGGGATCCTCTAACACAGGTATTTCCATACTTAAAAGAGGGTCCCAAACCAATTAAATGTAAATTAAATTAAGTTCACTGAATAAATGATTTGTATTTGTATTGTATTTGTATATATATTGTATGGAGTCAAAGATTTTCAGTTAGGTGTACCCGTTAAGCCTTTGTGACTGGCGCTGTTTATTTCTTTGGCTCTTCTTTGAAAGGCTTTTTGTGAATGAGGGTTCCAACACAAAGTTTGATAAGGAAAGGGTCCACTCTAATTTGGCAATTCAAAAGGTAAAAACATATCTGTATATTGCAGTTATATAGCAATCTTCCTTCCATCCGGTCATCGTGGAAATCAATGGGGGAGACTTATGTCCAGCTGTGGACGTCCTATGGCTGAGATGATGATGATGATGATTGCCATTTTATAAATGACTAGGCAGGTATATTTAAGTGAAGTGAATGGTAGTGTTGGAAGAGGAACGCCTAGGCCAACGTTCCAAAATCAGATTGAAGAAGTTCTAGAAAAAGACCAGGTCAAGAGTAGGTACTCTAAGGCAAAGCTCTTGTATGAAAGGTCTGAAGAGCGTGGTTGAACCGAAAGTAGTGAAAGATGCGAATCTTTCACTACTTTCGGTTCAACCACGCTCGGTTCAACAATTGAAAGGATGTGGTCTCTGCCACCCCTACGGGAAAGAGAATGAAAATGAATTTATGTATGTATTTATTCATTACATTCATATCAAATACAGTTAGAATATTTGTGAATAACACACGTTCGTAATATATTCATTTCTAACTGCGCTTCGTGGTTTTACCCGCGTGGTGATGATTGATGATGATGATGATAAAATTACCCTATGTGTTAATCCAAGGTTTTAACTATGTCCGTACCAAATGTCATTGAAATCGGTGTACCCTTTTGATCGTGAAGAAGTAACATACTATTAACCGTACTGGTTTAACACTCAAAAGCAAGGACTTTGAATCAAAAACACTCTTTGTGAACTTGAAAATCAGCTTTATTGCTTTAGTTGCTATTGCTATATATATTTAGAGGTACAATGTTACTTAACAAAGCCTACAGCGGAACGATACAAGTTACTCAGACAAATGTCGGAAAACGAATGGCGGCATACTTCCAAAATGCGTTGCCTGTTCGCTTACCCCCACTGTTATACTCTTACTTGCTTGTGATTGGTCAAGTCCTCTTGAACAAATCACAAGCAAGCCGTCGAAGTCTCGACCGATCACACGAAATCAATACAATGTACTTTAAATCTTACAACTTTATAAGAATGAACGTAGTTAGTCGAAAAATATATAAATAAAACTAAGATATAATTTAGATAATTATAACAATACATACACACAAACTTTCGCCTTTATAATATTAGTGTGATAACATAATTGATTTACATAATGATCGGAATGGATTTAGCCCCCCTCCAGCTTACTTCTGTGATTATCATCAGGTCGTCTATCGTTGGTAGACATCCTACGCTGCACTTGCCAGTATTTAGACCGTCATTTATTAGAATGATGTATTTTTTGTTACAGGTAATAGGTGTCCTGGAGTGTCAGGTGCCATGTGGTACCAAGTTTAGCATAGTATCTACCCCTTGCATGATAGAAGGCTCATGTCCAGTTGTGGACTTCCTATGGTTGACAAGGGTAATCTCAACTGAACTGGTCTCGCCGAGCCACTTCCAAACGTGGTAATTAATGGTAAGCGGTGATGGAGCACTCATTTATTTGAGTAGTAAAGTAGACGTCATGAGACCGATTAACGATGATAAAAATCTCGACCCTTAACAAGTTTTTAACCCTTTCAAAGTGATAATAATCGTCCTTTTATGTTTCGGCATAGAATTGAATAGAGAATTAGAATTGCATTGAATTTATTGGCCTTATAACATAAATGGTTATAGTAGGCAATTCACATATAAAATATATTTAAAATATTACATATAATCTTCTTAAATCAACTTAAATATTCGTAGTTTTCTTTTTTATTAACCCCTTAAGTCATTTGAGTCAGATAACTATCGCGAGTTTCTTTTTTTTTTTTTTCTTTTTTTTTTTATATTCTTCCATAATTGTAACCTGCAAACCGACTAGGACTCAAAGTCATTCGTCGTTAATCCACATTTCACACTATGTATCATTTCTTTTTTATTGCTAAATACCATTGTGTGATGGCTAATACCATGTGGTGGTACCTGCCTAGAATAGTACTCCCCCATCTCTTCCCGCGGGTGCCGTAAGAGTCGGCTAAGGGACCACGTACCAGAAGGTGGGCAGCAGCGCCTTCTGAGGATCGTAAATCATACTGCGCTCGCCAACCCGTCTGCCAAGCGTGGCGAGTATTGGCAAATCCCCCCTATATGCGGAGGCATATGTCCAGCAGTGGACGTTCTATGGCTGCGATGATTGTGTGTATTTCTTACCATGCTAGCCTACGGGTGTTATTATTTTCTTTAATCTAAGTTAATTTCATTCGTGCTAATCTTTGACCGATATATCTTTAATAAAATTATTTTTATGAAATTTTCATTCTCTGAGGATTACGTAAATTTCATCCATTTATCTTAATTATAGAATAAGTAATGGAATTCATAGCTGTATTAATAATTTTCCTACGTGCCCGTTCCTCTGGTTTCCCTTAAGATGATTCTAAAGCTGGGTGTAGACAGGATTAATTTTGCCTTTATTACGTCATCTCTCTCACACTATTAAGTTATTTTTGTACATTGTTTTCTCATTAAAATCTTAAAATAGAAACGAAAAACAAATCACAATACTACTACTACATATTTTATATATGATTTAACTCATCATATATAACTCATTGTGATTAAAGTCATCATATATATAACTCATTCTGATTAAAGTCATCATATATAACTCGCTAGCTGCGCCCTGCGGTTGTACCCGCGTGGTGATGAAAAACGGCGATGATGGTGATGATGAAAATAAGCCTATGTATCAATCCAAGGTCTAGACTATCTCCATATCAAATTTTATCGCAATCGGTGTAGCCATTTGAGCCTGAAGAGGCAACAAACATACACACATGTATGTGTATGTATGTGTGTATACATACATACACACATGCTCACAAACTTTCGCATTTATAATATTAGTAGAATTGAGCCCAGAATTGGAGATGACCCAACAAGTTGGACAGACGACCTGACCCAGATCGCAGGAAGGGGCTGGATGCGAGCCGCTGCAAAGTTGTCCTTTTGGTGATCAATGTCCGGTGTTTGTCCAGCTCTGGACGTCTTATGGCGGACATGATGTTGATAATGAAACCCATCATTAGAATTCATCATTAGACCTTGACTTAGGAAATCTTTGGTGTTAGTACTTACATCGTAACAATGTGAGTCGATGCCTTAGTATTAACTACACTGACTGTCGGAGTACGGACCTATCGTAAAGATAGAAGCATAAAAAGTAACGATAGGATTGAGTTTTCTTTATTTATTCTTTTAATTCAATATGTATATCTTTGTAATGATAAATCCTAGACAGCGTCATCACTTAACATCAGGTGAGACAGTTGTCAAACGCAAACTTATAATATGTAAAAAAAAAAAAAGTGTCCAAAAAAAGGTTTTTAAAATTCTTACCAGATAAATATTAACGTATGAATGTTTGGATTTATGTATATGTATATGTATATATATTTGGACCGTGTACGTACACCTCCAGCTAAGGCCAATTAAAATGTGTATAAACATATTTGTCGGTAGGATTTATCATACAGAAGATAATGATGCAAGATTTTTAAAATTAATCAGCTAGTAACTAAGCCGCTTGAAAAAGCGAGCTAGCAGACAGCTAGTCAACAACACGGTTACTGGCTGTGAAGTGAATTACAGTAGAACTATTTTAGTTCGTATTAAGGGCTTAACAGGGGCCGATGACATTACAGAGGCTCGCGGGTGTTTACAGGTAAAGTGGGCGGAACAATTTCTGGTGCGCGTTGATTTAAAATATTGTAAATATGTACTATACAAATGACTCACTGGCTCAAAATAAATACTTATCACATATTCAGACTTTTTAATTTTCTTTCTTCTGGTGTAAGATACGGTTCAAGCGTATTTGTCGTTACCGTGAGATTTTTTTAAAAAGGAAAAATATGGCCGTTCTTAAATATTTTTTCAATAAAGGCGAAATTTGATTAATTTCGTTTAATAAAAAATAATTTTCATGAACTGTTCTCATAAATAATATTTTATAACTTAATGAACTACAGTGTTCAAGTGTAGTGTAGTTCAAGTGTACAACAGTATTCTTAATTAGGTTAGTCTCAAAATTATCTATTTATTTGGCAAATGTTAAAGCTTTAACAAATATAAATATATTAAATAAATAAAAGATTTTATTACTATTAAACTATTCCTAAGATACTTTTAGTATTAGGTAAAGATGTTGTGTGTACCTGGCTTTAGATGATTCCTTTGGCTCCGAGAACCAAGAACGTTTCTCTGCTTTTAAGCAGATTAAAGACTTGTACCAACTGTACCGACAAATGTACATATGTACTCGATTTAAATATTAAATTAACTTGCAACAACATTATAACCGCGACAAACATCCACACTCATAGCACAAATGTTTGCCCCATTTCGAAGTAAAACTCAGACTGAAGTTTTTGTTTCAGGTTTCTATTGAGACGCAATCCGGGAATCAATTTATTTTCTTAAATACAGGTCATGATGTGTGTGATCATTAATAATTGTACTACTCTAATTACTTAAAAAATATTTAATTTCTAAAACTTTACTGTTTTTACATATTCTATATGCAACTTCTTTGAATTCTGTCTTCTTTGAATTGATGATTAGATGAGTAAGAAGATATTTTTCAATGTAGCCTACATTGAAAAATATCTTCTTACTCATCAATTCTCCCGAATAAGCTACAGTACATCAGTAAACAGAAAAGATAGACGCTTTATTAATTATGATTAGTTCTCTAATTTTAATGCATATTTAACAATAATGGCTACGGAGGCCCTTGCCGCATCGTCTCTATAGAGGCTCTGTTTGATTTTTTCCTTTTTTTAACGATTATGATAATTTTACTGCCATCCCTAACTAATTTCTATATGTATAAATTAATTGAATAAATTAAATTTTGTATAGAATATGAAGAGGATAAGTAAATAAGCGTAAGTCGTTAAAGCTATATTAACAATATAGCCAAAAAAGTATAAAAAGCTGGCCTAAACAATTATTTGTATAATCGGTTGTGTTAAATTCTTTGCTAGACAAATTCCATTTGAAACGTCGCAAACAGAATCGTTTCCAATAACTGCTTTAGACATCAATTTGACGGCTCGTTGAATTCAACGTCCTCTAACTCCTTTTGCTTTTGAAATTTTACAATTTTACTACTTATAGGTGCTAACTTGAGCCTCCAGATTTTACTGATACATAGTATAAGAAGCCCACGTTTCTGGCTTTTAAAAGAGGGGGTTACTCAATTCGACCGCATTTTTTTTCATCATCATCATCATCATCATCTCAGCCATAGGACGTCCACTGCTGGACATAGGCCTCCCCCATTGATTTCCACAAGGACCTGTTGGAAGCGGCCCGCATCCAGCCCTTGCCTGCGATCTTAGTCAGGTCGTCTGTCCACCTTGTCGGTGGCCGTCCTATGCTGCGCTTGCCAGTCCGTGGTCTCCATTATAGAACTTTTCGGCCCCAACGGCAATCAGTTCTTCGAGCTATGTGCCCTGCCCACTGCCACTTCAACTTGCTAATCCGCTGGGCTATGTCGGTGACTTGCGTTCTTCTACGGATCTCCTCATTTCTGATTCGATCACGTAGAGAAACCCCGAGCATAGCCTCTCCATAGCTCGTTGTGCGACTCTGAGCCATTTTTTTTTATGTGTGTTAAAATAAATCGTCGTTTATGAGCCGATTTTGATATACATACATAATTACAATTGATTCCGTGAGTAGCGTAAAAAAAGGTCACTGAAAAGGGTGAACATTTTTTAATCAAAATAGTGAAATAACTTGTCGAAGTCGGTATTTACGTACGTTTCGTATGGTTTTTAATGTTTAACCGACTAAAAAAAGGAGGATGCTCTCAATTCGACCCGTATGTTTTTTTTTGTGTTTGTAATCGCATAACTTCCGACTGGGTGAACCGATTTTGATCGTTCTTTCCGTGTAGTCCCATTTAAATTTCATCAAAATCAGACGAGCACTTTTAGAGTTACAAGTCAAAAACTGAAAAATGCGTGCTTATACTACACGATATTATAGTAGCGGGTGAAGACATCGGTGAACATACCTACACCACAATGACAATTGATCCCATGAGTAACAAAGGTCACTTAAAAGAGTGAAAAAAACAATTTTACCAAAAAAAGGAACCGACTTCAACACTCAAAAGTATGAAATAACTTGTCGAAGTCGGTACCATGAGCACAATATTTTGATATCAGTTACTTTTGAACTATCATGGTAGCGACTTCAACAAGGTATTTCATACTTTTGAGTGATGAAGTCGGTTCCTTTTTTTGGTAAAAATTTTTTAGTTCTTCTAATCCATTCAAATTTAGCATTCTGATTTGTTCGACAGACGAAATTTATATATAATTTAGACTATTTAAACGCATCAACATTATTTTTATGGATAAATTTACCAAAAACGTAATGTGGCAGCTGTCCGTGGGGCCCAGTTAACAATACTAGGTTTTGCGTGACCACAACTTTCGACGACATAGTCACTAATCTTCAGATAAAGTGTGTCATAGTAGTGATAGTATTCGAACGGTATTCGGCGGGTATTCGAAAGTACCCTTCCACCATGCTGGGAATTTGATAACGATGTTACCTTCAGCCGAAGCTCAAGCTGTGGTTGGGGATCGAACTAGTGTCCGTCAGTTTGACAGGCGACGCTCCCCCCGCTGAGCTATCATCGCTTCAAAAGAGAGAACTTTCCCAGTAATTTTACTTTTTCATAGAAAGCATGGACTTTCGACAAACAATTTTACATACTCGTAACCTCAGCGCTGACTAGATCCATAAGACAGCGGTGCTTACGTCACCAACGTTGCAGATGTGGTCGAGCAAGCGAATCAAGATTCCCTTTAACATATTCCAATTGCAATACAATTGTAGTATTCTGGGCATATGCCAGCATTTTGCCGGCAGCCAAACCAGGGACCGTAGTTCCGACTCCGACCGAGCGCACTTAATTAACATCGCCAAATTAATTAACTGTTATAGCTGCATACAGTTTGTATATTAAAATAAATCGGTATCGATATTAACATAGTAATTTGTTTCACATGAATAAACATGAAACATACATTCATAATTTAATAACTCTGGGGAAATGCTTTGTTCCGAAATTATATTATTGTGACCGGGAAACGTGATCTATTTTACATTATTGGTTAAATATCTATAATGTAAAATATTACGATACCTGTTGGATCATTTAGTGGTACCTTTTTTAACCGACTTCAAAAAAGGAGGTTATCAATTCGACACGTATGTTTTTTTTTATTTTATGTTTGAACCGATTCCGCTTCCCGTGTGGTCCCATTTAAATTTCATCAAAATCGGACAAGCAGTTATTGAGTTACACTTCAATAACGGAAAAGTGCTACTGCTACGCTTACGTCGACGATTTTATAGTTGCGGGTGGAGAAGTCGGTGAACATACACAATAATAATTGATTCCGTGAGTAGGAAAGGTCACTAAAAAGGTAAAAAAAAAAATATATTGGTTGTCTGTAAAGTCGGTTTACGGACGATAGATTTACGTGATAACGACATAATCATGTATGACATTGACATTGACATTTGACATTTGACATTTGACATATGACTTTTGCATATTGACAATTGACATTTGACTTTGACTGACTTTGACTTTGACTTTGACTGACTGACTTTGACTTTGAAGTTTGACTTTGAATTTGACTTTTACTTTGACCTTGACCTTGACCTTGACCTTGACTTTGACTTTGACTTTGATTATATTATCTAGATCTAGATAAAACTCAGGTGGAACGTTACAGGAATGTTACCGTTACTATTTTTCATTTTGGCATTCATCAATTTATAAAACGTTATCACGTCAAAAATACAAAAAAAAATGGAACCGACTCAACACTCAAAAGTGTGAAATAACTTGTCAAAGTTAGAACACTTACTTTTGCACTATCATGGTACCGACTTTAACAAGTTATTTAGCACTTTTGAGTGATGAAGTCGGTTCCATATTTTGTTTTTTTCTTAAATCAAAATCATCAATGATTAACAGACTAGTGAATATCATTTTTTATTATTAATTGTATTTCCAGGCGATTAAAGCACAGGAGTTCAGGTTAGACCGCTATTCCGGTAATCGCCTGATTGAACTTACAGTAAGGACTTGAAGTTTCTATACAGCTCCTGTACTTTTCTGGAGCTGAAAATACTTCATAAATCACGATGTGTGTTTCCATAACTGCCCTCGAATGCCAATCGACGTACACATTCTACATCATCACTGACTAACACGCTAGATAAAGGTAAAAAAAGACGTGTGGCACTCGGGGACTGCCGCGGTAAAGCTATTGCATAGTATTTTTTATCAACTTATGCAATTAATATATTGATAACTTATGCAGTAACGCCGATACAACCAATGCCACCTAGAGGCGAGTTGCTGAACTAAACAGACAAGAGTGATATTTCAAAAAAGTCATTCAAAGTTCTGCTATATATCGATAGATGGCAAAACTAAAAAGTATCACCGCTGTGCCGGTCGGAGTAGGGGGGTGTTAGGTTGTTTTCGTTACAGAATTTCTGGATTCGGTCTCTCCGCTCAAGGCCCGCGATAGAAGCTATGCAATAGCTTAAAAACATATACAACTAATAATACATAATAAATAATATGCTTTTATAATACGTACCTACCTACTGACGAAGAGTGAAACTCACTGCCCGAGTCTGTTTCCCGATGGGTACCACGCCGGAGTCTTCAACTCGCAAGTGAATAGGTACCTTCTCAGTTTGCGTGCTTCACCTTTAACCGTGTCGTCCTTAAGATCAGGTGAGACAGGTAACAAACGCTAGCCTATAATCTTAAAAAATATATACGGTACAAACTTTGATCCGTTTATAGTATTCAAGAAGCCTTCATATTTTGGGTATACCCTACAATCGCGTTTATTGCCTAATAGTGTCAACCATAAAAACTGGCATAAACATAATTAGGAGGGTAATGAACCAGGACGTTATAAATCGACCTTAGGGTGAATAGATAGATGGGACTCACAAAGGGAAATATCATACAATCTTATCGGTCACCACTATAGCGTGTGAGCTCTTACCAAAATCAAATGACCTTTCTTAGAAACAAGTCATTGTAAGGCCTTCGTAACGAAGTTTGCATAGGCAATCATATCCGAGGGACGTCTTTTACGGCCATGTAATGGTTGGATGGCATTTTAAACCGAGAGCCTCTATAGTTCTAAGGGCGCATTAACCCATAGCTCATATTGCCGTAAAACAAGAGTCGCTAGGCCATTACGAAGGTTTCTAGCGGATTGAGAACTCTATCACTTAGTTGGCCTACTCATCTTAGCTGGCATGCTAAGATGAGTTATGGTCTACACCAGAATCAAATACAAATATAACTAATCCTAAGTAATAAATTAACAAAACATTTGTGTTAAAGGATATATAATAAAATACTTAAATATACCTAGGATGGTCGTTCGTAGCTGCACTAGGATTCCCTGTGTCACAGCTACCACGATACCAGCCTCTGAGCAAAAATATAGAGGGTATGGTCATAACCGAGTTTGTTTTTTATTGTGAAATGGTAGACTGGCCGGTTGGCGCAGTTGGTAGCACTCTGCCTTCTGAGCCGCTGGTCCCGGGTTCGATTCCCGGACAGGTCAGACATTTGTGTGTATGAACATGTCTGTTTGACCTGTGTCTGGGTGTGCATATGTATATAAGTATATATATCAGTCATCAGGTTACCATAGCACAGGCTCTGCCTAGTTTGGGACCTTAAGACCTTGTGTGAATGTTAATAAATAAATAAATAAAAAAAAAATCAAGTAGAAAGACTAAGTATATAATATACTGTACTTAGGGATATATTTATAGGATAATCAAATATGGCACTACCAGCGATATTCTAGTGGATATTGTTAATTCTTACTAGTGTCACCAGGCTGTCCCTATTTTGAGACGCGTTGTTAATTCTTAGATGCGTGGTAACATTTTACTAAATATTTTTAGAAATAAATATAATTTTTTTAACTAAAAAATATTTACTAAATATTTTTAGTAAAATAAAGATCTGTGAGTTCATAATAGCGGATTGGAAAATTGCTGGAACTAGGAAACAGTATAATACTGCCAGAATCCTTAGTCTGTTTAGTCTCTCTAGTTGCCGTATATAATTAAATTGACTTATGTGCAGGAGTGGTTTACTCAATTGTACTTTTTAATGTGGCCGTTAAACATAGATGCAGAAAATTCTACCTCATTCTGAAAAAATGTTGCACTCAATTAACTTAATTGTAATTATTGTAGCATAAACATGATTTGACAAGTCGTCGATCATCGAATGATAACTGATAACTATTTTGTACTTTTTGTTTGTACATACCCTCAAATTATTGACATTAAAATTTATTAATTCGTAATAATAATTAATGTGTTTCGTCCTTTTTTAATATAACATAACTGTAACTATAGACATACAGAGTAAATGTCTAATTATTCGTCTACTGGTCAACCTATATTAATTATTATTGTTCATAAGACAAATACAAATCATTCTTGCAAATAAAGTTCATTTCATCATCTTCATCATCATCATCTCAGCCATAAGACATCCACGGCAAAACATAAGCTTCCACAAGGACTGGTTAGAAGCGGCCCACATCTAGCCCTTTCCTGCGATCTTATTCAGGTCGTCTGTTGACCTGGTCAGTCGCCGTCCTATACTGATCTTGTCAGTCCGTGGTCTCTATTCGAGAACCTTTCGACCCCAACAGCCATGTGCCCTGTCCACTGCCACTTCAACTTGCTAATCCTGGGCCTACTGGGCTATGTCAGACTGCCGTTTTTCTACGGATCTCATCATTTCTGATAGTTGTTCTGATGATTATTTCGCGTAGATAAACCCCGATCATAACTCTTTGTGCTGCTCACAAGTCCCATATATATATAGAAGACGTCACGGAGTTTCTAGAAAGATTACTTACGTAAACAATTTTATAGCTATACAGGAGTACATTTGTTACATAACTTCCATACCTACGTTGCCAGGAGCCAAGCGAAAAAGCCTCACAGAATTTTAAGGGGCGTCATTAATTCACCCGCCATCTTATTACGCAACTAATTACGTATTTATCCTCATTTCTAGAACATTCAACAGAAGCCTTATAAAAGCCTCTCACCAAAAACGATTTTCATGGAAGCTCTCAGGAAAATTCGGAAGTCTGACGGAACCCTTACAATGACGATTGTTACCTCCATCATGGAAGGTTACAGGAAAATGGTTTTAAGGCCACTCCGGTGGCACATGCGAAGTCTGCCAGGGGGGCGGCTTCAAGTCCTTCTATTTTACTTAATAGGCATACGAGAAGTAGAGGGGTGACGTTTTAAAATTGCGCGTAAATTGACGGTACTCAGTGACACTTTCAAATGCGACCTGGGGTTCGAATCCCGTCTGAAGCAAAAAGATACCCGATCTAGAAATTTCTAGAAATACCCGACGTTTTGATATGTACGCAAAGGGGGTATGCAGCTTGCGCGAATATTGTCGTAGCTTGTCTTGCGGTGACGAGAAATCTGTGCACAACAATCATGTCTGCTTCAGTTTATCAGCAGGACCTATGTGTAAAATTCATTTAACCAACAAATGGAACCGACCTCAACACTCAAAAGTGTGAAATAACTCGTCGAAGTCGGTACTATGAGCACAATATTTTGATAATAGTTACTTTTGAACAATCACGGTACCGACTTCAACAAGTTATTTGACAGATTTAAGTGTTGAAGTCGGTTCCATTTTTCGGTGATTTTTTTTTGTACTACAAACTCAACATACTAATGATAATATGTGTTGTGAGTGTCTTGAATAAATGTGGTTTCTTTCTTTCTTTCATACGTACATCTCAACCATAGATTTTATTACGCCCATCGCTAGCATATTATACACACCCGATATGCTTTTCTCTAAAATATTTTGTATAGGTAAGTGTAAATGTTATGTAAGATTACCTCGGTTCTCATTTTTCTTGGAAGGGTCACTTAGAATAACAAATCTTTACCCAAATATGAGACGGTATTTATTCACATTCCTATAAATCCCGCTGCCACCTCCCGAGTCAGCG
The DNA here is from genome assembly GCA_934044485.1 of Apeira syringaria. NCBI lineage: Eukaryota > Metazoa > Arthropoda > Insecta > Lepidoptera > Geometridae > Apeira > Apeira syringaria. The sequence continues at coordinate 17,047,013 of OW203662.1, read as the reverse complement.
CGAATAAATACAGGCGCATCTGTCCTAGTTTTATTATAATGCACGGACCTATTTCACCGAAATATCAGGCAGAGTGACAGTGGAGAATTGTCGACATTTTCGGCATTTCCCGCCCGCCGTCGGTCCGGCGGTACAATTTTTATGAAGCAGCCGCTCGGCTGGGCGGGCAGTTGTGCTGCCGCTCTTTTTTCTTTTCCAAAACGTTGCCGCAAGAAATGAGGGCACATTCCGGTAGAATTTTGCACGTTTCGATCCACTGCCCCGTTAGAAAAATAAAGATTTCGCACGTCCAGGTATCTGAATAGACTTTCAGTGCCGTGCTGCGTTATTCGTTAGGGCTCGGCTTTTTGGAAAGCTGTTTTGACTGCGTGACGATTGGATAAAGCTCGGTGTATTTTCGGCGTATTGCAGAAAGCTCACGTTCGTCGGGGCGAACATATTTGTCGAGTTATCAGTTCAAAAACTGAATACAGTTTAAGAATTTAAGTTGAATTAAAGCGGAAGCTAGTTTTACTTCTTTAGCTCAGGCAGCAGATATAACTGCAGCACTAGAACGTGTTTATTTCTCTAAATATTTTGCGAAAAGTTAAAACTATTAGTTAAGGCGTCTGACACTTTCGAAACAGAGGAAGAGGCCGCGGTTGAGTCCCGTCAAGGATATTTATCTCAAATTATTAGGTTGATATTTATTTATTTGGCTTTATCGCTTTAAAAATATTTTTTTTTATTTCGTGATCATATAATTATATTATATGATCTTATCTTATTTTCTCTTTGTTTTTCTTATTTTTAGATACTTACTTATTTTATTTATTTTTAAGATATGTAACACCGCCGTTATTTAAATTTCTTTCGATCCTCTCCATGCAAAAGGTTGCCTGGTAGAGATCACTTTTAGTGATAAGGCCGCCCATTGTCACACTATGTAAATTTATGTTTATTGCAAATATTGTTTTATATTTAAGGTGTAACAATAAAGCATTTTCTAATCTAATCTACCCCATCACGTTTCCAATTTCACGCCGTCAAGAATCTTTCACAGAGAGGAAATTTTTATATTGCTTGTGCAGATATATCCTGATGTATGTTGATTCCAGAATCTCTTACTGTTACTTGTACTTTCATAATGCCAGTATGATTTCCTACGAAAAATCAGCGCAAAGATTGTCCAACCTAATGGGTAGGCAGTCATTCCCGGCGGCATCGTGCATATTACCGTTAGTAGTTACTAGTATCTCGTTGTCATTACATATTACTTTTCTATTTCTTCTTTGTTATTTGTATTATTATTATTTTTCTTATCACATTCACACACCCGCACTAGAATTCCCTGTGTCACAGGAGGCATGGACACATATAATATTACAACAAACATTTATGCTTTCATATAAATGTTTCCCTCTGCCGGCATTCCAACCCAGGGCCCCGGGACTTTTGTGTCAGAAGTCATGTCACTGGCCATTTAGCCACGGTGACCGTCACTATATATATTTGTAACCGACTTCAAAAAAGGAGGAGTTTATCAATTCGACACGTATGTCTTTTTTATGTTTGTTACCTCAGAATTTTCCACTGGGTGAAGCGATTTTAATGGTTCTTTTACTTATAGTACAGGGGAAGCACCAGCTTTAAAAAAAGTACTATCAAAATCATTTCACCTAGAAAAAAGTAATGTACTTCATTTCTTTTTTCTAGGTGAACACACTTAAAAATAAAAATTGTTAAAATATATTATTTTTTTTATACCTATATTATATTTTTATTTTTTTTATAAATAGTAAACCAAAATAAAAAGTACAAAATAATTTTCAATAAATTTATTGTGATGACCAAAAATTTTTTTGGTTAGTGATTGTAAAAAAATCGTGCTTGATGTAATTTTTTATAAATATTTTATCCACACTCGACAGATGTAGTTAAAAATTATCAGTATGAAATTATAGTGAACTAGCTGCGCCCAGCGGCTTTACCCGCGTGGTGATGAAAAACGGTGATAATGGTGATGATGAAAATAAGCCTATGTGTTAAGCCTGTTGATAGTCAGCGACGATACCTTATCGTCACTAACCATCAAGTGGTCTAAAGCTATTATATTATGATAAGATATTATCGAAGAACTGATGGCCGTTGGGGCCGAAAAGTTCTAGAATGGAGACCACGGACTGGCAAGCGCAGCATAGGACGGCCACCGACCAGGTGGACAGATGACCTGACTAAGATCGCAGGCAAGGGCTGGATGCGGGCCGCTTCCAACAGGTCCTTGTGGAAATCAATGGGGCCTATATCCAGCAGTGGACGTCCTATGGCTGAGACGATGATGATGAAGATATTATCACGCTAAACCTAGAATTTTTACTGGCTCTCAAGGACTGCTGCCTGAATGTGTTTGGTGACAGTTTTTCAAACTTGAGGGTGGTGGCTAGCCAAGCTCGAAAGTGCCCTAGTGGTGGGAGTTTAATAACGATGTCAGCTTCACCGGAAGCTCAAGCCTTCGGTGGGTAAACCAGCTTCCGGCAGATTGACAGCCGACGCTCTTACTGCTGAGTGACTGGCCGGTTGGCACAGTTGGCAGCACTCTGCCTTCTGAGCCGCTGGTCCCGGGTTCGATTCCCGGACAGGTCAAACATTTGTGTGTATGAACATATCTGTTTGACCTGTGTCTGGGTGTGTATATGTATAAAAAAAAAAAGTATATACATAAGTATGTATTTAAGTATATATATATATCAGTCATCAGGTTACCATAGTACAGGCTCTGCCTAGTTTGGGACCTGAAGACCTTGTGTGAATGTTGTCCCATATTTTAAAAAAAAAAAAAAAAAAAAGCTACCTTCAAAGCGATACAAACCAGGAGCTATGTAGACAACCTTAGCTAGAAGTATCTCCAGCGTTTGGATAAGTTTTATTTAATAACTTTAGCTTAAATTCCGTTACCTTAACAACGAGGCATGTGTACATAATTATTACATTACCAAGTACGACACGCAACACATTACACTTGTTATCCATCCCATTATTCCGCTTTCCCCTAACCTGACGCACCCTCCTTTTGTCTGCTAACCCTACAGGGAACGTTTACGGACTGAGATATGCTCGTATGTAAATGTATTGCATTAAGTAACACGGGATGACAACGAACGTGATTGCAGTTTATTCATTTTAGCTTAATTTTATAACACGGTTCCTAAATATAGGAATGTTAGCGCCCTTAATTATATTTTTTAGGATCAGTAAACAATAGAGAGCCTACTCCCAGCTATGGACACGTAGGCAGGTAAGCTAAGAAGAAAATGTAGGTAGGCTTCCAAAAATAATTTCGCCTAAATCAGGAACTTGAACTTCCGCCGGAAGGCTTATTACGTTACTTTGTTGTAACGTTATTTATGAAACCTTTTCGAGATTAAGCTGTCTAAAATAATAATACATGGATTTATATTTTTCACAGTTTTTCTTATCTTCATGTTATTTTTACAGATTAAACACCTACTCACATCATCGATGAAAGAGTATTTAGCTAATTCCTCATTTTGCTCGCATATGCCCTAATCAATAAGGCTCACCTTAGATGTTAAACTCTTCATCTTATATCCCACATACGCCGCAGCGTCCATCAGCCTCGTTACTAGCCCTTCAGCAGGCAACAGACTAAAATTAACTAAACTGACTAAAAACTGACTAAATTTTATGTTATAGGAAAGATAAGGTAATATGGATGGAACCACGACACCTAGAAATGTAACGTGAAAAAAATATCCTAAGGTTGTAACTTGGTACGGGTGAATTTATTAGAGAGAGGTAGTAATGGCCACCCAATGAGGTCCCCAAGATTGGAGATTAAAGGGCCAAGTGGAGAATCTTGAAAAAAATGTCTCAAGAGGAATATCAGGTGCAGTCATGCCACGGCTACTTTTAGTTTTAATCCTCCAAAAAGTTGTGGGAAATTCTTTAATTACTCGGAGGAGCTAACTCATTGAGTGGTTTTATCATCGAGAAAAATTAGGAACTCTCAAGTGGTATGTAAGTATACAAATATTAATAAACTAGCTGCGTCCCGCAGTTTTACCTGCGTGGTGATGAAAAACGGTGATGACGGTGATGATGAAAATAAGCCTATGTGTCAATCCAGGGTATAAGCTATCTCCATACCAAATTTTATCTAGATCCCTTCAGCCGTTCTGGCGTGATTGAGTAACAAACATCCATCCATCCATCTATCCATCGTAACTTTCACATTAATAATATTAGTGGGATATATACATAAAATTTGAGAACTCTAAGAAATCCCTAATTTCTCATTTTTTCTAGGGTTCTGAAATGGTATGTATAATTATATTAATCAATATATACATAAAAATTGAGAACTCTACATTTTTCCCGCTGATATAACCACTCAATGAGTTAGCTCCTCTGAGTAACTTAAGAATTTCGAAGTTTTCGATTAATGTAAGTCTTAAAAACTTTTCTGAAAGCATCTTTCAGGGGACACTTATTTTCTTAAGGGTTACTTTAAAATAAAGTGACTGGTAGTCTGTAAACTTTGGAGTAGATAAAGTTTTTAGGTCAACTCATCCTTTTGATCTTTTATACAAATTGCCCGTTGAACCTGCATAACAAGACGTTTAATACTATTTTTAACCGAATTCAAAAAAAGGAGGAAGTTCTCAATTCGACCCGTATGTTTTTTATTTTTTATTTGTGTTTGTTACCGCATAACTTCCGACTGGGTGAACCGATTTTGATCGTTCTTTTTTTATATTATTATATATATTTTATTATTTATATATATAAAGCTGGCGCTTCCCGTGTAGTCCCATTGAAATTTCATCAAAATCTAACGAGCACTTTTTGAGTTACAAGTCAATAACTGAAAAATGCGCGCTTATACTATACGATATTATAGTAGCGGATGAAGACATCGGTGGACGTGCCTACACCACAATAACAATTGATCCCATGAGTAATAAAGATCACTAAAAACAGTGAAAAAAAAAATTTTGCAAAAAATGGAACCGACTTCAACACTCAAAAGTATGAAATAACTTGTCGAAGTCGGTACCATAAGCACAATATTTTGATATCAGTTACTTATGAACTATCATGGTACCGACTTCAACAAGTTATTTCATACTTTTGAGTGTTGAAGTCGGTTGCATTTTTTGGTAAAAAATGTTTTCATCTATATGTGTCTAATGTTGAAATTATTATTGGGATATTCACCATGCAGTCAATTGGTTGAAAGTTACGTAAGTTCAGTTTCAACTACATAAGGAATCTCTCTTGTCTCGACTGTGTCTGCGTGTGCGTGCGCGCAGCGCGCTCTCTCTATGAAAAGGTGAATCAGAAGGTCACGGAACCGATCGGAATACCCACTCGACTAATATACGTAAGGTAAACCGTAGTTCGATCGTTCATTGAACATAAGTCCCGTCTGGAAAAAAATCGATCACTAGTGGGATTTGAACTCACGACTACAGAATACCAGAAACAGTTGCTACTGGCTACCTACTGGCAAACATTGGCAGTTAGAAGCGTTCATTCAGTCTTAAAGCACAAAGGTCCAACTTTTCGCTTCATTATGAATGGCACCATTACCTTCTGGTCCAATCTGACGAACAATAAAAGTGTTGGCCGTTGTTTCTGCGACGAGAGACATGGCCGGCATTGTGCAGTAGGGCCGGCTATTGTGAGACGCTTTCCAGCCAGCTCAATGCGAGTCTTATCGCTGACAAGTTCTGTGGAAACAGATAGATAAATGATAAGAATGGTCACAGCGATAATAATCAACGCCATAGTTTTGTCTACCGTTGCCGTGACTCCAGACACACCAGACGGACTGCAATGCGACATCCATACATGGTAGACGTTCCACCCTGTCGCACCAAGCGTTTTACTTCCACATTCATAGTGCGTGCAGTTAACGGGTGGACCTCATTGCCTAAGTCTGTGTTTCCACATGAATACAATCTGGGCATCTTCAAGTCACGAGTGAACCGGTATCTTCTAGGCAGGCGTGAATCATCGTAGACCGCATCATCACTTAACATCAGGTGAGATAGTGGTCAAACGCCTGCCTATTGTGAATAAAAAAAAAAAAAAAAAACTCCAATGCTGTGCTGTTGACTGTGAAGTTATTTGGTAATTAAATTTATATTTTCATATCACTTAACATTGGAGAGGATGTTTTTCTTAGCGGACTGATAGACCCACATTGTAGTTGGTAAAAAGCAAAGGTCACAGAATAGTAATAAGATGCTTTCCAAGAGCCGCCTGGCTAGCTACTACCCTCAAGTTTAAAAACTTGATCAAGTCAAGACCTGTGTCTGGGTGTGTATATGTATATAAGTATAATATATATCAGTCATCAGGTTACCATGGCACAGGCTCTGCCTAGTTTGGGACAAGTGCCGAATGTGAGGTCTATTGTGATTTCACACACGACTACAGCGTCAATGACCTGTAATTTATGCATATTATATTTAAGCACTAACAATACTATTTTCCTTTCGTTTAAAAAAGTGGGACTGTCCAATTAGAAAAAGCATGTTGCTTAATACATACTTGGATCAAAAATACATGTAAAAACATTCAGTTTTTTTTAATGGGCCGAAAATAAAATACTAATTACAATACTGTAGCTTACATTGAGTCATATCTTAAATAACAGACATGTCTATAATAAGACATGTATAAAAAGAAATGTCTCGCTTTATAACTAGTTTAAACCCAGACACTATTGCAGAGCTAGCTTAAACTTAAAGAGAATTGAACGTGGACCTATAGATATCTATAGGTAGATATATACCTATCCCATTAATAAGCTTTCGCATTTAGCTGGAGAAAAGCGTGTCGTTACCAACCCCGAGCTCGCCCCTTATCTTGCCACCTTGGACTGCGGATTTAGACTTGAATTAAACTCGTTCAATCGTCTTTTGTCCGCTGAAAACGGTTTGCTGGAAATAGCTTGTCGAAGAAATAGCAATATAGTGCAGGGTTTTGCGTCTTTGGAAATCTCTAACAGAACTCAAAGACTCACACTGGCGTGATTCAGGAAAGTTATGTGGTTACAAACGAAGTATAATTTGTTAGCTTATAATCTTGTTTCTTTCACTTATCAATGATCTCAAAACCACCAAACCAGCAGCGGAAACACAGATTTAGGCAATGAACTCCACTCGTTTATGAAATACTAGCTGCGCCCCGCGGTTGTACCCTCGTGGTGATGAAAAACCGTGATGATTGTGATGATGAATGCCTATGTGTTAATCCAGGGTATGGAGATAGCTATCTCCATACCAAATTTCATCGAAATCGGTGCAACCGTTTGAACGTGAAGAGGTAACAAACATACACACGTACACATACACCCTTTCGCATTTATAATATGAGTAAGAAGGATTTTTATCGAGAGTTAACGAATATTTGCTAATGAACGCCGCTGGAGGCTTTACACGTGCCATCACACAAACAACCAACCTTATAAAATATATATTTTTATTTTATTTTTTTACATATTATAAGTTTGCGTTTGACAACTGTCTCACCTGATGTTAATTGATGACGTTGTCTAGGATTTAGCACGCAAACCTAGAAGGTACCTATTCACTCGCGACTTGAAGACTCCAGGATTGTACATATCGGGAAACACAGACTCGGGCAACGAGTTCCATATTTCCCTATTAGAACTTAATATTTAGGCTTTTTTAAAATTCTCTATGTACAAAATGCCTTGATCGATCCTAAAAATCCTTTGTTTTAAAATACAATGTAGCCGCTTTTCACTGAGTTAACACAATAGTAATTTTTCATTCCGTATCTCCGAATTTCGTATAAAAACAAGAAGAGAACGAATCACAACATTAAGATTGTGCAAATTAATTACCGCTCGAGGGCCACATTAAAAATACTGAGTCTCTAATTATGAGGAAGCCGTGCTCGCGCCGCGGGCTTAATATTCTAACATTATTTTCTCTGCCAGTTTTTTCCCTGAGATGATGGATTTTAGGGATGTCATACCTAAACAAGTGTGGGAGAGCTATTCCGTTTTCTGGAAGATTATTTTTTATTGCACACATCTCGCCCGAGGCCATGCTTGAGTATACTAGGAAAATATTGACATGTTTCAAATGTCTACACGACTTTCTTCTACCGCAGCTTCGTGGCGCGTATATTGTTAACTGTTATTGAGAAATAAAAATTACTTTAAAGGTATGTACAAAATAAATTGCACAAAATTAATATAAGTTAGCAATTTAAGCAAAAATAATTTTATCAATGATTTTTTTTTATGCTCAAGGAATGTGTCCTAGTTGTATAGAAGCGATTCGATTGTCCCTTTTTTCGGCGTTATTGTATGGTACTTGTCTCTCCTAATGCCGGTTCACAGTGGACATTCGTTTTACTATATTGCTTAAATAATTCTGAAATGTATTACTAATATAGGTCATAAGTACTCTGACATAAATTATTTATGTTTCAGATTAATTTAAAAAAATATCGATATCTGTATTAGGTAGAAAAGAATAAAAAGAAAAATATACATTTACAAAGAATAAAAGCGTGTAGCTAAGTTAAATATATTATCTGATATACATGTAGAGGAAACTTACCAGAATAGGTAGGAATGGAATTAAATAAACGTGTGACCACATTGAAGAGCTTTATTTCCGCATTTCTCCGTAGGTCGTATTGTTCGTCCTCAGGTTAATGAACATTTAAAGCTTTTGTTATCAACCAAAACCCGCGTACTGAAAATAAACAATAAGGTGAAATTTCATCAATCAAACAAAAGGGCTCCGACCTCTCCTCGAGCCAGCTGTATTAGCATTTTCACAACCTCTGAGAGGATTTAGAAATTCAGCGTACAAACGCAAAACGAAGCAATTACCGATTCTTGCCTGAAAGCAAACTTTGTTTTACTCAAATTAATATTCATTAAAAAATCCTTCTCGCAACCATACTGTTGAAACTTTGTAATCAGCCTGTCAGGGATACTGGGGCATCTGAGAGGATCTCGTGTCAGCGAATTTGAGACTTTACCAACTGCAAATTAATATTTTTCTTCATCTTTTATTCGAACAATCTGGAATAACAGTTTTAACTTCTGTCTTTGCAGTTCGTGGATCGCCAAATCAGGGTTTATGATATCTAATCTAACAGTTTCAAAATAAGAACTTATGTTGTAGGTGACGTGAAGCGGCGAACTTTTCTCGTGCATTTCGAAACCCACTTTTTTAACGCTGATGATATTTCGAGAGCTCTTAGTAGGTACTCTCCCTTCTCCCGCGCCAGCCGCACGTGCAAACCGAATTATACCCTGCTTACTGACTACACACGTATTCAGCAAGGTCCTCGTGTTATACTGGAAACTACAATTGGTTCGAAATTGGAATTCTCTCTCTTAAAAGGTTTCGTCTTCAACGTATAAAAGTAGAGAGCATTTAAAAGCAATCAACGTATTGTTGTTCTATTTTTCGTTAGGAATGTACCAATTTACTAACACATCGCAATTCCTTCCCAAATGTATAAACATGATGTAATAAAGTGGTGCTTCCCACACAGAGACGATCTTCCCTCCATTCAGCTGTAAGCGTAAAAAATCGTCGACTCGCCGGCGCCCAAATAACTTTTTATATTATAGGTGCTGAATCCTTGAAGGGTTGAAACATCGACGGTCGGATTCACAAACAGTACATAAAGATCCGGCAATCTCACGGTTTTTCTGAATTAAGACGTGAAGGGACACCCGGAACCCGGACCCGGGAGAATTTACCTACCATCCCAAGCGGCCGGCCGCCCGCTGCTACGCCCGCCGCATTATTAAGTGATTTCACAGAAACAAATCCTACGGAATTACTTTAAAATTCCCCCAAAGAAATATACTTTTCCATTTACGTAGCATTTTTATGACAGCTCATTTGTGAAAGTTTACTTTCCGGAGCGCGCGCCGCGTTTCAATAACCGTTTCAACTGGAAATCAGAATTGTGGAAAGGTCCATTTTCGTATTTGTTCCAATTTTTGCGGTCGCTATTTTAGATAAATATGAAGGTTCCTTGTTTTATTCGAAGTTCAAAATCAATAGGACAAGGAAGAGAAATCCTGCGCATCACCTGCTGGATCCAATCCGATTTGATACATTTTGAACACAGACTTCACGAGACATAAGCAGTTTTAGTGTTTTAATAAATTGCTTTAAAAAGATACCTATATATGTATACACCTGTATCTAAGGTCAAAGATTGATCATATTTATAAATAAAATTTCCTAAATATTTTCACGGTTTATTAGTACTTCTTTATTAGTAGGTACTTTCGGAAAATCATCTTTTAAAACAGAATAAAATACAAAAAATACCAGTCAGGCTCTTGCGGATCACAAAGGTATTGCACGTGGCCCTACCTACCTCCCTTTGGCTTATGGCACACGCCCTATTGAATACCCTGCATAAATAATAGTTAAAATGACTAGAGCATTGATAAATTATAATGTAAATGCTAGTTAATGTATTAGATTTGTGATTTTTGCATATGAAAAATTCCTGTTTTCGGAACATTGCATTCGATAGAAATAGGATTCAATAATGCAAGATAGTGGAATAACTCACAAAACATACTGGATATTTACAAGATTTTGTGACGCAAAATTATGATATAAATAATAAATAGCGCGAAACTTTGTATCAACATCCATACATCTGGATGTTTGTTACGCTTACACGCTCAAACGGCTGGACGGATTTGGATGAAATTTGGTATGTAATACTTCAGGTCACGGAATAACACATAGGCTACTTTTCATCATTATCATCAATAATCACCACTCGGTTTAAAGCGAAGGACGCAACTAATTTTTCGATATAAGTATTTTTTTGTGTATTATTAATTGCTTTTTAACCGTTAATGTCCGTAAAAGTTCACGTGTACAAGAGAGTGGAATCAGATGGCTCACATGACAAATTTTCCCTTCGTTATTTCTCTCCTCTAGTAAAATTGAGGGAAGGTGTCCACTACTTTACTGAATTCAAACAGAGGATGAAACTTCGACCTAAGAGTTTAACTTACGTTCATTTACTTTATGCACTAGATAATAGTGCCGTGGTGGTACCGGCCTAGAATAGTACTCCCCCATCTCTTCCCGCGGGTGCCGTAAAAGTCGGCTAAGGGATCACGTACCAGAAGGGGGCCAGCAGCGTCTTCCGAGGATTGGAAATGATACTGCGCTCGCCAACCCGCCTGCCAAGCGTGGCGAGTATTGGCAAATCCCCCCTATATGGGGGAGGCATATGTCCAGCAGTGGACGCACATGGCTGAGAGAGAAAAACTAGATAATAGAATAATTTATTGATATTGGCTAAATGAACATACCATGCGAAAATAATATTAAATAAAATAATTTGAACACATATCGCCTGCAACCACATTCTAAATACATTAGAAATATTATAAGTAACATGCACCGGTAACACCCGCGTGGACTACAATGCATCCCTTGAAATTATAGTTAACCCACTAAACTTTTTTATAAAAACTACCATGAGGTCTCATAGTTAAATCTAAAGGTCTAAAGGTAGCTCCTAGACATCACTCTCCATGTATCTATGGTGCCCGACACCAGTCGATAACTAACAACTGTCAGTTGAAAAACAGCCACTTGAAAAACACTAGAAATTGTTTAGTTATTTTGAGTAACAAGAATCTGATTCTTTGTGCCATCAATTTCATGAAAATTCGTTCAGCCGCTTTAGCGTAGAGCATTAATAAACACGGTAAACCAATTTTGAATATTTTTAGTTATTTACATTACTTTAAAACATCCATGATATATTTATTAAAAATACCCACAAATAAGATAATCTAGTCTTAAGCTAGCACCGGTGGGGAAGGTTTCCAAAATGCTGGCCGCATTACCAAGTTTAATAGTTATTGTAATGTAACAAACCGACTAGGACTCACGTGGTAAACACTAGAAAATTACTCAGCGACGTTACTCAGTTACGTGCTGAGGCTCGCGCTCGCCGCCTGGCACGACCATAACTCCCAGATGAAGAACTGCAAATAAGTTCGAAACTGGTCGGAGAGTAATTTTCCAGTGTTTACCACGTGAGTCCTAGTCGGTTTGTTACATTACAATTATGGAAGAAACTCGCGATAGTTTTCAGACTCAAATTTAATAGTTATATTTAACATTATTAATATAATAACGCAATAGCAAATTATATAAAAAACTAATAATACTACTATTCCATGTGGAAATCAATAGGGGAAGCCTATGTCCAGCACTGAAGTTGCAAAGGCTGACATGATGATGATGATGACTACTATACCAATGTTATGACTATAACATTGGTATTGTTATATGATGATAAAAAAGAGGTTAGTTGTGCATATAGAGTAAACAAAAGTGAGTCTTATTGTTAAGCTTTCACACTTGAATCGCTAACAGTTTTTTCCGTTGTCTCCTATGATTATAGTGGTAATTTAAGTTAAACCTGTTAAAGGCGGATGAGAACGCTGTGCAACGTCACTTCGTTGAAAGTGTATAGGACAGCTAAATACTGCTATTTGCTCTTTAGAAAATCGATTGATTGACCTACAGTTGAAACTATATCTCGAAATGAGATTCACTAATGCAACTCTCGTGTCATTGGGTTGTCAAATACACTGGATTAATGGCGATATGTAGGCATTTACCTAGCGATACTGATGTAAGGTCGATGTACTTGTCACCTGCACAAACTGACTTCAATTGAATGATGAGATCGTTTCTTACGTAGCAATTATAGTTATGGTCGTGGCTCAGTGACTTGACTTCTGGGTCTCCGGAGCGCTGTGTTTGAATCCCGGCAGGGGCAAACATTTATGCGATCAATGTAAGTTTTTCCCGGGTCTTGGACGTTTTCGTGTCCCGCGATACAGGGAATCCTAGTGCAGGGCTTAAATTCGAAAAAAAAATTGAAGTAACCATAATTTAAGAGAACATAATGGAAAATGCATGTAATCTAATCAAAATACTTACACATAGGTAAAAACCTAGGTGCAAGGTGAGTGTGATTCGCTTTGCTAGGTACTTTGTCAATCTCATTTTGTTTCTATACGTATCCAAACCATTCCGATTTACGTTTTCAATGTTGCAAACACAAAGATGCACATAAAACACTTAAATCAGGTACAACTAAAAAGAAATTCATTTTAAATTTCCAGCTCATACTCTTCGAATTCCAATAAAGAGATGCAGAAAGGAAGTAGTAAAAGAACAAAACAAGAAGGCAATACAAAGTAGCCCTGAGGCAGTTCTGTAAGAAACTAAGGGTATCTACTAGGGGTTTGCGTTAGACTCCTCGCTTTTGCCCCTTTGCCTTAGGCAAGGAACGTTTAGATTACATTTCGCAAACTTGCTCAACTGTTATGAGTTTTTAATGTCACTACTTTCTTTTCAATGGAGTTTGTTTTTGCAAGGAGAGTTTGCAGTGATATGTTGGTAGACGCTTTTTGTTTCTTAACTAGTTCGTCTCATAATTATCGAACTCAATGAGGTTTTCCTGACAGATTAGGTAAATGGCCCGATAAACTTATCTGTTTAAACTAAGCCACAAATGTATGGGAGAGAGTAGAGCTATTAAGCACAGGTCCGACGTTGACAGTGGTCACGGTCAGGGTTTATGCTTTCAGGGGTCAGAATGAGCGGGTGGAGAACGACGCGGACAGACCAGCTCAGGTCACGTGATACTGCGGGCACTAGGAATTTAACGAATTTAATTGTTATATAATCAAATATTATGAATATAGCCGTTTCTAGACTACACCATTAGCTGTTTCATTAGCATTATCAGTACTAGGCGAACAGCGACCGCGTCCGCGAGTGCCCCGTATTCTCTTTGAAAAAGACCACCGAATGTGGTTGAAACTATAGTCGGAACACTCTGACTTATTACGTGAATAACTCCCGTGTTTTATACATTCATACCACCATTAGCTTACCAACAATCTAAGTTTTGTATGAATATTCTAATTATTCTAGGAGATATACGTTTTTAATTTTAAAAAATTGTTTTTGATATAATGTGTTTGGAACCCTAAACATTCCTTTACACTGAAGCAAGGTTATTAAGGTAGTAAGGTAAATGTGAAAAAATCAATAAATATATTACAGATATTCCAAAGCTCTCCTTTCACACTGTTATATATAGCTAACTATAAAAGACACTCCACGGTGTTCTAAAGGTTAACCTTGTTACACATTCCCCGATCACCGTGCAAGATTTATTTGGTAGTAAACGTCTTGATTTTATGTATACAAATCAGTGCTGTCACAGAACACACACACACACACACACACACACACACACACACACACACACACAAAACGGTTAAGGTTTCCTTAATTTTTATTAATTTGATTTTAATTTAATTATTAATGTTAATTAATAATTACTTCATTATGAATGTATAAAACACGGGAGTTACTCACGTAATAAGTCAGAGGGTTCCGACTATAGTTTCAACCACATTCGGTGGTCTTTTTCAAGGAGAATACGAGGCGCTCGCGGACGCGGTCGCGATTCGCCTAGTACTGGGTGAATCGCGACCGCGTCCGCGAGCGCCCCGTATTCTCCTTGAAAAAGACCACCGAATGTGGTTGAAACTATAGTCGGAACACTCTGACTTATTACGTGAGTAACTCCCGTGTTTTATACATTCATAATGTGTCAAAACCACGTCAGTTTGAATATCAATAATTACTTCGTTCAAATTCATTGGAAACATAATCTTCTTAGTATAAAAATGGCAGTTTGACACAACAAACGAAAAAAATAAACGAATTGAGAGCCCCCTGTAAGACCTACGAATATACGCTATAACAATTTTTTAACAAAAAATGCAACCGACTTCAACACTCAAAAGTGTGAAATAACTTGTTGAAGTCGGTACCATGATAGTTCACACAAAAGTAACTATCATCACAATATTGTGCTCATGGTACCGACTTCGACAAGTAATTTCACACTTTTGAGTGTTGAAGTCGGTTGCATTTTGTGTTAAAAACATTTTTTTTTACCCTTTTCAGTGACCTTTGCTACTCAGGGGATCAATAAATTGTCATTGTGTGGTCTGCGATGTCTTCAACCGCGACAATAATATCATCAAGATCTGCATAGCACTTTTCAGTTATTGGAGTATAACTCAAAAACCGCTTGTCCGATTTTGATGAAATTAATAAATAGGACCACCACGGTATTCTCTATCTAACAAAAAAAGAGTCATCAAAATCGGTTCATAAACCACGAAGTTATCCGCGAACACAGATTAAAAAAAACGTATATACGGTCGATTTGAGTAACCTCCTTTTTTGAAGTCGGTTAAAAATGAGCTCCATTTCATTTTGTAGTAATTCTAACAAGTTCATGTTCGAAATAGTATTTAGGTTCAAACTGTCCAAACCGTCCAAACTCACACGGTTCGGCTCCTTCACTTTGTAATTACCATTCCTACAAACAGGGTTCAACTAAAATGTCGTACAACAGAAATGTCGTGCAACTAAACATCGTACCAAATGCGAACCCGATAAAGTTGTCCACGGATGTTCGTATCGCCTCGGGGGACACATTACTCCAGTTTAATACTTAGGGTTGTTGCACACAAACGTAAACTTTATGATAAACTCACGGACTCCAATTGTGAATTCTAAGGACGTTTTAGTGTCATGGGCCATGGGGCTTGAGTCGGGCACGTGGGCTTGGCACGCACGCGTGTCACCCGCATTGCACCTTTACATGAAATTGTTTATTGTGACACATACATTATGTACAGTAATCACAACGTGAGTATCTGCGCGTGAAGTCGTCTACATGGAGCTATACCTGTTTTTGAGTCGCTATGGACTATGGCTTAATAATTGTATAACCGTCTCGCTCATTTTCGTTCGTTTTTTGTATCAACCTATCTCGCTTACTCTGCTCGATGATAAACTGTTTTATCAGTACAACCGTGAATGTTCACAGAGCTCTCAGAACCACAAAGATAGATTGTGCGTACTGTACAATGACTTACGGCGAAACCCACGCCCAATTTCAGCTTGCAGGGTAGGTGTTGGTCTTAGTTATTTTGTTTGCTTTCCATTGGAATATTTAGATAGAAATAGACATTATAATGAGACATTTGCATAGTTTAAATATTTTTTTAAATTATCTATAAAATGGACTTCCGCAATATAACCTTTACAAAGTTTGCTAGGTACAGAACTCGGAAGCTATGTTTTTCTGAACGCATGATAGCAATTGATTTTGAGAAAACACGATTTAGGACCGCTATCTAACGCTGCATGTTTGAATCGTTTTCTTAGCTGAAACGATATCTAGCGCTACAGCGAAACTTTCGTAAAAACATTACCTACTAGCGCAATTAGCGCCAGCGCTACAGCGAACTTGAGTGACACAAAAACAACTTAGAAGCAATCTAGTGCCGCATATTTTTAGTTGTAGTGCCGTGGTAGTGCCGGCCTAGAATAGTACTCCCCCATCACTTCCCGCGGGTGCCGTAAGAGTCGGCTAAGGGACCACGTACCAGAAGGTGGGCAGCAGCGCCTTCTGAGGATCGGAAATCATACTGCGCTCGCCAACCCGCCTGCCAAGCGTGGCGAGAATTGGCAAATCCCCCCTATATGGGGGAGGCATATGTCCAGCAGTGGATTTCTAATTGCTGAGAAGAAGAAGAAAAAGAAGAAGATATTTTTAGTTTGGGTAGACTACATACATACACTACATACACTTGTGGAAATCAATGGGGGAGGCGTTTGTCCAGCAGTGGACGTCCTATGGCTGAGATGATGATGATGATGAGACTACATAATCTTGTAGAGCTCTGTAGTTTAACTTAAACGTTAAAAATGGAAACAAATATTGTGAAATGAAATGAAAAATCATTTATTCAAAACAGTACCGCACACAACAACATAAAATACGAACTAGATGGTTACGGACTGGTGTCATATGCAGTACTGCCAGAAAAGGTCAGAGCTCAGCATTATGCCGTGAGTGAGCCCACGGCGCTGGTGTTCAGCACTGACCCACAGCGACACACGGACACGAGAACAATTTACAAACAATATTACAAATTCTAGAGATACCGTTCTACTATTTTGCTCCAACACCTTTCCTACCCTAGTTCTTAGTACCTACATAGGAAGACAATGCACGAAATAAATGATAAGTCCAAGGACTAACTGTAGTCTTATTTGCAATTATCGTGAAATTGTCTTCCTTACAACCCTAGTTAAGCTGCATTGTTCCCCTTAACGCCCTTGTCACTTAAAGTAAAACTCTCCCATACTGGAATTCAACTATATGTGCACCATATAACGGCGATAAAGCTTTATTTATATACGACTAGCTGTGTCTAGAGCTTGAGTAATGCGTTGGTAGTTGAGTTCGTCTATAACTGAATTGTGCTGTAGCCATAGCTTGGATGGGTGATCGCTAGTGGCACTGAGCGAATCCGTGATTCCGATTGCACTTCAATCTGTCACTCCCGGTGATTATGCGACGTGGGATGCGTTTTAGTTCTAAGCTATACTAAAACGTCCGGTAGCGCTAAGTTTTGTTTCGAAAATTCTAGTTTTATATTTTTTGCATTTTCCGGACGATTTGTCCTATCTTACACATAATTTTGTATCATTTTAGATGCTTGCTTTGGCAGTAAAGCATGTTTAGACAGTCCTGGAGATTAAAAAAAATGGAGAGTTAAATAAAATAGCGCGAGTCGGACTTGCGCAGAGAGGGTTCCGTACAGTTTTCGAAATTTTTCGTTTGTGTATTTTTATTATATGAACATAATAAAACATAATAAAAATTAATGTTTTACGCAATTTTTCCTTTACGTATCTGTGCTATATGACGTTGCTTCGTACTAAATTTCAAGATTATGAGTTCACGGGAGATGCCCTGTAGGTTTTGATTCCCTTGCGAGTGTCAACAATTTGTAGCACAAACGTGTATATTTTGATTACGTTGGCCTCGAAGTTGCTCCAGCTCCAAGAGACAGTAAAACTGAGTGTTTCATATGAAATTCAGCTTGATACGGGATTCCACGCGTTCCCGTGAAAAAGGGTCCTTTCAGACAGACAGACAAACAGTCGGAAAACAAAGTGATTCTATATTCTATAATAAATCAAATAAAATAAAAATAAGAGTTCCGTTTTTTTCATTTTCAGGCATGGAACCCTAAAAATATGTGTTTCGCGTTTCAAATCACTGGTATCTGTTGTGGAAATTATATTGTGTCAAATTTATGTGTATCTATGGGTGTAGGATGCTGGATGATGTGTATTGTATAGTACTGTAGTAAATAGTAGTAATCCCGCGATTATTAGTATAATACAAATCTATAGTCTTATCTAGTTCCAGCTTAACTCAGAATAGTTTGTTAATTTTATGATCACTGATCACTACATATACCTAATAGAAAATACCACCTTAGTCTGATTTCTAAACCAAACGCTCGCGTGTTTTAACGTTGTACCCCGCCATCTGTTGTAACTTGGAAGAACGAAAGTAAAACTATGGAAAATTATTGAAGTTAGTGCTTTGCTGGCGCTAACTTCAAACAATAAATATTTAATTTAAACTAGTAACAATGTCGTAGATTTTTTTATATTTAACAGAAGCTATTAATTAGTTTTATATAGTTTCACAATCTTTGGGCATTACTGCCTTTTTTACGTTTATCACAAAAAGTAGATGCACTAGCGTCTCAAGCAAACAGACAAACTTTGGCAATTTATAACACTAAAGTTAGGATAGTAAGACTTATGGTATTAAACAAGTACTTCGTGAGTAAAGCCGGATAATGCATAAATATATGTGTGTGTCAAATTCTCGATAATTACCAAACAAAAACCTACTTCGTATTTAACTACCGCATTTTGAAAATAATATGTGTGCTTATAATCTTAAAACCCACTACGAAATCACATGTCCTCATTTTGTTAAGCCTATCATACATTACATATGATATCTACCCTTTAGCATTTTCCTTTGCAGAAAATAGTCCATCACACACATTGTATATCTAATGCTTCTACAACTGAAAGAAGCTGTACGTCTTGAGCAAAATTATTCTGTTGCGCAATTCCTTCCGTTCAAAGAGAAACTCTTGTTGCTACAAAATAATGTACACAGTTCACTGGACCCCAGTATATATACATAGGTATATACATACATAGGTAGTAGGTACTGGTAGTGATTCTGTTGTTCAATAAAGCTCGCTACAATAGTGTGAAACAAGATAGTTTTTATAATGATAATGGTAATGACACTTAGGAATGTCAATACTACTCGATACTTAAATGAAATGATTTTATCAAAAGGTGGGTAGTTTTATTTAAACTAAGTCGTCGCGTTATTCCGTGCCGACTTTCAGTTATTTTTAAGGAAAAATTGACAACCGACTTCATTGACCTGTATTTTCTAAGATAATATATATCCTGCTAATATTATAAATGTGAAAGTTTGGATAGATAGATGGATGTTTGTTACTCAATCACGCTACTACGGCTGGATGGATTTAAATGAAATTTGGTATGTAGATACTTCAGGTCCCGGAATAACACATAGGCTACTTTTTATCATCATTATCAATGCGGGCCAGACGTGTACAGAGCAAAGTTATTTTATAAATTTATTTCAAATCATCACCACGCGGGTAAAACCGCGGGGTGCAGTTAGTAATATTATAAATGTGAAAGTAACTCTCTGTTTCTGTTACATTTTAACACCAAGACCGATATATCAATATTGATTAATTTATGGAGATAGATGCGATCTTGGTAACGCGTACCATCATCTTCATCATGATAATGATACACATTACCAATACTTATTGAGGCTACTATTTGTTCTGGAAAAGAATGGTTTCCGTGGGATTACTGAGGTAGCGGGAAAACCGTAAAAGGTACACGCGTGTGACACTGCGGGGCGCAGCTAGTAAAATAATAAAGAGTATGTTATATTTTTAAGCTATTGCATAGCTTCTATCGCGGGCCTTGAGCGTGGAGACCGAATCCAGAAAGTCCGTAACGAAAATAACCTAACACCCCCCACTCCGACCGGCACAGCAGTGATACTTTTTAGTTTTGCCATCTATCGATGAATAGCAGAACTTTTAATGACTTTTTTGAAATATCACGCTTGTCTGTTTACTTCAGAAACTCGCCTCTATGTAGCATTGGTTGTATCGGCGTTACTGCATAAGTTATCAATATATGAATTGCATAAGTTGATAAAAATGCTATTCAATAGCTTTACCGCGGCAGTCCCCGAGTGCCACACGTCTTTTTTATTTTTTATTATGATAACAATTAACATAATGAATACTTAAATACTGCCATAAAATCTAAGTTAGATTTATCCACACAGATTCTCTACCTTCTAATGATGATACATATTATGTCGCACGCGCCGAATTCACAGCTGAGCTGCCGTATCCAAGTGTAAGCTACTTCCCTCCAAGTAATTAAAGTACAGGATTTCAAGCATCAAACACTGTTCTCTGAAGTATGAAGCAAGTGCAATAGATAACGCCGTTTCCGCGCTCAATACTCCTCTTATTGAAATTGTTCAGAATATCTACGTGCAGTTCAAAGGAGACTTGTGAGGTATGTGATGGCAAAGGAAACGCCGCGACCAATTGGCGGTGCCTTTCAGGACAGAGCTATGAACAGTTAGACTATAGTCTAACTATAGAATGTATTTCTGTTGACCGCAGAATTTCCCGAGCAGATTGTATCTATATGAGATCAGTAGCTCGATATACAATCAAAAGTAGATTGTATAGAACTAGTATCTAAGTTAACATTAAACTTTCCACTGAGACTCCAAAACCGGCAACTGAGAAATCTTCTTTATGCTCCTAGCGCACGCACCAACTATAGCCAAAATTCCTTTTTTATACGCTCGACAATGGCTCTCAACGATACTCTTAAACTAAATCCAAAGATCGACTTATTTGCGAGTAGGTGTCAATAAAAAGTAAAAAAATATTTAAAAAAAAGAAAAGATAAAAAAATAAACACGGCACTAACCAACACTCTCGTTGTACCTTACATTAGCAATTCGTTTTTATGTATTGGAAATTGTACCCCATTTTATAGATTTTATGAATTAATACTGTATCTCCATTATCTGTGGAGGCTTGTAAATGGCTCTTCCGTACAGTATTTGTTGTGCTAATTTGTAATTTGTAAACTTTAGCTGTAAGCCACCCTAAGAAAATAAAATAAAATAAAAATGAGTATAACTTGGTAGCGCCTGAACGTGTGAACTCATCTCAGCATAATTTATTTATTTTGTTGCAAACTTTTAATCGTCCGATTTTCAATTAACCATCGGTTAACTGTAAAAACTGTTTGACCTACGACGGTTAAATTGATAATCGTACGTTTTAAATTTTGGTGCACAACAGCTTTAGTGAACGTATTATTTATCCTTCATTTTGGCACCGCATTTCATGTGTATTTAGTCAGTGTCAATTTTTCAAGTCCCAAAGTCCCCCCGTCCTCTCGTTTCCCCGATGATTCAATCCACTTTGCTGGAATTTTACTTTCAGAGATTGCAGAGCAAACTAAAGAGGTAAACATAACACTCGTCCACTTTCATGGACACTTCATGCACCATTATTACATATTAATACTTGAACAAACATGCTCATTTTTGAAAATAAAGCAAAACGGAAATCGTATGGCATAATTTCTTCCACCTCCAGTCAATTGTTCTGCGTACATTATATAACATCTCGTATCGCAACCATTGGAATCGTACTGGCATGTCTAGCAACCAAAGTTGCATTAGTCAAGAGTAGTCACGAGAAGTCTGTCTTCTCGTGACCACGACCAATGCAACTAGGTCGAAACGTCGAGGTAAATAAATTACTAAATGTTTTTCTCGCGATCAAGCCCCGATTGATTTATTAAAAATGTGTTATAAAATCGCGAAAGTCTAAAAATACAAATAGCAATGTAATTTATGAACCTATTTTAGTTAAGAATTTATGTTAGTATACGAATTGTTACTCGTATCATTGAATGAGCTATTCCTATTTTTGCTTAGACAATATACATATTAACCTTTAAGACCATTCCTCAAAGATGCCTTTACACAGGCTCAATATGTCCGAATGGTCAAAGCGCACAAGTTACCTTATACAGTGGCAAAAAAAAACCTGAAATCATTGTTAAAATCCACCTTGATACCGAAATTGGCCTCATTTCGGCCTCGGCTCCATAAAATGGCAATTTTATCCACATCCACCCGCAATCAAACTTCACTTGGCAATCAATTCGTAGATTTACGAGTGCACTTAATGCGAGATCGTCGGGATAAGTGTCCACCGATAGAATTTATTCGAGAACGGCCTCCAAAATGGACTTGTTTCGGCAACAATAAAATGGCGGAGATCTCTGTAGATACAATACAGATAAAGGCAAACTTCTCCTTTAGATGTCAATTATTTATCTGTGCGTCGTAAAACAAACTAATTTATTAATCGCGATACAGGAATTGCTTTAGATGTTATAAACTGAAAACTTGATTTAGTTTTACGCTTACCTTCTTGGATGTGTATGTGTCTGATTTTTCAATTACCAACCGGTCAGATAACCCAGATACGGATACTTTTCGGGTTGTGTGCTCTAGATTTACAAGATGTAATTCTTTCTTCTAAAATGGGCCTTCTGAGCTCAGAGTCGCACAACGAGCTATGGAGAGGGCTATGCTCGGGGTTTCTCTACGTGATCGAATCAGAAATGAGAAGATTCGTAGAAGAACGCCAAGCGGATTAGCAAGTTGAAGTGGCCGTGGGCAAGGCATATAGCTCAAAAAACCGATGGCCGTTGAGGCCGAAAAGTTCTCGAATGGAGACCACGGACTGGCAAGCGCAACATTGGACGGCCACCGACCAAATGGACAGACGACCTGACAAAGATCGCTGGCAAGGGCTAGATGCGGGCCGCTTCCAACCGGAGCTTGTGGAAATCAATGGTGGAGGCGTATGTCCAGCCGTGGACGTCCTATGGCTGAGATGATGATGATGATTCCTTCTTCCCCATTCCATCTGCAACTGACCAGGGGAACGGCTTCCCGACACCCATACATTGTTACGATGTTACCTTCAATGAAAACTGAAGTCCGAGGTTCAGTTACATACGGCTTCTTTACTCCAGTATCAAACTTAAAGACTAATATCAAAGGATTTTGTTTTCAACTTTAGATTATACATTTAGTAAGTCTTAAATAAACATCATCAACCTATAGCAGTCCACTGCAGGACTTACAACTTTCTACTTTCACGCCACTATGCCCAATCCCCAGCTTCTCTCATCCAGCTCGGCACCATCCATTTTGCGAAGATCGGTGCTCCACCTAGCCTGAGGGCGTCCTACACTACGTTCTGACGTGTGGCTCTATCAAGTTACCTTAAAAAAAAACTTCTTTACCCACACAGAAACATTTTATTAACATATTACATGAAATGCAAAAGACTTTTTGCATTTGCAACAATGATTTACAATGTAAAAGACTTTTTGCATTTTATGTTGCACTGGCAGCAAGGCGGCTTTAGGAGCAATTTAGATCACACTGAAGATCCAACATAGGAGAGAGAGAGAGAGAGAGAGTAATTTGGAAATCGCGGTATTTATAGCAAAATATATAGCTACATGCTTTGTACGTTTGGTTTGGGTTCGCCCCCTAGGTCAGCATTATTCATTGTGTAACAGTTCGCTGATTCGTGGTGAACTATGTTTTCTTACACTTACTTTTATACTTATCAATAAAGCCTCCTGCTCAACAACAGATTTTATTAAAGATTAAATTAAACTGTATAGTCAATCTGGGTGTTTCCTTATTGAGAGTGAAGAAATCGGTAAACATACATAATGGCAATTGATGCCGTGATTAACAAAGGTCACTGAAAAGGACGAAAAAATTTTTACAACAATTGCTACACTATGAACAATGATTTATAGTTTCTAAGCATTGATCGTCCACAATAAGTGCGACGGGAAAAGATCCATTTCAACAATATTATACGACAACCAATGATATTATATGTTTATATGAGGTAGATGTCGCACAAGCGCGTGGAAACTGAGGCGGCAAAATTAAGTCAATTGTAGTAATTTTGATTACGACGCGTATTTCAAGCGCAAGTCTATACATATAGCTATCCTTTTCTATATTATTTGTACCGTATTATCTGTCGCAGTAAGCATGTTTATGTCGTAAAGGAACAAAATCTGAGCACCGCACAGTATGAATATACGTCATCTTTAGTATAACATCATTGACGACAACTAAGAAAATTCTACCGTTCAATGTATTGTTCGGTACACATTCCCCCGATAAGCGTAGATGACAATAAACTTTGGAGCTCGCTTATCTTAAAGACACCTGTTCACTTACAACTTGCAGAGTCCCAGATTTTATCGATCCGGGGAAGCGGAAGCCGCTGGAGGCGGATTTTGAGTAAAGAGTTGCTCTGGATTCGTTATAGAGGACTTACGTATCATGTATTTTTATGTATGAATTGAGTAGTAATCGGCTGAAGTATGCGTTCATACAATGAGTACCTTCTTATCATAAAAAAACCTTTAAATGTAATGTTCATGTCGTAGTGAATTGAATTCCAAAATATCATGTATTGTGATATAATTTATTTGTTAATAGAAATTAGAGTCTACAATAAATGAAACGTTTTTGATTGACACTTGATGGTCAGTGACGATGTGGTCGAAGATGTTATCACGATAGATCTAGAATGCTCAGGTTGTGTGTAGTTGTAATTGGACTTGTTAAATTAAAAGCCAGAATATTTTATGGAAATTATTTAAAATTGAGCTGCTTATCGTACGCGATTCTTCTCTTCCATTTTGAAATGGAAGAGAAGAATCGACATCACTTAGTGATGTGATGGTGTAAAAGTGTTGTACTTATAATACTAGACTATTTACTAGACTAATTTGCATTATCGATTACGTATTTTAAGTTAAATCAAGAATTAATATAGATAAATCTATCAAAATTAATTATGTTCAATTATGTATTGGGCTTATGTCCAGCAGTGGACGTCCTATGGCTGCAATGATGAATGTATTGAACAGGACTTTGGTTTAATATAATTCTACTTATATTATAAATGCGAAAGTTTGTGTGTATGTTTGTTACTTCTTCACGGATTAACACATAGGCTACTTTTATACCAAAAAATATATAGATCCTGTGGGATAATTGAGGTAGCGGGTAACCTGTAATCCACGCGGGTGAAACCGCGGGGCGTTACTAGTGTATAATAAGTGTTCATAAAATGTCATATTTGAAGCCTGCTGTCTGTAACTATACTTATTATAAATAAATAAATAAAAAGAGGAAAGTGTTGCGTTTCTTACCCTCATGCAGCATATTTTTTTAAACGTGATATGACTTTATACCTGTATTTGACACATTTGGCTGACGGTCAATGGAGACAGACGTCTAGAGTCATAATGAAACAAGGTCGGTTTACAGTCTTGCCGTATTACCTAATACCCATGGAGATTTTAGATAAAAGTTTTCCACAAAAACATTCGTTTCTGGTTTCTTCTGTCTAAGAGTTTAATAGGTATGGTCAGTGTTTTATGTATAACTGACTAAACTTCTCTTATTAAAATCAACAATTAGACTGTTTTAGAAATGTGACATTTTATATACGCGCAATAATATGGCAAAGAGTTTTATTGCAGTTTGAAATAGTTCCAATGCATTTCGATTGTACGTGCTAAGACACACGAGATTTAACTGCTACCCTGTTAAAAAAAAATATCAGAGAATTTGTTCTACATTTATTTGCTGACTGTACTTATATGAGACGTCTCCGTCACAAAAATTACTTGCATAAGTTTATTTGTAGCAGGATTAATTCTTAGGGCCCGAGCGGGAGGAATGCCAACCTCTTCCATACGAGTACGTCTACGAGAAAGTAAGAGCCCCACTCGAAAAGGCAACTTTATCCGCATTACAACCTGACCCACTTTACCTTCCAATTATTCCCACAAGTCGAACGCGAGCCTAGTTTTATCGGGTCAACTGTGAATTACCCCCATCGTATCTTAAAAACTTAATCGAAGCTAAACGGGCTCATTTAACCGAGGCAAATGTTGGAGCAAGTAAATTTGTATGCTAATACTGCGAGCGAGAGCCGACGACTTGGCTAACACGGGGCTTTGCAAATCAAGGGCCTCAAAACAAACTCTGAACAAAGCAACCGATATTATAAATACTTACACTAAGGCCCGCGCCAACCCAATTATGCGATTGTTACTGCCTAATCTCAGATTAAATCATAAACTTGCAAGCAAAAATTGTGATTTAATCAGTGTTTTGGAGGAAATCTCTCGGTTTTATTCAGTTCGTATAAGGCGCCCTTATATAAAATTTGCGTCGGTATATCTGTACATAGAATTATTTCTAGATACTTTGATTACCTAATGTTAACCGTCACAGCTCTAATTCTAAGTGCCAGTTTTATAACTCATACCGATGGTAAGAAAAGATACCTCATTTTATTTTTTCTGAAAACTTGGTTGTTTGATTCGAAGTCAAAATATGCAACTATTGGTCAATATACAATAAACTATACTGATAAGAAGAAGTACGTCTATTGATGGCTTCGCAGTGAACGCCGTTCTGAACGTTCTAACACAACTTGATGAATAATAAATAATAATAATAAAGTAATAAAATGTATAGACCTGGTCTTCAGCATCACCTTGCTCGGTCTTGGATGTTATTCGAGTAGAATAGTTTGTGCGAATATGTCATACAAATAACAGAATCATTCAAAGAACAGCTTGTCCAATTGCTGAGTTTCTATAATACTACTTTGAAGCAACTATAGATAGCCTCAAGATAGTGGTCACTGGATTGAATCGCACGGTGGCGGTAGTTATAAAACCACGGTGTGAAGATACTGTTTAAAGCATGCCTGTAAGGGGGCAAGCTGCCGCCCTTAAGACACCCCAAATCTCAGTCACCAAACATAATGTTCAGGGAAGTTTTATTGACCTAGTGTTTGACCACTATCGTACTTGTCAGTTAGTGTCGATGGGGTTGAAGGTGCAGACACGCCAGACCTAGAATGTTTACTGTCTCTCTAGGACTGCTCCCTAAACACACTATGTGTTTAGTGACAGTTTTTCAGTTTCTTGAGGGTGGTAGCTAGCCAGGCAGGTGTTCGAAAGTACACTACCACCATGCTGGGCATTTGATAGCGTGTTACCTTCACCGGAAGCTCAAGCGGTTGGTGGCGATTGAATCAGCTTCCGCCAGTTTGACAGCCGATGCTTCCACCGCTGAGCCATCATCGCTTCAAAATCTACCTAACCCTCTTTTGGAAATCATATGAGATTGTTGAAAAGCGCTTTACCCATAAATATTTAAGAAAAATGCTTTCTTTTATGGTTATAACATAGAACCGCAAACTTAAAAAGTTCAATTAAACATACTATTTATTTTCGTGCATTCTTTCAAACTAGCACTTTACAAAGACAATAATGTTTTTAATTAATATATTATTTAAATCGTTCCATTAACATTGAGATAATCCTACAACTTCAAAAATGAAAGGGATCCTAATTCAAAAATACCCGAGCACTCTCAGGGTTCCCGTCTCGACAATTCGCGTTCGGCGTAATGAAAACAACCCCGTCACTAGAAACAGCAGTTGACCTTTTCTATTAAATTACGAACGTGTTATTGTTAAGTAGCAATTCCGACGAAACGAATTGACCCCGGCCGTTTAGATGTTATCGGACAGTTTTACCAAGTCCCCTAGCCTGGAGTAATCAAATGTTTATACGAAAAGCAGACTTGGTGGGGTGGAGCTGAATTCTTTTGTTTCATTTGTAATGAACGTGCAAACTAATTAACATTTCTATGTATTTTTGACGTCACAGGTTTCAGGTACTACAATTTTGATTAAGAAATATATATTTTTGTATCGATAAATTATATTTAAAGCCATGTCATTACGTCCCCATTGCTAGGACACGAGAGCTACTTACAGAGAGACAAGTGGCATAATCAAATCATGACACATCACACAAAAAACAACTAACATAACACTATGTTTAATACATGTTTTTTCTGGGTCTTGAATGTTTGTGTGCTGTGATTGTGTGTGTCCATACCTCCCGAGACACAGGGAATCCTATGGCGAGGGTTTGAGTGATTTAAAAAAAAAAATCTATCAGATAGTATGAAAATATGTCAACAGGCAATTAGTTCATGTATAACGCTTTTATTATCAGTTATTTTTCTTGTGAAATATCTTCTTTAGTCTCTTACTTGATAAATATAGTTAATCGGTGCGCCGCGGTGATTGTTCGGAGCTCCGGTGACCTGTAAACAGGTTTCTTTTAACCAAACTCAGGCATCAGCCTCTCACGAAGCAAAATTCACGCTATCTCTCTATTATATAGGTATTATGAAAATAAGTGCCTTGGTGAAGAGTCTAACACGTTCCCCCATCTGGGACACGGGGCCTTCCTCTCAGAAAGGAGAATTGGCCATGACCATCACGCTGGCCAATGCGGGTAGGCCGAATACGGTAGTAGCCAGTCCAATGAGGCCCAACTGTTACTACCCAACCGTACTGTTATCCTAAGACAACAATCTAGACCGTAAACTTAACGTGTCTTCAGATGCACGACAGCGCTCAATTGAAATGTCAGTAGCGGTCACCCATCCAAGTTGTGACCGTAACATACGATGCCTAACCGTATGGGCTATGGTCGCATAGTTGACCTCCGATAAAAGCACTTCGCATGCAAACGAGAAACTAAATTTACCAATAAGTCTTTACCTACTCCATGTTTTTCGTATCACTATTAAATATTTACATGCAATTTTTTTATCACCATAAGGTGGGATTTATCAGCGACAATGCCGTTTTTTATGTTAATATACAGATATATTGGCCAGTATTATTTCTATATAATGTCAGACCGTATATATAAGTACAGCGAAGTAGAACAAGAAATCTGTGGACCAGCCGTTTTTATTCTGTATTTCCACTGATAACAGGGGTCTATTCGTATACAATCGGCTTTTGAATGGAATGAAGGACAATTGAAATACTTTTATTATTTTCTCTAGAATAGATTTGCTTGAAATGTGAAACCTATAGCCTTTCAAGATCACACTATATAAAAGTTATTTGTGTTTTCGTCTAATCTATTGTTCTTAGTAACTGAGAGTTTGAAGTACTTATATAAGTTTCCTACCTTATTTACTTATGAACTCAGCCCGGTAATCCGTAATCCAATCTCGCTATATCTAGTAGGTGTTAACATAATTAATTTTCTCGAACGAAGCCCGGGGCGTGGCCTTATACCAATTTTATCAAATTATGAGAAAATAGGACGCTATTTCCGTCGCCATCGAGTTGACCTGACTGTCGCAGTGGCGTGTCATTGTTCCCAAATATCTACCTGACAAGGCACTTGTTCAATGTGAGATATTAAATTAGGTAAGAATTTTCCATTAAATAAGTGCTCGACGATTAAGTGTCTACATTCCTGGGTCTCTTTACGCATATTCAGATATCAAAATATAATTTTGAATCAACGGATCACCATTACAATTCAATGTGGCAATGTTGCTAGCATTATGGGCACGCTGCCAACTGGTAGCGGGTTAGACCATTTGTGTTATCTATAGTCTGATAATAGCTTTTTTTTTACTATTATAAGTTTGCGTTTGACAACTGTCTCACCTGATGTTAAGTGATGACGTTGTCTAGGATTTAGCACGCAAACCTAGAAGGGACCTATTCATTTGCGACTTGAAGACTCCAGGATTGTACATATCGGGAAACACAGACTCGGGCAACGAGTTCCATTCCTCCATAACTATTAGTATTTTATTTTTGATCTCCTCTCCCATCTCTTCTCGTGGGTGCCGTAAGAGTCGGCTAAGGGATCACGTACCAGAAGGTGGGCAGTAGCGCCTTCTGCGGATCGGAAATCGTACTGCGCTCGCCGACCCGCCTTCCAAGCGTGGCGAGAATTGGCAAAACCCTCCTATATGGAGGAGGCATATGTCCAGCAGTGGATGTTCAATTGCTCAGAAGAATAAGATTTTATTTTAATAAAGGCATCAGCCCATTATTTTTATTATTTTATTATTTATTTTATTATTATAAGTCATTTTGAATCGACGTTTTGATCAAGTTACATTGATCGTGGTTACGACAACACTAGAGTAGAGGGGGGTGAGTGTCCGCATCTGAAAAGTGATTGGTATTTTTTCAAAATACCCACATTTGCTTTTTAAACATCTAAACAATTAACATGGTACATATCAACACGCGAGTATTAAGTCTCAACAATAAATTATGCTTAGGCCACTTGCCTTAAGCCACTTTACTTTCTTAATTAAAAAGTGTCCCTAAATAAAATTGATTACCTTACTTAAGTTTGACCTTCGTTCACCGCAAGCAAAGAAATTCTTAGTGAGCGTTGCAGAACCTGAAAGATACGCTTTGGCTTTCGTTGACTCACTAATGGAGAAGTGATGAATGCTCTGAAAGCAAAATACTAGTGACATACCTACAGAAAATAAGCTAACAACTGTAAGTATGCTTTACTCATTCATTTACAAACATATTGCACTGCACGTTATTGATGATGTTTTAAGCGGCCAGTTCACGCTTGGTCCAATCCCGATCGTTAAAATTAAATATTCTGCTACGATCAATCAGGGCTGTCACTGTGTCCAAAAGTGTTGTCGAACGGCACATGCAATCTGGCTGCGCTATTAATTTTGAGTTGTTCAGTTTTACTTCGATATCAATGGCTCTGGTCTGTGTGTCTGCGTTCGAATGACCATTGTATATGACATCGGAAAAATTGGATTTCGCGCTGAGCCAACACAACCGCTTGCTTTAGACAGTTTGTTGGAAATGAACAAATGTCATTCATATTTGCATTGTCATTTCTTTCGGTCATTTTTTAAGCAAATTGCATACGTGCTTATTGACTCACTGATTATAAATTTTTATTTATCGAGATCTGAGGCACAACACAGATAAGTACAGAAGTCAATCTACATACAAAGTGCGCTCGAGCAACGCACACATAGACACTTCTCACGGACACGATATCTCAAATCATTTCAAATCAGTGCGAGCGCGATATTTTTAGTTATTATTGGTTTATATTTCCGTACTTCTTGTTACATTGTTAACAATAAATCAAACAACTAGATACGAATGCCACTACTACGATAGTTTTTGTGCATAAGTCAAAGTTGGCTACCTTAGAACGACTTCAAAAAAAGGAGGTTACTCAATTCGACCGTATATATGTTTTTTTTATGAGTGTGTTCGCGGATAACTTCGTCGTTTATGAACCGATTTTGATGATTCTTTTTTTGTTAGATAGAGTATACTTCCGTGGTGGTCCCATTTATTAATTATTTCCCATATATTATTAATTTCATCAAAATCGGACAATCGGCTTTTGAGTTATACTCCAATAACTGAAAAGTGCTATGCGTATCTTGATGATATTATTGTCGCGGTTGAAGACATCGAAGAACACAATGACAATTAATTGATCCCGTGAGTAGCAAAGGTCACTGAAAAGGGTGAAAAAAATTTTTTTAACAAAAAATGCAACCGACTTCAACACTCAAAAGTGTGAAATAACTTGTAGAAGTCGGTACCACGAGCACAATATTGTGATGATAGTTACTTTTGTGTGAACTATCATTGTACCGACTTCAACAAGTTATTTCACACTTTTGAGTGTTAAAGTCGGTTGCAATTTTTTGTTAAAAAATTTTTTTATACCTACGTATAAAAAGTGAAGTACGACATGTGATTGACTTCTGTACGTAGGTACTACGTACGTACGTACTTCTGTTTTGTGTCTGAGGGCTAAAAGGTCCTAACAGTTCAAGAAGTCCCATGAAAAGGAGTATTTCTTAGCATGAAATAAATGGTAGCAAACATAAATTTGAACTGTTATAATTATCTAAATTATATCTTAGTTATTAATATATATTTTTCGACTAATTACGTTCATTTTTATAAAGTTGAACGATTTAAAGTAGATTGTATTGATTTCGTGTGATCGGTCGAGACTTCGACGGCTTGCTCGTGATTTGTTCAAGGACTTGACCAATCACAAGCAACTAAGAGTATAACAGTGGGGGGTAAGCGAACAGGCAACGCATTTTGGAAGTATGCCGCCATTCGTTTTCCGACATTTGTCTGAGTAACTTGTATCGTGCCGCTGTAGGCTTTGTTAAGTAAGATTGTACCTCTGAATATATATATAGCAATAGCAACTAAAGCAATAAAGCTGATTTTCAAGTTCACAAAGAGTGTTTTTGATTCAAAGTCCTTGCTTCTGAGTGTTAAACCAGTACGGTTAATAGAACCCTGAAAATGTAACCTACATTTAAGGTTTCATCTACTTTTCGTGAATCTTAAATGAATAACGACATGCCCAGTAGTTTCAACGAAATTAATTATTTGCGGCAGCAAGTTAATCATCATCATCATCATCATCATCTCAGCCATAGGACGTCCACTGCTGGACAAAGGCCTCCCCCATTGATTTCCATAAGGACCGGTTGGAAGCGGCCCGCATCCATTACCTGCGATCTTAGTCAGGTCGTCTGTCCACCTAGTCGGTCGCCGTCCTATGCTGCGCTTGCCAGTCCGTGGTCTCCATTCGAGAACCTTTCGGCCCCAACGGCCATCGGTTCTTCGAACTATATGCCCTGCCCACTGCCACGTCAAATTGCTAATCCGCTGGGCTATGTCGGTGACTTTCGTTCTTATACGGATCTCCTCATTTCTGATTCGATCACGTAGAGAAACCCCGAGCATAGCCCTCTCCATAGCTCGTTGCGTATATATGATATGAATATACATGAATATTAAATCTTCTTACTCATATTCTCTCGATAATATTATGTTTAGTATTTTACTATTCTAACCGGCAATTGAATAAAACGGTGTATTGGTGCCTAAGCATACAATCATTCGACCATTTATTAACACTACAGAATAAGCTCTTTCGTTTTTAACACAATTTTAGTTACTTTTAATACACAAAAGAATCGATCCCATAATATAATTATGGATTCCTAAAACCAAAGACGACCAATATTTTTTCTATAGGCGATTTTTTTTCTTTTTTTTATACTGTATAGATTGAGCGTTGACCACTATCTCAATTGATGGTCAGTGACGAGACGATGTGGTCAAAGATGTTATCACGCTAAACTTAGAATGCTCACTAGCTCTCAAGGACTGCTACCTGATCACATTATGTCTTTGGTGACAGTTGTTCAAACTTGAGGGTGGTAGCTAGCCAGGCGGGTACTCAAAAGTACCCTACCACCATGCTGGGAATTTGATAACGGTGTTAACCTTCACCTCAAGCTTAAGTTTGACAGTCTACGCTCCCCCGCTGAGCTTTTTTTTTTACATATTATAAGTTTGCGTTTGACAACTGTCTCACCTGATGTTAAGTGATGACGTTGTCTAGGATTTAGCACGCAAACCTAGAAGGTATTCACTCGCGACTTGAAGAAGACTCCAGGATTGTACATATCGGGAAACACAGACTCGGGCAACGAGTTCCATTCCTTGGCAGTACGCATTAAGAAAGTGGAAGCAAAACGCTTCGTACGTATAGGTGGTATATCTACCATATAGCGATGGCGAATTGTTGATAGCTATCATCGCTTCAGAATATTTATATTTTATTACATTGTTGGTCGTCACTATCTATTGATATCTTGTTTCAGTATTCATGGTCTTGAACACTCATGAATATGAATCTTTTCTTAAGAAGAGCTAACACTCTTAAGGCGATAATAATATCCGATAGCCTTGAAAGAGCCAAAACCGCGCATGGACCCGCTAATCTCAGTATAAAGAATAGAAAAACATGAACTGTCGCTCGGAAAATAATTAATTTACATAATTACATTTATATATAGTTTGTGAGTTACAACTTTACGAATTTTTTTGTTTAAAGTTTCTAGTTTAAAATCAAAATAATTTAAGAGTTCAATCAAATGTTATGTCTTGAAACGACATTATTTTATTATTTATTTTTCACATTCTTTTTAGATACAATAATTTTAAATGTTGAATATTTAGTTCCTTTTAAATATCCCTAATTGGCTATACTTTTTACCTTAAAGAGCAACAATATATAATATTCGAATACGGGCAGCGGCTATAGCTTCTCGTCTGATGGCTGGTCTGCGTGTATAATGCTAATTTTATGAATGTGAAGTTTTAATTTTCGTTCTTTCTTATATTTTCACACAATCTGAACCCAATCCTTTATAATATCACCCGTTATAAAGTTCAAAGTGTTTCCCTCAACTCTCAACAGACCTACTCGTACCTACGCACAAAGTGCTCAGATGTTTTGCTCTTCGAAATGAAAAAAGTTTCATTGTGTTACCCTTGGCGCCACATTTCAACGATACAAAAGTTGGTAGATTTGCAAAAGAATATTTGCATGTTTAATTTCTTAATACGGTCTGCGCCCGCGATTCGATACCGTTAATATTCTCTTTCAAACTCATTAACACAAACGTTGCCATAAAATACCCTGTCGCGGGAGGCATGGACACACACACACAAACACAATACACAAACATTCGAAACCCGACTACAAACATCTATGCTCATCACAGAAATGTTTGTCCCACCCGGGATTCGAATCTGGGGTCGCGATTCCAAAGTCAATGTCACTGCCACGACTACTGCCAAGACCGCTTTATTGACGAATGTCTAAATATTAACCTCCTCCTCCTCCTTGAGTCGTATTCCTCATGTCTGAGGGTCGTGACCACCCCCATGCATGATCTTTTCCCTTATGAATGTACGCCATCTTCCCCTGTTTTTGGCTACATGGATAGCATAGTAGATAGAAGTATCTAACGTGGTCCGAACTTGATCCGACTCCGGCTCCGGCCACGCGATCGCTTGCCTTCCACTTTGCCAGTGACTAGTAGCTTTTCTAGGCTCTCCATCTTTCCTGGCAATGTGTTCGAAGTATTCAAGGATGCGCTTGAGGCAAGTAGTAGAGAGCCTTGTAGTAATCCTTAATTGAGTTAAAATCGATGCGTTGGTTCGATATGCTGTCCATGGAATCCGCAGCATCTTCCTCCAGCTCCACATTTCGAAGGCATCAATGCGCTTGTGGTCTGCTGATCTTAAAGTCCATGTCTCAGCCATAAAGGAAAATGGAGAAAATCAGAGTGTGGACAAGTCGTTTCTTCGTTTCCAGCGAGATCTTTCTGTCTTTCCATATTCTATGAAGCTGAGACATAGCACTCTATGCCATTCCTATTCGTCTGCGGACATCAGTTTCACAAGAGCAAATATTAACCTAAGACCATATCAATTTAATATTGTATCTTGATTCTTAAAACATTGATTGCTTGATGGAATGATTGATTTGGTAGTTAAAGTTAGAATTGGAACACAGAGTATAATTGTAAAACAATATCGATTGAAACTTGAGAATACACAGAATATAATGACATAAACATAGAGATATTACAGTATACATATTATAGTGATATTTTACACATGAATAGGAAATCTGACAGTTATTTTATCCATATCAATGAAGAAATCCAATTTTTGAGAACTTCGTGAGGAAGTCAGAAAACTGACACACCCCGACGTGACTATGACCTTTGGAACAACTACAAAAATTGGTCTAATACACATTACTGTTATCAGATTTTGCCGTGCTACATACAACAACAAAAAAACATTGTTACAAATAATAGTAGAAAGAAGAATGGTATTGTAGTATAAATACTCTTAATTTGATTCGACGATTTGTAATAATGCCCATGGTACATTAATAAAAATAAAATAATAAAGTTAGATAATGTTTTTCCAAGCGTAGGCTTGTATTCCGAAACTCTCATTTAACGTAGATGTTTATGTATATCCGATCACTAGACTTCTACCGCAATTTATCGTGATTGTGGCTGTACTATTTTTACAACTTGACTAAATCTCAGCTGATTCATATGATAAGCCTAAATTGACGTGAGTGCTAAACATAACATAAATCTTATTAATTGATTTTGTGAGTCTCGATTAAGTTAGGACTCTGCAATTAAAACAGCATGTTAAGCTGTAAAATGTTCAGCACAAAAATAATACAAACATTGATTTTAATCAAAATTACCAAAAATAAACGTTATTAAATAACAAAATATTTTTAGTTACCGAATAAAAACTCGCCTCATTACAATGCTTGCACCGTAATTTAATCGTCTATTACTTACAGTGTATAACAAATATATGTATAAGAAGTACAATTCTGGAGTAAGTACATAATTTTATTGGACATAATCGTATATCCATCATATTTGTATTTGTGATAGTGATGTTCCGGATAGCCGTATCCGTATCCGCGGATACCCAAGGGAGAAGAAATATCCGAATTCGTATCCGTATCCGTAACTTTACTCGCGGATCTTTTACCTTGTTAATTTTCAATTGATAAACGAAATGCGATATCTATATAGCTATATAATATGGTGATTAATAGAAATAAAAAACTAATTAATTCAATTCAATGTTTATTTCTATTTCCTAAAATCAAATATTTGGCACCTTTATATTGCATTATTTATCGTAGTCAGTTACCATACTAATAGTATACAACTGAACGGTACTAAATCAACTATATTTCTAACGAGATCAATATTATAGAAAGCTATTACATTACTTTTCACACTGATTAAGTAAGAAATTAAGGATCCGTATTTGCGGATCTTGACACCAAATATCCGTATTAGGATCCGTATCCGTTGATATACATTTTTAACGATTCGGCACATCACTACTTTGTGACTGATTGAACTGTAACATAATGTCTAGACATCTTCCAATGACACGCTATTATAATGCTTGTACGTTATTTCCTAACACAATAGCGGACCATCACGCTTGGCTGGACGTGACAACGTATTACAAATACAATAGGCATCTCATACCTTGTTTCGTCAAAAATCTATTACGAAAAATCTGCAAGTACAATGAGGCCGAGGGCTGTTGTTTGTATAAATAATTGTACAATATTGTGCCGTGGCTCAATCTCGGCATTATAGCGAGATCTAAATTGCTTTTTTTATCTAGTAATAGCGGGCGAGTTCGGGTGAGATTACGCAAAGGCGACCTTTAGCTCTGGGCGGTTTTTCCGCCCCAGCTCTTTGGGCTGGGGTCGCCTCAGATGGTTTCTTTCCCTTTGAGGAATAAAAAGTGTTGCCGCTTTGTTTATGTATGCACTGAGCACACGACAAAGGTACACACCAAACTGGGGAATCTTAATTAAACCTCTTATTTTCTGTAATCGTATGTATACGGGTACGAATGCAACAAGAAACGAGATTAAAAAATCTTGTAAGCCGTTGAATAAAGCTTAGTAAAGAAAAATATAGTTGAATGGACCGTCTAAAATAGAACAAAGCACTGAGAACAGCACATGAAATGTGCAGCAATTTTAAAATTTTAGTCAGTACCATATTTTGACCAAGATCTACTCAATGTAGTTAGTGATATGAAAAAGCACTTTAAAAAAAAATCATCAAAATCGGTTCACCTCGTCAATTTTTTTTATTTATATTATTTATTAACATTCACACAAGGTCTTCAGGTCCCAAACTAGGCTGAGCCTGTGCTATGGTAACCTGATGACTGACATATATACTTATATACATATACACACCCAGACCACCTGGGTCTGGTCAAACAGACACGTTCATGCTCACAAATGTTTGACCTATCGGGGAATCGAACCCGGGACCAGCGGCTCAGAAGGCAGAGTGCTACCAACTGCGCCAACCGGCCAGTCGAAATTGCTGAGGTAATACTTAAAAAGTACAGTTGAATTGAAAACCTCTTCCTTTTTGAAGTCGGTTAAAAAACTTAAAATGTTCTTCATTGTACTTTTCTATAAACACTTTATAGACAATAACTTTATTGTCTATAAGGTGTTTATAGAAAAGTACAATTTTTTTTATTGTGGCTTGGATACCTGGCCACATGTCTTGAAGCATTTAACCGGAAGCGTATCTCAATTTCCCCTTCCTGTTTTCGTTTCAGCGTTCCTATTTATATAATAAATTTCTATGGGAGCGACGCGACGACGGCGGCATCGCGGCGATAGACATTAATCTCTTGAACAAACACAAGAAGCGGTAACCATCTGCCGTTTTATAAAGACGAATTCGCCAAAATAATCTTGATAAAGGCGTGTTTTCGCGTTCTCCCGAGGCGACGGCTAATTGATGGGATTCCGAGGTGAAATGTGTCTTTTCCACGTCAAATTTGCACAGATTATCAGCTTTGCTAATGACGTCACTAGGGATTCCTTTGACAATATTTACCTTATTTCAATCTAATATCTCAAAATTTTGTCATGCATTTGTGCGTAATATATATAACTAATACAAGTTATGTATAACATAATTACTATTATCATTCATCCTTAAAGAAGAATTCGTAGTGTCAGGGGCTACCATTGTCTTCAGGTGCCTTAAGGAACAGTTCCTCACAAAACACAGTTTTATTCAACTCGTTTGTGAGGTGGGGTATACAAATAATAATGTGAAATTAGCCTAGTATCATAAGTTTTACTTATCACGAAAACGAATTACCCTAATACTCTACTACATAAAGCTTAGAATGGAATAAATTTGAATAATAATTTTATTAATATTAAATATTTAATAATTAACATAGATTAATATTAAATATTTAATAATTAACATAGGAAATAAACTATAACTATAATTTGTGAAAGTAATTCAATTTGAGACAGTTTTCACTGTCTACAAGAATATTGCCGTGAGGTACCAGCCTAGAATTATACCCCCCATCTCTATCCGTGGGTGCCGGCTAGATTCGGCTAAGGGATAACGTATCAGAAGGTAGGCCTGCCAACCGTGGAGAGTACTGGCAACCAACTTCTTACATTTTCCGTCGCTTTGCAGTGCGAAATAGCCCGTGTTCAACAGGGTTAGGTACTGCATGAATCACTTACATATAGGATTTTCAACATTTATAAAAGAACATGTAAAAATATTCCAC
Organism: Apeira syringaria; assembly: GCA_934044485.1. Taxonomy (NCBI): domain Eukaryota; kingdom Metazoa; phylum Arthropoda; class Insecta; order Lepidoptera; family Geometridae; genus Apeira; species Apeira syringaria. Next base: position 17,007,835 of record OW203662.1, on the reverse strand, counting down.
AATTAATTAGATTGCCTATACACAACGTCGGCCGTAGAAAAGATTTAATGTTTACTAAATACAAATTAAGAAACGAACAAAGCTCACTGCTGCAGAAAGTCGTTAAATTGCTCTAACCGCCCGATAAGCTTGCACAAAGGGCCTGATTACAAACGGTTTGCATGCTCGCTTTAATACATAACAGCCACCATTAAGAACAATATAGAATGCACATCTGGTCGCAAACATTGTACCCGCAATTGTACTTTATCACTGTGTAATAAATATCATATTAGTGCGAGAAATTTTTGTGGCATTTTTGTTTACCGTTGACGCACGAGCATGACACGTGGCAAATTTGACAGGACAGCTCCGGGTTACGGGGTCTATTTTATCATAGCCGTCAATTTGTTGCGGTGACTGATGAATGCGGGCCGTGCGGAGGGTTAAACAAAATATGATGCGTGTAATTTCTCCCTTTTTATTCTTTGTGCGAATATATTGGATGAAAACCTTCACTAATGCGGTTGAAAGTAGGCCGTGAATTTTTCATGATCCGTTTCGTTCTTCCTTTTTGGTGACGATTTTGGGATCAAAAAAGAACTGATGAAAAAATTTAGTTGATTCAAATACTTGTTTCTATCGGTAGGTAACGTAGATTTCAGCTATTGTCGTGTGCACATGTTACCACTGAAATACGACCGCCAATCCTTTTCGAAATTCAAAACGACAGAAACTAAACATTTGAAAAATCACCTCCGCCCGTTCCCCGTCACCGCAAAAGGGGACCTTTTAATAGGATTCGGCAAGTTACGCCAACTGATATTTATTAGCGTTGCCATATTGTTGTTAGTGATATATGCGGCCCCATTACGACACTAGCCTATCGTACCACCTGACATGGAATTTCATTTAAAGAAGGAGCGGCCCATACCGCCGTGCCACTTGCTAATTTTGTTGGAATATGAATCATGTTTATGAGACAGCCACATTTTTGTGCGTGTACCCTCGCTCTATAAAACTGATTTATTTATTTATCATTTACCAAAGCGAATAGATTGGCGGTTACCTGTGTTGGCGATTTATGTCGACACTTTTTGCTAACTTGCTTGTTGCGTGATGTTTCGACATTGTTTTCTTCGGCGATCTAATATACAAACAGGTGAAAATAAGTTGTCTACCGTCATAAATGACAACAAAGCACAGAATAGATATACGCTGTTTTTACAATGTCGCAAGAATAATCTGATTAAGTTCAAGTCGTTGTTTGGGTAAGGCATTTGGAAATTATATATGGGCATATACCTGTGTATATGCCCAATTGCATGCCAGTGCCTGCAAACTAAGTACCTAATACATTATTAAAAATTTCATTTTGTTCTAAACTAAGTTGGTGTAAATAACTAAGTTAGAAATGTAAAATTAAAATCCTTTTATAGAAGTTTTTACCAGCTTTCTTTGAAACTAATAGTAAACTATACATTAGTAACATTTCTATCTTAAAAAAAGATCCAGTTTTAGCTTAGTGTCAAAAAACTCAATCAACATTTATAAGTATGTTATATTTACGTATGTATTAACATGTTATGCAATTTTCAATAACTGGTATTGCCTTCTTGGGCTCTGACTACAGCTTCGATCCAGCTTAGCATACTGAACACGAGGTTTCGGAACCGATGTTGAGGAGCATCGCCCCATTCTTCTATCAGGGCCTGTTTTAGTGTAGTACCTATGTGGCTATTAAATAGATTATTTTTAAGCTATTGCATAGCTTCTATCGCGGGCCTTGAGCGTGGAGACCGAATCCAGAAATACCGTAACGAAAATAACCTAACACCCCCCACTCCGACCGTACTTTTTAGTTTTGCCATCTATCGATGAATAGCAGAACTTTTAATGACTTTTTTGAAATATCACGCTTGTCTGTGTAGTTCAGCAACTCGCCTCTAGGTGGCATTGGTTGTATCGGCGTTACTGCATAAGTTATTAATATATTCATTGCATAAGTTGATAAAAAAATGCTATGCAATAGCTTTACCGCGGCAGTCCCCGAGTGCCATACGTCGTTTTTACATTTAGATACTTACGTATAAGTTATTTGTACTTAATTATACACAGTCTATAATTCAAGAGTCAATACACTTACCACCTGAAGTGTTAGTTTGTTCTTTGAAAAAAGGCATATAAAATCTAGAATATGACATATATATATAGTTTGGATTAATTGAACAATACCATACAAAAATTTCATTTATATGAAACTGATGTGTTCGGAATGTATGCTATAATTTTACTTATCACAGTATCTCTTGATTACAGGAGCAGTCCCACAAATCATACCGTCCACTGACGGTGCTCACCTTCCGCTGGAACTATGCGGTCCACGGTCTGCAGCCGGCAGGGTACCACCTCGTCAACCTGCTGCTCCATGCACTTGTCTCTCTACTTTACTATCGGTAAGTTTAATTTCCAGTCATCCGAGTAAATTTTCACCGATATCAAATTTCCAGCGTGGTGGTAGGGTACTTTAGAGTACACGCCTGGCTAGCTACCACCCTCAAGTTTGAAAAACTGTCACCAAACACATAGTGTGTTCAGGAGCAGTTCTTGAGAGCCAGTAAGCATCCTAAGTCTAGCTTGATAACATCTTCGACCACATCGTCATTGACTATCAAGTGAGATAGCGATCAAACGCCAGATGTATACAGTATAAAAAACGCAAGTAAAAAAATCAACTTGGTGGAATAGTGTAGTTTCTAGCGCTTTTACATGATATTGTACTGTTGGTGTATGAAACTGAGAATAAGGTGTGCAAAGCCTCCCGTGAGTATAATATGAACTCCTTTACGACGATTTAAACTTTAAGTTTGCTCACGGCGCACACTGCTGAGCAAGTTACTGTATCGCAAACTGCACTTTTACACCCCCCACCCACGTCCCACTGTATTCACGTCATCTACTGTAATGAATAAAGAGGTGCATCACATACGCAGACTATAGCATTGATGACAAAACTATTTACAGATAGCACATTACACAAATTCTTAACAATGTTATCAGTTTTCCACAATAGAAAAGAGACTGAGGAGAAAACATGTTAGAAAAATGTTTTTAACTTTTATATACCTTCTACATATGCAATTGCATATATTGTTTGGTATTTTTATTAGTATAGCCGTAGGTAATGTCAGCAAAACGGCTGCAACGGAAGACCAGCGCTGATCGCACGATCAGCGCAACGATGAGTTGGGGTCGGTTTGCTACACAGACACATAGACACGCTAGTTCTTATGTAAAATGGTACCAAAATCATATGCTTGTAACTCTTCATTTTATACTCACTACTGTTACTTTGTTACTATGAAATATTATTAGCAAATAAATGATTATTCATTAAGTCATTCAATATGCTCGCTTGATGTTTTTCAAATTTCAGATTCAATCCATGGCAATGTATTATCATCCTAGGCGTTAGGTTATTACTGGACAGTTCTCTAACCATTTTATTCACCGCAAATACCAGTTTGTATAAGATCCAAAATTGTGTAATCAAGTCTGAATGTTATCTGCATTTCAGCAGACTGAGTTATAACTAAAAGCCCTCTTTCTTCCGAGGATCTCTTTCGCAAATACTTCCTCAGACGCGAAAAATAGGTAGGATTTCTCTTCTCTGCAATCGACAAAATCGATTACATCTACAATTACTCTAAAACAATATTTGTAAACTGATTTTTACCACTTGGAATTAGTGATCACACAAAATATAATAATTTATTATTATCATATTCTGGGCACGTCATTTCGCTTGACGTCTAAATGTTGCTATACTTATAGCATTTTTAAATATAGTTCTAATATTGTATATATTTGTTGTTTAATAGATTAAGATTATCTTCCAATTTTCCTTTTTATCACTCAGCCTTATCTTTGTTAAGAAACTTATCCTACTTATAGATTAAGTCCGACAACCTTCCCTTATTTTAATACAGAGTGAAGTCTCTCAGATAAGGTTCTAATCGGAGGGGAAAGGTCAACGACTTCTAGGAGGGAAATGGGATTGAATGAGGAAGGAAGTGGATACGTATTAATTGGATGAGAATCGTGAAAAGCTTGATACTTGGAATAGATGGTGTTTGATCCCGCTTTTTAATTCCTACATTAAACTTTAACAGAGTTTAATTAAACTAATGAGTAACTTTTGGCCATTCACGAGGGCGCGCTTAATCATTTAGTTCACATTGATTAGCTAGCTACTTTTTGGAACCCAGTGATTGTTATATCTTCATGTCGCGGTTAATATCCCTAGAGAACCTAACATACTGTCAGTATTGTGTGTCGTGTCACACCACTAAGGAGGGGTGTTATAAGTGTGACGTGTCCGTCTGTTTATCTGTGTGTTTGTGGCACCAAAGCTCATTAACGCATGAACCGATTTTCACTTATAAACCGTTTTTTTTTGTTTTTTTTGTGTCGCAACCGAGACGGATAGTGTCATTAGCTATTCAAGAATTTTTTTTATGAGATAAGGTGACGCAAGAAGCAAAAGGCCCACAGGATGTTAAATGGTAACCTGTGCCTATGGACAGAGACAATTCGCAAAGAACTGCACCGCCACTGTCACCCTGAGAAATAAAATTGTTAAGTCTCATGTTCCTGCAATTTCACCGAAAACCATACCCTTTAAACCGGAACCAATGATATTATATGTTTATATGAGGTAGAGATGTTGCACAAGCGCGCGGAAACTGAGACGGCAAAATTAAGTCAATTGTAGTGATTTTGATTACGACGCGTATTTCAAGCGCAAGTCTAAACATATAGCTATCCTTTTCTATATTATTTGTACCCTATTATCTGTCGCAGTAAGCATGTATATGTCGTAAAGGAACAAAATCTGAGCACCGCGCAGTATGAATATACGTCATCTTTAGTAAAACATCATTGACCGGAACACAGTAATGCGAACACTACTGCCTGGCGGTAGAAATAGATATGGTGGCAGTACTTCCCCGGGCGAACTCTCTCATAGAGTTCGCCCGGGTTTTAAGTAGCTCTCATAGAGTGCTACTTAAAACTGTTACATCGGCGGTTCCTATAGTTTTTAATTTAATTTTTATATTAATTATGTACTGACGGTACGTGCATTATTTAATTGTTTATATAACTGCGATACGGTGACAGTGACGCAAGTTATTCCTATTTTAAGGGTGCGCCCAATGCCAAAATTACGCAAAAGAAGTATTTTCAAATGCACACTATGATGGTATAATTTTGCAAGCAAAATTTTGTAAATATTAGTATTTAGAATCTTTATTTTGGTTAATACCCACAACTTTTTAACCTTTCCTTACTTTATTTTATCTTTATTTTTATTGTATTTACCTACTTAATCAATTATAGTTAAACTACTTCGGAAGAGCGGGATCCTCTAACACAGGTATTTCCATACTTAAAAGAGGGTCCCAAACCAATTAAATATAAATTAGATTAAGTTAACTGAATAAATGATTTGTATTGTATTTGTAACGAACTTATATATTGCAATTAAGAAAATATTGGAGGCAGGGGAAAATCTTGTATAAGTACAGTATAAGTATCGAATAGAATTTTGAAAAAAAGAATTGAGCTTTTTATAAAAAAAAAAATAGTTACCACCCTAGAAAACCCGTTTTTCTTAATTAATTGAAAGGTGGCGCGTCCGCCTGGCCGTACTTCGGCCGGCTTTCTGTACAACAGCGGGCGGCAAGACGTACGAGTGAAATCTGTCTTTTCCTACCATTGGGCGCACTCTTAAGTACTGCTCGCACGGCCACAACTAGTAATCGTGCCCATGTTCTAGGCAGGCGTGATTCATCGTAGACCGCATCATCACTTAACATCAGGTGAGATAGTGGTCAAAGTTGTCTATTGTGGGAAAAAAATAATTCGTTTTTTTATTATTATTTTGTTGTGGGAACGTAGAACTAAAGAGAATACTAGAGCCGTAAAATTAAATAAAAGGAACCATTGGTCGGTTAATTATATAAATGTTTTAGAAAAAAATAACACAAAAACCAAATTCCGAGATCGGCAGCTATTGTTTCAACGAATTTGATGAAGAGAATAAATTAATCACGCCCAACAATTTCGTCGAATTATGAGTGGCCTCGCAATTATTATCGCCTCAAAATTTGGCGTAAGTTCGGTCCAATTAATTCGAAAGTCCAATCTCGCTTCGGAATACTCGTAAACCCTAAAGAGCCTATCCCTACTGAGTTTTATATAATATATATATTCGTCCTGATATTGGAAAGGATTGTTATAAATCAAACAATAGTATCCTCTTTTAAATATTTCTTTACCCTTCTTTTTACATTTTTAGAACTGATTTTGTCAGATGGTGGTGGGTACATTTCAGTACACGCCTGACTAGCTACCGCCCTTCAAGTTTAAGAGAATGTCACTTAGGTCCCTCGCCTACGGCGGCTTTTTGTAGCGCTGCAGTAGCGATGCAGTCGTGCGTTTATATCGATACCGTCGCGATGCTGTCGCTGGCTGTGTACTTGCGCGCAGATTCTGTATCGCTTCAGTAGCGCGTCAGTCGCGATGCAAATGCGCACGGCACATTCTCCACCATCCCTCCCTCTGTTCTCTACCCTCCGTTCCCCCGATGTCGTCAGACACGCCTCGCGCGTGTGTATTGATACAGCTGCCCGTTTGCATCGCTTCTGTCGCACGTTGTAAACGCGACTAACGCGCGATAGTGGCAATGCAGAAGCGCGTTTACAAAGCGCGACAGTACCTACAAAAATTTGCCGTGGGCGTGGGCTTACAATATATACAAGGAGCTCCCCATGAGAGTCAGTCAACATTGAAGGCGTAGCGTGATTATGCACATCTTTGCTGTCAAATGAGATGTGATCAAGCCAGCCAGGCAGGTACTCGAAAGTACCACAAAATTCTTAAAACGAAAAACTTCTTAAGTTTTTTTAATGCTCCGGCCATATATACCGTAAATCCTTTCGATTATTAATCAGTCTTTCAATTTCGAATTTAAACGCAAAAGGAATATGCTCCGTTCGTTAATTAAATAAAACTTTTAATTGTAAGGTCTCAATGATCCGCGGCTCCGTTCAATTATTCAGAACAATGTCCGCCCAATCACCTGCTTCCCCGTTGTTTACGTCATCAAGGAAGCGGCTGTATTTCAATTTATTTTCACACCCTTTAAATGGGAAATTGACGGCACGACAGATCGGCGTAGCGAGGATGCTTTTAATGGATGTAATAGGTAACTGTGATAGTTTATTGTCACAAAAACTGCAGATTCCTGCAGAGACCTCCTATGAAGCGATGATAGCGCAGCGGGGGGAGCGTCGCCTGTCAAACCGACGGACACTGGTTCGATCCCCAACAACAGCTTGAGCTTCCGGTGAAGGTAACACCGTTATCAAATTCCTAGCATGGTGGTAGGGTACTTTCGAATACCCGCCTGGCTAGGTACCAGCCTCAAGTTTGAAGAACTGTCACCAAGCACAGGCAGCAGTCCTTGAGAGCAAGTGAGCATTTTAGGTCTAGCGTGATAACATCTTCGACCACATCTTCACTGACCATCAAGTGAGATAGTGGTCAAACGCTAGATTTATACAATATATATAAAAAACACATTATTGCAAGGTGAAATGACAAACAATTGTGTTTATTACATAGTATTACAAAGTTATTTTCGATTCTCTGGTGTTCGGGGGTACAAATGACAATCACCATGGCGACCAAGGTCCATAATACCACGTACTGGTCTATGCCGACCGCCTCCAGTTTCCCAGTGTTGGCTGTCGCGATTATCAGCGAAACTAAATGGCAAAACGACAGGACTGTATTGTGTGTTCGAGGGTTCAAATCCAATTAGTAGCCGATATGTTTCCATCAAAAATGTGAACTTAAGTTTACCGTAGCATGATGTTAATGCAATAAAAACCATAAACTCTAAGAAACTATATAGTATAATAACTATATAGTATATAACTATATACTTTAAAAAGCTCACATTAACTATTTACAAATATCCATTATCATTCCATATAAGCTGTAGTTTTCCTAAGAGAATAAAAATAAAATAAAATAAAAATAATGGTTATCTGATCTGGGTAAAATATGACCACACGAGCGCAGAGGCGGCGAGTTTTCTTCAAATCGCAGGAAAATTTGGACTCTCGGTTTACTTACATTTTATTTCAGCTGTCACACGTGTTTATTATCTGTTTGAAAGATATCAATTTTTCAGTACAATTTGTAGAAAAGCATTTCTTTTTCAGGCAGATGCTTCATACAATACAATAGGAGATGATTACGATACTAAAGATACTGCAATAACATTTCAGTTAACCCACTAGCCGTTGTCAGCTTATTAGATAACTAGCTCCGCCCGCAGTTTTAGCTGCGTGATTATCATTGATGATGATGATGGTGATGAAATGTAGCTTATGTGGTATTCGAGACCCGAAATTTCTTACATACATATCTTACATACCCGAAGTACCAAATTTCATTCAAATCCGTCCAGCCGTTTGAGCGTGAAAGAGTGAAACAAACATCCACAGAAACTTTTGCGTTTATATATTAGTAGCATAAAAATATGACAATCAGCCACAGCTGATGTCATACTTTATATCATTATCTTAATTTACACATTTACAGATTTTCTATTAGCAAATAAAATGGTTCCGTTAAGCAATATTATTAGGCGGATGACACACAGGAGTGTGTCATCCGCCTAATAATATTGCTTTGACTATTGCTATAGCTTTCCACGTTTTTCCTTTTTTTCTTACCTAAGAAAGCTTCAAAAATTAATTATTGATTAATAAACTAATTACAAAATTATTTTTAACACATTTATTAACAATTAATCAATTGTTTAAGCTTTCTTAGTTTCGAAAAGACGGAAAGAAAGTCTATAGCTATAGCAATAGTCAAAGCAGGCAAGTCTGGCGATTACCTTCTCGCGGTGCTGCCTGTTCTTGGTCTAATTCCTCTGAATTAGACGTGACTAGACATCGTCCGGCGACTCGCGTGTCTCATATCTATGTAAGTTTATTTATATCCATTTATTTATGTATGTTTATAGTATTTTGGCCGGGACTGCTCCCGATAGGCTTTGCTCGCCAAGCCGACGAGGAGCGGTCCATCAGACGGTAGGTTGCGGTGCTGCAAAGCACTGCAACTGAGGGGGGCAGCGGCGCTGTGGGACGGCGCTGCAGCTGAGGAGGCGCTGCGGCGGGAGTGATTCAGTTCGTCTCCTGCTGTGGCGCCGATATGGCCGCCGTCGGAGGGTGGCGGCCGAAGCGGCTGGCGATGGGGCTGCTCCATCTGGCCCATCGCAGGGGACCACGAGCGTCGGATGTGGGAAGTCTGGCGTTCCTTGCACTGTGTGGTCCCCGGGGTGGTGCGGCCGTGCTCTTGGTCCCGGCACGGTCGCGAGGGGGAGGGTCGTCCTCCCCCCTGGAGGGGTCCGGAAACGGACGGCCGTGGTGGGGGCGCGGTATGCAATACCCCGCGCTCCCTCCGTTATAGCGGCAGGATGGACACCGTGGGTTTTAGTCGGTAGTGGACCCTGGCTGCTGTGGGTGCAGTTAGGGTTGGGGGCCATGAGGCCCCCCAGGGAGCGGTGATGCTCGAGCGAGCCCGACACACCCCGCCTACTTCCCGGTAGGCGGAAGTGCGTAAATGCATTTCGCCCACGTAAAAAAAAAAAAAAAAAAAAAAAAAAAAAAAAAAAAAAAGGTCTAATTTCCGACTAAATGCTTGAACTGACTACCGACTAAATCTTGGCCTCTTCATTAATAATTTTGTTCTTTCGACGGACGGAGCAGCCAAAGTAGTTACGAAGTTATTAACTATTAATGATCAAACTTAGTGTCCGCCTTTATAAATGCGGCACGAAGACTTCTGATCTTTTAACGACTCTTCAGTCTAATTAATTCTTGTGTACTGAAAACCAATAAAATTATCAAATCGATGTCTGTTTTATTTTGTGATACATTTCGATACTGACTCGTATGTGTAAAGTTTTCAATACTTAATCATTTAAAAGTTAAAATTGTTGACACATCTTCCTGAGACACATGTTAGGGCTGGCGCCGCGGCTTATTCGGCGGAGCAATTGAAACGGCGAAAATATGCTAACCTAGGTAGTGGTTACATATTTGAACCTTTTGGGGTCGAGACATTGGGCCCTTGGGGACCGGGAGCTCATCGGATTTTCCAAAATTTATCAGAGCGTTTGATCGATGCGACACGTGACCAAAATGCTGGCACATATTTGGCTCAACGATCAGCATTCAACGTGGCAATGCTGCCAGCATTCTGGGCACGCTGCCAGCCGGTAGCGGGTTAGAGCATTTGAGTTATCTATAGGCACCAATAGCTAGTGGATTGATCAAATGTTATTGTAGTAGCTGCAGAATTGTAATTAGTTATTAGTGTTTTATTTTAATAAAGGCATTTGAAAATTGTAATACGGTCTGTATTACAATCATGTCAGTTTAGAGGCGAAGTTACATAATTTGCCTTTTGCGTACATTTATGCGACGACATATTTTAAATGCTATTACTAAATAGAAACTGTCGTCATCTTTTCACTGCTTCACTATTGAATTCTAGTGAAGATCAATAGTTGAGTAAAAGTAGCCTATCTGTTATTCCAGGGCGTTCGTTATCTTTATTCCAAATTTCATTTTAATACGTACAGCCGTTTCAGCGTCAAAGAGTAATAAACACACAAAGTACAAACGACAGACTTTCGCCTTTATAATATAAGTGTGATTGTTTTATCATGGTGTAATAATTTTTGGTAGACCAATAAATAAATCTATTGATTTATTTATTGGTTAGTTTTCTTTTCGCTAGTTTTCTTTCCATTACGTTATTATTTACTATATATTTATTTATATAAATATAACATTTATATATTGTATAGTATTTTAGTTATTATTAATGTCATATATGTCATATTTATTTAATTGTATAATATTCAGCATATGTATACGTTTATTATATAAATTTAAGATCTTGTTGCACATCACATCCACAATGTTCAATCTATCCTGTCCATCCAAAGGTTGTTTGTAAGAAATTGCTTTAGCGATAAGACCGCCGATTGTATAACCATAAGCTACGATTAGTATAAAATACACTTTTAATGTACATTTTATGATTTGCAATAAACAGTTAATCTGTCTATCTATCTAAAGTATAGCTCTCCACAGAGCACCGTGAACTACTTTGAGCTTGCTTAAAGTTTAGGCCTATGATGACCTGACCATAGCTGAAGACCACGTCGCTGCTTTCAATCACTCGAACTAAGTATTTCTCTAAAAATCGTTAAAATGTAGCTCATATTATATTTCTGCTAAAATTTAAATTTGTATCACTTTTCACAACGCAATCTCTAATATTAGACGAGCTTTATTGAATTTTGGGCAGTTTTATTCGGCACTAAAAGATGTGACGACTTGCCTAAAATAAATTAGTATTGTCATTTATACATAAGTGTCAAACCGATTTGGACTACATATCTATAAAAACGATCTTATATAACACTATCTACTTAAGTTAGTTTTAATGAACAAAATCATTGCCACTGTAAAACGATTGCTTAAAATTTTGTAAAAATATAGATGCGATTTTGTAATTCAAACCTTTATTAGTCTTTCCATGTGGTTTTCGTGGAAGCTTTTGTTTACTAAAACGATATATGCAACTAGCTGCGCCCCGCGGCATTGGCTCGTCATCCCACGGGAACGGTCAATAGTCGGGATAAAAAGTAATTCCAGGGTATAAGCTACCATTCAACATTTCATGCAAATCCATTCTGCGGTTTCACCACAAACAAACACACGACGAACGACATACAAACTTTCGCCTTTATAATATAGTGTAATATAGTTTTAAACCACTATAATAATGCATATATTATTATATGGGTGTTTTTGATAGCATCGGCTGCCAGCACTATATTCATTGCAGTGTGATTATTTGATTATTTTGTGAAGCGATGATAGCTCAGCGGGGGGAGCGTCGACTGTCAAACTGGTTTGATCCCCAACTACAGCTTGAGCTTCCGGTGAAAGTGACACCTTTATTAAATTCCTAGCATGGTGGTAGGGTACTTTCGAATATCCGCCTGGCTAGCAACCACCCTGAAGTTTGAAAAACTGTCACCAAGCACATAGTGTATTCAGGCAGCAGTCCTTGAAAGCCAGTGAGCATTCTAGGTCTAGCGTGATAACATCTTCGACCACATCATCACTGGCCATCAAGTGAGATAGTGGTCAAACGCTAGATCTATACAGTATAAAAAAAATCTACTTTAACAAAGCCTCACATTTATAATTGATTGAATTTAAACCTTAATGAGAATAAACAAAGATCTCTACAGCGTGATACCCTTTTGGAAACTATCCAACTCTTAATCTAAAATAGCTGATCGATTTTGAATTAAAACGCGGGCGGATCGGGCCCGCTTCAATTTAACAAAACGCAATTATACCCTCTAAATTGCTTTCGAGTTAGAACTGCAATAACCGGAGATGTTAGCGTTAATAAGTAGTTAGAATTTGGGTCATCGGCAACCGTTGGTGAGCACCGGCTTGCAGGCAAACCGCGCCCGTTAACCCACAACTCGGGGTGTGATCACAAGTTCACAAGTCAAACATGGCCGCATTGCAAAACACTGCCTCTCACAAACTTCAAATTAATAATCAGTGAATTTACAAGAGGACGAGCAATCTCTGAACAAGTCAGACTAAAACTTACGGGTTGCTTCCTTGTACTTTGCGAAATTATAGCGAACTCTAAGGCCCTTCATTTCACGGGGTACTTAACAATGTAACAGGCAATGTTTTAGTATAGGAAACTTGTCAAAGGTTGGTTTGAATAATCTTCCATATCGCCACGATGTGGTCGTCACCAATATTTTACATATAATATCTGTAATACTGACAGACAGAAGTGAAATAATACCTCGAACTTTTTTGATAAATAAATTAACGTTTATAAAAATAAATCACTCTTTTAACCGATGTGTAAAGTACGGGTAATGGATACAAAAATACCTTTTCATGGAGATCCCATTGCATTGTCATTGGTACTTGATAATTATGCAAACTTTCATATTAAACTGACGTTTTGGGATAAACATCACGTTCAAAGATTCTTTTACATGAATACTGGTAATCCTCCTCCACCACACAGGTCGCTAATGCTGAATCCTAAGCGTCTTGATGCTCCCGATCTATCTCAAGACATATCTATAGCCGCTCTCACTTGTCGCGGTCTGTAGCGTGGCTTAATGCCTCGAAGATGTTTGTGCCCAGCTTTTTGGGGCACTTATGGTATTAAATACAGCTAATAAAGGCGAGTTAATAATAATAATATAGAATATTTTTCTATTAAACGAGTAATTCTATTTTTTTTTATTAAAACTGACGTGGTTTTGACATATTATGAATGTATAAAACACGAGAATTTCCGACCGCGTCCGCGAGCGCTCCGTATTCTCCTTGAACAAGACCACCGAATGTGGTTGAAACTATACTCGTAGTCGAAACCCTCTGGCTTATTATGTGAGTAATTCCCGTGTTTTATACATTCATAATTATTTTATTCATATATCTTCAAGTTATATCAGAAATGGCTTCAACTATCTGGATAAAAAGTTGTACCTGGATAACGATATGCTTTCCAAGCTGTATCAACTTATTTTATAATTTCAAAAATCGTTCAGAAACATGTACTTCTGACATAAGCTAAGTCCGTTCTGGAAGACCCATTGGCTCGTGAATCAATCCCACTATTATAATTCGACCTTTGGTTTCACTATTTTTTCTGTAGTGAGTCAAATATCTAATTCATTATTTTTATTTATGCTGTATCCTCCTCCTCCTCCTCAGTCGTTCCCTCATTGATGAGGATCGTGACTTTTCCCACGAAGTGCGATGGATTTCACTGCGTCCCTCCACTTGTTCCTATCTTTTGCTTCGTGGAGTGCTACGTGAACTGGCATCTCTAGCTGTTGCTTCACCTGGTCAGACCAACGTTTTGGGCTTCGCCCTCTAGGCCTTTTGCCTTCAACTTGGCCTGTTATAATTAACTTTTCCAGGTTGTTACCGTCTCTACGAGCTACATGGCCGAAATATCGGAGTATCCTTTGAAAACACATGGTGGATAGGCGGTTATTATTGTGGATTTTAAGCTCTTTAAGGATGGATAAATTAGTTCGGAATGCAGTCCATGGTATTCTTAACATTCGACGCCAGCACCACATTTCGAAAGCGTCAATTCTCTGCCTATCAGAGGCTTTCATAGTCCATGCTTCCGAGCCATACAAAAAAATGGAAAAGACAAGTGTTTGAACTAGATGTAGTTTTGTTCGACGGCTAATATTACTATCCTTCCATACTTTGCTCAGTTGAGTCATGGCTGTTTTCAATACTACAATATTTATGCTGTATAGATCTAGCGTTTGATCACTATCTGACTTGAAGGTCAGTGACGATGTTCTCAAAGATGTTGTCACGCTAGATATAGAATCTGTCAAGGACTGCTGCTTGAACAAAGTATGTTTTTGGTGACAGTTTTTTAAGCTTGAGGGTGGTATCTAGCCAGGCGGATACTCAAAAGCACCCAACTACTATGCTGGGTATTTGATAACGGTGTTAGCTTTACGAGAAGCATTTTAAGGGCCGATTCATGCTTGGTCGATAGTACGAGTAACACAAGTATTTAATACAAGTTACCCGCACAAGTTGTGAACTTGTACAGTTGACACAACAGTGCTAGCGTATTCAGTTAAGCCTATTTTAATCAGCCTCGCGTATCCTGATAATTATATATACTTGTGTCCACCGCCAAGTTTGGTCCGGTTTGGCCCAATATCCAATTTAGCAACATAATCCCATTAAAGATATTTGAGCCCTCATTAACATTTTCATTCCGGTAAATACACACATTAACTTAGTTGAGAGCTAAACGTTTTGATACTTAACTGGGTTTAAAATATAACGTCAATTGTTTCGTTAGTGGATTGTTTTGCATATATAAAGCGCATTAAAGCAACACAGAAACTCGTTGAAGTATGTTTTAAATGACATTCAAAAAAAGGAGGTTCTCAATTCGGTCGACGGACTGCTGCCTAAATACACTATGTTTTTGGTGACAGTTTTTCAAAGTTTAGGGTGGTAGCTAGTCAGGTAGGTACTCGAAAGTGCGCTACCATTGGAAATTTGATTACAATGTTACCTTCACCGGAAGCTGAAGCCGTTGGTGGGGTTCTAACCAGCGTCCGTAAGCTTGACAACCGACGCTCCCACCACTGAGCTTTTATCGTTTCGATATTCGATGTGGTGGAACTTGAATAACTATAAAAATGATAGCGCTAACTAATAACGATATGGTAACGTTTCACCATTTAAAAGTCAGTGACGCTGCTATCGAAGGTAGCCCACCAGACCTAAAATGGAGTCTGGGTCTCTCTCAGCTTTCTAAACACAATCTTTATAAATAAATATGAAACCCTCTTTCCCTTGGTCACGGAGTCACGCGTAAACGGCTAGTTTTTTGGTTATACGAACTTTTCTCATTCTATACCTACAATCTAATTCTGTATAATAGTTATGTTTTTTGGTTATTATGATAAAATAGACCATATTATATTTTATAATACAACCTTCTTAGTACTTTGACTTATGGTACTTGAAATAACTGTCAGTTGCTTGACAGTTGGCGCGATTGAAAAAATATGTATCATATCATTTTCATTTATTAATTATTATACCAATTTGAATTCAATAAAATCTAATCTCATAGTTAAGACAGGACAACGTCTCAAGTTTTATGGTGTATTGCATTAACAATATGCAAGGCGGAACTTAAGTTCAAATATTTGAAGGAAAAAATTCGGCTGCTAGTGGGACTTGAACACACGACAGAATACCGTCCTCTCGCTTTGTCCAACTAAGCTATAGCAGCCCATACCAAAAATAAATAAAAAAATGTCAATAAATGTCAAAGTTTGGATGGATGTCTGTTATATCAAGCCAGAACGGCTGAACGGATCTGGATGAAATTTGGCACAGAGATAGATTATTGGAGTAGCGCATAGGCTATTTTTTATCCCGGTAGAATATATGATTCCCGTGGAATAATTGATGTAGAGGGGAAACTGTAATTCACGCGGGTGACGCCGTGGGGCGCTACTAGTAATATTATAAATTAATGCGAAAGTTTGTGAGAATAAATGTATGCAATGGATGTATGTTTGTTACTCTTTCAGGCAAAAACTACTGAACGGATTTTGATAATAGACTGGCCGGTTGGCGCCGTTGGTAGCACTCTGCCTTCTGAGCCGCTGGTCCCGGGTTCGATTCCCGGACAGGTCAAACATTTGTGTGTATGAACATGTCTGTTTGACCTGTGTCTGGGTGTGTATATGTATAAAAATTGGTTGTCTGTAAAGTCGGGTTACGGACGATAGATTTACGTGATAACGACATAATCATGTATGACTTTGACTTTGACTTTGACATTGACATTGACATTGACTTTGACTTTGACTGACTTTGACTTTGACTTTGACTTTGCCATTGACATTGACCATTGACCATTGACCATTGTCCATTGACATTGACATTGACTTTGACTTTGATTATTTTATGTAATACAAAACTCAGGTGGAACGTTACGCGGAACGTTACTATTTTTCATTTTGGCATTCATCAATTTATAAAACGTTATCACGTCAAAAAGTATATATATAAGTATGTATTTTAGTATATATATCAGTCATCAGGTTATCATAGTACAGGCTCTGCCTAGTATGGGACCTGAAGACCTTGTGTGAATGTTGTCCCATATTATTATATTATTATAAAATTTGGAACACAGATAGTGTATACCCTCGATTAACACATAGGCTTATTGTCATCATCACCATTATCACCCAATTCCATTCAGCCGTTTAAGCGTGAAAGAGTGACAACCATACATTCATGCTCACAAACTTTCGCATTTATAATATTAGTAGGATAGTCTTAAATTTAATCGAACCTAGGATTATAAAATAATAGCGGTCTTCTATCTCTATTTTAGAGAACATTTGCTCTTCTAAATTGTTACTGCTTAAGGTGCTCCCATTAATAGGTGCTAAAATTGCCGGCTCGCTTGCTCCCATTTAAGTAATTAAAGGCGACTATAATCTATTTTACGACGTGCAAAGTTCCTTAAATTCATTCATCCATCCTTTCAATTAATTTTCATCCTTAAATATATGTTGGTGCTTTCGCTATCAACATCAAACTTGTATCACACTGATATAAAAAAAAATCACCCTTTTCAGTGACCTTCGCTACTCACAGGATCGATTGTCATTCACCGTCATTATGGGAGTCATCAAGATAGGCTATATATGTATATGTACTAGATATATACGATAACACTTTTCAGTTATTGGAGTGCAACTCAAAAACTTCTTGACTTGATTTTGATTTTTTCTTGATTTTGATGAAATTTATATGGGATATATATATATGGGATAAAAGTATAAAACAAGCGAGTTACTCACGTAATAAGTCAGAGGGTTCCGACTATAGTTTCAACCACATTCGGTGGTCTTTTTCAAGGAGAATACGGGGCGCTCGCGGACGCGGTCGCGATTCGCCGCGGTACTGCGGGCGGCCGCGCGCAGCGCACGCGATGACAAATGTTATCTAAGCTAATTTACCTTAAAACTGTCATATTAACTACCGGTCGCCGTGACGCAGTAATTAGTGTCAGTGACATGACTACTGTCTCCGGGACCCTGAGTTTGAATCCTGGCAGGGGCAAACATTTGTGCGATGAGTGTAGATGTTTCTCCCGGGTATTGGGTGTTTGTGTGCTGTGCTTATGTATCCATGCCTCCGACACAGGGAATCCTAATGCGGGGGTCTGAGTGTGATAAAAAACCATCGATTTTTTTTCCAGAGAAATTACAATTCGATAATGGTCGAATAATCAATCTATTCAAATTCCAATCAACAAACAACTTGTTTACGTCACTCACAAGTTGCAAATGTGCTTAGTGCCCAATCACATTAGTGTTGTGGTAACATTGGGTCCAACTTTTGGGCCAGCGGCGCATTATATTCAACTCGTAAAATTTTCTACTCCACAAACTTATAATGGAATTACTTTCAAATTCATGGCTGGTTCAGTTTGTATGGCGGGATGTTCTTAATTTGGCAGCGATGCATGTTTTTATTGCTAGATAAACAGATCTTATGGTTTCAAATGTTGTCGAGTTCCGTCCTTTCGTACTTTACACAAGTACGATCGGAATTGACTCCTTATAATTTTTCTCAAGGTCTTCCATATTTGTCGATAGAAGAAGAAAGAGAAAGTCACTGTCTGACTGGCTACCTGAAAAGAGAAAGAAAGAAAACATATTGATTTACGATTATTATAAAATATTAGTACACAAAAGATATTTTTTTAACTACGACTATTTTTTTGTTTGACCTGTGTCTGGGTGTGTATATAAGTATATATGTCAGTCGTCAGGTTACCATAGCACAGGCTCTGCCTAGTTTGGGACCTGAAGACCTTGTGTGAGTGTTAATAAATAAATAAAATAAATAAATAAATAATATGTTACTAAACATAAATACGGACACATTTTACTTAACATAAGAAAAGAAAGTAGGTACAATGTAATAATCGCAAATCGGCCCCAGCTCAGCATACTGCTGGTTGAGAAGCCAGTGCTGGTCTTCCGCTGGAGCCGGTTTGTGTAAAACACAGAACAAATTTTATTTTCGACAGCAGTAGATAAAATATAAAAAAAAAAAATTATAATACCATTTAGAACATAATGATACAAATATGCAATATAATGTACAAAAAAAGGAAAATAAGTAAAAGTATATATATGTATATTTATAAGTATAAAAAAGGAAATAACAAACATAGCACACGTATGTTTTTTTTTTTTTTTTTTTAATTCATAATAGGCAGGCGTTTGACTACTTTTTACTTTACTAACAGAGACGGCCTATCTCAGTAATCCATCCATGCACAGCCGAAACCAATGTGTCTTCTCGAAACATGAAAGGTTGCCCTGAGTCCTACCTTCTTCTATGTATATTTATATAAAAAAGATACCCACTGGCTGTGTAATCAATCAATACGAGTGTGTTTCGACTGTTTCCGGTGAAGATAACACCGTTATCAAATTCCCAGCATGGCGCTAGGGTACTTCGAGTACTCGCCCGGCTAGCTTCCACCCTCAAGTTGGAAAAAATGTCACTAAACACATATAGTATATTCAGGCAGCTGTCCTTGAGAGCCAGTGAGCATTGTAGGTCTAGCGTGATTACACTGACACTGACTGGCCGGTTTGCGCAGTTGGTAGCACTCTGCCTTCTGAGCCGCTGGTCCCGGGTTCGATTCCCGGACAGGTCAAACATTTGTGTGTATGAACATGTCTGTTTGACCTGTGTTTGGGTGTGTATATGTATATAAGTTTATATATCAGTCATCAGGTTACCATAGTACAGGCTCTGCCTAGTTTGGGACCTAAAGACCTTGTGTGAATGTTATATTATATAAATAAATATAATATAAAAAATAAAATAAAATTTATAAATATATATTAAAAAATATATAATAAAAAATAAAAAAAAACAACTTCGACTATATCCTCACTGACCATCAAGTGGTGAAACGCTAGATCTATACTGTATAAACAATCCTTTTTCATTGTTTTACTGGTTTCTCCACTTAAAAATTACCACGCAAATATTTATCCAAATAACAAACCAGGATGAGCACGAGAAGAAATTACTTCCTTGGCCAAACCGGGAAGTATAACCTTCTCAATAAAACTCGAATTCTTATTATTAATTTACCTGAACAGTTGTGTCGTTGACGAATGAAATCAGGAGCCTTTCATCTGCTACATGGAAGCAAGTAACTACGCAGTTTTAATTAACAAATGGCTTAATTATTTCAACAACGATACTTTACCGTTACAAGTAAATTTATTACGAAATGTAATTAATTACTTGCGCATACGAAGATAAGACAAAGGACCGACGTAATTAAGGGTGGGTTATGAGTTTATGACGCGGGATAGGCGTCGGCCGCTATGAAAAACTAATTTAACTGTGTGGCAAAAAGTTACCCGGATTTCTCGCAGACGAGCCTCGCTTCATTACTTTGTGAATGAGCAAAAAAAATATTTCGTACCCTTCGTAATTTCGCTACGAGGAATGAGAATCCTAAAAATATCGGTATACGGCAAAATGGGTAAAATAATTAGTGTTTTACGTCATAGGAAAGGTTAACCTATAAATAAACATATTATTGGGGCAAAATCGGATAAAGGATCAATCACAATAATATTTTATGTTCTTACAAGATATTTTAATATTTATATGTATACGTGCCTACTTAGTATGTAGGTATATACGTATAATAAATGTAAAAACATAAATTGTAATCAATTCAGTCAACTGCCGTTATAAATTATTTAATCAATACTTTTTTATCATAGTTGACCACTATCTTCTTTAATGGACAATGCCAATGTGATCGCCGTTAGTTGGAATAGCCTTATAAAGAATGTAATAAGATAAATACACTAGGTGTAGATTTGCAAGTGTCAGTAAAAGACAGCTAGCTACCTCTCAGGCAGACAGAGACTGGGTGCTATGTAACATGTTTTTATTTTTTATAGATAATGGTACGGAACCCTTCGTACGCGAGTCCGACTCGAGGCATATCCCTGTTATTTAAATGTGGTCTTATTACAACACTTTTTAAGATTCATTAATCCCCTTCATTCCTTGTTCAAGTTTCAAAAACAAACGAAGTAGGCCTGTTAGAGGGTGTAGGTATATATTTTCTTATCATTTCTCGTTTTTCCTCTTTGTCGGTCCTTCTTCCATGCCTTCCTATTTTCTAAAAGTATACCGGTCGTCGCGCGGCGTGGCGCTTCGCGAACTCGCTGCGTCTTCTGTTGTTACAAATCTCGTTCCGGTTGTGAACCCGTGGAGAATGACTTTGACATTTTAATAATTTGAGTTCTTACTTATTTGGGCAGATACTTTCAAGGGGTTTGTAATTTATGGGGTGAATTGCGGGTAAATTTCAATGCTTTCCGTAATTTAGTAAACTTAAGAGTTAGGAGATGCGGTATTGCGTTTCTTGTGATTTTGAAATGTTAATTTAGATATTCATATATAATAACAATAGCGACCGTTTATGCTGCTTTTTGAGCTGTCTTGGCGGAGGTTACCTAGGCGATCTGAACTGATCAAATGGATTGACTTGCTCCTCTGTCACATCTTGTGACGGAGTGTGGGTGTGGTGACCACTACTGGCATATTCAGTTGAGCGCTTTTGTGCTTCGGAGTATTCGTTGAATCGTTGACCCCGGTTGTTGTCTTAGAATGACAGTTTTAGGCCTTGGCTGGAGACCTTGAGCAGTCTAGAAACTTCGACAATGGCCTGGCCACTAGCTGATTCGCCAACCCGCATTGGTCGGCGTGGTGGATCATTACGATCACTCCTCTCGCAGACTTCTTCTTTCGAGTGATGGTAATAATCGTAATGGCCCAGAAATGAGAATTATATGGACTGATGATGCTATGTTTTTCCTAAGATGTTATTGTAGTAGTTATATCATAATGGCATACCTGATTGATATCCATGATCCGCTTTGTAATAAATAATCTTATTTTTTATACATGGCTTCGACCAGGCACTCTTGAAGTAAGAGATATTTTTATTTGAGCTTTCGTCTATTATTTATTTTCATTACAATACGCAATTTTCAAATTGATGGTATACTTGTGTAATTTATTTAGCAACATAATTGTTCACTTTTATGAAATGGTACACCATAACTAATATTACAAATACGGTGTGAATTATTTTCCGACTTCAAAAAAGGAGGAGGTTATATGTTCGATTGAATGTATTTTTTTATGTATGTTCCGACCGACCGACTTATTCCCCATTTATGGACAGGAGATGGATTCTCGAAATTAATTTTGTGTTTGATAGAGTGTACCTCCGTGGTGATCATATTTACATTTTCTCAAAATCGGACAAGCGATTTACCAACTGCACTTTAAAGAGATAACTGAAAAGTGGAAAAGTCTACTTGGACGTCATCCTAATTGCGTGCCATACACAATGGCAATTGATCCACCGAGTAGCAAAGGTGAACACAATATTTTAATATTACGTGTATAATAGTTACTTTTGTACTATCATGGTACCGACTTCAACAACTTATTTCATACTTTTGTATGAGTGTTGAAGTCGATTCCATTTTTTTGCAAAAAAATTTTTGGTTATATCGTTCTCATGCCTGGATCGTTGAACCGATTTTGGTGAATTTTGTTGAATAGAGATAGGGCTCTGGAAATGGTTCTATTCTATTTTCCACGCGCAAATGAAACAAAAGGGGGGGAGGGGGTGTTGGCGAATTTGTATGACTGTTCTTAAAAATAGTAATAAATTCGACAAACTGCAATATTGCCAGTTGCCGCTCCAACATGATGAAATTCTCAAAAAATCAAAGGAATAGCAGCCTACAGATTAAAGCCAGTGAAGTCGCGGGCTATAATACAAAAAAAAACTCCCAATAAATTTTACCAACAGTGAAGAGTTTTGACCAATTAAATAAATCACAATCAATGTTATATTATGCTTTATTTACGTGTATATTACAGTGATAATAGATAATAAATACTATATAAAGGATAAAAAATACAGTGTTCCCTAAATGGTTCATTTTCGTGTCATTATTGATTATTACTCATTAGAAAGAAAGAGATCATAATTATTTCTGACATAGAGAATACTACACACACACACAGACACACACATAAAGATAAGACTTCAATATAAAATAGACATTAAAAATAAGCGCACAATTAAATTATTAGAAAGTTGTGACATCTTGTCCTTCTGATTCTTACACGGCGTATATTACATATAGCTGTCGAACTATACATTAGTACCTACATACATAAATAATTTTCAAATATTTCGTTGTTTTTGCACAAATGTTCTGTTTACGTTTCATCGTTCTAATTATCTGGTTAAATAGCGAAGCATAATCGGGCCATAATCACGCCCACTATTGGGACACGGGCCTGTCTCTCTGAGAAACGGTCGCCGTGGCGCAGTGGTCACTGACATTGACTTCTGTGTCGTCGGGACCCTGGGTTCGAATCCCGGCAGGGGCATACATTTGTGCGATGAGTGTAAATGTTTGTCTCGGGTCTTGGGTGTTTGTGTGCTGTGATTGTGTGTGTCCATGCCTCCCGTGATACAGGGAATCCTAGTGCGGGGGTCTGAGTGAGTATTAAAAAAAAGGCTTATTGGCCATCCACCACGCTTCGTTGTCCAATACGAGTTGCTGAATAGACCAGCCCAAAGTCCGAGCTTTCAAAACGCCCAACTTCCTCCGTTGCTACCAAACGAACGCATTGAAGTTGGATAAAAAAATCGTAGAACGGCTGTTCTACGAATTTTTTTCGATTAATTTCACAATTCTATAATTTGTTTACGAATTTTACTCAGCAAGAATACGCTGAATGACGGCTATCATTCAGCGTATTCTTGCTGAGTTGGGATACTTTCCATTCTTTCACTCAGCCCTTTTGTAGATTGATAGGAGATCCAGTAGAACACATTCTAGATTCTGATTGCTTTTTTTAAGCTGACACTGCGACTAATCCTACTAATATTACAAATGCGAAAGTTTGTGTGTAAATGTTTGTTAATTCTTCACGCTCAAACGGCTAGATAGATTTGGATGAAATTTGGCATGGAGACAGCTTATACCCTGGATTATCATATAAGCTTATTTTCATCATTACCATCATCACCGTTTTTGTCACCCCGCGGGTAAAACCGCGGGGCGCAGCTAGTGTAGGTATAAATAACGTCGGTATATTTGACCATGTAGTCGTATGTCAATTGTTTTGAAATTTTGGTAGGTACAGTTCCATGCGCTATGTTCACGGGTAAACAGATTAATTAACATAAAATCTCCCTAAGTGTATATTAATGCTTAGTTGCTGCATGTGTTTTGGAAATTGGAAAGTAGATGAGTAATGAATACGCATATTGTTCTGATTTGATTGATTGTGCTGCGGTCTGTCAAAACCAGGCCTTTGTAGGTAGGTACACATCCATCGTATAGATATACTGATTTTGCTTGTTGTATTTGAATGACATAAATGTGGTTTTACTTTTTATTATTGTTTTTGCATCAATGACAAATGCTAGACGAAAGTGGCGTTAAATTATTTGAAGTATAAGTCGGAAATCAGTTGTGCTTGAATCGTGAACTACGGAACTACTCGTCGATTAGTTGGAATAATCTAAATAGTAGATTTAATATATGATTTCATATTATTTGTAGCCGTTTGAGCGTGAAGTAACAACCATACACACATACACACAAACTTTCGCATTTATAATATTAGTAGGATAAGATTCGTTGACAGACGACCTGACTAAGATCGCAGGCAAGGGCTGGATGCGGGCCGCTTCCAACAGGTCCTTGTGGAAATCAATGGGGGAGGCCTATGTCCAGCAGTGGACGTCCTATGGCTGAGATGATGATGATGATGATGAAGATTCGTTGATATCTAAATAACTTCTGCGATAGTACTGAATGATGACTTCGTAAAACTATCCAATTTGTCTGAGATAAACCTTAGAAACTTTTATGGGTCACGCGCGCTTTGTTCCATCTCAATTAGACGGCACAATCTTTATAATAACTTCGTACCTGAACGGCATAACAAAGCTCTTTAAGCTCCAATTCTAAGGTAGGTGGGACAAAATTGGACCCAAACACCCACAAAATTAAGTGTGATTTATGGAGTCAAAATATTAAGATGTCTTACAAATTGAGTAGGTGAGGATGTTATATAAACATAAAGTAAGGAATATAACAGTGACTGTAATAAGTGAAGGTTATTCGATGTCATCATTATCATTTCAGGCATAAGACATCCACTGCTGGACATATGCCTCTCCCATTGATTTTCGCAAGGACCGGAAGGCAGCGGCCCGCATCCAGCGTTAGCATTTCCTACGATCTAAGTCAGGTCGTCTGTCCACCTTGATTTTTGATATTTACAATTGTAAACATCCATAACTTAGTACTGCTAGATTTTTTTTAAAAAATTGCCATTGTCTAAGAAACTTCTTTTAGACAGTATCGTATGTGATATTCCAGGAATTTATTCTTTTTTATTCTTTAATTATGTCTATGATCTAATTTCTATTATTTTTAAAGGAAATATACTGTAATATATAAAATATACATAACAGTGTCTTATGAGTTAAGCACAGCTGAAATTAACCACGACTTAACTATTGTTTAACTCTAGATATATTTGGTTAGTTTTGTGAATGTAGTCTTCAAGTCGCGAGTGAATAGGTACCTTCTAGGTTTGCGTGCTAAATCCTAGACAACGTCATCACTTAACATCAGGTGACACAGTTGTCAAACGCAAACTTATAATATGTAAAAAAAAAAATGTGTGATTTTTGCAGTAGGTTCCAAACTAGGCGCAGCCTGTATCTTGGTAACCCTTGAATGTCTGGTAAGCGTTCACAGCTATTTTTCTAGTTCTACTCAACTACTACTCAACATTTAATTATCTAAATACCAAATTTAAATAAACAATACATAGCTCTCTGGGTACTTAACACTCTAACACACTATATATCATCCTAGAACACACACGACATTATCACACACTATATAATATATCCGGTCCTAATATAATAAACGGAGTATTTATTCACAACAAATCGCCTTATCACAAAACAATTGGTTTATAAAAAAATCAAATAAATGAATAAAAATTACAATATTAATATGCAGTGCTTGACTGGCCGGTTGGCGCAGTTCGCAGTTGGTAGCACTCTGCCTTTTGAGCCGCTGGTCCCGGGTTCGATTCCCGGACAGGTCAAACATTTGTGTGTATGAACATGTCTCTTTGACCTGTTTCTGGGTGTGTATATGAATATAAGTATATATATCAGTCAACAGGTTACAATCGTACAGGCTCTGCCTAGTTTGGGACCTGCAGACCTTATATGAATGTTAAAAAAAAAAGTAACATTTCATATGTAAAGATAAGAAGTCTTGTTTTAAAAAATATTTATTCTGTAATGCATAGCAGTATGTAACAAACCGACTAGGACTCACGTGGTAAACACTGGAAAATTACTCTCCGACCAGTTTCGAACTTATTTGCAGTTCTTCATCTCGGAGTTATGATCGTGCCAGGCGGCGAGCGCGTAATTTTCCAGTGTTTACTACGTGAGTCCTAGTCGGTTTGTTACATTACAATTATGGAAGAAACTCGCCATAGCAGTATGCATTGCATAGCTACACCGATTTCGATGAAATTTGGTATGGAGATAGTTTAGACCCTGGATTAACACATAGGCTAATGTTCATCATCATCAATCATCACCATGCGGTTAAGACCACGGGGCGCTGCTAGTAAAACATATGTTGTGTTCGTAAATAAACCAGGTAAGTTGCAAGCGATGCTAGCTTTTAGAAGTTGCTCTACAAATTCGCTTGTCAAACATACGAAGCGAGTTAACAGGTCGTTACTTGCCTTTCGATGTCACGAAACTTCACGAGCGACGATGCAGTTTCCTCACGTGTGACACATACTGTGCGTAGGAATGGGGTGTCACACATGAACTCCGTATAACTTTGTATCCGACAGCGGAAGAAGGGAGGTTATGTCTTGCGCTTGTAGGTATATTAATTGATTATCTATTGATTTAATTAGATTTAAAAACATGAGAATACAATGATGACACCTGTAGGTGTGAAACTGTGTCGCAGATATATATTTCTTCAGCAC
Organism: Apeira syringaria; assembly: GCA_934044485.1. Classification (NCBI taxonomy): domain Eukaryota; kingdom Metazoa; phylum Arthropoda; class Insecta; order Lepidoptera; family Geometridae; genus Apeira; species Apeira syringaria. The sequence continues at coordinate 16,980,914 of OW203662.1, read as the reverse complement.
ATACTTTTTGCCTTTATACCTAATATTATTGTGATTATGAATATAACAGGACAGATTATAATTCAGTCATTCAGATAAAGGTTGCCGATTTCTCATTTTATTTATTCCCGATATTAAAAATCGGTGATATGGATATTTCAAACTAACATAAAATTGAAAAAGTGTAGTTTCACTAACACGTGGGTTAAACAGTACTGCAAACAATATACGTGTCTGGAGTTGACAGGTTCGCAGCTTTTCAATTTCACTAGTTGAACTTTCTGAAACTCGGAAGCACTATGCTCTTTGTTTTGGAAAAAAATACTATTTTATTATATGCATATACCTAATTTTAATCATGACAATGTTCAACCAGTTAAAGGCTGTTCACAGTAGCGTAGATGCGATGCTCTGACGTGAATCAAATATTTACAATAGATATATCTAGAGATCTCACCAACCTGGGGTAGATTAGAAATTGCAGAATATGCCTTTATTATAAAAAAATATAAAAGTATGTACCACACTTTTGTTAGAAATCTGAGCCCAACAACTTGTATTCTTTTATAGAACTGCGGTCCGCGGTTTTATCCGCGTGAACCTATCTCTTCTACCTTCTTCTCCAATTTTTCATTATACCTAAATTCATCAAAATAGATTCTGTTGTTTAGGCCTAAACATGTAGCAGACAGTTTTTTTCACATTTATAATATCATTAGATTTAGTTGTATCCCAGAGGAACCATAGTTTTTCGGGATAAAAAGTAGTCCATTTATTAATCCAGATTATATGGTACATTCCAATTTCATCCAAATCTATCAAGCCGTTTGTTTAGGCGTGAAAAGGTAATAAACACATATATGTACGTATTTACGTACGTATTTGCTATAATTATGTTATACTAGCGATTCGCCCCGGCTTCGCAAGGGTAAAAGATTTCAAAACTTTATAGTTTTGAAATCTTTTACCCTTGCGAAGCCGGGGAAAGGATCCCAAGTTTAAAAAAATAATAATATAGCCTATTTCACCCGGGAGTAGTGTAGCTTCTCAACAGTGAAAGAATTTTACAAATCGGTTCAGTAGTTCCGGAGCCTATTCAATGCAAAAAAACAAATAATCAACTCTCTCCTCTTTATAATATTAATATAGATTTGTGTGATTATTTTGTTTGTTGTGGTCTAAAAGTAAAAAGCGAACAAAAACTTTTATAATATACATACTACAACTGGGATTAGTATCATCGGTCTGTAGAAAAAGATACGGCAAAATACATCAGTTACCCAATTGGATCCAAATTGCATAAACACGAACCCAGCCGTATAGCGAGCAAACAAAGTAAGAGAGAACTTACCAACTATCAAGTCACTTGAGGGCTCATTACGTCTCCAACTATACCTATAAATGATTTTTCCCCAAGTTCGTAGGAGATTTCGTGGAGCTGCAAAAAGTTGCTAACGAGTGCTTTAATTCAGTCCCGGCGAAGTTGGAAGCACCTTCGTGGCGTTAGTCTCAATTAGGCGTTGCTCCCAGGCTGCAGTTTAGTGGGGGTTACTACCGTTGCAGCTATACTCGATGAGCACATTTAGACAAGCACTTGCAAGGGCCTGGGTGTGCTAGACAGGTGGTTGAACAAATATAAAAGTGCCAGCCAACCGGCACACGCGGAATAAAAATAATTACACATTTAAACAACTAGAGCGAAAATTTTAACGTCAATGCCACGCAAAGAAGAGAATTTGCTCAAGTCCATTGTCCAAAGTAGACGCCATGTGAACTTTTACGATTTGCCAAATTAAACGGTCCCGTGGCGCAGTGGTTTCTGTCATCGACATGACTTCTGTGTCACCGGGACCCTGGGTTCGAATCCCGGCAGGGGCAAACATTTGTGCGATGAGTGTAGATGTTTGTCCCGGGTCTTGGATGTTTGTGTGCTGTGATTGTGTGTGTCCATGCCTCCCGCGATACAGGGAATCCTAGAGCGGGGGTCTGAATGTAATGAATAAAAAAAAACCACAAGCCGCACGAGTGTTTACTTGTACACTCATTGTTGTATTCCTGATCGAAGGTTGTGATAGAAATTGAATGGAAAAAATACTCAAGATACGAATGATTTGCTGAGAAAACTTTTGTTTCCGGCAGCAAAAAGGTTAGAGTTCTTGTTATTTTTTATACTGTATAGTTCTAAAGTTTGACCACTATTTCACTTGATGGTCAGTGACAGGTAGTTAGTCTATTCCTATATCCTTTTCTCAATATTCGGCTGATTGCTACTTTTCGAATACGATATAAAATTAAGGAACTTTCAAGATCCAATGTACTGTCGGCATTGTGTGCTGTACGTTTCCAGGTCGACCCTGCCACACAGATAAGATAATAGTTCTCCGGTGCAATATCCCCCTGTGACACCCCACCTGTGGACAAACTTGCCCAATTATTGTCATTCGACGCTGCAGTTTCAAACTAGAAAAAGTCCGTGTTGACCCGAAGTATTGGCGGAGTGGTTTGCTTCTAAATTGAGGTTTAGAATGTACTATTTATTTTTAAAACCAGGTGAAGTAAGTTTCATATAAAACTATAAGGTTTACAATTGGGAAATAAATTCAGACTAATTGTAGAGTGTGATTATAGCTTAGTTGGCAAAGCGACAGGGACGGTATTAGGGATACTAGGTGTTTGCGGATGAATGGAAGGTTTTGATGAAAGAATGCTTGAGGTTTTGTGAAAGAGCTAATTACAGAATAAGTAGTGTTCCTGTGTGACATCCCTTTTGATATGACATGTATATTGACAATTTATTGACTACCATAAATAATTTAGGTTATTAATTTATTGTTATACTCCTAATGTATGACAGCTGTGTGACAATTAATTTTAAATTGACATGTAAGTAACTTGAATTATGTTTAGCATTAAGTACTTAATTATTTTGTTTTATAGTGTTTTAAATTCAAAAATTATAATTTGTATTAGTGTAATTGGTATTATAACCGTGCTAATAATAATAATAAATAAATAAATAGGTTGTCGTGAGTTGAAGTCACACAGTATCACACGGTACCTGAACACACACACACCGGTCACAAGTCATACGGTATCTGAAATTAGTCATCATACATTTTCATCATTATCTGTATGATCTGGCAAGAAATCGAATATGGCCCATATTACTTTTTATTTAATTTATTATTTTATGAATTATACCCTGGTACACATAGAATATTTTTTCCCAAAAAGTGGATAAGATTCTGTGAAATAAAATTTAGTAAATAAGCAACTGTTAACTATTATTAATGAAATAAGTTTTGGCAAAAAGACTTGCATCCAAAGCCGTAATATTTTAAAAAAAAATTGCAACTGTTACCTGCTATCTGGTTTCCAAACTTGTTTTTGTCGCGAAGGTAATCCAATCTTTAGTTGTAGGACCTTATTATCATTCTATGCTCCATCCGTACAGTAATTTAATTTGCTACATTGACCTTTATATAGTACTAGCGGCGCCCCGCAGTTGTACCCGCGTGGTGATGAAAAAGGTGATGATGAAAATAACCCTTTATATTAATCCAGGGTATAAGCTATCGCCATACCAAATTTCATCGAAATCGGTGTAGCCGTTTTGGCGTGAAGAGGTAACAAACATACACACAAACTGTCGCATTTATAATATTAATAGGATTATTTATATTTTCTATTTTGCTTTTTTATGCTAACATATGTATAACCTGTCAAAATTCTTCGATACCCCGTGGTAAAGAAATATATATAATACGTTTAAGGGCCTAAGAGAGGCCGACGACATACGGAGGCTCGCGGGTGTTTACACGCAGAGAGGGCCGACTAATCCTGATGCGTATTGTTTAAAATATTACAAATATGTAATTAAAAGATGACCTGCGCGCTAAAAAAAAATACTTATCACATTTGAGACTTTTTAATTTCCTATCTTAGTAAGTAAATGTAAGTCACATTTCAGGCGGATTTGACGTTACCGCGAGAATTTGTAATAAGGAATATATATGGTCGCTGGAAAAAATTTTCTCACTAATAAATTAGCAATTGAAAACAAACTTTGTTCAACCAGAATTGACCTCCATGAAATGTTCTTATAAGTGGTATTTTAAAAAATAGTCATGTAGGATTTGCAACACAATAAGCTTGAAAATTGCCCATATAGTAAGTGATAAAGCCTTAATTTATGTATAAAAAATGTCACCTGGGCTGCGTTCAGGAGCTTCGTCGGCCAATTTTTTTTTTTTAATACACTCAGATCCCCGCACTAGGATTCCCTGTATCGTGGGAGGCATGGACACACACAATCACAGCACACAAACACCCAAGACCCGGGACAAACATCTACACTCATCGAACAAATGTTTGCCCCTGCCGGGATTCGAACCCAGGGTCCCGACGACACAGAAGTCAATGTCACTGACCACTGCGCCACGGTGACCGTCATATTTGATCGATGTCTCACGAACGGCTACTTCAAAGCATGTTACAGAAGAAGTCACTTACATTGTTCATGGATTACATGATAGTTACTAAGGCATATGTCACTTTTGACAGCCGAGACAAGATTTGATTGATTCTAGAGGTAGAAAGATTAAGGTCTCGTTGAGCATAATTTTCTCGGACAGGTTGAAGTGAACGGTCATGATCAAATATTGGGTGGAGTAAATAATGCTCTAATTGAGTTCGTGAACGCTGTACATCTGCTGTCGGGGCAAGATATGGCTTGGCCGATGGAGCTGCTGAACGCACGCCTGGTAAGGTGAGGTTTGATATTTTTTTTCCGTAAGTAAAGCATACCAATTCAACCTTTCCTGTCTCGGAAACAAAAATAGTTCTCTTTATGGAAAGTTGGAATAAAAAAGTAAAATAGTTTTTCTTCAATTTTTTGACCAGTGTCCGAAGCAGGAATAACTTGCGTCACAGTCTTCGTACCACTCGTATAAACAATTGAACAACGCACGTACCGTCCCGCACAAACTATAATTTCTCTGTGTCGCAGTAGTACTAGATAAACGACAGTGCTACGTTCAAATGTTTCACGCTGCGATACTTTGCGTTGCGATTGCGATAGTAATTCCTGTTCCGACTACTGCTTGTTGCAAAATAATGTGATAATCCAGACTTGATACTTTTTATGATGTTTTTGTTTTTTGTGTGTAAGGCGTTAGTTTATATGCGTCATATTTTTCATGTCTATCATCTGTCCATTATGCCTGAAAACAACGACCTAACAGTGCCTAAAGACCCAACGTAATATCAAAATTTTAAAACAAATATTTCATGTTATCCAGACTTTCGAAGCTTACGAGTTAAAGTTGAACAAAAGCTTGAAATAAAACTTTGGAGCCACATTCGTGAGTGACCCACTTATTCCCGCTGAGTTACGGGTATGTTGGACCAGCTCCGAATTTGAACTGGAATGTTTTGGACTATTTGTCGAGCTGGTAATTTATAGGTCTGGTTCCATTTCACGTCAATTAAAGTGTACCATATAATAGGGATCAGAAGATCTATATTCTTTTATCTCACTATATCAGCTATATGATTGGTGGCTCAAAAGGTCCTTGTGTAATCCTACTAATATTATAAATGTGAAAGTTTGTGTGTATGTTTGTTACTTCTTCACGCTCAAACGGCTACACCATTTTTGATTAAATTTGGTATGGAGATAGTTTAAACCCTGGATTAACACATAGGTTACTTTTACCCCGGATAAAGTATAGTTCCCGTGGGATAAATGAGGTAGCGGGCAAACCGTAATCCAGGCGGGTGAAACCGCGGGGCGCTACTAGTATTATTATATTTATTACCACTTAAGTGTTGATCGAGGAATGTTTGTTACACGATCATGCCAGAATGCCTGAACGAATCTGGATGAAAGTTGGCACAAAGATGACTTATAGTCTGGAACAGCATATAAGGTACCTACTGAAACGTGAAAGAGGGTATACCGATTTCTGTGCTTTTAAAAACATTTACCCACAAAAAAGTCAGTTTACTCGTGCAAATAGCGCACGTAACTGTGTCGAAATGTCGAGAAATGAAAACAATGGCAATACGTGGTCAACGTGCCGTAGTACGTGCGCGCAAGCACGTGCCATAATCACGTGCTAGGCGACACGCAAACACATGACGTTTCGCGCTCCTTTCAATACACCACCTGACCTAAGGGTCATCCGCCTAAAAATGTTGTTTTGACTATTGCTATAGTTTTCGAGTGCCGTGGTGGTACCGGCCTAGAATAGTACTCCCCCATCTTTTCCCGCGGGTGCCATAAGAGTCGGCTAACGGATCACGTCGTACCAGAAGGTGGGCAGCAGCGCCTTCTGAGAATCGGAAATCATACTGCGCTCGCCTACCCGTCTGCCAAGCGTGGCGAGAATTGGCAAATTCCCCCTCTATGTGGGAGGCATATGTGCAGCAGTGAATGTCCAATTGCTGAGAAGAAGATAGTTAAGACTTTTTTTCCGTCTTTTCGAACCTAAGAAAGCTACAATTGATTAATTGTTAATAAATCAATTATATAATTCGTTTATTAATAATTAATTAATTGTTGTTCAAGCTTTCTTAGGTTCGAAAGGACACAAAGAAAGTCGAAAACTATAGCAAAAGTCAAAGCAATATTTTTAGGTGGATGACCCCCAGATGTGGTTGATGCTATAGTTAAAAAAAAACAACTTATTTACGCAAGCCATTCCCTTGTTCTTATTGCAAAAACTTTCTGGAAATATGTACTCAAAAGTAAGGAATGATTTAATCATATTACAATATTTAACCATTATAATATATTGTTGAAAGCGGAGTTTACGCATGCCTCCTTAACTGGTCAAGTGCGTTAAGCGACGTATACTCCTCGGTCATACCTTGGATGGGTGAACGCTATTAGCATTTTTAACGGAGCGCTTCCGTGCTTCGGAGACACGTTAAGCAGTCGATCTCGGTTCCTATTGGTTAGGCAATGTCGGAGACCTGTGGCCGGCCTGAATACTCCGACATTAGGCTGGCCTCTAGCCTATCCGCCAACGCGCATTGGCCAGCCGGGTCGATTACGTGTCCCAGGTCTATTCTTACTAATTAAAAAGAACAGAATATAATATTTATTATTAACATGATGACACACATTAACAAATTATATTTTAATGTGTGGCGCGTGTTTTTGATTATATGTCATATTATTAATAATTATGACTACAACATGACTAAACTATTATTATTATTAACTATTACTATACTACTACCAACTTCAATTATGACTTAATTATAGAAATAGCTTCGCTAGAAAATGCTTTTAGCAGAAGTGTTTGCTATGAGGTATACAACGTGATTCCTTCAAGATGTAAGGCTAGAACTCAGTGAAAAATAGCAATAGATATGATTTATTTTGAGCCATTATATTCTTACGTATACGTGTAATGTCTCTTTTTTTAAAATCATGGTATCATTTTGTTGCAGGGTGTGCGCGATGTTTCTCCCGGAGTTTGCAAGTTTCGTCGCCGCCATTTTGTTTGCGGTACATCCCATACACACAGAAGCGGTAAGTTGACCTATATAAGCTTTATTATAAAATTATTGTGCATTATGCTTTGAAGTAGGTAATCATTTTTAACCGACTTCAAAAAAAGAAGGAGGTTTCTCAATTCGGCCGTCTATATCTTTTTTATGTGTGTTCGGATAACTTCGTTTATGAACCGATTTGAATGATTATTTCGTCGTTTGGTAGAGTATACTTCCTAGTTCATCATTATCATTCCCCAACGGTCCCATTTAAATTTCATCTAAATCGGTGAAGCGGTTTTTGAGTTACAATCTAATAACTGAAAATTGTCACGTCTACCTGGATAACATCCTTATTGAGGGTGAACGCACATCTCATTCGGTGCCAACAACAAAATACATAATAAGTTAGTTTGCCATGTTAAAATTGGATATAAATACTGTAAGTAATTATCATTATGCAAACAGAAAAGTCTTCTTCCCGTTTCTTTGAGAAATTCAGGACACGATCACGAATGTATGACCAACTTTCAAGTAGATTCATCGAGTTCGATTTCGAGTTTTATGACAAAAGACGTGGCCACGCGTGCTGTGTTTATATAGATAAATTTCAAATTGTCCTGTATTAAAATATAAATCTCTTAAATTCAAAATCCAATTACCAAAACCACAATACCAACGAAACAACGGCCTAAACTTATAACCCTCTTTTGTTCATTCCAAAAATGAATACCAGTAAAAACCGGATTTTATGCGTGCCGGTTAGATGGACGATTGGCCCAGTCTCGTTTTCATTTCCGCAATGGATTGAAAGCTTTAACTTTGATCCGTTCAAATGTGTCCTAGTCGTATACATCCGTATGTACGATGGTTAATATTCGTCCGGGAAATTAAACGTTTTATTTCGCAAATAACAACCGGGAGATTCGAAACAAAAGTGCCCCCACGCTCTACACAAAAAGTGCCCCCACGCTCTACACAAAAAGTGCCGGGCGTTTTTCTCCGATCCACTGTTTTGTTTGACATAGTCATTAACATTTTCATTGTTAAACATATACCCGTTTGTTTAAGAATGAAACGCGCTGTTTTTTTAATGCGTTTTGGGGAAAATATCTATCTGATTTAATCTCTTTTAAAGTATATTTCGAGCAACGAGATAAGCGAATATCTTTTACTAATAAACTGATCTTTAAAATTCATTTCTTGAGAATTTTTACTGTTTTCAAAAACACAGTTTTCATATACCTAGTTAATTTTATTAACAGTGGACAGTGGTTGCCGTGCCAACCCCTGTATCACCTGATTTTAGGCGATTATTAAGTTATCACGTTGTCGACAATGGATACCTATATCCACTCGTGCGAACACAGTGAACACACATATTCAAGCAATGCAGGCATTTCACTTCTGAATTGATGATAGCTCAGCGAGGGGAGCGTCGGCTGTCAAACTGACGGACACTGGTTCGATCCCCAACAACGGCTTGAGTTTCCAGTGAAGGTAACAATCCGTTTTCAAATTCCCAGCGTGGTGGTAGGGTACTTTCGAGTTCCTGCCTTGCTAGCTACACAACACATATTGTGTTCAGGCAGCAGTCCTTGAGAGCCAGTGAGCATTCTAGGTCAGGCGTGATAACATCTTCGATAAAAAATAATAACTTCTTCGATCTAGGAATATGAATGTGGAATAAAAATGCTTCAATTGACAAGGTGGAATCTCAACCAAGTAGGTACAGTTCTCGTGTTACGGTGTTTCTAACCGAGCGCCTCCGAAACGGCTTGCCTGATTTTTATGTTATTTTTGTGTATTTTGTGTAGGTCTGAGAATAGATTAGATTTTACCCTCCTGCCCCACCCTCAGTTTTTATCGCGTATTTAGTATTTTTGTTACCAATTTACAATCCACCAATTACCAAATAATTTAACCATCGATCATTGAAGTGTCATGTCACTTTGATATTTCGATAATTTATGTGGCAGATCGATCAACGTTTGCCAGGTCAGTTAGTATTGATATAATTATGTATTTTTAGTCGGGTCATTTATAAATGGAATGGAATAGAAATACTGACAGACAATATATAGACTTATAGGAATTTGAACAGAATTGGAGCTTTTAAGTTTTGGTTAGGTTATGTAAATAACGGAAGTGCCACTACTAAGTACACTATGTCTTTATATCAGGGAGAATCTTTATACAATTTAATGTTTTAGGGCTAGGATTTTCGGTATGGTTTCGTCTCATGGCTACCCCATATACACCCATTGGATAAGCTTAGATTAAAAGGAAAAAATGCTAAGTTATTGAGATGAGATTTGAGGCTTTGTCAGGATCAGATGGATGGAAGAAATAGTTGGGTACTCACAGTCTATCACCAGGATTCACCACACACTTCACTTTGTTGTCCTTGTTTTTGTGTATATAATTATTTTATTCCGTAATTGCTGCCCGCGGGACTTGATACGTTTTGTTGAAGGTGACGGACACAGTTCACGATTCGACAGCTAGATGCGCACCGATTGTTCTTTTGTGTGTTGGTAGGGGGAGTGGCGCGAAGATTTGAATTAGGATATGATGTTGGAAATGGGAAGGAGAAGGGAAGACTTAAAGCCTGTTCACCCACGATCGCGTAGGAGGTGACTAACGGAAAATCCGTTAAATGGGGTCGACATAATTAGTCTTATTAGACAGTAGATGGCTCTTCATCATCGTTATGCCCTTATTGATTGATGATGAAAGATGGTTTTCAAAAACTGCCTCAAGGATGTGGCCAATTTGAAACTTAATGGAATATTTTGTGATATTCTGTTTTCTCTTTGCTATAACTTCTTTCTCTTCATTGTCTTTTGTTGTAATAGAAAACATTTTGTATCAACCTCACATACGAAGGATAAGTGATGCAGATAACCAATTATTAGGTATAGATTAAATCCTATAATAACTTACTTAGGTATTTGAGGGGTTGAATTCTTTAAAAATGTTAAAATTAAAAAATTAAAATAAGTTCTAAACTGATTTCGATGATATTTCTATTAGAAGAATATAACATTTTCTTCTTTCAAATGAAACATCACTCAAAATGAAGTGCTGAAGGTAACGAATGAAAAAATATAAAGATATACCACCAAATCGATAGGTATCTCTTTCTTTGAAGGCGGTTAAGAATGTAACCAATTAATTAAAGAAAGAAGCAATTCTAGTCGTATAAACCTGTCAATTTAGAAAGATAATCAAATGAAGGCAATGATATTATATGTTTATATGAGGTAGATGTCGCACAAGCGCACGGAAACTGAGGCGGCAAAATTAAGTCAATTGTAGTAATTTTCATTACGACGCGTATTTCAAGCGCAAGTCTAAACATATAGCTATCCATTTCTATATTATTCGTACCGTATTATCTGTCGCAGTAAGCATGTTTATGTCGTAAAGGAACAAAATCTGAGCACCGCGCCGTATGAATATACCTCATCTTTAGTAAAACGAAGACGAGACGACGAGATTTCAATTTCAATTACTTATAGGTATATAGGTAATTCAATACAATACCTAGTATTTAATTTATACAAAAGTGCCCGTGAGAAAAAAATCTGATTTTACCTACATCTATCTTTCTGAATCTGCACCTGTAGATACAAGCGAATGTGAACCAACGAATACGTATTTTAAACCAAATCCTATAAAAGACTCCGTGGCATATTCGTAATGAAACCGTAAATAACTACAAAGCAATCGTCGCCGTGTTGTATTTGTAGCGAAAGTAAATAAGTCCTACACTGTTTGCCGTTTTATAGCCTAGCCGGCATGAACTGAGCTCAGCAAAGTTTTCTTACGGGACTTCACATAGATTAGGTACGGGTCACTATGGCTTGGCAAACATTGTTTTGTAAAAGTGGAGTAACTACTCTCCCACTTCTATTTTGCGCCAATAGGAGCGAGTTTTGTGGAAATCTTTTTTTTACTGCTCCAATTTTGTTAAATAGTTCAGTAGCTACGGATACTTTTGAAAGAGTTTTTTACTCGAGATTCCTTTGATATTCTCATTATTACTTTTGTGAAAGTATTTTAATAGAGACTTTATTATACAACGACCTACATAACAACTTATAATTATCTGGCATAGCAGATCAGGGTACGTTGCGAGTGATTTTTTTTCTGAATGATTTGAAGAAGATTTAGTCAACACGGATCAGGAATTGTCCCGCCCTCTCTGCCTGTAAACACCCGCGAGCCTCTGTAATGTGACCTTAACGATTTAGCCGTTTACTCAGTTATCTTTTTTTTTTATAACACTCAGACACTCACGAAGATCTGGATAAAACTTCCTAGAATCCTAGCGCGGGGGGCGCTAGGATTCTAGGAAGTTTTATCCAGATCTTCATTAGTTCTGGAGTGAAAGAGTAACAGGCATCCATCCTCATAGCTTGGTTTTAAGTTCATAATTATAAAAAAAATAACTTGTTGTTAGGTGACCGGAGTGGTGGGCAGAGCAGAGATGCTATCATCGTTGTTCTTCCTCGGAGCACTGCTGTGTTACGCCAGAGCCTCTTGCAGAAGAAGGTATACAGGTAAGTTTTTAAAATTACTCAAAATACATTAATATTTGGTTACATCTTTAAGAAGACCCTTCTGTTTTAATCGTTCACTTTTTTAATTTTTCCGTTCTTAGTTGGTACACGTCTATTAATAACTAAATAAAAGAAAGAAAGAAACCACATTTATTCAAGACACTCACAACACACATTACACGAGAGATACATACAAAAACAATACAGAACAGAATAATAATGATGTTGTGAGTGTCATGAATATGGACCCCGACTCAGCATAAAACCAAGGCAAGAGCCTCCGTCACTGATTTTCAGTCGGTGCCCATAGACATGACCTCACGAACCTCAGGACAACATTAACTTATAAACCTATGTAAATATTACACATTAAAGATTTTTATTAATCATAAATCAACAACGTTTATTAATTTAATTACATACATATAGCGAAGTTCTTTATTAATAATTCATAAAAAGAATAACCCTGTTATCGTCAGTAAGGGGTAATATTATAACTGCGACGCAGACGATGGTCGTGGCTCGGTGATCAATGACACCGACTGTAGAACCGCGTGTAAAGCATGAATAGGATAGTATATCGAAAGTAATATATTATCTCTAACCGTGCTATGAATTCTAAACATGCCTTTTGCTAAACCAGTCTATACTAAATAAAAAGAAGAAAAAAAAAAAAACGTTTGCTAATGTGAAAAAACCATTATTAATTACCATTTACTCATGATTTTTATAGTTTTTTTTTTAATTCAATTTGTTTTACGAGCACATGTCCTTACATAATCTGTTGATTAATAAATAATCATTAACGCCTTCAAGGAAAGTCATTTAAAGTTGTAATATGGACAACATTTATACGCGTAAGTTTCCCATTACAACCCTTTATGAACCCTTTGTCACGCCGATTTGAACCTTAATAATTGCGACTGAAATCATCTCCTAAACCAATGGTTACAGAGCTTGAATCAAATTTAACCACCAAACAGCCAATCAATGTATCAACCGAGCCTATAAATTAAGCAAACCTAGTTTAGGTTTGCTAAACTTGGCAATGGCAGATGTATCTATAGTTATATTACAAACGTTAATTGCTTTAATAGTAATACAATATTCTTGGTAATGCTAAATCAAGCAGTGAAAATTAATTGAAACAAAATCAGGCATATCGTCAATGCCTAAACTATATCTTTGTGAGTGGGTACGTAGGTATATCGATTGAAGCGCTCAGAAAGGGATACCTGGGTGACCTTAACCGATCCAGTAAGTTAAGCAACGTACGTATGACGTATGCAGTCATACCTTCGATAGGCGATCGCTAGTGGCATTTTCAACTGAGCGCTTCCGTGCTTCAAATGACACATGAGCTAAAAGATTTGATTTACCCTCCTCATTCCATATACAACGAAGTATGAAAAGTGATTAAATTATTGCCTATTTATAATAATATGAGGTGGTCATAGTCTAGCGGTGGGAGCGCGGCGGTCAAACTGACGGACGCTGGCTCGATGCCTACCAATGGCTTCAGCTTGGGGTGTAGACTTATAGTCCAGTCGGGATAGACATTTAAATAGAAAAAAATAGGGGACGCGATTTTTTTTTCTCGGGTGGGGTGGTTGGAAGTCTACGTTTAAATTTTCGGAGCAACTCCGCCGTTGGATTCGCCGTCATCCCTTATCCCGGGAAAAGTATAGTTCCCGTGGGATAATTGGGGTAGCGGGAAACCCGTAATCCACGCGGGTGAAACCGCGGGGCGCTGCTAGTGTTATATATATTAATGCGAATAACTGCAATTTTGTGAGCAACCAGACCGCAATTTGACGATCAAATAAGGTATTGAATATGTTTCCTACTTCCGATCCTATTAATAACGGTACCGAAGATCTTCCAAATGTCGAGTATCTACCCACACACAGGTGCTAATTAGGAAAGCATATTTGAAATCGATAAGTATTAATTAGCTGACAGTCTTGTTGTTAGTACGCCTACGTACCTTTGATTAAAAAATACAATATCTCATACCACTTTAAGGAAGATTATTATATAAACCGGGAATCCTGTTAAAGTCAGAACAGCAATTAAGTTCGAGGAAAATTTGCCTCTAGCAAAAAATCGTACTGTATTATGTTAAGTAAAATATTAGCATGTTTTTCCTCTTGCTCTTAATTTCTGTTCATCATTTCAGTTAATCCAGAATACTTTATGATGCCTATCTTCGTCTACATATTCGGAAATTAAAAAAAAATTGGTTGTCTGTAAAGTCGGTTTACGGACGATAGATTTACGTGATAACGTCATAATCATTTATGACTTTGACTTTGACTTTGACTGACTTTGACTTTGACTATGACTATGAGACTTTGACTTTGACTTTGACTTTGACTATGACTTTGACTTTGACTTTGACTATGACTATGACTATGACTTTGACTTTGACTTTGCTTTGACTTTGACTAACTGATGAGACTTTGACTTTGACTTTGACTATGACTTTGACTTTGACTTTGACTTTGACTATGACTATGACTTTGACTTTGACTTTGCTTTGACTTTGACTAACTGACTTTGACTTTGACTATTTTATGTAATACAAAACTCAGGTGGAACGTTACGCGGAACGTTACTATTTTTCATTTTGGCATTCATCAATTTATAAAACGTTATCACGTCAAAAATTGGAATATACCCAGCGTTTCAAAGATCTGCAAGCTTTGTCGCATAAAGTACGGGTATGAGCTTAGCCCGAAACATGCTCCCGTTTTCCCTTCTCAAACAGTTACATAGTTTGTTGTATGTATTGCTTCCGGGCTGTTTGGCCGTGGTCTATGTGAAACTTTTGTTCCAGACGTTTCGTCGATCACTGCGGTCGACATCTTCAGTGGTTCAGGTCCGAGCGGCGACAAGAGCGTAGAACTCTCCTCCGCGGCGTCTTCTCTGATACTGATGATCAGACATCAGTATCAGAGAAGACGTCTGGAACAAAAGTTTCACATAGACCACGGCCAAACAGCCCGGAAGCAATACATACGACATGCAACGCCGGCCGTGAAAGCCTTAGAGTTTACAGTTACATAGTTGGTGTGGATGATGGGAAGATTATTTCTATATATTTATGCTTTATTTATATTTTATTGAAAATGATACATAATGTATAGTCAATAAGGTAAGAATTGGCGTTCACAAAAAAGTATTCAGGTGCTGAAGGGTATGTTGGTGCGGGGCGAAGTCTCATTACGAGATCGCACCACAGATATTGTAAGTAGGTATTACGTCATTGCTCGTATGGTAACTGACGCTGCGTTTTTTCACGCTGGCGATACCATTTAAACTTTCTATCTCCTTGTTCTTATATACTCGAGGACAATCGGTATACAGATATACTATAATAAAAAATATAAAAAATAAAATAACTAAAATAACTTTACTTGGTCATTGCGTAGAGAAGTAAAGATATGATAAAGATAAAATATATTTATTTCCAGAAATGTAATTACAGGCAATACACATATTACAGATACGTAAATAACGATATACTTATTCATATATAAATTAGTAGTCGATGTAGTGAGATTACAATACTACGTAAGGATGTCAGGTTTCAGTGGGCAATGGTTTGTTACCAGGAAGATGATAATATCAGCGTCCTGTTTGTTACTCGAGTATTATTTCCTTTTAGTCACTGAGCATATAAATACACACATATAAATTACATTTTAAGAACGAAATGATTGAGATTCTAAATCAAAGTTTCGATTTTGATTTGGAATCTCAGTCATTCAAGTAATAAAGCACTATACCGGCTGCTACTCATTCACACACGGACAAACACACACACGTAAACATACACATAAACCCAGACACAACACACCCACTAATGCACCTAAAACCTACTAGTTCACATACTATGACAGTCTGTAAATACATAAGTTACATCAGTAAAATGTAAATCCGTTATTGGCCTTAGGTGTAAGCTACTTGTACAATAATTTGTTTATAAAGGGCTGTGGATTTTGTAAACAAATAAATTAAAAATTCACTCCGTTTTCTCTTAGGTGTCGGCCCCAAACTACGCAATGCCTGTATCTTGGGATTTCGATGTTTTATAAGTTCATAATTGTTCGTGCAGTATTTTGAATATCTCAGGACTTTTCGATTTTTTATTAAAATACAGGAGGTCGATGATGTTTTCAATTTCTTTAATAAGAAAATTAGAATCAATGAAATCAGTGGAATAACAAATAAAATTAACTTTTACTTAGGTATTTAAAATATAATTTTAAGTCAATTTAAGTCTAGTTGGTGCGATTCTAAGTTTGCAAAACAAAGGAAATAGTATTTCTTTTAGCATTAAATTTTTCAGTTGTTTATTACATGTGCAGGAAAATCTCAAAAATTTTGATTTTTCCAATGTCTTATTTGTAATCGGGTTACCTGATACATGTACAACTATACTTTGGATTATGAACAGTGTAAATATAGCAGTAAAAATATTTTTATCCAATTTTTTTCTTTTGTATATAGTATTAGTACAATATTGTATGCCGAAAGACTAATCACAGCGGATGTATATGTTATTTGTGATCTCTATCACCTGTTGTATGTATTATACTAGTATATAGTACTGAGTAGTACTCAGTAACAGAGAAGACGCCGCGAAGGAGAGTTCTACGCTCTTGTCACCGCCCGAACCACTGAAGATGTCGACCGCAGTGATCGATGAAACGTCTGGAACACAAGTTTCATTAAGACCACGGTCAAACAGCCCAGAAGCAATGCATACAACATGCAACGCCGGCCGTGAAAGCCTTTGAGCTTACATTGTCCTACCTGTGTTGCCAATAAATAACATTTGATTTGATATAATATTAAATTATCTATATAATATTATATTAATATTATTTTTAGAGCTTCTGCATTGATAATTATTTGTCTTACAGACTGGCGGTACGTGGCGGCCTGCACGGCCTGCGTTGGTATAGCAATGCTATGCAAAGAGCAAGGGATCACTGTCACAGGAGTCTGTGTGGTTTATGAACTCTTCGTAGCACAGAAGGTAACCGATCAAGTTTTATCCTACTATATAAACGTGGTCTCTGACTATGGGCCTTGTGAGCAGGCTCAAAGTCTCACAAAGAGCTATGGATAGGAATATGCTCAGGATTTCTCTACCAGATCGAATCAGAATTGCGGAGATCCGTAGAAGAACTAAAGTCACCGATATAGCCCCATCGGATTAGCAAGTGGGCAGGGCACATAGCTCGAAGAACTGATAGCTGTTTAGGTCAAAAGGTTCTCAAGTGGACAGACGCTAACTGAAATCGCACGTAAGGGCTGGATGCGGGCCGATTCCAACCAGTAATTGTGGAAATCAATGGGGGAAGCCTATGTCCAGCTGTGGACATCTTATGGCTGAGATGATGATGATGATAAAAATAATAGTATACTAATATGAATCTATTGTTCATACGTCATTTTTGTAAGCGAGTCTTCAAGGAACTAGAAATCCCGAATTAGTAGGGTCCCTAACTTTACATAGGTATAGTCTTGTACTATACTTATGTAAAGATAGGACCCTACTAACTCGGGATTTCTAGTTATGTTATACTGACAAATAATATATTTAAATGTATATTGTCAGACTCCAGTGGTGTTTTAACACTTAATGAGATTTTAAAATGTACTAAAGTTGTACAACTTCTTAGTATAACGATCTGTATATCTGCGCAGTTCATAGCCACGCAATTTTAGGCTTTAAAGTATAGCATTGCAACTGACAAGGATATCAGTCATCGTCATTATATTCGAGATGCTTACCTCTAGGAGCACGACTTGGCTATGTCACTTAATATTACCCTAATACTTACTGGATCTTGCACACATTAGCTTTATATTATGTATATAATAACTATTGTATTTATCCATGGAGGTAAAATATGGTTGGGTAAAGTATGGTTATGGTTGTAAAGAAGTGTGACACAAATCTCTTTATCCAAGTGCAATTACAATTATCTGACATGTCGAGGTATCTACCACGTCACTATAGTCGAAATTAACTTGTCAAGGTTCAGTTCATTAAAAGCGTCATATTCATATTAAGTGCACAATTTTGCAAAAATCAAAGAAATAATTAATACCAGCTAAGAAACATTTGTAAGATTTCAAGAACAACCACTGCCGACTCGTTAAAAACACTCACGTAGGAACGTGGCAGACGTACAAATGAAGAAACACAAAATACACCGCAATTCCCCCTTGAAATAATAACCGGGTCTCGATACATGAGCGGTGCCTCGACCTTTGTTTTGATACCAAGCCTTACCCCCATGTCTAATTAATTACGCTCCAAGTCGCAGCGGTGCCACAGATTACATATGAGTAACACGCAGGGGGTAAGGCGAGATATAAAACGGAAGAATGCCCTAATTATGTGAGGCCCCCGTTGTTTTGCCCAGTTTGGTAGAAGCTAAACTAATCGTACTTACTTGAACAGTACCCAAAGTCGAACATAAGCGTTACTTTGCGGCATGAGATGCCACCATGACAAAGAGATATTAATGAACAATATTTAGTTTTAATTCCGCGACATTTAATTTTTCCAGTAATCTTAAGTAACCGGAAACTCTTTGACACGTGTTTCGCCTCTTCACTTGAGGATGCCTCGTGGAGAGGCATTATATTTGTATTTGTATAATGCGGCCCAGATATTTTAAACTTCCTACTTCTTGTCCTATAAGTATGAATATCATGATAATTTGTGCATTCGTGACGTAAGTCGCTGAGTTTCAACTAAAAACCAGCACTACGGATGATAAAGCCTTGCATAATGCCGCGTAGGGACTTGTTTCTGCCATTTTACAACACTGCCATTTATTGACTGAAGGTTGTGTATTGAATAAAGGGTAGTGTTTGCAAATAAATGAGTTTTCTTCTTTTCTCTCATAGTATCAAAATATGCATAAGTACATATAGACAAATTAGGATCGTAGTTCCACGGATTATGAGATAGAGATACTAGCTCCGCCCGCGGTTTCATCCGCGTGGACTACCGCGTGGTTTTTCCGTTACCTCAGTTATCCATCGAGGACCGTATTTTTTCCAGAGTAAAAAGTAAGTGTTTGTGCAATTCCAGAATAATCTAACTCTGTGTCATCATTTCATCTAGATCAGTTTATCCGTTACGGCCTGAGCAACAAACATTCATCCATCCAAACTGTTGCATTTAAATAGACATAGACAGACGTTAATTTACTGTTTTAGCACACAACAATAATAACAATTATATTTAAGTAATTAACAAGTGGATTAACCAATAGACAACAATATCTACTTAGACACATTTAAATAACAGTAAGATTCCGCTATTCCGCATTTGACGTCATGCATGCAACTATACCGCATTTAGGATCCCTTTTTCTGAAATGTATGTATATCACAGCTGGCGAGTTACCGAGTTTTTAAAAAAATGTGTTTGGTAACCCATAAAGTGTATCACACCTACATACTGTCTCTCAGTTACATTGTGGTTCATTCGTCCTATTTGCCCCTTCCGCTTTCCCCGTAACGACAAGGAAGCAAGCCGACGCCAAAAGAATATCTACATCAAAGAATATTCCGGAATTTTTGTTTCACTTTGTTATTTGGTCCTTGATTCTTGTAGGTGTACGAAAGAAAAGGACGCTTTTTGTCGAGCTCAATATCTTCTTTTTAAGAAAACAAAATTACAACTGTACGCTTGTTATTCCATCCAATATTCAGTAGTTACTTATGTAGGGAAGTCTTATACACGCGTTTTACCTACTCTCTTATTTTTGTGGAACATTATTTTGGCTGTGAAAACATTGTAAAAGACGTCGCTACTCGGTTCCACTGAGAAGTCACAAAAAATCTTTTTACACTAAGAAGTTGTGCGTAGGTATTTATTTTAATATTAATACTCCCCGAGAATTGAGTGAATTTCATTCGAAGCCATTGTGTTCCTACATTCCGCCATTTTTTCGAATAAATTCGTGTTTAACATACTAGACTGCCGTCAATAAAAGTTCTAGGAAATATGTTATCTAACTGTGTTGATTAACACACACCCGAATTGTCGAATTACTGCACACAAAAGAAACAGTGTCTCAAAAACATTTTCCGCCAACTTTCAGTTAGTTATTAAAATCATAGATATTGGCCACTTTTATAATGCAGAACCCAGAGCATGAGAATCAATGACACACATAGACCAAAGATTTCCAAAAACCGAAAACCTAGGAGTCTTTTTAACTACCATACGATACCAGTCTAGAAAGTTGATCAAAACCAACAAAATACCAATGATGAGTAAATTTTACCATTGTTTCCGTTCCTCAGCGTCGGAGTGCAGGAGGCACCAGCAGATGGTCATGGGTGGACGCTTGGGGAAAAGGTTCTGGATGGGGCTGCGCTTGCGGTGAAGCTGCTAGACGAGTGGCTACCGTGTGTTGTGCAACCCTGGCTCTGTTAGCTGCAAGACTGCATGTCATGGGTGCTCAGTTACCAGTGTTTACGAGATTCGATAACCCTGCCGGAGCTGCGCTTCCACCTGCTAGGTAAGTGTGTATGTTATTTGGTTTGTTGCTTGGTGGTTAGGTACTTTCTTGTGCCCGTCATGCTAGCTATAATATCACCATTAATCAATTATAATTTTAAAAGGGAGATGAGGCACAAGCTTCTCAGGCGTCAACTGAGGAAATTAGGTTCGTGCGGCTAATTTGCTATTTTCGCAAAGGCAGTTGTGCAGCACAGATAGTTCTCTACTGGGCAAAAACAATTCCTTTCTTTGCTTTAACATTATTTTTAATTTTAAAAATAAAAAAATATATATCACTGAACATGCATAAATAGCGCTTATAAATCTAACTGGATGTGCGTTTGCCTGTCATCATCATCATCATCATCATCATCATCATCATCTTAGTCATACGACATCCAATGCTGGATATGGACAAATTAAAAACATCACAAAACCATCAATCTCTAAAGAGTATTTAACAAGACTTAATAGCCCTAATGAAAAAGTTCGTTTTGATCTCTCAGTTTACATATAAAATTCGGCATTTATTTAGATTCTAGTATATTATATTGTTGTACTAAATATTGTTTTTAGTTGTAGATATGTTATCATTTCAATATGTTAATGTTTTTATTAAATAAATATTTTTCTTGTATCAGTTTCCTTCAAATAAACCTTTCAGTCATTTTGCCCTGTGCAGTATAATTAGATGTTATCTGCGTGTGATTCGGCGACTTAATGTGTATAAAATAAACATCCGTTTACAAATTATATTAACTTACTGGTTAGGTTTTGATCTTTATGGTGAAAAATATAAATAGGTAATTTAATCTAAACTCCCTATGGTAAATAATTTTCTTAAAATTTCCAATTAGTTATGTAACGATTTACATATATACATTTATACATTTACCTATATATATATATATATATATATATATATATATATATATATATAGATGCCTATATACATTTCCTTTGAACAAAATTGATATAACGAACATTGAAATATATAAAATCATAAATCATTTCTAGGCTACATTTCAACTTATCTTTTGTTATGCTTGTGCTATAATTTTCTAAACTAATGTTCCAAATCGGTTTACTCGTATAAATGACTAGGTCGGAGGTTAACACATTAAAAATTAACCCTAATGAGAACCTTCTCCTTTTTAACCGACTTCAAAGAAAGAGGACGCAATATATTCGATTGATTTTTTAAATTAACTTAGAGTCCGATGAAACAGGATGAAAGATATTATATGTTTATATGAGGTAGATGTCGCACAAGCGCGCGGAAACTGAGGCGGCAAAATTAAGTCAATTGTAGTAATTTTCATTGCGAGGCATATTTCAAGCGCAAGTCTAAACATATAGCTATCCTTTTATATATTATTAGTACCGTATTATCTGTCGCAGTAAGCATGTTTATGTCGTAAAGGAACAAAATCAGAGCACCGCGCAGTATGAATATACGTCATCTTTAGTAAAACATCATTGGGTATATCCATATTTCAAACTTTCAGTTTTCACCTAAAAAAATGTCGATTACAACTTTCTTTTAAAGCTGGTGTAACATATAGTTTTACATAGTGGAAGTCGAGTGAAAATAGTACGAGTCAAACAAGAAAAAAGTCAAACGAAAATGAGGATCAAGACGTCTGGTCTCACTCCATAAATCTAGACGTCAGCTGGGGTAATTAGCCCGAACTGGGCTTATTATATCTCCGGATTGTCTACTAATGTAGTTCTTGTCTCGGGACAGAATGACAACTTTTCCTTTACGACTTAGTTAATGACGGCAGAGTAATGTCTGCCTGTGACAAGCCGTTCTTTAGGCAAGGCGCATTAATTTTACGATGCTTTTCCCTTATTATTGTAAAAGGATGTTCTTAAATGATTGTACCCAAGTACTTCAATCAAGTAGGGTATAAACTAATCTCATCAAACTAATCATCTGCCGTGGTGGTACCGGCTTAGAATAGTACCCCCCCAATTCTTCCCGCGGGTGCCGTAAGAGTCGGCTAAGGGATCACGTACCAGAAGGTGGGCAGCAGCGCCTTCTGAGGATCGGAAATCATACTGCGCTCGCCAACCCGTCTGCCAAGCGTGGCGAGAATTGGCAAATCCCCCCTATATGGGGGAGGCATATGTCCAGCAGTGGATATCCAATTGCTGAGAAGAAGAAGATAAACTAATTAATGGTTTCACGACTTTAATTCATATCTGTTATGAAGGTTATCATTGATAATATGGAGGTATATTGATGACAATTTATTTGCGGTAAATATAAAGAATTATAGACTTTTCTATTACAGACGAAGCGATCTTCCCAGTTATATATTATTTGTTACTGATTATATACCTATTTATCTTTTGTGATTCTACTTTTAAGATAAAGAAACTCACACTTAATTATCGGATTATTGCAGATCTTCGACTTGTCGTTTTTATAATATATTATAAATCCCGCGAAAGGTTAGGCAGTTACATGGTTTAAAAATAATGTACTTATATTTGTTTTTGTATGAACTCAGGGCCTTAAATTCTCATTAATGGAAATCTGTGTTTCCGCAAACATACAACCTGGGTATCTTCAAGTCACGAGTGAATAGGTATCTTCTAGGCAGGCGTGCTCCACCGTAGACCGCATCATCACTTAACATCAGGTGAGATAGTGGTCAAACGCTTGCCTATTCCCAATTAAAAAAAAAAATGTTCTTTTACGTTTACTCAATATCTGAATGCAGATTTTTACACAGTACGTGTACAAGTAGTGTATACGTATAGCTGTATAGTAAGCTGAATTATTATTTATATTTTTCTGATGTGACGTGTAAATCTTTATTTATGAATAAATTGTCTAATTGTCCAAGTTGATATCAACGTCGTCGGTTATTAAATTCGAATGCAATAAAATGCTAACGAATGTGTTCCAATTCAAAGAAACAGTGTTGTATGTTTGTTTGAGTTTTAATATATAAATCGTGTGAGCTTTAACCTTTGCAATTACATTTGAAAGAAATTATTGAGAAAAAATTGGTTGTCTGTAAAGTCGGTTTACGGACGATAGATTTACGTGATAACGACTTTGACTTTGACTTCGGCTTTGACTTTTACTTTGATTATTTTATGTAATACAAAACTCAGGTGGAACGTTACGCGGAACGTTACTATTTTTCATGAGTGTTGCTGGTATATGAATACCAGCAACACTCAATTAATAAAACGTTATCACGTCAAAAAGGAAAAAAAAAAAATTTTATAGACCGCAAACATGCGTGCCCAGTTTTTACTTTCGCATTCTTATGCTGCCTTTGAATAATTTTGCTTACCTATGTGTAGGTATAAAGTATTTACAAACATCTTTATTGTATATTAGCTGCGCCATGCGGGGTTACCTGCGGTGAAATGGTATGTGGTATTGACGATTTGTGTGTCTTCCTATCATCCCACGAGAACGGATAATATTTTCGAAATAAAAAGTAGCCTATGTGTTATTGCAGGGTATATGTCATCTTCGCAAATCCGTACATCTGTTTCAGCGTGAAGAAGTAACTAACAGAAAAGACAAACAGATTAACAAGAAACAAATCTTCGGATTTATAATATTAGTGTGATATACAAACCACATTTCAACATCTTTAACGGACTTTAAAATTTTCTTTTCCAACATCTTTTACAGACATCTCACATTCGCATACCTACCCGCCCTGAACGCCTGGTTACTGACATTGCCGGAGGCACTGTGTTGCGACTGGACCATGGGCACTGTGGCACTGCTGAGGTCTTGGAAGGACCCTCGAAACATGGCGACCCTAGCTCTTGCTACCATTCTGATAGCTGCTGCTGTCCACGCTTTGAGAACTCGGTCTTCGGCGTTGACAATGGTACGTTATTACGCAACATATTTTAAGAATGAAACGAGTAACAGTTAAATAAAATAAAAAAATAAAATAATTTAATTTTACTGCTGGAGAAGTTTGACTAAGACTCTAGAAAACCATTCTATAGTTTTACCCAATTATGTTAGTAATAGCATAATTAGGTAAAGCTTTATAACGGTTTACTTAGAAATGTATAGCTACTTTGGACAAATACTTTTCACTGTAGCGAAAGCTGGTCAACAGGGACCAGCTCTTTCTTTAGAGTGAAAAGTATTTGTCTACTGTACCACCCCTTGGGAGCTACAGGCGAGATCTTAAATCTGTACTGATATATAGTCTTTAAATAGCCCGATCTCCAAGTATTTGTTACTCCAAAAGGCCTGAATTATTGCGTCTCGTTTATGTTTTATGATAAGTCGAAGCGTCGCATTTGCTCCCCTCTTGTTTGCATTGCAAGACTGCCTTGCAATTTGTTTATACGACCACTTAAAAAAGAACGTATTTGGCCTGCACCATAGGGCGTGGCACTGCAGTTTCGATTAAGGAAATTATTACCCACACAAAGTTCGAATTTATTTCTCTATTATTTTAAGTATATCTTATCTTACGGGAATGTTTCTTTTTTCTGGAGCTGAAAGTTTATATCTTAAAGAAAATATTTTCTTTCTAAAATAGAATTTAGTGTACGCTTCGCATACGTTAATGTTAAATCATATGATTTTGTACATTAATTTGTTATGTGAAAATGTCTAACTACATACTTTTTATTCTAAGACATAGTTTAATAATTAATTAGTAGTATTATGAAGTAGATAATAAATCAAATTTAAGCAATTAGCAAATTGCCATTAGTTTTGGTTCAACGTTTTATCAATCTTACCAACCTACAACACAAATAAAACGGATCGGTAGATTTTGTTTGAGGTTTTTTTACATTCGTAAACATACATAATGTAAATATCGTGTGTAGTGATCTTTTTCATCTAGTACAGCCTTTGAGTATTCAGCCCATTTATCTGATCGCTACCGCTGTACTGATTGCAAAAAAGATTACAATATTTATACTTTTCCAGGGTCTTACGTTACTAGTCCTACCATTCCTCCCGGCCTCCAACCTATTCTTCCCCGTGGGATTCGTGGTGGCTGAACGTGTGCTCTACATGCCTTCGATGGGTTGGTGTCTCCTGGTGGCTCACGGTTGGAGACTCCTGTCCAAGAAGAGAGCTAAGCTTGCCGCTGCTGCCTTGACGTTTTTGCTATTGGCCTTCAGTGCTAAAACATATGTGAGGAATTGGGATTGGAAGACTGAATATACTATTTTCGCTTCAGGACTCAAGGTGAGTAATCATCTTACCGTATGTAATTTCCCAACAATCTAGTTATAATAGGCCAAAGAAGATGTACTATGTAGTACCTAGCTTTTAGCTACTCCCGAAGAAAATTAATAAATAAATGAAACTTCAACCTTATACCCTCAAGTTTTTTTGTTTTTTTTTTTCAACATTCACACAAGGTCTTCAGGTCCCAAACTAGGCAGAGCCTGTGCTATGGTAACCTGATGACTGATAAACATACTTATATACATATACACACCCAGACACAGGTCAAACAGACATGTTCATATACACAAATGTTTGACCTGTCCGGGAATCGAACCCGGGACCAGCGGCTCAGAAGGCAGAGTGCTACCAACTGCGCCAACCGGCCAGTCAAAAGAAAAAGTCAAAAAAAAAATAGAGAGATACTAAATGTTTGTAATAAGCTGTCTGGTTATCATGTCTGACGTAGAGAAAGTAAGAAACAATTCTCAATTTATGTTGTATACCCTGGCAAATGCATGTTGGTAGTTTAGGCTAATTACCAGCCCTACGTCACAGTGCTTACCTTCTCAAGGCCGGCGATATTCTACCTAATCTAAACCAGAAAACATTCGAAATTGCAGAAACGCTCAGACAAAAGTTGTGATGTAATAAAATCATATTTCAAACAGCAAAAACGAGTTACAATACTTTACTGCTGAGATACACCCTTTAAATACAGGCGAATAGTTTCATTTTGTTATTAAAACTGACGTGGTTTTGACACATTATAAATGTATAAAACACGGGAGTTACTCACGTAATAAGTCAGAGGGTTCCGACTATAGTTTCATTTCACCGTTTTTATCTAAATATAAATTTTATTCTTGTTGTATTCCGATTCCAGGTAAACAGAAACAACGCGAAGTTATACAACAACGTAGGTCACGCGCTAGAAGCAGACGGCAACTACGCGGAAGCTTTAGAATTCTTCAACACAGCAGTCAACGTCCAACCGGACGACGTCGGCGCTCACATAAACGTCGGCAGAACCTACAACCATCTAGGAAGATACCAGGAGGCGGAAGACGCCTACGTCAGAGCAAAGTCACTGCTACCCAAAGCGAAACCAGGAGAATCATACCAAGCTAGGATCGCCCCAAATCACCTCAACGTATTCCTCAACTTGGCCAACTTAATATCGAAGAATGCGACAAGGTTAGAAGAAGCAGACATGCTGTACAGACAAGCTATTAGCATGCGAGCAGATTATACTCAAGCTTATATCAACAGGGGAGATATACTGATCAAGCTGAATAGAACGAAGGAAGCTCAGGAGGTTTATGAGAGAGCCTTGCTATATGATAGCGGGAATCCGGATATTTATTACAATGTAAGTATTCTTGAGTTGAGTATCACCTTTTAAATACACAAATTTAGGTTTTGAAGCGATGTCATTAAGGTGTAGACTTTGCCTATTGTGCCTACATACAATTAAAGTCAGGTCATCAAAAAAAAAAAGAAAAGACCCTGAATTGATCTTGACACCTTATTATTTATCTATGATCTTCCCAGAGATCTCTTGCTGTGGAAGAGTTTTATGTACTCAAGATACTCAACATCTGGGGCCTGAGACTCCGTTTCAATATGAGAATATGATTGGCTCACATTGACGAATTTTAAGTTGAACTTGAATCAATCTTGATTCAATACTAGATTTTGTAACACAGCGCGTCATTTTCCATAGTCTGTTAGCACATAAAATGTCAAATGCCCTACAAAATCGGCATAGGCCGTGTATAGATTTGACGTATAGATTCAAGCCGCTATGATCTTACAGACTACGAATTTGTTTAATTGACATTGGCTCCGCCTAGCACCAGACTGAATCTGAACATTAAATTAGTAGACTTGACATCCAGCCAATCGAATTGCGAATTTCATTACTATAAACAATGATATTAAATGTTTATATGAGGTAGATGTCGCACAAGCGCGCGGCAACTGAGGCGGCAAAATTAAGTCAATTGTAGTAATTTTTGATTACGACGCCTTGATCCTTTTCTATATTATTTGTACCGTTTCTATATTATCTGTCGCAGTAAGCATGTTTATGTCGTAAAGGAACAAAATCTGAGCACCGGGCAGTATGAATATACGTCATCTTTAGTAAAACATCATTGACTATAAAGCAGGGGTCGGCAAGTAGTATCAAGTGGGGTCCATAAAACGTTGGACATTTTTATCGGGGTCAAAACAACAGTAAAATTAGTGCGAAAAATTGCACCTACTGTCTTGACTCAGTTTTTTATTTTCATTTATTTACTCTCATTACTTTTATATTATAAAGGAGAATCATACCAAGCAAACCATAATTATATTATAAAGTAATGAGTTAATCACTAAATAATTCTACAGTATATGTGGTACATTTGACAAGTGTGCGTAGTTGGCCAAATCTGAAACGACGAGTAGCTGAAAGTATGTATTCAAAGGCGTTTCGGGCCTGTTTTTAATAAGAACTAAACTTATTATATTTTTTTTTAAATCGATATTTCTAAACGGAAATCGAATTCGCCCTATGGTGAAGAACGATCGATAACTAACCGAATCGATACAATTCAATATTAAATATTTAAATAGTTCAATAGGACTTTTTTAATGTGATATTAGTCCAGAACCAAAACAATTTGAGAAGTTACCAAAAAGATTTAAGCTAGTGATTAAAATCGGGCAGACTCCTTCGACTCCTTGTTACTATTCCTCATAGTTAAGGCTTTGGCATCCACGCCACTTGAAATATTTACCTGATAATGACGATCTTTCATTTAATTTCACAGCTTGGTGTAGTTCTCCTAGAACAAGGGAAGGCGTCCCAAGCGCTAGCTTACTTGGATAAGGCACTAGAGTTGGAGCCTGAACATGAGCAAGCTTTACTAAACTCTGCCATACTGCTGCAAGAACTTGGTGCCGCTGATCTGAGGCATCTGGCCAGGCAGCGATTGTTGAAACTACTGGATAAAGACTGTGAGTATTCAACTAAAATATAATGTTTTTAATTCACAGAACTCTAAAATTACACTGATTTGCACCAGGAAGTGTTGATACATGTTAAGGAATTTATTTTTAGCTTCTGATGGTGGGTTTAATGCTTAAAAGGATGCGCAGTTTATGACTACCCGTCCTATGGCTGAGATGATGATGATATTAAACAAAAAAACTGGTTGTCTGTAAAGTCGGTTTACGGACGATAGATTTACGTGATAACGTCATAATCATTTATGACTTTGACTTTGATTTCGACTTCCACATCGACTTCCACTTCCACTTTGACTTTGACTTTGATTATTTTATGTAATACAAAACTCAGGTGGAACGTTACGCGGAACGTTAATATTTTTCATTTGTGTTGCTGGCGTTCATCAATTTATAAAACGTTATCACGTCAAAATATTATGACATTAAAACTGTTGCATCAATGTACTGGCAATCAATATAATTATGTAACAAAACTTTCAGTCATTTATTACGAATGTAGTAATGCCAGTCTCTCCATTGATTTTTATATTGGTTTGATTGATGTTTATATTGGTTAGCTTTGTCATCAGCATCATTGTCCTATCGGATCCTATCTACGTACCGAAATTCTTCAAAATCGGGGTAGCTATTTAGACGTAAAAGCATAATAATTAAACAAACTTCCTATTCGTATATATTCTATTAGTAATGATTGTTGGATGCATTCGATTATCATGAATGAGCGAGCATTATTAGATCTGTTTTATTTTTTAATAAAAATATATGAAAATCCCGTGTCACAGTGCTTTTTATCGGTGGGATGCTTTCGCTTCCCCCCTGACTGAAAAAAAGTTGGAAAAACTACCACCAAACACAAAGTCTGTTCAGGCAGCTGTCCTTGAGAGCCGGTAAACATTCTAGGTCAAGCGTGATGACATCTTCGACCTCATCGTCACCTACCATCAAGTGCAATATTGGTCAAGCGGTTCGTCAACTGACTTAATACATACATAAATAATATATTATTTGCATTTTTGTTCCAGCTACAAATGAGCGCGTGCACTTCAACCTAGGCATGGTGTGCATGGATGAAGGCGACGCGGAGTGTGCCGAGCGCTGGTTTCGTGCCGCCGTCCATTTGAAGCCCGACTTCCGATCGGCTCTCTTCAACTTGGCCTTACTCCTCGCTGATAGGAGGAGGCCTCTTGAAGCTGCTCCCTTTCTGAAGCAACTAGTCAGACATCATCCGGACCATGTGAAGGCGCTGGTCCTTTTGGGAGATATCTACATTAATTCGGTTAAAGACTTGGATGCTGCCGAGAGCGTAAGTATATATGTTCTGTGTATATAAGGAAGAGGTAACAATAATTCGCCTGTAATATACACGTGATCTTGGTGGAAGATGTGGTATTGTCTCACGAAATCTCATTGAAAGTGGTAACCTTTTCTTACGGTTTACATCTTATGTTCAGATCTGGTACCAGACCAATAAGATTTGAACTGAGTTTCTTCTGGCAGACAGGGGGTTTGCTAAACTCCGTTTTGCGCGCCATGCGCATGAAACTTCCCGTTCGGCTATATTATGTATGTGTTTTTTAATCATCAGTCGAAAGTTAGGTTTTCTATCAGTTCTGTCCAACTTCTAGAAAATAGACTGCATCTGAAACTTCTCCCGTTTGAACAATCACACGTAAAATCAAGTTGAGATCCATTCAGTCCGAACTGTATGTTCTTCATCATCCCTTCAAATAATCCAGTTCATATTTTCCCGGGTTCTATGTACTTATCTGTGAGTCAGTTCACCATATAAACCTGTTAAATAAACCCTGGAAAAGAACAGCTTGTTTATGTAATTTTCATATTTCAGTGCTATCGCCGTATCTTAGAACTAGAGCCAGACAACGTGCAAGCACTCCATAACCTTTGCGTGGTTGCGGTAGAGCGTGGAAAATTGGTAATAGCTGAAGAATGCCTCACCAGGGCAGCGATGCTCGCGCCACACGAACATTACATACAGAGACATCTAGCGGTTGTTCGGGCGCGAATCGCAGCCGCCACTTCAACAACTACCCCACCGCCATCTAGCGCACCCACAGCTACTACCGAAGTTAAAGCGAGATGGAACTACATCCCTCAACAGCCACCCGATCCCAACGAAGTAGACGCGTCATAGCGTCATGACTTTTTGTAAATAGAATCTTCTCGAAACACCAAACGAAACGGCCAGTTTGAAATAAAAATCCTATCGATTATTTTTACCAACAATCAGGGTATATTAAGTTTCGATTCTTGCCTGTTTTAAGTGATAGGGTTTTGATCTCCTAAAACGCATTTAATTCGTGATATTGTTTGTTATTATTGTGTATGCCATATTATTATTAGTAACTGAGTAGCGTATATTCGAATGAGCTTTCGTCATTAGCCTGGTATACGGATTGTATTGACAATTTAACTATAAATATACGGAAATAGAGTACTAGATTCGACGTAAAACCCGTTATAAATCTAGTCACAGTGTATTGTTGAGTTTCAAATATTATTTTAGGTACTGTAGTGGTAAAAACGTCACAACTTATACGTACTGACCTACAACCCCAAGCTTTGATATCAAAAGTACGCGTAACTCGTCCCCCTATAAAATAAATATCTTATTAAGAACGCTTGTACTCAATAGCATCTCTTTCGTTGGTCAAGATGGTAGACGTGAGTGCCTAAATTCTGAAAACGTACTTATGAGTTTAAATTTAGGTACGTGCGGGGTCACATGGCTCAATGTTGGGTCAAACATCAATTGCTGTTTTCGAATACTCACATTTTGAATGTACACAGAATGTTAACTTTCGTTCATTTAAGAATAAAATAACATAATATGAAGCCAGCGTTATTTCAAGAGATGGTTAATTTTAAGATTATCTCTTTATGTTATAAAAATGTCTGTAAATAGGAAGAACCAGCTTAAGAACAACAATGTAAAAAGCATTATTTTCGTAAACGCTATGTAACAAAGTGATTGACCGTTGATAGATTTAGATGTGAAAATGTAATGTTGTTATGCTGAGGCGATACTATCGGACTAACCTATCGGATATTCGAAATTAAGTTTCGAATAAAGACTCAATTTTAAATTGAACTCTTTTGTGGTTATAAAAATATAACACCTCATTTCACAGCTGCATAGTTTTATAATACGGCGAAGACCGGTAGTGTTGCCAAGCTATTAATGTTTTAAGGTAAAGAAGTAACTTTTGTAAAAACTGATTTTTTACAATGTCTTGATAAATTTCTGACGGTGACTCTGACGCGTCGATGATTTGTAAGGACCCCGAAATATTATAACTATTTGTCGTCAAAACGTTTATTTTTATAAAATAAAATGATGTTTGAAAGGATTTTTATTTTACTTTATCATTCCTGATTGAATGCGAGCCATTTGCTCGTGTACTTAAGGGTGGCAAAGGCGGTATGGTAGGACCAATAGCAATCATATTAAAATAAAATAACATTTGTCCAAGGTAGTGCTTTGATTTCTTGACATTCAATGTTTAGGAGTAAACTACGGTAAGGTATAATTCTCTCCATAGTTATATTTTATAAAAACATGGAGTAAAAAAACGTCCATTCTAACCATGACCACTGTGAACGTCGAACCTGTGCTTGATCGCTCAGTTCTATCCCAGAGATTCCTTTGCCTATTTTAACGATATAAAAGTTCGCTATTTATCTAAATTGTCGGGAAGAGTACGCCTTAAGAAAGTATAGTAAATTATGCCACTGTACACCAGCAAAAAAATGTTCCCTAATCTAAACATTCTAGGTCTAAAGAGTTTTGTGGTTCATTGCATTGACGTTAATGAATTAATTAGGCTACGTGTTTGTCTTAATCCCACGAGGCCCACGACTAAAAATACCATCCCTGTTGCTTTTGCCAAATAAGCTTTTATAGCACTCAACTAGCAGCCAAAATTTTTTCATTTGAGATACATCTGAATCACCTACGATCACATCGTCACTGATCACCAAGGAGATAGTGTTCAAAAACTAGATCTGTGAAGTATATAAAAAAACTATGCCGTCACTTTATTATTAGTATAAAATGACATAGAAATATAAACAAGTACAATTTTATTTCCGTAGAATCCTGGCCCTTTCCGATGATGGAAAGACCAAGAGACAATTTCACTTGCTTTCAACAGCTAAATAATTCATAAGTAAAGCATTTATATAAACTTGTTTGACGGAATATCCAGCGTTCCATCCAAGTTTCTCTATATCGAACCACGGACAGCGGGGAAGTTCGCACTGGAAGGTTTTGTACTAAATCCCTTTGGATCGTTCATAACTTCGATCAAGAATACAACGATCGAAGGTTCATAAATATACTTCTGCCAATACGTGTAAGGCTGCTATCGTCGAGTGGAATAGTCATTATCGACTACCACGCCCAGTATTTTAGTAGGTACCTCTACAATCTGTTTTTGTAGACAAATTCGTATATCAAGTGGAGATCTAAGACGAGAAAGCAGAAGCAAACTGGCAATACTTGTACCAAGCGGAAATAGGTAAAACGGAAGCATGCGCAGTTTTATAAAATGATGCATTGCATAAGATTTAAAACTAGCGAGAACAGTTCTAGCTCGAAAGTTCAGACCCCTCCAATGTCACAATAAACTCATTTCATGGATTTCTGGGTAAAGGCTGCTATCAACCGTTACCCGTGGAGATCAATAGGAATAGTTTATGTCCAGCAGCGGACACCTATTAGCTGAAATAACAGTGATAAATATTGTACGTTCAAAAACCATATACGATTATTTACAAGAAACTAGCTTCATAAAATCTGAGCGCGAAATGATGGACCATTGTGACATCAATAAGAAAACAAATATGTTTCTGTCTTGTTTTGTTTTATACTAAAGGATTTTACACACAAGTGAAACAACGTTTTGTGTAAAAGATTCACTATATTGTTTTGTACATCACTTAATTTCAAAACAATATCGCCAAATTGCACACCATCTGATTTTCCCGTCTTTTTACAATCATATCTTATCGTAGGGTAGAGTTGGTAATTGTATTTTTATACAATTGATTTCATAAACAACAAAAATTTCAACAATACATCAAGTGTCTAGAAAAACAACACATTCGAATTTGCTTGAAGCGTCTAAAGACAAATGACTATCTGCAGAACAAGTGAAGTAAGCTTCTGCTAAGTATAGCCTCATTTGGTTCAACTAAGTATTCAAAGTTGAACCTTACGGCACAAATTTAAAGCAGAAGCCATTTTTCTTGGTAGACTGGCGATCGATTTTCAAACATGGTAATATGTAATTTGTTATTAATACTTTAGATGTAACCCTGTTCGCAGAATAAGGCCCTATTTACTACGCCTCTTTTTGCCGAGTTATGGAGGCGTTTCGATCATACACCACAAATACTAAAGGTTACACTGTATTGATGTCCATATCGTTCTGCTATAAACTATCTTTGAAACACTTGACCTAAATGGCAACTTTGGTGCAGAAACAAAAGAGTAAACGAACAAAGTTCTTTCGGAAAAGTTTAATTGTTTAATTAATTCCATATTTATTACCTAACGAATCAGATTCTCAGACATGTTTGTCCCGATGAATATAACTGACGTATTTCTTTAAAAACTAAAATTTATGTATGAACTGAACGTTTTAGATAGGTTATATTAATTAAACTTCTTTTATAACTAGTCCTATGCATTTCAGACATGCGTCATTACTACTTTAAAACCTTTTTGTACACCCTCAACAAGTTTTTTATGTGATAAAGTGACGTAACAAGCCAAAGGCCCACAGGATGTTAAGTAGTGTCCAAAGTTTGCCATCCAACGGCAACACCCATTGCTTCACATTTCACAAGCAAAGGACAAATAAACGATCTAGCAGACTCTAAAACGTAGGTAGGTATAGTAAATATTGCATAAAACGTACAATTTAAGTACCATCACGACATCCAGTCATCATAATTATCCTACTAATATTATCAACGCGATAGTTTGTATGGATGTTTGTGATTTTGTCACGCTCAAACGGCTGTACGGATTTGGATGAAATTTGGTATGTAGATACTTGAGGTCCGGGAATAACACATAGGCTATTTTTCATCATCACTACGCGGGTGAAATCACGGGGCGCAGCTAGTATACAATATGATCAGCAACGGAAAAAATACATCCATTCATCGGGCAAACACAATATGGTCTAAACACAGTTAACACATGGACCAGCGGTCACAGTAACTACAAAACAAAATTCTTATATAGACATTAAACTAATTGATAACATAAAAAATATATCTAGACAAAATAAAGGAATATAATTTAACTATACAGTTATTCGATAAAAATAATAAAATCTCACTCGCTCAAGTTCCAAAACTTACTTCTAAATTTTCTATCTCTAAAAAGTAATACTACTCAACCACGACATATATTTCATATTACTTAAAAAAAATATCAGACATTTCTATTGCTTCGTTAAAAATGATTTCCGAAATGATAAGGCCACATTTTTACCTAGAAAACTTGAGTTCATATTTGACAATAACATCTTAGCTTTAGTTGAATTACTTTATGTTTAAAAAATCGTGCGTACAAAACTGAATTATTAATATTATAGTTATTGCCACATACACATGGTAAAGGCAAGTAAGTTGAATGGCCCGATATTCATGTAGCGTCCACGACTAAGAGCTCTTTCGATGATTGCGACTTTTCGTGCATAAGATTTTTTTGACGTGATAACGTTTTATAAATTGATGAATGCCAAAATGAAAAATAGTAACGGTAACATTCCGCGTAACATTCCACCTAAGTTTTATCTAGATCTAGATAATATAATCAAAGTCAAGGTCAAGGTCAATGGTCAATGGTCAATGGTCAATGTCAATGACAATTTCAATGACAATGGTCAATGGTCAATTTCAATGTCAATGACAATGACGACAATGACAATGACAAAGTCAAAGTCATACATGATTATGTCGTTATCACGTAAATCTATCGTCCGTAAACCGACTTTAGAGACAACCAATTTTTTATACTGTATAGATCTAGCGTTTGACTAACATCTCACTTGATGGTCAGTGAGGATGTGGTCTAAGATGTTATCACGCTAGGCCTAGAATGCTTACCGGCTCTCAAGGACAGCTGCCTGAACACATTACGTGTTTGGTGACAGTTATTCAAACTTGAGGGTGGTAAGCTAGCCAGGCGGCTACTCGACAGTGCCATATCACCATGCTAGGAATTTGATAACGGTCTTACCTTCACCGGAAGCTCAAGCCGTTGGTGGGGATCGAGCCAGCGTCCGCCAGTTTTACAGCCGACACTCCCACCGCTGAGATATCATCGCCTCGAAATAGATTCAGTGTATAGTAACAAATTACACCAAATTACACCGAATCTATTTTAGAATGCGATTATCATTTAATCTTGATGGATGGTGACATTGTCACTTAAGTAATAATTATTTTCTAGCGCACACCTGTAAGAGTATGTATAAAAAAAAACAGATATGAATTCTGTAAATCGATGAATCGCCAGACTGCCCTTACCATATGCCTACTATTGCCTACACACATTTTACCATATCCAATCTTACATCCCGTTTCAACATTATTTGCATCAATTTATATTTATACATAATATACTCAAGATTCACATGACGTCACGTCGTAAACAATTATCAAATTAACATGAAATTTATCAATTATAATGATAATACTTAGAAAATAAACATTGAATCGTTTTTTAATCGAAAACAATACACGTCCTAAAGTTGAGGTTAAATTAATTTATAAATTTAATATAATTATTTTATCAATTAATTTTTTTAATCAATTATGTGTATAATATATTCGAGTGAATGCTTACTGCCCTCATAGTAAAAAGATAATTATTCCAACCGGTTTTTAAAGCTTGTTTAAGTATCTCCTGTCAGAATTTACGGTTATTGGTTGAAACCATATTATGATCTAAACTGAAACTCAAACATTTTTCATAAAATGTAACTGTACTTTGTTACTGAAAATAAATTATCCTTGTAAGAAATATGTGCCACCTGACTTGACAAATTCTTGTTTAAATAATAATAGTTATAAAGAACAATTCAAATGGCGTCAACTTTTAAAAGTACATACATAATATACCTATACGCAATTATGCATATATATGTTTTTAAAAATAGAAAATTTCACTAGCGTCCTTCACCAGTTTTTTTAAAAAGAGGTCGAAAAACACAATGCGACCTTAACTGATTCTTTTTAAAAAATATTTAATATTAGGATGATCTGTTTTGCATTACTAAGTTAAATATAGTAATAGCGACTACTAGCGAACGCGCGTTCTTCATGGGTCCATTTATATATGTATTTATATAAATTGACACAAGAATATACACATATATTTAAGAAAATATAGAAATTTCCAGATGATCAGTGACACAGATCTAAAATAACCTACATAGAGTAGGTACTACTGCGCTGTTTATATATGTTTGAAACCTTTTTTATCCAGGAAAGTAATATAGAGCTGCCCTCTATGGGTCTGGATTCAAACAGTTTTAAAAAAAAATGGTGATCGGACCCAACACCGGGAAAACGGACTTCTTAATTTCACATCACTTAGGATGATCAAATAGGCTAAACAGTTTGTTCACAAAATGGCTTGTAGTGTATCGCGGCTTCAATTATTCAGGTAGGGTTTTCATTTAAAATCATCATCAGCTTCGAATTCGCCGACGACTTCATCCTCGAATTCGGGATTAGATTGTATTTTCGTGAGGGCCAGTGGTCCCTTTTTGTACGCTGTCATTTCCTGCAACCAAAAGTAATGATTTACTTAAAATTATTTAAACATCTTTATCACAATAAAATACGTCTAAGTGTTACAATACTACTGCAATTAAAGTTGAGCAATCCACTAGCTGTTGTAGAAGAAGAAAATAATTGATTGGTGACATTGTAACAACATTATACAAATATAGTAGCAAAATTTTATTATAACTGCGCGTGATATCGGCTGCTAGCCGAGTTGCAGCCAGCAAAAGTTGCAGCCTTCACTTGCTACGTGGCAAATATGAGTAATGATTGAGGGATGATGTATATAGGTTAACCAAGCGACCGGTCGAAAGTCCTAGATAATGGTGGAAACAAAGATAAAATGACCTGCTGAACCTCTAAAAGGGGACAGGAACGCACTCGATCAAATTGCTAATACATGTAGGTATTAGTTAATACATTCGAATTAGAAAGATATCTTTGCTTGAGCACGTATGCATGCAATCAATGAGCAACCGTTAATAGTCTTCCAGTGCCCAAGTCACCTAACTACACACTCATATTTTATTTTTCCAATGATATGTAGCGACAAGAAATTGGCTAAATGATTTCTGAGAGAAATGGAAAATGGCATGTCTATTTGGCGGAGAGACTGTCTACATAGACCAATATCATATGTGATGATATAAACCTCAGGACAGTTTCAGCTATAAATCGTTTCGGCCCTGGAATAAATCCCACATCCAAATTAAAGCAGAGGGTACCATTGTGATCGAATCTACTGTCACAGCAGCAGTAAGGCCTTCCTGCGGTCTGGTAAGCTACTATGGTCATATTTGAATATCTATCATAAATAATAGTGTATTCAGACATGTATGACTTCAAAACATGGCTTAAAATATAATATTTCGTACAATTGCTTAATCTTTTTTCTCAGTATTCCAGATCTAGGGTGACAACATCATCGACCACATCGTCACTGACCATCAAGTGAGATAGTGGTCAAACTCTAGATCTATACAGTATAAAAAAATCTAAGTTTGTCGAAATTCGTGCGAAATACTATTTTAAAATTACCAAATGATATAACTAATTAGGTTCCAATGACATACCCTCTCATATCTTGCCTTGTCCTTTTCTGAGAGCGAGTCATATTTAGACTTGGTCTCAGGATCGGCGGCGGCCCAGCGCCTCCCGAGCTCCTTAGCGATGTCTCCCATTGTGTACTCAGGGTTCTGTCCCTTCACTTTAGAACGTTCATCGTTACAGAACAAGAAGAATGCAGATCTGTAAATTGAACAAATAGCTTGTTATAGCTATGTATATATGCTATAGCTTAATTATATATTTTCGTGGTAATTATTTCTGGTTTTTTCTGGTTTGGATTCTGGTTTAGACCAGAGCTTGACCCAGCCGAGGTTAACATTCTTGTCATTACTTTAAAGAACACAGAAGTTGTAGGGCAGCTCTAATTATGTCTATTGTATGTTATGTATATATGTCTATTGTCAGATTGAATGATTAACACACATCTGAAATTAGCAAAACTACCACACACGTAAAATTCTCTTTTAATGGTAATTGGATTTGATTTTAGAGGGGAAGGCCTCCCCGGCTTAATCCCCTTAGCCGTTAAATCCGCCAGTGACGCTGCGGCGCGTTAAGTTGTAAACAGTAACGGTTGTTGCTTTAACACAACAGTAATATGTTCAGAAAACGTCAGAAGCTTGCAGATCTGAAAACTCCAATGATAGGCTAGCCCTACGAGCAACGAACCCAAAGAGGAATTCTTAGTCTGAAAGATCCCGTAACTACATAATGATTTTGCACTACCAAATGTAGGAACCGGGCAACAGTTCAAGAAAAAGCACTTAAAGCAGTACTGGTGTTATGTCTATTTTTGACCAGTCGCAGCGCGTATGTTCCGGCGGGAAGGGACGAAATTTATTGCGAACAAACGCAAGTTGCATTGCATATCTTTGGCTTAGTTACTTGAACGGCTAGCCGTAGTAAGGCCCAATCTTGGTAGACTATCAACCCGCATTTGCGAGCGTGATGGGACCTAATATTTTTAGGCATATTAATTTTTTCACAAGCTCACTAATAGAAATGGAAAGAACACAGTGCTCCATTTTATTCCTTCTAATATTATGGCACTAAATCGACAGTAAATGCAGGACTGAGCTTGAGGCTTGGCCGTTGCTAAGAGCAACTTTTACGATCATGACTGCCCTTCCATGGTTTGACATGGTGTTTTTGATAAATTTAACATTACAACAAGTATAATATAGAGCAAATGAAAACAAAAAAAACTGCCTATAATTAAGAGTGCAGTTATACCATGTAGAACTCAGGCTTGAGCCTCTGGATAATACTGCAACCATTACTTGAGGGTTTTTTTTTATATTATTATCACACTCAGACCCCCGCACTAGGATTCCCTGTATCGCGGGAGGCACACATGGACACACACAATCACAGCACAAACATCCAAGACCCAGGACAAACATCTACACTCATCGCACAAATGTTTGCCCTTGCCGGGATTCGAACCCAGGGTCCCGGAGCCACAGTAGTCATGTCAATGACACTAACGACTGCGCCACTGTGACCGTCAAAAAGTTTCTCAAAAGGTTTAGTAAAGTCATGACCCTAACTCACAGCGATCGTTTGGGCGCATTGGGGTCTTTCGTGTGGTTCCGCTTCCGGCCGCGGACCTTCACATCCTTGGGTGGCACGTAGTTCTGCATTTCCAAGTCGAAGCGACGCTTATCCTGTTCTGCCATCTCATGGAACCGCGTCTTCTCCTCTTCTGTCATTGTCTGTTATATACAAATAAATATTTTAGTAGTGTTCAATTTGTAGTTCTGCACATTAAGGTGCTGCAATCAAATCAAAATTACAATACAGACAAATTTCAAGGATAGAATAGATACTTTGGCTACCCCAAGTTTATAGCATGGCCGCCGGCAGCAAAGGGGTGCACTTCCACCCCCTGGCAGGAAATAAATACAAAGAAAAAAATTTTAAGAGGAGAGTCAAGGTTACTCCCTAAATTTGTTCATTACCTTGTCAATAAATTTTAGTATCCTTACGCCCATCGTCTTCGAAACGCATGGGTGTAGTGTAGGGAAATCGTTCAAAAGTTCATACATGTTGCTTAGACTTTTCGATATGTGTAGTATAATGTGTATATGCAGATGCAGCCCCTGAAAGTAATCCTGGCGGCGCCCATTGTTTATAGCATTGTGGGCTAATATGTCACACATAAAAAAAGCCTCTCGAGGCCTTATTAGGAGAAAATATATTGTATAGTCAAGCGTGTGATGGAAATTTGCAACGGAATGTCAAAAACTCGTAATAATTATGTATATAATTGTAATTTGCAAAAACTATGTTTTGTAAAATATTGTGAGGGTATTAGTATGTTGTAGCTTATTGTTTTTATCTAGTTTAACTATCAGGGCCAGAGGGGATGCTTAACAAAAGCTTGAACATACAAGCATACATGAAATCTCTAATTTTACCAAGTCACTAATAATACCATTCTCTATTGGATCCCTATCTGCCAATAGTTCACATCACTGAACCACAGAATCTGTCATAAAAGCTAGACTTGTTTGTAAATCCTTGATGAATATCTTTCTAAAGAATATCAGTTTAGTTCATGTGGATACAATTGTTGTTTAAGAGGACATTTTATTATGCTGTTGCACATATTAGGGTTATATAAGGATGTACGGCAGGTTCATGTAAACTTGTTTATTTACTATTTATTATATATTTATTTATATAAATATAATATTTATATATTGTATAGTATTTTAGTTATTATTACTGTCATATTTATTTAATTGTACACAAGGGTAGGTTGTGCATGTGCTGTCAGTTTGTAAAATTGTATCTAAACGCCTTGTCTATCATATTTGAACTTGCAGACCTGAATGGAGAAAGATGCTGTGAGAATCTACTAACTTACGATAAATTTTTTTTTGTTATAGGTTTGCATTTGACAACTGTCTCACCTGATGTTAAGTGATGACGTTGTCTAGGATTTAGCATGCAAACCTAGAAGGTACCTATTCATTCGCGACTTGAAGGCTTCAGGATTGTACATATCGGGAAACACAGACTCGGGCAAAAAGTTCCATTCCTTGGCAGTATGCATTAAGAAAGTGGAAGCATAACGCTTCGTGCGTATAGGTGGTATATCTACCATATAGCGATGGCGAATTGCCGTACGTCGAGTCGACGTGGAATCAGATTATGTAATTCCAGTGCACATTCTCCGAAATGCATCCGATAGAAAACCGATAGGCTTGATACTCTACGCCGGTGTTCAAGGCTCTGAAGCCTACGTTCCACCAAAGAATGATGAAAAAATGAATGATCAAGAGAACTCACATTCCACCTCTCAGCGCACTTCTTGGAGAAAGTAGCGAAGACAACATTCTCTTCTGGGTGTTTCTTCTTGTGTTCTTCGCGGCACGTCTGTATGAAGTAGGCATATGCGGTGATCCGACCGCGCGGCTTGTTGCACGGCCGAGCGCGCGGCATCCTGCTCTTGTTAGCCGCGGCGATCAAAGCTTGCTGCTGTGCTTGCTGTTGTAGCTCCTATAACGAATACCATTTAAATGGTGTTTAGTCAATTATTTTGTATTGTTACCTTAGATATGTATCACTGCTTTATGAATACAATAAGATCTGTGGATAACATATTGAATGATAATTTCATTTCATTTCAATTTCATTCTATTAATGACAGTTTGACTAGATTTTTACATTTAATATTTTATTTATGTCAAATTAAACCTACTAAATACCTATATGGTTCTTTTGAGAAAGGAAGATTTAAGGTAAATGTTCATAACGGCATGATTATAGATTACAAGTGGTATTCCCTAACTAAAATCACTGCATAGATTTATACAAATACGTACCTAGAATGACACAGTTGCAATAACCAATATTCAATCTAATTTTGTTACTGTCTGAACTTCTAATGATTTAAAGATACGATGGAGGATGAAATCAGGTGATAACACTCAGATCAATGTCAGGTTAATCTAGCTTGCAGTTCGCAGAGGTCGCACTAGCTGATATTATCATAATAATATCAGAAAATAACAAATAATAGAGTATAGGAAAGTCGTTAAAATGTTATATTAACAATTTGAAATTTTGAAGAAATTTTGTGTTACTAAGTTATTATTTATGTTCAAATTTTTTAAGGCAAAAATTGGGCTGGTAGTATTTCAACCTACGAGTACAGAATAAAAAATCAGAAATTTGAACGTAAGTTTTGCCTAGCATGATGTGAATAGAATAAACCATAATCTCTGTCTTATTATTACTTACCACTACTTAAAATAGTATATCTAAATCTAAACGAGCGGAAAGACCACAAAAATGAAAACTTAGAGATGACTTACTGGACAAATCTCTCAAATAAGACATCACGTTCAGAATATTTCAGACAGCTTGTTGGACTATTGTTAGAGAACAGATTGCTAAAAAGCAGTAGTGAAATCGAAAAAAAAATAGGTTTTTATTGCTTCACTATTCTACTTAGAAAATAATTGTAATGAAATCACAGATTTATTTTGTATTGCAATACAATTGACTACAATGCCATTGCGATGCTATTGCTATTATAGCTTCAGCTACTAGGTTTATTTCTGATTATATTTGAATTACTATTGCATTGTTTATGTCGCATTGTTATGCATTGCTTGTCTTAATAAATAAGAGAATTGGCACCCTGGAGTACTTCCAGGGTGCCAATTTAATTACAATTAATTTACAGTGTTTTAAAACTTGCAACTAATTGAAGCAAAACTTTCTCATGTAAAATGAAGGCCATAACGAGCAGCTTCAAAATTATCCGAAACTGAGCCTTCTTTTTTGTAAAGATCAAAATTTTCAGCTATATGAAATGAGAATGAAGGCACTGCAAGATTACAGATTACACCCTCAACCATAACTACATTCATATCAATGATATGTGAAAAAAATATTATAATATAATAATATAAATAACTTACTTGTAAAGTAGCAGATTGACGTTGCAGAGCAGCTTGTATCTGCTGTTGTTGAACTGCTTGCAGACTAGCATGCAGCGTCTGATGCTGTTGCTGTAGTGACTGAGCAACTTGCTGCTGCAATGCTGCCTGAGCTTGCACAATGGCTTGTGCTTGAGCTTGGCTAACTTGTAGTGTTTGTTGCA
The DNA here is from genome assembly GCA_934044485.1 of Apeira syringaria. Classification (NCBI taxonomy): domain Eukaryota; kingdom Metazoa; phylum Arthropoda; class Insecta; order Lepidoptera; family Geometridae; genus Apeira; species Apeira syringaria. The sequence goes on along the minus strand of OW203662.1, from coordinate 16,937,097 downwards.
AACTCTGCTGTAAGGCTTGTTGCTGCTGCTGCTGTTGTTGCTGCTGCTGCTGCTGCTGTTGTTGTTGCTGCTGCTGCTGTTGTTGTTGTTGTTGTTGTTGCTGCTGTTGATGCTGCTGCAGCATCTGCTGGAGTGTCTGCTGCTGGCTCTGCTGTTGCTATTCAAATTGATAAAATATTATAAATTATGATTATTGCATATTTTATTAATATTGTGGTTAAAACAAGAGAATAAAAGTCTTTAATTTAATGTACGCCCATGATATATTTTTTTTAACTTGCAACTGCTATGATTGCAACAATTCTGTCAACTGCATGATAGAGTACCACTATCTCAGTTAATAGTCAGTGATGATGTGGTCAAAGATGTAATCACCTAGAATTCTTACTGGCTCTCAAGGACTGCTACTAGGCTGTGGGTTCAGGCCGAATCGCAGGCGAGGGCGCAGATCAACGGAGTCTATAATGAGTAGAACTCATCAGTTTCAAATGACGTTTTTAAACACATTTGCGAGTAAGTAACAAACATGTATTGCTAAAAAGTTTTTGAAGTGTAAACTTCTTTAGCGGTGTTGTGCTCTTTTGTATGGGGAAGAATGTTAAACTCGCGTCAAATTGTAAGATCCCCAGATCGTGACGTCATTGAACCGTCACCATGGTAATTATATGTCTCTCTCTCTCTCTCTCTCAGCCATGTGCGTCCACTGCTGGACATATGCCTCCCCCATATAGGGGGGATTTGCCAATACTCGCCACGCTTGGCAGACGGGTTGGCGAGCGCAGGATGATTTCCGATCCTCAGAAGGCGAAATTATATGTGTCACACTAATATTATAAATCTGAAAGTTTGGATAGATGGATGTTTTTTACATGATGATTTTTATATTCTGAAAGCTAGTGTTTGACACATGGTCCATTTAAATTTGATTAAAATCTGTATTTATTGAGTTATCCTCAATAATGCTTATTTGACCTATCAATAATGCTTATTTGGCTTCATTTACATTAATGGTGTTCTCATTTTTCTAGAGTTATCTCTCTTACCTTGAAAATGACCTAGGCATGAGTTGAAGATGTATTGCATAGATTTTAACTATGTAATTGCCATTTTTAACGTTGAACAATTTGTCATCTTCGCATTTAAGTTTATTTATGCAAGGGTCACATGAGTGAACTAGTCTTGGTATGTATATTTCTGTTTGATGAAAAAAAAATTATCAGAAAAAAGATCAAAAAAGGTAATATGTGATAAAAAGTTCTTCAGTTCTTCTTAGCACAGTGTGAATTACACACTATATTAAACTGTATAAGAAACAATTTTATGAGCAATAGTGTCTTTATTAAGAGTGATGCATATTTTAATACCTGTTGCTGCATAGATTGTTGTTGCCGCTGTTGCAATTCTTGTATCAAATTTTCAGACTGCTGTTGCAAATGCTGCTGCAACTGGCTCTGCTGATCTTGCTGCTGTTGCTGCAACGACTGGTGGTTTTGTTGAATTCCGTTGGACTGCTGGTTGCTTTGATCAGAGTCAGGACTGGCCTGATTCTGAGACTGTAATAGTAATATGTCAATAAACTTTTTGTTGATTACAGACAATCTAATACTAATCGCAATACTTTTTATTCATTGAGTTCAGATATTTTTTAATTGTATTGGGAGAAGTGGCACATGTAGGTTTATTTTATATTAAACATATACATTTTAAATGTTGCTAGATATGATCTAAAATGTGGCATAATCAATAGATACTATAAAAAGGTTACACAAACATTTAAGGTATATAAATATCAAAATATGCAAGTAAATATATTAATTAACTGACTAATAATAGATACTTGACATTGATCATGCACACAATATTTAGACACCCAGGCCTGCTGTAACACAACACTGAGCTATTTGTCACAATTTTTGCTATCAGTGGTCACAAATAACAATGTTTAGTGATAGTATGATATACGGCTTAAGAAATATAGCAAAAGTAGTCTGACATAAGGCATTCAAAATGTTTTTAGATCTAAAATCACCTGCAATCTTAAAATAACTTCTTTCAAACTGTTATTTAGAGACTTTTATTTGATAGCAAGCAATCAATTCTTGATCAAGGAGCGTATGATTGACAGTATGTAGGTATCGTATCTACGGCTTGAACACATTACTCCAGATCTAAGCATGAAGTTTTTATTTGTTTAGAGACTACTCTGATGTATAGAGGAAATAAAACAAAAGATTTGTGAGATCATTAATTGGCTTAAGATTTGTGGTATCTTGTATGAAGACTATGGAATAAATTCATACAACGGAAATAATAAAAATATACAAAAGATGGAATTTATGTTTTTGTAAAGGCTGTATAAATAATAGTACGTTATTTTATAAACAACTGGCTGCGCCCCGCAGTTTTACCCGTGAGGTTATGAAAATGTGTTAATCCAGGCAATGAGCTATCTCCATACCAAATTTCATAGAAATCGGTGTAGCCGTTTGAGCGTGAAGAAATTACAACCATACACACAAACTTTCGCATTTATAATGTTAGGTGTGTTCGAGATGGGTAAGTGGAGCTTTTAGCAGTGTACAACTGAACAAGCGTTCGATTTGAGAATGTGACATTTGTGGCAAAAACGATCTTTGCCAAATCGAACGACGCATGTATACACATTTACACGAGAGCTGTCAAGTACGACGATTCATTTGAATATTCAATACCTATAATATTAGCTTGAATCATAACGAGAATGACATTTTCGTAATGTAAATTAAAAGAAAACATTACACTGGCGTACTCACATCAGCTGTAGCTGTCTATCTCTGAGCCGTCAAAAAACGCTCACAAAAGATCCAGCCTCGGAGGCGAGTCAAAAGTGGTAGATCACAGCGTTTTTAACACTTTTCGTGCATCTCGAACGGTGAACGAAAACAGTTCAAAACGCTCCCAGTGCCAAAACGAACGCGAAACGTGAGCGTTTGGACGTTTTTAACTGTGCCCTGGCCCATCTCGAACGCACTAATTAGTAAGATAAATAATTAGTTCATTCCAAATGTTGTCATTCATTCACTAGCACAAAACAATGGAATAGTCTCAGTACCTATAGTGTCTAATCTAAGATACTGTCCATCTATGATATATTATAAGCTAAGAAAGGAACACAGCATATAGCAAAGTAATATGGAATTTAGTTAGAATTACGTACCTATGTTGTATCATAGTCATCTATCTACGTGTTTTATAAATATTTAAAAAGTGTTTCTTCGGATCTTCTGTATCTATATTATTAATTGGTGGATTAATTAACTAAGAGTCAGGGAATGAGTAAGATAGTAAAGTAGTAAAAAAAATAGGTAGGTAGGCTAAACATTCTCGCTAGGTATTATACCTATTTCTCTTTAGTAAGTCGTAATCAGAGTTTTTTAGCGATAAGTGTAGGTATAGATTGCATTCTACTTGAAGCCAAAACTTAAATATGCATTTCCACAAGCCTTCTATGAAAACCTCAATGTTCATGTCTCAATCAACATGAGTTTAAGTCGCTCCTCCGTCGTTATGAATAAAAAATGAAAAAAAAATTGGTTGTCTGTAAAGTCGGTTTACGGACGATAGATTTACGTGATAACGTCATAATCATTTATGACTTTGACTTTGACTGACTTTGACTTTGACTGACTTTAACTTTGACTGACTTTGACTTTGACTGACTTTGACTGACTTTGATTATTTTATGTAATACAAAACTCAGGTGGAACGTTACGCGGAACGTTACTATTTTTCATGAGTGTTGCTGGTATTCATCAATTTATAAAACGTTATCACGACAAAAAATCAAATTCAAAATTTAACTAGGTAGGTACCTATGTATTTTATTTTATTTATTAAGAACTTGTTCAACAGATAAGAAGGTCGAAAGTCAGTATTGGGTCGGCATTAAAATCGGGCCGCACGGATTTGGTTTCGTGAATGGGTTGGAGGGAAGGGAGAGTAGATCTACCTCCCTGTACCACTCCCGATCCGCGGAAACGTTTAGTTCCGAAGATATTAACTATTAAAATTACAGTACTTAAAAATGTAGCCCTTTTTTCCATTTTGACTTGCGGGTGCGACATATTTTTACATAGAATGGAACGTAAATCTGTTATTTTGATTGAATATTTTGACATTCAAGTTTACGGCGCTGCATTTTTTTTTACTATTTATCACACTTAGATCCCCCGCACTAGGATTCCCTGTGTCGCGGGAGGCATGGACACACACGATCACAGCACACAAACACCCAAGACCCGGGACAAACATCTACACTCATCGCACAAATGTTTGCCCCTGCCGGGATTCGAACCCCGGGTCCCGGAAACTCAGAAGTCATGTCACTGACCACTGCGCCACGGCGACTTTGATTTGTTGCCCTTTCTGTTTCTATCAAAGCTGTGCATGGTTATTTTTTTATTTAATAATAGTAAAACAATCTGTGAAAAAAATAAAGCACAATCCCATATTTTCTCAAAAAATGGCCAATATCAGTAATATCTTTTATTTAGGTACTTCTCTCTAGGGCAGATCCGAATCGGATGGGTTAGTGATTTTTTTTAAGACTAGAAAGACAATTTCTTTTTTTAAATATAAGGGAAATCCCATACTTAACCTCAAATATATATATCTCGGAAAGGGGAGGGGGGTTCAGCAAGTTTTTCTTTACACCTCCCGCTCCCAAGCCCACCCGAATTCACTGACCTATTAATTCTAATGCACACCCTCAGTATTTGTTAGTAATTTTTAAGTTCGTTATTATAGGGTACAAAGAATATACGTTGGTGTATCGGATATGGCTCTATTGAATTTAATGAATAATTGTTAGAGCCGTTCAAACAGCATTTAGGCAGGTACTTTAGTTTTATGTACACAAACATGTATATACATGTATATGAATTTATAATACATGACGCCTAAAAGAACGCATTTTTTAATATTAAACTAGTACACATAGGTACCTATTTTAAACGTGTCTTTAACGCCATCATGCAGACGCCGAACAAACGAGTCCCTCACCCAGGTAGGTCATAATCCAGTAAAGATCTAATTTTTAACCGACTTCAAAAAAGGAGGAGGTTCTCAATTCGACCGTATGTTTTTTTTTATTTGTGTTTGTTACCGCATAACTTACGACTGGGTGAACCGATTTTGATCGTTCTTTTTTTATTTGAAAGCTGGTGCTTCCCGTGTGGTCCCGGGGGTCCCAAAATCGGACGAGCACTTTTTGAGTTACAAGTCAAAAACTGAAAAATGCGTGCTTATACTACACGATATTATAGTAGCGGGTGAAGACATCGGTGAACATACCTACCTACACCACAATAACAATTGATCCCATGAGCAACAAACGTCACTAAAAAGAGTGAAAAAATATTTTTACCAAATAATGGGGCCGACTTCAACACTCAAAAGTATGAAATAACTTGTCGAAGTCGGTACCATGAGCACAACATTTTGATATCAGTTACTTTTGAACTAGGTATCATGGTACCGACTTCAACAAGTTATTTGATACTTTTGAGTGTTAATGTCGGTCCCATTTTTTGGTAAATTTTTTTTTTGTCTTTCTCGTTAGTAATGGCCTACAAATCTAATTATATTATATGTTTATAGGTATGATCATTGTATAAATCTGTTATTATTTCACTGTTAATACTTTTACTCGTATTTATGAACATAAAAATATGTGTGTATATGTTTATGAATAAAAAGTAGGTACAATTAAAAAGCAAAATATTTAAAAACATTATAGGTAAGTTATAAACTTTACGAAATATAACTTTCGATGCTTGTTAAGTTTAAAAATAATCCCGTCACAGAGATAGCGATAATAGTTGATACATCAGAAACCAGTGGCTGGCACTTGATCCCACGACTACGGAACATGTCGCTTTGAATTAGTAAGGTTGCTTTCAAAAGGGTTAATATAATGTGACAAAGGATACCCTAAGATTATAATATCCAGAACCAGTTTGAAAACCCAATGCTGTAAATCAATACTGTGAACCATTGATTACCGATTGTGTTTAATATAATTAATGTACATAAATATTACAGGATTCATTCTTTTACTAATGGAACCTTTTCTCCTCTAAAGTAATATCGTACCGTAACTTATTCGATACATTATATTTGTAGGTACCTACGTTTTCCTTTATCAGTAATTTCTATGAATAGTCTAGTAATAATCAAATACCTACTATGTTTTAAATTTAAGCCACAGCCAAAATCGAGTAATTGTTTAAAATGATTTAGTTTTCGTACCGTAGGAGATGATGTCTGTTGAGATTCAACTGATCCCGAGGCAAACCACCACGGTTGCTGAGGAGAATCATCTCTAGAGCTTGAACTTGTCATCAAACGATAATCATATCCAGTGTTGGATGTATCTCCGGAACTGTTTGAAAATCCCCCCGTCATTTTATACGTATATAGTTGATTTGTAGAAGCTGCTGTGCTTCTGGCTATCTCTTCATTCAATTGTTGTTGGTGCTGGAGATCACCTGCGCCACCCGGCCACCACGAGGTATCGTCGCGCGCACCCCAAGCGCCCCCCGTCGCGCCTCTGTCCCCCATCTTACAATTGGCGCTTGCGGTCAACCAGTTTCTTTATGTATTGCTTTTTTGGTTGCTTTAAAATATCTTCTGGGCTTCAACAGTTTTTAGGACCATTATATTTGTTTTTTTTATACTATCTATGTTTATACCACACTTATTGTTTAATGTTTTCACTAAAATCACTTTAATATTAATTCCAACTAACATTCATCACAAAGACTCAATGTTTTTATGTGATACACATCGTTTTCTAGCCACTCATATTTCAAAATTCACGATAAAGCACAATAATTATCTAACGTGTTGTTTGAGTAAAAAGCTACCGGCCGTAAGTTTCACTCCACACGCGTACGTTTTGTCTTCGTTTCGTTTGTACTTAAGTCAATAAAGTTGGCAACGTCGCATAACCAGACGCTAAACAAACGCGCGCACAGGCGCCCTCAACACGCAGCGGCCATCACGGAAACTTCCGAACTTACACGAACAGAGATCGACTATGCACGAACTGGCAACAACCTCGTCCAGTAACCGGTCAATAAGATGATTAGCGCAGCCGTGGCTATGGGATGGGATGTGAACAAAAACTCTTCTGTTTGTTGAATGATTTATGACTGTACTTCCAAATAATTATTTTGTTACGATGTGACATTATGTATGCTAGTAAAAATATTATTATTAAGGGATCTTACTTTTGCTGCAAATATAATATCTACTTAGGTACTACACAGTCAAATACATACGATTTGACCACGTATTGATTAGTTAGTTAGACAGTTAGGCACCACTGAGGTAGTAGGTATTTAAGTGTTAGGCACGCCATTTTTATAATATTTACTTAGGTACAACAATTAAATGTCTTAACGCATGATAAAACATTGTCCCGCTTAAAATTAGTAAAATAGTTTAAAAAAATTTCGAGCTTTATATCTGATGAGCATAACATAGGTACGTACCTACCTATCTAAGTTTAATGTTTACCTAATACCTATGTCTATAAATGTAAGCTCCCCGGAATGAAAACTTTTTTAAATATTTTTGATTAAAATGCGTTTATACTGTACCTACTACCTACTTGCATTTCTAAGTTAAGACTTGTTCTTTATTATAGAACGAAATAATGTTAAATAAATTGACTCACCTAGAATTAACGCCTAACCTCAATACTCAACTGATTATATTTATCAAGTCACAAGAAGAGTGGATTCGAGCAAATAGGTATTATACTACCTAACCACAATTAAGTTTAAGTTCAGGTAAAACCACAATAAGAAATTATGACAAAAAAAACTGCAATGCTGCAAACTTTTTAATATACCTACACACAACATAATAGTAATAATATTACACATTCAAAAATACAACAAAATTTCATAATGAATATAAATAAAACTTAAGAAGTAAATATTGTTGGGGCAATTTTAGGCCCCTCAATATTTTTACTATCTGTTTATTCTTAGTACCTAACCTTTACTAATTTCGTATATAATGTGCTACATTGGTATATATCTGCCGATAATAATGCATAAGAGAAAAGTCAAATGTCTAGAATAAACTCCTTGTTAGTACCTACCTATATGGCGAGATAGAGGCTGCAAAGATAGGTACCTAGTGCTCATTGAAAGATAATTTGATTCAGCAGTGTTAGAGTACCTACCTATAATAGCAATCATATATAGGTTAAGATACTTCCACGAAATTGATTATTCACCGTATGCAAGAGTACGAAAAAACATAAAAAACCCCCGCTAATTGTAATTTACCAACAAATAACGAATACCTACCTACTTACTGTTAATACATTAAAATAAATAATACTGATTATACCTAAAAATATATTTTGCATTACCTATAAAATGTTGATTCAGCAGCTTTGATCTCGAGTTTGTTAAGAAATTCCAAATTCAATTTAGAAATTTGTGTTTCGAATTAGGTATTCATTGCGCAAAAAATACTAATTTGTTTTCACGATATTAGAGCTTTCTTTGACATCACGGCGTCATGTTGACAATACTTGCTACAACACATATTGCGTGATTCACAATATTTAATATGAGTTCAACTGTTGCACCAATGTTGTATTGGCAGTAGGTATGTACTTTCTTTCTACAAATGTTGCGGAAGATACAGAATAAACCCCAAGGACGGCTGGATCAAAAATGATCGTGAAATCCAACCCAAAGTAAGCAGCAGGCTTCAGTGTAATCGATAAAATTTTAATTCCCTTAAATTAATTAGAAAAATTTGAATGCCTCAGACAGGTACCGCGTCAATTGAGTTTAGTGAGTACTGCGCGACATTACTCAACCACCACAGCAGAGAAAATTATTAGTCTTATCGTTACTTGTGAAAATGAATAATGTACGAAGATCTAGACTCAGGAAAAAATCATTACTATTTCATTACGTCCTAATCCGAATTATATGATTATTTTCATAATTTTCTTACGATTAATAACCAGATTTGTGACTCAGAGACACCAATTTGCTTTGAGGGATATTTTCTTATCTCAATATACAACGAAGTGATCATGTTGTGACTGTATAAGTCTATATTATATACCTTACTATAAAATGCCGATGTAGGTACCTATGTATGCATACAAAATTACGGAATACTATAATACCATGACGGAGCGTTATCATATTAGGTAGGTACGAGGATTCAGAACTTATGATTTTAATTGCATGCATCTTACGCTTAACAGTGTAGGTATTTGCCACAGTAATATTATGCTTTGCTTTTTTTATTGATGCAGCGAGACTTACCCGGCGATTCTCTTTTTTTCTTTCTTTATTTAGAGATTTTTCGCTAATGCGAATATGCAGCTCTGAATTATAATCATTGCAGGTTTTTTACCATTTCACAGCCTCCACTCTCCACTTTCCACGTCACGACGTATTCATTTCCATATATATTTTTAATTACTTAAATTTTCTTTGTAAAAAAAGTAAATACCTATAACAGCTTATTTTGTTTTAGATAGCTCTCAGTTTGTATAGCTCAGTTATTTTTATTTGTGTATTTGCTGTTTTCTTCTATATACTGTTCTCTGAAGAATACCTATCGAGATCCTGATTCATATGCAATATCAGCTGATATGCGAATTCTAGTGCTTTTAAAACTTTTCCCAATAAACGTTGTTGAGCTATGATAAGCTTCTCTATCTACGACACAATAATTATTTCTATGTGTAGGTTCTGCACCTTCAATATTGAGAACTTTTAGTAGCCACTAAGCAAGTTGTATTGTTATATTGTCTTTGTATACTTTTCCTGTAAAAAACATTAATTATATCGAAATTGTTAGTACTTATTATGTTTCATTTTATAGGGGATTGATCTTTTCTTTGAGATTCCTTTGTCAGCCGTCACGTATTTGTGTATAATTTACCGTTACGTTGTAGGTAGGTACCTTACCCATTTTCTACATATTATTTGTTTTTTAGTTCACATGCTTTAAATCTCTTTTGCTGCTATGTAATGCTAAGCCAACGATCTTCAATCTAAATACCTACTCTCGGCACCATTTCGACTGACATTGTGATGTAATCATTCAAATCATCTGCAAAAAGCTTCAAGGTACAATGATGCACAAGTAACCACTTCTTTAAAAAAATCAGTTAAATACACAAACTGAGAATATAAGGATCAAGAATTTGAGGAGACAGTATCTAGGTACATAATCAATAACATATGTAGGCAGGTACAATACCTATGTACAACTAATATGCTCATCACTGTAATGATGTGCATCAATGATGTGTATCACTGTAACAGAATACTTACTACTTACCTAGCTAATCTTGTACTGGTAGGTATATATAAATATATTATTTTATATAGGTACTTACACTGTCTCCAACCGATCTCCATGTTAGAGTTTAAGAAGGAATTCTATTCCCAGCATGCGATAATCTTACGCTGAAAATGTTTATGCATTTACTGTAGAAACATGACTTGTCACATTTTAATTATCAAAATATGTGTGTTGCGTCTATTTAATTTTTTTGTGTTGGCTTCTAAAAGCATCAGATATGGTTTTATTTTTGTCTCATTTATATTCAACTCACTGGTAAGTAGAGGTAGGTATTGTTTACCTATTTATTTTATTTACAGTGGAATTAGACCCCGTGAATCGAACATTTCACCAGGCAGGTAGGTACCTACTTAGGTGACAACTAGTCTACACATAGGTAGTCCATAAGTAGGTATCAATTCATTCTATAGATGATATTGGCAAATTATCTCAACGTACATGCGTAGGTAGGTATATGGTATATAAAAGTGTAAGTACTTAATGAAAAAAAAAATGTCGCCTAGTCATAAGATCTTTCCAAGGTAAAAATAAAATTTGCAAGTTGTAACGATAAATAACTTAGGCACCTACGATTCAGAATATATTTAATAAAATTACATTAAAATACTAACTAAATCTTTACATATTCAAAGATACTTTTATAAATGCGCATCTGCGCATAAAATGATCGAGCTTCATACATGAGCAAGGTAAAATGTTTCAATGGAGGTACGTACCAATTCGATATAGGTACCTATTTTAGTTATAGTAAACATAGCAGTATGTATATCTGTCACCACACGACAGCGGCAGCGGGAATTGGCAGCCATTTGCCAACAAAATTAGAATGTACAACTACAAAATCAAACTGGACATTGCAGGAAAACGATATTATTTAGACTAAATCAAATTAAAACACATTTTCATCAAAGAATATATCATTATTTATAGAAAATTAAACTCACCTAGTTGTTATTAACAAACGGGCACACGAATTCAGCGCTTATTACGTAGGAAACTTCGCGCTGGTCGCACTGCTGCACACGAGCAGACGGTATCATGGGTATAACAAGATGATTGGTTGAAATTGAATGCCGCGCCACTTTTCAACCAATCGCATGTCTGTACTTAGCTTTATTTTTTGTTTATGCTTGCCTTCATATTGCATCTATACACACATTCGCAAAAAGAACTGTTTTGATTTCACAAGAACATGGTTGGAGTTATGCGAAAGTGACCATTATTTAGTGAACTTTACTGACTGATTTCATTTAACTATCTGTGAACTTGAATGAGTGAGTGAATGACAATACACGAAAAGAATAACATATTTTATTTATTTCTATTTTGTAATGGCGTTGCCTTCGGTCGGTCGGTACGAGTGCGAAACGAAAGTCCTTTTATGTGGCATCAGATATTCGGTATTCTAGCCTTTTGCAATATATGGTTATATCTCTAGAAGTTTTAGGTTCTGGTTTTTAGCAGTTAAGTGAACATTTCGCGAAACAAAGCTTATATGTAGATACTAGTGTCGGACAAATACTTGTACAAAAACTGTGAATTAAAAGTATTCGTCTTCTTGAAGAACACAGGACAAAAGATTTAATGTGCCGGGTGTTCGGTGTCATGTTTTTGATTTATATAAATGAAGGCGAACAGTGTTTGCACAAATCATAACCTCAATCGTACGTCTTTTTGAATACGTCGGAACTATTTACAGTATCCCGGAACCCGGTGCGAGGACTAGCCCGCGAGTTAAAATCATTTGTTATATATGATTCAACGGGAGTATCAAATGAACAACGGGTTTAGTACAGGAGAAGAAGATTCTCGAGGTAATTCAGATCAAATATGTTGCCTTGTGGACGACGGCGATCGGTGCAGACGGCCCGCTGGCTACGCGTCATACAGCAAGCGCATACAGAAGACCGTCGCGGCGAAAAGGCTGAAACTGAACATAGACGCTCAGGTATTTATTTTCGCCCTCACACCTTACAAACTTTCTTGTAATGCAATTTCCTTAAATGCACATGGATGACTTTACTCATTTGTGTGTAAAACTTATTTTAGGCGAGACACGCATACATTTGCGATCATCACAAAACTATGATTCAGAGTGTGAGGACAAAGCAGAGAAGGCCTAAAGACTCTGACAATGACAGCAATGATGCTGATATAGACAATGCACCTGAGATAGACTGGTTCCAGCTGCAGCTGAACACACTCAGGAGGTATAAGAGGCATTACAAAGTGCAAACCAGGCCAGGATTGAATAAAGCTCAATTAGCCGATGTAAGTACCTTTTTTTTGTGGCTTAACATTACATTACACTAATTATGACGTAAAACTTAGTGGTTCTTAGTTTGCATATTAATTTGGCGACATGTCTACAAGTCTAAGATATTACAAAATCACAATAAATTAAATAATCTGCATTTTACAGTAATAATTATCATATGACAGATAAAAAAATTGCTTATGGCGGGTACAGACTTCTTTGAAGTTGTTGATATACAAACTGACCCATGTATGACAAATGGCCATACTTACAATACTTTAAACCCATGGTTTTCAATGATTGCTCTGCCTTTGATAAACAAGACTTGAAGCATGGAATACTTAACCAAGGAGGCTTTTCAATTTGGTTAATAATAAATCTTGAAAACTTTGTTATTAGAAACCAAAATTGTGTGTCTGCTCTGAGAAGGTCCCTTATTGTAGAGCCAACTCTGGGTGCAACAGCCAGGCAAGTAAGGGTGTTATTTAAAAGGGCCTTTAAATAGAAATGGTATTTAATAAAATCTGTCAGATTACTATGGGGACCCATAAGTTATCTCCTATTCTATTCTTACACACTTAGAAATCAAGCTGGAATTATAATTGATCAGTCATTAAGTATTGTTTAGCTGTCCAGTGTAGGGCTAGTAGAAAATTCAACTATTAAATTTTAGAAGATTCAGACTATTAAATTTTAGAAGATTCAGACTGGCTATCCTTAGTATGTATTATAATAGCAGAATCTTGCCAATTTTACTTAGGGCAGAGGCCTTAAGCATTGCAGGTGGCTTTTAAACAACTTAGAAGAGTCAGAAGTGTCCCATTGTAATGTCATTGTAAATTAAATGGATGAATCCATAAAATAGGTTTTTACAAATATAAGCTTGTGTTTAACCACTGTCTCATCTAATGTTAAGTGTCGATGTGGTCTAAGATAGAGCATGCAAGTCTAGAACCTATTCACTAATTAGTTATTAGTATCCATAAAAAAATAACTCAGTATTCTTCTAAGGTCATTTCTCTTGTTTCTAAGAAACTTCTAGTTCTCTTCTCTTCTCTCTCTAGTATACATAATTATATGATTATACATATATATTATATCATTAAAATATATATATATATATATCCATCCCAAATAGATGTATTGTTTTAAGAACTTAGAACAGAAGTAATTCAAGTTGCATTTTTGGCCAAACTAAGCTAAGTGCTTTTTATAATTATTATGGGTCTCATTAAGTTTGTGATCCAAGCTATTCAGTACATCTATGAACACTCTCTTCTTGACATTTAGTGTTAAATTCATGAAAACATGTTTCACTCATTATTTCTATGTTTACAAAATGCTACTTGGATTACCTACTATTCCGAACCAGCCAATTATGTTATCCAATAAGTATGTTCATACTTAAAGTGTCAAATGGTGACACATTACCAAAATTATAAGTAGGTGTCTCAACATCCATACACTGCATCACCAAATTTGGAATGGTTGACTGGTAATGAGATATAATATACATGTAATTAACATTCTTACAAGTGTTGAATTCACATTGCAGACACTCTCACTTCCCTCTGTGGTATATGCGTGTAACATGCTAACTAAGTTAAATTAGTCTGTACTGTGATTCCTGATAGCCTACTTATTGTTTTATCCTGATGTCCTAACTGTTTCCATGATTAACAGATTCAACAAAAATTAAATCTTTTTATAATAAATAACATCAGAACTAATCATCATCATCATCATCAACAATTTTCCAGGAAAATAAAACAGCACCATCTCCATGATCTGCCAATCATTATAAAGCGTTTTCTATTTACTTGCATCATGGGTACATTCACTTTGTGGGATTCCGATAAATTCAATACAACAGAAGTAGCTAACTTTCATGTCAAGCGCATGGACTATTTTATTAGGCATATTTAACAGTTTAACACCTATCATTAATTAGTAAAGTGGCGTGGATTTGCAAGGGTGCATGTTTTATTTCAAAAGCACTGACTTATGAAATTTATATTGACCCTGTATTCTTTTGAGTTCTATCTGAAACTATGTTGACTTTAGTATATAAATTGAAAAATTTGAGCATATTTAAAATGAATGGTATACCATACACAGGAACTTTCATGAAAAACTCATTTTTTATGCAAACCTGAAGGTATATAATGTATAAATGTAGGCTTAAGCCTACAATACATACCATCTTTTAGTTTCAGAACACAACAGAGGGGCATTTAGACTCTAATATCATAAATGCCTACAATAATTTAAAGGCAATAAGGGGCCATCCATAAATCGCGTCACACCTTTTGGGGGAGGGAGGGGGTCATAAAAGTGTGGCAAGGGTGGGGAGTCACTTGTCTGTAAGCGCCGATATAAAATCAAAGGCGAAATTTACAATGAATATATTTCAGAAAACAAGGAGAATCTTAAGTTTAACAAAAAAGTAGATAAAAATGTTTGAAAATATCTAAATATGTATCTAATAATTTCAAGATGATTGCTTAGTGTGTAACGTCACACCTGGGGGTAAGGGTGCTCATAAATGTGACCACCTGTGACAAGGAGGGGGGAGGGGGTCAAAAAGTCATGAAATCCGTGTGACTTAATTAATAAACGTAATTATGGATGGCCCCTAAGTAGTGTTCCACTATTACTGCCAGTACTCCGCAGGCCTTTTGAACTAGTCTCCGAAAATTATTATTCAACTAGTAAGATTGTATTGTATGTCAGAAAATGCATTAAAGCAGACTTAATGCAGTGAAAAAGAGAGCTTTAAGTGAAACAGATTGACAGGGTAAAGAATAGTGTAATAAGGGAAAATGTGGTGAAAATGAAAATGTAGTTACTAAGATTGAGAAAAGTATGTTAAGATCTTTTGGTCGTGAAAAGATGAATGAAAGGAGATTGACTAAGTATATATATATACGGGTGAAGTGAATGGTAGTCTTGGAAAAGGAAGTTCTAGGCATTTTGTCATATAATATTTGCTATTATATGAAATTACCAGAGCAAAAAATCTCTTGGAAATTTTGTTATTTATCTGTCAGTGAAAACTTATATAAATTGTCTTTCTGTACATATCTTACAATACTACCATTGACTAGCTGTTAGTTTTCCAAGAATAAATAAATTAAGGATTTTCTTTTCTAATATTGTGCTCATGGCATGTGGCTATTGCGAACCGCCAAATTTTAGGGCTGCAGATGTTGTGTAATGTATAAAGTATACCTTATAATAATGCCATGAAATCACATGGAGTGTTCATTGCAGTGTTAAATGGTTCCAATTGTATTTTAACTGTTACACCACAACAAACATCACTACTAGGAAGTAGTCTAATGGTACAGATGGGCACACTTGGTGAATCTCCAAATTAATTTTAATTGTAATATTGATTGTTTATGTTTTTATTACTTGACACTTGAAATATCAAGTGTTAATGTATTTAAAAGTTATTACATTTTCTACTTATAATTTATGTTATTTATTTTAATCAAACTTCTTATTCAGTGTCGTATGACGGTCGTCGTGGCTCAGTGATCAGCGACACTGACTTTGGAACCGCGACCCCGGGTTCGAATTCCTGCCGGGGCAAACATTTCTGTGATGAGCAAAAGATGTTTATTCTCGAGTCTTGGATGTTTGTGTATTGTGATTTTGTGTGTCTATGCCTCCCGCTACACAGGGTATCCTAGTGCGGGGGTTTGTGTGTAAAAAACATAAAGTATGCAAGATATATCTGATTGATATATTTATTAGGCCTGTGACCTTGACAAATGGATTTAAGATTTATATTATCTTAATTCTAACCAGTAGACTGAATAAGACAATTGGCCCTAATTCTGTTAATCACACGAACTAGCTAAAATTTACTAAAATTCTTCAAATTGAAGTAGCTCGTATTCTATTTACGCTAAAATTTAAATTCGCATAACTCCATACAGCGCTCTCACTAATATTAGACGAGTTTTATTCCATTGCTGGCCAATTGCGGGTAGTTTTAGTAGGCACCAAATAAGTGGCGACTTAATTTCGCTAAAAGTACCCGCAAATTTAATAAATACATTTAATTTTAGTGATGTTATTGATAAGTCTCATACTAATTTAGACTTTATCGTAACCTTATAAGAACTGGATTAGTTTTAAAACATTTTAGTTTAGTTCAGTTGAATAAGCAAATCACTACCAATGCCTATATTAAAGATAAACAAAATTTGTACATAATTAAACATGAATTTTTCTTTCCAGGCTATTCAAAAGCACTTCAAGTCGTTGCCAGTCAATGAAAAGGAAATAATGACATACTTCATTTACATGGTGAAAACTAACGGCAACAAGTTAGACCAGAAAAATGGAATGAATTCAGACTCAGTGTAATATGTGTATTGTGAATGTTATTTATGAAGTGTAGTTTTAAATCTAGATTAATTAGACATGGTGGTGATTCTGACTTAAATTCTGACAAATTAATTTATTCTAATACAATGAAATGTATTATTTGTTATCTACTTGAGATGTTTTTCTTACAAATCTCACTAGCATGCAAATATGTTCCTTCAAAAATTTGAATCTAAGTTCCGCTTGCATGATTTTAATCCCCTATGCTAAATGCTAAAAAGTAGTATAATTGAAATGAAATAAGTTAATTTGTAACAATAACATCTAGAGAATAGAAAAACAAATGAAATAGCACAATATATAGGTTACAATACAATGTTAAAAATGTTGAATCAAATAAGTTTATTTTAACAGAAAAACATAGAGCTCATTTTTTTATTTTAAGAGGAAATTCCATATGTGTACATATTTACATCAAATTTACACCAATTTGACCTTTCTCTGTACAATAATGAAGTGTGAGAATAAACGAATCATCTATCTAAAATTATGAAGTATTAAAACGGATGTGTTCTCAAATGAATAATGTAATATATAATAATATGTTTTGTGTAATTATTTTTATATTTTTTATTTGATTAATTTACAAAATCCACAGCTCTTACATAACAGAGTTTGATATATGTTATTCTTACCTACAGCCAAAAACGGATTTCCATTATATAGGTATAACAAATAACAATTATGCTTCAAAATTGAAATCTCACGATGCTGTACTCATTTGCGTTTCTACTGGTATATTAATAACTGTGCTTTTTGATACTCAAAAGTAGATTTGATACAAATGAATTAAGATTATAATTTATGTCAGAATCACCACCAACAGATATACAGCATTGCTATATAAATTTTAATCCACAGAAAAAATTGTAGTGAAATGGATTGAAAAATTTTCTAAAGAAGTATATTACTTCAACCAAATTGAATGTTACAAAAATTGGATTGGATTGAATTGGATTTTTGTGTATATGATAATGGAATGTAAACTCACTCTAAGGTTGGGGTTCAGAAATATCTATGGCAAGTTTCTGTGGCCAAGTATGTCTCAACTCCAACCTGATCTGTGCAGATCAAAATGTAGTATTTATTTTTAGTTTAATTTTAGATACATAATTGTATGATACCTATTTCCAAGATGTTATTTTGTTCCTACGGGAAATGAAATTGTGAATATATATTGTGGAGAAATTATAAATAACATCAAATTGCAAAATGTAAGCCAATTACATTTATTTGTCAAATTATAAAATTTATCAATGTCAATCTTCTTCTGATTCTGATGATACTTCTATCCATTTTGATGATCCTTTCTTTGTGACAGTTTCAACTGTTTGAGGTGCAGAGGAGACAACTGAAAAATATAAGAAACAAGTTGTGGTCAGACTAACACTAATATTATAAGTGTGAAGCGAAAGTTTGTCGTTTTTATGTTTGTTACTCCTCCACGCTTAAATGGCTGAACGGATTTTAATGAAATCCGGAATGAAGATAGCGTATATCTTAGAATATCATATTGTGTTACTATAACACTTTATTTCGGACAAGTTATAGTTCCCGTGGAATAATTGAAGTAGCGGCAAAACCGTAGTCCACGCGGGTGAAACCGCGGGGCACTGCTAATATTATCTAAATTCTAAAGTATGAAAATATTACGAAGAATCAAGCAGTCATCAATACTTCGACTAGTTTGATTATTTCTGTTCAGTCGCCCAGCCATGCACTTTTGCCCAAATTATGCAAACCTTTCCTTGAGATAGTGAGCTTCGATCACTGCTTTGACCGCCATGCGCTATCACTATGCTACTGTAGCTATGGAAGATTATTGAAGCCCAATAATTGGTAGTACTCTGAGGATGATTGGTGGAGAAGATACTAAAAGTTTTCTTGCTGCAACGTCAAAGTCTTGAAAATTCGAGTCATACATACGAGATGAAACTTGAGGAAAAATACTTGCTACTCAAATAATGTTTGTACAGCAATTGATTACTCAAACCTGCTAGTATGGGTAAAAATTAGGCCAGAAATTAAAATAAATATTTAAAATCACAAAAACAGACAAATATGGTGACCGCAGTGTCATATGTGATATATAACTAATCGGGATCATACATAATGCATTTGGTTGCATTTACATTACGCATTATTAAGTGTGTCGGGTTAGTGTGTCGCATGTCGGGTCAAGATACAGATTAGTAATAATAAATTAGTTATTACGTACATGAATCATACATATTATGTCTATATGAGGTAAGAATGACTTACGGTACTGAAACGTGGTCTCTGACTATGGGCCTTCTGAGCGGGCTCAAAGTCGCACAACAAGCTATGGAGAGGGCTATGCTTGGAATTTATCTACGTGATCGAATCAGAAATGAGATTCGTAGAAGAACGAAAGTCATATAGCCCAGCGGGTTAGCAAATTGAAGTGGCAGTGGGCAGGGCACATAGCTCGAAGAACTGATGGCCGTTGGGGTCGAAAAGTTCTCGAATGGAGACCACGGACTGGTAAGCGCAGCATAGGACCGCCACCGACCAGGCGGACAGACGACCTGAAGATCGCAGGTAAGGGCTGGATGCGGGCCACTCAGCCAACCCGTCTGGAAATCAATGGGGGAAGCCTATGTCCAGTAGTGGACGTCCTATGGCTGAGATGATGAAGTGGGTCTAACATTTCTATAATCCGCAATTTGTATTAGACATTATTTATCCCATATGTTTACTAGGTATCTAGTTTATATTAATTAATTAAATATATATAAACAAGCAATTATCCACTGGCGGACACGGGACAGCCGAATAGAGCAATGGCCTTATTTATTTAATAACTACATTTTTACTCGGATGAAAAGCCGTAATGGAATGTATACTGCTATCCCAAACTATACCCTATCTAGTATTGTTATAAACTTTCATGGCTTTTCATAATATATATATTGTTTAACAAGGGATACGCACCAGTCTCTCCGTGATCACGGTGCATGTAACCGCGCCAAAATATCAGGAACTCAAAATGAAAATCATGGTGCATACCTCGTGTTAATATATATATATATATATATATATTTTAACCTGCCTGTGTGCCAAATCAATTTGCAGCCTATACCTGACTTATTATGCGAGGCATAATATTTCTAGAAAGTCAACCTCTCTAAGAACGACATGGCAATCTGACAGCCTTCTACTTCTAAGGAAATAATACATTTTTAGTTCAAGAACTGCACTTATGATGAATTGGTTTGTTTTCCGGTGCCTAAACGACGATTCGTGACAGTGCCCATGTGTCTTTATTCTACTGTTCTTTAGTTAGATCCATTTTAGATGTAAGATGATCTAAAATCATAGGCGTATATAGAGAGGGGGCCGGGTGGGCCGTGCCCTTCCCAGGATGGTCTAGTGCCCCCCCCCCCATAGTGGATGTTGGGCTACCGATTCGAATTTCTCTGCGTCATCGCATCGGCCATGGCGTGTCAAGGGCCAGGCCCCCCTGAAAAATAACGCTAAATACGCCAATGTCTAAAATGCATCAAAAATCTGAATCAAGGGAACGATCGGTTGCAAGATGCAAACAGCGGTCACCTATCGACGGCAGAAAACGCGACTGAGTCGTGTTGATTTGATGGATCTCAAAGACAAGATAAGCGCGCACAAAATAAATTAACGCTTGTTTACTTTCCGAAATACAGATCCTGAATTTCACAACTCTCGGGGGGTGCATGCATTGTGTACATTTGCCACTTACCATCATATTTACTGGGCTCTACAATCTTGACATCATCATCGTCGTCGGATACGGTCATTTCATCGGAGTCATCCCTAGTCAGGTCTTCCACTACATATTTCTTGAGACGAATGGTAAGGTTCCTTTGTGAGAGTGACAGCAGGTGGTCTTCAGTAATTATATTGCCAAAGTTCACTTTTTCCCGTTTTTGTCTGTAAATCGTAAACAAACTATTATATAACTATTTAAACAATGATTGTGTCGCGAGCATTATTGTTAAAATTACAAAAGTGATGAAATATCGGAAGCTTGCTAATGTTGTAGCTATTAATTTTAGCGTACTTTGGTGTGTACATAAATAATAATTAAAATACATAAATTCCATGGAGTCAGACTCGATTTAGAATTTTTATTTTATTTTCAGCTTTAGCTCGAGGAATCGTCCACCATTCTGTGCTTATTTTTTAAAGATAATGTCCACTAATAACTGATAGTGAAAGCATCTTGTTCACATCTATCAGTATGCATATATTTATCTATCTAATTATAACATTACAGCATACCAGCAGTATGAATGTATAATACAAATATGCTTCACAACTGACTTCTTAAAAGGAGGAGGTATTGAAATGTGAATTTTCGTATGTCTGTTACCTCAGAACTCAGTTATTATGTTTTTTTATTCATTTCAAATGACATAATTGCTGTTTCGTCCAAACAAATGTTTCATTAAAATTGAAATTCTGAAGATATAGTTCCATGGATTCGTAGTGAAAGAAGGATATTTTATAGTTTCCAAACCAAGTTAAATCATATAGTTAAATACTGCTGTAAATATATTCGACAAATGCGTGAGACCTCTCATTCACAATCAATGTTGCGGTAGAACTGCGGTTAAGTACATGCCGCTGTTATCAACATTTATGATATTAATAATCAATATAAAGCAAAAGTAGATAAATTATGTGATACTCCATCAACCGACTTAAAAATAATGAAGATTCTCAATTTGGTTGTAGGTATGTTTGTTACTTATAATATACTAGTAGCGCCCCGCGGTTTTACCCGCGTGATGATGATTGATGATGAAAAGTAACCATGTGTTAATCCAGGGTCTAAACTATCTCCATACCAAATTTCATAAGATAAGATAACCTTTATTTGCATGAAACGTGAGTATTATACACACACACAAGGTACATATAATATAAGGATATAGGTTGTCATTTCCATAACATTTGGAGTTCGTCATGTTTTGCCCATAATAGGCATACAAATATTGTCGAGATGGCAAATAAAATAGTATAAAAAAGTATCTTAATAAAAATAAAATATGTTTTAAATAATTAAATAATAATATACAAAATGTCAGAGAGTAAAGCAGTCAAATTCATAAAACAATGTCATTCAATTCAAAAAATTCTTATCATCAAAAAAATCACTTGCGCTATAATAACATTTTGCTAGTAATATTTTTTTAAGTTTATGTTTAAATAAATTTGTGTTGAGGTCTTTTAAATAATTAGGTATTCTATTATAAATCATTGGTCCCATACAAAGATGCTTTTACTCATAAGTCTTTTTTGCAGTGTGCATGTAGAGTTTATAGTTGTCGCGTCTGTTACGCTTAACTTTCTCAGACAGTAACGGAAAGTAATGTAGGTTTGATTTAACAAATGAAGCTACTTCAAAAATATAGAGTGACGGAAGTGCCAGGATTTTGTGTTCTATAAATTTTGGTCTACAGCTGTCAGTTGTTTTTAGTCCATAGGAGTTGGTGTAGCCGTTTGAGCGTGAAGAGGTAACAAACATACACACAAACTTTCGCATTTATATTAGTAGGATTATAAATTATAGTATATTTTTAGATTGGTCCGATAGAAATTTCATGAAAACCGCGATTACTATTCATTCAAACTAAACAACTGTAAACGAACTAATTCGCGTATACATATTCCTTTATTTCTTCATCTCTCTTATTCGGAAAGTTAAATTTTCATGGGTAGATAGCCGGGTGGAAAATTGCTTTATTATCAATTGGATTGGTGGAAGGTGATTTTTTTAATTATTACGATAAGCCACGGAGTCCAACTTAATGACTTACGTCATGTTATTAAAAAAAAAAGTTTTACATATAAAAACAGCTATAAATGGAAAGACCTGTTTATTACGATCTAAAATTATATATATTAAATAATTTACAGTGGGTCTGTTTTATTCGCAATTACAGCAAATCAACATTTAAAATCATTTACAACATGAGTCACAAGCCGGTCGCCCAAATCTGCAGTATTTGAACATTATTGGATTATATATGTGTTCTCTTTTTTGATCATATTTAAATGAATTTAATTTTTATGCACACGCCGATGAAATAATATGTGTCATTCAGGAATAATGTAACTTTCTACTGGTGAGAGAATTTTCAAAACTAGCTCAGTAGTTTCAAAGCCTACAAACGGACTCACGAACCTACAAACTTTATTTCTTTATAATGGGAAATTAAGGCTATATACCTTAACGCATCATCACTTGCTATGGCTTTCTTCACAATGTCCACTATATTTTTACATTTCTCTGCAGCATTCAATATAGCTTTGTGCACTATATTTGAGCTGTATATTGCGGCACCAGTAAGGTTTAGTAGGCACAGTTCCTTGTATTGGTTCATTCCGATGACCATGAGACCACCCCCCGTGTGGATGCCTTCTTCTGTACTGCTCATACAAACAGATTCTTCAAGGAAACCAGGGTCTGATACTACGATGCTGAAACAAAGTATAGTTACAACGTTGATAAATAAATCATATATTTATTAAACAAAGGTGTACAATGATTACTTAAAATATGTGACAGGCTATTTTGGATTCACAAATTTATTCTAGAGTACTGCTGCTGAACTAGGCTTAATACCCGTGATTCAGCATACAGCGCTCTACCCTGAGCGGTGAAGCATTGCTAGCCGTTTTTATCGTTTTATTGGTATGTTTAATAATTTCTATTAGTAAAATCTAATATATATAAATCTCGTGTCACAATGTTTGTCCTCAATGGACTCCTAAACCACTTAACCGATTATAATAAAATTCGCACACCATGTGCAGTTCGATCCAACTTGAGAGATAGGATAGTTTAAATCTCAAACTATAGTCGCAATTTTAATTTATTGCTAATTATTTGTCTGTTATTATTTGACAGTCACAATTATCTGTTAACTCCAAATGATTCTAACAGATGTCGATACCTTTCGACTGGGTTGAGTAAGTAATCAATAGATGGCGCCACATGGCCACAGCAACGCGTGGCCGGGTCAGCTAGTATTTAATAAAAAAGTAATTAATATTTCTAGAATACTAATTTGCAAGCATGAGAGCACGCTCTTCCCGCTGTTGTTTGTGTGTTTATCTACATGTTAGCCTCATATACATTAAAAGAATAAAATCTATCTTATATTAATAGCGATAAAAATATTACTGAATACTTTTCCGACTAACTAATGACTGTATGTAGGCCTTCAGTATCTTTATATGACAGAGTTTCAAGCCAACTAGTGACTTTCAATTTGACTTCTGGTTTTGCCATTGGATAGATATTCAAAGTTTCATTTAATTTTATTATATAGGTATGGACCCAAATATATACAGAATCTTCATATAAAGCTTGTATTAGGATTATGTGTTTGATGACACACTTTGTAAAATCTTCGTTTTCTTAATAGGTGTGAATCTAGTATGGGTTTATAGTGTTATAGTTCAATGCATTAACATTATGCTAGGCGGAACTTATGTTCTTGTAACTCTACAACTGAACTGTTGTCTGCATACCCATAGGTACCGGGTTTTACCGCTAATTAAACTACAATGCGTGCTTGTGCTACCAGTTAATTATTTATACTTTATGTGTAGTGTACATCTGCTAAAACTATAAAATAGTGTTCAGTGAACATCTAGTGGAGCAGTGCCGGGTGTGATCGAAAAAGGCGCTTCTGAGCCACTTGGCTCATCCTGCCTCCAGGAGAGAACAGGTATGTGCATGTTTCATTCCTTACAAGCTGCTGTATATTTCTTGTCGTTTGCAGAACCTTGGTTCAAATTCCACTAGAGGTTGAATTTTTTTCTTAAAAAGTGTAAATCCGTGTCTGTTTTTGTTTGTTATTGTTATTCTACTAAGTGATGATGAGTCTCCTTAACCCACCGACATCAGAATATATTAGAAACATTACTTTTGTTTTTAAAAAGAAACAAATCTGCATTATAGATTTTCAACAACTCACTTGCTACATTCGGGAATCGAACCGGCAATTCGAAAAAATAACCTGTACGTTTATGGCATCAATTGTTGGCATCATAGTTAATGTTGGGGGGGGGGATCATGACCTATATCACCCCCCATCGGACTGCCCCTGACTGAATGTCTCACTGACAGTAAAATATATGCAATAATACTTACTCATTACCAATAATAGCGTATGTGCAACAGACTGGATAATGATACAGGACCGTTGGGATGGGATCTTTTTCAGCTACAGTGTGTATTATGATTTTGTCTCCACTGCGAGTTATATCTGGCCTTTTGAAGTGTGCTAGTGATGTGAGTGTGGCAATACTGGCGCATTCTATGAGGTTTCCATCATGGTTTAGTACTTTGATGTCCACTCGTAACGACCAAACCTGTAACATTTTGAAAAAAATTATTACTATTTTAAAAAAATATTTTGCTTCCTTGCATTTGAAGGAAAAAATTCGGCTAATAGTGCGATAAACGACGCCGTGAAAGCTATCCATGTATTGTGAAGTTGGGCAGGAGCCATTCAATATTAAAATTTCCAGGGATTACTTTTTACTAGTAGTAGTAAGTAGCAATAAAATTAAATCTATATTTAAAGATGTACAAATAAGTTATCAAACCGAGATGGTCAATACTATGCAAAATAAAAGATTTTTTTAAATATTGTATACATCTAGCGTTTGATCAAATACAAATAATTTATTAATAACACCTATGTTACAAGTCAGTCTCAGATATAAAATGATAAATTATATATTGCACATTGAGCAATGCATTTCGTGTAGGTACACAACTGCTGCCTGGACATACTATGTGTTTTGGTGACAGTTTTTCAAACTTGAGGGTGGTGGCTAGCCAGGCGGGTATTTGAAAGTACCCTACCACCATGCTGGGAATTTGATAATGGTGTTACCTTCACCGGAAGCTCAAGCTGTTGTTGGGGATCGAACCAGTGTCCGTCAGTTTGACAGGCCACGCTCCCCCCGCTGAGTTATCATTGCCTTAAAGATATTATATAACAGTAATATATTTTGCTTATTTTATTTTCCCATCCAATTCGGCAAAATAAGTGGATAGGTGTAGTTGAGCTAGAATGATAACAGCATGACTAGATGCCTGTGCAAACCAGCAAAGTATACTCAGTTAATTTGGCGAAAAAGTTTTTATATATAGTTAAAAGTATATATACATACATATGTATATAACATATTACACAAAACTTAATGAAGATATTCTGCTTCTTCTTCTTCCTAGCCTTATTAATCTCATTTCATTTGGGGTCGGCTATCCTAGTATTCCTGCGCCATGATGCCGATGACACATTAATGATATAGTTATCATAGAATCCTTATGTTTGCAATTGCGTGGAGGTAAACTTGATCTTTGAAGAATATTCAAGACTTGGGGGTCGAACTAAGGTTGGTGACTAAGGCGTACACATTATTTATACAAAACTTACCTTTTCCTCAACAACAATGCAAAGTGATTCCAAGTCCAGACATTTAGAGTCTTTGTAACATTTTTCTAACAACCTGTTCAAGTACACTGGAAGGTCTGATTGGGACTTGGATTCAAACTGTGGTCCTGCCATTGGACTGACTTCCGCATTTATGTAAAGGATGCCTTCATTTGGTCTGATGAGCTTAGGCTGTACCACTTCACATGATACTTTTGCTAATACTCTGGAAAAGAATGAAGAACAATGTTATTTTTAATGTATATACCTCCCACTTTGATAGTCATAAAAACTAGTTAAAAATGTGCTTTATCCAACCTTTTCCTCCCCTCCAGAACCTTTCTACTCCATCAGCTATCAGTTCTCTGAAATATGTGCCCTGCCCACTGCTACTTTTTTATATTTTTTTATACTGTATAGATCTAGCGTTTGTCCACTACTTAACCTGATGGTCAGTGACGATTTGGTCAAAGATGTTATCACACTTGATCTAGAATGCTCAACTTGAAAATTCTCTGGACTAATTCAGTGAGTCATTCTTTCAAAGATCTTTTCATTTCTGATTACTTCACATAGAGATCCCCAAGCTTAATCTTTTCTAAAGTTTGTTATGCCACTTTGAGCTTGCCTATGAGGTCCATATCATATCCCCATTATATTATAGAAGAGCCTCTGGTGCTGATAATTTGATAACGTTTTAACTGTTTTCTTATTTACGAACCTTGAGGGTGATAAGTACTCTACTGAAAAACTACTGTCTTTTCAGTTTGTCCTCTTTTTATATGGGTACAAGATTGGCACCATAAAAAGTTACATGTCCTTATACTATCTTTTCATACTGGTTCCAAATTTTTTTGAATACCTTACATGTGGTCTGTAGCTTTCACTCATTATTTATACACATGTATATACAATTTATAATAAAACATTGGCTTCAGGATAATTAAGTTTGAGGCGATA
Source organism: Apeira syringaria (assembly GCA_934044485.1). NCBI lineage: Eukaryota > Metazoa > Arthropoda > Insecta > Lepidoptera > Geometridae > Apeira > Apeira syringaria. Next base: position 16,909,620 of record OW203662.1, on the reverse strand, counting down.
TTGTTGATAACGCATCAAATGTATTTATTCTTCTCTCTTCTGAGCTTGCATTCTAACCATGGATAATTATTTTCTATTATATTCAGGCATAATTCGAAGTTGGCAATCCTTAAACATACATTTTGTCATTTAGTAGGCACGTTCATCTACACACTTAAACCATTTTCAGATTTTTTTTGACACTGCTGAGACTGTGAATTTACTTTTATGCATTACCAGTGGCCTTCCCCAGCCTTGCATGGGTATATATAGGTAGGTATTGAATAAATATTTTGAAAATTATGAATTTACACACACTTAGCTGACTTTCCATGCTAAGAACACTTGATCAGGTCAGCTTTTAAACAAAACATGTAGGAAGTCAACCATGTGAGTGCAACTTGCAAAGCAGCACTCTCCATTGCAGTTTATATTTCTATATGAATTTTTTTATAGATGATATCTTTTGAATGAACTTTAACTTCTTGTTTCTGGTGGCTTGTGCGGGGGTGCCACAATTTCGCCAATGTCAAGTAACACGGATAGAGTAGAAAACAAATGTTCTGGAGTGATCAGTAAACAAGCAGATGATCAGTAAATTCTTTTGAATGAAATCTCATATTTGTATAATTTAAAAGCAATCTACAGGTACTAAAACAATACTCATTATGACTATACTTAACTCATGAGTAACACAACATATAATACACAACAAAAATATCTTTTCATTTCAATCACATTTCCTATCAAATGTTTTAATTTAAAAAATATAGTGACCTAACTTCAATAGTTGTACATATAGTGTTGCATAGTAATTTGTATATAATGACATCTTTTCCTGATCTTTAATATTGTAGAACATGCTTTTGTTCTATCATTGATAGTTTTCGGAGTGTATGCAAAGCAAGGAATTTGTCGTCCTTTTTTCCACCTTCAGTTCTATTATTAAAGTTTTAGTAGAGATCCATTATAAGTTTTAGTATTAATTATTATAGCATATACTGGTCAGGGGTAGTGTAGCATAGTAATAGTGAAAGAATTTATATACTCGTTTCGGCAACTTATGAGTTTATTCGTTACAAACATACAAATCTTTCCTCTTTATAACAATAAGCAGTTTAAATTAAATACTTATACATACATAAAAAAACTTACTTTGTTTCTCCCAGTGTAACAATACAGCTGCCGTATTCAGATCCAAAAGAAATTTGTAATGGTCTACTCTCATTGTAATTTCTCCCGTCAAGACGCTGCAATTAAAAGTTTCGGGAATGAAAGTTAAAGGATACATAAATATTTCGTGTATTTATCCAGACAGGATGTAGGACTTACGTGGCCTTCGGAAACGAGTTTCTGTATGAAACTTTTCTCACAGTTTGTAATTATTGCGTCTCTCATGTCTATTAATTATTTATTTAGTTATTTCATAGCTTAAAAACGAATTCAAGCAGTGTTTTAAAATTGATTTTTGTTTGAGGTTAAGTTAGATTAGATGCAGTGATGCCTCATAAAAAAATAAATGTAGCTGAATACAAAATGATTAGAATTTATATAGAAAAATATATGTGTTCGATGCTGTATAAATTGAACGGAAATATAAAGACTTGAAAAAAAGACGATGGTGACTAAGTCAGGGCTGTACAATTTATTACAAAGTTCAAAGAGGCATGCCCAACGGCCACCCATACGTACAGTAGGCACAATAAAAATATATTGTGTCTTATTACGCTGCTTGCATGCAACGATAGCTATTTTGAGTAGGTATATAGGTACTACACATTTTTGTTATATATCTGTCTCGCTCACTGGCTCAGTTAGGAAACTAACGTTATTTGCATTACATAGATAGATAGATAAAAATAGATTTCTTTATTGTAACACACAAAGACAATTACAAATTATTGGTATTTAGTATGAAAGCTTGCAAATTACAAAACATTATAATTACGTAAGTTTATATGTGCGTTCTTTTCCTTAACTCGTAGCTCGTACAATTGCGACTTTCAATGGATAATATTGATTTAGAGATATAGAGTAATTAATGTATAAAAAATTAACAGAGGCAAAGAAATCAAGCCCTGGCTAATACAATAATTTAGGCGATAATTTTAAATAGTCAAAACATGCTTTAAACTATAGATCGTAAATAATTATCGTAATATTTAATGAATTGTAGATTTATATAAAAGTTACTGACACTTATTTTTAAAGGTATATGTAATAATAAATAGGTAAATAATATAATAATACATAAACATTCACAAATTTAATTTTTATTTTATTTCAGATACGTAATCGATTGTAAGAAGACCAGCAAATGTCAAGACGACGAGTAGTTCGAAATCCTCTGACCAGTATTAGAACTGGGGCATTAACCAGTGGGGCAAGGTGCTTATTACAGACGAGTACAGTCAATTTTTTTAATGATGATTGGCGTATTATTCCCTGGAGAGGTTTTCAGAGTCCTGCCTGCTGCAGAGTGCCGCTTTACTACATGTGGGATGGAAATCGAAACCAAAGGAAAATGTCTTGGTATACGCTAATTATATTGTGCCGAGAACGTTATTTATATTAACATTATAAAGAGGAAAGATATGATTGTTTGCATTGAATAGGCTCCGAAACTACTGATCCGGTTTGAAACATTACTTACTATTATAATTTAATAATAACGATAAAGTTAATAACTCAATGAACTGTGTGATATATTACGATTATATAATGGACGAGTTTGAAAAAAACACGCCAATTGTAGTCATTGAGCGTTAGAAGGGCAGCACTGAAATGAACACTTTTTTTTCAATTGTGTCTGCATTGTTAGGTAAAAAGGGATTAAAGGGTGCATTCCATTTGCAATAATTTTCTCAGTATCCTTGCACAAACATTCCGTTTCAATCGTAACTACTGTGAGCGAAATTACATGTCAAGCGTAATAAAAAGTAAAAAATAGAATGTCGGGATCCCAACATTCTGGCGCGTAAAACGACATTAAAGAAAATTTCGTTTATTTTTCGAATTAAAAACACTTCAAATTAATCATTACGCATGGGTATAATATTACCTAAATAAAATTTATATGGATCCCTCATTTGTTTGAAAATATAATATAGCCTGTGTCACCCGGGGATAGTGTAGCTTCCCAACTGAAAGAATGTTTCAAACCGGTTCAGTAGTTTCGGAGCCTATTCAATGCAAACAAACAAACAATCATATCTTTCCTCTTTATACTGTTAATATAGATAACGTTCTCGGCACAATATAATTAGCGTATACCAAGACATTTTCTTTTGGTTTCCATTTCTATCCCGCATGTAGTAAAGCGGCACGAATATGTATATTTATTTCATTTTTTTTTTCATTCTCCGAAACAACCACTTTCGTTGATGCAGGACTCCGAAAACCTCTCCGCGGAATAATACGCCAATCATCATCACAAAAATTTAACTCTACTCGTCTGTAAATAGCACCTTGCACCACTGGTTAATCCCCCAGTTCAAATACTGGTCAGAGGATTTCGAACAACTCGTCGTCTTGACATTTGCTGGTCTTCTTACAATCGATTACGTATAGTTTGGTCACTGACACGGGTAGATACCCGTTGTCAGCCGTAGGTGGTGTTGTAACTTACGGGCTATCTATGTACAATCCCGACAGTATTAACAACATGCTAGGCGAAACTTACGTTCAAATTATTTTAAGGATAAAAAACAACCGGTTGCACTCCGGGTATGCCGGCAGAAGTGAAAACTTGAATATGATTGATGATGATGATGAAAAGTAGATATTGGTAGTGATTCGCTTATTCAACTGAACTAAACTAAAATGTTTTAAAACTAATCCAGTTCTTATAAGGTTATGATAAAGTCTAAATTAGTATGTGACTTATCAATAACATCACTAAAACTTAAGTGTATTTATTGAATTTGCGTGTAGTTTTAGCGAAATTAAGTCGCCACTTATTTGGTGCCTACTAAAACTATCCGCAATTAGCCAGCAATGGAATAAAACTCGTCTAATATTAGCGAGAGCGGTGTATAGAGTTATGCGAATTTGAATTTTAGCGTAAATAGAATACGAGCTACTTCAATTTGAAGAATTTTAGTGAATTTTAGCTAGTTCGTGTGATTAACAGATTTAGGGCCAATTGTGTTATTCTGCGCCCTGAAATATCTACATACCAAATTTCATCCAAATCCGTTCAGCCGTTCTGGCATGATTGAGTGACAAACATCCATCCATCCAATCTTTCAGTTTTATAATAATAGTGGTACACAGAATTAACAAGATGACGTTTTTTTTGAAACAATGAAATCTTTCCCCTTTATAATAACAGCGTTTCGATAACCGAACTCAATACTTTTAACAAAACGACTTTATCAAATAAAACTATCAAGATACGAAAATGTTCCTTATTCGTAACATATTTTAGTTTAAATTTCAATGACGGCCTAATCTCCCTCTTACGAATTCGATGACGTCACGTCCTGCATTCTGACGTTGTGATGCGAGGTGAAGTGACGCGAGTTCAATATTTTTCCCCATACAAAAGTGCAGAACGCAACTGAAGAAGTGTTCACTTCAAAAATCCAACTACCAGTGGGACTTGAAGATACATGGACAAAGCGACAGGACGGTATTCTGTAGTCGTGGGTTCACTGAAATACACTTTTCGTTCAATCAGAATTAACCTTCATGCACTGTTCTCATTGGTATTTTTGGTAAAAAGATTCTAAATTGTCTATTTAACAAAATGGTCAAGCCTTAAGGATAATTTATTGAGCTGTTTAGTGGTATTATATTTACTGTCACCATCATCAATTCAAATAACTAAGTATTGACTGTTTAGAGTAAATAAATCATGTTGGCTTAGTATGGACATGTCACATATTATCTTCTGTCGTCATGGTTGAAAATGATTTATCTACGATGACTACTATAATGGAGATCCATTTTATGGCTTTTAATGTGGAAGGTAACAACTTTCTTTTTTAAGCGTTTGATTACAAAAGAACGAAAAAGATACCTTTTCAATTATACAGTCCCACCCCAGGGAGCGTACTCTCCGTCAGTCCGAAGCAAGTTATTATGTAGATTTGTGACTGTTTACAATGAAACCTGATAAAAAAACAGATGATTTCTTAAGTGGACCAGGTCTGAAAAATAAATATTTATGACATATTATAATTCTAGCTTTACTGTTATTTTTTCGACAGATTTACAATTTTCATAGCTAAAGTTCCAGCCAAAGCACGCGCAGATATTTTCATTACCGATTTCATTGACACTTTCTTTAATATAGATCTACCGGCATAAAGTTGTCGCAATCGCTTTGATGACTACAATAAAAAGGCAGACCTTCTAAGTGCAAAAATATCCAATTCCATCTTCACCTAACAATGTTCAAAAGTGTTCGAAAAAAATTTAACGTTTAAAATAAAAGGCTTTTTAGAAGGCGTATCTACGTTAACACCATCGTGCATTAACGTAGCGTGCTAGGTGCCCTGATATGGGCGGCGCATCTGTCATAGAATACCCTATAGTTGCTTTAAAATACCTCAGTCCGTTCTTCAGTGCGCAGACCACAGTTGGCATACCACCTCGGTAGACGTCCGCGGCTTGAACCATGCCGCTCTTCCCTGCTATGCCTGGATATCTGTTGCCAAACCGAGCTGTTATTTAACGGGCAGTATTCGAGTGTAATGCAATGGCTAGCGGACTAGAGTTGATTATTTCATCGATATGCAATGCGACATTTTGCGAGCCCGTCTACGATAATAATATTACAGGTGTGTGTTTTCTAAAATATTTGGTAAGTTAGAAAAAAACATTACTTAGCTCGTGTTTATGACCAAACATAGAATACAGGTTACGTGTAGGTTTCGTGCACCTTCTTTATAAAGAAATCACAAGGATGTAAATCGGATAAGCAAAATTTTTAGACATTAGACTAATTATAGCTCTAGGTGGAAGGACGCCAAACTGTGAATGTTGACCACTGTTTGTGAATTTAGTTACACATTATCTTGCCTGATACAATTTTAAAAAAGCGTGAAGGCGGTGGTTATCCACGTTAGAATAAAGAAAAACCCATAAAGTAAAAAAAGTATAATATTTACTATAAAGTGCTATGGAAAGTACTCTACCATGATGCTTGTATTTGATAACGGTATTACCGACACCAAGAAACTCAAACTCGAGGTGGTGAAGGATCCAGCGATTGGTGGCGGACAATTATGACCACCTGTAGACTATCATAAGATCAAAAATCCAACGACATAAAGATTTAATTGTTAACATTAGGATGTATTAACCTCCTTCGCCTTTATTTTGGATATAGTCTGATTAATTTAAAACTATCACACTTATCAAGGACCTAACAATTCAATAGTTTAAATAGTTTGTCCCACTATCATAATCCTTAGCTATTTTTAGTACGGCTAATTACAAAAGCGTATTTTTTAGTTTTTTTAAACAATTATTATTAAATTTTTTAATTATGTAATAGTAGTTACTTTCAATAGTAGATACTTGACAACGGAACGTTACTTGGCGTCTACGAACTAGCGATATGGAACTATACATTTATAGAAATTGAACTAAAGGCACCTATGTACTATGTATAATATATATAAATAGCTTGATAAACCAACAAACTAATTTAAAGGCTTCAACTATTATCATGTTTCAACTACAATTATTATAAATCACTAGCTGCGCCCCGCAGTTCCAACTGCGTGGACTAAGGTTTCCGGCTACCTCAGTTATCCTACGGAAACTATATTTTTCCGGGATAAAACATAAAACAAATAAAATAAAATAAGCATCTATGAGTTATCCAGGGTATAAGCTATCTTCATTCCAAATTTCATGCAAATCCGTTCAGCCGTTTTAGCGTGAAGGAGTAACAAACATATCGGTGATTTATTCATGATAAGGAATTGACGAATGTCACGTAAATCATATTAACTGGATTTTTAGATTAAGTATTATTTTATTAAGTAACTAGCTGCGCCTAGCGGTTTCATCCGCGTGGACTACAGTTATCCCGCCTAAACCGTAAAATACTTTTTTCTGCGAAAAAGTAGCCCACATCCTTCTCCAAGGTCCTACTCTATTCTACCAAAATTCATCATAAATGGTTCAGTGGTTTAGACGTTAGTAGGCAGTGGAAGTGATTCTGTTGTTCAATCAAATTAGCTAAAATTGTGCTTAATAATATCGTTTTTGTAGTTACGATAATGTTTAAATTAGCATCACACTTATAACATAAAAATGTTATAAGTAAATGATGACACTAACATTGCTTTTTTATTATTAAAATGCTGCGGGTACATTTTGATAAAATAAGTCTTCATGTTATTTGTTGCCGACTGCTGCCTAAATTTAGTCGCAATCGAATAAAAATCTTATAATATTAGAGGGAGCGTTGTATGTATATAAGAATATAATATAGTTAATATAAGAATATTAACTTTAGCAGAAATGAAATAATATGACCTATTTTTATTTTAGAGAATCTTAGCTAGTTTGAGTGATTAACAGAATTACAACCTGTATATTAGATTTAACCTAATTAAAAATAAAAGAAAAGGTTGTATTTGAAATGAATGATTCAAGAGTTTCTTACCGCTTCCTTCGGTAATCCCATTCCACTAATATTATAAATGTCAAAGTTTGGATGGATGGATGTTTGTTACTCAATCACGCCAGAACGGATCTGGATGAAATTTGGCACAGGGATAGATTGTAGTCTGGAATAGCATATAGGCTACTTTTTATCCCGGTAAAATTTATGATTTCCGTGGAATAAATGGTGTAGCGGAAAAACCTTAATCCACGCGGGAGCTACTAGTATTGTAAATGTGAAAGTTTGGATGGATGGATGTTTGTTACTTAATCACGCTCAAACGGACGGACGGATTTTGATGAAATTTGGTACGTAGATACTTCTGGTCCCGCAATAACACATAGACTACTTTTCATCATCAATCATCACCACGCGGGTAAATCCGCGGGGTGCAGCTAGTAACAATTTGGAAAGCGGCTGTTTACATATTAGTAAAAATGCAGTGCGTTCTAGATGTTGAATAAATAGTTTTTACTTTGACGCTGACCATCATTTTTTTATCTACACAGATCTTCAACTAACGAAGAAACAATGGGACTATTTGAATTTGAGAAATGAAGTAAATGGGAAGCATCTCAAAATAGCAACATACGATGTAAGTAAGAAAACAACTGAAATGTGGTCTCTATGGACGTTATCAGCAAGCTCAAGGTCGCGCAACGAGCTATGGAGAGACCTATCCTCGGGGTTTCTCTACGAGATCGAAGCAGTGATGAGGCGTTCCGTACAAGAACGACAGTCACTGACTGAGCCCAACGGATTAGTAAGTTGAAATGACAGTTGGAAGGGCACGTCGCACGCAAAACAGCTGGCTTACTCTTGAGCTCATTTTCAATGTCAATACATTTCTAATCCGAATCAGTTCCAATCTCATTCAACATCATTTTGTATTTATATCAAATTTCATCGAACTCGATTCCAATCGTGCGCTTGTGTTGCGCTCAAGAGTATAAATCTGTGCGAAGTCGATCGAAATCACAATTTACGATCGAAATTGAGTGTCAAGAGTAAGCCCGCAGATGTCCGATTTGGTCAGATTTGGCAGGTAAGAACGGCGTAGGACGTCTATCGAAAAGATCGACAGGGTAGACAGACGGCCTGATCAAGGTCGGAGTAAGAGGTGGCTGCTTGTAAAAAAAAATAAGTATTTTTGTATGTTTTCTTTAGCACCGATCTATGGGTATAGGTTTTTATTGAAAGCTTTTCAGTTTTGCTCAATTTTTTAGTTATTATTATTAAATGCATGTAGGTATTTAAGTTCAAAAATAAATTAAATCAAATTATTTAAAACTTATTAGGTACTCGATGTATTTTATAACGCTACTAGCTGATTCACTAGCAGCGCGTGGCCCACAGGGTATAGCTATATTAGTGCGCCCTGGCCTACTATTTCTCTAATCAATTTAAAATATTCGTAATTTTATAGTGCTCACATTATTTATCATTGTCAATATATTTAAGCGTTTTTTTTAATCATTTTATATGACTTTTATTTATATGCGCACGCTGAACAGCAAACGTATCAGCCCGTTTTTCTCGGAATTGAAGCATCAAATAATAGCTATATTTGATCACAATCAAATATAGGTCCTACTTGTGAAAGAATTTCAAAATCGTTTCTGCAGTTGCAGAGATTTACGTCCTACTTACAAACTTCACCTCTTTATAATATTAGTGTGCGTTTTTACGGAGCAAACACACATACATAAAGCACATAGCTCGAACAACTGATGGCCGCGGTTGTTCTCAATGGGTTCTCGAAGGGAGACCACGATCCCACTGGTAAGCGTAGCATAAGACGGCCACGGAAAAGGCGGACATATTACGACCTGACTAAGATCGCAAAAAAGGGCTGGGCTCCCAACCGGTCCGTGTGGAAAACAAAGGGAGAGGCCTATATCCAGCAGTAGACATCCTATGGCTGAGATGATGATGGTACAGAAACGTATGATTTTTTACAGTTCAGCTAGTGTCTAATTGATCTTACAAATTTATCTGTCAAAAGGAATTAATTTCAGAACTATCCCTTGAGCGCAGTTGAAACAGATGCGAATGGTACGCTTATAGGCCGTGGGGTAGCCTTCGAGATCGTCAAAATCCTGCAGCAGAAGTTCAACTTTACCTATGAGGTGGTTGTACCGGAACAAAACTTCGAAATTGGCGGCGCTAATCCCAGCCATTCCGTGTTTGGGCTGCTCAATTCATCAGTGAGTTTAATTTTTACGCACATACTAGTCATAGGGGCAGTCGTCTTATACTTAGCTAATCAAATTCTCACCTCTCAGTGCAAGAATCACCACGAATATTTTGTAATCGGATTATTTTTGGCACATTCTTTGAACTGAGGAACAAAATTGATAAAATGACCTGACAAACGCATTCTCTCACCGGCTAGACGGCTGTACTATAAGTAGGCATACACGGTTTTTGTTCTTTTTTAGCAAGCAGACATGGCAGCGGCCTTTCTACCCCGACTGTTGAGATTCCGAAATATGGTAGCCTATTCAACAAACCTAGACGAAGGTGCTTGGACGATGATGCTGAAGCGGCCCAAGGCATCTGCCGCCGGATCTGGTCTGACAGCACCTTTCGACAGCTTTGTCTGGTAAGCTGATGTCCTCACCTCACATTTTTTTTATTTTTTTTTATATGGGACAACATTCACACAAGGTCTTCAGGTCCCAAACTAGGCAGAGCCTGTACTATGGTAACCTGATGACTGATATATATACTTAAATATATACTTATACACACCCAGACACAAGTCAAACAGACATGTTCATAGACACAAATGTTTGACCTGTCCGGGAATCGAACCCGGGACCAGCGGCTCAGAAGGCAGAGTGTTACCAACTGCGCCATCCAACCATTTAATAATCAACCCTTGATTAGGTGTACCACTGTAGAATAATCATAGCCCAGTTAAGTTAAATCTTTCGTTCACAAAGCGGCGGTAGTGGTTTCGACAGAAATTATCGTTGTGAACATTTGTAGACTCTCTAATTATCTTGTTTAAATATTTTTACAGACCTAGAGTTTTACAACTACCTCTCTAGATGGTGAGTGACGTTTTGTTCAAAGTTCAGTTGTCTGAACACACTGTATTGGGCGACAGATATTTGAAGCTCTCTAGTTTACTTATTCTATTTCACTCAATGATACGGCTTAAAAAAGTTTTTACCGTCTTCGACAAGGTATTTGACACTTTTAAGTGTTAAAGTCGATTCCATTTTTTTGGTAGAAATTTTCCCCCCTATTTCTACTAATGGAATCAACTGTCATTGTGTATGTTCACCATTTTCTTCACCCGCTATTATAATGTGGTCCACGTATACGTACGCACTTTTCAGTCGTTGGAGTGTCACTAAAAAACCGCTTGTCTGATTTTGATGATATTTAAATGGGAAGCACCAGCTTTCAAATAAAAAAAAGAATCATCACAATCGGTTCATCCAGTCGAAAGTTTTGAGGTAACAAATATTAACATACATAAAATAAACATACGGGTCTAATGGAGACCCTCTTCCTTTTTTTAGTCGGTTAAAAAGGAAGATAATGGACGCTCTAAGATCATGTACCTAACAATAAACTGGACTGTAAACAACGAATGGCAAACGCACACCCAGTTGTTAGTTTTGCACAAGCTATTAGTGCATTTTTGAAAGCATGGGAAGGCATTACAGCTGGGAAAGCATTATCCCCGTTATTGAGTCACCTAGCTAAGCAGGTTGCCTTATTGTATACATTTTCTCCTCAATCCAGGTACCTTACTCTAGTGGCGGTTCTCTGCTACGGTCCATGCATCACATTCCTCACCCGGCTTCGCTCCAAGCTGCTACGAGACAAAGAACGACACCTGCCTCTTCCTCCGAGCTTCTGGTTCGTGTACAGCGCCTTTATCAAGCAAGGAACTAGCTTGGCGCCCGAAGCTAGTAAGTGTTTTTTTTTTTTTTTTTAGGGTTAGCTTTTTAGCTCTCTCATTTAAAGGTCAAGGTTTAATCAAATCACGCTAGGACTTAAAATGTGACAGGCTTTTAAGGATAGGTACGGAGACGAACTGTGTGTTTAGAATGTAGGTTTCGAAACTTGAGGGTTGAGCTAACACGGCAGGCACTAGACGATATAGGTACCAGACTGACAATTTGGATTTTAATGTTATTTGGGCATTTCGTATCAGTGTGTATTCATATCAATGGTATTCCGAGATTGTTTCTTGTTTTTCCAAAAGCGAATCGGTGAAAAGGCCAAAGCTTATAAATTACGCTTTGAATGTTTAAAGGTTATTTCCGTTTTGACTTCAACTATTTGTACCTACTTTAAAAATAGTCTACTTAAGACCCTGGTAAGAATAATGGAACAAACTGTCAAAAATATTTTATTGTCATCGGTCCTTAATAAGTGTCCAAAGTTTCACATTAATCCGATGTTTTTATGTGGGTGAAATTCACGTTCAAAGAATCGTTACATGGATACAGACGTAGATAATGCGTGATTACACCTCCCGGTGAAATAACAAAAGTTTTTGCGGGAATCCTTTCTCGTCTCTCTTGATTTTGACATAAGATATAAATAAGAAAATATATTAAAAAATCACGGCCCTTTCTCGCTTTTGTGCATATAAATTGTTTGTAAAAATAAGTGTAAGTACCTACTGTAATCGATGTAATAAAGGCGCTGTAAAATCACACATGTCAGGTCAATCCAATCGCGATGGTATCGACGCTAATGGCTTACGTCATTCATCACCCTGGTCACACTTTCCATCAACTTTCCATAATCATGTGTACATACACAAATCGTATTTTGATAAATTAACTTCGAACGTGTTATTAAATTTTGGTTCTGATGTGATTTCTATCATATGTCATACCATGAAGGCATGTCATTATGGTTATGAGGTCGATACTTAGGTATGCATCTATGTACCTGGGTAAAAACAAATAAGCTGTCGTGTGCGTTTGATTCCATTAGATCCATTGATTCCATCATCTAAATCTTACTCTGAAATAGTACCTACTCGTAAATCGTAGCAACGTACCTACGTTGCTAGCGTATGCGTAGCGCGTTGGTAGGTAGGTATACATAATTGTCAAAATTACAAAATCAAAATTTCTCCCCTCAGAAAGTGAACTTCCACAATTAGAAACTTCGTCGCACACATAGATATACCTACCTAAAATGATATACCGGTGTTCTTATTGATTACTATGAAAATTATTGTATTAAAATTTTTTTTACCCAAATATGGAACCGACTTCAACACTCAAAAGTATAAAATAACTTGTTGAAGTCGGTACCATGATAGTTCAAAGTAACTGATATTAAAATATTGTGCTCATGGTACCGGCTTCGACAAGTTATTTCATACTTTTGAGTGTTGAAGTCGGTTCCATTTTTTGGTAAAAATTTTTTTTTCACTCTTTAGTGGCCTTTGTTTCTCATGGAATCAATTGTCATTGTGATGTAGGTATGTTCACCGATGTCTTCACCCGCTACTATAATATTGTGTAGTATAAGCACGCATTTTTCGGTTTTTGACTTGTAACTCAAAAAGTGCTCGTTCGATTTTGATGTAATTTAAATGACTATTTAAAAACACGGGAAGCACCAGCTTTGAAATAAAAAAGAACGATCAAAATCGGTTCACCCAGTCGGAAGTTATGAGGTAACAAACACAAAAAAAACATACGGGTCGAATTGAGTACCTCCTCCTTTTTTTGAAGTCGGTTAAAAAGAAGCGGCCAGCAACTCGGGGCCATTCATTTCTAGCAGTTTCATAAACCACTATACTAGGCAGAAGTGGAGAATTTATATTATATTATATATTATGATATTTGTCTTCTAAAATTATGTCTTGCATCATACCAAACTTCTAATATCGGCGTGAATAACTGCTTTATTATTTATCCAGCACCAGTTTGAAAAGAATTGATGTATCCTACAGACACTACACGAATTCTATTCGCAACGTGGTGGATGTTCATAATCCTGCTATCAGCGTTCTACACCGCCAACTTGACGGCTTTCCTGACATTGTCCAAGTTCACACTGGATATCGAGACACCCGAGGATCTGTTGAAGAAGAACTATCGATGGGTGGCGGTTGATGGAGGAACGGTGCAGTACGCCGTTAGGAATGTGAGTACCTACCAAACTGAAGAGTTTCTGTAGCTCTCCTCTATCGTTAATGCCTGGCCTTCCTTGTCACCGAAGCACAGCTGAACACTAATGTAAATATATGTAATAATAATACATATTGACAACTAATGGTTATAAAAGGTCACTAGGCAGTTGTCAAACTTCAACCATAGTTCTGTTTGAACAAAGACCAAGACCACGACTGCCATAAATAGTAAGTGTTTAAGCGCGTGAGAAGCTCAACTATTAGTTAACTTTTTTAACCATTGGTGGCCTCAAATATGGAAAGAAAAAAATCATTTTTTTAAATTTCAAGTCGTTTACTTACCTACATATACGAGTTAAGATTCAATGGAGTTCCACCACAAAACAGATCCGTTTTGTAGTTCCACGAGTGTCCGCATTGTTCGATCAACACACCGTCCATCGCGTGCCGCCCGGCCCCCACCGGCTGGAGCATAGCTCGGTTTGTGAGGGTTGTCAAAAGTTGTAACGATTCTGAAGTATCTTTATAATAGTGCAATGTGTTTTTAACCGGCTTAAAAAAAGGAGAAGGGTCCCAATCCGACCCGTATGTTTTTTGTTTCGTTTTTTTTATATTTGTTATCACATAACTTTCGACTGGGTGAACCGATTTAGATCGCTTTATTTTAAAGCTGGTGCTTCCCGTGTGGTCCCTTTTATATTTCTTTAAATATTGGTCAAGCGGTTTTTGAGTTCCACTCCATAGATAACTGATAAGTGCTACGCAATAGTTGCGGGTGGAGAAATCGTTGAACATATACAATGACAATTGATACCGTGAGTAGCAGTCACTGAAAAGGGTGAAAAAATAATTTCAAAATATGGAACCGACTTCAACACTCAAATGTATGGAATAACTTGTCGAAGTCGGTACCATGCTCACAATATTTTCGTAATAGTTACCTACTTTTGAACTATGGTACCGACTTCAACAAGTTATTTCATACATTTGAGCATAGATAAGTAACTATATACCTACTGACATAATAATTATAATGCATTTGAGTGTTGGTCGGTTCCATTGTTTTTCTTCTTTTTAAAAGTTGAACACTTCAGAAACTAGCTTTATTGATATTCTTGCGGAAGCGAATAAATCAGAACACAGCTCCTAAGAATATTCATAAATTGCAGCCAAACGACGAGCTGTACTACTTAAACAGAATGATATCGAGCGGCCGCGCCGAATTCCGCAACTTACCTTCTACCGCCGACTATTTACCTCTTGTCGATGGTGGAGCAGTTCTGGTGAAAGAATCCATAGCTGTAGACCACCTCATGTATTATGACTACCAGAGAAAGGCCAAGGAAGGAGTCAGTGAAGCAGATAGATGCACATATGTGGTGGCACCAAAACCATTCATGAAGAAAGAGCGCGCGTTTGCGTACCCTTTAGGCAGTCCATTGCAGACCCTCTTTGACACAGTGTAAGTGTTTTATTGAATTGAATTTAATATTTTTATTCGTTTAGAATCACGAACTACTTTCGATTATTTTCAAAGACATGAGTGGAGCTTATGGCAGCACTTGCAGATAGAGATTATTCTTATTGTTGATATAAAGGATAAATTGCTTTCTAGAGGATTAACACTTCGCGGCATAATATAACTAAGGATAGTTATAAAAGAGATTAGGGTATCTGCCAATTCAGTATCATACAAAAAAAGTATTAAGGCAGGTTTTCTTATACTGTACCTGTAGCGTTTGACCACTATCTCACTTGATGGTCAGTGGCGATGTGTCGAAGATGTTATCACGCTAGACCTAGAATGTTTTCTGGCTCTCCAGGACTGCTGCCTGAACATACTAGTCAGGCGGGTACTCGAAAGTATCTTAACCACCATGCTGGGAATTTGATAACGGTCTTACCTTCACCGGAATCTCAAGCCGTTGGTGGGGATCGAACCAGCGACCGTCAGTTCAAATCAAATCAAATATTTTATTGCGAATATAGGTATTACAGAGATGTTTACATTAAAGATATATTGGTCCGCTATATTCTACCCTTTAGGCAAGCAACATAAAAAGCATTCGCAGAAGAATAACTAAACTTTAACATTTAATGTCCTTACAATAACTATCTAAACATGTCACTAAGTATATTATTGTCAATCAATTACATAATTAAAACTAGTGCCTACCTACAATATACATATACATGTCACCAAAACTTAAAGAAAATCACATAAAAACAGTTTGAAAGCCGACGCTCCCGAAATAACGCCTTCCTGTGTGCTTTTACAAAACACCTTTTAAAACTGACAACTGGGCATGCGTCTGTCTGTATACCTACTTGTATCTAGTCCAGTTTTTGGTTACCTACGTAATTTGAGAGCGTAGGTAGTTCCTTTTTTAACAATACCATTGGTTTGAACATTTATTAACTACTATCTGTATTGTTTTTTTTTTTATAGCTCAAACTATACTTACTCTACAGAGTCAATGGTCCGTACCTTTTTTGATTAAATTTAATTATATAATACTATTTAAAAATATTAATTTAATCCATGTTCTATTCTGTGGCTGTAGGTGCTCGAATGTCAATTGGAATTTAAGCAATGCTGTCCACACTAAACTTTGTGCACTATGGAGGTATCTTACTATTAATATTAGGCATGTGCCAGGGTCTGTGGAGTTGGAGTAAGCCGCGTGGCAATCTTGCCAAATTTAATAAGAATATTTTTATTTCAGTCTCGTATACATCATCCAAGCCGGTATTATCAACTTCTTAGAGAACAACGACCTTCCCACAACCAAGATATGTCCCCTAGACCTGCAGTCAAAAGACCGCCAGTTGACGAACAGCGATCTCCTAATGACGTACATGATTATGGGGGCTGGGCTGTGCGCTGCTACTGCTGTGTTTATAGGAGAGGTAAGCCGGTATAAGAACGGGAGAGACCCGAGCAGAACAGAACGTAGATAGAATTTCTAAAATTGCATTCCAAAAGTTCTATATTGCGGAACAGCAATCTCTTCACGATATGACTTGGTAAGCAGATCTCGATCATAGGGACTGGCACTTGCGTTGCTATATACTTGTCCGAGTTCCCGCGAATTACACTCTTGTATAAGTCCTTTGGGGCAACCTCAAATCAAATCAAATCAATCACTTTATTTGCATGAATATGGGTACATTATGATATAAAATTAGTAACAATATTTGTAGTCCGCCATAACAACATCATACGAGGTATGCAAATGTTAAAATAAAACTATATTAAAATTAGTAGCTATTTGTCATGGTAAACATAATATCTGCAACCTCGCAGCCTCTACCTCGCAGCGCGGTGGGTCATCAAATTCCATCAACACTGCATGCTCTTGTGGAGTACCTATAATAGTCAACTATATTATTAGTCAACTGACTAAGTGTAAAAAAGTTAGTCTTCACTTTTGGCGAAATTTATAAGGGCCGTGAAGTCCAAAGGGTCGAACACCACCAAATAAGGTAGAATCATCGATACGATCACCTACATAGTCTTACTTGTAAAGTTTATGATCGACTCGTAGGTAATGCATGATTCCCTCACACCAAGTTAGTACAGCCCGTTACTACTTGTACTGTATTACGTCACTACCCTCTATTCTTATATATAAGGCAGCAATATACGTAAGATTAAATTTAAAGGCGTTTAAAATACTTGGTGATACGCACTCTTACAATACCCGCCGCGCCAACAAATTGGCAACCATGCCGCGAAGATTAAGCAAATCTTCAAATTTAATTAATGTCGTAGGACCTACCGTTTACAATCGGCTACCTGACACTATCACAGCCGCAATCAGCCGCGCCGTATTTAAACAGAAGTTGAAAAGCTGGCCTTCTATTCTTATGAAGAATTTGTTTCTGCAAAGTTGACATAATGTATAGATATATTTACATATTAAATTATGACAGTTATTATTTTGTTTCATATAGTTATAGTTTTATTCTAATAATTTGATTGGATTTATGTATATACATATTACTTTTAATTTTAATTTACATTTAATGTTACGTAATGAATTTATTGATTTTGTTTATTTGATTTTGCAGGTACTTGCAGTACCTACCTAACTATATTTTGACGTGTATTTGTGTTACCAATAAATGATTATCTGATTATCACTTCTTCCAGGTACTAATAAGGAGATATGTCTATGCCAAACATCATAAGCAGATCCATTCTGAGCCCAAGTTGAAACGCAGTAAGAAGCTCTCGAGCCACCGCCGCGACGACAGTCGCCCTCCGCCTTACGACTCTCTCTTTGGCAACCCCAGATATAACATCAACGAGAACTCAAAAAGGAAAATTATAAACGGCAGAGAGTATTATGAGTACAAGTCCAGTACTGGAGAAACGAGGCTTATACCTGTGAGAACACCTTCTGCTCTCTTATACCGTTAATTTACCAGCGAGTACCTACTGGCCGCCTACGCTTGAAAACCCATCCGCATAATTGATTCAAATCAGGAATAATCAGGAACAAATAGGTGCGATGCAACCGATCTTTTTTGCCATACACTTGCATCTGATATTTACTCTCCTTTTCAAGAATCGTGGGATAGGTACTTCAAGAGATAACGGAGTCATAAAAGGATTGACTGCGTATCGTATTGCCAGTTTTACAGAGATCAATAGGCGACCGCGATCTCATTTCACCAGGAGCCCGTGTGTTTGTTTGCCACAAGATAAAAAGGCCCTAGTAAAACACTTACTTATACTTCTTTAAAAATATCAGTTTTATTCTTTTATATCATTAGGGTTTAGCCGCTACCTATATAGGTAGTCATTTACTAATGGCACGAGAATAATATCTGATGCAGCAGATTTCAACTATTATTTATTGACCTTCTAGAATATTGAGTATTGTATGTAAAGTAAAACGGTAATTCTACAATAACCTTGAACTAACAAGGACTTGACTGTGTTTTTCATCAAAAGAAAAAAATTTTCTCGTACTTCAATAACGTTTCAACGTACGAGATAAACACCAACGACTATCTACCGGTTTGTTATGAAAAATACCTTGGAATATGTCGTTTTTAAGGTAAATGAATGGTGGTAGGGTACTTTCGAGTAGGTACCTGTTTGGCTAACTACCGCCCTCAAGTTTGATAAACTGTATCTAAACACATAGTTTGTTTAGGCCGCAGTCCCTGGGAGCCAGTTAACATTCTATTTTTAGCGTGATTACACCTTTGACCACATCGACATAGTGGCCAAACGCTGAATATATGAAGTAAAAATATAAAAGATTATAATACAATTAATTGTAAAAGTAGTCACATAAATGCTAAATATAAGTAAAGAGCGCTCGAAGTGAAGGGGTCCCTTGAGACCTTAACGGCCAGCGTGGTGAATTATGGCATCCTCTCTGAGGAAGGCTCGTGTTCCAGCGGTGGGAAAGTATTGGGCTAATTATGCTATGCCAGAGGTAAAATATAGTATTTCAATTCAATTCAAATCGTTATTGCAATCTCTAATAGTACAAGTGTCGGTGGTATTACAATAAACTACAGTTTTTGAGAGACCCTGTCGGGCACAGCAACTTAGAAGAGAGGAGGGCTCATCATTTTCTAGAATAGACAATACAAGTTAAAAATAAGATGTTTTTAGACGCTAAGGAGTTTATGTTATGGTACACTGCATTCAGAGCACTGTAGAATAAATAGGACAGAACTAATAAAGGATTTTAAATGAAACAGTTGTTTTAATGTGTTTATTACACATATTAAATGTGAAAAATCCAATTCCACAACTTAATCGACCTAAAATTCAAACATCTCCAACAATTATTTTATAATTTAAAAACATACTTTAAAACATATTTTTAGAAAATCAAAATATGTACACTACGCGGTCTAAAACAATTATATATAGGTATGTATTTCACAAAAACAACTTACAGATATTCATAAACCACTTCTAAAGTAAAATGAACCGCAATAATTTACTGTCCGGATTTAGGATCTATGCACACGGCGTATTTTTAACGCGCCAAGCGACGCCGACGCTGCGGCGAGGACGCACGTTTTGCGAACGCCCGCTCACTATTAGATAAACAAAAATCAGGTTGTCGCGTTCGAATCGATTTAAAATTGAAATTTGTATAAATCGCGTTAGCGTGCGTTTCGTGTACGTGGACGACGCGTTACGAATACGCCGTTTGCATAGGCCTTTAATGGATAAAAATAACAAAACTTATAGACAATGACAAAAGTATAAAATCACTACATATAAGGAAACCAAAAATGGACAAATTATGTAAAATATATCATAAAATAGTAGTACGCCAAGCATGAATCACTATCGAAAAACAAATACTATAGCACAAATTACTGCGTCCGTATTCGTATCGACCTCGAAGAAACAAATTGAATAACGCATCTATTGCACGTACACACAACCATTTCGCTGTAAAACAGTTGCACCAAATAACATGATGGTTAGATTAGTTAACACTGCATTCAATTGTTTTACGCAGCGATACCATTGCGACATTGATTCCTGCTCTAGCGAAATTACTATTACAATTTTTAATGACGCACTTTTTATTAAAGCATATCCTTTACATTTCTCTGTATTTAAAGGCAAATCGGCATGAACACTCACGGTTTCTCGATTGATAGTCGATTTTCACCAAAAAAATTACAATATATGCTTTTTTTCTGTTATCTCACTGGCGATGTACATTTTTATGGCATAAAAATAGTCTAGGTGCTAAGCCAATGCTGATATTTGTCATTGTGCCAATTTCACTTAGATCAGCCGTGAATATCACGAAAAATTCTCGGCATATTATAAGTAAGATTATTAAGTTATAGATTGTGTATTTATCATAAAGCGTACTGGTGAATGTGGACTAATTGTGTCTAAAAATGAAATTATATTATATACAAAATTATGTATTTTTTTAACTGTTTGTTGCCTCTTTTACATAAAAGGAAATATTTTTTACATTTGTACAAAATAAGACCTTGTCTCAAGAATTGTATACATTTAAAAACACACTTATGAATAGCATTAAATTAAATAATATTGACATAAGACGATATACGTGCATTCAAGTGTCACACATAAGTCTACATTAGACTAATTGTGTCTAAAAATGAAATTACAGAACTTTATTTATTTATTCATTTGCACAAAACACTTACAAATACATTACACATTACTAGAATACATGGATAAAGATAGAAAAAAATAAATTATATTATATACAAAAATATGTATTTTTAACTGTTTGTTGCCCCTTTTAAAAAAAAGAAAATTTTTTTACATTTGTACAAAATAAGACCTTGTCTCAAGAATTGTATAGATTTAAAAACACACTTATGAATGGCATTAAATTAAATAATATTGAGATGCGACGACATACGTGCATTCAAGTGTCACACATAAAACACAAAACTAAAAAATGCGGGTTACTAATAACATAATAAATAATAATAGCCTGAAACAATGCGTACGTACATAATAGCACTACATTCTACGTATTACGTAATTAAATTCTGAAAATAAAACCGATTAAAAAGGGTGACTATTTTGTCAAAAATCGAATGTTTCGAAATGGTTTCGAAACTTTTACGTTGAATTTTAATCGCATCATTCGCAACTCTTTCCCTATAATGATGAAGCAAAACCACGTCACATAGTTTGTAAATATTATAAAATAAAAGTACCTATGAAACTATTGCAACAAGTACCCACACGTAACTATTTTAAAATAAAAAATGCTGTTTAACTACTAACTTATTCTAATAATAATCATCAATTTAAAAGTAATAATGATCACAATTATCTATGATTAATTATTACACTGCAAAAATCGAATGCCCATGTTAGTATACTTTAGGCAGAATTCCAGCCAGTTTTTCAATCATACAATTTGTACCTATTGTCTACTATTATGCCAAAAATTTTATTGAGCGCACAAATTTATACTATAATAAAATTGTAAAAGCAAAAATATATTTTCCCAAAAACCAGTCAGAGGGACTAAGGACAAGCAACTTAAAATAAAATCTAGCGATTATTTCATATCTTTCACTCTATTTTTCTGATATAAGTATAACTCAAGAATTGCTATAATTTATTGGATACATATTTCAAAATTGTATTCCTATTGTATGTTACTTTCATTATAATAATAAAAATATATCCAAATCCATCACTTGCACATTTATAAGGAAATAAAATATTTAGTCCCTTTTTGTGGGTTAAATATTGGCAAGTTTATTTTTGGCTAAGTGGGAGTTGTTCATGAAGATCGATAATGTGGAAATGGAAAAAAAAAACACTAAACAAAGTATAATCAACCAGAGATAAAAGTTTACACCCTGTAGGTACCTGTACGGCACGCGTACGAAGCCACAAACGAATCAGCTATGAATAAAAAAGTGCCTTTCCATTTTTATCCCAGGTTACACTATTGCGCACTAGCATATTTTATGCAGCATGCGCATCTCTTGCCTGACATTATAGTTAATACAAAGTTTTTTAGACGTGGACTATTATGAGCATGGACATCATAGGGTGAGTGAGATACCAAGGGAGTGGTCTTGGTTTAAACATAGCACGAGCTTGAACAAGGAGAGAGTAAAATTGAAATCGGATAACTTCTTACGCCGTGCGTGAATTAGTATATAACAACATGTACTCTACGAGAATAAAGAAGACATATTTTAAATGACAGCAGCTGCTTCATTACCATAATACCAGTGAGAGTGAAGCAATATTACTGTACCCTGGTAATTGAGCGAGATGACAAGAAAGTGGCTATTTGACATGCGAAAATAGATCATAATATCGGCCAATCTCATATGTCACTACAGAGAAAATGCAGTGTACCTAATGGTCATCATTTAGAAATCTCTTTACACAGTGAATCACATAAGAATTATTGTTTTGTTATATTTAATGGTAATAACAATAATATATATCTACACTAATATTATAAATCGGAAATATTTGTATGTTCGTAACGGATGAACCCAAAAACTACAAGACCAATTTCAATAATTCTTTCACCATTTGCATTCTACATTATCCCTGAGTACCATAGGCTGATATAAGTTTTCATTCTAAGAAGGAAAAATAGGGATTCGTACGAAAACTTCATCATGTAACCGTACGAAGCCGAAACGGACCGCCGGTATTTAATATATATATCAGTAATCAGGTTACCATAGGACAGGCTTTGCCTAGTTTGGGACCTGAAGACCTTGTGTGAATGTTAACAAATAAATAAATATATAGAAATCACCTGGTCAAAGACTTCTGCCAGATTTTTTTACATTATACTCCACAGGAGTTCTGTTAAAGTAAAAACGAGCGTTACGAGCGCGACCGCGATGTTTCTTACGTCACCTTCGGGTCTAGACAGGACGCGTCGATTCTCTTTCTCTAAACGCTAACGATGGATATTCGTTCTTGTTGTTCACGTGGTATATAGCTTTAGTGTCAATAACATTCATTTTGTTTCATTTCTCTAGCGCTAACGCTTGTAGAATGTTAATAGGTCCACTTGTCTCTTAGGCATATATTTATAGAGCTTAATTAAGTTATGCTCAAACAAACTTTTCCAACGAAATGCCTAGTAAATGTTCAGGTTTATCATATTATGTTAAGTTGTGTGAGTAGTCTTAAAACGCGTTATTTCGTTGGGCATAAATAAAGGGTGAAAGTGTTTCCTATCATTATCGACCATATTTTGTACGTTTATTCAATTTTTTTATTGAATTAGGCATCCACAGCACACAAACTATAAATTCTCTATACTGCAGTTTTACTAGGTGGTCTGGTATATTCAGCTTTTATAAGTTACGAGACAACCACGTTAGCATTTTGATAGTGATTCCTTCTTCTACCTCAGACTTGCACTACTTTACACTACAACTAAAACGTATACTTACTGTAAATAAAACTGTCGCGTTTGTCAAATAATTAATATGTATATAATACATATAACTAAATAAATAATAAAAATAAATACTTCAGAAATATTGTAATCTCTGGCTCAGAAATTAAGATGGGTAATGCAATTATAAAATGAAAATAGGTATATAGTATGTATTAAATAATGCAATGTATACTTTCAAATTAATTTATTATAATAAATAGTAATAAAAGTTATTCAAGTATTGAACATTGGGATACATTTAATGTACACAGTTAATAACTGTGTACCCTGTCGGTACACAAATAGTTAAATCTGTCAGTTGCAAATAACCTTACCTTAATTAACCTTATCGTTATTATATCTTATCGTTCATCCTCATCTGATTATTATGAAAGTGAATGAAATTAAAGTACAATTTCATCTAGCAGTTTTACTTTGGTTAGAATATTTAAATCACAAATTGATAATCGATATAACGCTAACATTATAGTGAACCGGCAACCATTCACGTAAAATTGATATAGTCGTTATTCCTTGACCGGTGATCGGGCAGTATATTATAGATGCCATTCGAATGGAAAGCGGCGGGCGCTCTCGATGAGTATGGGTAAGCGGCATCGCCCTCAATGAGTATGAGCGAACGGTGGCGTCGCTCTCAAAGTGTATGGGTAAGCGGCGTCGCTCTCAATAAGTATGAGTTAATGGCGTCGCTCTCAATAAGTATGAGTGAACGGCGTCGCTTTCGATAAGTATGAGTGAACGGCGTCGCTCTCGATGAGTATGGATAAGCGGTGTCGCTCTCAATAAGTATGAGTGAACTGCGTCGCTCTCAATAAACATTAGTTATAGCTTTTTAAAATAGCGAATCTCATCCAGTATGTATTTTCAAATAACGTAATGAAAACCATCTACTTTTCAAGAACTCTTTAAACGTAACATAGTGCAACCTAATAAAAACGTTGGACTCCATTACAGAACAGTTACTGTCACCAGCTAACGCCAACGTCACAGGCTCCTTACGCAATCGTCTCTGTCTCTCTAATACAGACGAGCTATATTCATCTCGTTATACGTTGCCCGTCGTCACTGTTGTGAAATGAAAATAGTTTGAAAACCTGCAATCGTTGCGTAGACGAGTAGATATAGTTTAGTAACTATCTATGTTATATAGCGCTCACGTCTAATAAGGTGAGGATGGGTGAGCGACATCGCTCCTATAAATATGGCTGAATTACAAGTTGCGGCCCGCGATAAAACTATCTTTTGCAAAAACGTGAGTAATTGCCGATTTACTACATATTTAATTATTAGTACTCATGGTAGATTTTATGATAATATATTACTAACGACTATATATCGAAAGTCCACATATACTGATGTAGAAGTACTTCCATACTAGGGCTTGAGCTCCGTATCTCCGGTTTTGTTGTAAATAGTTCAGAAAGATTACAAGATCATTATTTTAAAACAGTACTATTGCGTACAAAAACGGAGTTATGATTTTCAAATAGCTTCACAATCAAGCGACTCACAAATAGGTACCGAATTTTGAACGTTTCTCAGGCTCAAATTATTATTTTACGTAAAAATATATTATCTCAGTGTCGATCACAAGCGTGTAAAGTGCTAAATTTGCGAAAAAAAATTATTTTCAATCGCTTATATAATATGAAACATTTCAGCTGCTGGAGTTGAATGCTGATCATCGTAAACCAGACCGCGCAATGGAAAATTATTCCGAATTTTAAGGACTAAAAATCTTACTTAGGTTAATTAGTATAAACATCTGAACGAACTAATATAACTATCGTTACAATGGGATTTAGTCAAAGCACTTAACATAATTACCTATTAAATTATGATAAGATTAAATTATATACCTATACTTCGAACCTTACCGACGTACACGTGTATGCATTTATCAGGTCATTGACCTAGATCCTCTGTAATTTTCCTAAAGTATTTTGTAACAATGTATTGAATACTGATGAACTTCCAATAGTGGCTATGATACATTTTAGATAAATGATTTCCACGAAATCTTTGGGCCGCGACAGCGGAAAGGTTGAAGCAAATTTTGCAGTGAAAATTGTACTAGGTTTAAAATGTCAACGCTATGCCATTCTATTATGGCTAGAATATTTTATATATATTCTTTGGATGTCTAATACAAATTGCTGCGAAAGTAGAATTTTCAAGATTCACTTGACCGTACTGGCCTTAAATAGTGCTTCTTTAGCTTGCAACAGAGAGAAAGTGACTAAACAAAGAGAAGTGACGTTTATGTTCCAAAATCAGCATTAGGAAAGTGTTGCCAGCTGTTTTCCATAATGCCATTTTTACTTCATTAATAACTATTACATAGTCCTTAGTTTCTCAACGTGTAAGTGAATTATATAAATATTTAAGACGAAACATTCAACAACATTTTGGTAAACACCAACTCAAACACAATTACACTAGTTGTGATAATTACTTAAATGATTATTTAGCCATTCTTTCCCCACTGCAAATAGGCCTGTGCCGTAACATGTCTTTCTTCAAAATTTTCTATCACTGCCATCACATTTTATTTCTTAAATGATGACACTGACATGCGTTATAAAGATGGATTACTACCTAGGTCTACTAGGTCTCGAAACATTCTATTCCTTATATATATACCCTAATTATCTGTGCTTAGCTCTCAACAATTTATATAAGTACCCAAATTATCCTAAGAATCATTTCAATGTAACTAAATCTAATCGTTTATATTATTAGCCAATGCAAATGAGAAGGACAAAGTTCTAGATATGAGAGAGAGGATGATTTTAACGAATTTATTCTACAGTTTCCATAAAATATTTATAGTTCATTGCGGACAAATTCACAGAATTGTGTGCCTTATATAAAATACCACAGAAGTATAACCCTATAGAGCCGCAACCACTTGATCTAGCTGCCTAAATGAACACGATATTATCTAATACTTTCTACACAACAGTTTCAAAGTTATACTTTTCACAGCTATCGTGTTGTGTGAGCGCGTTGGTAAGTCCATTCTACGACGGAGATCTGTCAAACGGCCAGGCGACCGTCCTGCATAGGCGATGGGAGCAGCGAACTATAAAATATTAATAATATTACCTCTGTTGCGATTTTTATCGACTATTGTATCGATACAGAGACGGCACAACACTAACAACATCAACATGCAAACTATTAAAAAATACTACATTTTAAATGCGATTATGTATATATGTGAATAAAGAGAATAGAACGCAAGTGAGAACTATATAATTTCAAAGAGCAACTAATTTTATGTGTCTTTTTTATTATTCAAATAATATAATAAGTATGCAAGGTCAGTATGGAGGTATAGAGAGAGTACCTACACATTAAAAATCGTAATAAATGACTAAAATAAAAGCGATGATTGAGCGTTATCATTGGTATAACTTCTCGATAACGATACTGAATATTGGTATCGATATCTTTGATTTTGGGTATTTAATAACGTTGCGTTTGAGAAAATGTCAATGTAAATGATTAATATCGAGTTTTATGTATTTAGGCCCAGTTTCAGGCGGCGCGATTACGAATGACGTTTTTCACGAATTTAATAACGTTGCGTTTGAGAAAATGTCAATGTAAATGATTAATATCGAGTTTTATGTATTTAGGCTCAGTTTCAGGCGGCGCGATTACGAATGAACCAGGACTTGCGGGTAGGTAACTAACTAACGTACCCTCTTTCGTACGTGTTTATGCGTAGCCATACCACTAGTACCTACTACTGTTTCTCACATTACTTTGGGGCTTAAAATATAAAAAAAAATACTTTTGGAATTTACATAAACGTACTACTTCCAGTCTTCCAGATATTCAACAATTATTGAAATGATGAGTCTATTGTCACTATTAAATTTTTTGTACTTGGTAATTTCTATTAGCGTCCTAGACGCCTTGGCCAGTGGCGTGTTTTGTTTAGAATTCCTCAAAGTACAGGTTTCTAATATATTCTGATATATATATAATATATCCAGCACGAGTGACTATTTGTATCAGTGTTTTTTTTTAAACGTAATACATCTACTCGTCACATACCAGAAGGTGCAGCAGCACTTTCTGAGGATCGGAAATCATACTGCGCTCGCCAACCCGCCTGCCAAGCGTGGCGAGTACTGGCAAATCCCCCCTATATGGGGGAGGCATGACAAGCAGTGGACGTCCTAAGACTTAAAAAAAAAGTCTACTCGTAATACCATGTATTAGAATTCTCGTCATATTCATTATTATGTGTATTTAATAAAACAAATTTAGGTATTAATGGCTATCAAGGTGTATTTTGGAGACTTCCCCTTTACCAAAAGTTTGCTAGCCTGGAGTTTAGTTTTATTTAATCTATATTTTTTTCTGTTTTGGCATATCTAAAGAATTATTTAGAGGTTTTAGGGTAGGGCTGAGCTGTAGGCTACTACCGGGGTCACAGGTGGTGGATAGTGAAAGGCCATTAGATATAATGGCCAGCTGCGAATATAATGAATAAGCAGTCCCCAACCACACAGCGGCAACAGCTATCAGGATGTAGTGGGAAGACTCCTTGAAAAGAGGACTTACCCATAAAATGCTACAGATGTCTTATGACGGCTTTGTGACATGGCGAGACAGTGCCGCCAGTAAATAAGCACTAATCTTTCCTGTTGACGGGCAGCTGCGTGGACAGTAGGATATGGAGTGGAAATCATGTGGATATAAACAGTCCTTATCTATTATGGCAAACTTAGTAGCCAACAGCGATGCGGAAGGCAAAGGGAAAACCACCGCATAAGAATTTCCCAGGAAAATCATTATGGCTGTACAACAAAAAACAATGGCCCTCAGTAACCGGCAGGCCTTAAATGGCCAGAGGGTGCTAAGAATCTCCGGGGCGGCCATAAAGATTGCTACATGGAACGTGCAAAGCATGTTTAGAGAAGAAAAATATAGAAACCTAGAACTGGAAATGGAGCGTTTAGGAATAGATATCTTGGGTGTATCCGAGGCTAGATGGAAAGGAAGAGGCGTCAAAGAAACGGAAAAGTTTGTGACATATTTCAGCGGAAATGACGATAAACATCACAGAAATGGAGTTGCTGTCATTGTAAGGAAAGAACTAAAAGGAGCTGTAATAAACTTCCTTCCGCTGTCTGACCGTATAATTCTAATACAGTTACAATCCAAACCAATAAATGTTAACATAATACAAGTATATGCACCCACTTGTGACTACAACGATTTAATTATAGACACTTTTTATGATACCATCAAAAGCACATTAACAAATTTAAAGAAATACGAATTAAACATAATTATGGGTGATTTTAATGCTAAAATAGGGGAAGGAAAAGTCACTGACGTTGTGGGAAACTATGGGCTTGGTGTGCGTAATGACCGTGGAGACCGTTTGATCCAATTTTGTCAAGAAGAATCTTTAGTGGCTACAAATACTTTCTTTAAATTACATCCACGACGGTTGTATACATGGAAAGCGCCTTCTGACACGCCATCTCATATAGTCAGAAACCAAATAGAATTCATATTGGTCAACAAGCGTTTTCGTAATTGCTTCACTGCTGTCAAGACATACCCCGGTGCAGACATAGGCTCAGACCACAATCCGCTTGTAGGGACCCTCGCAATAAGGTTAAAGAAAATTGCGTTGCCTAAATTCAGACCTAAGATGGATGTAGGTCAACTTAAAGATCCCGAAAAAAGACAAAAGCTGCACCTTAGATTGAATAGTCGTATATATAAATTGCAGCAGGAAGAGCAGATAACACAAAATGCTCCCGATCAATTATGGAAGAAACTGAGAGAGATAGTAGTACAAGCAGGTGAAAATGTATTAACACCATGCGCTAAAAAGAGAACAAAGGACTTTATCACTTCTGAAATATTAGATCTAATGACACAAAGAAGGCTTAGCAAAAACCTGGATCAACAAAAATACAAAGAACTCCATAAAGAGATTAAACGCAAATGTATTGTGGCTAAAGACGCATGGGTTAATGCGCAGTGTACTGAGGTGGAGATGCTCCAGGCCAAACATGATTCTTTCAACATGTACAAGAAGGTTAATGAAATCGTTGGCCTCAAAAGAAAATCGAACCTGAGTACTCTACTTGATAGATATGGGAATTATACTACGAGTATTGAGGAAAAGCTGAAAGTATGGAAGGATTATATCGGGGAATTGTTTTACGACCAGAGACAGGATATTTTCCCAATACAGCAGAATATGTCTGGACCACAAATTACTAAGGATGAAATCTCATATGCAATAAAATCTGCTAAAAGTGGTAAAGCAGTTGGTCCTGACGAAATACCTATTGACATAATAAAATTGTTAGATCATGAAAACTTGGATATCCTCGTCCAACTGTTTAATGGTATTTATAACAATGGAAGTATCCCTAAGGACTGGCTTCACTCTACCTTTGTTACGATTCCAAAGTTGTGTAATGCTCAACGATGCAGTGACTACCGCACAATATCCCTTATGAGCCATGTTCTTAAAATATTTCTAAAAATCATACATAGAAGAATATACCGCAAGTGTGAAAACAACATCTCGGACACTCAATTTGGTTTTAGAAGTGGATTAGGAACACGTGATGCACTGTTCGGATACCAAGTTCTGATGCAACGTTGCTGGGATATTAATCAAAATGCGTTTATTTGTTTCATAGACTACGAAAAGGCATTTGACCGAGTGAAACATGTCACACTGATTAATATTTTAATGCGAATAGGACTTGATGCCAAAGACATATCAATTATCAAAAACCTGTACTGGCAGCAAACAGCGAATGTACGTGTTGACAACCAACTCACGGTTGATGTCGAAATAATGCGAGGAGTAAGACAAGGATGTGTGCTGTCACCAATATTATTCAATCTTTATGCTGAGGAAGTTTTTTCAATAGCTCTTGAAGAGGCAACTGAAGGTATAATAATAAATGGGAGACCCCTCAATAATATAAGGTATGCTGATGATACTTTACTCCTGGCAAGCTCGATAGAAGATCTGCAGAGCTTATTAAATCGTATAGAAGCCAGCAGCTCCTTGTATGGTATTAATATTAACATCAAAAAGACAAAGTATATGGTTGTTAGTCGAACACAAACACCTTACGTTCTCCGTATAAAGGATCAAGTCATTGATAGGGTTAATTCGTTTAAGTACTTGGGCTGCATAGTTAATGAAAAAGAAGACCATAGTACAGAAGTAAAGTGTCGCATAGAACAGGCTCGGCGAGCATTTAGTAAACTTTCTCATCTTCTCTGTAACCGGAATCTCAAACTCCCTACACGGTGCCGGCTAGTACGGTGCTACATATTTTCCATTCTTCTATACGGAGTAGAAGCCTGGACTCTAACCGGGAACATGTGTAAAAGGTTGGAAGCATTTGAAATGTGGATATATAGGAGAATGCTAAAAATATCATGGACGGATAGAGTAAAAAATAGAACGGTTTTAGAAAAAATGAGTAAAGATTTAGAATTATTAAAAACTATAAAAACTAGAAAATTGCAATATCTTGGACACATCATGCGAAACGACAAATACAGCCTCTTGCAACTTATAATCCAAGGAAAAATACAAGGCCATAGACCACCTGGCCGCAGACGCACCTCCTGGCTGAAAAATCTGAGAGACTGGTTTGGGTTGAGTACCAGATCCCTATTCCGGGCGGCAGTCTCCAAGGTTAAAATTGCCCTAATGATCGCCGACCTCCGTTAGGGGATGGCACAAGAAGAAGAAGAAGAAAGAATTATTAATACATGTTATTTAAATTCTGTGAAAACAGTTATTAAACGAAAAGTGCATAACAAAAAATGGAAAAATGAGACTATGTTGCAGGACTTGCAGGGGAATAGCTACTAGATAGATATTTGTGTCCTACTTACTAATATCAGAAAAGTGTCTACGTGTCGTACTTTAAACATGTGAATAGAAATACTACAATAATTAATTTTCATTTCGTACACAAAAACTTCAAGCCGTGTTCATGTTAAGACATTAGGACATGTTTGCTAGTTTGCTAAATTGTGACCAGCACACAATCTAACGTAAAACACAACGATATTATAAAAAAGGAGATGGAGCAACAGTTCCTCGAACGTGAACGCAATAAATTAGGTTCATGCACGCCATGAACCTAAAACCGTTCATGCCAGTTGCTTTAGTCTCAATCGGGCCGGCAGTTGTACAGCACGTATTGTTTTCACAAAATACACAAAAATATAGCTCATGTTGTAGTCGTAGTTCACTTTTAAGTTATACGATCTTAGAGCGTGCCCCACCTTTCTTTTTTAATAATATAATTTTTACAACACTAAGGTGACCATGACAATGAGGCGATAGTAACAAAAGATCTGCAGTTATTCTACTCGTGCTGGGCAAGTCTACTCCACTAACCCGCACTCTAAAGCTTCCAGGTTCCATCCCGCAGGTCTTTGGTTACCAGGGTTAGAACATAACGACTCTGATCTGGAGCCCATGTTTCTTTGACGGCACAGGTATGGCGTGACAGCTGGCGACGGTGTACTGTGCTCCTGGAATGACAAGCAATTCAGTTAGGCATAGCGTAGCTTCCAAATGTCAGCATTACAGATTTGGACTTAAATGCTTTATCTCTGACATGTCACAGGTGTTAGATACATAGAAACCTTCGGGATTTCATTGAAATAGGTCCAAATTCACACATTAAAAAAAAATAGTTTTCGTTAATAGTGTGTTATACTAGTTTTAGAAAACAAACCCAATTAGTTTACTAAGTATTACATATTTCATATTAAATTAGTTTTTTTACTGTTTTAATCGCTTTTATTTAACAATACATTTTTTTAAGCTACCGTCAACAGCTACTTATGTAAAAGACACGTTGGTAGTAAGAATAAGTAAGAATGTTAATAAATAAATATAAACAAGGTGTTACTGATCACCGTAAACTGAAACAGATTGAAAATCAGTGACTTAGACTTTAGCATATGACTATGCTGAGTCGGGACCCATATTCATGACACTCAAAACATCATTCTTATTTGTTCCATTTTCTATATTGGTCTTCTGTGTATCTCTTGTACTACACCTAAGACCGCATCGTCACTTAACAGCAAGTGAGATAGCGCAGCGGTCAGACGTAAGCTTATAACCTTTAAAAACAGGTGTGTTGTGGCAGTCTTGAATAAATGTGTCTTCTTTTTTCTAACTAATAAAAAAACAATTAAACAATTCGAAGAACATTAATTTGCGTCAAATGATACGTTTCTTGATTATGTCATCAATATGAAGTCTCTCGCAATATCAAGCGCATTGATAAATTGGTGAATCAATGATGTACGTACAATTTTAAATTTTACAGTATTTCATTTACCAAAATTATTCATTTACTAAAAGTAGACTAAATTATAATCATAATTTAATAATAAATAATGATAACCTGAGCTACGTCTATTATGAAGTTCTATGTTTTATTTAGTTTCTATAAAAGAATGCTAACTTTCTTGTGTACTAGCTACTTTTCTAAGCAATGAGAAGCCACAGGCAAAGCTGAATTCAGGTGGCGCTACCATCGCTGGTGCCAAGTCAAATTATGGCTTCATCAGTGAAGAGAGTGACGATCAGTGTGGTATGTGCAATATCAACCGAACAACTTCTCCTTTAGCGGGAAAAAGCCAAAATTGATAAAACAGTACTGTAGTAGTAAATAGTAGTATCAATATTGTTTAGGTTATAGCCCTATAAAGGTTGTATTAAAAAAAAAAAAAAACACTGGAATAACAGGAGAATTTTTTGCTGATATTTTCACTCAACAAACAGCTATTCTGCTCTACCTGGCGGAATAGTCTCTGTGCCTTCCCATTGATGAAAATAACTACAAACATACATAGAACATTTTTACCTCCAGCGTAGACATTTGACTGGACAACTCATTTGACAGGACCAGGTAGTAAGTCTATTTCTTGACGTATCGACATATCCACAATATTCGAATACTTACGCCGACCGACTACACTTCTCACAAACTTTGAAATTCTGTTTCTTTTCCTACGGAGGAATGACATATGTCCAGGGAGAAATTATAGTTCTGTTTAGGTCTTATTTAAAAGCACTCCGTCTCTCTCTCCTACCCTTAACACACGCAGTGTATCTCATTCGTCATAGTGTTCATATCATTCATTTTATTCTACAAGTATCCATCAATTTATTCATACCCGCCAATGATGTTTTACTAAAGATGACGTATATTCATACTGCGCGGTGTTCAGATTTTGTTCCTTTACGACATAAACATGCTTACTGCGACAGATAATACGGTACAAATAATATAGAAAAGGCTATATGTTTAGACTTGCGCTTGAAATACGCGTCGCAATGAAAATTACTACAATTGACTTAATTTTGCCGCCTCAGTTTCCGCGCGATTGTGCGACATCTACCTCATTTACACATATAATATCATTAATACTCGCATACTTTCATCCACTCTTACTCAAAAACTCTCAAAATTATGTATCTTGCATGGCGGTGGCACTTGCGATTGCCTAATGTCAGGTAATGTTCTACGCTTTAGTCTTAATCATTTAACTGCTCTGAATTACTGATACCCTCCTCATAACGCACCCAAAGATTGTCCTTTCCTTCATGCTTATTGCTATTTGGGAGCTCATGGAGTCGTAACTTTGTACCTTTATATTATCGTCTCGAAAATTATACCTAGGCTGTACCGATAACTATTAGGCACAGAATAAAATACATCCTCTTTATTCCTGAAAGTTCTTTTAATTTCCCTACATTTTTTGGAACCGCCCAAACAAATAAAAATTTTTGATCTTGCAGGACACCTTTACAAGAGGCAACTTGGCAGATGTTTCTTTATCATCATCTCAGCCATAGGACGTCCACAGCTGGACATATGTTTCCCATATTATCGGCAGATATTTAGGGACATGGTGATTTACCATTTCCCTAAATATTTGCAAATCTGTAAACGTAAAAGCGATTGATTATGTACAGATAACAACGGGAATACATCTCTCCAGCGTTAATTATGTTTAATACTTTTACGAGCCATAGTGATAGGTAGATTTTTTATTCGTTTATCAACAAAAGGCATACTCTTATTGTATTCTAAACCTAATTTCAGACCATTCGAGGAATAACTACATATTAGTTCGACATTTACCTCCAGTGTTGACATTTCGCAAGTAATTTGCCGGGGTACATAAGGGACTCCATTGAATATTGATGTTCTGTACCTAACAACGATCCATTAAAGGCCACGACAATTTTCCACATTGTCAACATTGTTGTCAATTGGTAAATAAACAATTCTTGGTGATTATTTTATTTACCGATTGGAAATGAAAAGCTACAGAATACAATGTTTCAGAAGTAGAATTTTAGTCGGCAACTGACCCGTGGCATGTACTACACGAACATGAATCTTTTTATCTAAAATGGACCATGGGCCCATGCACACGGTCCATTTTAGATAAAAGGATTCATCGAAATTATCTGCTTTCCGGCAGACAAGAATTGAATATATAGACCAGGGTCGATAATTTTTAAAAACAAAAAAAATAATAGTAGGATAAAACCCATTAGAAAAGGAGGAGAATATTATAAAAGTGAAAGGAAAAATAATTTACGGGCGATCTGAGGTCGGGAAGGGGATGGGGGTGAGTTTTTAAGGGTAAAAAATGGTTTTTCTCGATTTCCGGCAAAACTAAAAGTTCTATGGAAAAAAGTCAGATGGCAAAGTTGTAGGTAATAAAAAGATCTAAAACTTTTGTATACACACTTTTTTCACATAACCTCAAAATTTATGTGAAAAATTAAAAAATCCAAGTTTTTAGTTTTTTATTTTTATCTTTATTAAAAATAATTTTTTTTTCACGAAATTTTGTTCAAACATACCTTTTTATGTCCCAAATACGCTGTAATTTATTTGATTAAAAATATTTATTTTTTCACCTTATTTTGAATAAATATCGAAAAAGCACCCTAATTTTCAATCGAAAATTCACCCGTCAAAATATCAGCTTTTTTCAAAAAGTTGGTATGTTTTTTGTTCGTTGAAATCTCTACTTTCCGATGGTGAAAAATAACATATATGTTACCATAGTAAATCTTCTCAGAAAATGCAAATAAACTTTTGGAATCTACATAGCAAGGTACATACTGACTATATTTTAATCTGTATCAATCAGCTCTAAATTTGAAATAATAGTGTTTTCTGTTATATTTTTAAGGTTATATTACGTCAAACATACTATTTATAACAAAAAACACTATTATTTAAAATTTAGAGCTGATTGATACAGATTAAAATATAGTTAGTATGTAGCTTGCTATGTAGATTCCAAAAGTTTATTTGCATTTTCTGAGAAGATTTACTATGGTAACATATTTTTTTTTTCACCATCGGAAAGTAGAGATTTCAACGAATAAAAAACATACCAACTTTTTGAAAAAAGCTGATATTTTGATGGGTGAATTTTCGATTGAAAATTAGGGTGCTTTTTCTATATCTATTCAAAATAAGGTGAAAAAATAAATATTTTTAATCAAATAAATTACAGCGTATTTGGGACATAAAAAGGTATGTTTTCACCAAATTTCGTGAAAAAAAAAAATTTTTAAGAAAGATAAAAATAAAAAACTAAAAACTTGTATTTTTGAATTTTTTACATAAATTTTGAGGTTATGTGAAAAAAGTGTTTATACAAAAGTTTTAGATCTTTTTATTACCTACAACTTTGCCATCTGATTTTTTTCCATAGGACTTTTAGTTTTGCCGGAAATCGAGAAAAACCGTTTTTTACCCTTAAAAACTCACCCCCATCCCCTTCCCGACCTCAGATCGCCCGTAAATTATTTTTCCTGTCATTTTTATAATATTCTCCTCCTTTTCTAATGGGTTTCATCCTACTATTATTTTCTTTTACTTTTTATTATTTTTAAATGCTTCTACCCAGGTCTAATATCACGCAAGCACTGTTTAAAATGTCTTTCTAATAAATTCAATTGATACTCGATTCTTGTATACTGGAAAAAAACCTTAAAAATTCATATTTTATTAATTTGATCTGGACTGCATGTTAATTTCTACGTGTATAAAACTAATATTTTCATTAAACACTATCGAAATCGATATTGTTTAGGGATTACGGTTGATATTGGCTTGTGACAAATTTGAACATTCTATTAGCATTTGAACTAATGACCAATAATAAGACACGAAGTCCGAATCGGGCTACCTTTGCAAGATAACAAGCAAACTAGTTCGACAGATACTCAACGACGTAACAGATAATGAACGTAATTCTTCGACATCCCCGACTGTACTGTGTGTAGTAACAATATATATCCCTAACTGCTCATAACTTGCAATAATACGGCATGAAATTATAACAATACTCACTTAATTTTCCTTTTTAGTTAACACGAAATTAGATGACTAAATGTACCTATACCCGTTATTTATGATTCAGCGGGAAAATCCCTTCCGGTCGTTATGAGAACCTATTTTCACAAATAGTTGTCAAATAAGAAGAAAAACTTGCCCCAAAACGATTCACCAAAAACGATATATTTCATTTTTCTAACTGTCACAAGATAATTCATAAAACTACACTGGCAAGTTTGTAATTAGATAGCAAGTGCCTCGCTTATCTATATGAAAGTTGCTCTTCCATCTAGATGTTTTAGTTTTGTGTGGCTCTGATATGAGCTGGTCTCCCTGACAATGGTTTTCAAATTTCACACAGTCAGTTAATTTCCCTTGCTATAGTATATTTTTATATTCCGTCTTTGCAATATGTGGTCCTGCATGACAGAATCTCTACCGAAGAATTTTACTAATAGGTTAAAAAGTATACAATTTAGGAATAAAGGCTGTTACTAGCTTACTAAAAAACGGCTTCTGAAGATTTTTGGTTTACTCCCAGACGTAAACTATTAAAATTAATGTAAATCTTCAATTCTTTTGAATTTGAAATCAATTACTTTAAGCGAATATTTATTATCAACTAGAAATGAAACTGATGACTCATATTATATACAGGATGCGAAAAAAAAGAATATATCTCGGTGTGCATCTCGGTAATAAGATAAATGACAAGTCTTTTTTTGGAAATGTAGGGGCAAAACTCAATTTACAATTCATTAACATATTTGTACCGTAAATAATTAAGATTATGTATCTAATTTAGGACAGAAATAAATAAAAACCATTTTCTTTCAAAATGTTTACTATTTTTATAAATTTTAGATTAACACAGCCTCGGTTTATATAAAAAATACATCAACAACGATAAACTATATAGATTTATAATAACAATTTTCTAAAATATAAACAAGTCCCTTAATTTGTGGTCAGATTTCGTCGTATATCTTCAAAACACTGTTTTTCTTTTTCGGATTCGATTGGAGTATAACCTCACAGCTTGCCCATCGGATTTCCTTTGGAAAAAGATTTATCGAACCCTTATCGATTCTAAACTGTAAAACTGTAATTGAAAATAAAAAAAATATCGGCTAAATATTAAAAAGAAAATATCATCACAAACCACAGTGACTTGGAATTATGATAAACATAATTATATTCTAACGGAAAATTTAAGTGATAAGTGTTATGTACCAAAAACCAATTACAACATACCTCAATCATAACTCGATTATAACACAAAATATGTAAATGATTACCTATTCTATCATCGGTCAACCAGATATACCACCATTACGCACGAAGCGTTTTGCTTCCACTTTTATAATGCGTACTGCCAGAGAGTGGAACTCACTGCCTGAGTCAGTGTTTCCCGATAGGTACAACCCCGGAGTCTTCAAGTCGCGAGTGAATAGGTTCCTTCTAAGATTGCGTGCCCCACCTTAGACCACGTGGTCGCTTAACATCAGGTGAGACAGTGGTTAAACACAAGCACATGTTTTTTTTTAAAAATAAACCTAATGATTTTATATGTACATGACTATGAGACTATAACTGTTTAAAACTATTTTTTCTTTAACTACCAAGTAGTCAAATAAATTGCACTGAACGTGGAGAATATGGACGCCCATTCATTGTTTATTTGGAATTGTACATTTATAATCATTATAATATATTAATTATTTACAGACGTAAGTACATTACAAACCTTTTATTAGCCTTGCGGTGCGTTCCTCTTTTCGTATTAAATTTAATAACATCGCGGAAATCAAAGTAATATGAAAAATAAAAGGTTTATTTATTTTTAATATTACTTTGATTTCCGCGATTACTTTGCTAAGTAACTATAATTTATATACGTACGATTACGAGGTACATTGATACAATTTTAGGAAATCAAACTTTACATAAATTTCGCGGGTATTTTTTTTTTTTTTATTCATTTATTTCTTAACATTGACACAAGGTCTTCAGGTCCCAAACTAGGCAGAGCCTGTGCTATGGTAACCTGATGACTGATATATATACTTATATACATATACACACCCAGACACTGGTCAAACAGACATGTTACGTTCACATATGTGTGAAAAAAAAAAAAAAAATTATTAACTGATTGTAAATCGACTGAAACTGGCCTCCACGACACGGGCCTTGAGCCTAGTGTGGGGCCGTCATTAATTCTTAAGGACATGTTAGGTTAAGCTGCCTAAATAATCCACTGTAATTCAGATTTAGAAATAAAGGTATTATTATTATTTATTATTATTATTATTATGTTCATGCACACAAATGTTTGACCTGTCCGGGAATCGAACCCGGGACCAGCGGCTCAGAAGGCAGAGTGCTACCAACTGCGCCAACCGGCCAGTCTATATAGGTCTATATACAGGTATAATGACGAAACATTGTCTAGCCAATGTACCTATTTGTTACAATTTATTGGGCTTCGCTTTATTCCAATCTCCATAAAAGCATGAACCACATAAAAAAAATACACAACCAGGTTCTAAACTTATATTTTCAATGTGCACAAAAAAACTATTATGACAATGAATTTTTCTTATAGTACATAACAATATCATCTTTGTAATAGTCTCTTATAAATCTAATAGCTCCTTAATAATTTGCATATGTATTTCAAAAACATGTTATAAAAGTTTTAGATAATGATTGACCGCTGTAAATGCGTAAGATAGGTATAACTAATAGCTTTACACTCATATTCATCATCATCTCAGCCATAGGACGACCACTGCTGAGCATAGGCTTCCCCCAGTGATTTCCACAAGGACCGGTTGGAACCGGCCCGCCCAACCCTTGCCTGCGATCTTAGTCAGGTCGTCTGTCTACCTGGTAAGTGGCCGTCCTATGCTGCGCTTGCCAGTCCGTGGTCTGCATTGGAGAATCTTTCGACCCCCAACGGCCATCGGTTCTTCGAGCTGTGTGCCCTGCCCACTGCCACTGCAACTTGCTAATCCGCTGGGCTATGTCGGTGACTTTTGTTCTGCTACAGATCTCCTCATTTCTGATTCGATCGCGTAGAGAAACTCCGAGCATAGCCCTCGCCATAGCTCATATACAGTCGTGGTCAACTAATTAGGGACATTCAAGATAGTGAAGGGCTATAACCGGTTATGTACATATAAATATAAAACCCTATTGATTTCTCAGCACCTATTATTTGCATAATGTGGTCCGATTATTATGCTATAAATGGCTGTAAATAAAAGATTAAATAAATAGAAAAAGTATTTGATATCAAAGATTAAACATGTATTAAATATTAAGGTACAATTCTGTAGTGGACATTTAATTAAGGACAGTAAAGTATAATGAAAAATACAGTTAAACAAAACTTATAATCTGCAGTGTTATAATATCTTTAACAGCTCTATTTTATTACGTGTAAAATCAGTACCCAGTAGCAAAACCTTTGTTAGTAATTACCGCTTGACACCGATGTGGCATAGACATTATCAGTTTCTGACATGTTTTGACAGGAATGTTTACCCATGCCTCACAAAAAGCTTCATGAAGTTCATCCAAATTTGTATTACGATAAGTGGCAAATTTTTTCTTGATTTCGTGCCAAAGGTGCTCAATTGGGTTGAGGTCCGGGCTATTTGCTGGCCAATCTAGCACCGATACAGACTGACTGGTAAGAAACGACTTGACTGAATGGGCGGTATGTTTCGGGTCGTTATCCTGCTGAAACGTCCATATAATAGGGAGATGCTCCTCAGCATAGGGAAGCATAGTTTCTTCCAATATTGCCTTGTATTGATGTTGGTCTAAGTTACCCTGAACTTTCCTCACAGGTCCCACTCCAAGTCCAGAAAATGAACCCCACATGTTAATGTTTCCACCGCCATGTTTCACCTGTTTTTTTGTGAATCTTGGATTCATTTCCGCTTTTACAGGACGCCGTACATATTGCCTTCCATCTGAAGAAATCAAATTAACCTTGGTCTCATCAGAGAAAAGTACATGTTGCCATTGGGCGTAGGTCCAATGTCCATATTTACGTGCAAACGCCAAACGAGCATTTCTATGTTCTTTCTTCAACAACGGTACTTTGCGAGCCACTCTTCCGAACAACCCTGCTTCTACCAAACGTCGTCGAACGGTCCTCGCAGATACACCGGCTCTTTCGTTTGCCCCAAACACTTCGTGTTTCATTAAAATAGAGCCTAGAAACGGATCTTTCTTAGCTAACCTGGTTATCATTCTATCTTCTATCGGAGTCGTTTTTCTCGATCTTTTTGTTCTGGACACATTTAAAGCTGTGTTATAGCGCTTGAAATGTTGCACTGCATTGCATACCATAGTTTTTGAACAATTTAAATGTTGTGCTATCCTTCGGTATGACCAACCACGCTCGCTCAAACTTCATGATAATTTTTCGTAGTGTTGGATCGCAACTTTTAATCTTGCCCATTTTTCTTCAAAATAATTATCAAAACTTAAAATAAAAAATCTGGATTGCCGCCAAAACGTCCACGAAACAATAAGAAAAGAAACAAAAAAATATTAAAATTCCAATTTTGAAATTAGAACGCAATACCTCAGTGTCCCTAATTAAATGGCCAGCCAGCATTCTTTGAACAAATAGCACTATGATAATTTATCAGCTATACTGTAAAGAGGTTTAATATTTAAGAAGTTGTTATTGTTTGTATAATCGCGCACATAAATGACTAATTACACTTACATGTAAAAGATATGGAATATTGTTAAGACTCGTTGGAAAATAAAAAAATAATTCACAATTTGGCTTAACTAGAGATTGTCCCTAATTAGTTGACCACGACTGTATATATACACTTACAAACACATTGTCTATATTACTTTACATTGTTTTTAACGGGTATGACGTGGTACTTACGCGTAGTCGATATCACGATCGACAATTGTTTCGGCTTCTTCCGGAAGCCTTCATCAGGATCTTGAGTGCGGTACGTTAGTCGTAACGTCCCGTCTCGCACTGAGCGACATGTGCGAGACGGGACGTTACGACTAACGCACCGCACTCAAGATGCTGATGAAGGCTTCCGGAAGAAGCCGAAACAATTGTCGATCGTGATATCGACTACGCGTAAGTACCACATCATACCCGTTAAAAACAGTGTAAAGTAATCATGAACGTGAGTTTTAATACATTGTCTATATTTTTTTGATAATTTGTTAAATGTTACGTTTTTGGTGAATAAAAACTTTTCCAAGTCAATCGTCGTGTCGATTTTTGATCATGCGGTAGTTGTAACAGAAAAAAATATTCTTCTAATATTACGCTAGATATATAGGAATATTAGGAATCAACTTAGACGCAACGCAATATTTTCAAGAGAATTAACAGCAAACAATCGGTTTCGAAATCATTAATGCAATCAATTAGCGAGAACATAAAGTCCTCAGTATTATTTTTATCCTAAAATATAAAATTTTTGAATTTTAAATGCTATCGCATTCAATACAGATATTAGCAATATAAGTTGGTATGATGTTGGTATTACGCAGATAGCAGTTGCCAAGGTAACAGCCAGAGACCATAGTCTCCTATAAAAACTTTCGAAATTAGAGTTTAAATGGATGACTCAGAATTGTAAATCGCAGTCAGTTGACAAGGAAAAGTAGAGGGACATGACAAAAGCGTATGGCACCGCCACAATATAAATATTTCGCTTATGAAATTGGACTATAAATATTGAGTTTGAGTATTTGCTCAGCACTTCCTAGCAGAGGTCGCGAGAAGTAACACAAAGCACGGCATGAGATACTTATGTGAAAATAGTGTTATTAATACTTATGTGAAAATAGTGTTATAGGTAAATACTATTTGGATAACAATAAAATGGCTCGTTTATCATTTACAGCGGTCAAGCCATACATAATCAATGATAGTACCAACCTGTTGGTTCGGGCCGCAACACGTCGCGTTGTGACAAAGGTCGTTAGGCGGGCAGTGCAACGCGCAAGGCGCCTCCGCTGACGCGCTTATTATCTAAATTCCAGAAAAAATATAGGTTAGAAACATAGCATATTTGACTAATTTTAAGTCGCACCGTAGTTATAGACCGACCGCTTTAATGAGTCTCCGCCCGCGGGGTACAGGAACGCGGAGGGAAACAGGGAGCGAGAAAGGTGCGGGCGGCGGGCGCATTCTTGTCACTTATGTTATGTACCACGCTACGAGCGCCGCTGTCGTTGTTGTCATACCGTCGCGTCCCTGTACCCCGCAGGCGAGGACTCATTAAAGCGGTTTACCTATAGATACACACTTCACGTTCGGATATAAGAATTATACATATTATGCCAACGGCTCACAAAATACAATACATATTATGTAACAACGCTATCAATTTCATGTTTCGTATAGATAAAGGTATTATTAGACTATATTTTCAAATGCATGTCATAGTACGCTTTTTCAGACCGGCCCTAATTCTGTTAATCCCACGAACTAGCTAAAACTCACTAAAATTCTTCAAGTTGAAATAGTTCATATTCTATTTACCCTAAAATTCAAGTTCGTATAACTCCATACAACGCTCTCACTAATATTAGATGAGTTTTATTTCATTGCTGGCCAATTGCGGGTAGTTTTAGTAGGCACCAAATAAGTGGCGACTTAATTTCGCTAAAACTACCCGCAAATTTAATAAATACATTAAATTTTAGTGATGTTATTGATAAGTCTCATACCAATTTAGACTTTATCGTAACCGTATAAGAACTGATTTAGTTTTCCAAAATTTTAGTTTAGTTCAGTTGAATAAG
This sequence comes from Apeira syringaria, assembly GCA_934044485.1. Classification (NCBI taxonomy): domain Eukaryota; kingdom Metazoa; phylum Arthropoda; class Insecta; order Lepidoptera; family Geometridae; genus Apeira; species Apeira syringaria. Next base: position 16,865,706 of record OW203662.1, on the reverse strand, counting down.
CGAATCACTACCATTATGTGCTATTTTAAATGTTTTATCTTTTAAAGCAATAATTCACAATGAAATATTATTATAGTTTCAAGAAGTCTTTTGTATTTGTAGGTTGTGAGGTTACAAAATGATCTTTAGCGTCTGCTTCCAGTAGGTTTAATTGTAAGGTAATGAGGGTACACGATGTCACATAGATATCGAATGCAAGTAGGTACTATGCTTCCTTTCCACGCCTTATCAGCGTTATAAGAAATTGTACGACAGCATCTACAATGTATTGTTTATTGTTATCTCACACCATTATAGATATCGTTTATCTACCGGATTGATCTATAACACTTCACAGATAGCAACCACTTTCGTTTGGCTATTACACTTATTATTATTATAAGTCTTAGGTCTCGAGATAAGTTTGTAAAGCGTTCCTGTTACGAATATGTTCCGTTACATTGTATATAGATTAGCAATACTTGACTTGACCCCTTTTACTTTGTGACCCCCCTTTTACTTTGTGACCTAGTTTAAATGTTCTGCCAATGCAACCGCCATTTTACTGACTGACATTCGAAATATGAAATCAATCACGTACCTCATTGCCACCTAGTGGCAACTCGACGAACTCCGGTTGTATCGTCGTGGAGTGAATACCTTCGTTGTGGAAGAACTCTTTGACTTTTTCCGCAATTTTCATGTACTCTGATAGGTTTCTACATCTGTAACAATGTTATATTCATTAAATTACATTAAATAGATTATTGTTTTAATTGTAATGTTAAAATTTATATGTTAAATAAAGCATACATAATTATATCAATCACACTAAATATGTACCTTTGTCCAAGGATATTTAGTGTGTTTGATGTGTGGTTTATTTGTCATAATGATATGAAAAATAACTCGGATATTTTATGAGATTAACTATTGGAATTTGCCAAAGCCCTTGAAACTGAACGGAGTTTATCAAACTTATTTCTTCTACCGTCCACTTTGAAAATTAATGTTTTTTCAGCGCTTTTCAATTTTTTTACTTTAATATATTATATACCAGTGTTGCCAATTACAGTGTGATATATCATATTACCACCTACTAGGCCTTCAGAGCCCACAAGAGTGCGTTATCGTTAACTTTGAGAAAGACTGAACAAAACATCATAAATAGTGAAATAAGGAATTTTCCAACATGATGAGTGAAACTTAGACCAATGAAAAATTACTAATTTCAAGTGGCTAACATCGCCGTATGGGTGATTAGCCACTTAGAATTAGAATACTTTCGGAAAAGAAACGCTTGCACCTAAACACAACAAACAATCGCCTAATCTCGTATCGTTCACAAAGGATTCATAACAAAGTCCCTACATAAGCCGGCAACAAAGTTGCTCTGTTGTTTTGCTACCATGCTTATCATGGCTCACTTATACAACCTATTTCATTTCAATACTTTGACGGAATAGAAGAATTAAAAAGTTGAATGGCGATATTTGTATATCACAATGTGATGGTTGAATTAGTTCTATGAAAATACTTGATTTAGACACTAACTATGAACTATAATAATAATATGGGACAACATTTACACAAGGTCTTCAGGTCCCAAACTAAGCAGAGCCTAGTACCATGGTAACCTGATGACTGATATATATACTTATATACATACACACACCCAGACCCAGGTCAGACATGTTATTACACACAAATGTTTGACCTGTCCGGGAATCGAACCCGGGACCAGCGGCTCAGAAGGCAGAGTGCTACCAACTGCGCCAACCGACCAGTCAACTATAGTGCTAGCTTAGCTGGAAATGATTAAAAACAATGAGGTTAACTACTCTTTTCGCGACCGTAAATACTTTTATATAGATAATGGACCGAACAATGCGCCCCGAACTATTTTTACAGATCAAAAGTGGATGAACCTTCAATGTCACACAAAAATATCAATACCTGGATGACTGAGCACTCTTTACCGCCTTGTATTGAACAAATATCTATATATTTATACATTTTTCTTTTTTATTATATAACATTCACACAAGGTTATTAAATCAAACGGGGCTTGATCGCGAGAAAAACATTTAGTAATTTATTTATCTCGACGTTTCGACCAAGTTGCATTAGTCGTGGTCACGAGAAGACTGGAGACTACCCACTTTTGATATTATTAAACTGTAGGGCTGTAACAACTCTGCAAAAGCACAGGGTTGTCACGACACACAACACTGACAGTATCTTTAGGTTTTTCAGGGTGAAAACCGCCGCGACGCGAACATCTATAAATCACTGGGCTCCAAGATGTAGACAACCTAAAACCATCCTCTCGATTGAAATTTTTATGTTTCCTGATTTCAACCGCTTCGCGTACAATTCTAGGAAAATATGGCGGTCCGTGGAGAGGATTTTAGGGTCGTGTAGTTCAATCCAAAATCAATTGATTCTGATCAAGCCCCGTTTGATTTAATAACAATGTGTTCGAATCGCGAAAGTCTAAAAATTACATTCACACAAGATCTTCAGGTCCCCAAACTAGGCAGAACCTGTGTTATGGTAACCTGATGACTGATATATACACTTATACACACCCATTATAACCATTTATAAGTTATCTTTCGTATAAATCGCATTTTATACACGATTACCTACATCGATTACCTTAAAAATACTTGCTTTATCCCAAGTAAAAATTTTCATCAAATGGATTAAGAGAGGTTAGAGCTGGTTATAATGTACAAATGTACGTTAGCCCCTCAGCTATACGCAATGGAGCTTTTCAGGCAATGCTTTATCTCACTGTGCAATAGCGTGCGAATCGCGAATCAATAATTTTATTACACACTTCTCCAGTGAAGATATCGCAACCAACAACAGCCAAAAATACCGAGTAACTAGCTGCGCCGCGCGGTTTTATATGATTGAATATAATTCATCGAAAACCGATGAATAACGGTTATGATGGTGATGATTAAAATAAGTCTATGTGTTAATCCAAGGTATAAGCTGTCTTCATACCAAAGTTCATCGAAATCGGTGTAGCCGTTTGAGCGTGCATGAGTAACAAACATACACACAAACTTTCGCATTTATAATATTAGTAGGAAGTAGGATTATTGTATTTAATTTAAATTGTAACAACAACGTAGTGTGATAGTCATTGAATCTAATAGTTATTTATTTTTAAAGCTTAATCATTTGTTAATTAGTAAATTTTAAGTTTTCCCAGATTATTATGTAGCAAAATTATTTCACTGTTGGGACAGCTACACTATCTCCGGGTGACATAGGCTATAATATTGTATATGTAATGTTTTTTTTTTTTAAATTAGGAATCCTTACAATTTTTTAATTTTACCCGTGCGGAGCCGGGGCGGACCGCTAATTTGTATTATTTTATATCAACGCGCATCAGGATTTTTCCCGCTCTCTCTGCCTGTAAACACCCGCGAGCCTCTGTAATGTCATTGGCCTTTAAATTGTATAATTTCGCTGAAGCCTTGCATTATGTTGCTTCAATTACTATAAAATATTTTGATTGGAGTGGACAATATTCCTGCACATACAAGCATACCCCAAACAAAGGTACGTATAACTTCGATTGTTATTACAACAACGGACTGCGGTTAAATTATACAATGGATGGAGATAATTCAAAAGATAATGTTAACGCTTTGTTTCCTTCATCAATTGAATTATCATTAACACGTTTACTGGCAAATGGCACCAGGAACAGTTTATATCTAATAATTTAGTTTTTCGGAAATAAATCTGCATCGATAATATTATTTGAGTATAATATCTAATGTATTTTCACGGACATGTTTCTCATTAATAGTAAAGAAAAACAAATGGTTAAGAGAAGTAACGAAATGTAAAATTTTAGATTTCTACGTAATTTAATCCGTAGTCAGAAGCAAAATGGTCAAAATATGCGTACATTTTCTGCAAGGGTGCAAATTGTTGCAAAGCCTTAGGTCAAAAGTTGAAAACTGTTCGGTGCTTCTCAAAAATATAACAAATAAGCCTTATGTACGGATAACAAGCCGGAAAATCAACATATATTTTTGTTTACCGTTATAAGAAAAAATATTAAATTTAAAATACAGCAACAGGGCGCATTTAGATACATTTGGTGAATCGCGAAGTTAGGTGCCCATTTCAGATAAAGATTTCCAGGATTTCCATTGTTCGCAGCAGCAAAAACGTGAGGCTAAAGAATAATGGTTATTTGTTTTACATGTAGGTCAAGTTGATTTTTGGCGTGAGTGCTTGGATTGAAACCTGGAACCTTACTATGGAAGGTTTTAGAACTGCTCGGAACTTGCATGGTTTTTACAAAGATTGTACAAAAGCGATAGTAAGGCCCCTGAGCAGCGTTTAAGTGTTCTAGAATTAACTACCAGCCAAGCGAGTGGTCCAAAAGTAAAACCCTGAGCGTAGCATCCTGACAAGTCCAAACGTAGTCCAGATATGGAACGCTATTTATGTACATCCATCGCAACATTAGTAAATACTGCTTAGATGTAAACGCGACTCTTTCGTTTCCATTTAGTAGGTACCTTCTTTGTCCCAACCTTATATCCACCGTATGATGAACTGTGTACAAAAGGAAAGCTAACGACATCCGGCTTGCAGCTTAAGTGCAAAGCGTTACCGATACAACAAGCTGGGTCTTATTATTCCAGACTAGAAATTCATGTTTTTTTAAGATCAACACAAATTAAGAACAGTATTTATTTCTTTTATTACACTCACACCCCCGCACTATGATTCCCTCTGTCACAGGAGGCGTAATGACTATGATTTGTTAGTGTTTGAATCTGTTCTTGCGCGGCTGTTACTGAAGACAGTGTATACTGGACATTGACCTCTTCTGAAATGGTACCACTGGGATATATTAGTAAAATAAAATTTTTACCAAAAATGGAACCGACTTCAACACTCAAAAGTATGAAATACTTTTGAGTTGTTCATATATATTGTCATTTTACCATATTGTGGTAAAAAAAAATATTTTCACTCTTTTTAGTGACCTTTGTTAATCATGGGGTCAATTGTCATTGTGGTGTAGGTATGTTCACCGATGTCTTCACCCGCTACTATAATATCGTGTAGTATAAGGATTCACGCATTTTTCAGTTTTTGACTTGTAACTCAAAAAGTGCTCGTTCGATTTTGATGAAATTTAAATGGGACCACACCAAGCATCAGCTTTCAAATAAAAAAAGAACGATCAAAATCGGTTTACCCTGTCGGAAGTCATGCGGTATAATATTAGTATAAGTAGATACGGATACTGATACAAAATACTGATCATGAAAGACTATAGATAATTTTTCCCGTTGTCAGTTCATTGACATTGATTCTGGGACAAAGACTAAAATTGGGACTGTGCCAAGGCGCTGTGTTCGTGAAACGTTTCAAAACAACATTACGTTTGAGCTAACACATATTTAATACGGATAAAAAAAGAAAATTAAATAAATCCACCGAGAGCTGCACGTATGTGGAACGTTGAATGAGAATAAGATATAAAACATATTTGCACTTGATAAGAGTTCTGAAAGTCTAGATTTACATGGCAACTTTTATGTAATCTGTAACTAGACAAACTCAGGTATTGCTTATCTTTATAGTTCGCGTTGCTATAAACACCTGATAATAACAAACATTTCAAACGTGGAACGTCTACCCTAGAAACTGAGGCATACCCCATAGATCAGCAGGACTGGTTATACAAGTGACCTGCAGGCTTACCATATATATTTAGCCACAAATCACTTCATCTGCTTTCTCATTGATAGTTTCATAAAATGAATTTCAATGGCATCTTTAAGTCACGAGTGAATATTTATCCTCTGGGGAGGCGTGCTCAATCGTAGACCGCATCATCACTTAACTTCAGGTGTGATAGTGGTCAAACGCTTGCTCATTCCCAATGTCGATTTTTTCCACTCAGAAAATCGATTAGTATAGATGACAACTGAACCCTAAAATAAATATGTAACCTCAAAGACACCCAACGGCATTGACATGATTTGACACCACAGTGCAATATAAAACGCTGACACGGATTCTCCGACCTTAACTAATCTGAATTCTATTGCCGGAAGACACGGTCGAATATCCTGATTAAAGTGTGTACTGTTTCTTACAGACATTGATAAAATAGACCAGTGGCCGAAGCAGGAAACCTGGCGCGATCCTAGCGCAGTCCTATTGCAGCGAGAAACAATTAACATGCACACACACATATATTCACGTACACACACATACGTACACAAACTTCTTTCCCGTGGGGGTAGAGAGAGATGTCATCAGAGCCACTGTCATCAGACCTCTCATATCAAGAGCATCGGTTTAAAGTACTCTTGATCTGGCCCTCTCTTAGAACATGCTCAATCTGATTTCAGAACCATACTTCCTAACCAGAAATTTCACCCGTGTACAGGCTGAGTCAATCTCTTTTTGTTCATTCTCTCTACATGACGAAACCATCTTAACATACTTTTCTCAATCTTAGTCACAGCATCTTCTACACCGTTGTGTCCAACAGTTCCTTACTTAACACACTATTCTTTATCTTTACCCTGTCACTTAGTTTCACTCCAATCATACCTCTCAGAGCTCTCATTTCAACGGAATTTATTCTGCTTTCACGCTTTCTGCCAACAGCGAACTTGCACTACCAAACATTAGTGTTGGAACCAGCACTGAGACAGATAATGCGTTATTCTATTGTTTATACCTTTGAGATACGATGACTGTGACGCAAGGTGTTCCTGTTTCGGGCCACTGGTATCAATTTATTCAAGTATCTGTTGTGAAATCTTACAGTACTTTATGATAATCAATCCTGATTCAATTCTAGATTTAATATTACATAACCCGAAAGAACCCCATCGACCGTCCTCTGAATCTGAGAGACATGAATCGCTTGCAATTTTTTTTATACGAACATAATGTGCATGATTCCTATTCAAACTGCGCAAGGTGTTTTATCTTATCTCACACATTATGTGCACTGGCGATGATTCCTCCGTCTGCTGTTTGCCACACGTGGAGCGTGTCTACTGAAACAACCCCGTTGACCTATTCTCCTTGAGACATCGTACTACGATTATTATAAATACTTCAACGGTCAATACCGAGCACCTGGTTGGCATTAAACAAGTATAAGTGGCGTCAGTCCTTTTTAACCGACTTCAAAAAAAGGAGGAGGTTCCCAATTCGACCCGTTTTTTTTGTTACCGCATAACTTCCGACTGGGTGAACCGATTTTGATCGTTCTTATTTATTTGAAAGCTGGTGCTTTCAGTGTAGTCCCAATTTAATATTATCAAAATCGGACAAGCGGTTTTTGAGTTACACTCCAATAACTGAAAAGTGCGTGCTTATACCTAGACGATATTATAGTAGCGGGTAAAGACATCGGTGAACATACCTACACTACAATGACCATTGTTCCCATGAGTAACAAAGGTCACTAAAAAGAGTTAAAAAAAATTTTTTAGCCAAAAATGGAACCGACTTCTACACTCAAAAGTGTGAAATAACTTGTCGAAGTCGGTATCATGAGCACAATATTTTGATATCAGTTACTTTTAAACTATTTTTTATTTATTTATTTATTAACATTCACACAAGGTCTTCAAGTCCCAAACTAGGCAGAGCCTGTGCTATGGTAACCTTATGACTGATATACATACTTATATACATATACACACCCAGACACAGGTCAAACAGACATGTTAATACACACAAATGTTTGACCTGTCCGGGAATCGAACCCGGGACCAGCGGCTCAGAAGGCAGAGTGCTACCAATTGCGCCAACCGACCAGCCGAAACTATCATTAGTTTCAAATGCATGAGTTTATGTTAATCTAGTTCATCAAAAAAGTGCGTTGGCAAAAAAATGGCGCTGACTCAGACGCCCGCTGGTTGACTCAACCATCGAAATTTCTTCGGAACACTTTCATCTTTGTATGTATCACATAATAATGGCAGAAAGCTGATCAACATACATCACAAGGTTCATCTTATTTCCATTGCATACAGTGTATTATCCTAATATTTGCGCTGGGGATGATTCTGACAATAAATCCTACAAGTGGATTATGGATGGATAATACGTAAATTATCGGGTAGTTTTTTCGCCAGCTGGTTGAATCACGTGGAATTAGTGAACTGTCAATACCCCCGACCTTTGTAAGAATGATATCGTTGTTTCAATGTCATTTGAATTTCAAAAGCGGCAAAAACAGCGATTGTTACTATTTCAACTGCATAAGGTGTATTATCCTATCTTACCTAATATGTGCACTGGCGATGATTCTATCGCCCGCTAGTTGCCACACGTGGAACTCGTGGACCGCCAGCACTCCGTCGACCTTTTCCAAAAGTCGCCGCTGTATCGCATCCACCTGGATAAATATACATGCATATTAAGCAGTTAGGCAGGAAACTGAGTGCACTCGTCATCATTCTCACAGTTATTTTACTCATTGCACCCTTCACACAATTAATAGTGGTACAACACTAACACTAATTAATAGTGTGATCATTAGTGTTGAATCTGGAAATGTATGAAAATCGGGCACTGCGCGCACTGCGGTTTTGATGTTGGACTTTTGCTAAAGTCACAATTTAAGCCGGGCTTTCCAACTATAGTCGAAGCAAAAATTAGCTAAGCAAGCCAAATAAATGGATAAATTTCTCATAGAGAACTACTTATTATCACTATTCGTTAAAAATATAAAATATTGGCCACTGTTAACATATTTTGACCTCCTCCTTGCATCGTTTATCTTCATTACTGAAGGTCGTGATCCTCACTACAAGACACAGTCTTTCACGATATGACGCCATCGGTTTCTGTCGGTAGCAGCGTGTAGTGCTTCATAGACATTGTTGCCCAGAGTAGATCGGATTTGGTCTAACCATCGATTTGGGCTACGGCCTCTAGGCCGCTTCCCCTCGACCTTCCCAGTAACTATCAGTCGTTCCAGGTTGTCGCTGCTTTTCCTCGCTATGTGGCCAAAGTATTCCAACACCTTTCGGCGACAGGTGCTTGATAACCTATTTTTAATTTTGACCACTGGGTGTCATTACAGAACACTTCTAAAAAAAATGTACTTAACGGAGATTTAACAAATTAGTCGGCATGTTTAAGCCATTGCTTGCCTTAATGTATGTATGTATAATGTAATGCCTTGCATAAATTCAGTGTTTATAATATTTGCCTCATTATTTTGTAAGTAGTGCCGGACATCATTTTACATAGCTTTGCAAAATCAACCCTGTGTCACAGATAAAAGCTTCAATTTAAATAAAATATAGTGGACCTTAGCATCTGTGAAATACTATGAAATTAGTCTGTCGATAAAAAAGGAAACTGAATGAAGGGCAACTCACCTGTATATGTGTAGGTACTGTCTGAAGCAGTATAAGCGACGATTCCCTTAGTAACGGCCACACCGAAGCTAGTATTAGTATGACCAGTACTATACTGAGAGCTGGGTCTAGGTAATATCTGTACTTCCATTCGGTCAGCCAGACGACTGACGCCGATCCGACTACTATTAGTGAACCTAGAACAAAGGAACATATGTTAGGACACATACAATACATGAGAGGAGAGGTAACAGCTGAAGACTGTTCTCCAGTTTGGAGACTTCTCTACGCAGTGCCTACAAATGTTTCGTTTGGAACGGATACAGGATAGATTTTTATAGCATATGGCTTTTTCTTTAGGTGAAACAAAAAAATCATATCGTATAAAGATCGTTTCCTATTTGAAACTTGCAACTTAAAAAAATATTTAAACGTAAGGCTGCGTCTAGACCTGACGAATGCGCAAGTCGCGAGCGGCCGGCGAGCTGCGCATTCGTCAGGTGCGGACAAAGCCTAATATATTAATAGTAAAGATGAAACAGATATTCTGTAACTGGCAGGTATCCGGCCTAAATTTAAAATCGAGCAGGATACCAGTTTTCAAAAAATATGTATTATAATGTTTAGATTATAATACATATTTTTACATTATTTAGACTTTCAATGTAAGTAAAATTTTTTCGTGTGAGAATAGTTATTTACCTAATCAACATAACGAAGAGAATCGTCTAATTTTTATTAGAGAACAAAGAAAATTAATACTCGTACTGCAAACTAAACTAAAGGCTAATTATGATTTATAAATACCAACTTTACTACACGACATCAGACGGTTTCGCTTGTACACTGGCCTCGTATACGAGAGTACCTATATGAGGCTAGCTTCCGAAATAAGTCTTTCTTTTGTATGTATTGCTTCCGGGCTGTTTGGCCGTGGTCGTCGGCTTCGCAGCGTCTTCTCTGTTACTGAGAAGACGCCGCGAAGGAGAGTTCTACGCTCTTGTCGCCGCTCGGACCTGAACCACTGAAGATGTCGTCCGCAGTGATCGACGAAACTTCTGGAACACAAGTTTCATCTAGACCATGGCCAAACAGCCCGGAAGCAATACATACAACATGCAACGTCGGCCGTGAAAGCCTTAGAGTTTACATAAGTCTTTCTTTGCCAATTTACGCATTTACTAGCTTTTTTAATTTTCCACGCTTGAAATTATTGTTCTTTTAAGAGCCTGGATATATACATTTTTTTTTATTGAGAAAACTACACACTACAGATTCAACGGTCCGTACCTTTTTTTAATTACTTTTGATTTTTTACTATTAAGCGTACTACACAACAGGTGTGAAATTAATCTAGATGAACTAAATAACAACTAAGTGAAGTTACAAACTAAGTGAGTTTACAATATATGATACCATAACAATATTTTCATATATAATTCTACCTACGCTATTACATTGTGTTATGACTATATGATATTTACTTATTATAATACTACGTATATACATATTTTTATTTTATTTGGGTTTATTTGAGGGGCTTATAGCTGTAATAACAGAGTATTTATAAAATTAACTTAAGAAGAGCCAACAGATTGCACATTATGAGTACAGAAATAATATACCCATAAATATATAAATACAGTTTAGCGTACACAGCTACTGGAATAAGTTCATACTAACTACTATAAGGTTACATCAAATCATACAGGTAAAATTGTTGTTTAAAGAAGATAGTTTGCTGGTAAAAGATCTAGAGGATTGGTCAAAATTAGTGCACCTATTGAATATTTTGACGGTCGCCGTGGCGCAGTGGTCAGTGTCAGTGACTTGACTTCTGTGTCTCCGGAACCCTGGGTTCGAACCCCGGCAGGGGCAAACATTTGTGCGATGAGTATAGGTGTTTGTCCCGGGTCTTGGGTGTTTGTGTGTGGTGATTGTGTGTGTCCATGCCTCCCGCGACACAGGGTAACCTAGTGCGGGGGTCTGAGTGTGATAAAAAAAAAGGTATTAGTGCTCGTATAATAAATGAGTTTTGTCGATAATTAGTACGCATGCTTGGTGTGTGAAGACATTTTCTTGGGCTTGCATGCCTTGGTGGAACATATAAATCTAACTTAGCTACTTGGTCGGGACAATCCACTTTGGATTGAGCAATGTTTTGAAGTAATCTTATGTTGGATATGTTATGACGAGTTGCAAGGGGTTAACAGATAAAGGCGAATACATCTGTCTTCATACTTATAACGAGGTATTTTAAATTTGTACCCTAAATATTTAATAATTTTCTTTGTATTCGTTGCAATCTATGATTGTAAATAGCATAAATAGGACTTCAAACTTCACTCGCATATTTTAAATGACTGTGAAAGTACGCATAGTATAATATTTCGGGATATTCCGTCAAGGATTCAATAAGACAATGAAACACTAGTTTCACTGATAACATTTCTACGAAGAGCATAGATGTTAGAGCTCAGGTATTGAATGTATGTGTATTGTGGTTGTGTGCGTCCAAACCTCCCGCGACACAGGGTATCATAGTGCGTGCGGGTGTGATATTGAAAGAAAGAAGAAATAAAATCGTATCACACAGAGCCTACTATAATTTGTCGGTCTTCTTGTCCCGTATCTTAAGTGCAGGTACCACGATGAAGTTCTTTGACCTACTTATTGATTATGAAATAATAATACTCATTTTAAGTCCTCATATCTTTTAATGAACTGCATAGGCCTGATGAGACTCTTATAGAAAGTAAGCACGTGTCGTTTTTATCGTTACTCACGTATAGGTTTGTTCTGATTTGAAATTGTTATATCATTATAACAACGAATAATAGTATACATTAAATATTTATTTATCTATTAATGCCACGGACTGGCAAGCGCAGCATAGGACGGCCACCGACCAGGTGGACAGACGACCTGACTAAGATCGCAGGCAAGGGCTGGATGCGGGCCGCTTCCAACAGGTCCTTGTGGAAATCAATGGGGGAGGCCTATGTCCAGCAGTGGACGTCCTATGGCTGAGATGATGATGATGATGATGATGATGAAATGTTTATTCAAAACCTTTTGCGAAAATAATTTAGTGATACGCGACTTATGTTTTTACGATATTAATGACTGACGCATTGCTTACATATGTATATGTGTCGTATATACAAGGAAACCTTCCCTGATTAATATACGAACGCATATATCAAACCATTACTCGGATTTGAGTGATATTTTGGGCATTTATAACAATTATGAAGGAGGTTACAGTTTTTCACGAGACACGAAAAAAATAAAAAGGTTAAGAGTCTTGTGATAAGAACACTTCAAATTCTTGCTTTTTTGTAGGTTATTGTTTAAGTTATGAAGAAATAACATATTTACTGGAAGGAATTTATTTATTTTTAAATTTGTTTTTAACGATCAACAAACAGTTTCACATGACACACACAGACAATACGACAGATTTTTATACGTTAAGTCATGCAAATATAAGGTACGTATTTAATTTTAAGCCAATACCTACAAGTATTAATCCCAATTTTAATATATGAAATATTACGTGATTGAAACAGTTGTTCAATATAATACTAATCCTCGTCTCTCAATCAAGTCGCAATTCTCATTCAATCGTCTAGAACAATTCTCTTTGAACGATCGTAGTTTTAATGAAATATCTGGGTGATTTAAATAAAAAGCATCAAACTACTATATGGCTATACGTATGTCGTGTTACTGCTTTAAGTTAATACTTTCCCATCAGAGTCAGATCCTTATTTACATAATATGATGAAATTTACCCAAAAGTTAGTTGGTTGACTTTTGGGTAAATTTCAACTGTGGAAGTCGCTGACACTGGATTAAAAAAAAAATTATCAAAAAATGGAACCGACTTCTACACTCAAAAGTATGAAATAACTTGTTGAAGTCGGTGCCATGATAGTTCAAAAGTAACTGATATCAAAATATTGTGCTCATGGTACCGACTTCGACAAGTTATTTCATACTTTTGAGTGTTGAAGTCGGTTCCATTTTTTGGTAAAAAATTTTTTTTACACTCTTTCTGACCCTTGTTACTCATGGGAACAATTGTCATTGTGGTGTAGGTATGTTCACCGATGCTTTCATCCGCTACTATAATATCGTGTAGGTATAAGTACGCTTTTTTCAGTTTTTGACTTGTAATTCAAAAAGTGCTCGCCCGTTTTTGATGAATTTAAATGGGACCACACGGGAAGCACCAGCTTTCAAATAAATAAAAAACGATCAAAATCGGTTCACCCAGTCGGAAGTTATGCGGTAACAAACACAAATAAAAAAACATACGGGTCGAATTGAGAACCTCCTTCTTTTTTTGAAGTCGGTTAAAAATGCGTCCTTTAAACGGGTGTAATGGGAGAAATCGGAGAACGCGCGAGTATAACCGCAAAATGCAGCTATAGGATTTTAATAAATGGTCTCATAGGGGTTAGGGGGCCATGGGCCCATAAGCAAGCTCGATGTAGTGTCAAATACATATTGTTTCTCTCTCTTTCATATGATATTGAAGAAGCTATAACATAAACACATATACTTTCTCTCTCTTTCATATGATATTGATGAAACTATAACATAAATACATACATAGCCACTTTCCAATAGGGTTAGGGCCACAAGCTTGCCACAAATACGAGCCTGCCTTTGCAAGCGCACTAATTTTCAATATAGGCCGATTGTTAAGGTCACAGTTCTTCTGTTTGCAACAGTATATCCTATACTAAAGGGAATTGGAGGACGCTGTAATTATGTATAATAGGTAAGTACAAGTAACACTTATATTATAAATAAGGAAACTAAATATCATTACTTACTATGTAAGCAAAAATTAAAATGAAAGTATATATCAGCAATTATTAATACTAATTACGGTACATATTTTTATTCTTTTTAACTTTAAGATATTATGTTTTCTTTTTGATTGGTATTGCCAGAATCATCACGAACTTGAAACAAATATAATCTGCGTGCAGATCCCCGATTAATCTAGCTACTCTTCCAACATTTTTTGCAAATAAACTTTTGTTAAAGCAACTGTGCGAATGAAGCATTATAATAAGCTGTGTGCCATTTAACTTTATCAAGAGATTATAAAACCGTACCTCGATAAATACAAAAACGTTCAGTGCAATAATTCATGAAAGCTATTTGAACGATATAATGATAAGGAGACTCTTTTCTGTATGTGGCACAAGGTCAAGTGGTACGTGCGCGTTAATAATGTCAATGACATTTAATGGCACCGTGTGAATATGCGTATCGAACACATTTGACATGTTCTAGAAAAAGAAACAACAAAGGTTCGAAGAACTCAGCCATTTAACAACATTTACACATTTACTTCGATACTTAATCAGATTCAAACGCTTACATTATGGCGGCAAAGAACATTGTCAGATAAGTTTGATGACACACGAAAAAACACAAAATTTGGCTCATGTCGATCAAGACATTTTTTAAAATCCTATATCGCTTAATGCGTTATACAGCGATACGTTTGTTTTTCGCAGACTTCCGTGAGAATAAGATCACGGTCATTCACTTCTGCGTTCCTAGCATATCTATTATCAGAAACACCTATGAAGAAAGCCTCTGATGCCTCCGATGAAAGTGATTTAACTAGTCTTCATCTTTGTTAAGGATATATATGAGCTGACCTTATTCAAAACGTCTCCAATCTAGGCTAATATATAGAATTGAAAACCTCCTCCTTTTTTCGAAAATCGGTTAGAAACTAGACAAAAAGACAGAATGACAAAAAAAGCAAAATTTCACTTGTTAAATCCCACAAATATTATAAATTTGAAAGTTTGGATAGATGGATGTTTGTTACTCAATCACGCCAGAACGGATCTGGGTGAAATTTTGCACAAAGATAGATTATAGTCTGGAATAGCACATAGGCTACTTTTTATCCCGGTAAAATGTATGATTCCCATGGAATAATTGATGTATCGGAAAACTGTAATCCAAGCGAGTGAAACCGCGGGGCGCTACTAGTATAATATAAAAATCAAAATGTTTTAGACGGGACCTGGATTACAATTAAGATAACATTCCGACTATGTTAACATACATATAAAATTATGTAAATGTGTGTGTGATACAATAGGTTAGAATTATCTATCTATGTCTATCTATAATATGTAAATTAACATCAGGTGAGACAGTTGTCAAACGCAAACTTATAATATATAAAAAAAAAAAAAAAAAAAATGTAGATGTTTTACATTTCTTAAATATTTTAACGGGGGTACAAACAGTACGTCATTTACTCGTATTCGTTCTAGTTGTTGTAAATTATAATAAAAAACAATCAAGTGCGAGTCGGACTCGCACACCGACGGTCCCATACAATTATCTTTACAGATTTTTTTATGATGTAACAACAAACTTTTTTCAAATGTTCTCTTAAATTCTGCTACACATTGTTTTGGCTACTTGCCAAATTTTATAATGGTTAAAATGAAGTACTTTATAGGTTTGGTTCCCTTCCGAGTGTCAAAATATGCGGCATAGGCGGACGCATCCTGGGATTGCGTCGACTTGGATATTTGATTTTTTTACAGATCCAAAAGTAAAAAAAAACCAAAGGTTTAAAGTTTAAGGTTCATATTGATTTCAACGTAACACCTACACACGTTTTAATTTAAAAAGGTCTCGATAGGCTGACAGAACGGCGATGACGTGATTCAATAAGGATTCCATATTTTTCTTTCGATATACAGAACTCTAATGAACTTTCATATAGCTAAAGCCAACAAAGACTAAAAAAGATGCTGATTAAAAGTTTTTGTGCCCTTAAATTAGTCAAAGCACTGTTGAATGATTCAGCTTCCTCGTCGAAAGCAGGTAATATAATCAATGTCAAGGCGAGTACGCCTATTAAATCGATCAAGGCTGTGTGTATTTATTTACTTCCATTTAGATATATTAAAAACGTGATTGACATGATGACGTAAACAGGTTAAAAACAATTTAGAAGACACACATTACTTATTTTATAAGTAATGTGTTTCTTCTAATCGCGGTCGCCGTGGCGCAGTGGTTAGTGTCAGTGACATGACTTCTGCGTCTCCGGGACCCTGGGTTCGAATCCTGGCAGGGGCAAATATTTGGGCGATGAGTGTAGATGTTTGTCCCGGGTCTTGGATGTTTGTGTGTTGTGATTGTGTGTGTCCGTACCTCTTGCGATACAGACAATCCTAGTGCGGGGGTCTGAGTGTAAAAAAAAAAAATTTTATGCGTGTTAGATATGTAGCATTTAACACATGTGTTAAAATTTATGTTAAGAACGACATTTATTGGTGAAATTACTAAATAAATGTCGTTCTCAATTAGGTTGTGATTTTGTATTTCTTACCTGAAAACTCAACCGTTTATACTACTCGCCTGTTTAAGAATTTATTTTTATTTAAACATATTTATTTTCAAATCGGTAACACGTCACACACTATTTATAAAAAATAAACAAGCAACTATAAAAATGTTGCATTGAATCCCATCTCACTAATATTATAAATGTGAAAGTTTGGATGGATGGATGTTTGTTACTCAATCACGCCAGAACGGCTAAACGGATTTGCAATAAATTTGGTATGTAGACACATCAGGTCTCGGAATAACACATAGGCAACTTTTCATTATCATCTATTATCACCACGCGGGTAAAACCGCGGGCCGCAGCTAGTATCATAATAAATACTAGTAACGCCCCGCGGTTACACCCGCGTGGATTACGGTTTTCTCGATACCTTAACTATCCCACGGGAACTCTATAATTTTTCTGGAATTAAAATAGCCTTTGTGTTATTCCTGGGTCTAACCTATCTCCATACCAAATTTCATTTAAATCGATGCAAACGTTTAAGCGTGAAGGAGTAACAGCGATGGTTGACTAATTTGCTTATCCCACGGGAACATCAACTATTTTTGGGATGAAAAGTTTCGCATTTATAATATTAGTAGGATAGCGCTTGACCACTATCTCACTTGATGGCCAGTGACGATGTGGACGAATACGTAATAACGCAATGTTATTACATTCATCGACGAGGAATGCGGTTTACCTAACGCATTCCTCGGATGAGTACCCACTAGAGGCATTTAAAGTAGAGCGCTTCCGATAGATGCGAGCCGCTTCTAATAGGTCTATTTGAAAATCAAAGTGGAGGGATATGTCCAATAGTGGACGTCCTATGGCTAAGACGACGACCATGTTGGAGGTTCTTGGGCAGCCTGAAAACTTCGACATTGAGCTGGCAACTAGCATATGCGGTATCCACTTACCCGCATTGGCCAGCGTAGTGCATTGAAGAAGGCTTGTGTCCCTGAAGTGGGATTATGCTAACCAATAAATTTTTGCAATTATCGCGGACTTGACAATTTGAGTGCCTCTAAAAATGTTTACCAGTGAACTTAATGTTTTAACCACGTATCGGCAGAGCACACCCGAGTACGTACCACTAAAGCATTTAGGCTAATGGTTAAAGTTTTTAGACGTGAGTAAATGGGATTATAACAAACACCAAATTAATGATTGCTGATGCTTTAAGATTTTTTGGCACCGCATAACTTCCTGCGATTGGGTGAACCGATTTTTATCTTTTTTTTTTTATTTGAAAGCTGGTGCTTCCCGTTTGGTCCCGATGTCTTCACCCGCTACTATGATATATCATCTATATAGGTATAAATAAGCACGCACTTTTAAATTATTGAAGTGTAACTCAAAAACAGCTTGTCGGATTTTAGATGAAAAATCAAATGGGACCACCGCGGAAGTATAACTCTATCAAAGAAAAAAAGAATCAATTAAATCGGTTCATAAACGTCGAAGTTATCCGCGAACACACATAATATAATATTTTATAAAAATATATATACGGTAGAATTGAGTAACCTCCTTTTTCGAAGTCGATTAAAAATAAACTAAATCGTTAGAGCCGTTTCCGCAACAGCAAAGATATATATATCGAAACTTGTATATGAACCTCTAGATATGTACCTTATTTCAAATGTAGTTAGATTTAGGTACTGGCCAGCAACAAACCTGTTATTATGACTATGGTACGGCCTTATTATGTATAAATAAGTGTATGCAAAAGGAAAATCGATTCACATAGTATTTACATGTTATAATATGGTGAATGGTGATGAATAAGGCTAAGTGTAAACATTAATAACAAAGCAGTTACAATAAGTCTTTTACAAACATTTAATTTGTAACAATATTGAATAAAAACAGTAAAGAAACCTGACTTCTGATCCGGGGCCCTGGGTACTAATCCCAGCCGAGGCAAACGATTATAAATATTGTTTAACACGGGATACGCACCATGACGGAGAATCTGAGTCTCTCTGTGATCATGGTGCGTGAAACCGCGTCGAAATATCGGGAACTCAATGGAAATGAAAATCATGGTGCGTATCCCGTGTTAAACAATCTTTATATTATGGAAAGCCAAGAAAGTTTAAAACAATACTTGGCAAATGTTTATGTTATGATATGAGCATAGATGTTTGGCGCGGGTTTTGGTATTTTTTTAAGCTATAGCATAGCTTCTATCGCGGGCCTTGAGCGTGGAGACCGAATCCAGAAATTCCGTAACAAAAATAACTAAACACCCCCCACTTCGACCGGCACAGCCGTGATACTTTTTAGTTTTGCCATCTATCGATGATAAGCAGAACTTTTAATGACTTTTTTGAAATATCACGCTTGTCTGTTTAGTTCAGCAACTCGCGTCTTAGTGGCATTGGTTGTATCGGCGTTACTGCATAAGTTATTAATATATGAATTGCATAAGTTGATAAAAAATGCTATGCAATAGCTTTACCGCGGCAGTCCCCGAGTACCACACGTCTTTTTTTTGTAGTCATTGTGTGTGTCGTCCATGCCTCCCGCTCTCCCGCAGAGATGAGATTTTAGTGTAAAAGAATAAATGTTTGAGTAAAGTTTAAAGTTTTGTTATCATCTCTTCTTCTTGTTGTCCTTATCCGACACTAGGTGGGGTCGAAACAACATGTTTATCAATAGTCATCTCAGTGCTCACACATTTATCATTCTTTGCACAGTCCATCCATGCCTTCGTCGGCCTTCCTCTACTTTTATATCCATCCACATTCATGTTAAGCACTCTTTTTGTGATATTTTCTTCATCCCTCCTCACGACATGCCCATACCAAGCCAAGCTATTTCCCCTTTAACTTATCATTCACTGGTGCTACTTTCAAGCTTCCTCTGATATACTCATTCCTTTTTTTATACCTTCTAGTCGCACCGCACATCCATCTCAACATTCGTATCTCTGCCACATGCACAACGGCCGAACGATTACGGACGTATATGAAGACGTCGCAAGCGTCATAGATATATTTATATATTTTATTGCTATATTTTGAGGAGGTTTTTGTTCGTAAATGATGTATAAGGTAGATGGGTTTTAAATTCCTATCTATAAGAAAGCATACAATTCTCAGAACGAACAGTAAAGAACAGATTTTCCAAATATATTATTGAATATATACCTAAATCAAAATTTTCCGAATGTCAAGCTTCAAAAACACTTTCGCGCACACACTTTTAAAAACTGGCTTCATTTTTTTAAAAAAATATTATATTATAATTATATTATCATATTTTAGTTTCCAGTGCAGTGTCTTTCTTTTCATTGATCTGAGAAAGGATCATGCAATGCGACAAATAAAAGTGCCTTCACAGATGTCTACCTCTGAGGAAACGTTTAAAATCAAGAGTTCTTTGGGACAAAACTTTTCCGTCATCCTACTATCACACTAATCTTATAAAGGCAAACGTTTGTTTGTCGTTTCTATGTTTGTTACCGCTTCACGCTGAAACGGCTGAATGGATTTGCATGCAATTTGTAATGAAGATAGCTTATACCCAGGAATATAGGCTAACTTGACACAGTCATAAACATAGCCTACTTTTATCCCGTAAAATATTGAATGTTCCTGTGGTATGACACAAAAACAGTCAATACCATCCAATTTTACCGCGGGTAACATCTCAAGACCCAGCTAGTTTCTCATAATTATAATAATATATTTGTCAGACTTATTAGGATCGCCTAAAGCACTCTAGGATTGATAATGATCAAGGTTTCTTTATAAGAAATAAATACCTTCAGAGTTACTACTTCTTTTAAAAAAGTGTTTGAGGCTGTAAAACAATAACACTCCCTGTACAAAATCGCATATGCTTTAGGCATCGTATCTTTCTCATTAACGAACATAGTCATCTCAGCTGTTTAACAAGTACATTTTACAGCTTTACTTAATACGAAAATTTTTTTTTAACCAAAAATGCAACCGACTTCAACACTCAAAAGTGTGAAATAACTTGTTGAATTCGGTACCATGATAGTTCACACAAAAGTAACTATCATCACAATATTGTGCTCATGGTTCCGGCTTCGACAAGTTATTTCACACTTTTGAGTGTTGAAGTCGGTTGCATTTTTTGTTATAAAAATATTTTTTTTCACCCTTTTCAGTGACCTTTGCTACTCACGGGAGCAATTAATTGTCATTGTGTGTTCTGCGATGTCTTCAACCGCGACAATAATATCATCAAGATACGCGTAGCACTTTTCAGTTATTGAAGTATATCTCAAAAACCGCTTGATGAAATGTAAATGGGACCACCACGGAAGTATACTCTATCTAACAAAAAAAGAATCATCAAAATCGGTTCATAAACGACGAAGTTATCCGCGAACACCCATAAAAAAGAAACATATATACGGTCGAATTGAGTAACCTCCTTTTTGAAGTCGGTTAAAAACTTACCTAAAGCGTCCGAAAGCACGTGCAGGAACACGCCTTTCATGTTCATATGCCCTGCATCACTCGTGGACCGGCACGGTTGTTTGTTGTTATTTGGCATTTTGTTCACTTTAGCCTGCACCATCATTTCGTCAGTCTCTTCCGTGTCCGTAGCGTTGTGACCCAGCGCCATGTCTGCATTGCTATTGACTATTTCTGTGAGGTGTCTGACGTTGGACGGTGGCGGGACACCCCCGTGCGAATGACCGTGGCCATGATCTGTAACGATTCGTTAATGTCAGAGAGAACAGAACTTAAGAAACATACACTAAAGGAGACCTTCAGTTTCGAGCAACTAACCCAAGGGAAGGATTAGCTGGTTCTTCCGATTTCGCAACTGCAAAAGAATTGTACACAGATGCGAAGCCATGGTAGGCTAGCGGTGGTAGCGTTTGTTGTCAAACTGGCGGTCGCTGCTTCAACCCCTAAAGGCATCAGCTTCCGATGAAGGCAGCACCGTAAATTCCCAGAATAGTGGTAGAGTACTTTCGAGTAGCCTACCGCCTTGCTACCACTTGAGAGTGGTAGCTACCAGTTTAAAAAACTGTCACCAAACAGTGTGTTTAGGCAGCAAATCCTTGAGATCGTGTAAACATCTAAGTTTATCGTGACTACACCTTCGACAACATCGTCACTGACCGTCAAGTGAGACATGGATGATGGAACGCTAAAATATAAATTTAAAAAAAATACTTTTCACTACGACATATAAATGCGCAAATAAATATGTCATTGTATCAAAATACATAATCTTCATTTTGGTATCTTGCTCCCGAACTAGTTCGGTGTTTTCCCAGACAATCATAATGATATCTATGTACACGGTCTCTAGGGTCTTAAGTTGAAGATCATTTAACATCATAAAAAATAAGGTTGATTTTCCCGTATTAATAATATTGCCAATGCTGAACCTTATCGCTATTGTCATTACACATAATATTTTTTTGTCAAAAGTGGAAGAACACTTTTTTGTCGACTGTGAAAGCTATGATCCAAATTATCATTAGAGCTGTTTCTGAAATAGCATGGTGCATCAGCATAATAGAATAGAAACTTATGACTCATTACACTCATGTAAGGTTATATACATTTACGACCATTTTATAAAACCTAAACAAACATTGTAAGAACCTAGGTTTAAAAAAAATATGTTAGACTTACATTATCTTAGTAATATTATAAATGCGAAAGTTTACATGGATGGATGGATTGATGGATAGATGTTTGTTACTCAATTACGCCAGAACGGCTGGACGGATTTGGATGAAATTTGGTATGTATATATTTCAGGTCCCGAAATAACACATGGCTATTTTTCATCACCATCATCATCGCGGCTGGTATAATATAATATTATAAATGTGAAAGTTTGATTGGATGGATGTTTGTTACTCAATCACGCCAGAACAGCTGAACGGATTTGGATGAAATTTGGTATGTAGATAGATACTTCAGGTCCTGGAATAACACATAGTCTAACTTTCATCGTCATCATCAATCATCACCACGCTTGTAAAATCGCGGGGCGCAGCTAGTATAAAATAAATTTAAATTGCGCTATTTATCACCCAGTACCTCGTGGCTGCGAACACCAACTCAAACGCGTTGACGTCACTGAACGGGGCAAAAGCTAATTTATTTGTCATAGCCAAGGTAAGAGTAATATCGGTGAACCGTTCTCTCCCGATAATTTGACAAGACGCGAGGTTTGATTATCGGTCTGTGACTTAGGCACGTGACAGTTTGGAGCGTTATAGGGGGGATTATAAAGTCTAATTACGTATTTTCTTATTTAAATTTGACATATTTTTATATAAAATTATTATTTTCCAGACGTACTTTCTTTAGTTAATTTGACGATTCATTTTCGTGCCTCTAATTTTTTGCTTGACCTTTTTATTTGCGACTCCGATTGTGCACAATTAGCAATTGATTAACAGGGCGTTGATAAACTGTACAGAAAATCAGGTTCATTCATTTTCGTGCCTCTAATTTTTTGCTTGACTTTTTTATTTGCGACTCCGATTGTGCACAATTAGCAATTGATTAACAGGGCGTTGATAAACTGTACAGAAAATCAGGTTCATTCATTTTCGTGCCTCTAATTTTTTGCTTGACCTTTTTATTTGCGACTCCGATTGTGCACAATTAGCAATTGATTAACAGGGCGTTGATAAACTCTACAGAAAATCAGGTTCTCGGAAAATCGTATCAACGCCCAGTTTCTAATACTTTAGAAAATAACGTTATCACGGTAATATTATAAAGACGAAAGGTTGTCGTTTGTATATTTGTTACTCCTTCACGCTAAAACGACTGAACATATTTGCATGAAATTTGGTACGAAGATAGCTAGTATCCTGGAGTAACACATACACTATCTTTTTTATCCCGAATAATATTGGCTGTTCCCGTGGGATGACGGGAAGACATAAACACTTTATTATATAGTATATAATTTCACTACGGGTAACATCACGGGGCGCAGTTAGTAAAATAAATACGTTATCATAATTCATTCATTCATAGCAGCCATAAGACATCCACTGCTGGACATATGCCTCCTCCCTTATAGGGAGGATATGCCAATACTCGCCACGCTTGGCATGCGGGTTGGCGAGCGCAGTATGGTTTTTCAGTTTTCTTCAGAAGGCGCTGCTGCCCACCTTCGGGTACGTGTTCCCTTAGCAGAGTTTTACGGTATCCACGGAAAGAGATGGGGGAGTACTACTCTAGGCCGGTACCACCACGGCACGTTATTATAATGTAGTTACATAATTAAGAGTTTTAAGTGCAAACAATATAGCAAGTTAACTAGAACTTTAGTATTATGTACAATAAGTAAGTGTTGACCTTATTCTATTACAATAGCAGCAGTGTATAATGGGGTTATTTATTAAGTTTCAATTAATAATAGAAACCTTCTAGCTACGGTTATTGTTCGTATGAGCTGCACGTGTTTGTAGGACAAAGAGCCGGTGTCAATAAATTTGCGTTAACATTCAAAAAGTACAAGGTTGCTAGTTAAAATCACAAATATATTATAACCTAGTTTAGCCAGGTTTGCAAATACATAATTATAAAAAGTGAGCGTGTCACTTATTTCAGACAAAGTGTTTACTAATGTAAGCAGTCATCTCCTTCGACAACGTTCGTAGTTTTGTGAAAATTATCAATGTAACGAAATAACAGTGTACAGGTAAATTTTAATGAAAACTGAACCAGCTCCTTACCCGTAATCCTAAAACAGAAGGTTCGCTTTTATTTGGGATTTTTTTGAGGTCTGTAGTAAAATTGCCACGAACAAACCAAATAGGTTTACCTAATATTAATGTATCAACATTTTTTTTTAATAGACATTTCTTATCATTTGTTAGGGTTGATTCGATTGGCTGATAACTAGGTCTCGCATATTGCATATGTCTCGTATCTAGAGCAGTTTCATTACAACTCGGGTCGCATACACACGGTTCAATGATTCAGTTGATCAAAGAGGTGTATATTTAGATACATATAAGTTGCACAGAAAACTACACTTATATACCAATTCTTCTGCAAAAACGCATCATTATATGGTATTTGAAGCTTGCGGAAGGGTGACATTTGAATAAAGTCAGCAAACTCATTACAGGGCGCAAAGGCTTTAGTGTGTCAATTTTTAAAATAAGAAAGTCAGACGGGAAGAATTTTTGGTAAATGAACTGTGAACTGAAATGAACTGGAAAATATTTGATGATTAGTGAATCAACAATGGTCCTGACGCCAAGACGCCTGATGGAGGAATGACTGTACTTTTCTCCGGCATTGCTGCGATAGACATATCGCAATACCAGTGCCGGAGAGAAGATGCTAACTTAAACCAACATTTACTTTTAATTTATTTTATTTCGACCCTTTTATTATTATTTATGACTATTTAAATTTGACATAGGTAAGTAATGCATTAATTTGGAACTGACATTTTATTGTATTTCATTGGTTTTATTTAAAATTTTATTTTTTATTATTTTAATTTGACATAATGCATTAATTTTGAACTGACATTTTATTATCATTGTTTTCTTTGTAAACAAAATGGGTGTAATTTGCCTGAAAATTATGTTTTTTATTTTTTTGATAACTTGATATCAGAACGCGTCTAATAGGGTGATCTATTAAATATGCCACCCCAGAAGTTGCAATGAAACAAAGGAAGATGCTTGACTAAAAACGAAACGGTTTGGACATCTGATACAACCATTTATTAATTTATATAGGTATCTTAGTAAAAATAAATACGACAAAGGCAATACATTTCTATAAGGGTATAAATAAACCAATAGACATTTGAAAAATGTATTTTTACGACGCTTATCAGTGTTATAAAATACTCTTTTATAAAACACTTTATACATTATTTATTTGGAAATAAACTTTAATATATTATTTATTATTACAGAACACATAGAAAAAGAAAAATAACTTTCAGGCTCTTGTTTTCATTTTTTGTAAGTACTTTAGCGCATAGAAAAAAGGAAAGTTTATGTATTACATTAACATTCACTAATGAGTCTAATTAAACTTGCAACAAAATTGACCCAATGGAGGTAGTTTCTTACTAATCGCGTATTTAATGGGCATCTATTTAGAATGCTCTTAACTGATAGACACTTCGAGTTAATCATAAATGGCTTACCTACTTTACTTTTGACTATCAATAGGAACGCAATCATTGCCTGCCTACCATTAAGCATAATGCTTAATGGTAGGCAATACAATAGCCATCAAGGGGTTTCATTTTGCCTAATGAGATTATTTTCTGGCAAATCCATAACATATGTGTTGGATATTGGTTAGCTATTGGCTATTGGCAGCAACCAAAAGGTTAGTTATAGAAGTTGAGAGAATTTATTTTTTATATTATTTATTTTATAATTTATATTATTTAACTTGTCACTTTAATTTAATAGAAGAACACCTCATATATAGGAAAGGTCGTGTATCCTGTAATACAGTATCTACTGATCCTTTTATTGAGATCATAAGATTATACCAGTACCTATTATGTAAGGAGTATTGTACCCAAGCGTTTTGAATAGAAAATTTGCATTTGTAACTTATCAAATTTGTTTTTTGATTTTGTTCATACATTTTATGCTTTATTCTTTTTAATGAGAATTTATTTTGCATTCGAACAACAGAACTAATTAGCCGATAATAGTTTTTATTTACTTGTAATATACTAGCGGCCCGTCGCGGGTTTCTAGTCCTACTTAATATTATAAATGCGAAAGTTTGTGTGTATGTGTGTATGTTTGTTACTTCTTGACGATCAAACGGCTACACCGATTTCGATGGAATTAGGTATCGAGATAGCTTATACCCTGGATTAACAGATAGACTTATTTTATAATCATCATCATCACCGTTTTTTATCACCACGCGGGTACAACGGCAGGGCGCAGCTAGTAATAAATAAAACCCTATACTGGTCAGGGATATTTTTTAAACCGGTCCAGTAGTTGTGAATTTATTCGTTACAAACATACAAAAATACAAATAGTTCCTCTTTACAATATTAGTGTATATATAGCGTTTGACTATCTCACTGATAATGACGATTTGGTCGGAGGTGGAATCACGCCAGACCTGGATTGTCGACTGGCGCTCAAGGACAGGTGCCTGAACACACCGTTTTTCACATTGACGGTGATTAGCTAGGCGGGCACTGGAAAGTATTCTACCACTATAGGCTTGATGTGGATCGAAATTAGCAGCCGTGTAGATTTTTATTTTAGTTATTAAATTGTGTTAGTTAGGAATATTGTTTACAGAGAATAAACTTTATACGGTCCTTATGGAAGTCAATGGGGGAAGCCTATGTCCAGCAGTGGACGTCCTATGGCTGAGATGATGATGATGACAATTATACAAAGTGGAATTCTTCATAGTAGCTAGGATGAAAAATAGTAATTATGCCTACTATGTAGATCTTAAATAATCGTTATTAAAAGTAACGATTCCATAAAAAATATTAACCGACATCTAACGAGAAGGGCCGCGTATTTGCTACGTGTGTTTCATATCCTAATCTACAGATTTAATGAATACTAGTTTAACCACTCTGTCTCACCCACTTGGACTACGATATTGCTGTTAGCTTTTGTAAAAACGTATAGTTATCAATTACAAGATCTATTTGTTTTTTTTGGGATGAAGGTTTCTATCTGTTATCCCAGATTCTAAGGAATCTTTATACCAAATTTCATTTGAATCTGTTCAGCCGTTTAAACGCTGAGACTTAACAAACACACACACACGAACTTTTGCATGTATAATATAATTAGGATTACTTGTCTTGAATATTTTAATACTATATGAATCATGAAATCCATTTAACATACATGCATGACCTGAGACATTGCAAGGTATAAATAATTTACTATTTCATAAACTGGTCCATGAGTCAGATAAGGCTACCAATTGTAGTATTTTAATGTTAAGATATTTTAACTGACAGTTGTGAAGTACAGCAATAAAGCTGCATACAAAAAGAGTAAGACCAGAATTTAACACATAGAAAAAGATTGAATATTTTACACATAGACAGTTGTCAAACGCAAACTATGTAAAAAACTATATGTAAAAAAAAAAAAAAGTCCAAATTGACAGCGCTCACGATTTTATGCGGGAGAAAAATCACACAGGCCTATATCACGCCAGAAATGAAGTCATATTTGGCGTTAGTGCTCTCATACTGATTGAGACGGGTTTGAGCGCGCTAAAAGTAATAAGTGTATTTCGGACCGCATTGTTACCATATCAAAGCGTCTATTCTGCACTACCTCGTCATATAGAATGTATTTTTCATGAAGGACAGTAAAGGCATCCATTATCTTTTTGAGACACTTCATTTAGGGATTAAAATGTTGTATGGAACCATTTATACCATAATTTAAGGTTAGTAAAGTAAGGATGATCTCGGAACATTTGCTTCAAACTATCACGGTTAAGTTGCCTTTACTGTCCCGTCCCAAAAAATGCAACCAATGTATATCAGTGATCGAACTTACCATGAAACATGAACAAGCCGATGATATTCAGCAGTAGCCCCAATGTCCCCACACCCATTAACAGTTTCGGGTCATGTATCTCCTCTATCTTCAGAAATCTTTTGACTGCTTCCACTGTAATGCTGAAGCATAGGGCTACTAAGAATACTGCGTTTACGAGCGCTCCTAGCACTTCTGCTCGCGCCCACCCGAATGTGTTCTTTGACCATTTCTTTGGTGACATCTGTGGGGATAAATCAATATCAGAAATATTTCGACACAAAAAATATCAAACATTTTCATGGGGGAGATAGATTTGTATAAGATCGGTAGACTGAAATCATTATGATGGTATAATCAATATATTTAGTATTCATTTTCAAGTTTTAAAACTATCATAATAGTACAAGTATTTTTTTAATCACAATATATTTGTTAATAAAACTGACGTGGTTGTGACACAGTATGAATCACTCACGTAATAAGTCAGAGGGATCCAACCATATTTGGTGGTCTTTTTCAAGGAGAATACGGGGCGCTCGCGGACGCGATCACGGTTCGCCTAGTATTGCTCGCGTCCGCCCCGTATTCTCACTGTATAGATCTCATTTGATGGTCAGTTACGATGTCGTCCAAGATGTTATCACGCTAGATCTAGAATGCTTACTGGCTGTCACGGACTGCTGCCTGAAGTCCTCAAGTTTGAGTTTTTCAAACATGATGGTGGTAGCTAGCCAGGCGGGTGCTCGTAAGTACCCTACCACCGTGCTGGGAATTTGATAATGGTGTTATCTTCACCGGAAGCTAAAGCCATTGGTGGGCATGGAACCAGATTCCGTTAGTTTGACAGCCGACGCTCCCACCGCTGAGCTATCATCGCTTCAAAACTTTATCAGATTGGATCGATCGCTTGGTCAGGAACACCCTAACCCAGTCAATCAGTTAATATCGCAGGTACAGTTCGCTACAAACACTTTTGGTGTCACTAAACTGTGACAAAATAAGGACAAACGTTTTTCAAGTTATATAAACGCTGATGAGTGCATTTTTCTCATTGAAAAGTTACAATATAATTAACATAATACAAGCAGAGATCATATATTGCTAGATAAGTGCTATACAAACTATTTAATGGCATTAAAAATTCAATAACATTGAACCCAAGTGAGTCCAAGTGGTTTTGCATAATTTAATCATTTCAATGTAAATATTTAATTCAAGTTAAATGAGTAATTTATGTGTTTTAGGAATATTACATGATTCTGAGAATACCAAGATTACAAGGATATCCCTATACACATGTTTCCTGTACAATTATACCAATGACTCATTATAATATGGTATTGGGAAATCAATGTTTTATTTTTAGATATATTTATCAGAAAAATATGAGTTTGATATATCCATTATTCTTCAATGACATTCACACCTATTTCAATGTTTAAGAAAAACACATATATAACGTGTACCAAATAACGTCAAAAGTGCTAACAAAATTTAACGTTGCCAATGAGAACCAATTTCTAATTTAGGTTCTCAAAAATTAGAAGGCTTAAATGGCGATGGGCCGGGCATATGGTAAGAGGAAAAGACAATTGGAGCAAAACCGTGACACGATGGTATCCCAGAGAAGGTAAAAGGAAAACAGGCAGACCGCAAAAAAGATGGGATGATGACATAAGACAAGTGGCAGGCGTCACATGGAACCGAGTAGCTCAAGATAGACATGAGTGGAAAAGGTTGGAGGAGGCCTTTGTCGACTGGCAAACAGATCTACAGAAAATAAGTAAAATTCAAATAAGAGACTGGATTAAGGTACATTAAATTAAATTTTCTACGTATGTACACTCTCATCACATAATTGTCATATGGATCTGAATAAAAGGCTATTATTATTATTATTAATGAGAACCAATACAATCCGAAAAAAATATTTTTGCGCCTTATTGGTTTTTTGTAGGAGTTGTTGACATCGTTTGTGCTGTTGGCATGGTTTAGAACGTGCGAATAGAAAAATAGTACATATGTTAACATACTCTAAATACTTTCCCTATAGGTACTATCCTGCAGTATTCAACTCACAGGTGAAAGCACCTTCTCAGCTAGCGTGCTACATTTTAAAACGTTATCACTTTAGTGTTAATTTAATGTAATTTATTTTTATTTTTTATTATGTCTGGTTAAGTTGCAGTGCAGCCTTTCAAAGCAACAAGATTTATTAAGATTTAGATTTACAGATACAGATATGGGCTACATACTGGAAGTCTTGATGACTATGACTTAATTATTAATTTCTGAAGAAATTCTCAGGTGTCCTAATTGATCCAATAAAAAAAATCCTAGAAATCGTATGTCCACTGAAGGCTACAATAACTTGATAACTATACCCATGACCGAACAATCTATCAAAATTAAGTGAACATTTAATGGGTTCAATTTGGCTTTACAGCAACAATCATATCAGATGTTATGCCTGTCTATAAAAAAAAAGAACTTGTTATAGGTATATACATGGATGTACTTACTTTGACTGATAAAAATGCGATAACAAGTGCAGCCACATCGCTGAGCATGTGAAATGAATCAGCAACAAGAGCCATAGAGTTTGTGATGTAGCCAACTATCAGCTCAACAAAGAAGAAACCCCCTGTCAGCCATAGCATCGACAGTAGTCGACACTTTTTCCCTGTATAACGCCCCATGATTTCTGTTGGAAGTAAAAAGTAAATAAAAGTTATTAATAGGTGTAATATTTTAAACTACATAATATAAATAAGTACATATTATAACACCGATTATATAAACTTAGGTAACACCTCCATGGGCAAGAGTCACCAATTGTATTGTGGTGCTTGATGTCTAACTATACAATTTTAGTGAAATCTAAAA
The DNA here is from genome assembly GCA_934044485.1 of Apeira syringaria. NCBI lineage: Eukaryota > Metazoa > Arthropoda > Insecta > Lepidoptera > Geometridae > Apeira > Apeira syringaria. The sequence goes on along the minus strand of OW203662.1, from coordinate 16,834,529 downwards.
CAACTCTATTTGGCGATACTATTGTGGAGCAATGACCAAGGACTCAAATCAAATTTGGTGGTATAGTGCAGACTATTGCCACTATTCTTCTTTATGAGATATTGAGTTTTATCTAGCAATAGAATAGCCAATGGGCAGTCTACTATAACTCTTAATGGTAGAATAATCAGTATTAGATTACCATTCCTGGAACACTGGATTCCCTTTCAGAGAGATGACAATAGGCATTATCCACCCTGGCCAATGCAGGTTGGAGAAAAGGTTGGTGGCCATCCCAATGTCAGAGTTTTCAGATAGCCCAATGGTTTCTGACTTTGGCTCACAACTGTTATCCAAAGATCATAATCGGAATTAACACATTTACAGGCTCTAGTGGCTGTACAAAGCATAGAAGTGCCAAGTTGAAAATGTCACTAGTGCCCACCCATCCAAGGGGTTGTGGAGGTGTATGTTGCTTAGCCTAGTTGAAAGCTAAAAAAGCTAAATATCTAATAGGTACCTAGTTAATCGAATAGAGCATGAAGCATATTAAATATTGTGCCCCTCTATTTTCATAATGTCCTTGGTAAATCATTGATTTAAGTAGTTTTCCTCCTTTATTCTACAGTTATTATAAATGCGAAAGTTTGTGAGTATGGATGTATGTTTGTTACTCTTTCACGCAAAAACTAGTGAACGGATTTAGATGAAATTTGGAACACAGATAGCTGAAAATAAGTGTAACATACGCTTATCATATTTCATCATCACCATCATCACCGTTTTTCATCACCACATGGGTAAAACGGATTTGTATGAAAATTGGTATACATCGAATGTAGATACTTAAGGTCCTGGAATAACATATAGGCTACTTTTCATCATCATCACCACGCGGGTAAAACCGCAGGGCACAGCTACTAATATAATAATAATCAAATGTATAGCAGCAGAAGTATAGTATAGAAACATAATTCTAGGTTTATTTATTCTTAATTTATTGTAGAGTTTGATCAAGCATGATCATGCCACCTTCATTGCTACACTCAAAACTCACAATCTATACTTAGAAGCTAATAGTCATACAATATTATATATATAAGCAGCTGAGGGTTTACCCTCAGCTAGAAAAAGAAACCAATTAAATAGGTTTATAGTTTACTCTAAGCAAAAAGTATGTGTAAATATAGTTTGTTAGTAAAGTACAGGAGGTACCTTTCATTAAAAGTTGAATGGTATCTTACCTAAATTATTCTGTAAGCTGTACTTGTAACCCTTAAATTTCTTAATTGCCTTACTTTTATTGATTCGATGAATAGTGTTTAATAGTTACAAACACATATTGATTGAAACACTTAGATCAAAAATTACTAGGAATGGAGAAGTGTAGCAACACATACTAGAGGTTTGATATATTTTGAATAGCTTTAATCAACCAGACTTTTATTACTAACTAATGTCATATATAGTTGAGCAAATTGACACATGTGTGAATTGTTGAATCTAAGATAATTCTAAGAATAATATTTGACAAATTGATAAGGGCTATCTAAATATCTGTGTGTATCAGTTTTAAATTATATATTTAAAAATGAAAATCCTAGACTTTTAATTGATGCAGACTATCTTTTGTTTTTATCTTTGATTCTATTGTAGCTTTATTTTTTATATTCATACTCATGTCAATCAGTTATTAATAAGGATTGTCTGAGAAATCGTTAGTTTACAGTCTGAGGGCTTAAAGACTTTTGAGACAATATTAATATATCATTATAACCTAACCACTCTCTGATTAGCAAGAATAGTTACTGACTTCTCAGGTCTTCCTTCACCCAAACATTTGTTTCTGAGTTGAACTATACAAATCTACTTTTTAAAGTGTAATAAGTGGCCAACAAGCTAGCAGGGCACTTGATGGTAAGCAATCACCGTCGCCTATGGATATCTGTCTTATTGGGAGCATAACAATATGTTGCTAATCCTTGTTCTTACTCTGATAACTCTTCTTTTGAAGGAAGAACCATGATAATACCAGGCATTTATTCATATTGATTTCTAACTCACTTCTATGGTCATTAGATTCAGATATATATTTGCATTTTAACAACGTGAGTTTTAGGCGTATTCCATTGCATTGCATATATAGATTATGCAGGTACATGACTCATGATGCAAGTGTTTCTAATAATTTCATCAGTTATATCTATATCAATGTAATAACTCACCTAGTATAGAAATCCGTTTTGGTTATATCCGATAAGGTCAACAATAATTGTAGCCCATCAGTGGTGTGTGTTAAAAACCAGTGGAATTCTACACACTCATTTCAATGTAGCCAAGTGTCCTGTTTCCCTTCAGTAGAAACCATTCACGAACACAATACAATGACTTGATGAGGTAAACATATAAGTGGTTTGAAAACAACTCTTTCTAAGAATTTACTATTTCACTAAGATTGAAAGCTTCAAAAATGAATAGGAGCTGAGCTGACTAGATAATTTATTGTTAAAGAACATAAAAATAATACTAGGGCGGGGTAAAACAGATTTCCCCAATTGTATCTCCTAAATTCACCAAAAAATAAATTAAAATTTGTAACGAGTCCAATTTCGATCAGCTTGAGACAAATAAAACGAAACAATTAAATCACAGAATGAAAAATTGAAAATGAAGCAAAGTCACACATACTACGTACGTACCATAGGTAATTAACGCAAAGCAACTGTCAAAATAACAATTTCACAGAATACATATAGGCTGTGTTCCAAATCAGGAAAGTAATAATTTGTGCATGAAAACATCCACGTTGACACCACACTGTTAGGTACTAATAAAACCACGTAAAAAATAAAATTTTTGCCCTATCCTGGTAAATGAAAACTACTTACTTGAGTTTTATTCTACTTAACAAATCCTGTATTTTTTTTAAAGCTTACGTTTAACCACTGTCTCACCTTATGTTATTGTAATGTATCATAACATAGCGCAAATTCACCCACGACTAGTTTTTGAAACGCACCCTAATACTATCTCCAACTAGTATAAATAGTGTACAGTAGAACGAGATGGAAATAGACTCATCTGATGTAGCGTCGACGTCGACAATTAGGATTTAGATAGTACCCCTTTATTCGGTAGGAACCGAATAAAGGGGTACTATCTAAATCCTAATCTCTCGTCTTCAAAACAAAACGTTTTGAATTTTGAACTTTTATTGGAGTTATGAAAATTCAACCACTTTCTATTTTTCATATAGACATGACATTAGATAATATAGTAATTACAAAAGGTTTTACGTCGACACTTTTACGAATCCTGTATTTTTGAAGTGGAATTTCTTTAAGTGTGTTGAGCACTTTTTGAGTGAAGAAAAGTCATGAAACTCGCGTCATCATCACCGAACGCTTTCCATGAGCTATGTGTATGTATGTGTATTTTGTGGGTGAACAAAAAGCGTGAAACTTGCGGCAGTCCCCAAAGACTACATCTTTGCTTTTATTTTCTATCAGTCCTAATTATTGCACTATATAATATTAAGAAAACTGTCATTAACTTACCAGTTAATATATAATACACTTCTAACACTTAATAACTTTGTATAAGACAAGTCTATAAATATGTACATAATTAAAAAAAAACGCCAAAAAACCCGAACTGCGCTTGATGCTTTCTAAGTACAATTTTTCTTATATGATATATACAATATATAGATTTTAACCAATTACGTAGATACGTTAGGAACTCATTTATATTACAGAGCAAAACCTTAAATTAAAAACTATTATATATATATATATATTATATTTACTATATTTTATTTTGTTCTATTGATTTATGACATTAAAGTCTTAGTATTATATAAAAAAAATGATTTAAGGGGATGCTAATATGTAATTCTACTTAAATCTATCAGGAGACAGTTGTCAGACGCAAGCTTATAATAATAAAAAAGTAAAACTCTTAGTCCGACGCTTCTTATACATATAATATAAACTTTTAAAATTGTGATGTTTTATTTCAAATTAAACTTAATTTTAAAAAGCAACAAGAGGGAAGAGGAAGAAGGGGGCGAAGGGAGCAACATTTGCTAATAAAATTTTATTTCGCCGTATATGTACATAAATTGAAATATAATATATAACTAAATAAACCTATATAATCATAGTAGGGTTGTTCGATATCAATACATTTCAAATGAAAAGCAGCACGTTCCATGTTTTACAGTTGTCATGTTGATGCCCAAGTGGTAGCCCCGTTTTGACGTTTGGTACCTAATAATTTATTTTTATTTTACACTGCGTTTTAATAAAGGAGTCCCACTATCAGGCTAACTGGAACATCACGTGTAACGATAGTGCTTCTGTTAGCAAAGAAGCTAGCGCCACCCCCGTGGGACTTTTTTCGTGAAATAGACTTCCAGTCTCTTCTTACGTAGTATTGAAATCTCTTTGCTAGACTTTGATCATCAGTGACTTGACCATAGAGTGTACCATAGACTAATAGTTATTTATGGGGGGGCTTGATTGACTATTTTTTTACTGTAAATGTAAACAAGTTTTGTAATTCTTTTAGTCTTTCTGATCAGTGATATATCTTCCTCATGCAATTCTCAATTTCCCATGACCTGCACCGACCAACGTAGCTAAGCAGTCATGAATTATTTCCACCCATACAGGATACAATTACTACTACTGGGTTGCTAATATTAATTGTTACAATTATATCCGTACGAAATATGACCTTCTTCAAGATCATTGGGAAAACTGCTGGTTTCGTAGGATACGCATTGCAATACGCATGTCTTACACACTGCACTTTTGAATATGTTGGGGATTTTGTTATGGTAAGCTTTCATTAAGCATAACATAACCTTTTCAAGTGTCCTAATCGGTTTCCATAATCCTAGTAAAACTACTAGGAACCGAACCATAATATATTATTTATAATAAATCTTTATGAAAATATCTTTCGTATCGACTTATATTTGCTGTTTCCCATTTTGATAGGTTTTATGTACTAAGTACCCAATTCAACCCCAGTACCCCACGGCAATTTTCACAATGTTTTACCTACATCCTATCCTTCAGTGTTGTTATAGTTAATGACTTTTATGCCATCATCTGTAAAACGACAGTCTAAAAAGACGAGAGATGAGATACAGTACAAGAGATTTCCAAGAGCATCCTGCAATCTTTGACTCTGCCCTGATGAACTCTACCATTCACCCTTTGACAGCCTAGATGTCTGTGTGCTATGAGCCATTTTTCATTTGGCTAACATTGTTATGATATTGTTTTAAGTTTTGTCTCTATCTTTTTGTTTTTAAATTCTTCAGTTTATTAACAACAATAAACTATGGTGCCTTTGGTTGTCCAAGTATCAATTGGCCATATGGGTGAAATCAAAAGAGTAATATTATTTAATTGTGCAGGGTATGCCATTAAGTTGAGCGGATAGTAAATATTCATACAAAAAATCTACAAAGCATGAAAATAATTTATATTTTAATAGAGTAGACAAATAGGTTTTTTTTTAAAAATAACTTCATTGATATGTAAGCCATCCAGACTCATACACTTCAAATTGACACTTCTAATTTATAAAAACTCGCTAGCACATTCTCGCAGGATAGAGAAAATCCCCTCATGATTGCGGTTGGCATGTGGATCTTGGCATCCCCAGAGAACAAAATGTAGTGGAGTGCAATTGGGGCTCTAGGGCCCATGGAATGTCCTCTCTTTACAATATCAGTTTTCCACTAAGAATTTCATTTACAACTGCTAAAGACTTGCATATATGTATGTTGTGCCATCTTGTTGAAACCAGGTCCTGCGAGCCTCAATATTATGCTGTTGTGGAAAGAAAAACTTATGTAGCATTGCTCTATAGCGATTAGAATTGACAGTTAAAGTCTGACGTTTCAGTTTCCTTACTTCTACTTACAATTTGATACTTGCACATTTGATCATTTTGACTACTTATGATAAAGGACTATTTACTCACTTTATGGCTAAGCCATCAATACAAATTTATAATAATACATATGTTGGATAAATTATAATAAGGGTATGATGAGACTGACATGTTTAAAGACCAAATTTCCCTGAGTAAAATATAGATTAAAAAATATAACTAATGAATTTAGTACACTAAAGTTTTTACAATAAAGTTACCCATGGTTAGATGGCATTATTAGCTTCAATTTTTTTTCTTAATTGAAATGTGCTTTCATTTTTGGTTGTCACATTAAAATTACAATCGAGCCTTCAGGCCAATAAGTGATTTGATTTTAACTTAAACTGCTAATTAGAGTATAACTAAGAATGTGTCCAATAACACCTGATCTTATCGTCTATTAAGGAGTAGACACATTGTTCACATGTTCTTGTTAGATAGCACCTATAGCTTATAGCACATAGCACTACACATAACACTGTTTTAACACTACAATAACTTAACTGAAACAGTTATTTCCTATTGAGTCTTCTCACTATGTCCGTGATGTCAAGGAGCTAGATAGCCTCGGAGTACACATGATGATGAAGTCTTGTTCATGAGCTTCGGCATGTTTTTTAATGATCATGGTTATGAGATCCACTTTAAGGTCACAATGGAGGTCGTTCTTTATGTATCAGGGCATGTTAACTATGTTAACTATACCTCTCAGTACTTTATTTTGAAAACGTTGAATCACCTGGATATTGGTCTTTTTGGTACAACCCCACAGTTGGATACCATAAATCCACACCGGCATGAGGGCTTCTTTATATTTTAGCTTTTTAATTCATTATTCTGAATATACACTGAAATTTTTGTTTACAGATTCTGGCATTACTTTGCGGAAATCTATATTAAAATGATTTAACATACACAACACTATGTTGATCAAAAAGTAATGATAAACAGGTATATTGATAGGCTTGAAAAATTTGAAAAAAAAATGTGGACTCTCACTCAGTTCAACTCTAATTCCATGTAAAAAATCATATAAATAGGATGTATCCCTGGAATCTATATAAATTTGATGACAAACAGTTGCAGTGATAACACGAAAATGGAGAAAAACGATTTTCGACACGTACCTCTACGTACGTAAGTACCTCTGCCTGAAAAAAAATGTCTACCAAAGATGTACACGCCGACTTGGTAGAAACACAGGGAGACTCGGCTCTTCTATATCCTACATTTGCACGCTGGTGCAAAGAGTTTAGGCTGGGAAGAACATCGACAGAGGTGAGCACCATGAAAGACAGCCATCCACGTCTCATACCGGAGAAAATGGGAAAAAGGTCGATAACCTTGTAATAGCAGTCCGAAGAGTGACCATTCACATACAGCATTCAGAAGATCCTCCACGTGAACAAGGTGGCGCGTTGGGTACCCCGAATGTTAACTACTACTGAACAAAAAACGAAACGACTTGACATTTCAAAAGTAAATTTTGAAAATTTTCAATCCAGCTCAGACAGATTTTTGAAGCAATTGAGACCTGGGTTCACTACTTCGATCCGGAGACCATACAACAGTCCATGACCTGGAAAGATCGTCTTCACCGACGCCGAAGAAGTTCAAAACCGTAAGCTTAGCGCAGAAGGTTGTGGCATTAGTTTTTTGGGAGGCCGAAGGAATTGTAATGGTGGATTACCTGGACGGCCTCGGCTACGTAGACTAAGACTAAATCAGGAGATTGCGAGATGCTATCGAGGAAAAGAGGGGAGGAAACTTCGATTTGGAGTGCTGTATCACAAAGACAACGCGCCAACGCACAAATTCGAAGTTGCGATGGCTGCCATTCGAGAAGCGGGTTTCGAATTGCTTGACCACCCACCCTAGTCTCCAGGTCTGGCTTCCAGCGTCCTCTATCTCTTTCTCCAACTTAATAGAGAGCTGAAAGGCAAGAAATCTTGAGTACAACGAAATGATGGCTGCCGTAGAAGCGTTTTGGAACAGCCAAGAAGCAAATTGTTTTATGTAAAAGAATTCGCGCTGTAGTTTCCACCAAGTGTATTGAGTGGTCAGGAGACTATTTTATAAATAAATAAAATCCAGACACCTAGCGCCGACACCTATCTTATTTCGCTTATCATAACTTTTTGATCAGCCCTCGTATTTAGTGTCCATTTCGCGAAGTAAATAAGTTGTGATGTTAAATTTGTTTATTTACTATAATTTTGGAGTAAAATATTAGATACTTTTGATTCGCATACACATCCACGACGGTCGTCGTGGCTCAGTGATCAGCGTCACTGACTTTGGAACCGCGACCCCGGGCTCGAATCCCGGCCGGGGCAAACATTTCTGTGATGAGTAAAGATGTTTGTTCTCGGGTCTTGGATGTTTGTGTATTGTCATTGTGTGTGTCTATGCCTCCCGCGATACAGGGTATCCATTGCGGGGGTGTGAGTGCTTGAAAAAAAAAAATAACCTCGAGGGCATGCCTGATTTGTGCCATTGACTACTGTATAGATTACTCACTTACATATTTGGTGTAGTCTTGTATTCAGATAAAAACTTCATAATTATACAGCTAATTTATAACAGGTACCTTATCTACTTTTACAGTGTTCTGGACCTTCTATGGAACCTACACTTGAGTCCAACAACATCCTGTTTACAGAACACATATCACCACGGATGCACAGGCTTCGCCGAGGCGACATTGTCATAGCAAAGAGCCCTTCAAATCCAAGGCAAAACATATGCAAGAGGATAAAAGGTTTGCCCGGTGACAAAGTCAAAGGGTTCTTTCCTAGACGTAGTCAAATAGTTCCTAGGGGTCATGTATGGTTAGAAGGAGACAATTCTAGTAATTCCGCTGATTCCCGTATCTACGGTCCAGTGCCAGCGGGTCTAATACGAAGTAGAGTTGTATGCCGTGTATGGCCTTTTGATAAAATGACATCTTTATCTTGTGATGAGTGCTAAAAGTACAGATTATTTTATACTAGCTGACATATACAGACCAGCCTGTGAGGCATTAGTCCTATAAATGCAACTACTTGGTAATATTTCGCGTCTGATACAATTTTGGTATCACTTTTTGATCTTTATGATTCTCTGGTCTTTTCTTTTGTGGAGCAAGGCTCTAAAAGTTAAAAGCTTCGTGTGCAATTTTGTCCTTGGAAGCCAATCAATATTCTAGATCTAAGAATGATTCCACCAATGTCCAAATAGTGATTTGGATGCTGTAAAAAATAATCTAGGTGTTATATACAAAAATCTAATGTGGCAAACTTTTGATCAAATTGTAATTAGGCAGATGACATGAAGGGGTTAAGGATTATCTTGATCAACCGTACTTGACAAAAGTAAACCTGAAATCACCCCACACTTTTTTAATTTATCTCTTTCTGGCATCTTTATGTCATTATGTAGATTTTTACGAAAATGTTCGATTTATCTTCGTCATTCACTTTGCTCTATCAAGCAAGGCGAGGGATGAATCAAAGCAGCCAAAAAGGTTTTACATAATTATAGATTCAGGCCGCTATGAACTTACAGACTGCAAATTTTAACCGTTGTCTTATTGCCATCGACTAGGCCTCGTACCGGAATGAATCTGGACATAAAATTATTGTTACTGGTCTGCCTATCCCTTTGCATTGAAAGAAGCCTGAGAAAACATTCATACTTTTATTTACTTTATTGTTTTATTATATTGATAGATATGCAGTGATACAGGCATACTTATTGGAGTTGATTGAGTATCATTTTACACCTGCCGTCTAAATCAGCTTATTGTATAAATAATTTATACAACCCAATTTTATGTTTCATATGTCTTGTAAATATTCTAGTAATTATGTTTATGTAGGTCTACCTGAAGACATACAGTAAAGACAAATTGTTATTAGCACCTGTTTGTTTAGTTTGACTGTTAACATGCCAATATGTGACAATGTTTATATTTGTGATACAATGTTTTGTTTGTAAATAAATCAAATGTTACACATTAATAAATATTTTTATTTCGTCATTACACTTACTTCTCATAATCAACATCTCATAGAAAATAAGTAAAAAAGGATATTATCTGTCGCGCGAGAGGTTGGCTATGGCATTAATTACCATAGTTTAGTTTGTACAGTAAAAGCGCGAAATCAATTAAAACTAAAATAATTTAAACAGTTTCCATTAAATTCAGTCCCATGGATTCTATTGTGTTGCGTAAAACTATTTAGTTATGGTTGATTTCTATGGTTTTTATTGATTCAGGCTCCATCTTAAACTCAATGAACGTCTGTCTTGTGAACCGTATCCTTACATCCATCTCCCGAGATCGTCTGTGAACAATATGAAATATATTGCAATTACCATAATTTATTAATTTTGGGGTAATCTAGACTTCAATACATCAAATGCAAATCAGTCGTCATCTTCGTCGTTTCAGCCATTTGACCACTATATCACTTGGTGGTCAGTGACGGTATGGTCGATGGTGGATTCACACTACATTTAAAATGTTAGCTAGATCTAAATCGCAGCTGTCAGTTCACGCTGTTTGGTGACGGTAGCTAGTCTAACCGGTATTAGTATCCGTCTACTATTCTATTTTATACTATACTATTCTAATAAATACCTACATCTATAGTCATACTGTTTCGTAGGTACTTATGTCAGCATATATATTGTATTAAATACTATCATAGTTATTATTAACCTATTTAGTAAAGGTTTAGAATTGAATTTAAAAAAATACCTGTTTTGAATAACCATAACGTAGTTCCCGTCCGGCTTCAAGAAAGCAACATTCTCTAGACTTAAGAGACTTCTCCTAGAGACTCGGATTCGCCGAGAGCCTCTTGGTATGAACTTGGAGAAATGTCCCATTGCATAGTACATAGGTTGTTTAATGAATTCGTCATCGTCTCCGTACACAAGAATAGGCGCGTCCACAAAGTTTTCAGCCCAATTCGGACCACCACCTGGATCCAAGCAAAGGTTCCAGTCGATCCAGCCAACAACGTAGTGGTTCAAATCCTACAAAAAGAGCAACATATTACTATAAGTACATACTTAGTATTTTCTATCGCATTCATTTGTATGCAATAGCTGAATTGATTAGGTAGCAAAAGTAATTACTTTTGCTACCTAAGTAAGTACCTGAAGTAAAATTATTTGATTAGGAACATAAACGTCCCAAAATACATTGTAACACCATAACCGGGGGGTTTAAGTGTGATAAAAAAACCCATAAAATATATATCTTGGGTACATAGGTACTAGTCACTTTATCTGGCGTAGGTTAAAGCTGAACCTAATCCAGTTCATACTCGAAGATGTAGCAGGCGCGTCTTCGCCATAATTACCTACCTGTCTATTAAGCTTATCGCATAGAATTTATCTTTCGTTTTTTTATCACACTCAGACCCCCGCACTAGGATTCACTGTGTCGCGGGAGGCATGGACACACAATCACACTAATGAGGCAACCATTGCCTGCCGGGATTCGAACCCAGGGTCCCGGAGACACAGAAGTCATGTCACTGACACTAACCACTGCGCCAGGACGACCGTCAGACTTTCAACTTGGGGTTTCTTACCTGCATAATACTGGTTGTGTATCTGCGTGCCCTTCTCCATGATCCTATTTCAACCTTTAATAAATCCCATGGCATCGGTCCTTCGCAAGCTTCAGTCGATAGCAGGATCTTGTTCGGGTATCGCTCCTGTAGGCTGGAGAGAATGGCGGGAGGGAAGAAATTGCCGTAGTAGTGAATCGCGATTCCGTCAATATACTCAATAGACTTCGGGTCTTCTCGTTCCATCTGGAGAAATTCAAGGATTTCGTACAAAACCGTGTATCACTAACTAGCTGAAAAACCACGGTTTTACACGCGTGGAAGTTGTCTCGCTACTTCAATTATTCCAAGGGAACTACCACTTCTTCCGAGGTTTAAAGTAGCCTAGGTATAAGAATAGTACTCCCCCATCTCTTCCCACGGGTGCCGTAAGAGTTGGCTAAGGGACCTCGTACCAGAAGGTGGGCAGCAGCCTTGTGAGGATTGGAAATCATCCTGCGCTCGCCAACCCGCCTGCCAAGCATGGCGAGTATTGGTAAATCCCCCTATATGGGGGAGGCATATATCCAGCAGTGGACGCACATGGCTGATAGAAGAATGACAAAAAAATCAATGAAAACTTACACCTAGCAACCAGACGGGCAAAATATACCGTTGATCATCGACGGCAAGAATGAGAGTGTTGTTGAATTGAGAATTTCTTATTGTTGGCCCAAGATTATCTGCAACCCAGCGACCCTGAAAAATCAGTTGGTTAGTATATGACAATAAACAAAACATATTTTTATGATGCTTTATATCGTACCAATTGTGCAGGAGTCCATCCTAGCGAATTGAAATTTACAACAGGAATGATTCCATTAAGAGGTTCGTTAGTTGTTGTTATAGCCCAAATTTTTACTTCGGCTTTCAAATACTCTTCCATAAATCTGCAATAATTGTTCATAGATTGAGCTAATGCTAATATGGTAATTTTTAGACTTTCGCGATTCGAACACATTGTTATTAAATCAAACGGGGCTTAATCGCGAGAAAAACACTTAGTAATTTATTACACAAACATTTATAAATTTATCGTGGTCACGTGAAGACTCTCGTCTTCTCGTGACCACGACCAATGCAACTTGGTCGAAACGTCGAGGTAAATAAATTACTAAATGTTTTTCTCGCGATTAAGCCCCGTTTGATTTAATAATAATGCTAATATGACAAGCATTAAGTAAAATGTGATAAAGATATTTTAATGACGTGATAGTGTTGGTACCTAATGTGATAATCCGCGTATGCTTGATAGTATTGTGGTCTTAACTGCGCAAAACCAGTTATTCTCTCATTAGTCTTCATCCATACTGGAGGTGACCATGTACTGGCTGTGATCTTGATCTCGTCTGTTGACACCCTTTGACTTCTTTTAATCATTGGTAGCTGGAATGAAACTGGGTTATACGGTCGTCTTTATTACTTATGTATTATTTTTAACCGACTTCAAAAAGGAGGTTAGGTAGGAGGTTTTTTTTTATGTGTGTGTTCGCGGATAACTTCGTCGTTTATGGACCGATTTCGATAATTCTTTTTTGTTAGATAGAGTATACTTCCGTGGTGGTCCCATTTAAATTTCATCTAAATCGGACAAGTGGTTTTTGAGTTATACTTCAATAACTGAAAAGTGCTACGCGTATCTTGATATTATTGTCGCGGTTGAAGACATCGCAGAACACACAATGACAATTAATTGATCCCGTGAGTAGCAAAGGTCACTGAAAAGAGTGAAAAGAAAATTTTTTAACAAAAAATGCATTAATTCACACTTTTGAGTGATAAAGTCGGTTGCATTTTTTGTTAAAAAATTTTTACAGTTTTCATCCCACGGGAACTAATTTCTCCGGGAAAAATATGTGTTATTCCAGGATCTTACGTATCTCCGTACAAAATGTCATCAAAAATCAGTACAGCCGTTTGAGCGTGAAGCAGTAACAAACACACACACATACAAAATTTTGCCTTTATAAGTGGGATGTACTGTATTGAGAAAAATACTCACCTTGAAAAACAAATCTTCTTCGGTTAAGGAAAAATTTGTCAGTTTTGCATCATGCCATGGGTACTCGTTGTAAGTATAAGGATGAGTAGAAAAATCGGAACCACCAATTGGTACTCTGATCAAGTTGTATTCTATGCCTTTAGGCCCAAAATAGGTACTGAAAAAAATATGTCAAATTATGATTAGAGGAGAAGCACCCTCCTATACCTTCAGTTCAAATATTTGAACTGAAGTTCTGCCTAGCATGATGTTAATGCGATACACAATAAAATCTCTTAAAATAAGGGTAGGGTGCCTTCGTTTGATACGATATCAACTGTAATGTTGGTCTATCAGTCCTATTAATTAATTGTTCATACAATTAAAGGTAGATGGCGCTAATAACATCCCCGCAAGATGTTAAGGAAGGAAGTAATTCGGCCCTAGTGGTATGGGCTGCTTTAGCTTAGTTGGACAAAGCGACAGGACGGTATTCTGTAGTCGTGGGTTCAAGTCCCACTAGCAGCCGAATTTTTTCCTTCAAATATTTGAACTGAAGTTCTGCCTAGCATGATGTTAATGCGATATACAATAAAATCCCTCCTATACCTGTCGTGCATTGTTATAATTCTTAGGACTTCAATCCAGAGGGCGGCCTTGAGACCCGTTTGAGGCAGATTTTTCTATGTAATATCACTTAGCAGATGTTAGCGTTTTTAAACTCTTTCTACTTCAAACAATAACAATTTAATTCCTTGCCTGTTTCCCGCAGGTAGAGATCACTCTTCCAATTTCTACGCCATATCTCTAAATAACGTAAAAATAAAAGTATTATTTATTTTCATAATGTACCTACTACGTCGTCTCCAAATCAGATTGTGGATGTTAAGAAAAGGCCAGCAAAACTGCTATATACAGACGACGCTTGTCTGAAAGGTCTGATGACCGTGGATTAAGTAAATGAAGTGTGGTGCAGTTGGAAGGCTGTGGTCTCTGCCTATCCCTACGGGAAAGGGAATATATAATTGACTGGCCGGTTGGCGCAGTTGGTGGCACTCGTGCCTTCTGAGCCGCTGGTCCCGGGTTCGATTCCCGGACAGGTCAAACATTTGTGTGTATGAACATGTCTGTTTGACCTGTGTCTGGGTGTGTATATGTATATAAGTATGTATATCAGTCATTAGGTTACCATAGTACAGGCTCTGCCTAATTTGGGACCTGATGACTTTGTGTGAATGTTGATAAAAAAAATATATGTGCGTATGTCACATCGTCATTGACCATCAAGTGAGGTAGTGGTCAAACGCTAGATCTATACAGTATAAATAAATAATAAAATGTATATAATACGGACTAAATGCTATTTCAACTAACTTGATGAAGTTTGTCTGCGCGCCATCAGACAGCTTACGCCAGTTCAAAGAAGCTGCATCAGTGACGGAGCCACCGAACCCTTCAATGTACTGGCTGCGCACGTTACTAAACACTCTCATTGCCACTCTATTCCATACTGAATCTGAAATGCGAACGATAACAAATATAGGTAGCTTGCATTCAAGGTAGGTCACAATATTCTTCATAGGTTAAGGTAATCTCTGATGTGTGCAAGAAAAACGCTTAAAAAACTGCTATTTTGAAAAACAGCGCACAAATTGTTTTGGAATCCAAATTTCATTTTAATGTAAGAAAGTTAGCAAAATTAAATTTATTAAATTTAAATTTAATAAAATAAAATAAAATTAGCTTACATTAAATTTTTGCTGTCTACGATGGAGCACGCCTGCCTAGAAGATACCCATTCACTCGTGACTTGAAGATACCCAGATTGTATTTATGCAGGAGCATAGTTTTAGGCAATGAATTCCACTCATTGCTGTAAGTATACATATTTATTTTACGAAGTTTTGGTGATCGTCGTTTGGAAGGCGCTTCCCAGATTAAACTTTCTATCGCTCAAAAATGAAGGTCTAATTATATTACATTACAATATCTGTGTATATCAGCGATAAACAATATCAGCTATCTGTGGAGGCTTGTTATTGGCTCTTCTTAAGTTAAGTTTATGAATACTCTGTAATTATAGCTGTAAGCCCCCGAAATAAATAAATAAAATAATATTCTTAATGACAGTTAGATAGACCTTACCAACTTCACCTTCTGGAATTTCCTCGTCGTATGCCGAATCGGGAAGTTCCTCTTCTTCACCATCTCCCGATCCATTTTCATCTGGCTCATCTGGTCCTTCTACGGGATCTGTCTGAATTAATCCGTAGCTTTTTTCGAAACGTTGTCCAGCCTATAAGTTCATGGACGAAAATTTGAAAAGAGGCATAAGAATGTAAGGTCTCACAAAGTTGTTTAACTTTTCCGCTCCCGCAGACAAATCAAACAAAGGAACATAATATATCTGTTAAAACTCAAGCTACTTACATTTCAATAAGTTTCAACTAACTTTACTGACTATTGAAAATGTAGTAACGCGTGGACCCGGCAGTGATCATAGCTCAGTGATGGGAGGGTCAGCTGTCAAACTGACGGACGCCGGTTCGATCCCCACCCACGGCTTGAGCTTCCAGTGAACGTAACACCGTTATCGAATGCCAAGATTAATGGTCGGGTAGTTTAGAGTAGACCTACCCGCTTTGCTAGCTACTACCCTCAAGGACCTGCCCTTGCTTTTCGAATAGAAGAGATGAAAAAAGGTAATAAAACCCGTTTTTTTCAGTTATGTGGTTTATAGTCCAGCCGCGGCTGAGAGAATGAGATTAACAGTTCCACTTCGTATTGTTGTTGAGTCTTTTAAACTTTTTTCACTAAAATTGAAACGTTTTTCCTAAAAAATTTCGTGAAGTCCGTTTATAACGTAAGTACCAAGTAATTAAAATATACGAGTCATCGAATTTGGCGCCCAAAAAGGAGTACATATAACATTTTGTTTTTTATAAAACCCCTTTCAAGACAATGTTGTGTAATCACACTGTCTAACCCAGACACACAGACTGGAACACGTAGAAACATTGATAAAACTAACTGTGACTCGCTTTCTCCCTCCCTCTTTCAGGGGGTAGCACACAACAAACTCAATCTCGTAGTTCGCACAATAAGTGACTTACCCTACTGCTCGTGTAAGTGACGTAAGTCCCTGGCGCTGGTGCTTCTCTGGTTATTGTATCGCAGTAGGTCGCATCACACACGCAAACTATGGATCTGCCTTCGATACCCACGTCTCGGGCGCGGCAGGGTAAATCGTTTTCTGGAATATATTATTTAAATTTGTATACCTTAAGTACACCACCCCACTTTATTCTTGTATCGGTTAAGACCGACGTCTTTTGGAACAGGTATGTGTCACATATGTGACAGTTAAATTACAATTGGTGTGTTCACGCTTGTAAATTAAGTCTTATTTTGATTGATTTGAACTCGCGGTTTGTGGGTGTCCGTAAATTTAGATAATAGTACCTACTCATTCCACAATTTGTTTGCTACCAGGGTAAGGTTAGGTATAACTGTAAGGCCTGCACATTCGGACTTTTCATTACTCTGTACTCGTGCCTTAACCTTTACAACCATTTGGTTGTAAGATTGGTCGCAGATCATTTGATCATGCCCGCTTTCACTAGCTAATCAGACCAAATTAATGCGCAGTACTCTATTTAGTTGGTGCAAAATTATGCTCGCCAAAGTTACAAACTTCCTACCTCTCAGTTCGGCTCTAATGTGGCTTTCAAGCCATCTTGGATGGCTGTCACAGGTTATATATGCCGAATATACAAAATTAATATCTTATTGGCTGTTTTCTTAATTGCTGTCAAATTTAAGTACTTATTGATTAACAATATTGCGATGAAGTGAGCGAATGAATCAGCTCTCTGCAGCTCATCCATTCCTTCATTGACCTTACTTTCTTTACCCCTACACCCACATTCATACTACGAGCAATTATGACATTCTCCCCATAATATCTTAAAATGTTAGTAGGTACCTACAGTATGTTTGGTAGATTTAGTGTTATTAATGACCGCTTGAACGAATTCAATATAATTCGTAAAAAAACACTGAACACATAGAACTGAAGACTGATGGGGTCGTAAAGGTAAATAAATCTCTAGCGGAGACCACAGACTGACCTTCGCAGCGAAGGGCGTCCACTGACTAGATAGACAGATGACCAGGATCGCAGGAGTCTGAATGCGGGCCGTATCCAACCGGTCAATGTGGAGAACAGTGGGAGGCGTAATTCCAAGCGTAGACGTTTTATGACTGAGATGTTAACAATAGTTTTTTGATCGTCTTGATTCATCATCGATAGTATTATAAGTAGTTATTGTATTAAAACTATATACCCAATAGAAACATATTTTAAGTCTCAGCTATTTAAAATTTAAAAACAAAATTATAGTATTTAATATACTTAATAAAATAAATAAAGCCTTTATTGCTGCTATCTTCCATTTACATAGTTACAATAAAAAAGTATGCCTAAGGTTTAGTATGTAAGGTGATTTCTTTTTTTAAATATATAATTTTGAAACATATCGGCAAACGGTTGTTAGTCGTCTACAGCTTGTCTCCCGACAAAGGCCTCGTTTAGAGATTTCCACTTAGTCCTATCCTTTGCTGTGCGAGTCCATATTCGACCGTGGTCGAATATAATTAATAATAGAATACAAAGAATAAATACCTTTTCTCTCTTTCAAACAGTCATCAATATATTTACAAGGCATCAACATACTTACCGGAATTCCCTACGCAGACGTATGAGAGTAGTACCAGGAGTGCAAAACATTTCATTTTTACCATATTATTACACTATCTTCGAACGTCGTTTGTGTGAAATACATACAGTAAACATATAAACTACGATTTATGCTTATTTCTTCGTTAATTATCAAAACATTTTTATCACGTTAAATCGCTTGACATTCTTGATTGATAAAAGGATAATGTATTTGATAATGAATGTTTATCGATCTGTGATCCAAATTCTTGAGTTATTGCACTACTGAGTTTCGCATAGATTATATTTGGCGCACTTTAATTACCAGTGTCCAGTAGTACCTATTCATTTAATTTATGCAGTGGTGTGCTGACCAACCTGCAAGTTTATTGGGTAACTGGAATATTTTTATTACTTACAACAAAAATTATAAATGTAATCTAACAAACCGACTAGGACTCACGTGTTACTGGAAAATTAATAATCAGAAACTCGCGATACTTTTCAGACTCAAAAACTATTCCCGTTTAGGGCATTGAATTCAGCTGAATACCTACAAAGAAAAAAATAATATCAAATATATATAATAATACTATCTAACATCGTACCTACATGCAGTTTTTTGAACTTGTAACAAGAGCAGCACATCTCAGTATTCTCAATATATGCTTAGTATCTTATTACTAGCTGCGCCCCGCGGTAATACCTGCGTGGTGATGATGAAAATAAGCCTATGTGTTAGTCCAGTCTATGCATTATAATTTTTAACATAAACAAACGTCTCACTGAAGTAGCTTGGTGTCCAAATAAAGTGCAGATATAAGAGATATCGGTTTTTAAACATTGAATGAATTAAAAAAATCTCATGTCGTCTTTCACAGATTGTCTTGTCAGAAACATATACACAAAATTATGTATACAAACGAAGACACCAGAGATTATCGGCAACACTAGCGAATTTCCAAGGACATTTGAAGCGATGATAGTTCAGCGGGGGGAGCGTCGCCTGTCAAACTGACGGACACTGGTTCGATCCCCAACAACAGCTTGAGCTTCCGGTGAAAGTAGCACCGTTATCAAATTTCCAGCATGGTGGTAGGGTACTTTCGAATACCCGCCTGGCTAGCTGCCACCCTCAAGTTTGATAAACTGTCACCAAGCACATAGTGTGTTGAGGCAGCAGTCCTCGAGAGCCAGTGAGCATTCTAGGTCTAGAGTGATAACATCTTCGACCACATCTTCACTGACCATCAAATGAGATAGTGGTCAAACGCTAAATCTATACAGTATATATGTAAAAAAAACATGGTACACTATAATACCATTCTTATTACCAGTCATCAGGTTACCATAGTACAGGCTCTACCTAGTTTGGGACCCGAAGACCTTGTGTGCATGTTAATAATTTAAAAAAAAAACTTTTTTAAATACTTTATAAGTATAGAGTTTGACCACTATATCGATTGATGAAGATGTAATCACGCTAGCTGATCTAGAATATCTTACTAGCACTCAAGATCTGTTTTCTGAACTCACTGTGTGTTTCGTGACTGTTTTTCAACTTGTGGTTGGTAGCTAGCCAGGCAAGTACCTACTCGAAAGCACCCTGTACTATGTACTTATTAGAACTCAACATTAATTTCTTTAAGTTGAGTTAGATCGGGTTTTCTAACACAATGTTGAACCCCTAATTATTAAATCACCCAGTGATCGCAGGGGTTTATAAAGATAACACCATCGCCTTAGCAACAGCGATAAAACAAAAACACACCCAGTATTATGAAGACGATATAATTAAATTTTCATACAAATCTTTAACGTAGTATTATAATTAAAATACTGTACACACGTCGGCTTCGCTCGCAAGACATCATTTGTTATTTAAGGTTTGCCATATTGCTTTCGATAACAAGGATAAAATTACACTCGGTCTCCACACAGATAATGACTTGCAACACTCACCGACTAATTTCTTTTGATTTTCATATTGATATGGCAGATTGTCGATATGAAACACTTTTAAAGGAAACAAACAAATAATAACTAAAAATGAATGAAATGCACTACGTAGGTATTACTTACGTTCGCTATTTACACGATAGAATGAATGATTATTGCCATTGTAGACATTCCTTTGTTAACTTACTAGCAAAAGAGTTGAAATTGATTTAATCTCATTTGAGTACATAATATTTATAAAATAAAAAATATTAATAAAATCACAACAGTAACAGATCTCTTTTGCTTTTACACATTCACTATAAAATCGTATTGCCAATCTTCAAATATAATTTCACCACAATTTTAAGTTTAAAAAAACGACAAAATATTTGCCCCACACAATCGCAACAAAAATTAAGTTCTCTCACTTAAGTACTAACTTTAACTAGAACGAAAGACGATCGCCATATTTAAAAAAAAGAAAATCTTAAAGCTATCCATTTTACAATTTATCTAATATAACTCTATCAAATAAATACAAAAAAGAAATCTCTTAAATTTATTATTATCTAAGATAATATTTTAACTATCTCATGTCTTGAAACTAAAAGCTAGTTAATGCACGTAAACTTAACTGTGTAAACTAACTAAGATGTGTGCTACGACGACGGGAGGACCCTTAAAATATTTGACTAAAAGAGAGATCAAATCATTGCCAAGTAAACACTTACATTGTAATAAAAGGCAGGCTGTTGAGTAATAACATATGGATATTTGTACTTCGAAATTCAAATGAAAGCAGTTACGGCGCTCTAATAAAATGTCATATTGTTTTACCACTATTTCACTTGATGGCGTGACGATGTGGTCAAATATGTTATCACGCTAGACCTAGAATGTTTGTACCTGAAGCAGGAATATTTTGTTTCACAGTTATTATTCATTAGTATAAACAACTGAATCACGATGATAGATATACATTTATGTTCAAATATTTGTAGGAAAAAATTCGGCTGCTAGTGGGACTTGAACCCACGACCACAGAAAACCGTCCTGTCGCTCTGTCCAACTAACCTATAGCAGCCCATACCACTAGGGCCGAATTACTTCCTTCCTTATTAACATCTGCGGTTTTTTTCCTTCAAATATTTGAACATAAGTTCTTCTGCGTTCGTAATGCGTTACACAATAAAAACTCTGATAGATATACACTTTATGGAACACAATAAATAAAATAACAAAGTTATTTTGAGCAGCAACTGCAACGATAGATGATGATGATGAGAGGAAAACGCCAATAGATGGCGGTGTCCATATATTTAAGTCACGTACCGTCCATACAAACTATAACTCTTCAGTGTCACAGTTGCGCTAGATAAATAACAGTTCTTGAGTTCAATTGTTTCACGCTGCGATTCGGCCACGTTACGTATGCGATAATAATTCCTGCTCCGGTCACAGAACCAACTACAATAAAAATGTTATATGAGCAACCAACCAATTCAGAACGTTTCAATAACTAACCAAATCGATTTGATTCGTCTATTCTCATATATTTTATTTATTATCAGTTTTTCAATGATAGCTATCGTATATCATTGATAAATTCAAATCGATTTGATTCGTTGATTCTCATATATTTTATATTAATTTTATTTTTTCAATGATAACTTTCGTAAATATCGTTGATCAATTCTATAGATAAAATTATCCGAAACGAAATCAATTATTTAACGTTCCAAATAGTACGATAGTGCTACACAGAATCGGTTGAATCGATGCGGTGATCGAAGAATGCCGAATAAGGGTTCTTAAAGCATACCTTTTCAAATAATTTACCAAATCAGAACGAGTTGGTAAATTATTTTACAAATGACATAGTTCTGAGATGACAAACCAATTTATGACATCCTTCTATTTGGGTGTCGGTTAATGAATTGTGACAAAAGCTGCCTCTAAATACACTTCGCGCGTCACAGGTACAGAGTCTCAATTTCAATTAGATATGTACAGAATTATGTATAGATTCGTCAGATTACTATTAGAACAATATATTTATCTCTAAAAAATCCTTGAACCTGCCAAAACATGTGAACACATGAACCATTTTAGAATTACGTAACATTAAAACTATGTACACTTAACTGTACAAAATACATAACAGTATTTTCGAGTGGCAAAGATCGCAATAGTAAAATTACCTGGCAACACATACATAGCTACTTAAATTTAAGCGAAATGCTACGTCTCAAAAAGACCTAAAATACTAAAAGAAAAACGAAGCGAGTAGAAAAAAAAAGTAAACATAGATGCCACCATCAACTGAAGTTTAATAAACAAGATTGAACTGGTTTAAAAGGTATAAACAAAACGATGAATAAAATTGTACCACGAGGACTTAACAATTTGTAAAGATAAGTATTAGACTCTCCTTAAAATAATTCTATACTTAGTTTAAACTAACTATCTCACGGTACACTAGACTAAATTTTAATCTTTTCACTGCCCTTCATTATAATATATTATCAGTGAAAAGACTAAAAATACGCTCAAGTAATTTATGTTAATGTAACATAATTATAGAGGCACTGTGTGTATTCAATTCTATATTTTCTTATTTGATATATTTTTTTTTTACACGCAATATGTATCATTTACAGGTACCAATCTGTATTCCTGATATCGTTAACGTGGTTAAACATTAAAATTCAATATGTATGAAAAATGAGGGTAGATCAATAAATATGAGAAGAAATTTAGATCGATACAACGTTGAGATGTCTGATCAATGAAATTATTAAAAAAGGGAGATGAGGCACTGGACCCTCAGGCGTGGACCACATATATTAGATTCATGCACCTAATTAGATTTAGTTGCTACCCGCATTTGAGCAGCTCACATCGTTCTTATTAAATTTTAATACTTGGCGGAAAAAATGCCATTCAGTGCTTTCAAAAAGTACAAATACATATTGTCAAACTAACAACTGGGAGTGCGTTTTTTTTACGTTGGATAGGCGAGCCTTTGACCACCATCTCACCTGATGTTAAATGATGATGCGGTCTAGGATGGGACACGCTTGCCTAGAAAATACCTATTCACTCGTGACTCGAAGACACCCAGTTTGCCTGAGTATCTAGTCTAGTGTTTAGTTTTAGTAGGGTGATCTGAAAGCGTGCCCGATCTTACTTTTTTAATAATATCGTTGTTGATAACCAAATAATAACAAAGGTATTCCATCACTATGGATACAATATCGAAAATTGAGCTATACAAAAACACTCATTTACAAAAATACTAGCAGCGCAAATATCAGATCACATTATACTGTAAACGCCACCATAAATAACATTTCTCCATTTATTTCTAATCTGATTAAGGTACTTGCCAGAAGGAAATAAGGACGGCATTCGTTTAACTTTCGGAAGACCTTAGTGTATAAGGCTCACACAAATACTGGTAGGTTTTTAAAGTTATATTATGCACAAAGCAAGTTCAATGGTGGTATTTCTGTTTACTCAAACTAGCTAAAATTGTACAATTCTTATTCTGTTTACAATAGAGTTTAAATAATTCAGTTGGTACATACTTAAACCCCTTATAAGTATAGTTAAGTATAATGTGTCCGTACATGTTAAGTAATATACTATCTTTTGTGTTATAATAGTTTGTAATAATCGTAAATAAATGTATTTCTTTCTTTCTTTCTTTCTTATATATTCTATACTATACAATGCTAATCCTAATTTATTTACTCTATTTCTGTCTCTTTTAGTAGTACACCCCTTACTTGGTGATCTTGAGGACATAGATTTGTGATGGGGATGATTCAAGATATGTCTCCAACTGTTCCAGGGTGTTGTAAAAAACATTGTACTGTTCGTTTTTTTTTTTTGTTTAGTTTCACTCTAGTTTTAATCAATTGCAGCTTTTAGGCACTCTCAATTCACATCATTGAATTTCTGTAACATGTCCGGTGTTAGTTTATAGGGATTTATTACGTAATAGTACCCCAAGCTGCAGCTGGAATAAGCGATAGTGTAATAATGTAATAATTTAAAACTACCCGCAATGTATATTCAAATTTAGGATTGTCATTATTAAAAGGTATTCGATTTTAACGTAACCACAATAAAAACATGAGGACAATTTTAGTTACTTTTAGTTAACCACTTCCCACCATTTAAATCCAAAGAAAAAGTTGTGTTAAAAGATGTTTTTGCCATACTTATTTCGATCGACAGCGTTTGAAGTAGAGGAATGGTAGTTGCAGAGGCCTCCCGGCGTTCAGTCTTTAACTAGCCTGTAGATGTGATGCTGCGCGCCGTGCTCACTATTCGACACTTCAAACACAAACGCCGCGCACAATAACGTCTCTTGAGTATCTCTGTTTGACACCACCTGTGGAAGACGAAGAAGAAACAATGTTATTGAATTTGGAACATCGAAAAGATTCCAAAAACTAAATAAATTCTATAAAAATTGATCACATTTTGAATAAAAAAAAATTGGTTGTTTGTAAAGTCGGTTTACGGACGATAGATTTACGTGATAACGTCATAATCATTTATGACTTAGACTTTGATTTTGACTTTGACTGACTTTGACTGACTTTGACTTTGACTGACGTTGACTTTGATTATTTTATGTAATACAAAACTCAGGTGGAACGTTACGCGGAACGTTACTATTTTTCATGAGTGTTGCTGGTATTCATCAATTTATAAAACGTTATCACGTCAAAACAAAGTCACTGCCCACTCTTCTTTTCATCCCACTATGAGAAATGTAAATAAGAGACCTTTAAATAGTACAACTCATCAATTTAATAAATAACAATTGGACATATCTGGGATAAAATCAATGTAAAGTAATAACTAAAAAATTATATTAATATTTAAAACATTTTTGCAATTAAACTTTTATCACGCTGCCTCGAACAGGCCTCATTTGCGCATTCATAATTTGTTTTTATTTTCGCGCCACATTTATAGCCGGTCAATAAAATACTTTTTCTAGATGTAGTTGGTCATAGAGTAGTATAGAGTGATACCACTCTATGGTGCACTCTACATATTGTGACGTAAACAGTAGTATAGAATTGTTAATTATACTTTGCTTTATGCTATTATGTGTAAGTTTCACCGGATCCTGATTATTAGGGTAAAATTGGCATTTTAAGTCACCAGTGTGTATGCCGAATTGGGCAAATCATAAATAATTTGCACGCGTTTTAATTAACACTGATAAATTATTTATTGTTTGTTGTAAGGGTTTAAGAGGTGCCGATAACATTACAGACGCTCGCGGGTGCTTACAGGCCGAAGGACCAGGCTACTCTACGGATAGGACAATCTACGAGCTCAAAATTTAAGATTAATAATCACATTTTTAGACTTTTATTTAC
The DNA here is from genome assembly GCA_934044485.1 of Apeira syringaria. Taxonomy (NCBI): domain Eukaryota; kingdom Metazoa; phylum Arthropoda; class Insecta; order Lepidoptera; family Geometridae; genus Apeira; species Apeira syringaria. The sequence goes on along the minus strand of OW203662.1, from coordinate 16,808,939 downwards.
TGTCTTCTGGAGTGAGACATGGTTCAAGCGAATTTATTGTGACCGCGAGAATTTTTGATAAAAGAAAAATATGGTTACGCTTAAATATTTTTTCACTAGTAATTGGCAAATGTAATCAAATTTTATTTCATCAAAATAGACCTTCATGAACTATTTCTCTTATGTAGGAATTTTGAACTCTATTATGGTACCTTAATTTCATGACAGCAAAATAAACTGAAAAGATTCAATATTGGCAAAAGCAAAAACTGTCACCAAACACATAGTGTGTTCAGGCAGCAGTCCTTGAGAGCGAGTAAGAATTCTAGGTCTAGCGTGATAACATCTTCAACCACATCGTCACTGCCATCGAGTGAGATAGTGGTCAAACGCTAGATCTACAAAATGCAAAAAATAAATGGTAAGACTTTGATTGCTCCGATGCTAATGTCTGTATAGAAACGAGTGATATAGAAAGGCAAACCAACCTGAAGTATGGTGAAGTTTTCTAACACACTGTTCATCATATATTTCTCAGGTAAGTGTTTGAGCTTGTGTATAAAGTTGACCATATATTCACACATCGGCGATCTGTGGATGCGGTACACGAATCTGCCGCCTTCGAACCGCGCGTACTCCGTCTCCACCTTCTCGACGACCTGTTTGCCGAACGAACACACTTTCGTACTGCATGTTATTGTCATGTTTTCATTGCTCTCGTAACTGAAAAAGAAAAGAGAAATACATTAAAAAAACACAGATATACACTCATATTATAAACGCAAAAAATTGTGTGTATGTGTATTTGTTACCTCATTACTTAACAGATCAATAGATTAAAATGAAATTCGGAACGTAGCTACGTCATATAACTAAGGTATCAATACTATTAAACACATTGCTCGTAGATTGTTAATTTTTTTTTTTTTTTTTTTTTTTATTCACAATAGGCAGGCGTTTGACCACTATCTCACCTGATGTTAAGTGATGATGCGGTCTACGATGATTCACGCCTGCCTAGAAGATACCTGTTTTTGCTAGTTTTGCTATTCTTCTTGAAGTATAATTGTTATTTGAGTCTGAAAACTATCGCGAGTTTCTTCCATAATTGTAATGTAACATACCCACTAGGACTCACGTGGTAAACACTGGAAAATTACTCTCCTCTTGTTACATTACAATTATAATTGTTATGGCTACACAGATCTAATACTGCAATGCAACTGCCTAAAATGCAATCGAGATACAACTAGCAGTCCACCCCGGCTTAACACGGGTTAAAAATAAAATGTAATATTATAAGAATCCTTAATTTTATTCAAAATATAAGATAGCCTATGTCACCCGGGGATACTGCAACATGATAGTCTAAGATCTGGCTACAGAACTACTACGTGCATCAAGTATACACTAAAAACATATTTAATACATAATATAATATATTATGTTATAATAATTTATGAATAGGAGAATATATCGCACCAGCGTACCTGTCAACATGACGCCACGGGTATTTTTAATTGAATAATTCTTAATTGTTGTATGTATTGCTTCCTGGCTGTTTGGCCGTGGTCTATGTCTGATACTGATGTGGTCTCTGATCCACATCAGTATCAGAGAAGACGCCGTGAAGGAGAGTTCTACGCTCTTGTCGCCGTTCGGACCTGAACCACTGAAGATGTCGACCGCAGTGATCGAAGAAACGTGTGGAACAAAAGTTTCACATAGACCACGGCCAAACAGCCCGGAAGCAATACATACAACATGCAACGTCGGCCTGTGCTGGAGCATGGCGAGCGTGGCAAGTCCTGGATATGGGACGTAAGAAAATCTGGTGCTGGCGGCCCGACGACGCCTGCTGTGCCTAAGGTCGGGAACAGTGAAAGTGCACTAAATACCACCGGGTTATTAGCTTCATTTCGAGTTATTAACTTTTACAGGATAAAATACCTTCCCTATATAAGTTATGTTCCTGTTATATTAAGTGGTTCATATGTGTATCCAAGAAGGATATACTACCTTCGACTAGAAGAGAGACTATATGGTAGATATACCACCTATACGTACGAAGCGTTTTGCTTCCACTTTCTTAACTCGTACTGCCAAGGAATGGAACTCGTTACCCGAGTCTGTGTTTCCCGATATGTACAATACTGGACTCTTCAAGTTCAAGTCGCGAGTGAATAGGTAGTCCTAGACAATGTCATCACTTAACATCAGGTGAGACAGTTGTCAAACGCAAACTTATAATATGTAAAAAAAAAAAGGACACCAAAGAGGAAACATATCAGTTCAACCGGGTATGGCTCTTTATACGATTGCTACTTCGCCGTGGCCGTGGTAGTACCGGCCTAGAATAGTACTCCCCCATCTCTTCCCGCGGGTGCCGTTAGAGTCGGCTAAGGAACCACGTACCAGGAGGTGGGCAGCAGCACCTTCTGAGGATTGGAAATCATACTGCGCTCGCCAACCCGCCTGCCAAACGTGGCGAGTATTGGCAAATCCCCCCTATATGGGAGAGGCTTCTGTCCAGCAGTGGACGCACATGGCTGAGAGAACGATTGCTACTTACACGCTGGTGACCCCGTAAAAGGCGCCGGGATCGTCCAGGTTGTTTGTGTTGAGGTCCGCCCAGAACTTGACGAGGAAGAACGCGTTTCTCGGCCCCTTTTCGTATAACTCTTTGAGGCCGCCTTTCTTCTCTGGGAATTTGTCGTTTATTTGTTGCACATCTACTGACTGAAAAGGGAAAGACAATTGTGCTTATGTATTCATTTATGATTTAACAGTGAATTGTGGTTGGCGCAGTTGGTAGCACTCTGCCTACTGAGCCGCTGATCCCGGGTTCGATTCCCGGATAGGTGAAACATTTGTGTGCATGAACGCTATTCGACCTGTGTCTGGGTGTGTATATGTATATAAGTGTATATATCAGTCATCAGGTTACCATAGTACAGACTCTGCCTAGTTTGGGACCAGAAGACCTTGTGTGAAAAAAATATTGAGCGTGCAATCGTTGTCATTAAGTTGGTATAAATATCCCTGGAGTTAGGGCAGCCTTGTAGGGAATGTGGGACGCTACATGCGTTGACACTACCTAGAGTCCTTCGCTTGCTCAGGTTTCAATCCAAGCACTCAAGGCAAAAACCAACTTTACTCATGTTTAACAAATAACGACTCGTATTTCACCGCGCTAGCTGCCAATCGCTAGTTTTACTCGTCGATATCTGCCAGGAAACTTCTATTTTACTCACAAGTGAGTAAAAAGTTTCTGAGAACGCCCCTGAAAAAGCTAACGTCAACACTTCCACCAATCAAAGAGCTCAGAACCCTTCCCGCCACGCGCCATGCAAGTCAGTGTTAGTGTAGAGACTATTTGTACTACTTTAACTATTTGTTTCACTCATGGGTAAAGCTTTTTTGCGTTTTTGAAATCTATTTTGGACCACGAGCGAACAACAATACATGTACAATAACGAAAAACAAATAACTATTTCATATGCCGATAAGGCGAATCATTACTGTATACTGTATCAGTACTATAATCTTTGCCATCGTGGTAAACTAAATTTTTTATGAAATAAATTATAATAAAATAATTAGATGAACACAAATAACTATATCAATGGTAGCTTGAAAGAAGCACCAGTGAGAGATATAGGAAGCACCAGGAATAGATTGGCTTGATAGGGGCATATGTCATGAGGAGGGAAGGAAGCGTTTTGGTTCCACTTTCTTAATGCGTACTGCCAAGGAATGGAACTCGTTGCCCGAGTCTGTACAATTCTGGAGTCTTCAAGTCGCGAGTGAATAGGTACCTTTTAGGTTTGCGTGACAACGTCATCACTTAACATCAGGTGAGACAGTTGTCAAACGCAAACTTATAATAGTAAAAAAAAAGGGATGAAAAGAGTACTTAACATAAATGTAGAAGGATATAGAGGTAGAGGCAGGCAGAAGAAGGCATGCATAGACTCTGTGAAGCATGATATGTTTATAAAAGGTGTGAGAACTGAGATGACTAATGATAGAAGAGAATGTAAGAGAAACACATGTTTTAGCAACCTCACTTAGTGTGAGATAAGGAAAAGAAGAAGAAAGAATTAGATGAGCATAAAATATGAAAAAGTCTGTATAATAATAAGTTACCTCTAATAAAGGATCTGCGTATGTAACAGTACCACCTATATGTACAAAAAGATGTTGCGCTGGTGCTGTGCTCGGCGGGTACTGAAATAAAAAATATATCATTTAATACATATGTGATAATTAGCAAATACTTTTTATATCTAAAAATACAATCAACTTTTAATAGTTACTAGCTGCACCCCGCGATTCACGAGGACTACGGTGTTCCCGCTATCACGGTTATCCCACGGAAACCATACTTTTTTCGAGTTAAAAAGTAGCATATGTCTTTTTTCAAAGTCCCACTTATCTCTATACCAACATTCATCAAAATTGGTTCAGTAGTTAGGCGTGGAAACGTAACAGACAGGTAGAGTTACTTTCACATTTATAGTATTATTTAGTAGTTGTATCTCAGAGGTACTATTTTTTTTTTGGGATAAAAAGTACACACAAACTTTCGCATTTATAATTCGCAATAAATCAACATATTTGTGTGATTTAATCTATACAACTCTACAAGTATTATCAAAAAAAAATTTTAACAAAAAATGCAACCGAGTTCAACACTCAAAAGTGTGAAATAACTTGTTGAAGTCGGTACGGTCAAGTAACTATCATCACAATATTGTGCTCATGGTACCGACTTCGACAAGTTATTTCACACTTTTGAGTGTTGAAGTCAGTTGCATATTTTGTTTAAAAAAATTTTTTTCACTCTTTTCAGTGACCTTTCCTACTCACGGGATCAATAAAATTAATTGTCATTGTGTCTGTGAAAAACATATATGCGGCCGAATTGAGTAACCTCCTTTTTTTTAAGTCGGTTAAAAACAAAAGGAAACCAAGCAATAGGACAAGACAAAGCTTTAATAGAATTCATTCTAAAATTAACACTTCATATGTTATCAAATAAGACTTAAGTATTCGTCGAAACTATTCAGTTCTGCTTTTGAAACTACATTACGTATAGTAAGTACAATCGAACAAGTGGATTATGAGTTCCATAACTAGATTACACACATTATGGTCCTTCGAGCGAATCGAACGGTACGCGCTTCCAAGTCCGCGCATTCAAAGTTCAAGGTGTGTTACTTTCAATTATTCTTGTTATTGCTGATGGATGTGGCTTTTGAAATGTCGCTGTGCTTTACGAACGAAATATAGAGGTCATTAACGTAATTCGCCCTTGGTTATTCTTTAAAGTTCTCTGAAAAATCAGGTACAATTTTATGCACATTGAAATTGTGGATGGCATCTAAAACTGTTTGACAGTATGGACACCTTGTATGTATTGCTTCCGGGATGTTTGGCCGTGGTCTATGTGAAACTTTTGTTCCAGACGTTTCGTCGATCACTGCGGTCGACATCTTCAGTGGTTCAGATCCGAACGGCGACAAGAGCGTAGAACTCTCCTTCGCGGCGTCTTCTCTGATACTGAATATAGAGTCTATGTGGAACAAAAGTTTCACATAGACCACAGCCAAACAGCCCGGAAGCAATACATACAACATGCAACGCCGGCCGTGAAAGCCTTAGAGTTTACAGTATGGTCACCCTTCCTATATATTTATTTATCGTATATATATTATTACCGTTGTACCTTTCTTACGGAAATTTTATATTTATTATTACAATTTATATTTTTTACTATATATTTATATCAAGATAGATATCGCCAATATACAAAACAAAAATAGTAACATTTGTAATTTTTAGACTTTCGCGATTCGAACACATTGTTATTAAATCAAACGGGGCTTGATCGCGAGAAAAAAACATTTAGTAATTTATTTACCTCGACGTTTCGACCAAGTTGCATTGGTCGTGGTCACGAGAAGACAAAGGTAAATAAATTACTAAATGTTTTTTTCTCGCGATCATGCCCCGTTTGATTTAATAACAAAAATAGTAACAGTATTGGTGACATGTAAAAATATTATTATCGAAACCTTCATCAAGTTCTACAAGTACTAACTACATCAAGTGTATGAATCATTACATCTTACTACCTATACGTTATAAGTTTTTCGATTTTTGATAGTTAATATAGGTACTATTTAGTATTTGAAAAAAACATATTAGGTCTATGCATAGGAGTGTCATAAAATTATGGTTTAAAAGTCCCATAATGAAAAAAGATGATGGGGATCGAACCAGCGTCCGTCAATTTGACAGCTATCGCTCCCTCAATCGCTTCACAAAAAATAATATAAAAAAATACATATTATATACGTACAAAATTATAGAGTTATAATGTAGAATACAGATTAGCGTTTCCATATTTCTTAGTGAGTCATGGTATTCTATAATAAAATAGTAAGTAAGCACAATATTTAGTAGGTGTAAAGCAGGTAGTACGTGTTAGCGCTGTGAGAAATACTATATACATTTTAGGTAGGTATTATTTGTGCGTATCGAATATGAGCATCTGCTTGCAATTCACATAGGTATTCAAATATACCAAATCGGAAAATTGTGACGTCAAAATTGCTGTTAGTGCATACAAGTGTTTTAATCAACGACGCTAGATATATTTTATGCCTTCAGTTTAATATACAGTTATGTCAATAATTACGTTCGTGATTCGTAATTTAAAAATAAACGCTTTTGAAATAAATTAAGAGCAAAAGAAATTGTGAACTGAATTATAGGCAATCTTATTGTTTTCCGAAAAAGATATTGGATTTTTGTTCCATTCACACCCCTGTACTAGAATGCCCTGTGTCGCGGGAGCCACGGATACACACAATGACATCTAAGACCCGTGACAAAGATAATGCACATCACAGGGATTCGAATCCTGGGCGCCAGGCATTAAGTCGTGTCAATGACCATTGAACCACGGAGACCGTCAATTGAATGCTAGAACATCTATTATCTCAATAATTAGTACCTACTTTTTGTTGCAGACTAATGACGTTTTTAATTGCCGTAACGACCATGGATTGTTGGATGGGCGAGTCATAACTATAACATACATTTTGGATAGCAAGGCCATTGTCATACAGCTTGGTAATGCTGTTAGTATCGAGGCACCTTATGGCTAGGAAGCATATGGGCACTTTATATTGCAAATAACATTTTTTTCTCTCTCTGGTCGATGGTCAATGACGAAGTGGTAGAAGGTGTAATCACGCTAAAGGTAGAATGTTGACTGGATCTCAAGAACTGCTGCCTGTACACACTATGTGTTTTTTAAACTTGGTGGGTGGTAGCTAGACAGATACTTGAAAGTACCCGTATGTTACCTACACCGGAAGCTCAAGCCTGGTTAGGATCGAACATGCGTCCGTCAGTTTGACCACAACGCTCCCACAGCTAGAGTGTAATCGCTTCTAAATAAATGTTAAATGTTTGTCTCAAAATAACTATAAACCCTGTTTCATTTTCATCAATCGCTAGTCTGTTTGCGTAGAAGTGCGTATGTGTGTAGGCAACGTGATTAATGCTCACCGTTTCAGGGTCACGGGGATGTTCTACGAAGGCCGAGAACTCGACGAGCCTCAGCTTGTGGGTGGCGATAGCTCTGCCTTCCCACGGGGGCGGCGGCGCCACGTCTGTGCCGGTCGGTACTCCAACACCCGCGACGCCTTTGTAGCCCGCGCCAGGGAACGGTTTCACGCTGGAATTTTATGTTTCTATCATGAACCAAATTCAACTGCAAGACTCAAGGGCAATCTTCACTGATATTACAAAGAGGTAATGTGGTGTGTAAGTATGTGCTCTGTGCTCTGTATTCTCGCTCCTAAGGGCCCCAAGATACAGGCTCGCACCTTGTTCGGGGCTCGCTGTTAATTTAATTGTTACATTACAGAAAACTATGGAATGTAAATGATTTAAGTTACTCTTTTTGATAATAAATATTATCTCATCTATCTTATTTTATGTTTGTAGGAAGTAATTCCTGAAACTGCTAAGCCAATTTCGAAAATTAGTTCATAATTAGAATGCTTTACTATGTTTTGAGTGAAGTGATATAGTGATTTATTTCTATAAAAATATTGCGCAGCATAAGACGTCGACCTGCAAGGTGGACAGAAGACCTGACTAAGATCGCAGGAAAAGGCTGGATACGGGCTGCTTCCAACCAGTCCTTGTGGAAGTTTATTTTTCTATATATATAAAAGTCTGCTGCAATAAACATATTATCCTTTGAAATTAACCATGTTTGACGGCCAGAGTGATTATGTCAATTATTATATTTATTATATTATTATGTGTGTCTTGTCAAATAAATTTTATTAATTACTAGATTTAAATTGTCTTATTTGGCACAGAGCCGATGTTTCGGCAACCAATGTATATAAAAAAGTTTACAATTTAGTAACTTGAGTTTATGTAAAATAGACATATTTTTGGTCAGTCGTGATTAATAGTGTTGACCAGTCGTTTCCAGACTACAGATCAAACAAGTTACTATAAATTTATGACTATTCGTTATTTCTTCTACTTGTCGCCTTAACGATGAATCTAAGATACATACATACAGGTCGGTTAACTAAAGCTGGTATGTCAACACATTTACAGGCTGTAATCACAACCCACCAAACCTTACTAAAACCAGACTGGACTAATTACTACTCTCATATATTCAAATTATTGCATTTTCAATCAAAATCATTTTTAAACATACTGTATAGTAAAATTGCATTAGTGTGAGTACTGTGAATATGCTTTTTTTACCAAAGTTGTACCGGCTCTTAGTTTTATATATTTCATTATGCTGATGCAAATATACAAGTTTGGTCAAATACAACATGTCCTTGTAGATAATTTGTGTAACCGTAATTTGTCTCGATGAGTCGGAGATTCACTTTCAAAGTTATTATCTTTAATACATTTATAATGGTCAGTGATATTATTCATTAAAATAAAATACTAATAACTAATTACAATACTGCAGCTACTACAATAACATTTGAGCAATCCACTACCTATTGGTAGCCTATAGATAACTCAAATGTTCTAACCCGCTACCGGCCGGCAGCGTGCCCAGAATGCTAGCAGCATTGCCACGCTGAATTGCAATGCTGATTCGTTAAGCCAAATATGTGCCAGCATTTTGGTCACGCGTCGCATCGATCAAACGCTCAGGTAAATTTTGGAAAATCCGATGAGCTCCAGGTCCCCACGGGCCCAATGTCTCGACCCCAAACGGTTCAAATATGCAACCACTACCTAGGTTAGCATATTTTCGCCGTTTCATTTGCTCCGCCGAATAAGCCGCGGCGCCAGCCCTAACATGTGTCTCAGGAAGATGTGACGGCGCCAAAGTGTCAACGCATGTAGCGTCCCACACTAAAGGCCGCCCTAACTTCCAGGGAAGTTAGGTGCCAGTGTCATGCCGTCAGTGATTCCTTTTTATGTCTTTTTATATCTATATCTGAGGCTACAGAATGTTTATAAAAAAATACTCACTCTTGTGAAGTTCCCGCTTGTAATCCTGGTTGCCAAAATTGCTGTAACAGTACAAAATAAATGTATAATAGTTTGTCACAATATTGGGTTATAAGCTAGAACGTTGTTATAAGCTTACAGATTCTACACACACAGTATTATTACGGTGAAGCTTATGCATAGCTTATTTTAGTGTATGAATGTGTTCCCAGCAGTTATTGAACGGATTCCTAGACTATTGCGCTATATATGAGTGGATTAAAGTTTTCCTGTTCTAAGTGGTCCTGTGTACACCTCAGCGGGTTGCTACACCGACCCATCGACAGCATCCCATGCTATCGAGCGTTAGTAGAATAAGATCAGTAGACAGATCGCTACTACAAACTGATGTGGGTATCATTCTAATACACATTGATTGTGGGTTGATAATGAATCGTCGTTTTTGCTAGTTTTTGTTTTTCTACTTGGAGTATAATTGTAATGGCTACCCATATCTTATTTCTACCGCAATGCAATCGAAATGTAATTGTTATTTTAGCGGGTAGTCCGCTAAAGAAACAATCACATCTCTATGTTTATTAATACATAAATTTGAATTACTATTGCATTGTTTAAGAATTATTTGTCTTAAAAAATAAGAGAATTGGCACCCTGGTCGATTGATGGAGCTATATCGATTAACAATTGATACAACCCTATTTATCAAGCGTCGAACGATAACGTAACAAATCATTATAATATGTCACTGACATTTAAAATAGGTGATAGGGCACTAGGTTCTCAGGCGTGGAACGCATAAATTAGGTTTAGGCACCTAATTTGTTTAATTGAAATCCGGCAGTTGTGCAGCACACATTGGTCACTAAATATTATTAAAATTAGACAGCAAGAATGCGTTCCTAAACTTCCACAAAATGCACATTTTTTTTAATCAGCATTTTGCGTCCACTGCTGGACGTATGCCTCCCCCATATAAGGGGATTTGCCAATACTCGCCACGCTTGGCAGGCGGGTTGGCGAGCGCAGTATGATTTCCGATCCTCAGAAGGCGCTGCTGCCCACCTCCTGGTACGTTATCCCTTAGCCGACTCTTACGACACCCGCGGGAAGAGATGGGGGAGTACTATTCTAGGCCGGTACCACCACGGCACAATGCACAAATAGCTATTGTTAAACTAACAACTAGGTGTGCGTTTGCCTGTAGTATCCTATCTTCCTTTTTAATATCATTGTTACATGAGCTGTATCTACATCAACTAGTCAATAATACTTAGTTCGATATTGAAGAATTATTACCCGTCTAGCTGTGTCAGTACGAAATCAGATTAGCGATCAGTAATAGTAGATCATAGAAGTTTGTAAAAATCTCTAAGCGATAACTCCGCTGATTTAACCTTTTGCAGTTTTTTGTAAATATTTATTTTTGGTGTCAATAAAGTATTCTTGTTTTTTAACTTTGTCGTTCGATGTTTCATCGATGTTTTACAGATTATCCGTAGTACCGCACTAATCAATCGATGCCATTGATTGACGATCGAACGATTGGTGTGTGAGATAACACCATTATTTTATATTTATTTTTGACGTGATAACGTTTTATAAATTGATGAATGCCAAAATGAAAAATAGTAACGGTAACATTCCGCGTAACGTTCCACCTGAGTTTTATCTAGATCTAGATAATATAATCAAAGTCAAGGTCAAGGTCAAAGTCAAAGTCAATGTCAACGTCAATGTCAATGTCAAAGTCAAAGTCAAAGTCAAAGTCAGTCAAAGTCATGCATGATTATGTCGTTATCACGTAAATCTATCGTCCGTAAACCGACTTTACAGACAACCAATTTTTTATATCGTATAGATCTAGCGTTTGACCACTATCTCACTTGATGGTCAGTGACGATGTGGTCGAAGATGTTATCACGCTAGGTCTAGAATGCTCACTGGCTCTCCAGGAGTGATGCCTGACACACTATGTGTTTGGTGACAGTTTTTCAAACTTGAGGGTGCTAGCCAGGCGGGTATTCGAAATGCCAAATTTGTCCAAAAAAGCTAAATTTAGCATGAACAACGATTGTGATGTGAGTAAAGCGAATTCAGTAATCAACCCATCAATTAGTAATTATTATTTGGACATATAATTGTTGTTTAGCGTGCGTGTGGCGACATGCCTGATAAGATAACAAAGCAACATATTTAATAGTATTTTTGGACAAGTAACACAAAGGCATGCCTTTTGCAAGTGGAGTACCGGGTGATGATACGCTGGGTGCGGTAAACCTGCAACGATCTGTGCGCTAGATAGTGTGCTCATTGACTGCATCGCCTTTTCTTTCAACACCCCGCCGTCCTAAACGTTGTTCATATATATAAATAATATCATTGCATCATCTTATAACCGTAACAATAAAGGCAAACTGACAGAGCACTCTTTAAAAACAATGATTTCGTAACAACTTACATAAATAAGTCAATGTTCTGTACTACGATTCGTTTATTGATGCTCCAAATATAAAACATACCTACATACAGTTTTTTTTATACCGTATAGATCTAGCGTTTGACCACTATCTCACTTGATGGTCAGTGACGATGTGGTTGAAGATGTTGTCACGCTAGATCTATAATGCTCACTGGCTCTCAAGGACTGCCGGCTGAACACACTATGTGTATGGTGACAATTTTTCTAACTTGAGGGTGGTAACTAGCCAGCCGGGTATTCAAAAGTACCCTACCACCATGCTAGGAATTTGATAACAGTGTTACCTTCACCGGAAGCTCAACCTGTTGGGGATCGAACCAGTGTCCGTCAACTTGACAGGCGACGCTCCCCCCGCTGAGCTATCATCGCTTCAAAAGTGGAGCATTTGTAACACCTTCTTTGGAGTCGGTTTAAAGGACAATTTAATTTAGCTAGTTTTTTTCAAAAGACGCGTACTTAATAGGCCCGTGTACACTAACATGCATAATACTCGTAAGCAAATGTTTAAATTTGTAATACTTATTTACTGTTGAAATAACTCTTGTATGCGCTTTATAGATCTAGTTGACCACTCTTACGAGTGGAATCGCGCTAGTACTTAGACAGTTAATTGACTCTTGAAGAAGAAAAGCTGCTACTGTGTATTTGGTGATAGTTTTTTAAACTTGAGGGTGGTATCTATAGCCAGGCGGGTACTCGTAAGGACACTACTACCATGTGAAATGATAACACCGAAGACTAAAGCCGGAGTAGGGATCAAACCAGACCGCCAGGGTCTTATCGCTCTATAGAGCGGTTACGTAATTTAATTGGTGAACTCTTGTAAAAATCGAAATTTAGATATATCCTTTTATTAATATTATCAGGGCAACAGTTTTTGAGGAAACATGTTTGTTACTCAATCACGCTAGAACAGTCGAACGGATCTGTATGAAACTTTGACATACAAACAGATAACAGTCTAGAATAGCATTTAAGTTTTTCGACCCGGAATAATTCACGGTTGCCGTGAGATTACTGATAGCGGGAAAACCATAATCCACGCGAATAAACCGCGGGACGCAACTAGTGCCTAATAAACGCATTCATAGTCACACCCTCGCATTAGGAGCCCTGGTGTCGCGAGAGGTATGGACATAATACACAATCCGTTACACAAACATCCAAGACCCCAGAACAAACATCTAAGCTCATCACATAAATGTCTTCCGGGTCCAGGCGGGATTTAAACCCGTGGTCGCGGTTCCAAAGTTAGTGTCATTGATCTGATCACTGAGCCTGACCGTCATATCTTTAGTTAAACTTTCATAACAAGATGATGCGATTTTCCGATATTGCGAAAGTCGCATCGCCTCCATAACAATGGTAACACCCCGATTTTCATTTTAACAATATAAAAATAATGCTTACCACTTTGAGTTTGGCCTGTATTTCACGTAGTTTCCGTCTAGCTAGCACCTGTATATGTGATGAAACTTGCTTTCTCGTCCTCGTTTTGCCCGTTCTGAGTTTGATATATCTTGCTATTAACTCGTTTCTACCTGAAATCCAAGGCAAATACATCATACAATGATTTTATACAATGATAAAAGCACGCTAATTAAAATACGTAAAACCGTGAGCCAATTGACATAACCCGCGAATATTTGGCATTGTTATAACGGACAAGCGCGCGATTCACAATGCAATCCCGGCACAGATTACAGCTGCTGTTATGAAACAATTTTCAAAATATTTTGAATAGCTATTTTCAATCATTGAAACTGCAGGCGGACTGGAATGCGGGGTGGATGGAGCGACGTAAATACAGTATGCTTGGAATCATTTTCTATTTGGTCAACGAATTCAGGAACTGGCTAATAAATATGCAACATTATAGTATATTTATTTATTAGTTAAAATTAAAATGAAAAAGTTTTTATTTCCAGCGCTAAACACAAATGGCAAATAACATAATACAAAAATGTGACTTATCAAAATTAGGTATACCTAACGCTGTCACAGATAAACTGGGGTTATTCAATACCCGTGCTCTTCACACTAGGCTTTGCCTGTATCGTGAAGACCCACCCAAATAGCTGAGCAGTTAACCATATGAAGAAATGACACAATTTGCAAGTCAAATGATATTACGAAATGATTAAACCTAATTGAAAAACTTAGTTATACTATATAGATCTAGTTTCTCGTTTGACCATTATCTCACTTTATAGTCACCATAGCGACCATGTGGTCGCAAATGTAATCACGCTAGACCTAGAATGCTAACTGGCTCTCAAAGAATAGTGCCTGAACACACTATATGTGCTTGATTTCAAACTTGAGGGCGGCTGGTGGCTAGCCAGGCAGAGTCTCAAAAGTATCCTTACCACCATGCATGAATTCGATATCGATTGCCCATGAATTGTTTTTCTAAAAAGGTTGAGTTATATTTTTGTCTATAAAATATAAACAAAGCAGGTCGCTTCCAGAAAACTCTTACATTCATAGAATATGCCATATGTAGTGAACAAAAACCATCCTGTGACTCATTAGAAAAACAGTGCAGTGGCTTAGGAGCACAGTGACATACGTTATATACAGAAGAACGATATATACAGTTATAGGGTTTTTTATATGCCTTACGTATAAAAAAATAATACAAAAAAAATAGAACCCACTTCACCACACAAAAGTGTGAAATAACTTGTTGAAGTTGACTGGTTGCCAATATTTTAGAAAAATTGTTTTTCTCCCTTTTCAGTCACCTTTGCTACTCACTGGATCAATTTTTATTCATCCTCAATAAGAAAGTCATCCAGATAGACGTAACACTTTTCAGTTATTGGAGTGTCAGTGAAAAACCGCTTGACCGATTTTAATTAAATCACCAAAATCGGTTCATAAACGACAAAGTTATCAGCACATAAAAAATATGTGGTCGAATTGGGAAACTTCCCCCTTTTTTGAAGTCGGCTAAAAACAGAGTTTACAATTTATATGAATATTTATTTCAATTATACAGGGTTAACATCATTACAGAATACAGATACAAACAAAGCGATGTTAGGTACCAACATATTACTCATTAAAAATAATAGGTTGGGGAAAAAGTTTCTTCGCATTTTTTAAGAAAATTCAAAACATTTTTTAAAATAGTTTATTTACATTTAACTAAAGTATGTGGGTACTATTTTGATCGATAACTTATTACCATCTTGTAGGTAGGTAGGTACAGGATCCCATTGCTTCTTGAATTATCTTCTTTAAACTTTTAATGATACCAAAACCAGCCAGATACAAATAGTAGTAATAGTAGTAGGTGGAAGATGCCAAAGTATAGCCAAAGAGATTGTATTACAAGTTCATACATACTATAATGCGAAAAGTCTTTTTCCCTAACCCAATATTTACTTTGCCCATAATCTTAGGTTTTTCACATAATCTATGTGGCACTTCTGAGAATTCTGTCAGTCTACAAAGAAGTATAATAGTGTTGTACCTCGGTCAAACTAGTGACGCATAACAGAAATAGTAACATTACAAAGAGAACTAATTGACCTTGTGTCGAAGTTTAATTTGTGTAGGTACGAAATGGAGTATTAATTGGCGAACAGCAGAAGGACTCGGTCAGAGCAAAGTAAATTGAAATCTCATTGAATTCGGGGAATGCGATGGCGACGAGAGGCGGCTGGCGCGAATTTAATTAACCCCTCGGTTACTCGTTGAGGCGTACGCGTATATATGTTCCCACCAAACTATTTATTCACACATAATTAATATATCACGGTGATGATATAACTTTCTTCAATAAGAATTGAAAAATCTAAAATATTCTATGTATCCATTGTTTATTCATTACATCATCATCATCTCAGCCATAGGACGTCCACTGCTGGATATATGCCTCCCCATTGATTTCCACAAGGACCGGTTGGAAGCGGCCCGCATCCAGCCCTTGCCTGCGATCTTAGTCAGGTCGTCTGTCTACCTGGTCGGTGGCCGTCCAATGCTGCGCTTGCCAGTCCGTGGTCTCCACTCGAGAACCTTTCGACCCCAACGGCCATCGGTTCTTCGAGCTATGTGTCCTGCCCACTGCCACTTCAACTTGCTAATCCGTTGGGCTATGTCGGTGACTTTTGTTCTTCTACGGATCTCCTCATTTCTGATTCGATCGCGTAGAGAAACTCCGAGCATAGCCCTCTCCATAGCTCGTTGTGCGACTCTGAGCCTGTTCAGAAGGCCCATAGTCAGGGATACGTAAGTCACTAATTCCTATAGTAAGGCGAAATATATAACATTTGCATTTACCAAAACTGCATAGTTGCAGCAAAATGCAAGTTAATATATTAACAATCTCATATTTCCAATTAGTTCTGCTATGATTATTCCAAAAACTTACTTCACCTAAAGCTTATAAACAGTCCCACGATCTTCAAAAGATATTATTACTTCTTTTCATATTAATTTAGATGAAAAGCCGAGAAGTTGGGAAACAAACTCTCGAAAGTCAAACATTCTTGAAATTACTCCGAAATTATGGCACTGTCGTAAACTTTTCACGGCGGGTGTTAAGCTAAAATTAGTGAGTGCTACCACTCTAACAAATTTCTGTTAGCACGAATTAGTGAAGAGAATATAAACGTACGCTGTTCGTTGTAAGCGTAACTTCCAATTCGTGACATCCTTGCCCGCGAATCGAGCATTAAGAGTGCTTTCACCCGAATCGTCACAGTCGTCGTGTGCATCCCTCTATAAATAGCACGGTGCATAGAAGGACCAACTCGAAACGTTTCTATTCCACAGTGGATAGAAAAACAAGAGATCATTATTTATTAGTTCGTTAGTTGGCTAATTTGGTCCATTGCCAGTGCGACGCGGCCACGCTCTCGTGCACTTCGCGCCGATGGATATGTGCGTGTGCGCCCGAGATACATTATGAATATTAACTGTTTTCTTTCCTGACTATTTGCTTGGACATGACTTTAATTGTATTTTTAATTACGGCTATAAAGTATCAATGTGTTATGCGTCACTATGTTTATATAGTGACCGAATATATATTTATTTATCAACTGGCCGAATGACAATTCGAGAAGTCCAAAACATAAAATCGAATAGGTATCCATCAAAAAGACATTAACGCTCACTTATTTAAGTCGTCGCCTAGAGATTGCATTTTATACGAAAGGAAATTCATGGCTATCTATTTTCTTTAGGGATGTAAGAATAAGGATTATTATTCATTATAAATACGAAGCGTTTGAAGATTTAGTGGGAGGGAAAGTTGTATAACACGGAGCAACACGTACTGCAATAAAATTTTCTTTGCGTGTACGTAATAATCGGTGTTAGATGTGAAGTAGTAAAAGGTGCGACAAAGGACGTTAAAACGTCTTGTAATTCGGATCGTATTATTTCACGCTGACCCAAACAGACGCTATGCGAAGCAAATCCTCGCGGAAAGGGTTGAGTTGCGACAGGTCTAAGGAGGATTTCTCGGGAGACAATCGGGAGTTATGCCCGAAGGCGGGCGGGGCGCTAAACAACGGGCGCGGGCGGCCCGCCCCTTCTTTATATTTTCTTACTGCGTTCGCCGCCTAGCGGCGCGGCCGGGCCCCTTACACGCTCGCTCGCTCACTAATTGCGCATTCTTCGCATAGTTTAGCCCTCCCGGCTAACCCCTCGCCCACCTCCCCCGGACCACGTGAAGCCGTGCGCCGACGAAACTTTCATACTCCCAGGATATTGAGCGGTTTTGAATGTCTTAACTCACGAACGTGCCGGCAGCAGGGCACGGAGCCCACAGCACTAGCTTTGTTGGCAAACTGTTCCCAACTACACACCGCAACGTGTGAGCTTTACTTCTCAAACATGCGCTCACGTGCACTGCAACTACTGCTACGATTACAGGTAACTTACATCCAATAACGATCAAAGGTATTGGAGCGTCCTCACTGCCCTGTTTATAGTATGGTGTTGTTTATTTTTTGTTTATTGTATCAATATAATAAATGGGAAAGTTTAGGAGGATGGACGTATGGATGTGTGTTACTCTTAGAAACGCGGGATTTGTCCTTGAAAAGAGGGCTACTCTTCTGCGGCTACTATGTTCATAACATAGTAGGCGTCGATCGTCTTTCGCAGACGTTGCTACTGGACAGTAGTACGTGTGACAATTGGCTTGAAAATATGCCGGGTATTAAAACTGGCCGTTTTGGCGCTAATTAATAAGACACAGTTAAAACTGCTCAATTAATAAACAAAAAATACCGCATTCTTATAATAAGATGGGGTTCAAGTTAAATTTCATTTTTTCATTTTTTTTCTGGCGAAATTCCTACTAATATTATAAATGCGAAAGTTTGTGTGTAGGTGTGAATGTTTGTTACCTCTTCACGCTCAAACAGCTACACCGATTTCAATGAAATTTGGTATGGAAATAGGATCCATCCTATTAACACTAACACATAGGCTAATTTTCATCATCATCATCATCATCATCATCATCATCGCCGGTTTTCATCACCACGCGGGTACAACCGCAGGGCGCATCTAGTGTTATATAAAATTATATGTTCCACGGGAAGATTTTTTTTTGTGAATTCCTATTTGAAATAAATGATTATAATTGTAGTAGAAATAAGTGAACATCTTTTAAATGTTTGTTCTAAAACCGTCACTCCTCAGCCGAGGGTGAGGGTGTAGAAAGCACGAACGGACAAGGGTGACGCACTTCCAGTCTCTAGATTAAGCGCGGGAGGACACGTCCTCTCCTAATGTGCTCATATATTGTCCGGAGCTCGACGCGTGTCCGCAATTATTATCCAACCCATGTCTTTTATTATTCATTATACATCAGAATTCAATATGCTCTTAACCCACAGACAGGTGCTTTGACAAACTTTGCTTTTAATATTCATAACAAGTCATTAAGATATAAAACATTTGAATATGTGTGGCAATAGACACGGACGCCGTGGCGCAGTGGTCAGTGTCAGTGACATGACTTCTGTGTCTCCGGGTCCCTGGGTTCGAATCCCGGCAGGGGCAAACATTTGTGCGATGAGTATAGATGTTAGTCCCGGGTCTTGGTTGTTTGTGTGTCCATGCCTCCCGCGACACAGGGAATCCTAGTCTGAGTGTGATGAAAAGAAAGAATAGAGTAAGCTTTTAGTAATTTCACGGTAACATCCCCTTCCACTCTCAGCCGGTTCGTTGTGGATTGAAGCAATTTAAACAACGCATTTCTTCACGCCTATTAAATCACTTAAGGTGGACACACCGCCTCTGTGGTAAATTTGTTTAGCAATTCCATTTGGCTCCAGGACGGGACTCCAGCGGGCAGTCCTTTAATTAAACCAGGGTCGTGTAATGTTGGCGCTTGACGTAAACTTAATGTGTGTCCGGCGGTGTAATGGCTATTGCTCCCTGTAATAGTTCCTCCGCGTCGATTCCACTCCTTTGTAACATCACGTTTACCAGATAAACACAAGTTGGGCGTTAACAAAATCCAAAAGACTGTCAAGTAAAAGAAGCTGATTTCTGTTGATACTTAATTCACAAAAACGTCCCTTTTAAGTAGCAATCGTCACGTACT
Organism: Apeira syringaria; assembly: GCA_934044485.1. NCBI lineage: Eukaryota > Metazoa > Arthropoda > Insecta > Lepidoptera > Geometridae > Apeira > Apeira syringaria. Next base: position 16,789,374 of record OW203662.1, on the reverse strand, counting down.
TCCCGAGCTAACAATGTAACGTGAAAATATTCGCTCTCAGCTCTTAAGATCTACAAATAAAATATGACGGCCTTCTTGCAACATTTGGATGATTCTTTTTAATTAATTTTTAGCTAATCTGTCAGAAATAATAATTAGTTTTTGTTTTATACTATACATAGATCTAGTGTTTGAACACTATCTCACTTGATAGTTTGTGACGATGTGGTCGAAGATGTTAACCCGCTAGACCTAGAATGCTTACTGGCTCTCAAGGGCTGCTGCCTGAACACACTACATATATGTGTTTCTTCAGTTTCTCAAACTTGAAGGTGGTAGCAAGCCAGGCGGGTACTCGAAATTACCCTACCACCATGATAACGGTGTTACCTTCACCGGAAGCTCAAGCCGTTGGCGAGGATCGAACCAGCGTTCGTCAATTTGACAGCCGACGCTCCTACCACTGAGCTAACACCGCTTCTAAGCTGTCAATAATGAGTATGAATGAAAATAATTATGTTTTTCAATCTGGCAATGTACTCGTATGTTACACGCTTTCCCTTATCAAACCATGGGTTTACCTTTCGAGAAAATTCTGTGAAAGTCTTTGAGATCTTTGTCTTTCGAGAAAGTTTTATATTATGATGTTATATGTATGATATATACTTATTTTATGCCAAAATAGTATATTATGTTTTAATTAACGTTTATTAATAGACATATTTAGATTTTATTATCTTGATAATCTGCGTTTGAGCAAACACCTACGAATCAGCTTGAGAGTATTATGTACTTAAATGTTTTACAACAAATCAACTATTTATCTAGTAATTAATGGTTAATTAGAATTATACTTAACATAGGATTGAGGAGTTAAATGTACATAGATACAGTGTACCTAATAGTTATTAAATGTGAGAAATACAAGCACTACCTACATCAATGATGTTTTACTAAAGATGACGTATATTCATACTGCGCGGTGCTCAGATTTTGTTCCTTTACGACATAAACATGCTTACTGCGACAGATAATACGGTACAAATAATATAGAAAAGGATAGCTATATGTTTAGACTTGCGCTTGAAATACGCGTCGCAATGAAAATTATTACAATTGACTTAATTTCGCCGCCTCAGTTTCCGCGCGCTTGTACGACATCTACTTCATATAAACATAATATAATATACACCTACATTATATATAAGAATATTTTAAGTATGAGGAAGATGCAAGTTGAAAATCAGCGCTGTGAAGCTAGTCTTCATAGCATTATGCTGAACCTGCACTTTTTGTACACAACATAATATTTAGTTTTTGTCTTCTATAATGTAATACTCAATAAATATATTTTCTTTCTTTCTTTCTTATTTCTTATAGTTGAGATTTGTAAAATTTAGTGCAATAAAGTGTTGTCTATCTATCTATATTTAACTGTTTTATAAGTTTAGTCGCATATGACCATTATGAGTGATGAGTTTTGCGGCAATTATTTTAAGTGGCACATTACCGTATTTACGGCAATATTAGCGCAGTCAGTTTAGAATAATTATCAAGTGAATTTTTTTTTTTTCTTTTTTAACATTCACACAAGGTCTTCAGGTCCCAAACTAGGCAGAGCCTGTGTTATGGTAACCTGATATATATACTTATATACATATACACACCCAGACACAGGTCAAACAGATATGTTCATACACACAATGTTTGACCTGTCCGGGAATCGAACCCGGGACCAGCGGCTCAGAAGGCAGAGTGCTACCAACTGCGCCAACCGACCAGTCATAGTTTAGATGTTTTGCAAAGTTGATATCAATATAGAAGTTTCAACTAAACATGCAATAAGAGACTTCGTATAATGGACTTCCCTACGTAGATATAAGACTAGATATTAAAATCTATGTACTTTATTTCACCATTGGGCAAATACCATTTTGCTTGAAACGCAATTTTGTGAAGTAGCCTTAGTAAACATATAGCAAAGTACGTTGTAAGATAAACTAATGAACTGATGAATATGGATTATGAATAATATAAAATGGATATAGTATTAAACCCTCTGCTCCCAAAAACATTTTTTTTCTGTCGAACGCTGGTTTGATATACACCAACGGTGAAGGTAAGCTTCCGGTGAAGGTAACAACGTTATCAAATTCCTAGCAACTACTAGCTACTTTCTAGCACCTGAAGCCGGGATAGCTACCACCCTTAAGTTATCAAAAGTGTCACCAAACTAATAGTTGGTTAAGGCAGCAGTCCTTGAGAGCCAGCAAAACATTCTAGGTCTAGCGTGTTACATCTTCGACCACATCGTCACTGTCTATCAAGTGTGATACTGAAAAGCTAGATCAATCCTAGTAATATTATAAACGCCAAAGTTTGTGAGTATGGATGTATGTTTGTTACTCTTTCACGCCTAAACGGCTGGATGGATTTGGATAAAATTTGGTATGTAGATACTTCAGGTTCCAGAATAACACATAGGGTACTTTTCATCATCATCATCAATCATCAACGCGCGGGTAAAACCGCGGGGCGCAACTAGTACGCTATAAAAAAACTAAACACATACATAGTGAACTATGACGTATATACTAATCAACGATATAATTGCGGATACGTTGGTAAAAATCTCTAAAAAAAAAAATATTGGTTGTCTGTAAAGTCGGTTTACGGACGATAGATTTACGTGATAACGTCATAATCATTTATGACTTTGACTGACTTTGACTTTGACTGACTTTGACTGACTTTGACTTTGACTGACTTTGACTTTGATTATTTTATGTAATACAAAACTCAGGTGGAACGTTACGCGGAACGTTACTATTTTTCATGAGTGTTGCTGGTATTCATCAATTTATAAAACGTTATCACGTCAAAAACTAAACACATACATAATTAACTATAGACGTATATACTAATCAACGATATAATTGCGGATACGTTGGTACAAATCTCTATGAACTGTAAATAATAATAAAATATTTTCCCTCTCTCGGTAAATGTCAATCTGACGTAGCCAGTGTTGAGCGCAAAACAAAGCACCTACTCCTCGTGGCTTCTCCGAATTAGCGACATGGTGATCGAGAGATAATAATGATTGTCGGTTCACGTCTTTCCGCGGAATTCTATTGCGCAAACCGCTTTTGTCGGTTGCCATCAATACGTATCTGCATTGCCTTTTGTCTCGTGCCACAACCATTGTTCATTTCGGCGATGTGGCCTTGATATTGCTTTATAATTCAACTGCCTCTTCGCCCGCACTCGGGATCATTTTTTCTTTAATTTTTGTGAGTGAATTTCCAACTTTCTGAGATACATACATAATCGTGAGTAGTAATTGTGATGGTATGATCCAAATGTTGCTTAGGAGTACCTACATATAGGATTTGCAATACTCTTTCTGCCACAACCAGACAGATAGAGTATTGCAACAAGCCGTGGTAGTACCGGCCTAGAATAGTACTCCCCCATCTCTTGGGGCATCTCTCAGAGTCGGCTAAGGGATCACGTACCAGAAGGTGGGCAGCAACGCCTTCTGGGGATTGGAAATCATCCTGCGCTCGCCAACCCGCCTGCCAAGCGTGGCGAGTATTGGCAAATCCCCCCTATATGGGGGAGGCATATGTCCAGCAGTGGACGCACATGGCTGAGAGAATGAGAATGAATGAGAATCTGCCACAAAGGAAGTTTTCGGGTATGCATATAATATCACAGTTGCAGAGTTACAATATTCAATTCAAGTCATAGCGTCACAAACACGTATTTTTTTATTTTTTTTATTGGGAATAGGCAGGCGTTTGACCACTATCTCACCTGATGTTAAGTGATGATGCGGTCTACGATGGAGCACGTCTGCCTAGAAGATACCTATTCACTCGTGACTTGAGATACCCAGGTCGTATTTTTTCGGAAATACAGATTTAGGCAATGAGTTATTTGATCAGATCTATAGACTCAGATGAAATCTAGACCCATAGGATCTCTTCCGTTTGTCAGTCACTTTCAACTGACACCTGATTTTTCGACACCAACAATTATACCAGCTACATGTATGGACAAAACATGTAGGTGGTAACCTACATGTTTTGTCTAAACTTTAATCAGCAGCTTTCGTAAATAGTAATATTGAACCTAGCCTTCAATCCATAGGTATACTTTAAATAGAGACAGCTTCATAATAAGTTTTGTCATTAACAGTAGTGTCATCTATGGAATGCTTCGGCCAAAAATTAACTAGAAGCATTATAATTCACTGTAAGACCAGCCAGTAAGTTCATTAAAAATGACTCTAGTGGATAATCTAGCCATAGACGTCCTATAGCTGAGATATGGCTCATGAAGGACTCTATTTGAGGCAAGACTAAAGTCTTCAGCACTGACTCAAAATAAAATATCAATCAGTATGTTACCAGAAGTATTTTGAAGATAAACGTCTGGTGCTACTTTTTTCAATTCAATCCTTCGCACCAAGCGTTATGGTTTGATATTGTACACAGCTTATAACAGCGGAATAAATTGGCTGAATCTGTCTTTTCAAGTATGTACGATTTGGGTGTAAGCAAATCATAAGTATAACATAAATAGATATCTTCTCAATAGACATGATCCATCATAAACTGCAGTGCTAGTTTAGAGTTGAGACCAGCATCAGGTGAGATAGAGACAAACATCTGTCTGTCATGTTTGTCAGTGACAGCATTTGTTAAACTCTCTCGATCACGAGAACACTTTCTAAACGGTATGTTTCCCTAGTATTTTATTTGCTAGCGCCATGATCAAGAGTAAACCGTTTTTGAAGCTAAGTCAAACCTAAAGCTATCTCATTGATGATCATTGAGTTTTGAGATGGTGCATGCTTAAAAGAAATGCGTAGTCCTACATAGGTGTATGTATAGTGTAATTAAGTAGCATGTTCGGACTCACCGTACATCTTGCCCTCGTCGGATAGAATAATCTTGCGTCTGCCACAGGGTGGGTAGATCGCAAGCGCTTCTTGGAAACTTTGCTCGATGTCGGGGCTCCATACTCCCTCCGCATCTGCCGCCGATAAGTCCTGCAAATGTACCTTCCTCATAATGACATCATTTTATAAAATACGACATCCTATTCATTAAAAATTATGGACCAGTTTATATATAAGAATTTCATTGAAAAATTATTTATTTATTTATTTTCACCAGAATCAACTACACTCAAAAACTAGGATATGTATGTTTTTAAAAGGATATATTTTGGCTTTCATTTTATTGGATATTCAAAAATATAGCTCGAATCAATACATATTTTTTAACGAAATAATAATTGCAAAGAGTTTAAATTTCTGTTTAACGCTTCCATGCACCGTACTTTTTTTTTCTGGTTTATACTTTATTCATCAGAAGCACGATATATAATTAAATTGATTATTGTTTTTGTAATGTAATATAAATGTACCTAAAAAAAATATTTTAATTATCTCAAATATTTGTATGCCAAATGTGGCAAGAGCATGCGTCGTACAGACCAAATTTATACATAGCACTGTATATTTTCTGTAATTGTATACAAAAAATTGTATATAAAAGTTTGTCCTTTCAAAAAGTGGAACAAGAACCAAACTCAAAAAGAACTTCTCTTCTTTTTCAAGTGAGTTAACAGTATGTAATAGTAGTGTTCTCGATTTTTCGTTCTTGCCGTCGGTTCGCGGATTCGTATTAAAATCGAGTAGTGCGTCACTATACAATTAATAGAGTCTCATCTATTCTCAAAAGAAAATAAAAATAACGCGTTGCCGACTCGGCCCAGCGGACGCGGTCGATGAAAAACAACGTGAATCATGATTCCTTGAAAGCACTCGACTCGATACGTGTTTCTGGTTTTGTTAAACTATAGTCAATATTTACTTTAATTACTCACAAAACATGCATTCGGTTTATATACAAAGTTGTATTCATATATAAAATAAATTGACTGGCCGGTTGGCGCAGTTGGTAAGCACTCTGCTTTCTGAGCCGCTGGTCCCGGGTTCGATTCCCGGACAGGTCAAACATTTGTGTGCACGAACATGTCTGTTTGACCTGTGTCTGGGTGTGTATATGTATATAAGTATATATATCAGTCATCAGGTTACCATAGCACAGGCTCTGCCTAGTTTGGAACCTGAAGACGTTGTGTGAATTTTAATAAAAAAAAACAACCTTCACTTTTTAATTAGTGAAACTAAACTTATAAATGCCATGCTCATTTAAGACAATTTTACATTAAAATAATATATCAAAAATGGTCACATCAGTAATTTGATCAGAGAATGTAATTTCCCAGCTGCTGCTATCTTCTACTCTGGGACAAAACTTGTTGAGTAATGTTTATTTTTTATTAGTAGCGGTCCGCGGTTTCCCCCGCGTGGATTACAGTTTTCCCGCTACCTCATCTATCCCACGGGAACTATAATTTTTTCCGGGATAAAAGTAGCATATCTGTTAATCCAGAGTTTAAACTATCTCCATACTAAATTTCATAGAAATCGGTGTAGCCGTTTGAGCGTGAAGAAGTAATAAACATACACACAAACTTTCGCATTTATAATATTAGTAAAATATTTATAACTATAGTTGGCTGTCCATTGAAAACTATATTACAGTCAGCGCGATTTCCGTTGGCCAAGCCTCGGATACGTTTGAGCCGGGTGGGAAACCCTTCGATCAAGAATACTGATCGAAGAGGAAACCTCAGCGTTCTGAACTGAGTGGACAAGTGCGTCCCGACCTAAGGCCTGACCAACAAGTTTCCGCGGAATACAATCTTTTCCATACAAACTAATTTATGGCGTACACAACAAGCGCCGATACAAACATCTCAGTAGGTACATAGTGTCTTGTCTATGCGCCGATCTTAAACTTTCTGAACATCTGTCAATCTTGAAATCCCAATTGTTTTTGGTTGACCTACACTCGCAAGAATCACTGAGCAAGAATAATAACTGAGCAAGAACCTGTAACCCTGTAACACAGTCAATACTAGTACAGGGTTCAGGGCTATCCGATAGTGAGAAGTATAGTCATTCTATGAACCTTTTATTGTTAGATTTAAGAATTTGTATATATGTGAATGATTGTACACTGTAATTAGTTCAAATAAATTATTATTATTTATTAAAAAAATAGACGATTCGATACGGAGCGAGTGTAAGCTATGAAATATATTATTATTATTATTTATTTATATCAGGTCATAGACCCATAACTTAAAATACCTTAATATAATTAAATACATTTAAAATACATATAAAATACAATACAAATACACAATACACAGATAATAATGCAAGTGGATGCGACTACCCACAGTGTAGACGCATCCAATGAGCGAACAATGCGCTATCCCACCTATCTACCAGTGTTTATGAACGCACTGATCCAAGATATCACATAACCTTTTTTAAACTTTATGGATCTTGCGTTTTACCACTATATCACTTGATGGTCAATGAAGATGTGATCGAAGGTGCAGTCACTGGACTTAGATTGATTACTGGCTCTCAAGGACCGGTGCCTGAACTTGAGGGAGGTAGCTAGCCAGACAAGTACACGACAGTATCCTAACAGCATGCTGGAAATGTTATATTGATTGGATGGGGGATAGAGCCACTGCGAATGACTGTAGTTTAGTTCTAGTTCAGTTGTAACTATGATAAGTTTCAATTCAGCGTTGTTGACTTCGATATTCTTCTAAAGCTCAACCTCAAATGCACATTGCAAAGTAATCTTCGTAATCAAAGGCTATATTTTGTTTTCTGATAAGTTAGTGGTCAGCTCTAGCCTTTTTGGAATACCAATAAATATTTACATTCATTTGTTTTACAGCAGCTACATTCCATATAGATAGTGTTGTGTACGAATAGATACCAACTTTCAGTTAAATTAGGAATAAGAAATCTTTTCTCAATTTTGCAGTTTTGCAGATATTTCTTTGTGCCTTTGCCCTCCTGATTAGTTACCACGGTTTTATCACGATTGACCAGTCCAGCATAGAGTTATTGACATGATGCAAATGAAAATAAGAGCTAACGTAATAACATGTTTCGAATACAGTCTTACGTCATATTACCTATTCTACAATGAATTAGTTCCGCTTTTCCATTCTGTAACATGATATATGTACATATGGAATGATTATGGCAAAAGTTTTGAATGTCAAGAACTAAAATTTGTTTCAAATTTCAAGATGAGTGCCTCATTGGGACCCTGGTATAATAGTTGATTTTTTGGTTCAATTTCCGTGAACGTGCACTAGGGTAGGGAAGTAGACATAACATTTTTTCCCCTTGTTTATTCCCAAAAGTGTCCACTACTTTACTGAATTAATGGGGAATGAAACCAGAATGAATTCTGGAGTGAGCTTTTAGCTTATGTGTTATGTTATGTTATGACTATGATTTGTGATAGAACAAAAATTGAAGATTTATTTTGACACTAATTGTTAATTGAAAAGCGTGTAGATATTTTACAAGAGATTTACAACATTTTATTGACAAAGAAATTCATCATCATCTCAGCCATAGCCACGTCCACTGCCGAACATAGACCTCCCCTTGATTTCCAAAAGGACCGGTTCGAAGGGACCCGCAACCAACCAAAGAGAAAAGTAATACCTACTTACCAATACAATCAAAATATCTAGCGGACCAATCTCAATGTCTACCTATACCGTTTACAAGGTATTTTCATAACAAATCGATTTATACTTTTTGAAGCGATGCTAGCTCAGCGGGGGGAGCGTCGCCTGTCAAACTGACGGACACTGGTTCGACCCCTAACAACAGCTTGAGCTTTCGGTGAAGGTAACACCGTTATCAAATTCCCAGCATGGTGGTAGGGTACTTTCGAATACCTGCCTGGCTAGCAACCACCCTCAAGTTTGAAAATCTGTCATCAAGCACATAGTGTGGCAGCAGTCCTTGAGAGCCAGTGAGCAGTCTAGATCTAGCGTGATAACATCACATCTTCGACCACAACGTCACAGACCATCAAGTGAGATAGTGGTCAAACAAATCTATACAGTATAAAAAAAACCATAACGAAGTATTCAGGTAAAGCACATAATACAATAGATTCGAATGGAGGACCTTCCCGAAGTCCCAAGGTGGTTGCAAAGTTCACAAGGACGTTACCTTCTCATCGTCACTGGCATCGCCAACGTCGAGGTGCTTGGCGTCGGCGCCGCCCGAGCCGTTGGTGTCGGGCGCGCCTGTCGCCGTGCTCCACGGAGACGCAATGGTGCCAGCTGCGAGCGCGCCGCTCGCTGAAACAATCCAACATCTGCGCGTTAAAGCTTGACCATTTGTTAAATAAACAACATAAAGCCTTTTAAGCTTATTTAGTTGATACTCCTACATGTAAAAAAAAAAAAACAAGTTATGAATACTATGGCTTTTTTGAAGGACCATATAGTTCTTTTTTAACAAAAATTGTCGCGGTAACAACAAATGCGTGTTTTAAGATTTCCACGGCTGGGCATACGCCCCCCCCATTGATTTCCACAAGGAACGGTTGGAAGCGGCCCGCATCCAGCCCTTGCCTGCAGGCAAGATCTAGCCTAGTATATAGATTGCCACAAATATAAACATATGTTATCAAGACCGTTTATGTTATATGTACATTAATATTATACATAAGAAAAGCATCAATAACGTAGACGTAACGTAAAATTCCTTTACTACTATGTCACTTATAGGCCGATGCAAACAATATTATTTGTGAAAAATTGTTTTATGGGTTAATCGACGAATTTGTTTAGAGAGTTCACAGATTGTCGAAATATTCGAAGTCGGATATACATAAAATATGCTAATTAAAAACCATGTTGCGCGTGTAAGAAACCATGAATTATGAATAATTAATACTCATCTAGAATTTGAATGACAGCCGTGATGTGAAGGAAGAACGCCGAACTAATTTTGTATACGGGATGATTCATACCAGCTGTGCAGAAAAGGCTAGCTGGCTGGTTAGCTGGTGTGAATCATCCCGTATATCGCTTCCTTAACATGATGATGAGGTGTTAAAGGACTTGCGTGAGCTCCAAGTAGACGACTGGCGGGAACGCACCCATGATAGGGAAGAATGGCGCTTGCTCTTGTCAGAGGCCAAGATTCACTTTGGGTCGCTAAGCCAGCGGAGTAAATAAGTATCCAGAAACAAAACGGAACAATGCGAGTGACCGTTGACCAAGAAGAACTTACGTAAATTGTAGGAACAGCGAGATTTGGGCCTCACCCTTAGCTTACGTAATATCGACCATTTTGATCGATTTTTTAGAAGGAAATAAACATAACAAACAAACGCTTACTAACACCCTCCCTAAATAACATTTGAGGTTCTAGAACCTTTATATGACAATGCTCAGGTTGTGACGACTAGTTATAACAACGTTATAATAACCTTATTATAACGTTCTGTAGCCTAAAAATATTGTAAATTGTATATCGACTTGCCTAATAGAACGGCCATAGTTTTAAAGGCTAAATAAAGAATCTGAATTTTGTATTTATATAAATACATTTATGCAAATGAATGTCTATATCTAGACTGTTACCAAGCGTTTCATACCATAATGTATCCAGATATAGATATTAAATACTAATGTTGGGTAGAAATGACCAGAGCGCGGCGAGTGTATGACGTCAGTCGGTCTGTTTGTTTACCGCGTCGGATGCGAGCGGAGTAAACTTCCAATCGTATTACGCCGATACGATAATGCATCATTGTAAACTGTAGTAACAACATTTTAGTACTTTAATCATAACAATTTTATGTTGTTAACTTTACTTTCAGAAAATTATGGGCAAGTAGACATGAGTCTATGAAAACTGACTTCTAAGTCTGCGGGGCCACGCTTTCAAATCCCGAGGCCTTTCGAAGGCCAATCATTTATGCGATGAGTGTAGGTGTTTGTCCCGGGTCTTGGATGTTTGTGTGCTGAGATAGCGTACATCCATGCCTCCCGCGAGTATCAATGCACTAGTCATGGGAAAGCGTGTCTGTTGCACGTCTAATTTCTTCCTTTTATAAAACGCGCGAACGGACTTTGTAGCTCTGAACTCTGACATAATCTATGAACGTTTGCGTATATACCGAAAATCTGTCGGTAAAACAGTTTCTCATCCTTCAGAGTACCTAAGCAAAATGGGGAGATGCGACAAAGGTAAGCGAGTGGAAGAGTTAGTTAAAAAATAACTAAGGCATTAACATGCGGACAACTTCAGACAATCTGTGACTACCATGTTGAGATGATAGCTGTAAGAGCGGAGTGAAGGAACACATTTTAATGTGGGATATGGTCAGGAAAATTAATAGCTCTGAATACTCAGCTTCAAATGAAGACGAAGCTTAAGCACATAATCTGATATAATTTATGTAAGAACAGGTCTTTATTATTACACGACTCTTTTAAGAATTCAAGACACTCCTGAAATCTTTGCCCTTAAAGCATTTAAAATAGAAAACTAAGAGACAACAGGAGGCGAATTAACATTTTCGCTATACTGAAAAATTCTTATTCCTCAAGATCCAAGAGGCGAACTGGTAGGCATTCCGGAAATTTTCATATTTACCGTTACAAATATGCAGGTACGAAACGTTTACAATATAAATATAATATCAAAACGGAGAATTTCTTTATGAAGATCGGATCGGGAGTCGAGAAAGTAAAGTATGCGCCCGCCCGCCTCCGCGACGCGACGAGACGCGCTGTCCTCGCTCGCTACTTCTTAAATCTTTATTTAAAAACATTTGTAGAACATTCAATGTTAGTAGGTACTTATTGTACCTACTAACATTCAATTACTTTATTTTCAGATGTGACAGTTATCATTCATTTGCGTATCATGTATAAAGCATGTAAAGCTGACACCGCGTTTTCACGCGCGTCGACTATCATTTTCCCATTATAACTTTACAATTTGCTTATTAGAATGTAAATTTTACACCTAAATTATTGAAGAAACTCCCAAATTTTTAGACTCAAATTTAACACCTTGAATTGTAATAAATCTGTTCCTAGTTGATACCTTTGTAACTAAACCATGTGTGTGCATTATTCTGTGTGTATAGCTAACATAAATATACACACAAACTTTCGTATTTATAGTATTAACATCAGTATTTTTTAAAATTTCGGAATTAGAACACACTGCTGTTCATGGACGTTGTACACGTGAACTACGGCCAATGCAATATTATCGAAATATCGTCATCTAGAGGGAGATAATCCTCCAGCTTTCGCTTTTATAATATAAGTAATATTATAAAAGCGAAAGATTGTATGTATGTTTGTTACTTCTTCACCCTCAAACGGCTACACAGATTTCGATTAAATTTGGTACGGAGATATTTTAAACTTTGTATCAACACATACGCTACTTTTATGCCGGAAAAAGTATAGTTCCAATGGGATAATTGAGGTAGCGGGAAAACCGTAACCCACGCGGGTGAAACGGCGGGGCGCTACTAGTATAAAATAATTTTCACGTTATCAAGTCCCGAAAGATTTACAAACGATATTCACATCATAATTTATCGCTATACTTTATATGTACGCCTCACTATTAACCAACTATTGCCAAACTCGAAAAATATTGATTATTTTTTAATATTCATTCATCTTATATGATCATATCGTAAAATTAGTTTCAAGATGTAACCAATTACAATTTCTTTAATGTAATAGTTTTGAAAAATAATTTTAAAAAGTGGGATGTATCTAAAATCCAACTAGTCGGTCCATGGAAAGAATATGACTTCAGCATTTTCAGAACATAAATTGAAAATCTAAATAACAATTCTCATCTACATACGCCATCTAAACATGAACTGACGAATTCACGTTTTCACTTATTATTCGTGTATTTTTTTAATGTGATGAGTGGCAATCAAACGTACGGCCCGCCCGATGGTAAGCGGTCACGGTCACCTATGAATTTGCAAAACCACATTGATGAGCCTTCATGACTCCATGAATGACTAGCGGTCCGCCATATCCACGGGTATAAAATATAAAAATTATAAGAATCCCTAATTTAAAAAAATATATATTATAGCCTATGTCACCCCGGGACAGTGTAGCTTCCCAACAGTGAAATAATTTTTCAAATCGGTTCTGTAGTTTCGGAGCCTATTCAATGGAAACAAACAATCAAATCTTTCCTCTTTATTATCATATTATATAATTTTCAGGGGCGGTTCGTTGCCTTGAGGTAGTCCCTTCCTTAGTTTGATATTTATCTTTATAATAATGACATTTACTATTTTAACTTATCTTAACCTCTCTCTTATCTCGAGAAACGTACACTTCTAGTACATTTAGATACTGTATGTTTGAGCTGTATTTCATACAATTGTTGGCGATGTGCTTATGCACTATTGTAACTTGCTTAATAAAAATTGCGTATATTGTATCTCATTTCAACTAGTTATAATATATAAAGCTGCTCTACCACTGATTGACTCACTGACAGAATTGTTCTCCCAGAAGGAGTATTTTTGGGTTGAAATTATGGTGTGGACTGTATAGAGAGTGCCCACGTGACCTCCAGAAAAATCCGAAAAGTGTCATTTTTGGTTTCCATCATGGAACTGGTGTACGGATCTCGAAAACCATAAGCGATGGGGGGTAGGTGTCAAAACTAAAAATGAATAAAACCCTGGGAACCTTTTGGAAAAATGAATAAATTTACCCTACCTATTAAAAAAGAGGTTTGCCCATACAAATTTAAAACGACCGCAGCTCCGGAACCGTTATAGGTAGCTATGGGGGGTTCGAACAAATGTTATAGAGGTTTTGTAAAGAAATTTGGGGTTTTTGTCAAAAATTGCAAATTGGTCCTTCGAACCGGATACCAAAATCCAAGTTGCTCTGATCTGTCTGAAATTAAGTATTTAGGGAGATTTGGGGTTCCTGATTCGAAATATGAAAAAAGTTTTTTGATGACGTCATTTGTTTTTTTTTTACGGGATGCGGAATTTTGGTGGCGAATCCACATTCCCTTTGCGAGGCCGTAGGCCGAGCTGCAATCGAGCGAGGCCGCAGGCCGAGCTGTGGAGGCGAGGCCGAAGGCCGAGCTCCACCCTAGCGAGGCCGGAGGCCGAGCTGTAGGCCTGCGAGGCCGAAGGCCGAGCTGGCCGTCATTGGGAACAGCTTAAAAACATTCCCTTTGTAACTTGCGAGGCCGCAGGCCGAGCCTTAAACACCGCGAGGCCGAAGGCCGAGCTTCAAACCTGCGAGGCCGGAGGCCGAGCTTTCGGCCCGCGAGGCCGAAGGCCGAGCGTGGCCTCCGCGAGGCCGTAGGCCGAGCCGTGTTAGTAACTTACGAGGCCGAAGGCCGAGTTCCGAATGGGGTGTACCTCATTAACGCATCCTATGGAAGTCGCTAACGAGGCCGAAGGCCGAGTCCCGGATGGGGAGTTTTTTCCACATCTCGAGCTGGTCTCCAATGCAACTGCCCACGTTATTTACTACAATTAGAGGTAGGGTCCCTAAACAAAAGTCGTTTAAATTCTTTGTGCGATTTTACCACGACTAAAATTTTAATGAAAATAATAAACTTGTATATGGTAACGCTGTTCTCATTTAGTACTGAACTTGAAAAAGCTGTCTTTACCACCGCGAGGCCGAAGGCCGAGCTTCAAACCTGCGAGGCCGAAGGCCGAGCTTCAAATCTGCGAGGCCGAAGGCCGAGCTCGAATGAGGTGTAACGCTTCAACGTACCATATGGGAGTCACTAACGAGGCCGAAGGCCGAGTTCCGGATAACGAGTATTTTCACATATCGAGCTGGTCTCCGAGGCAACTGCCCACGTTAACCACTGCACTTAGAGGTGGAGTCCTTTAACAAAAGTCGTTTACAATCTTGGTCCGGTTTTACCGCGACTAAAATTTAATTAAAAAAATCAACTTGCACATGGTAACCCTGCTCACACTTTCTACTGAAATAGATGTAACTGTGAGTTATTTGATTTGCATGAGAATTTTATATCTTTTTAGCAACTGCAACGACATTTTTGTTAATAATACTAATGCACATCGATAACGCGGGCTGCTCGCAGCCCGCGCGCCACCCAAATACTAGTTATATTATATAAAGTTCGATTACCACTGACTCACTCACTCATTGACATCATTGTTCTCCTAGAAGGAGCGATGGGGGGTGTTTGTAATGTAGGGGAAAAGTGTAGAGGATGTTCCTATGACCACCAGAAAAATCCGAAAAGTGTCATTTTTGGTTTCCTTGATGGAACTGGTGTTCGGATCTCGGAAACCATAATCGATGGGGGGTAGGTGTCAAAACTAAAAATGACTAAAACCCTGGGACCTTTTTGGAAAGTTGAAAAAAAATTACCCTCCCGAACAAAAAAGAGGTTCTCCCATACAAATTTAAAACGACCGCTGCTCCCGAACCGTTATAGGTGGGTATGGGGGGTTTGAACAAATGTTATAGAGGGTTTGTAGGAGAATTTGGGGTTTTAGTCGAAAATTGAAAATTGGTCCTTCGACCCGGATACCAAAATCCAAGTTGCTCCGATCTGGCTCAAATTTGGTATTTAGCGAGATTGGGGGTCCCTGATTCCAAATATAAAAAATTTTTTGGATGACGTCATTTGTTTTTTTTTTACTGGATGGGGATTTTTGATGGCGAAACCGCTTCTTATTTGCGAGGCCGCAGGCCGAGCTTCAAACCTGCGAGGCCGAAGGCCGAGCTTCCAGGGCGAGGCCGAAGGCCGAGCTTTCGGCCCGCGAGGCCGAAGGCCGAGCGTGGCCTCCGCGAGGCCGTAGGCCGAGCCGTGTTAGTCACTTACGAGGCCGAAGGCCGAGTTCCGAATGGGGTGTTACGCATTTACATTCCTTAGGAGAGTCACTAACGAGGCCGAAGGCCGAGTTCCGAATGGGGAGTTTTTACCACATCTCGAGCTGGTCTTTGATGCAACCGCTCACGGGAACTAAAAGTATCTGTCAGTTGTTCGACTTGTATGAGAATTTTTTAATCTTTTTATTTACTGGATGGGGATTTTCGCTGGCGATACAACGCCACGGTTGCGAGGCCGCAGGCCGAGCTTCAAACCTGCGAGGCCGAAGGCCGAGCTTTCGGCCCGCGAGGCCGAAGGCCGAGCGTGGCCTCCGCGAGGCCGTAGGCCGAGCTGTGTTAGTCACTTACGAAAGGGGTGTTACGCGTTTACATTCCTTAGGAGAGTCACTAACGAGGCCGAAGGCCGAGTCTCGAATGGGGAGCTTTTTAAACATCTCGAGCTGGTCTCCGAGGCAACTGCCCACGTTAACCACTGCACTTAGAGGTATGGTCCCTTAACAAAAGTCGTTTACAATCTTGGTGCGATTTTACAGCGACTAAATTTTTATCAAAAAAAACAACTTGCACATGGTAACCCTGCTCACACTTTGTACTGAACTAGAAGAAACTGTCACCTACTCGACTTGTATGAGAATTTTAAATATTTTTTAACTGCAACTACAAATCTTGATAAATATTACTAATGCACATCGATAACGCGGGCTGCTCGCAGCCCGCGCACCACCCGAAATACTAGTCATATTATATAAAGCTCGATTACCACTCACTCACTCACTGACTCATTGACATCATTGTTCTCCCAGAAGGAGCGATGGGGGGTGTTTGTGATGTAGGGAAAAAGTGTAGAGGAGGTTCCTATGACCACCAGAAAAATCCGAAAAGTGTCATTTTTGGTTTCCTTGATGGAACTGGTGTATGGATCTCGGAAACCATAATCGATGGGGGGTAGGTGCCAAAACTAAAAATGACTAAAACCCTGGGACCCTTTTGGAAAATTCAAAAAAAATTACCCTCCTGAACAAAAAAGAGGTTCTCCCATACAAATTTAAAACGACCGCAGCTCCCGAACCGTTATAGGTGGGTATGGGGGGTTCAAACAAATGTTATAGAGGGTTTGTAGGGGAGTTTGAGTTTTCTGTCAAAAATTGCAAATTGGTCCTTCGACCCGGATACCAAAATCCAAGTTGCTCCGATCTGGCTGAAATTTGGTATTTAGGGAGATTGGGGGTCCCTGATTCCAAATATGAAAAAAAATTTTGGATGACGTCATTTGTTTTTTTTTTACTGGATGGGGATTTTTGATGGCGAAACCACTTCTTATTTGCGAGGCCGCAGGCCGAGCTTCAAACCTGCGAGGCCGAAGGCCGAGCTTCCAGGGCGAGGCCGAAGGCCGAGCTTTCGGCCGGCGAGGCCGAAGGCCGAGCGTGGCCTCCGCGAGGCCGTAGGCCGAGCCGTGTTAGTCACTTACGAGGCCGAAGGCCGAGTTCCGAATGGGGTGTTATGCATTTACATTCCTTAGGAGAGTCACTAACGAGGCCGAAGGCCGAGTTCAGCATGGGGAGTTTTTACCACATCTCGAGCCTGTCTTTGATGCAACCGGTCACGGGAACTAAAAGTATCTGTCAGTTGTTCGACTTGCATGGAAATTTTTAAATCTTTTTTTTACTGGATGGGGATTTTCGCTGACGATACAACGCCACGGTTGCGAGGCCGCAGGCCGAGCTTCAAACCTGCGAGGCCGAAGGCCGAGCTTTCGGCCCGCGAGGCCGAAGGCCGAGCTTTCGGCCCGCGAGGCCGAAGGCCGAGCGTGGCCTCCGCGAGGCCGTAGGCCGAGCCGTGTTAGTCACTTACGAATGGGGTGTTACGCGTTTACATTCCTTAGGAGAGTCACTAACGAGGCCGAAGGCCGAGTCCCGAATGGGGAGTTTTTTTTCCACATCTCGAGCTGGTCTCCGAGGCAACTGCCCACGTTAACCACTGCACTTAGAGGTATGGTCCCTTAACAAAAGTCGTTTACAATCTTGGTGCGATTTTACAGCGACTAAAATTTTATCAAAAAAATCAACTTGCACATGGTAACCCTGCTCACTTTTTGTACTGAACTAGAAGAAACTGTCACTTTCTCGACTTGTATGAGAATTTTATATATTTTTTCAACTGCAACTAAAATTTTGATAACAATACAAATGCACATCGATAACGCGGGCTGCTCGCAGCCCGCGCACCACCCGAAATACTAGTTATTATAATATATAAAGCTGCTCTACCACTGATTGACTGACTCACTGACATCATTGTTCTCCTAGAAAGAGTATTTTTGGGTTAAAATTATATAATGGACTGTATAGGGAGTGCCCACGTGACCTAGGGAAAAATCCGAAAAGTGTCATTTTTGGTTTCCTTGATGGAACTGGTGTAGGGATCTCGAAAACCATAATCGATGGGGGGTAGGTGTCAAAACTAAAAATGACTAAAACCCTGGGACCCTTTTGGAAAATTGAAAAAAAGTTACCCTCCCAAACAAAAAAGAGGTTCTCCCATACAAATTTAAAACGATCGCAACTCCTAAACCGTTATAGATAGGTATGGAGGGTTTGAACAAATGTCATAGAGGGTTTGTAGGGAAATTTGGGGTTTTTGTCAAAAATTGCAAATTGGTCCTTCGAACCGGATACAAAAATCCAAGTTTCTTCGATTCGGCTGAAATTTAATATTTAGGGAGATTTGGGGTCCCTGATTCGAAATATGGAAAAAGTTTTTTGATGACGTCATTTGTTTTTTTTTTTACGGGATGCGGAATTTTGGTCGCGAAACCACATTCTGGTTGCGAGGCCGTAGGCCGAGCTGCAATCGAGCGAGGCCGCAGGCCGAGCTGTGGAGGCGAGGCCGAAGGCCGAGCTCCACCCTAGCGAGGCCGGAGGCCGAGCTGTAGGCCCGCGAGGCCGTAGGCCGAGCTGGCCGTCATTGGGAACAGCTTAAAAACATTCCCTTTGTAACTTGCGAGGCCGCAGGCCGAGCCTTACACACCGCGAGGCCGAAGGCCGAGCTTCAAACCTGCGAGGCCGAAGGCCGAGCTTTCGGCCCGCGAGGCCGAAGGCCGAGCGTGGCCTTCGCGAGGCCGTAGGCTGAGCCGTGTTAGTAACTTACGAGGCCGAAGGCCGAGTTCTGAATGGGGTGTACCTCATTAACGCATCCTATGGAAGTCGCTAACGAGGCCGAAGGCCGAGTCCCGGATGGGGAGTTTTTTCTGCATCTCGAGCTGGTCTCCAATGCAACTGCCCACGTTATTTACTACAATTAGAGGTAGGGTCCCTTAACAAAAGTCGTTTAAATTCTTTGTGCGATTTTACCACGACTAAAATTTTAATGAAAATAATAAACTTGCATATGGTAACTCTGTTCTCACTTTGTACTGAACTTGAAGAAGCTGTCTTTACCACCGCGAGGCCGAAGGCCGAGCTTCAAACCTGCGAGGCCGAAGGCCGAGCTTCAAATCTGCGAGGCCGAAGGCTGAGCTCGAATGAGGTGTAACGCATCAACACACCTTATGGGAGTCACTAACGAGGCCGAAGGCCGAGTTCCGGATAACGAGTATTTTCACATATCGAGCTGGTCTCCGAGGCAACTGCCCACGTTAATCACTGCACTTAGAGGTGGGGTCCCTTAACAAAAGTCGTTTACAATCTTGGTCCGGTTTTACCGCGACTAAAATTTAATTTAAAAAATCAACTTGCACATGGTAACCCTGCTCACACTTTCTACTGAAATAGATGAAACTGTGAGTTATTCGATTTGCATGAGAATTTTATATCTTTTTAGAAACTGCAACGTCATTTTTGCTAATAATACTAATGCACATCGATAACGCGGGCTGCTCGCAGCCCGCGCGCCACCCAAATACTAGTTATAATATATAAAGCTGCATTACCACTGATTGACTCACTGACAGAATTGTTCTCCCAGAAGGAGTGTTTTTGGGTTGAAATTATATAGTGGACTGTATAGAGAAAGCCCACGTGACCCCCAGAAAAATCCGAAAAGTGGCATTTATGGTTTCCTTCATGGAACAGGTGTACGGATCTCGGAAACCATAACCGATGGAGGGTAGGTGTCAAAACTAAAAATGACTAAAACCCTGGGACCCTTTTGGAAAGTTAAAAAAAATTACCCTACCTATTAAAAAAGAGGTTCTCCCATACAAAATTAAAACGATCGCAACTCCGGAACCGTTTTAGGTAGGTATGGGGAGTTTGAACAAATGTTATAGAGGGTTTGTAGGGAAATTTGGGGATTTTGTCCAAAACTTGAAATTGGTCCTTCGAACCGGATACGAAAATTCAAGTTGCTCCGATCTGACTGAAATTAAGTATTTAGGGAGATTTGGGGTCCCTGATTCGAAATATGAAAAAAGTTTTTGGATGACGTCATTAGTTTTTTTTTTACTGGATGCGGATTTTTGGTGGCGAAACCACATTCTCTTTGCGAGGCCGTAGGCCGAGCTGTAATCGAGCGAGGCCGCAGGCCGAGCTGTGGAGGCGAGGCCGAAGGCCGAGCTCCACCCTAGCGAGGCCGGAGGCCGAGCTGTAGGCCTGCGAGGCCGAAGGCCGAGCTGGCCGTCATTGGGAACAGCTTAAAATCATTCCCTTTGTAACTTGCGAGGCCGCAGGCCGAGCTTTAAACACCGCGAGGCCGAAGGCCGAGCTTCAAACCTGCGAGGCCGGAGGCCGAGCTTTCGGCCCGCGAGGCCGAAGGCCGAGCGTGGCCTCCGCGAGGCCGTAGGCCGAGCCGTGTTAGTAACTTACGAGGCCGAAGGCCGAGTTCCGAATGCGCTGACGATACAACGCCACGGTTGCGAGGCCGCAGGCCGAGCTTCGAACCTGCGAAGCCGAAGGCCGAGCTTTCGGCCCGCGAGGCCGAAGGCCGAGCGTGGCCTCCGCGAGGCCGTAGGCCGAGCTGTGTTAGTCACTTACGAAAGGGGTGTTACGCGTTTACATTCCTTAGGAGAGTCACTAACGAGGCCGAAGGCCGAGTCCCGAATGGGGAGCTTTTTCCACATCTCGAGCTGGTCTCCGAGGCAACGGCCCACGTTAACCACTGCACTTAGAGGTATGGTCCCTTAACAAAACTCGATTACAATCTTGGGGCGATTTTACATCGACTAAAATTTTATCGAAAAAATCAACTTGCACATGGTAACCCTGCTCACACTTTGTACTGAACTAGAAGAAACTGTCCCTTTCTCGACTTGTATGAGAATTTTTAAATATTTTTTTCAACTGCAACTACAAATCTTGATAAATATTACTAATGCACATCGATAACGCGGGCTGCTCGCAGCCCGCGCACCACCCAACACCTAGTTATAATATATAAAGCTGCTCTACCACTGATTGACTCACTGACAGAATTGTTCTCCCAGAAGGAGTGTTTTTGGGTTAAAATTATATAGTGTACTGTATAGGGAGTTCCGACGTGACCTCCAGAAAAATCCGAAAAGTGTCATTTTTGGTTTCCATCATGGAACTGGTGTACGGATCTCGAAAACCATAAGCGATGGGGGGTAGGTGTCAAAACTAAAAATGACTAAAACCCTGGGAACCTTTTGGAAATTTGAATAAAATTACCCTCCCTATTAAAAAAGAGGTTTCCCCATACAAATTTAAAACGACCGCAGCTCCGGAACCGTTATAGGTAGCTATGGGGAGTTGAAACAAATGTCATAGAGGGTTTGTAGGGAAATTTGGGGTTTTTGTCAAAAATTGCAAATTGGTCCTTCGAACCGGATACCAAAATTCAAGTTGCTCCGATCTGGCTGAAATTAAGTATTTAGGGAGATTTGGGGTCCCTGATTCGAAATATGAAAAAAGTTTTTTGATGACGTCATTAGTTTTTTTTTTACTGGATGCGGATTTTTGGTGGCGAAACCACATTCTCTTTGCGAGGCCGTAGGCCGAGCTGCAATCGAGCGAGGCCGCAGGCCGAGCTGTGGAGGCGAGGCCGAAGGCCGAGCTCCACCCTAGCGAGGCCGGAGGCCGAGCTGTAGGCCTGCGAGGCCGAAGGCCGAGCTGGCCGTCATTGGGAACAGCTTAAAAACATTCCCTTTGTAACTTGCGAGGCCGCAGGCCGAGCCTTAAACACCGCGAGGCCGAAGGCCGAGCCTCAAACCTGCGAGGCCGGAGGCCGAGCTTTCGGCCCGCGAGGCCGAAGGCCGAGCGTGGCCTCCGCGAGGCCGTAGGCCGAGCCGTCTTAGTAACTTACGAGGCCGAAGGCCGAGTTCCGAATGGGGTGTACCTCATTAACGCATCCTATGGAAGTCGCTAACGAGGCCGAAGGCCGAGTCCCGGATGGGGAGTTTTTTCCACATCTTGAGCTGGTCTCCAATGCAACTGCCCACGTTATTTACTACAATTAGAGATAGGGTCCCTTAACAAAAGTCGTTTAAATTCTTTGTGCGATTTTACCCCGACTAAAATTTTAATGAAAAAAATAAACTTGCATATGGTAACTCTGTTCTCACTTTGTACTGAACTTGAAGAAGCTGTCTTTATCACCGCGAGGCCGAAGGCCGAGCTTCAAACCTGCGAGGCCGAAGGCCGAGCTTCAAATCTGCGAGGCCGAAGGCCGAGCTCGAATAAGGTGTAACGCATCAACACACCTTATGGGAGTCACTAACGAGGCCGAAGGCCGAGTTCCGGATAACGAGTATTTTCACATATCGAGCTGGTCTCCGAGGCAACTGCCCACGTTAACCACTGCACTTAGAGGTGGGGTCCTTTCACAAAAGTCGTTTACAATCTTGGTCTAGTTTTACCGCGACTTAAATTTTATTTAAAAAATCAACTTGCACATGGTAACCCTGCTCACACTTTCTACTGAAATAGATGAAACTGTGAGTTATTCGATTTGCATGAGAATTTTATATCTTTTTAGCAACTGCAACCACATTTTTGTTAATAATACTAATGCACATCGATAACGCGGGCTGCTCGCAGCCCGCGCGCTACCCAAATACTAGTTATAATATATAAAGCTGCTCTACCACTGATTGACTCACTGACAGAATTGTTCTCCAAGAAGGAGTATTTTTGGGTTGAAATTATGGTGTGAAATGTATAGAGAATGGTCATGTGACCCCCAGAAAAATCCGAAAAGTGCCATTTTTGGTTTCCATCATGGAACTGGTGTACGGATCTCGAAAACCATAAGCGATGGGGGGTAGGTGTCAAAACTAAAAATGACTAAAACCCTGGAAACCTTTTGAAAAGTTGAAAAAAATTACCCTCCCTATTAAAAAAGAGGTTTCCCCATACAAAATTAAAACGACCGCAGCTCCGGAACCGTTATAGGTGGGTATGGGGGGTTCAAACAAATGTCATAGAGGGTTTGTAGGGAAATTTGGGGTTTTTGTCAAAAATTGCAAATTGGTCCTTCGAACCGGATACCAAAATTCAAGTTGCTCCGATCTGGCTGAAATTAAGTATTTAGGGAGATTTGGGGTCCCTGATTCGAAATATGAAAAAAGTTTTTTGATGACGTCATTAGTTTGTTTTTACTGGATGCGGATTTTTGGTGGCGAAACCACATTCTCTTTGCGAGGCCGTAGGCCGAGCTGCAATTGAGCGAGGCCGCAGGCCGAGCTGTGGAGGCGAGGCCGAAGGCCGAGCTCCACCTTAGCGAGGCCGGAGGCCGAGCTGTAGGCCTGCGAGGCCGCAGGCCGAGCTGGCCGTCATTGAGAACAGCTTAAAAACATTCCCTTTGTAACTTGCGAGGCCGCAGGCCGAGCCTTAAACACCGCGAGGCCGAAGGCCGAGCTTCAAACCTGCGAGGCCGGAGGCCGAGCTTTCGGCCCGCGAGGCCGAAGGCCGAGCGTGGCCTCCGCGAGGCCGTAGGCCGAGCCGTGTTAGTAACTTACGAGGCCGAAGGCCGAGTTCCGAATGGGGTGTATCTCATTAACGCATCCTATGGAAGTCGCTAACGAGGCCGGAGGCCGAGTCCCGGATGGGGAGTTTTTTCCACATCTCGAGCTGGTCTCCAATGCAACTGCCCACGTTATTTACAACAATTAGACGTAGGGTCCCTTAACAAAAGTCGTTTAAATTCTTTGTGCGATTTTACCCCGACTAAAATTTTAATGAAAAAAATAAAACTTGCATATGGTAACTCTGTTCTCACTTTGTACTGAACTTGAAGAAGCTGTCTTTACCACCGCGAGGCCGAAGGCCGAGCTTCAAAGCTGCGAGGCCGAAGGCCGAGCTTCAAATCTGCGAGGCCGAAGGCCGAGCTCGAATAAGGTGTAACGCATCAATACACCTTATGGGAGTCACTAACGAGGCCGAAGGCCGAGTTCCGGATAACGAGTATTTTCACATATCGAGCTGGTCTCCGAGGCAACTGCCCACGTTAACCACTGCACTTAGAGGTGGGGTCCGTTAACAAAAGTCGTTTACAATCTTGGTCCGGTTTTACCGCGACTTGAATTTTATTAAAAAAATCAACTTGCACATGGTAACCCTGCTCACACTTTCTACTGAAATAGATGGAACTGTGAGTTATTCGATTTGCATGAGAATTTTATATCTATTTAGCAACTGCAACGACATTTTTGTTAATAATACTAATGCACATCGATAACGCGGGCTGCTCGCAGCCCGCGCACCACCCGAAATACTAGTTATAATATATAAAGCTGACGACCCACTCATTGACTGACTGACTGACATCATTGTTCTCCCAGAAGGAGTGTTTTTGGGTTAAAATTATATAGTGGACTGTATAAAGAGTGCCCACGTGACCTAGGGAAAACTTCGAAAAGTGTCATTTTTGGTTTCCTTGATGTAACTGGTGTAGGGATCTCGAAAACCATAATCGATGGGGGGTATGTGTCAAAACTAAAAATGACTAAAACCCTGGGAACCTTTTGGAAAAATAAAAAAAAATTACCCTACCAAACAAAAAAGAGGTTCTCCCATACAAATTTAAAACGACCGCAGCTCCGGAACCGTTATAGGTGGGTATGAGGGGTTCGAACAAATGTCATAGAGGGTTTGTAGGGAAATTTGGGGTTTTTGTCAAAAATTGCAAATTGGTCCTTCGAACCGGATACCAAAATTCAAGTTGCTCCGATCTGACTGAAATTAAGTATTTACGGAGATTTGGGGTCCCTGATTCGAAATATGAAAAAAGTTTTTTGATGACGTCATTCGTTTTTTTTTTACTGGATGCGGATTTTTGGTGGCGAAACCACATTCTCTTTGCGAGGCCGTAGGCCGAGCTGCAATCGAGCAAGGCCGCAGGCCGAGCTGTGGAGGCGAGGCCGAAGGCCGAGCTCCACCCTAGCGAGGCCGGAGGCCGAGCTGTAGGCCTGCGAGGCCGAAGGCTGAGCTGGCCGTCATTGGGAACAGCTTAAAAACATTCCCTTTGTAACTTGCGAGGCCGCAGGCCGAGCTTTAAATACCGCGAGGCCGGAGGCCGAGCTTCAAACCTGCGAGGCCAGAGGCCGAGCTTTCGGCCCGCGAGGCCGAAGGCCGAGCGCGGCCTCCGCGAGGCCGTAGGCCGAGCCGTGTTAGTAACTTACGAGGCCGAAGGCCGAGTTCCGAATGGGGTGTACCTCATTAACGCATCCTATGGAAGTCGCTAACGAGGCCGAAGGCCGAGTCCCGGATGGGGAGTTTTTTCCACATCTCGAGCTGGTCTCCAATGCAACTGCCCACGTTATTTACTACAATTAGAGGTAGGGTCCCTTAACAAAAGTCGTTTAAATTCTTTGTGCGATTTTACCCCGACTAAAATTTTAATGAAAAAAATAAACTTGCATATGGTAACTCTGTTCTCACTTTGTACTGAACTTGAAGAAGCTGTCTTTACCACCGCGAGGCCGAAGGCCGAGCTTCAAACCTGCGAGGCCGAAGGCCGAGCTTCAAATCTGCGAGGCCGAAGGCCGAGCTCGAATGAGGTGTAACGCATCAACGTACCTTATGGGAGTCACTAACGAGGCCGAAGGCCGAGTTCCGAATAACGAGTATTTTCACATATCGAGCTGGTCTCCGAGGCAACTGCCCACGTTAACCACTGCACTTAGAGGTGGGGTCCCTTAACAAAAGTCGTTTACAATCTTGGTCCGGTTTTACCGCGACTAAAATTTTATAAAGAAAATCAACTTGCACATGGTAACCCTGCTCACACTTTCTACTGAAATAGATGAAACTGTGAGTTATTCGATTTGCATGAGAATTTTATATCTTTTTAGCAACTGCAACGACATTTTTGTTAATAATACTAATGCACATCGATAACGCGGGCTGCTCGCAGCCCGCGCGCCACTTAAATACTAGTTATAATATATAAAGCTGCACTACCACTGATTGACTCACTGACAGAATTGTTCTCCCAGAAGGAGTGTTTTTGGGTTAGAAATATATAGTGGACTGTATAGAGAGTGCCCACGTGACCTCCAGAAAAATCCGAAAAGTGTCATTTTTGGTTTCCATCATGGAACTGGTGTACGGATCTCGAAAACCATAAGCGATGGGGGGTAGGTGTCAAAACTAAAAATGACTAAAACCCTGGGAACCTTATGGAAAAATGAAAAAAATTACCCTCGCTATTAAAAAAGAGGTTTCCCCATACAAATTTAAAACGACCGCAGCTCCGGAACCGTTATAGAGGGGTATGGGGGGTTTGAACAAATGTCATAGAGGGTTTGTAGGGAAATTTGGGGATTTTGTCAAAAATTGCAAATTGGTCCTTCGAACCGGATACCAAAATCCAAGTTGCTCCGATCTGGCTGAAATTAGGTATTTAGGGAGATTTGGGGTCCCTGATTCGAAATATGAAAAAAGTTTTTTGATGACGTCATTTGTTTTTTTTTTACGGGATGCGGAATTTTGGGGGCGAAACCACATTCCCTTTGCGAGGCCGTAGGCCGAGCTGCAATCGAGCGAGGCCGCAGGCCGAGCTGTGGAGGCGAGGCCGAAGGCCGAGCTCCACCCTAGCGAGGCCGGAGGCCGAGCTGTAGGCCTGCGAGGCCGAAGGCCGAGCTGGCCGTCATTGGGAACAGCTTAAAACATTGCCTTTGTAACTTGCGAGGCCGCAGGCCGAGCCTTAAACACCGCGAGGCCGAAGGCCGAGCTTCAAACCTGCGAGGCCGGAGGCCGAGCTTTTGGCCCGCGAGGCCGAAGGCCGAGCGTGGCCTCCGCGAGGCCGTAGGCCGAGCCGTTTTAGTAACTTACGAGGCCGAAGGCCGAGTTCCGAATGGGGTGTACCTCATTAACGCATCCTATGGAAGTCGCTAACGAGGCCGAAGGCCGAGTCCCGGATGGGAAGTTTTTTCCACATCTCGAGCTGGTCTTCAATGTAACCGCTCACGGGAACTAAAAGTATCTGTCAGTTGTTCGACTTGCATGAGATTTTTTAAATCTTTTTATTTACTGGATGGGGATTTTCGCTAGCGATACAACGCCACGGTTGCGAGGCCGCAGGCCGAGCTTCAAACCTGCGAGGCCGAAGGCCGAGCTTTCGGCCCGCGAGGCCGAAGGCCGAGCGTGGCCTCCGCGAGGCCGTAGGCCGAGCCGTGTTAGTCACTTACGAATGGGGTGTTACGCGCTTACATTCCTTAGGAGAGTCACTAACGAGGCCGAAGGCCGAGTCCCGAATGGGGAGTTTTTTTTCCACATCTCGAGCTGGTCTCCGAGGCAACTGCCCACGTTAACCACTGCACTTAGAGGTATGGTCCCTTAACAAAAGTTGTTTACAATCTTGGGGCGATTTTACAGCGACTAAAATTTTATCAAAAAAATCAACTTGCACATGGTAACCCTGCCCACACTTTGTACTGAACTAGAAGAAACTGTCACTTACTCTACTTGTATGAGAATTTTATATATTTTTTCAACTGCAATTACAATCTTGAAATAAATACAAATGCACATCGATAACGCGGGCTGCTCGCAGCCCGCGCGCCACCCAAATACTAGTTATTATAATATATAAAGCTGCATTACCACTGATTGACTCACTGACAGAATTGTTCTCCCAGAAGGAGTGTTTTTGGGTTGAAATTATATAGTGGACTGTATAGAGAGTGCCCACGTGACCCCCAGAAAAATCCGAAAAGTGGCATTTTTGGTTTTCTTCATGGAACAGGTGTACGGATCTCGGAAACCATAACCGATGGAGGGTAGGTGTCAAAACTAAAAATGACTAAAACCCTGGGACCCTTTTGGAAAGTTGAAAAAAATTACCCTACCTATTAAAAAAGAGGTTCTCCCATACAAAATTAAAACGATCGCAACTCCGGAACCGTTTTAGGTAGGTATGGGGAGTTTGAACAAATGTTATAGAGGGTTTGTAGGGAAATTTGGGGATTTTGTCCAAAACTTGAAATTGGTCCTTCGAACCGGATACCAAAATTCAAGTTGCTCCGATCTGACTGAAATTAAGTATTTAGGGAGATTTGGGGTCCCTGATTCGAAATATGAAAAAAGTTTTTTGATGACGTCATTAGTTTTTTTTTTACTGGATGCGGATTTTTGGTGGCGAAACCACATTCTCTTTGCGAGGCCGTAGGCCGAGCTGAAATCGAGCGAGGCCGCAGGCCGAGCTGTGGAGGCGAGGCCGAAGGCCGAGCTCCACCCTAGCGAGGCCGGAGGCCGAGCTGTAGGCCTGCGAGGCCGAAGGCCGAGCTGGCCGTCATTGGGAACAGCTTAAAATCATTCCCTTTGTAACTTGCGAGGCCGCAGGCCGAGCTTTAAACACCGCGAGGCCGAAGGCCGAGCTTCAAACCTGCGAGGCCGGAGGCCGAGCTTTCGGCCCGCGAGGCCGAAGGCCGAGCGTGGCCTCCGCGAGGCCGTAGGCCGAGCCGTGTTAGTAACTTACGAGGCCGAAGGCCGAGTTCCGAATGGGGTGTACCTCATTAACGCATCCTATGGAAGTCGCTAACGAGGCCGAAGGCCGAGTCCCGGATGGGGAGTTTTTTCCACATCTCGAGCTGGTCTCCAATGCAACTGCCCGCGTTATTTACTACAATTAGAGGTAGGGTCCCTTAACAAAAGTCGTTTAAATTCTTTGTGCGATTTTACCCCGACTAAAATATTAATGAAAAAAATAAACTTGCATATGGTAACTCTGTTCTCACTTTGTACTGAACTTGAAGAAGCTGTCTTTACCACCGCGAGGCCGAAGGCCGAGCTTCAAACCTGCGAGGCCGAAGGCCGAGCTTCAAATCTGCGAGGCCGAAGGCCGAGCTCGAATGAGGTGTAACGCATCAACGTACCTTATGGGAGTCACTAACGAGGCCGAAGGCCGAGTTCCGGATAACGAGTATTTTCACATATCGAGCTGGTCTCCGAGGCAACTGCCCACGTTAACCACTGCACTTAGAGGTGGGGTCCCTTAACAAAAGTCGTTTACAATCTTGGTCCGGTTTTACCGCGACTAAAATTTTTTTTTAAAAATCAACTTGCACATGGTAACCCTGCTCACACTTTCTACTGAAATAGATGAAACTGTGAGTTATTCGATTTGCATGAGAATTTTATATCTTTTTAGCAAATGCAACGACATTTTTGTTAATAATACTAATGCACATCGATAACGCGGGCTGCTCGCAGCCCGCGCGCCACCCAAATACTAGTTATATTATATAAAGTTCGATTACCACTGACTCACTCACTCATTGACATCATTGTTCTCCTAGAAGGAGCGATGGGGGGTGTTTGTAATGTAGGGGAAAAGTGTAGAGGATGTTCCTATGACCACCAGAAAAATCCGAAAAGTGTCATTTTTGGTTTCCTTGATGGAACTGGTGTTCGGATCTCGGAAACCATAATCGATGGGGGGTAGGTGTCAAAACTAAAAATGACTAAAACCCTGGGACCTTTTTGGAAAGTTGAAAAAAAATTACCCTCCCGAACAAAAAAGAGGTTCTCCCATACAAATTTAAAACGACCGCTGCTCCCGAACCGTTATAGGTGGGTATGGGGGGTTTGAACAAATGTTATAGAGGGTTTGTAGGAGAATTTGGGGTTTTAGTCGAAAATTGAAAATTGGTCCTTCGACCCGGATACCAAAATCCAAGTTGCTCTGATCTGGCTGAAATTTAGTATTTAGGGAGATTGGGGGTCCCTGATTCCGAATATGAAAAAATTTTTTGGATGACGTCATTTGTTTTTTTTTTACTGGATGGGGATTTTTGATGGCGAAACCACTTCTTATTTGCGAGGCCGCAGGCCGAGCTTCAAACCTGCGAGGCCGAAGGCCGAGCTTCGAGGGCGAGGCCGAAGGCCGAGCTTTCGGCCCGCGAGGCCGAAGGCCGAGTGTGGCCTCCGCGAGGCCGCAGGCCGAGCCGTGTTAGTCACTTACGAGGCCGAAGGCCGAGTTCCGAATGGGGTGTTACGCATTTACATTCCTTAGGAGAGTCACTAACGAGGCCGAAGGCCGAGTCCCGAATGGGGAGTTTTTTTTCCACATCTCGAGCTGGTCTTTGATGCAACCGCTCACGGGAACTAAAAGTATCTGTCAGTTGTTCGACTTGCATGAGAATTTTTAAATCTTTTTATTTACTGGATGGGGATTTTCGCTGGCGATACAACGCCACGGTTGCGAGGCCGCAGGCCGAGCTTCAAACCTGCGAGGCCGTAGGCCGAGCTTTCGGCCCGCGAGGCCGAAGGCCGAGCGTGGCCTCCGCGAGGCCGTAGGCCGAGCCGTGTTAGTCACTTACGAATGGGGTGTTACGCGTTTACATTCCTTAGGAGAGTCACTAACGAGGCCGAAGGCCGAGTCCCGAATGGGGAGTTTTTTTTCCACGTCTCGAGCTGGTCTCCGAGGCAACTGCCCACGTTAACCACTGCACTTAGAGGTATGGTCCCTTAACAAAAGTCGTTTACAATCTTGGTGCGATTTTACAGCGACTAAATTTTTATCAAAAAAAACAACTTGCACATGGTAACCCTGCTCACACTTTGTACTGAACTAGAAGAAACTGTCACCTACTCGACTTGTATGAGAATTTTAAATATTTTTTAACTGCAACTACAAATCTTGATAAATATTACTAATGCACATCGATAACGCGGGCTGCTCGCAGCCCGCGCACAACCGAACATCTAGTTAACCATATTATATAAAGCTCGATTACCACTCACTGACTCACTCACTGACTCATTGACATCATTGTTCTCCCAGAAGGAGCGATGGGGGGTGTTTGTAATGTAGGGGAAAAGTGTAGAGGAGGTTCCTATGACCACCAGAAAAATCCCAAAAGTGTCATTTTTGGTTTCCTTGATGGAACTGGTGTATGGATCTCGAAAACCATAATCGATGGGGGGTAGGTGCCAAAACTAAAAATGACTAAAACCCTGGGACCCTTTTGGAAAGTTGAAAAAAAATTACCCTCCCAAACAAAAAAGAGGTTCTCCCATACAAATTTAAAACGACCGCAGCTCCCGAACCGTTATAGGTGGGTATGGGGGGTTTGAACAAATGTTATAGAGGGTTTGTAGGAGAATTTGGGGTTTTAGTCTAAAATTGAAAATTGGTCCTTCGACCCGGATACCAAAATCCAAGTTGCTCCGATCTGGCTGAAATTTAGTATTTAGGGAGATTGGGGGTCTTTGATTCAAAATATAAAAAAATTTTTTGGATGACGTCATTTGTTTTTTTTTACTAAATGGGGATTTTCGCTGGCGATACAACGCCACGGCTGCGAGGCCGCAGGCCGAGCTTCAAACCCGCGAGGCCGAAGGCCGAGCTACGAGGGCGAGGCCGAAGGCCGAGCTTTCGGCCCGCGAGGCCGAAGGCCGAGCGTGGCCTTCGCGAGGCCGTAGGCCGAGCCGTGTTAGTCACTTACGAGGCCGAAGGCCGAGTTCCGAATGGGGTGTTACGCATTTACATTCCTTAGGAGAGTCACTAACGAGGCCGAAGGCCGAGTCCCGAATGAGGAGTTTTTTTACCACATCTCGAGCTGGTCTTTGATGCAACCGCTCACGGGAACTAAAAGTATCTGTCAGTTGTTCGAGTTGCATGAGAATTTTTAAATCTTTTTATTTACTGGATGGGGATTTTCGCTGGCGATACAACGCCACGGTTGCGAGGCCGCAGGCCGAGCTTTCAGCCCGCGAGGCCGAAGACCGAGCGTGGCCTCCGCGAGGCCGTAGGCCGAGCCGTGTTAGTCACTTTCGAATGGGGTGTTACGCGTTTACATTCCTTAGGAGAGTCACTAACGAGGCCGAAGGCCGAGTCCCGAATAGGGAGTTTTTTTTCCACATCTCGAGCTGGTCTCCGAGGCAACTGCCCACGTTAACCACTGCACTTAGAGGTATGGTCCCTTAACAAAAGTCGCTTACAATCTTGGTGCGATTTTACAGCGACTAAAATTTTATCAAAAAAATCAACTTGCACATGGTAACCCTGCCCACACTTTGTACTGAACTAGAAGAAACTGTCACTTACTCGACTTGTATGAGAATTTTATATATATTTTTTAAACTGCAACTAAAATTTTGATAACAATACAAATGCACATCGATAACGCGGGCTGCTCGCAGCCCGCGCACCACCCAAATACTAGTTATTATATATATAAAGCTCGATTACCACTGACTCACTCACTCACTGACTCATTGACATCATTGTTCTCCCAGAAGGAGCGATGGGGGGTGTTTGTAATGTAGGGAAAAAGTGTAGAGGAGGTTCCTATGACCACCAGAAAAATCCGAAAAGTGTCATTTTTGGTTTCCTTGATGGAACTGGTGTACGGATCTCGGAAACCATAATCGATGGGGGGTAGGTGTCAAAACTAAAAATGACTAAAACCCTGGGACCTTTTTGGAAAAATGAAAAAAAATTACCCTCCCGAACAAAAAAGAGGTTCTCCCATACAAAATTAAAACGACCGCAGCTCCGGAACCGTTATAGGTGGGTATGGGGGGTTCAAACAAATATTATAGACCCTTTGTAGGGGAATATGAGATTTTTGTCAAAAATTGAAAATTGGTCCTTCGACCCGGATACCAAAATCCAAGTTGCTCCGATCTGGCTGAAATTTGGTATTTAGGGAGATTGGGGGTCCCTGATTCCAAATATGAAAAAATTTTTTGGATGACGTCATTTGTTTTTTTTTTACTGGATGGGGATTTTTGATGGCGAAACCACTTCTTATTTGCGAGGCCGCAGGCCGAGCTTCAAACCTGCGAGGCCGTAGGCCGAGCCGTGTTAGTCACTTACGAGGCCGAAGGCCGAGTTCCGAATGGGGTGTTACGCATTTACATTCCTTAGGAGAGTCACTAACGAGGCCGAAGGCCGAGTCCCGAATGGGGAGTTTTTTTTCCACATCTCAAGCTGGTCTTTGATGCATGCGCTCACGGGAACTAAAAGTATCTGTCAGTTGTTCGACTTGCATGAGAATTTTTAAATCTTTTTATTTACTGGATGGGGATTTTCGCTGGCGATACAACGCCACGGTTGCGAGGCCGTAGGCCGAGCTTCAAACCTGCGAGGCCGAAGGCCGAGCTTTCGGCCCGCGAGGCCGAAGGCCGAGCGTGGCCTCCGCGAGGCCGTAGGCCGAGCCGTGTTAGTCACTTACGAATGGGGTGTTACGCGTTTACATTCCTTAGGAGAGTCACTAACGAGGCCGAAGGCCGAGTCCCGAATGGGGAGTTTTTTTCACATCTCGAGCTGGTCTCCAAGGCAACTGCCCACGATAACCACTGCAATTAGAGGTATGGTCCCTTAACAAAACTCGATTACAATCTTGGGGCGATTTTACAGCGACTAAAATTTTATCAAAAAAATCAACTTGCACATGGTAACCCTGCCCACACTTTGTACTGAACTAGAAGAAACTGTCACTTACTCTACTTGTATGAGAATTATATATATTTTTTCAACTGCAATTACAAATTTGAAATAAATACAAATGCACATCGATAACGCGGGCTGCTCGCAGCCCGCGCGCCACCCGAAATACTAGTTATATTATATAAAGTTCGATTACCACTCACTCACTGACTGACTGACTGATTGACATCATTGTTCTCCTACAAGGAGCGATGGGAGGTGTTTGTGATGTAGGGGAAAAGTGTAGAGGAGGTTCCTGTGACCACCAGAAAAATCCGAAAAGTGTCATTTTTGGTTTCCTTGATGGAACTGGTGTACGGATCTCGGAAACCATAATCGATGGGTGGTAGGTGTCAAAACTAAAAATGACTAAAACCCTGGGACCCTTTTGGAAAGTTGGAAAAAAATTACCCTCCCGAACAAAAAAGAGGTTCTCCCATACAAATTTAAAACGACCGCAACTCCGGAACCGTTATAGGTGGGTATGGGGGGTTTGAACAAATGTTATAGAGGGTTTGTAGGAGAATTTGGGGTTTTAGTCGAAAATTGAAAATTGGTCCTTCGACCCGGATACCAAAATTCAAGTTGTTCCGATTTCGCTGAAATTTGGTATTTAGAGAGATTGAGGGTCCCTGATTTCAAATATGAAAAAATTTTTTGGATGACGTCATTTGTTTTTTTTTTACTGGATGGGGATTTTCGCTGGCGATACAACGCCACGGCTGCGAGGCCGCAGGCCGAGCTTCAAACCTGCGAGGCCGAAGGCCGAGCTTCGAGGGCGAGGCCGAAGGCCGAGCTTTCGGCCCGCGAGGCCGAAGGCCGAGCGTGGCCTCCGCGAGGCCGCAGGCCGAGCCGTGTTAGTCACTTACGAGGCCGAAGGCCGAGTTCCGAATGGGGTGTTACGCATTTACATTCCTTAGGAGAGTCACTAACGAGGCCGAAGGCCGAGTTCAGCATGGAGAGTTTTTACCACATCTCGAGCTGGTCTTTGATGCAACCGGTCACGGGAACTAAAAGTATCTGTCAGTTGTTCGACTTGCATGGAAATTTTTAAATCTTTTTATTTACTGGATGGGGATTTTCGCTGACGATACAACGCCACGGTTGCGAGGCCGCAGGCCGAGCTTCAAACCTGCGAGGCCGAAGGCCGAGCTTTCGGCCCGCGAGGCCGAAGGCCGAGCGTGGCCTCCGCGAGGCCGTAGGCCGAGCCGTGTTAGTCACTTACGAATGGGGTGTTACGCGTTTATATTCCTTAGGAGAGTCACTAACGAGGCCGAAGGCCGAGTCCCGAATGGGGAGCTTTTTTCACATCTCGAGCTGGTCTCCGAGGCAACGGCCCACGTTAACCACTGCACTTAGAGGTATGGTCCCCTAACAAAACTCGATTACAATCTTGGGGCGATTTTACATCGACTAAAATTTTATCGAAAAAATCAACTTGCACATGGTAACCCTGTTCACACTTTGTACTGAACTAGAAGAAACTGTCCCTTTCTCGACTTGTATGAGAATTTTTAAATATTTTTTTCAACTGCAACTAAAATTTTAATTAAAAATACAAATGCACATCGATAACGCGGGCTGCTCGCAGCCCGCGCACCACCCGAAATACTAGTTCTTATTATATAAAGCTGAAGACCCACTGACTCACTGACATCATTGTTCTCCTAGAAAGAGTATTTTTGGGTTGAAATTATGGTGTGGACTGTATAGGGAGTGCCCACGTGACCCCCAGAAAAATCCGAAAAGTGTCATTTTTGGTTTCCTTGATGGAACTGGTGTATAGATCTCGGAAACCATAATCGATGGGGGGTAGGTGCCAAAATTAAAAATGACTAAAACCCTGGGACCCTTTTGAAAAGATAAAAAAAAATTACCCTCCCTAACAAAAAAGAGGTTTTCCCATACAAAATTAAAACGATCGCAACTCCGGAACCGTTTTAGGTAGGTATGGGGAGTTTGAACAAATGTTATAGAGGGTTTGTAGGGAAATTTGGAGATTTTGTCCAAAACTTGAAATTGGTCCTTCGAACCGGATACCAAAATTCAAGTTGCTCCGATCTGGCTGAAATTTGGTATTTAGGGAGATTTGGGGTCCCTGATTCGAAATATGAAAAAAGTTTTTTGATGACGTCATTAGTTTTTTTTTTACTGGATGCGGATTTTTGGTGGCGAAACCACATTCTCTTTGCGAGGCCGTAGGCCGAGCTGCAATCGAGCGAGGCCGCAGGCTGAGCTGTGGAGGCGAGGCCGAAGGCCGAGCTCCACCCTAGCGAGGCCGTAGGCCGAGCTGTAGGCCTGCGAGGCCGAAGGCCGAGCTGGCCGTCATTGGGAACAGCTTAAACACATTCCCTTTGTAACTTGCGAGGCCGCAGGCCGAGCCTTAAACACCGCGAGGCCGAAGGCCGAGCTTCAAACCTGCGAGGCCGGAGGCCGAGCTATCGGCCCGCGAGGCCGAAGGCCGAGCGTGGCCTCCGCGAGGCCGTAGGCCGAGCCGTGTTAGTAACTTACGAGGCCGAAGGCCGAGTTCCGAATGGGGTGTACCTCATTAACGCATCCTATGGAAGTCGCTAACGAGGCCGAAGGCCGAGTCCCGGATGGGGAGTTTTTTCCACATCTCGAGCTGGTCTCCAATGCAACTGCCCACGTTATTTACTACAATTAGAGGTAGGGTCCCTTAACAAAAGTCGTTTAAATTCTTTGTGCGATTTTACCTCGAGTAAAATTTTAATGAAACAAATAAACTTGCATATGGTAACTCTGTTCTCACTTTGTACTGAACTTGAAGAAGCTGTCTTTACCACCGCGAGGCCGAAGGCCGAGCTTCAAACCTGCGAGGCCGAAGGCCGAGCTTCAAATCTGCGAGGCCGAAGGCCGAGCTCGAATAAGATGTAACGCATCAACACACCTTATGGGAGTCACTAACGAGGCCGAAGGCCGAGTTTCGGATAACGAGTATTTTCACATATCGAGCTGGTCTCCGAGGCAACTGCCCACGTTAACCACTGCACTTAGAGGTGGGGTCCTTTAACAAAAGTCGTTGACAATCTTGGTCCGGTTTTACTGCGACTAAAATTTAATTAAAGAAATCAACTTGCACATGGTTACCCTGCTCACACTTTCTACTGAAATAGATGTAACTGTGAGTTATTCGATTTGCATGAGAATTTTATATCTTTTTAGCAACTGCAACGACATTTTTGTTAATAATACTAATGCACATCGATAACGCGGGCTGCTCGCAGCCCGCGCGCCACCCAAATACTAGTTATATTATATAAAGTTCGATTACCACTCACTCACTGACTGACTGACTGATTGACATCATTGTTCTCCTAGAAGGAGCGATGGGAGGTGTTTGTGATGTAGGGGAAAAGTGTAGAGGAGGTTCCTGTGACCACCAGAAAAATCCGAAAAGTGTCATTTTTGGTTTCCTTGATGGAACTGGTGTACGGATCTCGGAAACCATAATCGATGGGGGGTAGGTGTCAAAACTAAAAATGACTTAAACCCTGGGACCTTTTTGGAAAAATGAAAAAAAATTACCCTCCCGAACAAAAAAGAGGTTCTCCCATACAAAATTAAAACGACCGCAGCTCCCGAACCGTTATAGGTGGGTATGGGGGGTTTGAACAAATGTTATGGAGGGTTTGTAGGAGAATTTGGGGTTTTAGTCGAAAATTGAAAATTGGTCCTTCGACCCGGATACCAAAATCCAAGTTGCTCCGATCTGGCTGAAATTTGGTATTTAGGGAGATTGGGGGTCCCTGATTCCAAATATGAAAAAAATTTTTGGATGACGTCATTTGTTTTTTTTTTACTGGATGGGGATTTTTGATGGCAAAACCACTTTTTATTTGCGAGGCCGCAGGCCGAGCTGCAAACCTGCGAGGCCGAAGGCCGAGCTTCGAGGGCGAGGCCGAAGGCCGAGCTTTCGGCCCGCGAGGCCGAAGGCCGAGCGTGGCCTCCGCGAGGCCGTAGGCCGAGCCGTGTTAGTCACTTACGAGGCCGAAGGCCGAGTTCCGAATGGGGTGTTACGCATTTACATTCCTTAGGAGAGTCACTAACGAGGCCGAAGGCCGAGTCCCGAATGGGGAGTTTTTTTTCTACATCTCGAGCTGGTCTTTGATGCAACCGCTCACGGGAACTAAAAGTATCTGTCAGTTGTTCGACTTGCATGAAAATTTTTTAATCTTTTTATTTACTGGATGGGGATTTTCGCTGGCGATATAACGCCACAGTTGCGAGGCCGCAGGCCGAGCTTCAAACCTGCGAGGCCGAAGGCCGAGCTTTCGGCCCGCGAGGCCGAAGGCCGAGCGTGGCCTCCGCGAGGCCGTAGGCCGAGCCGTGTTAGTCACTTACGAATGGGGTGTTACGCGTTTACATTCCTTAGGAGAGTCACTAACGAGGCCGAAGGCCGAGTCCTGAATGGGGAGTTTTCTTTCCACATCTCGAGCTGGTCTCCGAGGCAACTGCCCACGTTAACCATTGCACTTAGAGGTATGGTCCCTTAACAAAAGTCGTTTACAATCTTGGTGCGATTTTACAGCGACTAAAATTTTATCAAAAAAATCAACTTGTACATGGTAACCCTGCTCACACTTTGTACTGAACTAGAAGAAACTGTCACTTACTCGACATGTATGAGAATTTTATATATTTTTATAAACTGCAACTAAAACTTTAATTAAAAATACAAATGCACATCGATAACGCGGGCTGCTCGCAGCCCGCGCACCACCCGAAATACTAGTTATATTATATAAAGTTCGATTACCACTCACTGACTGACTGACTCACTCATTGACATCATTGTTCTCCCAGAAGGAGCGATGGGGGGTGTTTGTGGTGTAGGGGAAAAGTGTAGAGGAGGTTCCTATGACCACCAGAAAAATCCGAAAAGTGTCATTTCTGGTTTCCTTGATGGAACTGGTGTACGGATCTCGGAAACCATAATCGATGGGGGGTAGGTGCCAAAACTAAAAATGACTAAAACCCTGGGACCCTTTTGGAAAATTAAAAAAAAAATTACCCTCCCAAACAAAAAAGAGGTTCTCCCATACAAATTTAAAACGACCGCAACTCCGGAACCGTTATAGGTGGGTATGGGGGGTTCAAGCAAATGTTATAGAGGGTTTGTAGGGGAATTTGAGGCTTCTGTCAAAAATTAAAAATTGGTCCTTCGACCCTTATACCAAAATCCAAGTTGCTCCGATCTGGCTGAAATTTGGTATTTAGGGAGATTGGGGGTCCCTGATTCCAAATATGAAAAAAATTTTTGGATTACGTCATTTGTTTTTTTTTTACTGGATGGGGATTTTTGATAGCGAAACCACTTCTTATTTGCGAGGCCGCAGGCCGAGCTTCAAACCCGCGAGGCCGAAGGCCGAGCTTCGAGGGCGAGGCCGAAGGCCGAGCGTGGCCTCCGCGAGGCCGCAGGCCGAGCCGTGTTAGTCACTTACGAGGCCGAAGGCCGAGTTCCGAATGGGGTGTTACGCATTTACATTCCTTAGGAGAGTCACTAACGAGGCCGAAGGCCGAGTTCAGAATGGGGAGTTTTTACCACATCTCGAGCTGGTCTTTGATGCAACCGCTCACGGGAACTAAAAGTATCTGTCAGTTGTTCGACTTGCATGAGAATTTTTAAATCTTTTTATTTACTGGATGGAGATTTTCGCTGACGATACAACTCCACAGTTGCGAGGCCGCAGGCCGAGCTTCAAACCTGCGAGGCCGAAGGCCGAGCTTTCGGCCCGCGAGGCCGAAGGCCGAGCGTGGCCTCCGCGAGGCCGTAGGCCGAGCCGTGTTAGTCACTTACGAATGGGGTGTTACGCGTTTACATTCCTTAGGAGAGTCACTAACGAGGCCGAAGGCCGAGTCCCGAATGGGGAGCTTTTTCCACATCTCGAGCTGGTCTCCGAGGCAACGGCCCACGTTAACCACTGCACTTAGAGGTATGGTCCCTTAACAAAACTCGATTACAATCTTGGGGCGATTTTACATCGACTCAAATTTTATCGAAAAAATCAACTTGCACATGGTAACCCTGCTCACACTTTGTACTGAACTAGAAGAAACTGTCCCTTTCTTGACTTGTATGAGAATTTTTAAATATTTTTTTCAACTGCAACTAAAATTTTAAAAAATATACAAATGCACATCGATAACGCGGGCTGCTCGCAGCCCGCGCACCACCCGAAATACTAGTTATATTATATAAAGTTCGATTACCACTCACTCACTGACTGACTGACTGACTGACATAATTGTTCTCCTAGAAGGAGCGATGGGGGGTGTTTGTGATGTAGGGGAAAAGTGTAGAGGAGGTTTTCGTGACCTCCAGAAAAATCCGAAAAGTGTCATTTTTGGTTTCCATCATGGAACTGGTGTAGGGATCTCGGAAACTATAATCGATGGGGGGTTGGTGTCAAAACTAAAAATGACTAAAACCCTGGGATCCTTTTGGAAAGTTGAAAAAAATTTACCCTCCCGAACAAAAAAGAGGTTCTCCCATACAAATTTAAAACGACTGCAGCTCCGAAACCGTTATAGGTGGGTATGGGGGGTTCGAACAAATATTATAGAGGGTTTGTAGGGGAATTTGGGGTTTTTGTCAAAAAATGCAAATTGGTCCTTCGACCCGGATACCAAAATTCAAGTTGCTCCGATCTGGCTGAAATTTAATATTTAGGGAGAATGGGGGTCCCTGATTTAAAATATGAAAAAATTTTTTGGATGACGTCATTTGTTTTTTTTTTACTGGATGGGGATTTTCGCTGGCGATACAACGCCACGGCTGCGAGGCCGCAGGCCGAGCTTCAAACCTGCGAGGCCGAAGGCCGAGCTTCGAGGGCGAGGCCGAAGGCCGAGCTTTCGGCCCGCGAGGCCGAAGGCCGAGCGTGGCCTCCGCGAGGCCGTAGGCCGAGCCGTGTTAGTCACTTACGAGGCCGAAGGCAGAGTTCCGATTGGGGTGTAACAAATTAACGTCCCTCAGGTGAGTCGCTAACGAGGCCGAAGGCCGAGTCCCGAATGGGGGGTTTTTTCCACATCTCGAGCTGGTCTTCGAGGCAACTGCCCACGTTAACCACTGCACTTAGAGGTATGGTCCCTTAACAAAACTCGATTACAATCTTAGGGCGATTTAACAGCGACTAAAATTTTATCAAAAAAATCAACTTGCACATGGTAACACTGCCCACACTTTGTACTGAATTAGAAGAAACTGTCACTTACTGAACTTGTATGACAATTTTATATAATTTATAAACTGCAACTAAAACTTTAATTAAAAATACAAATGCACATCGATAACGCGGGCTGCTCGCAGCCCGCGCACCACCCAACACCTAGTTATAATATATAAAGCTGCATTACCACTGATTGACTCACTGACAGAATTGTTCTCCCAGAAGGAGTGTTTTTGGGTTGAAATTATATAGTGGACTGTATAGAGAAAGCCCACGTGACCCCCAGAAAAATCCGAAAAGTGGCATTTATGGTTTCCTTCATGGAACAGGTGTACGGATCTCGGAAACCATAACCGATGGAGGGTAGGTGTCAAAACTAAAAATGACTAAAACCCTGGGACCCTTTTGGAAAGTTAAAAAAAATTACCCTACCTATTAAAAAAGAGGTTCTCCCATACAAAATTAAAACGATCGCAACTCCGGAACCGTTTTAGGTAGGTATGGGGAGTTTGAACAAATGTTATAGAGGGTTTGTAGGGAAATTTGGGGATTTTGTCCAAAACTTGAAATTGGTCCTTCGAACCGGATACGAAAATTCAAGTTGCTCCGATCTGACTGAAATTAAGTATTTAGGGAGATTTGGGGTCCCTGATTCGAAATATGAAAAAAGTTTTTGGATGACGTCATTAGTTTTTTTTTTACTGGATGCGGATTTTTGGTGGCGAAACCACATTCTCTTTGCGAGGCCGTAGGCCGAGCTGTAATCGAGCGAGGCCGCAGGCCGAGCTGTGGAGGCGAGGCCGAAGGCCGAGCTCCACCCTAGCGAGGCCGGAGGCCGAGCTGTAGGCCTGCGAGGCCGAAGGCCGAGCTGGCCGTCATTGGGAACAGCTTAAAATCATTCCCTTTGTAACTTGCGAGGCCGCAGGCCGAGCTTTAAACACCGCGAGGCCGAAGGCCGAGCTTCAAACCTGCGAGGCCGGAGGCCGAGCTTTCGGCCCGCGAGGCCGAAGGCCGAGCGTGGCCTCCGCGAGGCCGTAGGCCGAGCCGTGTTAGTAACTTACGAGGCCGAAGGCCGAGTTCCGAATGCGCTGACGATACAACGCCACGGTTGCGAGGCCGCAGGCCGAGCTTCGAACCTGCGAAGCCGAAGGCCGAGCTTTCGGCCCGCGAGGCCGAAGGCCGAGCGTGGCCTCCGCGAGGCCGTAGGCCGAGCTGTGTTAGTCACTTACGAAAGGGGTGTTACGCGTTTACATTCCTTAGGAGAGTCACTAACGAGGCCGAAGGCCGAGTCCCGAATGGGGAGCTTTTTCCACATCTCGAGCTGGTCTCCGAGGCAACGGCCCACGTTAACCACTGCACTTAGAGGTATGGTCCCTTAACAAAACTCGATTACAATCTTGGGGCGATTTTACATCGACTAAAATTTTATCGAAAAAATCAACTTGCACATGGTAACCCTGCTCACACTTTGTACTGAACTAGAAGAAACTGTCCCTTTCTCGACTTGTATGAGAATTTTTAAATATTTTTTTCAACTGCAACTACAAATCTTGATAAATATTACTAATGCACATCGATAACGCGGGCTGCTCGCAGCCCGCGCACCACCCAACACCTAGTTATAATATATAAAGCTGAAGACCCACTCATTGACTCACTGACATCATTGTTCTCCTAGAAGGAGTATTTTTGGGTTGAGATTATGGTGTGGACTGTATAGAGAGTAGTCACGTGACCCCCAGAAAAATCCGAAAA
Organism: Apeira syringaria; assembly: GCA_934044485.1. NCBI lineage: Eukaryota > Metazoa > Arthropoda > Insecta > Lepidoptera > Geometridae > Apeira > Apeira syringaria. Next base: position 16,746,778 of record OW203662.1, on the reverse strand, counting down.
GTGCCATTTTTGGTTTCCATCATGGAACTGGTGTACGGATCTCGAAAACCATAAGCGATGGGGGGTAGGTGTCAAAACTAAAAATGACTAAAACCCTGGGAACCTTTTGGAAAGTTGAAAAAAATTACCCTCCCTATTAAAAAAGAGGTTTCCCCATACAAATTTAAAACGACCGCAGCTCCGGAACCGTTATAGGTGGGTATGGGGGGTTCAAACAAATGTCATAGAGGTTTTGTAGGGAAATTTGGGGTTTTTGTCAAAAATTGCAAATTGGTCCTTCGAACCGGATACAAAAATTCAAGTTGCTCCGATCTGACTGAAATTTAGTATTTAGGGAGATTTAGGGTCCCTGATTCGAAATATGAAAAAAGTTTTTTGATGACGTCATTAGTTTTTTTTTTACTGGATGCGGATTTTTGGTGGCGAAACCACATTCTCTTTGCGAGGCCGTAGGCCGAGCTGCAATTGAGCGAGGCCGCAGGCCGAGCTGTGGAGGCGAGGCCGAAGGCCGAGCTCCACCCTAGCGAGGCCGGAGGCCGAGTTGTAGGCCTGCGAGGCCGAAGGCCGAGCTGGCCGTCATTGGGAACAGCTTAAAAACATTCCCTTTGTAACTTGCGAGGCCGCAGGCCGAGCCTTAAACACCGCGAGGCCGAAGGCCGAGCTTCAAACCTGCGAGGCCGGAGGCCGAGCTTTCGGCCCGCGAGGCCGAAGGCCGAGCGTGGCCTACGCGAGGCCGTAGGCCGAGCCGTGTTAGTAACTTACGAGGCCGAAGGCCGAGTTCCGAATGGGGTGTACCTCATTAACGCATCCTATGGAAGTCGCTAACGAGGCCGAAGGCCGAGTCCCGAATGGGGATTTTATTTCTCATCTCGAGCTGGTCTCCAATGCAACTGCCCACGTTATTTACTACAATTAGAGGTAGGGTCCCTTAACAAAAGTCGTATAAATTCTTTGTGCGATTTTACCCCGACTAAAATTTTAATGAAAAAAATAAACTTGCAAATGGTAACTCTGTTCTCACTTTGTACTGAACTTGAAGAAGCTGTCTTTACCACTGCGAGGCCGAAGGCCGAGCTTCAAACCTGCGAGGCCGTAGGCCGAGCTTCAAATCTGCGAGGCCGAAGGCCGAGCTCGAATGAGGTGTAACGCATCAACGTACCTTATGGGAGTCACTAACGAGGCCGAAGGCCGAGTTCTGGATAACGAGTATTTTCACATATCGAGCTGGTCTCCGAGGCAACTGCCCACGTTAACCACTGCACTTAGAGGTATGGTCCCTTAACAAAAGTCGTTCACAATCTTGGTGCTATTTTACTGCGACTTAAATTTAATTGAAAAAATCAACTTGCACATGGTAACCCTGCTCACACTTTCTAATGAAATAGATGAAACTGTAAGTTATTCGATTTGCATGAGAATTTTATATCTTATTAGCAACTGCAACGACATTTTTGCTAATAATACTAATGCACTTCGATAACGCGGGCTGCTCGCAGCCCGCGCGCCACCCAAATACTAGTTATTATATATATAAAGCTCGATTACCACTGACTGACTCACTCACTCACTGACTGATTGACATAATTGTTCTCCTAGAAGGAGCGATGGGGGGTGTTTGTGATGTAGGGAAAAAGTGGAGAGGAGGTTTCTGTGACCTCCAGAAAAATCCGAAAAGTGTCATTTTTGGTTTCCATCATGGAACTGGTGTAGGGATCTCGGAAACTATAATCGATGGGGGGTTGGTGTCAAAACTAAAAATGACTAAAACCCTGGGATCCTTTTAAAAAGTTGAAAAAAAATTACCCTCCCGAACAAAAAAGAGGTTCTCCCATACAAAATTAAAACGATCGCAACTCCGGAACCGTTATAGGTAGGTATGGGGGTATCGAACAAATGTTATAGAGGGTTTGTAGGGGAATTCGAGGTTTCTGTCAAAAATTAAAAATTGGTCCTTCGACCCGGATACCAAAATCCAAATTTGTCTGATCTGGCTGAAATTTGGTATTTAGGAACATTGGGAGTCCCTGATTCCAAATATAAAAAAAAATTTTGGATGACGTCATTTTTTTTTTTTTACTGGATGGGGATTTTCGCTGGCGATACAACGCTACGGCTGCGAGGCCGCAGGCCGAGCTTCAAACCTGCGAGGCCGAAGGCCGAGCTTCGAGGGCGAGGCCGAAGGCCGAGCTTTCGGCCCGCGAGGCCGAAGGCCGAGCGTGGCCTCCGCGAGGCCGTAGGCCGAGCCGTGTTAGTCACTTACGAGGCCGAAGGCCGAGTTCCGAATGGGGTGTAACGAATCAACGTCCCTCAGGTGAGTCGCTAACGAGGCCGAAGGCCGAGTCCCGAATGGGGAGTTTTTTTTCCACATCTCGAGCTGGTCTCCGAGGCAACTGCCCACGTTAACCACTGCACTTAGAGGTATGGTCCCTTAACAAAAGTCGTTTACAATCTTGGTGCGATTTTACAGCAACTAAAATTTTATCAAAAAAATCAACTTGCACATGGTAACCCTGCTCACACTTTGTACTGAACTAGAAGAAACTGTCACTTACTCGATTTGTATGAGAATTTTATATATTTTTTTAACTGCAATTACCAGTTTGATAAAAGTTACTAATGCACATCGATAACGCGGGCTGCTCGCAGCCCGCGCACCACCCAACACCTAGTTATATTATATAAAGTTCGATTACCACTGACTCACTCACTGACTGACTGACTGATTGACATAATTGTTCTCCTAGAAGGAGCTATGGGGGGTGTTTGTGATGTAGGGAAAAAGTGTAGAGAAAGTTCCCGTGACCTCCAGAAAAATCCGAAAAGTGTCATTTTTGGTTTCCATCATGGAACTGGTGTAGGGATCTCGGAAACTATAATCGATGGGGGGTTGGTGTCAAAACTAAAAATGACTAAAACCCTGGGACCCTTTTGGAAAGTTGGAAAAAAATTACCCTCCCGAACAAAAAAGAGGTTCTCCCATACAAAATTAAAACGACCGCAACTCCCGAACCGTTATAGGTGGGTATGGGGGGTTTGAACAAATGTTATAGAAGGTTTGTAGGAGAATTTGGGGTTTTAGTCGAAAATTGAAAATTGGTCCTTCGACCCGGATACCAAAATTCAAGTTGTTCCGATTTCGCTGAAATTTGGTATTTAGGGAGATTGGGAGTCCCTGATTCCAAATATGAAAAAAATTTTTGGATGACGTCATTTGTTTTTTTTTTACTGGATGGGGATTTTCGCTGCCGATACAACGCCACGGCTGCGAGGCCGCAGGCCGAGCTTCAAACCTGCGAGGCCGAAGGCCGAGCTTCGAGGGCGAGGCCGAAGGCCGAGCTTTCGGCCCGCGAGGCCGAAGGCCGAGCGTGGCCTCCGCGAGGCCGTAGGCCGAGCCGTGTTAGTCACTTACGAGGCCGAAGGCCGAGTTCCGAATGGGGTGTTACGCATTTACATTCCTTAGGAGAGTCACTAACGAGGCCGAAGGCCGAGTCCCGAATGGGGAGTTTTTTTTCCACATCTCGAGCTGGTTTTTGATGCAACCGCTCACGGGAACTAAAAGTTTCTGTCAGTTGTTCGACTTGCATGAGAATTTTTAAATCTTTTTATTTACTGGATGGGGATTTTCGCTGGCGATACAACGCCACGGTTGCGAGGCCGCAGGCCGAGCTTCAAACCTGCGAGGCCGAAGGCCGAGCTTTCGGCCCGCGAGGCCGCGAGTCACTAACGAGGCCGAAGGCCGAGTCCCGAATGGGGAGTTTTTTTTCCACATCTCGAGCTGGTCTCCGAGGCAACTGCCCACGTCAACCACTGCACTTAGAGGTATGGTCCCTTAACAAAAGTCGTTTACAATCTTGGTGCGATTTTACAGCGACTAAAATTTTATCAAAAAAATCAATTTGCACATGGTAACCCTGCTCACACTTTGTACTGAACTAGAAGAAACTGTCCCTTTCTCGACTTGTATTAGAATTTTATATATATTTTTTAAACTGCAACTAAAACTTTAATAAAACCTACAAATGCTTATCGATAACGCGGGCTGCTCGCAGCCCGCGCACCACCCGAAATACTAGTTATAATATATAAAGCTGAAGACCCACTCATTGACTCACTGACATCATTGTTCTCCTAGAAGGAGTATTTTTGGGTTGAAATTATGGTATGGACTGTATAGAGAATGGTCACGTGACCCCCAGAAAAATCCGAAAAGTGGCATTTTTGTTTTCCTTCATGGAACAGGTGTAGGGATCTCGGAAACCATAACCGATGGGGGGTAGGTGTCAAAACTAAAAATGACTTAAACCCTGGAAACCTTTTGGAAAATTGAAAAAAATTACCCTACCTATTAAAAAAGAGGTTCTCCCATACAAAATTAAAACGATCGCAACTCCGAACCCGTTTTAGGTAGGTATGGGGAGTTTGAACAAATGTTATAGAGGGTTTGTAGGGAAATTTGGGGATTTTGTCCAAAACTTGAAATTGGTCCTTCGAACCGGATACCAAAATCCAAGTTGCTCCGATCTGGCTGAAATTAGGTATTTGAGGAGATTTGGGGTCCCTAATTCGAAATATGAAAAAAGTTTTTTGATGACGTCATTAGTTTTTTTTTTACTGGATGCGGATTTTTGGTGGCGAAACCACATTCTCTTTGCGAGGCCGTAGGCCGAGCTGCAATTGAGCGAGGCCGCAGGCCGAGCTGTGGAGGCGAGGCCGAAGGCCGAGCTCCACCCTAGCGAGGCCGGAGGCCGAGCTGTAGGCCTGCGAGGCCGAAGGCCGAGCTGGCCGTCATTGGGAACAGCTTAAAAACATTCCCTTCGTAACTTGCGAGGCCGCAGGCCGAGCCTTAAACACCGCGAGGCCGAAGGCCGAGCTTCAAACCTGCGAGGCCGGAAGCCGAGCTTTCGGCCCGCGAGGCCGAAGGCCGAGCGTGGCCTCCGCGAGGCCGTAGGCCGAGCCGTGTTAGTAACTTACGAGGCCGAAGGCCGAGTTCCGAATGGGTTGTACCTCATTAACGCATCCTATGGAAGTCGCTAACGAGGCCGAAGGCCGAGTCCCGGATGGGAAGTTTTTTCCACATCTCGAGCTGGTCTTCAATGTAACCGCTCACGGGAACTAAAAGTATCTGTCAGTTGTTCGACTTGCATGAGAGTTTTTAATTTACTGGATGGGGATTTTCGCTGGCGATACAACGCCACGGTTGCGAGGCCGCAGGCCGAGCTTCAAACCTGCGAGGCCGAAGGCCGAGCCCTTGGCCCGCGAGGCCGAAGGCCGAGCGTGGCCTCCGCGAGGCCGTAGGCCGAGCCGTTTTAGTCACTTACGAATGGGGTGTTACGCGTTTACATTCCTTAGGAGAGTCACTAACGAGGCCGAAGGCCGAGTCCCGAATGGGGAGTTTTTTTTCCACATCTCGAGCTGGTCTCCGAGGCAACTGCCCACGTTAACCACTGCACTTAGAGGTATGGTCCCTTAACAAAAGTCGTTTACAATCTTGGTGCGATTTTACAGCAACTAAAATTTTATCAAAAAAATTAACTTGCACATGGTAACCCTGCTCACACTTTGTACTGATTTAGAAGAAACTGTCATTGATACGACTTGTATGAAAATTATATATTTTTTTTTTTAACTGCAATGACATTTTTGTTAATAATACTAATGCACATCGATAACGCGGGCTGCTCGCAGCCCGCGCGCCACCCAAATACTAGTTATTATTATTATAATATATAAAGCTGCTCTACCACTGATTGACTGACTCACTGACATCATTGTTCTCCTAGAAAGAGTATTTTTGGGTTAAAATTATATAATGGACTGTATAGGGAGTGCCCACGTGACCTAGGGAAAAATCCGAAAAGTGTCATTTTTGGTTTCCTTGATGGAACTGGTGTAGGGATCTCGAAAACCATAATCGATGGGGGGTAGGTGTCAAAACTAAAAATGACTAAAACCCTGGGACCCTTTTGGAAAATTGAAAAAAAGTTACCCTCCCAAACAAAAAAGAGGTTCTCCCATACAAATTTAAAACGATCGCAACTCCTAAACCGTTATAGATAGGTATGGAGGGTTTGAACAAATGTCATAGAGGGTTTGTAGGGAAATTTGGGGTTTTTGTCAAAAATTGCAAATTGGTCCTTCGAACCGGATACAAAAATCCAAGTTTCTTCGATTCGGCTGAAATTTAATATTTAGGGAGATTTGGGGTCCCTGATTCGAAATATGGAAAAAGTTTTTTGATGACGTCATTTGTTTTTTTTTTTACGGGATGCGGAATTTTGGTCGCGAAACCACATTCTGGTTGCGAGGCCGTAGGCCGAGCTGCAATCGAGCGAGGCCGCAGGCCGAGCTGTGGAGGCGAGGCCGAAGGCCGAGCTCCACCCTAGCGAGGCCGGAGGCCGAGCTGTAGGCCCGCGAGGCCGTAGGCCGAGCTGGCCGTCATTGGGAACAGCTTAAAAACATTCCCTTTGTAACTTGCGAGGCCGCAGGCCGAGCCTTACACACCGCGAGGCCGAAGGCCGAGCTTCAAACCTGCGAGGCCGAAGGCCGAGCTTTCGGCCCGCGAGGCCGAAGGCCGAGCGTGGCCTTCGCGAGGCCGTAGGCTGAGCCGTGTTAGTAACTTACGAGGCCGAAGGCCGAGTTCTGAATGGGGTGTACCTCATTAACGCATCCTATGGAAGTCGCTAACGAGGCCGAAGGCCGAGTCCCGGATGGGGAGTTTTTTCTGCATCTCGAGCTGGTCTCCAATGCAACTGCCCACGTTATTTACTACAATTAGAGGTAGGGTCCCTTAACAAAAGTCGTTTAAATTCTTTGTGCGATTTTACCACGACTAAAATTTTAATGAAAATAATAAACTTGCATATGGTAACTCTGTTCTCACTTTGTACTGAACTTGAAGAAGCTGTCTTTACCACCGCGAGGCCGAAGGCCGAGCTTCAAACCTGCGAGGCCGAAGGCCGAGCTTCAAATCTGCGAGGCCGAAGGCTGAGCTCGAATGAGGTGTAACGCATCAACACACCTTATGGGAGTCACTAACGAGGCCGAAGGCCGAGTTCCGGATAACGAGTATTTTCACATATCGAGCTGGTCTCCGAGGCAACTGCCCACGTTAATCACTGCACTTAGAGGTGGGGTCCCTTAACAAAAGTCGTTTACAATCTTGGTCCGGTTTTACCGCGACTAAAATTTAATTTAAAAAATCAACTTGCACATGGTAACCCTGCTCACACTTTCTACTGAAATAGATGAAACTGTGAGTTATTCGATTTGCATGAGAATTTTATATCTTTTTAGAAACTGCAACGTCATTTTTGCTAATAATACTAATGCACATCGATAACGCGGGCTGCTCGCAGCCCGCGCGCCACCCAAATACTAGTTATAATATATAAAGCTGCACTACCACTGATTGACTCACTGACAGAATTGTTCTCCCAGAAGGAGTGTTTTTGGGTTAGAAATATATAGTGGACTGTATAGAGAGTGCCCACGTGACCTCCAGAAAAATCCGAAAAGTGTCATTTTTGGTTTCCATCATGGAACTGGTGTACGGATCTCGAAAACCATAAGCGATGGGGGGTAGGTGTCAAAACTAAAAATGACTAAAACCCTGGGAACCTTATGGAAAAATGAAAAAAATTACCCTCGCTATTAAAAAAGAGGTTTCCCCATACAAATTTAAAACGACCGCAGCTCCGGAACCGTTATAGAGGGGTATGGGGGGTTTGAACAAATGTCATAGAGGGTTTGTAGGGAAATTTGGGGATTTTGTCAAAAATTGCAAATTGGTCCTTCGAACCGGATACCAAAATCCAAGTTGCTCCGATCTGGCTGAAATTAGGTATTTAGGGAGATTTGGGGTCCCTGATTCGAAATATGAAAAAAGTTTTTTGATGACGTCATTTGTTTTTTTTTTACGGGATGCGGAATTTTGGGGGCGAAACCACATTCCCTTTGCGAGGCCGTAGGCCGAGCTGCAATCGAGCGAGGCCGCAGGCCGAGCTGTGGAGGCGAGGCCGAAGGCCGAGCTCCACCCTAGCGAGGCCGGAGGCCGAGCTGTAGGCCTGCGAGGCCGAAGGCCGAGCTGGCCGTCATTGGGAACAGCTTAAAACATTGCCTTTGTAACTTGCGAGGCCGCAGGCCGAGCCTTAAACACCGCGAGGCCGAAGGCCGAGCTTCAAACCTGCGAGGCCGGAGGCCGAGCTTTTGGCCCGCGAGGCCGAAGGCCGAGCGTGGCCTCCGCGAGGCCGTAGGCCGAGCCGTTTTAGTAACTTACGAGGCCGAAGGCCGAGTTCCGAATGGGGTGTACCTCATTAACGCATCCTATGGAAGTCGCTAACGAGGCCGAAGGCCGAGTCCCGGATGGGAAGTTTTTTCCACATCTCGAGCTGGTCTTCAATGTAACCGCTCACGGGAACTAAAAGTATCTGTCAGTTGTTCGACTTGCATGAGATTTTTTAAATCTTTTTATTTACTGGATGGGGATTTTCGCTAGCGATACAACGCCACGGTTGCGAGGCCGCAGGCCGAGCTTCAAACCTGCGAGGCCGAAGGCCGAGCTTTCGGCCCGCGAGGCCGAAGGCCGAGCGTGGCCTCCGCGAGGCCGTAGGCCGAGCCGTGTTAGTCACTTACGAATGGGGTGTTACGCGCTTACATTCCTTAGGAGAGTCACTAACGAGGCCGAAGGCCGAGTCCCGAATGGGGAGTTTTTTTTCCACATCTCGAGCTGGTCTCCGAGGCAACTGCCCACGTTAACCACTGCACTTAGAGGTATGGTCCCTTAACAAAAGTTGTTTACAATCTTGGGGCGATTTTACAGCGACTAAAATTTTATCAAAAAAATCAACTTGCACATGGTAACCCTGCCCACACTTTGTACTGAACTAGAAGAAACTGTCACTTACTCTACTTGTATGAGAATTTTATATATTTTTTCAACTGCAATTACAATCTTGAAATAAATACAAATGCACATCGATAACGCGGGCTGCTCGCAGCCCGCGCGCCACCCAAATACTAGTTATTTATATATATAAAGCTCGATTACCACTGACTGACTCACTCACTGACTGATTGACATAATTGTTCTCCTAGAAGGAGCTATGGGGGGTGTCTGTAATGTAGGGAAAAAGTGGAGAGGAGGTTCCTGTGACCTCCAGAAAAATCCGAAAAGTGTCATTTTTGGTTTCCTTCGTGGAACTGGTGTAGGGATCTCGGAAACTATAATAGATGGGGGGTAGGTGCCAAAACTAAAAATGGCTAAAACCCTGGGACCTTTTTGGAAAGTTGAAAAAAATTTACCCTCCCAAACAAAAAAGAGGTTCTCCCATACAAATTTAAAACGACTGCAGCTCCGAAACCGTTATAGGTGGGTATGGGGGGTTCAAACAAATATTGTAGTGGGTTTGTAGGAGAATTCGGGGTTTTAGTCAAAAATTGCAAATTGGTCCTTCGACCCGGATACCAAAATCCAAGTTGCTCCGATCTGGCTGAAATTTGGTATTTAGGGAGATTGGGGGTCCCTGATTCCACATATGGAAAAATTTTTTGGATGACGTCATTTGATTTTTTTTTTACTAGATGGGGATTTTTGATGGCGAAACCACTTCTTATTTGCGAGGCCGCAGGCCGAGCTTCAAACCTGCGAGGCCGAAGGCCGAGCTTCAAAGGCGAGGCCGAAGGCCGAGCTTTCGGCCCGCGAGGCCGAAGGCCGAGCGTGGCCTCCGCGAGGCCGCAGGCCGAGCCGTGTTAGTCACTTACGAGGCCGAAGGCCGAGTTCCGAATGGGGTGTTACGCATTTACATTCCTTAGGAGAGTCACTAACGAGGCCGAAGGCCGAGTTCAGAATGGGGAGTTTTTACCACATCTCGAGCTGATCTTTGATGCAACCGCTCACGGGAACTAAAAGTATCTGTCAGTTGTTCGACTTGCATGAGAATTTTTAAATCTTTTTATTTACTGGATGGGGATTTTCGCTGGCGATACAACGCCACGGTTGCGAGGCCGCAGGCCGAGCTTCAAACCTGCGAGGCCGAAGGCCGAGCTCTCGGCCCGCGAGGCCGAAGGCCGAGCGTGGCCTCTGCGAGGCCGTAGGCCGAGCCGTGTTAGTCACTTACGAATGGGGTGTTACGCGTTTACATTCCTTAGGAGAGTCACTAACGAGGCCTAAGGCCGAGTCCCGAATGGGGAGTTTTTTTTCCACATCTCGAGCTGGTCTCCGAGACAACTGCCCACGTTAACCACTGCACTTAGAGGTATGGTCCCTTAACAAAAGTCGTTTACAATCTTAGTGCGATTTTACAACGACTAAAATTTTATCAAAAAAATCAACTTGCACATGGTAACCCTGCCCACACTTTGTACTGAACTAGAAGAAACTATCACTTACTCTACTTGTATGAGAATTTTATATATTTTATAAACTGCAACTACAAATCTTGATACAAATTACTAATGCACATCGATAACGCGGGCTGCTCGCAGCCCGCGCACCACCCAAAACCTAGTTTTTATATTATATAAAGTTCGATTACCACTGACTGACTCACTCACTGACTGACTCATTGACATCATTGTTCTCCCAGAAGGAGCGATGGGGGGTGTTTGTGATGTAGGGGAAAAGTGTAGAGGAGGTTCCTATGACCACCAGAAAAATCCGAAAAGTGTCATTTTTGGTTTCCTTGATGGAACTGGTGTACGGATCTCGGAAACCATAATCGATGGGGGGTAGGTGCCAAAACTAAAAATGACTAAAACCTTGGGACCTTTTTGGAAAGTTGAAAAAAATTTACCCTCCCAAACAAAAAAGAGGTTCTCCCATACAAATTTAAAACGACCGCAGCTCCCGAACCGTTATAGGTGGGTATGGGGGGTTTGAACAAATGTTATAGAGGGTTTGTAGGAGAATTTGGGGTTTTAGTCGAAAATTGAAAATTGGTCCTTTGACCCGGATACCAAAATCCAAGTTGCTCCGATCTGGCTGAAATTTGGTATTTAGGGAGATTGGTGGTCCCTGATTCCAAATATGAAAAAAATTTTTGGATGACGTCATTTGTTTTTTTTTTACTGGATAGGGATTTTTGATGGCGAAACCGCTTCTTATTTGCGAGGCCGCAGGCCGAGCTTCAAACCCGCGAGGCCGAAGGCCGAGCTTCGAGGGCGAGGCCGAAGGCCGAGCTTTCGGCCCGCGAGGCCGAAGGCCGAGCGTGGCCTCCGCGAGGCCGCAGGCCGAGCCGTGTTAGTCACTTACGAGGCCGAAGGCCGAGTTCCGAATGGGGTGTTACGCATTAACATTCCTTAGGAGAGTCACTAACGAGGCCGAAGGCCGAGTCCCGAATGGGGAGTTTTTTTCCCACATCTCGAGCTGGTCTTTGATGCAACCGCTCACGGGAACTAAAAGTATCTGTCAGTTGTTCGACTTGCATGAGAATTTTTAAATCTTTTTATTTACTGGATGGGGATTTTCGCTGGCGATACAACGCCACGGTTGCGAGGCCGCAGGCCGAGCTTCAAACCTGCGAGGCCGAAGGCCGAGCTTTCGGCCCGCGAGGCCGAAGGCCGAGCGTGGCCTCCGCGAGGCCGTAGGCCGAGCCGTGTTAGTCACTTACGAATGGGGTGTTACGCGTTTACATTCCTTAGGAGAGTCACTAACGAGGCCGAAGGCCGAGTCCCGAATGGGGAGTTTTTTCCACATCTCGAGCTGGTCTCCGAGGCAACTGCCCACGTTAACCACTGCAATTAGAGGTATGTTCCCTTAACAAAAGTCGTTTACAATCTTGGGGCGATTTTACAGCGACTAAAATTTTATCACAAAAATCAACTTGCACATGGTAACACTGCTCACACTTTGTACTGAACTAGAAGAAACTGTCACTTACTCGACTTGTATGAGAATTTTATATATTTTTAACTGCAACTACAAATCTTGATAAATATTACAAATGCACATCGATAACGCGGGCTGCTCGCAGCCCGCGCACCACCCGAAATACTAGTTATATTATATAAAGCTCGATTACCACTCACTCACTGACTCACTCATTGACATCATTGTTCTCCTAGAAGGAGCGATGGGGGGTGTTTGTGGTGTAGGGGAAAAGTGTAGAGGAGGTTACCATGACCACCAGAAAAATCCGAAAAGTGTAATTTTTGGTTTCCTTGATGGAACTGGTGTACGGATCTCGGAAACCATAATCGATGGGGGGTAAGTGCCAAAACTAAAAATGACTAAAACCCTGGGACCTTTTTGGAAAAATGAAAAAAAATTACCCTCCAGAACAAAAAAGAGGTTCTCCGATACAAATTTAAAACGACCGCAACTCCGGAACCGTTATAGGTGGGTATGGGGGGTTTGAACAAATGTTATAGAGGGTTTGTAGGGGAATATGAGGTTTTAGTCGAAAATTGAAAATTGGTCCTTCGACCCGGATACCAAAATCCAAGTTGCTCTGATCTGGCTGAAATTTGGTATTTAGGGAGATTGGGGATCCCTGATTCCAAATATGAAAAATTTTTTTGGATGACGTCATTTGTTTTTTTTTTACTGGATGGGGATTTTCGCTGGCGATACAGCGCCACGGCTGCGAGGCCGCAGGCCGAGCTTCAAACCTGCGAGGCCGAAGGCCGAGCTTTCGGCCCGCGAGGCCGAAGGCCGAGCGTGGCCTCCGCGAGGCCGTAGGCCGAGCCGTGTTAGTCACTTACGAGGCCGAAGGCCGAGTTCCGAATGGGGTGTTACGCATTTACATTCCTTAGGAGAGTCACTAACGAGGCCGAAGGCCGAGTTCAGCATGGGGAGTTTTTACCACATCTCGAGCTGGTCTTTGATGCAACCGGTCACGGGAACTAAAAGTATCTGTCAGTTGTTCGACTTGCATGGAAATTTTTAAATCTTTTTATTTACTGGATGGGGATTTTCGCTGACGATACAACGCCACGGTTGCGAGGCCGCAGGCCGAGCTCAAACCTGCGAGGCCGAAGGCCGAGCTTTCGGCCCGCGAGGCCGAAGGCCGAGTGTGGCCTCCGCGAGGCCGTAGGCCGAGCCGTGTTAGTCACTTACGAATGGGGTGTTACGCGTTTACATTCCTTAGTCGAGTCACTAACGAGGCCGAAGGCCGAGTCCCGAATGGGGAGTTTATTCCACATCTCGAGCTGGTCTCCGAGGCAACGGCCCACGTTAACCACTGCACTTAGAGGTATGGTCCCTTAACAATAGTCGTTTACAATCTTGGTGCGATTTTACAGCGACTAAAATTTTATCAAAAAAATCAACTTGCACATGGTAACCCCTCTCACAGTTTGTACTGAACTAGAAGAAACTGTCACTTACTCGACTTGTATGAGAATTTTATATATTTTTTCAACTGCAATTACAATCTTGAAATAAATACAAATGCACATCGATAACGCGGGCTGCTCGCAGCCCGCGCACCACCCAAATACTAGTATATATATAAAGCTCGATTACCACTGACTCACTCACTGACTCACTGACTGATTGACATAATTGTTCTCCTAGAAGGAGCGATGGGGGGTGTTTGTGATGTAGGGAAAAAGTGGAGAGAAGGTTTCTGTGACCTCCAGAAAAATCCGAAAAGTGCCATTTTTGGTTTCCTTCGTGGAACTGGTGTAGGGATCTCGGAAACTATAATAGATAGGGGGTAGGTGCCAAAACTAAAAATGACTAAAACCCTGGGATCCTTTTTAAAAGTTGAAAAAAAATTACCCTCCCGAACAAAAAAGAGGTTCTCCCATACAAATTTAAAACGACCGCAGCTCCGGAACCATTATAGGTGGGTATGGGGGGTTTGAACAAATATTATAGAGGGTTTGTAGGAGAATTTGGGGTTTTAGTCAAAAATTGCAAATTGGTCCTTCGACCCGGATACCAAAATCCAAGTTTGTCTGATCTGGCTGAAATTTGGTATTTAGGGAGATTGGGGGTCCCTGATTACAAATATGAAAAAAATTTTTGGATGACGTCATTTGTTTTTTTTTTACTGGATGGGGATTTTTGATGGCGAAACCACTTCTTATTTGCGAGGCCGCAGGCCGAGCTTCAAACCTGCGAGGCCGAAGGCCGAGCTTCCAGGGCGAGGCCGAAGGCCGAGCTTTCGGCCCGCGAGGCCGAAGGCCGAGCGTGGCCTCCGCGAGGCCGCAGGCCGAGCCGTGTTAGTCACTTACGAGGCCGAAGGCCGAGTTCCGAATGGGGTGTTACGCATTTACATTCCTTAGGAGAGTCACTAACGAGGCCGAAGGCCGAGTCCCGAATGGGGAGTTTTTTTTCCACATCTCGAGCTGGTCTTTGATGCAACCGCTCACGGGAACTAAAAGTATCTGTCAGTTGTTCGACTTGCATGAGAATTTTTAAATCTTTTTATTTACTGGATGGGGATTTTCGCTGGCGATACAACGCCACGGTTGCGAGGCCGCAGGCCGAGCTTCAAACCTGCGAGGCCGAAGGCCGAGCTTTCGGCCCGCGAGGCCGAAGGCCGAGCGTGGCCTCCGCGAGGCCGTAGGCCGAGCCATGTTAGTCACTTACGAGGCCGAAGGGCGAGTTCCGAATGGGGTGTAACGAATTAACGTCCCTCAGGTGAGTCGCTAACGAGGCCGAAGGCCGAGTCACGAATGGGGGGTTTTTTCCACATCTCGAGCTGGTCTCCGAGGCAACGGCCCACGTCAACCACTGCACTTAGAGGTATGGTTCCTTAACAAAAGTCGTTAACAATCTTGGTGCGATCTTACAGCGACTAAAATTTTATCAAAAAAATCAACTTGCACATGGTAACCCTGCCGACACCTTGTACTGAACTAGATGAAACTGTCACTTACTCGACTTGAATGAGAATTTTATATATTTTTATAAACTGCAACTACAAATCTTGATAAATATTACTAATGCACATCGATAACGCGGGCTGCTCGCAGCCCGCGCACCACCCAACACCTAGTTATATTATATAAAGTTCGATTACCACTCACTCACTGACTCACTGACTCATTGACATCATTGTTCTCCTAGAAGGAGCGATGGGAGGTGTTTGTGATGTAGGGGAAAAGTGTAGAGGAGGTTCCCGTGACCACCAGAAAAATCCGAAAAATGTCATTTTTGGTTTCCTTGATGGAACTGGTGTACGGATCTCGGAAACCATAATCGATGGGGGGTAGGTGTCAAAACTAAAAATGACTAAAACCCTGGGACCTTTTTGGAAAGTTGAAAAAAAATTACCCTCCCGAACAAAAAAGAGGTTCTCCCATACAATTTTAAAACGACCGCAACTCCGAAACCGTTATAGGTGGGTATGGGGGGTTTGAACAAATGTTATAGAGGGTTTGTAGGAGAATTTGGGGTTTTAGTCGAAAATTGAAAATTGGTCCTTCGACCCGGATACCAAAATCCAAGTTGCTCCGATCTGGCTGAAATTTGGTATTTAGGGAGATTGGGGGTCCCTGATTCCAAATATGAAAAAATTTTTTGGATGACGTCATTTGTTTTTTTTTTACTGGATGGGGATTTTTGATGGCGAAACCACTTCTTATTTGCGAGGCCGCAGGCCGAGCTTCAAACCTGCGAGGCCGAAGGCCGAGCTTCCAGGGCGAGGCCGAAGGCCGAGCTTTCGGCCCGCGAGGCCGAAGGCCGAGCGTGGCCTCCGCGAGGCCGTAGGCCGAGCCGTGTTAGTCACTTACGAGGCCGAAGGCCGAGTTCCGAATGGGGTGTTACGCATTTACATTCCTTAGGAGAGTCACTAACGAGGCCGAAGGCCGAGTCCCGAATGGGGAGTTTTTTTTCCACATCTCGAGTTGGTCTTTGATGCAACCGCTCACGGGAACTAAAAGTATCTGTCAGTTGTTCGACTTGCATGAGAATTTCTAAATCTTTTTATATACTGGATGGGGATTTTCGCTGCCGATAAAACGCCACGGTTGCGAGGCCGCAGGCCGAGCTTCAAACCTGCGAGGCCGAAGGCCGAGCTTTCGGCCCGCGAGGCCGAAGGCCGAGCGTGGCCTCCGCGAGGCCGTAGGCCGAGCCGTGTTAGTCACTTACGAATGGGGTGTTACGCGTTTACATTCCTTAGGAGAGTCACTAACGAGGCCGAAGGCCGAGTCCCGAATGGGGAGTTTTTTTTCCACATCTCGAGCTGGTCTTCGAGGCAACTGCCCACGTTAACCACTGCACTTAGAGGTATGGTCCCTTAACAAAAGTCGTTTACAATCTTGGTGCGATTTTACAGCGACTAAAATTTTATCAAAAAAATCAACTTGCACATGGTAACCCTGCCCACACTTTGTACTGAACTAGAAGAAACTGTCACTTACTCGACTTGTATGAGAATTTTATATATATTTTTTAAACTGCAACTAAAATTTTGATAACAATACAAGCACATCGATAACGCGGGCTGCTCGCAGCCCGCGCACCACCCGAAATACTAGTTATAATATATAAAGTTCGATTACCACTCACTGACTGACTGACTGACTGACTGACTGACTGATTGACATCATTGTTCTCCTAGAAGGAGCGATGGGAGGTGTTTGTGATGTAGGGGAAAAGTGTAGAGAATGTTCCTATGACCACCAGAAAAATCCGAAAAGTGTCATTTTTGGTTTCCTTGATGGAACTGGTGTACGGATCTCGGAAACCATAATCGATGGGGGGTAGGTGTCAAAACTAAAAATGACTAAAACCCTGGGACCTTTTTGGAGAGTTGAAAAAAAATTACCCTCCCGAACAAAAAAGAGGTTCTCCCATACAAATTTAAAACGACCGCAACTCCGAAACCGTTATAGGTGGGTATGGGGGGTTTGAACAAATGTTATAGAGGGTTTGTAGGAGAATTTGGGGTTTTAGTCGAAAATTGAAAATTGGTCCTTCGACCCGGATACCAAAATCCAAGTTGCTCCGATCTGGCTGAAATTTGGTATTTAGGGAGATTGGGGGTCCCTGATTCCAAATATGAAAAATTTTTTTGGATGACGTCATTTGTTTTTTTTTTACTGGATGGGGATTTTTGATGGCGAAACCACTTCTTATTTGCGAGGCCGCAGGCCGAGCTTCAAACCTGCGAGGCCGAAGGCCGAGCTTTGAGGGCGAGGCCGAAGGCCGAGCTTTCGGCCCGCGAGGCCGAAGGCCGAGCGTGGCCTCCGCGAGGCCGTAGGCCGAGCCGTGTTAGTCACTTACGAGGCCGAAGGCCGAGTTCCGAATGGGGTGTTACGCATTTACATTCCTTAGGAGAGTCACTAACGAGGCCGAAGGCCGAGTCCCGAATGGGGAGTTTTTTTTCCACATCTCGAGCTGGTCTTTGATGCAACCGCTCACGGGAACTAAAAGTATCTGTAAGTTGTTCGACTTGCATGAGAATTTTTAAATCTTTTTATTTACTGGATGGGGATTTTCGCTGGCGATATAACGCCACGGTTGCGAGGCCGCAGGCCGAGCTTCAAACCTGCGAGGCCGAAGGCCGAGCTTTCGGCCCGCGAGGCCGAAGGCCGAGCGTGGCCTCCGCGAGGCCGTAGGCCGAGCCGTGTTAGTCACTTACGAAAGGGGTGTTACGCGTTTACATTCCTTAGAAGAGTCACTAACGAGGCCGAAGGCCAAGTCCCGAATGGGGAGCTTTTTCCACATCTCGAGCTGGTCTCCGAGGCAACTGCCCACGTTAACCACTGCACTTAGAGGTATGGTCCCTTAACAAAAGTCGTTCACAATCTTGGTGCGATTTTACAGCGACTAAAATTTTATCAAAAAAATCAACGTGCACATGGTAACCCTGCCCACACTTTGTACTGAACTAGAAGAAACTGTCACTTACTCGACTTGTATGAGAATTTTATATATTTTTATGAACTGCAACTACAAATCTTGATAAATATTACTAATGCACATCGATAACGCGGGCTGCTCGCAGCCCGCGCACCACCCGAAATACTAGTTATATTATATAAAGCTCGATTACCACTGACTCACTGACTGACTGACTCATTGACATCATTGTTCTCCCAGAAGGAGCGATGGGGGGTGTTTGTAATGTAGGGAAAAAGTGTAGAGGACGTTCCTATGACCACCAGAAAAATCCGAAAAGTGTCATTTTTGGTTTCCTTGATGGAACTGGTGTACGGATCTCGGAAACCATAATCGATGGGGGGTAGGTGTCAAAACTAAAAATGACTAAAACCCTGGGACCTTTTTGGAAAGTTGAAAAAAAATTACCCTCCCGAACAAAAAAGAGGTTCTCCCATACAAATTTAAAACGACCGCAACTCCGAAACCGTTATAGGTGGGTATGGGGGGTTTTAACAAATGTTATAGAGGGTTTGTAGGTGAATTTGGGGTTTTAGTCGAAAACTGAAAATTGGTCCTTCGACCCGGATACCAAAATCCAAGTTGCTCCGATCTGGCTGAAATTTGGTATTTAGGGAGATTGGGGGTCCCTGATTCCAAATATGAAAAAATTTTTTGGATGACGTCATTTGTTTTTTTTTCACTGGATGGGGATTTTTGATGGCGAAACCACTTCTTATTTGCGAGGCCGCAGGCCGAGCTTCAAACCTGCGAGGCCGAAGGCCGAGCTTCGAGGGCGAGGCCGAAGGCCGAGCTTTCGGCCCGCGAGGCCGAAGGCCGAGCGTGGCCTCCGCGAGGCCGCAGGCCGAGCCGTGTTAGTCACTTACGAGGCCGAAGGCCGAGTTCCGAATGGGGTGTTACGCATTTACATTCCTTAGGAGAGTCACTAACGAGGCCGAAGGCCGAGTTCAGCATGGGAAGTTTTTACCACATCTCGAGCTGGTCTTTGATGCAACCGCTCACGGGAACTAAAAGTATCTGTCAGTTGTTCGACTTGCATGGAAATTTTTAAATCTTTTTATTTACTGGATGGGGATTTTCGCTGGCGATACAACGCCACGGTTGCGAGGCCGCAGGCCGAGCTTCAAATCTGCGAGGCCGAAGGCCGAGCTTTCGGCCCGCGAGGCCGAAGGCCGAGCGTGGCCTCCGCGAGGCCGTAGGCCGAGCCGTGTTAGTCACTTACGAATGGGGTGTTACGCGTGTACATTCCTTAGGAGAGTCACTAACGAGGCCGAAGGCCGAGTCCCGAATGGGGAGCTTTTTCCACATCTCGAGCTGGTCTCCGAGGCAGCGGCCCACGTTAACCACTGCACTTAGAGGTATGGTCCCTTAACAAAACTCGATAACAATCTTGGGGCGATTTTACATCGACTAAAATTTTATCGAAAAAATCAACTTGCACATGGTAACCCTGCTCACACTTTGTACTGAACTAGAAGAAACTGTCACTGACTCTACTTGTATGAGAATTTTATATATTTTTTCAACTGCAATTACAATCTTGAAATAAATACAAATGCACATCGATAACGCGGGCTGCTCGCAGCCCGCGCACCACCCAAATACTAGTTATATTATATAAAGTTCGATTACCACTCACTCACTGACTGACTGACTGATTGACATCATTGTTCTCCTAGAAGGAGCGATGGGAGGTGTTTGTGATGTAGGGGAAAAGTGTAGAGGAGGTTCCTGTGACCACCAGAAAAATCCGAAAAGTGTCATTTTTGGTTTCCTTGATGGAACTGGTGTACGGATCTCGGAAACCATAATCGATGGGGGGTAGGTGTCAAAACTAAAAATGACTAAAATCCTGGGACCTTTTTGGAAAGTTGAAAAAAAATTACCCTCCCGAACAAAAAAGAGGTTCTCCCATACAAATTTAAAACGACCGCAGCTCCCGAACCGTTATAGGTGGGTATGGGGGGTTTGAACAAATGTTATAGAGGGTTTGTAGGAGAATTTGGGGTTTTAGTCGAAAATTGAAAATTGGTCCTTCGACCCGGATACCAAAATCCAAGTTGCTCCGATCTGGCTGAAATTTGGTATTTAGGGAGATTGGGGGTCCCTGATTCCAAATATGAAAAAATTTTTTGGATGACGTCATTTGTTTTTTTTTTACTGGATGGGGATTTTTGATGGCGTAACCACTTTTTATTTGCGAGGCCGCAGGCCGAGCTTCAAACCTGCGAGGCCGAAGGCCGAGCTTCGAGGGCGAGGCCGAAGGCCGAGCTTTCGGCCCGCGAGGCCGAAGGCCGAGCGTGGCCTACGCGAGGCCGCAGGCCGAGCCGTGTTAGTCACTTACGAGGCCGAAGGCCGAGTTCCGAATGGGGTGTTACGCATTTACATTCCTTAGGAGAGTCACTTACGAGGCCGAAGGCCGAGTCCTGAATGGGGAGTTTTTTTTCCACATCTCGAGCTGGTCTTTGATGCAACCGCTCACGGGAACTAAAAGTATCTGTCAGTTGTTCGACTTGCATGAGAATTTTTAAATCTTTTTATTTACTGGATGGGGATTTTCGCTGGCGATACAACGCCACGGTTGCGAGGCCGCAGGCCGAGCTTCAAACCTGCGAGGCCGTAGGCCGAGCTTTCGGCCCGCGAGGCCGAAGGCCGAGCGTGGCCTCCGCGAGGCCGTAGGCCGAGCCGTGTTAGTCACTTACGAGGCCAAAGGCCGAGTTCCGAATGGGGTGTAACGAATTAACGTCCCTCAGGTGAGTCGCTAACGAGGCCGAAGGCCGAGTCCCGAATATGGGGTTTTTTCCACATCTCGAGCTGGTCTCCGAGGCAACGGCCTACGTCAACCACTGCACTTAGAGGTATGGTTCCTTAACAAAAGTCGTTAACAATCTTGGTGCGATCTTACAGTGACTAAAATTTTATCAAAAAAATCAACTTGCACATGGTAACCCTGCCGACACCTTGTACTGAACTAGAAGAAACTGTCACTCACTCGACTTGAATGAGAATTTTATATATATTTTTAAAAACTGCAACTACAAATCTTGATAAATATTACTAATGCACATCGATAACGCGGGCTGCTCGCAGCCCGCGCACCACCCAACACCTAGTTAGTACCTATAGATTGATCAATGGGCTTAACAGACACCTTTTTATGATTCTAAAATTAGATTTAATAATTATTAATATTATGGCTGAGATATAGAGCTGCGGCTGAGTCACAACTACGGTGAATAGCGAAGTAATTTCATGTCAACACGTGAAAGAACATAAATAAATATTTTCTTTAGCAAAGTGTACATACCTAAACTAAACATTTCCGGATTTAAGCATTTACGAAATATGCCATTCCTTCGCATACTGTTTTATGAGTTCAAATATTAAGGGCTTAACAGGTGTCGATGACATTACAGAGGCTCGCGGGTATTACAAATATGACTTTACAGGTGACCCACGGGCTCAAAAAAATTACTAATCCCATTTTTAGTGTACTTTCTTCTGATGTAAGACACAGTTCAAGTGTATTTGTCGTTACCGCATAAGAATTTACGATTAAAAGAAAAATATAGTTGGTCAAAATGTTTCATTGCTAAGAAATTTTTCAATCATAATTAAACTTCATGAAAACACTCAAAATTGTCTCAAAATTTAGCAAATGATACTAATGCCTCAGTAATTTTTTTAGATCTGTCAACAGGGCGTCTATCGAACAAGAGAGTCTATTCTTTTACTGTCACCAAAACTGTGTTTTCCCAATCAACTTAATTTAGAATGCGTAAATTGTTGAGAAGCTCTAACTATTGAACTCATTTTAAGCTATTAACAAATATGATTAATTACACAAAGCATCTCATACGACGGCTCGTCAATTAGGACGATTATTATTTGGGAGAGACTAATTCAGGCAAGCCCGTGGTTGGCTGACAAAGGGCGCATCGTGGCTGTGCAATAATTAAAATAATAAAGCATCGCTTTATGCCCACACTCATTGTGCTGATATGACAAGTGTTCGCAATAAGTGGGACCCTCTGTGGGGTCGCTTACGGCTCCTCTCTCGTTCAACTGGCACGGCGCGGCGGCGGCGTCAGCTATTCCGTTACGTGAAATGGGGAAATTTTGGCATGAGTTTTCCGATAGTTTTATAGACTTCGAAAATAGATGAAATTTGATATTGATTTCACCAAATATTACCAAATAATATTCTTTAGCTATGTGAAGGGTTAGGTGTAAACTTTATTTATCAGATCCAACTTATCGTTACAAAACAACAAAACATAGAGATAGTTATTATGCCTATGCATAATAACTATATCTAAACATAAAATCTATAAACATAGAGATAGTTATTATCCATAGGCATAATAACTATCTCTATGTTTTGTTTCATGAACTACTGGAATTTCTCAAGCAGTTGAATTTATTATTGGTACATACCATACTTATTCATCTTCAACAATATACGAACAAAAGTAAATTTGATATAGTATACCCAGTACTGCGATATTATTAGCTAAGCGATAAACAAGGGCCTCAAATAGGAATAGAGTAAGCTTTACAACATTAATAAAACGAACAGAAGTGGGCGGCACAATGGGCTCATTTTATTTTTAAATTATAACTACCCATTATGCAGAAATTGACTCGTATCAACAGTTAATATATTATGTAAATATTTGTTTAATAAATAATAAAAGTTTCATAATTACGTAGTTTCAAACTACAAACCGACTTCTACTAAAACTGTACTAAATCTTAAATCAAAAAATGATCAGTCTTAACAGAAATAACTTTTCGAATCGGTATACAAATAACGGAGTACATGCCAGAACTATATAATATGTATATGAAAGAAAAAATGCAACAAAATACAAAAGAAAATGCTTACTAAAAATAAGAACTTCACATACAAACGAATTAAACTCACATGTAATATATATTAAAATATATAAGACCTTTCTTTCACGATATTGACACTTCGAAGACGAATCACGTGATCAACAATATTCATCGTTAGCGGTTAGAGAAAGAGAAGCGCTATGAAGCGATGCATCTTGTCTAGGCTCACAGATAGATACATTCTTCCATTTCGTACGATTCTGATATTCTATTTCGCTTCTTATACGTTATAGCGTTTTTATACACGCTCGTCAATTGCTAGTAATTTTTACCTGGAAATGCTTTAAAATGTCCGCTATCTGCCCATGGTAAGGTAGTCAAAATGAGGCATTGCTGACTTGCCAATTCACAATTGCTTTATACCATTCGTGAACTATATTTTATTCATCCTCTCCGCATATAATCGAAACATGGGACTCACACACTGTGCGATTCAACCGATCTTTTTTGCCACACACCTGCAAAATGTGGAACGAGCTTCCTCCCTCGGTATTCCCGAGCAGCTACAATATGGGACTTTTCAAAAGGACGTATCGTAATGCCCCCAGTGTTACAGATATCCATAGGCGACGGTGATCGCTTACCATCAGGCGGTCCGTCTGCTTGTTGGCCACCTATTTCATAAAAAAAATGTGCCAACTATCTAAGAATACCTTTCTCTATACTCATAGTTTGGAACCCACTATTCGAATATTTAATTAAACATGTTAAATAAATAATAACGATAATAACTTTCGACATCGATTGCGAGAAAATAAAAAAATCGGATATAATGACTTGTTCTCAGTAAGCCAGTATATTATATGCACGGAATCACACCTGGTTTTCTATAGCCGGTTGGCTATGGTGAGAAAAATCAGGTTGGCTATGGTGCTGCAAGATGGCGACGGCGTTTCAAACCTAATAAAGACTTTTGCTTTTGTGGGCTCGTTAGACACACACAATAATTAGAAAAAAAAATTGGTTGTCTGTAAAGTCGGTTTACGGACGATAGATTTACGTGATAACGTCATAATCATTTATGACTTTGACTGACTTTGACTTTGACTGACTTTGACTTTGACTGACTTTGACTTTGATTGACTTTGACTTTAACTTTGACTGACTTTGACTTTAACTTTGACTTTGATTATTTTATGTAATACAAAACTCAGGTGGAACGTTACGCGGAACGTTACTATTTTTCATGAGTGTTGCTGGTATTCATCAATTTATAAAACGTTATCACGTCAAAAAACTTTAGTCCTTCTAGCCAGATACGAGTATGCTATTTTACTCCCGCTCTGATACGCTACAATGATGGACTTTTTGAGCAAAAAGAGGGAATATTAAGTTGTTTATTGTCACGAATGAGTTTACTTATTTTTTTCAGTCTCATATTAATTATGTGATATCGCAGATGATGTGTAATACATAACACCTTTTTCTGTTTTCGAAATAAAACTTAATGCTAGAGTTCCGCGGAGGTATAATATAACGTAGGGAAAAGTTACAGTTAGGTATGTTGAAAACTTGTGCACATAGGTGGCTTGCACGCGATTCCTGAAACAGGAATGCATTTAACATCAACAACGGAAAATTCCGGTAATTTAATGCTGTGTGGCCCCTCTTTATCGCGTGTTCCTTCTAAAATCTATAAAAGTTCGTACTTATACCTATTTTGCATGTTCTAACCGATGAGTTTTGATTTCATTTAATTTCCAAACTGATTATAGTTTTCAATCCCTGAATTTCAAATGATAGTTCACACTTACCTTTACATATAATTGAAATAAGCTCTTGTAGTCGGTGATTAAAGCAGGAATAACTTCACACGTCACAGTCATCGTACCTCAATTGTATAAACAATTAAATAAAGAACGTAATGTCAGTACGCACTATCTCTTAACTGTGTCAGTTGTACTAGACAAATGACAGTGCCGAGTTCAATTGTTTCACGATTGCTCACGACGACACTGCGTACGTCAGCGCTACAACTGTGATAGTGATTCCTGTAGGCCTAGACAGAGTAACATTCTACGAGCGGTAACGCTGAGAAAACGATATATCACGTGATCAACGAAAGCGAATATTAAATTGTCAGAAAATGTACATTGCGTTTTTATTATCCCGAGCCATACAAATTCGTACACAAATGCCATTTTGAAGAGCGATAACGACAGCTTTGAAGCGAAAGCGGTAAGAGTAAGAGAATCGCTATGAAGCGATGTATCGTGTCTACATAGGCCGCCTGATTCGGATTGTATTCCAAGTGATTCGGTGCTCGTCTGTTTATTTGCGGAAATCTTGAAAACTACTGTAGGGATTTTAAAATAATTTTCATAAACATTTTTCGTGAACTACTAGGAAAATTTAAGGGAAAAGGGTCGACTTTTTATCGGTTTTTATTATACATATAATTGAAGTAAGCATACGAAGCTGAGTTGTGTGCACTAGTGTCAGATCATGCAACACAATCGTGACTTACTTTGCCTTTTGAAACGCTCGGTGTATAAAATCTACTAGCGGTCTCCCATCTCCGGTAGAGACCGTAGAGATCACTGCTTACCCAATTTAATATATATATATAGATTGATATCATTTATGCACTTCATGTAAGTAATTATGAATGAAATAGGATACACTTTAGAAACTGGTTGGGTAGACCCGAGTAACTCTGTATCATGAAATAAACGACTGTATTGAACGAGATAACAAATAAAATTAATAGAGTGTGGATTGGCAAAATAATTTCCATTTCAATAACTTCAGGGCTACCTCTGCTAGGATAAATGCGTGGCTTTGCACGTCACATTCGTACACGTAAAGTTTGAAAATTTAACTCTTAAAAATTTAACCATGTGTCGGCTGGGATCGACAATGGGATATACAAAAAAATATTTTTTAATATTACAGGAACATAGTAAGAATCGCAGTAATACATTTAATTAATTACATCCGGTTCATTTTTGCGCGTAATAATTGAAAAAAAAGGTTTAAACTTTGAATCATCAAACAAATAATTCCGAAATCAAATTTCAAGTGAAGTGTATGAAATTTACATGTACGCTTTTGAAAGTATTGTTACCTTGAAAGGAACCAAGTTGAAAACAAATGACTGATCACAAGTCGCTGCAGGGGCTTGTGAATGTCTAATAATTGAATGAAGTTCCAAAAACTCTATAAACGAGGACAGCTGCTATCAAAAATCGATGTCCATATAAAAAACGAAGCTGACAAAATTATGTGCTCAGCCCGTGACAGTGTCAGCCCTGCAGCAGGGGTGTACGGGCACGGGCGTATGGGAGTATGACTGACGGAGGGTGGGAGCCACCTGTGTGCGAAGCGAGGGTTGCGCGCCAAAGTATGTTAATTAATTTTCGGTCGGACCGTCCACTGCTCCATAGGTTTGCTCGAATCGGTCCACCGTGCGGTTTTGATGTATTTTGTTTTCATATCAAAAGGTCAGTTATGTAACCGCTCATTAAACTTCACGACAACAATGCTTTATCAGCATACACAATTACGACTAATAAACGACACGAAATAATTCACCTAATCAAAGAATTTTACGCATTTAAGGTGCTCACGGCACATTCATTGACTTTAGATAATTTCATGGAATTTCACTCAACATAATAGTCGTTTCGTCGGTGCCGTGGTGGTACTGGTCTAGAATAGTAGTAATCTTTCCCCGCGGGTGCCCTAAGAGTCGGCCAAGGGACCACGTACGAGAAGGTGGGCAGCAGCGCCTTCGGAGGATTGAAAATCATACTGCGCTTGCCAACCCGCCTGCCAAGCGTGGCGAGTATTGGCAAATCTCTCCCTATAGGGGGCGGAATATGTCCAACAGTGGACGCCCCATGGCTGAGAGAGAATAGTCATTTAACAACACGCAGCAGATGAATATATACAAATGACGATATCATGTGGCCGTCGATTTTAATTTCGTCGTCCCTGTTCGATTAATTATTCAACAGGCGGGACTCGATGCTCCTTTATTCGCTACGAAATAGGGCACTAGGTTTTTATTAATTCTCCATCAGAATATTGAAGCAAGGCAATAAGCGGTATATCTGTTACACTTAATATAATAAATGGGGAAGTTTGTCTGTATATATGCTTGTTACTTCTTCAAGACTTAACGGCTTGATATCTTTGAATGAAATTTGAATCCATAGGCTATTTTTTGGTTCGATCAAAATGATGGTTCCTCTGTAATAGAACAAACACTTAATATACACAAATATCTTGTCACAATATCTTCTGTTAATAATGAATTATTTGTGTATATTTGGGAGGTCTGAGAATGGGTCGTAAAGTATTTTTTCCTGACCTAGTCCCAAGCCCTAACTTTTATCGTGTTTTTAGATTTTTTGTATGAACAAATATCGAAACAATTTAAACGTCGATCATTGATTGTCGCCGTCGTGTAAGTAACATACAACAAGTCAGTCAGTCGTGTAAGTAACATACAACAAATCAGTCAGTCGTGTAAGTAACATACAACAAGTCAGTCAGTCGTGTAAGTAACATACAACAAGTCAGTCAGTCGTGTAAGTAACATACAACAAGTCAGTCAATCGTGTAAGTAACATTTCGATAATTTACTCGTAACGTTTGCCAGGTCAACTAGTAATATTTTAAATGTGATAGTAACTTTTTCTGTAACGTTTTCACGCTGAAACAGCTGAACCAAATTTGATAAACTTTGGTATAGAGACAGATTATACCTTGGAGAAGGGCGTACGGTACTTTTTATCTTGGAAAAAGTATGCTTTCCGTGAGATAAAATAAGGCAGCGGGAAAACCGTAGTCCACGCGGGTGAAACCGCGGGGAGCAGTTAGTTGATAATATTTATTAGTATGTGCACGTGCGGTTTCGCAATCGATTTATAAAGATGTTTATGTTCTGGCATACATGTTTACAAAATATTAGCAATGGGTAGCTTGTAAATGCGACTCAGTGGGATAAAGATCAAGTGCAGTAAAGATAAATTATTGGTGTAGTCGATACAAGTGGAAGCGATTAATTGATATTAGCATTGGGACAACATTTGGGATTATGTTGGAACCATCCGATTAACAAACACGTTGATTCTAATTTCTCATAAGAAAAACACCTCTTACACCTCTTTGTTTAATATAAGAAATACTATCTTTCGTTAAAGCCTCAGGTTATAAAGGAGAAATAGTTATTATTTATAATAACATTATATATTTGCATTGTCTAATTACACCAATTATTACAACTAATTATTAGTGTCCTATGACTTCCGAAGGATAACGCAATAATCTCACAGCCGTCCGAGTGAAACAGAAAGACACCGCTAATCAACTATTTTACTGACGGTCGCCGTGGCCCTGTGGTCAGTGACATGATTTTTGGGGCTTCGGGACCCTGGGTTCGAATCCCGGCAGGGGCCAACATTTATGCGGTGATTGTAAATGTTTATCCCGGGTCTTGGATGTTTGGGTGCTTTGATTGTGTGTGTCCATGCCTTCCGCAACACAGTAAGTTTTAGAGCGGGGACTTACGTATGCTAAAAAAAAATTGGTTGTCTGTAAAGTCGGTTTACGGACGATAGATTTACGTGATAACGACATAATCATGTATGACTTTGACTTTGACATTGACCATTGACCATTGACCATTGACCATTCACCGTTACGCGGACCGTTACTATTTTTCATTTTGGCATTCATCAATTTATAAAACGTTATCACGTCAAAAAGAATAAAGAGAAATATTCAGTAGGTATTAGTAATATTCAGCGAGTAATTTTAGTAGGCATCAAATAAGTGACAAATTTATTTTATCCAAAACTACACGCAATTTTAATTAAAATATATAATGTTATTGTTGTTATTAATAAGTGTTATACTAATTTAGAATTTCGCAGTAGTACACAGCCGAATCACAGCGTACAATTGAACTCAATATTAACTACACATTATCTAGCACAACTGTCACAGAGACAAGATAGTTTGTACGGTCGCTAGACGTGCGTCATTCAATTGTTTATACGATGACTGTGACGTAAATGACTCCTGCTTCAGGTACGATATTGCCATGGCGAGCAACATCATCACAAAACGTATTAACAACCATACGTTATGCAACAACATACATAAAGCCATTGTTAGATTTGCGAATGTGCAATATCTTGAGATCGAAACACGATCGTTTCTGACTTTGTGACAAACAATAGCAGATTGATTAACAGTTTCTTATCGAGATTTGTGTACGTGATCATGTTCAATTAATTACTTGGACTGATTCAACCATCAAAATACACCAGTGGTTAAACTTCGAAGGCAAAAAACAAGTCGGGGCTTCGTCATATTTCGTCAAGTATCGATTCGCGCTCGTATTCATCGACACATTTAGTCAAGATTTTATAGGATTTCTTTTGTTTGAAATCTGAATGTAAATATTAACTCTTCAAAGGACGCTATTATATCAGATTAAAGTCAATGCCTCACTTTAAGAGAACTACTAGTAATACTATAGCTATTCGACAAATAAATTGTTTTGAGACACTAGCTTCCGTAGCCTAATTAAATTGTTTATTTACATTTTTTCTTTACTAACCTAACTTCTTTAAAAATTCAATTCTACATTCAAATTTTTTGTAATTTTATTCATTACTTTAAAAGTGGACATTGGTCCTGGTAGTACGCCTCTGACTCACTGCAACGCCTGCCAACTTCTAAATTGCTAACACAACAAGAAGCATCTTCACGAATCGTGTCAAACCGATATCGACATTATAGTACAGCCAACAAGGAATATTACAGAATACGCTCTATTGACGTCGAATTAATGAATCATCATTGTCGGTTCGCCAGCTGCGAATTAAGACTCAGATTGCAAGTTCTTAGCAAAATGTCGCGTCTTAGGTTACATACAAGTTCATTATAATATAACACCGGTTGCTTCGTATAGCTTAATTATAGGAATCAATGAGATAGTCCAGGTATTTCATAGCGCATAAATCTACCTATTATTTTGGCCTGTCTGGCCGTCAAGTACCGCCTGCAGACGCTTGTGTGATTGGTGACAGGCTTTCAAACTTGAGTAGTGCTGTAGCTAGCTAGCTAGTAGCTAGGTGTAAAAGTATCCTACCACAATGCTGTAGATTCGTTAGGGTATGACACCCTGCTCTAAACGCTGTCGATGGTAATGATGTTGTTAGTGTGGGGCTTACGAACGAGACTTCCGACTCCACCTTGGGACTTTTGGTCGCCTTCCCGGTAGTAGAGCAAGTTACCGGATTTGAGGGTTATAGTCTCCTCTCTACGGACTTCACATAACACTAGGATATCACAGTGTAACTTACTCATTTCTTTTTCCAGTTCGACAATCTTCTCGTCTGCCAACAAAGATCTTATCTTGTGTATTACCAGGGCCAGAGGTCGTTTATATAGTTCCATCCATACTAATACGGGGTATTGCTGGTATTTCGAACCATAAATGAATTTTGATATAGATTCTATTTTAAAATCATATAGCCTAAATTAAATATTTAGTATTTTGTGACCTCAAATTGTAAATAAAAAAATAATTATAATGTAACAAACCGACTAGGACTCACGTGGTAAACACTGGAAAATTACTCTCCGACCAGTTTCGAACTTATATGTTCGAATATGTTACGTGCTTATATGTTACGTGCTGAGGCTCGCGCTCGCCGCCTGGCACGATCATAACTCCCAGATGAAGAACTGCATATAAGTTCGAAACTGGTCGGAGAGTAATTTTCCAGTGTTTACCACGTGAGTCCTAGTCGGTTTGTTACATTACAATTATGGAAGAAACTCGCGATAGTTTTCAGACTCAAATAAAAAAATATTTATTAATTATTAATAGATTCAGATCCGTGGCGTGGTGGTACCGGCCTAGAATAGTACTCCACCATCTCTTCCCGCGGGTGCCGTAAGACTCAGCTAAGGGACCACGTACCAGAAGGTGGACAGCAGCGCCTTCTGAGGATTGAATCATACTGCGCTCGCCAACCCACCTGTCAAGCGTGGCGAGTATTGGCAAATCTCCCCCTTTACGGGGGAGGCATAAGTCCAGCAGTGGACGCCCCAAGGCTCAGAGAATAGATTTGGATCAAATGAATTCTACCAAACATTGCTTCAAATACTTCCTCTACATAGGTAGATGCGTTACCTTGGCACGGTAGCCATCTATGAGCGCTAATCGGTTTTGGGTGCTCCATATTTGACCCTTTCATACCGGCTCTCCAATAAAGCTGTGATATTACTCAAATATGATATAGATGCCATGGCAACAAAGAGATACTTATGAAATTAAGGCGATAAATCAGCAAGGTCTGAGCGAGCTCGGCTATGAATGAGCGGGAACAGCGACTTATATGTAAATAATGTCGTACGCCGACGCCCGTCGTCCGCTCGCCGGAATATAAACTAACATGACACAGGACATTACACGCAGTTGATCGAGTGCTAATAGTCCTAGTATCTACGGCGACACGTGTATAATTGATGGAAACTTTCAAGAGAGCGTGTGTGTAAAAGGTTTTGCAAAACTGACGTTCAGATTACTTTAGGTTATGGCGTAAAACCGGAGCGACAGAGCGGAACACCGCCACGCCGTCCTCGCAATATGAGATAAGAACTATAGCAGTGTGTTTCTTGGTCAGAGAAGCATATTTCAATGAAATAAATATATTTTATCCAATCTCATACTGAAATATAAAGATTAAAAATCAAAAACAGAACTTGAACGACAGTCTTTATAGACTATATATCGAAATAAATTTAAAAACTTAACATTTCGATACAGCTCTTCTATGACAACTGTATCGAAATGTTAACTTTTTTCCATTAAGATACAACTTCAGCTGGACCAAGGAGGTTGTAGTAAAATTTTTGCTACACATAGTCTGTGGATGCGGCGCAACACGCACGACCAGTAAATGGATTGTGGCGCTAAACGTTTACAAATAAAGGCAAATATATGCTGTGATTTTACGTAAATTTCATTATCTATTTTATGAGATTAGACAAAGTATAATAGTGTATATAATGCACATAATTTGGTCTTAAAACACTCGTGTAATGCTATAAAAAAACTCGTGTTTTAAGAACCCTTATTAACATACAGTTTCATAAGTTTAGTTGAACAAGAGAATCACTACCAATATTCCACCATTGTTACACTGACATAACTCTGGCACTCCTTATTGAAAATAAAATTAAATATGTTATGTATGTATATGTTATATTCCGAGATGTTAGTTTAGTTTGAACAAAAAAATCAATACCATTATCAAACTAAAAAATGGTGTTGGGCCATGGACATGAAAGCGGATTGATGAAGTTTTTTTACAATGACCTCGCAATTTGATGTACTTTTTGTAACTACCTTTTGAATCGCTTTTACTAATTGGTATAAATATTGTTATTAAAATCGACGTGGTTTTGACACAATGTATAAAACATGGGAATTACTCACGTAATAAGTCAGAGGGTTCCGACTATAGTTTCAACTACATTCGGTGGTCTTTTTCAAGACTTATTACGTGAGTAATTCCCGTGTTTTATAAATTCATAAATTGGTATAAATAGTTCATACTAGTATATGGTTTGTGATAAACAAAATCGACTGAGAGGAGCGAAGGTCTCGGCGGTCGACTGGGCTTATATGAGTTTCTATTTATCTTATTCATGAAAGGTCGAAATGTACAAAAAGATACATTTTCACGATAAGTACATAGCAAAAAGATTTCATCGGATTTAATATATAAAAACCAAAGATATTCTAAATGGCGCGACTCAGAACGTGTATGAATAAGCCTTACCGAATGGTGAGATTATATTGTGGCAATGATCCTGTAAAGGGGCTGAAGCGAGACAATAGGGAAAGTACCAGGCTAAGCTAATCACGGATAGTAGATGGCAGCACCGGTGATGCTTGTATTCATATTTGGATACTGAGGCAAGAAACTGTACAGAAAGTAGTCTTAAATTTATCGACTAAAAGAAAGTAACTTTTACTTTACTTAAATTAATGTGGGCTTGCCACAAGCAGAATTTAAGAGGAGTAATGCCTCCTTAAGCTCAAACAAGATCTTGTTGCAAGATTTTATTGCAAGGTAATCCAATCATAAAATATTTATTCATTTATATACACGGCAATTTTTAAGCTTATTAATCCCTTGTTAAATCGAAAAAAGAAACATAATAATGTATGTTTTTTTTTTGCTGCATAGATGTAGCTGACGGTCAGTGACGATGTAGTCGAAGATATTATCACGCTAGACCCAGAATGCTTACTGGCTCTCAAGGACTACTGCCTAAACACACTATGTATTTTTTACAGTTTTTCTAACTTGAGGTTGTTAGCTAGCCAGGCGGGTACTCGAAAGTACCCTACCACCATGCCGGTAATAATTTGATAACGATGTTACCTTCACCGGAAGCTCAAGCGGTTGGTGAGAATCAAACCAGCACCCGTCAGTTTGATAGCCGACGCTCTCACCGTTGAACTATCATCGCTTCAAAAAAAAAATACCAAACCATAATTACCAAACCAACACCCGCGAAGATCACACACTAAATAGAGTACTGAGCGATGGTGCGCCGACTGGCGCATGGCGGGACAAAAACTCAGTATCCTTCCATAATGTCAAGTAGATTATCAAACGGAAATCAAAGGCTCAATCTGGCCACTTTGCAGTCATTTTTTTAACCGACTTCAAAAAGGAGGTTTCTCAATTCGACCGTATAAATGTTTTTTTTTTTTAGGTATGTGTTATTGGATAACTTCGTCGTTTATGAATCGATTTCGATGATTCTTTTTTTGTTAGATAGAGTATACTTCCGTGGTGGTCCCATTCAAATTTCATCAAAATCACCGAAACTGGCCACTTTGCAGTAATTTTTTTAACCGACTTCAAAAAGGAGGTTACTCAATTAGACCGTATATATGTTTTTATTTTTATTTTTTGTTATGTGTGTTATCGGAAAACTTCGTCGTTTATGAACCGATTTTGATGATTCTTTTTTGTTAGATAGAGTATACTTCCGTGGTGGTCCCATTCAAATTTCATCAAAATCGGACAGCGGTTTTGAGTTTTGTTCAGTTTTTGAAGTGATCAAAAACTGAAAAGTGCTACGCGTATCTTGATGATATTATTGTCGCGGTTGAAGACATCGCAGAACACACAATGACAATTAATTGATCCCGTGAGTAGCAAAGGTCACTGAAAAGTGTGAAAAAAAATGTTATAACAAAAAATGCAACCGACTTCAACACTCAAAAGTGTGAAATAACTTGTCGAAGTCAGTATCATGAGCACAATATTGTGATGATAGTTACTTTTATAGTTAGAACTATCATGGTACCGACTTCAACAAGTTATTTCACACTTTTGAGTGTTGAAGTCGGTTGCATTATTTGTTAAAAAATTTTTTAAGGATAAGTACTAAAATCAGTACAAAGATTTTAAGGGATAGTCGTTATCGTATGTATGTAATGGTTCTGTCTGAAAACCAGCAGCAGCTCTGCTCTATGTTATCCGAAGTGGAGCGCAGTTATGCTAAGACAGGATTTTATTGGCATGTATACATATTTTGGCATGTACTAGTATTATAGGAAGAACTAAATTGTAATATTTTACGTAAGTACATTTAAGTGATTGTATGCCGAATAAACGTATTTCATGTTTCATTTAATTTATATGTAGAAGGTATGAGTTTAATCAATGACCAACTAGTACATTGCAGCTAACTACCTGACGCAATCAAGACGAAAGCCGAGCAGCCACACTACGCTGGCTATGTAGGTCCAACTACACACAACGCGTCCATTTCTAGCTCTAGCACTTTATCGACACAAACCAATGATGTTTTACTAAAGATGATGTATATTCATACTACGCGGTGCTCAAATTGTGTACCTTTACGACATAAACATGCTTACTGCGACAGATAATACGGTACAAATAATATAGAAAAGGATAGTTATATGTTTAGACTTGCGTTTGAAATACGCATCGTAATCAAAATTACTACAATTGACTTAATTTTGCCGCCTCAGTTCCCGCGCGCTTGTGCCACATCTACCTCATATAAACATACAATATCATTGACACATTGTATGTTTATATATGAGGTAGATGTCGCACAAGCGCAAGCTACAAGACGTCTTCTCGTCCAAAATACCGCAATGCCTGAAAACGAAGGTCTTCGAACAGTGTGTGTTACCAGTGTGGACTTACGGATCTGAAACGTGTTCCCTGACTATGGGCCTTCTGAGCAGGCTCAGAGTCGCACAACGAGAGGGCTATGCTCAGAGTTTCTCTACGCGATCGAATCAGAAATGAGGAGATCCGTAAAAGAACAAAAGTCACCGACATAGCTCCACGAATATACCAGAAAGGAACCGGTACGAGACAAGTGGTGACAGATTGTGTGGTGGAGTGCCACCACTCCTGATGTGATAACCACGACCACTCTGCCTAAGGCAGTACATCTCTGCACACCTCTACACTCTGTAAGCGACTAAGAAGAATTCAAACATTAGTCGTTATTAGCTGTTGCAGTACAACATAACATTTATACGCCTTTCAAATACAAAAACTCGTTAACAAAATGTACCTTTCACGTGTTATATTTAAGTCCTGATTCCTGGCGATCGCAGCACTGGATACTCATTCGATTAAAAGCAAGTTATGTACGTAAATGGGATATCAAAGAAAAACGGACTTATATACGTTCTCTAGGCTTTATAATCTCATTATTTTAAACTATTTTATTTTATGACTATTTAACTGTTTTTTTATGATTTGGATGGAATATTACAAATGGAAACCGTTATTTTTATCAAGTTCTTTTATTGTTTTATCCGAGCAAAGCTCGGTTGCAAGATATGAAAATACGAAATATAAGAATTTTGAGGAACTCTGTACGTCCGCGCCATAGCTATCGCTAGGCTAGATGGCATCTGAATCCAATAATATAAAGAAACGCTTAACGTTACCCTTATTTATACATAACATATGCTGAGCATAATTTGAGTATGATCAAATCGCTGAAGTATATTCTATAAGATTCGTGTTTTTTTTTGTAAGGAACAGTAATATTTATATCTCTGTCAATTAATGAACAAGTCACTATAGTTTCGTCATGACACAGTTTAATATTTTCTGATCTATTATCAAAGTAACGACGAATATTCAAAACGACGTTACCACTATTATTTAGAGCTTTATTATTCACTGGCCGTATAGACATCGAACGTGACCTGTACTCTTTCCTATTGAGTTCAATATCACACGACTCCGTTAAAAACAATGAATTCACGACCACCTTCCAGTCCAGAGCGCGTGAGTTCGGAACGCTCGTGGCCGTCATCTGATTATTGAGTAACAATAATGTGTAGTAATATATTATTAGCTTCAAACTAAGAACGTTCTATTCTAACTTTGACATGTGAACTCCGCGAGAAGGTTAACAAACATTACTTAGTCCCGGGCAACGTTTAGATCGTGTTTGTTCCATTATGCCGACAGACGCTTCTATGCGCGAGAATACCTAATGAAGGGAATCTCGAAGCTTTAGTGAGATCAAGGTACGCTGATAATCGAATTAATTTCAACTGCACCGAAGCCGGCAATGTTGCCGACAGAGGGTTAACTAAGTTTATGACTATGCTACGTACGCGCTTGGCGTGCAACAAGTTTGTTGCGAACATCTTGAGCGTTTTGAAATTGGCTAAGCTTATTGGGCCATTCACGCGCTTAATAACTTATGTTTCAATATTAGGAATGCAGTTTTGCTAAAATTCGTAAGCTTCGAAACGACCTGCGCTGGCCAGCAATGTTTACCTTCATCATGTTAGCTATAAGACGTCCATTGCTGTACATTGGCTTCCCTCCCCATGTTTAGCTTCGCCTATGGTTTCCATTTTACGGATTCACGCAGGATCATAAAGTGATAATTAACAACGGTAACGGTCGCAGCATCGAGCCGCAGCTGCGTTGTGATGGCGACAGACAATTGGTGCCGACAATTCGCGAGAGTTCAATGACCACTCGGGCGATGCAAGACGCACTTGAACGCGATCGTTATCATCTGGAAACTTTCAAACAACACAGGTCTCACAAGTGCTCTATTATCAACGGACAACTGATATAACTAAGTGCTAAAGACAAAAGCGATACTGATGATAATGTAAAGTAAGGTAGGTATGGATTAGAATTGTAGTCCCTTTGTGTTCTAATTTTCAGGCCTCTGCCACAAAAAAATAATTTGAATCATAGAATGATATATTATTTTTATTTCATTATTATCAACAAATTAGTTGTTTGCGACAGCGGAAAGTTAAATACATCAATGTAACTGATAGAAGATTATTCACCATTTATTCATTGCAAGAATCTATACAATGCAATACAATTTCCAAAAAAAAAATCAAGTTACTTACAGGCTGAGCCTAATAACACAAAATAATAGCCTTATTTCATAGTTCCAAGAAATATAACCTAATACGTCTGTCAACCGCAATAAAAAAATAACCTTCTAATACAGGAAATTCAAGTGCAAAAATGCCTATGCAATACAGCCGTACTTGGACGGCATTGTAGTCCGTTTACGATTCTCACAGCAATTACGTTGGCACACAAGTATAATGTAAGTAGGTACCTTTATAAATCAGTGCAATAATATTTCTCGTTGGTATCAAGTATAATTGGATCGCAATGTGAAGCTTCTATGCGGAAGAACGAGAGCAACATCTCTCGTTACATTCTGTGTCTTATTCCAAGAACACCATGGGAATACCTTCGAGTTTTGTACTGACTTAACTACTAAATATAAAACCGTTCATAAAAATGTAATCTTTTTTATGTATTAGGTGGTAAACAAGCGACGGTAGCCTATAGATATTTTTAACACTGGTGGCTCGCATTACGATACGTTGCCAATCCTTTAAGATTATTAACTCTCATAACATAAATTATTCTTAATAAGATACATTTAACACGATCATTGTAAATTTCAAGGCTTATGACACGAGAAAAAACACATTTCTAAGTAATCGAATTCATTCGAAAATCAAGTGAGCACGAAAGCTTAAGTGAAAAACTTTTAACAAAGCCTGGCGTGGCTGGTGTGCTATTTAGTATGCATTTGAAGAGAAGTCGAGGCGAGAGCAATAAGTCTGAGCCAGCGATTTGCATAGATTGTAGAGGCTCAGCCGACGGCATCGCTACACGGTTGTCTGGTGATATACATACACAAGTCACTGCGTGGGTAATCAAATTATACATGAGTAGTGATGATGATGACACCACTTCCAGAAACTTAGCAACTACAAGTATTTTATGGATAGCGCAGGTCCTTAAAATGATAAATACAAGCACGAATACGCAGCAACTAGTGCATACTTGCGGTTAAATTATACTCATTTACTTCTGCAACAGTCCTTAGGTGTATGTAAAAAATGTGGCCGGCGACGATTAGCAGAATTCCTCAGCCGCAATAGAACATTATAAACGGTTAAAAAAGATGGCTTCACGACACACATAATGAGTGGATAGGGTAGGTAGATTTGTTGA
The DNA here is from genome assembly GCA_934044485.1 of Apeira syringaria. Lineage (NCBI taxonomy): Eukaryota > Metazoa > Arthropoda > Insecta > Lepidoptera > Geometridae > Apeira > Apeira syringaria. Next base: position 16,708,513 of record OW203662.1, on the reverse strand, counting down.
ATTTCCATTTACGTTTTCATTCCCTTGTATAATGTGATGCAGTAATCGCCATGTGAGATAATGTTCCTTTTTACCCAGTTACATTATTAAAATAGGAAGATGGGTACGCTTCAAGATCACGTAACTTTTAATACTGTATCGATTTAGAGTTTGACCAGGATCTTACTTGATGGTCAGTGATGATGTGGTGAAAGATGTTATCACGCTAGACCTAGAGCGCTTACTGGCTCTCACTAGAAACTAGACCAGATAGAACTACAGATTAAATTTCCCCCCTCCCAGCTGTTAGTTTTACAAAAGCTATTTGTGCATTTCTAGAGAGCATAGGAAGGCATTTTTGACCGATTATTAAAATAATTAGTAAAAACTATACTGTGCTGCACAACTGACGGCCCGCTTTCGACTAAATTAAGTGCATGCACCTAATGTATGCGGTCGACGCCCGAAAACCTAGTGGCCTATCGACCTTTAATAATATAATTGTTTCTAGCATCATTGTAGCTACAAATGGCTTGTTGAGGATCGGCAGAAGTAAGCATAAGCATGAAATATGACCGTGCAAATCTGTTTAATGATTACTTGTTGTCATGTTGCTAAATGTTTATCTAATACAATTGATAACAGTAATTATAGAATGAGCTAGTGCGACAGGCACCACGAGTTTCGACATGGGGCAATCACTGGCGCGTTCACAATGCGGGTTATTATTGGAGTTGCATTCATGAAGTATTGTTAAGTATTCTGTTGTTTTATCATTGTTACAACCGCATATTTTTAGTTTTCCAATATTTCGTAATCCAGGTTTAGCTTTTTATTTTTTATTTAATGTTCGTCGAGAGATTTAAATTGTCAACTCTCAATCAATCAAATGAATCACACTCATGCTATGTTTTGTTGGTAGCTTCTCTCCGCCGAATCATAACACCTGTGGCTACTATTTCATCATGAGTCATATAAAAAACGAATATAGGATGAAAGCTCTTAATGATGATAATAAAAAGCTCTCTGAAGCGAGTGGTAGACGACGGCGTCACAACTTTATTGTGGTTACATGAGGCCTGCGTCAGAATGTTATTATTGCAGATTGCTTGCGGTGAAACATAATAACAAAGCATAACAGACAAATAAATGTTTTTGAATAATGCACGTACGAAACACTTAGATTCTTATACTAGAATCTGTTTCGTTGCGTTGTCATTTAACTGTTTAGCAAGTTGATAATCTTGATCAATTTCATTGATATTAGTAATTTCTTAAAGGCTACATTGTTTAACAAGTATTTTTATATTAATATTCATAAGTATATTGTTTCGAGCGTTCTAGAAATGTAGTCTTATTATATCACCTGTTTTTAAATCCAACCGAAGAAAATATTTTTTACATCTCAGAGGAGTGATCGTTTTGGTTATACACCTTTCTAATTCCATATTTTAATTAATTATTTATCTATGCGTCGCCGCGTCGTCGTTATTGATTTTTAATCTGTCTAATAATGATAACACTGTCGCGCCGCAAATGGCGACCACTTTGAAGCTTCGAGCTTATCTCTAAGCTTTGTAGGTTTGAACTAAATCCAATGATTACGATTAAGTAAGATATTTATTCGCTAAGTTCTTCAAAAAGATGCATGTATGATAAACACAAAGTTTTCCGAATGGCATTATGCAAAATGTAAACGCGTCTTCGGTCACGGGCAGTGTGCCAGCCGCAACGGTGCTTCGCTCACGTCCGCGGTTGCTTCCGCACGGGCCGGTCTCTCCGATAGCGGTCAATCATTACCCTTTCCACCAAGTCTCGGTTTTCATTCACACCACAGAACTGGTAGCTGTCAACAGGAATATCATTCTGCTTCTTGTTCAATTTTTTAATTTTCAGTAATATAAACTATTTCGTTCATTTATTTGAGTCCCTTTTTGCTACGTCAATTTAGTTCAATCTTCCAAGTAAAATGTTGTAGACTTGGTAGAGATGTAATCAGTGTATTACGAATGCTTCGCAAACAACATAAATTGGTTACAGAATAATGTTACGAAGTTATAATGAATAATAATCTGAATGGAAATTACTATGATTTAAAGATATATTATCTATAGCAACAGCTTTTAAATGCTGCTACGATTTGATACCAATATTTGCAAATGTATATATTTAAAAAAAATATTAAAATGTTGATTAGACCAATGTTCTAATGGTGACATATTTTCGTATCATTATAAAACTAAATAAATCCAGCATTAATTATTATTAAAGTGTCAAGAACAGAAGTTTTGTAGCGAATTTAAAACGTTAAATATTATGAATAGAAAATGTGATGTTTATGCTTCCTCTAATTTACCGGTACCGCATCCCTAGCAGGCATTTCGACTTCATATTAAATAGGTCAAATCAATTGTAAAATTTGGTTGAAGTGGCAGTACCTCGGCGTCCTTAGACCTACTTGATTGATCTATAACCTTTCATACAGCCGTGCGCAACGGATTGTACATAGGTACTTTAATCGATGTTAAATGCATCTGGTGACGTTTATACCCAATAAAATGTTATTTGTTGGAATTGTGTATTTCTGTTCCTTCTATTCTTTGTGTATCTCTATTTCATATTCTTAGCTCGGCAGGAGTGAGAAATGTTGACATCCCGCCTTTATTGTATTTTTATTTCTTAATAATAATATTTATTTTGTTAACAGGCGCCACTCTATTTCTCATACCTTTGCTAATTATTACTTACATAGGTAATCAGGAAATGTATTAACTAAGTGTGTCGCTGCTTGCAAGCCACAGAATGACCAAATATCAGATTTTTACAACAGAAGACAAAATTAATATTCTCAAATGATTAATTAATTGAAACGTTACCATCAACTGTTTTCTGCCCACAATCATCGGTTTAATATAATACAAACATCAACAACGCAAACACAAAGCACGTGTACTCAAAAGCTTAAGGATAAACTCATAAATACAACAGTGACAAATACTCAAGTACTTGAACACCGTACGTTACATGACGTAAGTACAAAGGGTGCAGGCGTCCAAGTTGTCAAACGAGAAGTTTTTATCGGCGGCCTGTCGCCGTTGAATAGAAATGAGCGTTGAATAATGCATGCGTGCCCCCCTCTACCGCGCGCCTTCCCTCCACAAACTGATTTGTTGCAACCAATACTACAACCACGATCGTAACACAGGCGATGTTAGGACTATGGCAGTCAAATTCTATGATAATATGGCAGTAAAATTCGATGATAATTGTCGACAATTATTTTCATCAAATTTGATTTTTTCTCATTATGTACCTTTAATTGTCTGTTAAAGTCTAAAATGGTAGGAAATTTAAACAAATCTTTCTCTCTGTCTTTGCCTTTGCTCGGTGTAGCTGATGCAATTTGGTCCATATTTCTCTTTAACCTCTTTATAGGATATGACATGCATTTTAATTTATTGGGCTAAAGTCCCTTGTCTGTGTATATCAGAGGAAGCTTGAAAGTTGCACCAGTGAATGATAAGTTGAAAGGGAAAATAGATTGGTTTGGTATGGGCATGTCATGAGAAGGGATGGATGGATATAGAGGTTGATATGTTTATGAAAGGTGTTAGCACTGAGACGAATAATGATAGAAGAGAATGGCAGAGGAAAATATGTTGGGCCGACTCCACCTAGTGTGGGATAAGAATAAAAAGAAGAAGAAAACGCCCTATCTTATTAGGAGAAACAAATCCACGCTTCTTTGTCTTTCCAAAATCTACCATGCTTAATAACGTGCCCTTTACTAAACTAAGACTAGGTCATGAGAGGAGGGAATCTCGTGCTAAGCTGCTAGCATTACAGCTCGCGGTGTCGAAACGAAAAAGCAGAGGATATCAGATACAATCCCACACAACCATTATATAATCAGATAAAGTCGACATACGATTCCGATCTTATGTGGTCTGTGGGAAATAATAAAAGTATTGCTTTTACCTACGTAGTCTAAAGAACAATGATATAATAGGACGCCATGATAGCGCGACAAACGATATGTAAACATTGCTTGAGTGACTCACGGCACATGCTTATAGCCGGTTGCGTAAAACATGAATAGTACGTAAAGTTAGCGGTATGATAATTACAATAAACATAAATAAATGATTCCATGTGAATAATTATTATCGTATCTATAGGTTTGACAACAATTGAGTTCACTTTTTATAATAAAATCTCCAGTGGCATAACAATGTACGGAAATAAAATTCATAAAATAATAAAATTTAAATTTAAGAATCACATCTTTGACTTTTTTTCCCTTTCTTTTTGTGTAAGACACAGTTCAAAGTGCATGTGTCGTTACCGCGAGAATTTTTAAAAAGGAAAAATATCCGCGAGCCTCTGTAATATCATCGGCATCTGTTAAGCCCTTAATGATTTTAAATACATATACCTACTCGAAATGCAGAAAAACAAATTATCTTCATACTTATTATTACAAAAATATTGAGGGCTGTACCGGACAAACAAACAATATGGCAATTTTCCTAGCAAACTATTCTGATAAAACTTCTGCGAAATATCTATATGTAGACATTGTTATTCGTATGTCAGGTTTGTTCGTAGACATTTCATCAAACGGGCATTCGTGCTCGTGCGCAACGCTTGCCGTTCCTCCTGCACGGCAAGTATGCTTACACGGAAATAACGGTTCGATGGGCGGAGCGAGCATTTATAAATTGACATAAAACATGACGTCGTGAAAACATTGCGCTCCAGACATGAGACAGGTGTTAACTATTCAGTTAAACCCCCTTCAAGACAAGTAATGTACAGGGTAACCTTGACATTGTACTATGACAAGTAAAATCGCTTGCATGTTCGTGTCGCGTTTTATTGTTCCATTTAAAAACGTGTATTTTTGTCAGAAAGTAAAAAATATATGACCAACTTTGAAACAAGGCAACACTGATGCGATTCCTTTGCAGGAAAACGTATATAAATTATTTACCAGTTCACAGGAACTCCGACACAATAAATAAATAATAGCGTTGCACTGGATCTTTTATGGTTATTATGAAATTAGTATTTCATAATAGACAAATACCACTTATACTTTAGAAAAACATGGAAACTTGTTTTAAAAACACTAGGCATTCTGTGTCATGTCATGACTAACATGATTATTACCTCATTATGCTCACACAGGAACAGTATCAGAATGTATACTATGTATTAGATAAACTGAAATAGAAATTGTAGAAAATGATAACAAATACGATTGAGATTTTTTATTTCATTTATTAATACGACGTAATAGTGCGATGTTACTTTAGACACTATCTATTAATAAATATGTCTCAGTCAGCAATGATATTATATGTTTATATAAGGTAGATGTCCCACAAGCGCGTGGAAACTGAGGCGGCAAAATTAAGACAATTGTCGTAACTTTGATTACGACGCGTATTTCTAGCGCAAGTCTAAACATATAGCTATCCTTTTCTATATTATTTGTACCGTTTATGTCGTAACGGAACAAAATCTGAGCACCGCGCAGTATTAGAATATACGTCATCTTTAGTAAAACATCATTGTCAGTCAGCCTATTTTTCTATTGACTTGATATGTTGGTATTAAAACTGACGTGGTTTTGACACATTCACGTCTAGCTATAGGCGACAGCGAGCGCGTCCGCGAGCGCCCCGTATTATTTTTTATTTTCAAGTAATGCGTCTTATCTTTTACTTGCATTCTGCTACAATCTGACGAGTAGAGTTGTGCGTTCGTGATGTCATAAATGAGTGTCGACTAGAAATCTGTGCTCGGGGTGACCATAGTGTGTGCCGAATCGAAACTCATTCATGACATCGGGCAACATTACTCGTTATAGTATTTTGTTTCGTGTAAATTTCAATGTATTTGTGTAATACATGGACCTTCCTTTCGGAGAGAAATATGGACAGTTTAATAAATTGATCAGTACGGGGTTAGCAGATAGGCCAAATTGGTCTTCCGACAACGACTGGTGTAACGAATATTGTAGTTAGAACCGAGGCCCATGTCTGCAATAGCACATGAAGGGTAGGCAGCGCTTAGTTATAAATGTCACTAATGATTAATAATTAATTAATAATAATTAATCACCCAAGTTACCCAAATAATTATAGTTGCAAGACCTCTTTTACCAAACATTTGAACGTAAGTTCCGCCTAGCATGTTGTTAATGCAATAAACCATTAAACTCTTTTACCAAGTATCGCTAGTAGTTTGGCTAATATCTATATAATTATAACATTATAGAGAAAATAGATCTTATCTATTTCTTAGCTGCCGGGTGCGAATGCCTTCTCGGATACACATTATATACGAGTATATAAGATGCACGTGGTATTGAAAAAAAAACGTACTCCAAAACATTATGCTTTATTCATTCAATACATTCTTGAACATTTTTGGAGTATATATGCTGTAATATTTATAGAATGCCTTAGAACTGTTACCGAAGATTCAGTCGGTCCTCTGCAAAAGAGACTTAGCATTGATCATATGCCTGACCAGATAATGACTACAGCCCAAACCTTCGCGAAGACGAACCAATACTTGTAAAATGTAGAGGGAAAAACAGGGGGTTCTTTGTCAAGATTTCTTAATGTCTATGTTTATGGAACGAGTTATGTATCCTATTCGCGATTTTTTTTTTTTTTTTTTTTTTTAAAGATTATAAGCTTGCGTTTGACCACTGTCAAATCAATTATGTATCCTATTCGGTTTCATCGCAAAGCAATCAATGAAATTCGTTGAAAGGGTTATATAAATGTTCCCATGGCAAGTAGTTGACAAGAGAAATATTAAAAACGTTAATCAGACCCTGATATAATATAACACAAGCAGATCTATGCGATTTTAACCAATCAACTTTACGCATTAAATTTACAAATATGCTTATTTCTAAAAAAAGTTACAGATATATATTATGTGGTACACATGACATATATATAATTTTAATTTATAAACTAATACCCGTGCCAGAGCGCCGTTCAACTATGTTTAATTGGAACTGAAACGTACATAAAGTTAAAATTTATGTACAACAATAAAACTGACGTAAACACTGCGTAACTTTCAAGTTGATTGCCTTCGGATATGAGATATAAAAACTGAGAAATAGACTACTACATTAATAGAATTTGTTACTAAAAAAATATTCAAGCAAATGAACTTTTATCTTTGGCGCGCCCCTGGTGGACAGAGTTCTAGCCAGCAGCCCCACGAATCAGAGCTCTTCGATAGCTAATCAAATTTGGTGGTTTGGTGGATTTAGTGGATAATTCTCGTATTACAGACTTTTTATTTAATTATTTAAATCATTCGTAAGAGAATTTTGTTCATGAAGTATAGATTAGAATAGTAGAACATTAGAATATGTGCATATTAAAAAGTAAAGTAAAATCGAAAATCGATAGTTTTCATACAACAATATTGAATCAAATCGAATTAATTCGGTTAGTCGTCGATCGTTCGGAATCAAGGGGTTGCTCTAACACCATCCTGGAGATGATTGCAGTCAAACTAGACACCGGCATTGGTGCGATACACATATCATAGTACCAGTACCGGAGTGAAGATAATAAGAAGAATAAACGTATTAGGTTAACATCGAATTGGACTACATTGTATTATTATTGAAACAGAATTCGCTCAAAGGTATTGAGAGAACGGATCTATTACAATGCCACGGTGAGAAAGCTTGCCTTTGGTCGTGTACGATACGGGTGCGCGGGCGCCGCCGGTACAATGATCACGTTTGCGACACAAAACTGTCGACTTCAATACTTGCATATCTATCAATAAAAGGTCACCAACTAATAGCACAAATTCTTTAAAATGTCAAAGCTATTCTTATTAAATAAGATTAGATATAATTATCCCCAACTACTAGCTTCCTAATTCTAACTTTTAAATGGCTTCCGAAGATTCCTATTTAACAAAAAAAAAGATCTCGATAGATTTAGTGTTTAATTCATATGCCTCATACTAATTTCAACTTTACCACACCTGCATTTATAAATCTGTCTTATTTTACAGCAATTTAGTTAGTTTGATTGAACAACAGAATTACTACCAATAATATCAATTTAAAGTTTAAGGACATAAAGCAATAGCGAAACGGGTTACTCATTTCTACCTATCACCTAAATCACTCAAGAGTGACGAAAGATTTTTAAAGAAATCGTAGCTACGTGGACATTGTCTAAAAGCATTGTTGCTTATTGTAAAAACGAAAAAAAATATCTTCTTTTAACAACCGAGACCTGATAAGAAATAATTAAACAAGCTGGAAATTAGATAAAACCGTAAAATTGTATAGCGGAAAGAATGAAACGTTTGAGAGCACCTCTGTACACAAAAACAGGTAAAGCGAAAGGATCTGTTTTGAAAATAAAAGACCCACAGGCTGCTGTTCAAGAAAACGCGACAGCTAGCGACGACGCGACGCTGTCGCGGTGAAAGGTAAACAACCACTAACACTATGGGATATAACAATGAAGCCTTAATGAACTGCCTGTTTCGAATTCTACAAAGTTAACTTTTGCGCAATAGCATTGTTTAGAAGCAAGAATTTACTCTCTTGGTTTCTATTGCCAATGCAACGCATTTGTTACTGCATTATTTACATAATTGGTTATAATTTAGCGACTAACTGCGGGTCGTGTAATGCCGGATCCATTTGCATCACGACGCTCCGTAGCAGTAGTACAGATTATCAAGGTAAAAGAAAAAGTTGAAGTAATCTAGCGTGAATATATAGAGGCAAGCTCACACAATAAGCTCGACCCACGCGCGATGAATCATGCGCTCGCTCGCGCAGCCGTACTGCCGCTTGCTACAACACAGCACACAACGAGAACAGCAAAAACATTGCCTACTTTTGAATAAGTTTCCTTTCTCTTTCTACACCTTCGAGCGTGCTCCGTGTTCGGCGCCAACCATTTAACATATCGATAAACAACGAACTCTACCTGTGTGTGGCTAACTAATTTGACTTTGACCATGGTTCAAGTCAATGTCATACAAACAAAACTAGTCAATTATGTTATATCATTGATAGATTTAGAGAATCGATTTCGATTGTTACGCACGCTTGTTTCTGTTTAAAAACCGGGCGTCACTTTGAAGCAGACTGTTGTTTCTAAAGAGCGCTATAAATCAGAATTATGATGAGCAAATCTAGAGAAGTTTTGATTCCAAACTGGTACTCAGAACATGGGATGTTTACACGAGAAGGCGCCAAATGGCACATAAACGTTAAGCTGCTGTAAATTATTCACTTAATCTCGATGTCATGATGACAGATAAAACGTTCTTTCACCTGGGAGACGGTTCAAGACTCACAAATTAAATTAAAATCATCACATGCAATGTTATTAATTTAATAACATCTGTTAGAATCCTTAACGACGAAGGTTGTTAATTCATGTACACGTTGTATATTTAGAAGTATTAATTACACATCATTTAGAAGTTTAAAATACCCAGTTATCTGTTTACTTGGTAAACTAATGCGTTGTATATACACCTATTAATGTTATTCAGTTCATTACCTTTATCAATACTTATATGACTGCAAAAACTTTGTTTACTTAGGTATGATTCTTTACCAGAATTATGATTAGGTAATTTATTATGGCTGTAGTTTCGGTTCGGAACAGTTAAATGAAACAATAACAGTTTGCTAAATGTAAAGTAGCATCACTATGCCGGTGAATTACGTATTTTATTCTTCATTAAACATTCACAAGATCAGACATAAACTTTGGTATCTAGTGATTTCGAAATATTTCGAACCAACGACGGCCGGGCAACTATTTTTTGTCAGAAATCTATTTACTTATTAGTTTGGACATTAATTTATTGTCGCATTACCGTCCAGTCATTGCAGTCAAAGCGTGACGAAGTTGAACGAGTGGCCATGAAGTGCGTAGAACGGCGAGTCGGTGATACGTAGAAACGGTGACTCATAGAGAGAGACCAAATATATGCACAACCGTTTACAAGATAAGGACACGAAATGTCAGAAAACAGGTTTGAGATTTCGAGTTTCGATCCAATATTCTCCAGTCTGTGCCCAGTCAAGCCGACTTCGCTTGAGTGGAGCTCGATACACGAAGAAGCTGTAGAACACTGACTTTTTACTTCACTATCACTTTGGAGTAGGTTATATCGACACCAATATTTTTTCTTTCTCCAATGAGGAATGAACTGACGGTCGCCGTGGCGCAGTGGTTAGTGTCATTGACATGACTTCTGTGTCTCCGGGACCCTGGGTTCGAATTCCTGCAGGGGCAAACATTTGTGCGATGAGTGTAGATGTTTGTCCCGGGTCTTGGATGTTTGTGTGCTGTGATTGTGTGTGTCCATGCCTCCCACGATACAGGGAATCCTAGTGCGGGGGTCTGAGTGTGAACAAAAAAAAAATGACTGTCCCTCGTTTTAAGAAATTGGCTTACTTCCTGCATTTATAATAGTTACATCATTGTTTTTGTCAATAAGCAAATTTTGTTGTTTATCTTATCAGGTAAAGGCTACCTACTGAACACTTTCTTTATCAAACCGTGGTCTCTGACGGATGATGTCACCGGTGCTTCGGTTTCCTTATCTCGTCGACGATAAAACGCTAGTTAAGAATGTTCTAGAGAGACAGGCATTGGTTGGCCAATGAAATACGAGTTCTGCCTATTGTTTTATCATTCTTGATTTATCTTAACTCTCTGTTGCACTTCATTTGTTTTGATCTTTAATCTACGTGTCAAATTAAGGTTTGTTTATTCCGATGTATTTATTACATATAACTCGTTTTTTCTAATCAACATCATAGAAATATCTAAGCTTAAGGTAAGCCTAATAGCAGCTATTAAGTAGTTATCTAGAATTCGGCCCTTCGGCCCGGATTTCCCAAATGACATATTATTCTGGAACACAAAAAGTTACGCCTTTGCCTCTGCCTAATTCATAAGAATTAGGCAGAGACAACACTTTCTACGATCCTGAGGGACCTCTCTTCCTTCATACGCTCATCAAACTTTTCATACACGAGTGTCGGCTTAGGGTACTATTATAATTATAAAAAATGAAGTGTTACTTATATGTCTTAAAAAGAAAAGTTTATAAATATGAGAACTGTCGGATTTACTTTCGGACGAGCGACCTCTCTCTTCCCCATCTAAATTAATTGTAACAAAAAGAAATTGTTATTGATTTCAATAGCTTGAGTATGGTGTATTTTTTTTTGCATGTTTTTATTTGTTTTGTAAAATATTGACTTTAAATAACCACAGTGTCAGCTCGAAAATTGACTGGCAATATACTTGCAACTTTAAAGTGATATAAAGAACTAAAAACATAAGACGTAGATACACAGAAGCCTTGTAAACGATGTGTAGATTATATGAAAAAACAACCGATATAGGACAATATTCAAAGGTAAAAAAAGGTTTTTCTTTTTGTATGGACAAGTACCTAAAGAATTCTCTTAATTATAGTATACATAATTGTATGTCAAACGCTCGATTGCCGCGAGTGCTCAAACGATGCAACGATATCTGAAGAAAGTATCCGTGTTGCGTTTACGCAGATTACAGGAATTTTCCGTCTCGGTGGAAACGATCGCGTCTTGGTGAATCATTACATGTTTTTGCACGCCGCCCGTGGAGAAAACTCGCGATTCTTACATGTTCATAAAATTAAACATCAAAGTCTAATGTAGGTATATTGGCATTTTCAATTTTCCCAACCTTGTTGTTTACGCGTGTCACGCATACTAACGTTTTCTATTCTCGTGTTCTGCTCTGTTATAAATATCATACGGCATTTTGTGGACTTTGATTTACCTATAATTTATTCTGTAACCTTGTAATATTCCTTTGTATTGTGTTTGGTAAAAATTGTGATTAACACTTACAATATTAGCAGACACTGGTTTTAATTATGGACATGACAATTTCAATACTAAAATTAAATCAGTCAGTAGTAAAATTAAATCGGATTCGAAATTGAGACCTTAAATCACCTGAGGTAAATACATATGCCTAAAAAAGGGTTTATCTAAGTACTAAGATAAACCCTTTCTTAGGCATATATATTTCTTAGACCGAGATTAAAGTAAAAAATATTTGATATGATTGATAAAATTTATTTGATTGAAGTTTATACGAGTCGCCGAATTTGTAATAGTTCTGAGAGTGGCTTCTAACTGTAAATATGTAAAGGTGCCATTTACATATATTGGCTGTATAATAATAAGATATTCTTTACAATAAGAGGATAACCTAAAATTCAAGAAAACGCATAATTATGTCATTTTGTTTTAAATGACCGAGTAGACGAACAAATGTCAGCTCACCGTCAAACAATATAATAAACCATTCCTTTCAACAAAACAAATCAAAAGGGCAAACAAAAAAAATCTAGAATATATAGTATCTAATCGTGTCAATCAACACAACGTCGAATCACAAAAATAATATACTTTCAAATCACAAGCATTAAGCCCCAACAATACAAAGACATTGAAATGGGATATTTTCAACTGTCTCGAGGATCGCCGCCAAATATAGAATAAATTGCTAATTGATAAAATATTGTGTGCCAAACTTACGCATGGCGATACCGTTAAGAAAATGCGTTTGATCCTTTTTTATAGTTTAAAAAAACCCATCCAAGTTGACATATTATATTAATGTATTCAATAAAGTTATTAATTAATTCAAAAACACTTGCTGTAAAAGTTGAAACTAAGCATACAAGGTATGTCATTTACATTTTATTTTATTTTTGCCTAGTTTAACCTAAATGACTACAATATTTTTTTTATTTTTTTTAATCACACTCAGACCCCCGCACTAGGATTCCCTGTATCGCGGGAGGCATGGACACACACAATAACAGCAATTGAAGGTGTATCAATCTTTAAGTAAACAGAGCTGGTTTATTTATCTGAGGTAACAATAGACACGAGATAAGACCCGGCTAGGACCAACTATTTTGACATGAAATGGAAAAATATGTTTTACTGCAGAAATAATTACGTATGCTGACGATACAGTTATACTTTTCCATGGAAAAACCTGGGATCAAGTGTATTGCCTTGCTGAGAAAGGCCTTTCACATGTTGCAACCCTGCTGGAAAATAACCTTTTAACATTAAACGTTAAGAAAACGAAATACCTAACATTTTCTAAGACTTGCATCGGTCGTCCTCCCTCTGATATAGAACTTAAAATTCACTCCTGTTCCGAAGCCATTAGCTCAAGCCATAACTATAAATGTTCTTGTGATCATATTCAACGCACAAACGCAACGAAATACCTAGGCGTCACGATAGATGAAAATCTTTCGTACAAAAATCACATAATTGAGTTATCGGGTCGAGTGCGGAAACTCATTTATGTTATGAAGATCCTCAGAGACTGTACCTCTCCTGACTTGCTGCGTCATGTATACTTAACTTTATGCCAATCAATTTTACAATACTGTGTTTCAATTTGGGGTTGCACAGGGAAAACCACTTTTATTTCTATTGAAAGAGCACAGAGGGCCCTTATTAAAGTTACACTAAAAAAACCATTTCAGTATTCCACCGATAGTATTTACGAGGAATTTAAAGTGCTGCGGGTGCGTCAATTATATATTTTGAGTGCTACACTAAAGGCCCATCAAAGTCTTTTAAGTCGAGCTGATTATGACGATTTGATGGCAAGACGAGTTTTTCGTCTCCCCCTGCCTCAAGCATCCTCCTTCCTAACTAGAAGAGGTCCTTCATTTTCTCACTTCAATACGTACAATAAAGTTTATAAGCTATGTAATATTAAGAATTGCACAGTGTCATCGTGCAAAAAGGCAGTCAAAGATCTTCTTCTAAAACTATCATACAATGAAACCGAAGACTTAGTCTAAATTATAAAATAAAATCAGCCCTTAATATAAAAACACACACGAGCACCCTTACACCTCACACACACACACAAACACACTCACACACACAAACACATACACACTCACACCCTTACACTTTACACACACGCTCACATACACATACCCTCACTTACACATACACAGACTAATCATAAACGTATACTCAACTACATATTCATGGAAAGTTGGATACCCTACAAATCCTTATGCTTTTATTGTTTGTTATTAAACAGATACTTATAATATAATAAATATAATATTACGATTAATTTTAGTGCCATGATTTACTTTTACTCAACAAACTAACTCATTTTAATTCAATTCAAATCAATATTCTTATTGTATTTTGTCTAGTACTTAATTAATTCATGTCCACAATTTTAACTAGTAGCTTGTATTGCACCAACAAAGGCTTAGTTTAATTTTATAAAAAGAAAAGCCGCATCAAGAGTTCTAAGACACAAGCCTTCGCTTAGTTTGGAACTCGCTGGACACCACTGTATCAACATATAAAAACTGTTTTTCCGTGATTAAGAAATGTGTATTAGATTAGTTGTATATATTGTTTATTGGAATAAATTATTATTATTATTATTATTATTATTATTATTATTAACTTTACTGCATTAAAACCACAAAGACGGCGAGCAGTCAAATGCGTTCTCTCATAGGGCGGATTTTAACTATCTTCATTATCTGATAAACTTGCCACCAGGAAAATTATAATGAAGGTCATATAAAAACAGAGAAATATTATTCAGGTCAATGAATTATTAATGAGCTATATAATTCAGTAACAGCTTTATTTTAATAAGCTATTATCCATGTGGAGCTACAGTGTTATCGGGGCTTTACAATCGTAGGCTACTGTTAGCGCTGGCAACCGGTTTCTCCGGTCTTACTACTGAATCGACTCAAATCACTACTCAGACGGGCCACAGTAGAACCTTCATTGGCTTTTACTAGTTATTGGATAGCGCGCTGGAAATTAGAATAACGTTATAATAACATTCGAAAAGTAATGATTCTCCAATCTAATCTTTTTTAACAGTTGTTTCCTTATTAATTTGATAAAAAAACTGATTTATATTGATAGGGATTTTTTTTGCTACAGGTTAACATAGTTGGTTTTCCTGTAGCAGCCAGTAATATCATTGAATACAACTGTCTGTTCTGTACTTCATAAGACAATATGTCAATTTTGAAGTGAATAGGCCAATCAGAGCATGTGGAATTTGGATACCAACATAATACGATTGAAGATGCACTGTAAACCTAAATTAACTCTCGAAAATCGAACAATGACAGCTATCGGAAGACTATTTCAATAATGTAGATGATCCAAGAATCTGTTTTCAGAGATCACGCTCATTTCTAGACCTAGACCCTCGGGAGTCCGAACGTTAACTTTTTTTTGTTTTTAACATTCACACAAGGTCTTCAGGTCCCAAATTAGGCAGAGCCTGTACTATGGCAACCTGATGACTGATATATATATATACTTATATACACATCCAGACACAGGTCAAACAGACATGTTCATACATACAAATGTTTGACCTGTCCGGGAATCGAACCCGGGACCAACAAATCATTGCTTGCTTGTCGCATTATTGCCTGATGAGACTGCCAAGTCCGAGCCGGGCATTAAAAGATCCACGCAGTGTCGTTTGCCCTTTTATTTTGACACGCATCCAAATCATTGTGTTTTAGTTTTATATCTTTCCTATTGGTACACTTCCATCGAAAAGTAGTTATAGACGAAGAACGGTATTTTTCCCACAAATTTGAGTGGTTTCAACAAATACATCGTGCCATTCTAAAAGTTAATATTTCATCGCGATCTTTTACGAACATAAATACACACTAGTGAATTTATCCACTTAAAACCGCGTTTGGAGTGTTAAAGTGCGTATTTATTAAAACAACACTATCTAAGTGTGAATCGCTTAATACATAATAAATAAATATAATGAATATGTAACGAGAATAATTAGTAAATCATAAGGTCAAGGAAATAAAATTAATTATCAATAAAATGTCTAGAATTTGAAAAGAAGTGCAGTTCAATAGGTATACATTGCAGTACATGTCTTATAATTATATAGAGTCAATAAAACGCATGAATGATTTGCTTTGTTCCAGAAATCTTACTTTGTAGAGACTAATTTGTTTCATCTTCTTCAAGATTATCTACACTAAGTACCATTTTTTTCCAATAGTTATAGGTACAGGATCAATGTCAGTAGTTGTCAATGTAACTATATTTTGTTGCCTATTTGTATGAATGTCGTTATGTTCATCCAATTAAAAAGGTATTAATATAATTACACTAGCATTATACAATCATTGGCAACAACCACCGAACCTCCCATCAGACACTGAAATTATCGCGTGCGTTGGTGCCAATAGCGGGTTGATTGACGGATGATCTGATGCCGACGGGCGTTCGTCCATCCGTGATACATCGCAGCCAGATTTGGATCGACAGCCATAACAACATAACGACCCAAACCTCAAACCTAAAGCAATCACAACAAAGCGAAAGCGCTTCAAAATCTCGACTTCCTGCGCAGCCTAAATTATCCGAAAGCGTAAAAGTATCGGCCACTGTAAATTACCATGTGGCGTGCTGAAAATTGGCGAGCAACTAAGACTCGGTAATCGTCTTCGAAATTTAGCGCTCCAGGGTGAGCACCTGCGGGTGCAGAGATTCATTCATGAGAAGAGGCCGAGAATCGAGTCGAGAATAACCCGAGCCTGATAATAACAGTTGGCTTTTCTTGGAAACAGTACGGCGCGGAGGCTTCGACGGAGTGAATGTCTGCATCTCGCTCGCGCTATGGGTGAGTGAGGGAGAGCACGTGGGCGGGGCGAGTCATGTTATGTCACGCGAGTTATGGAGGCGTCTGAAGCGAACAGCGCGACCAGCACAGTGCACTCGCTGCATCCGACACACTTCCCGACTTTTCGTTACTTAAACTCATTAATGGACTCGGGGTCAGCAGTGTCAGAGATGCTTCATTCACCTGTGATTTCTTTTTATTATATTGCATATTGGCAATGAATTAATATTTATTTTACAAATACATTGCAAATTGCAAATATATTACAAATTAAGTCACTTTCATTAATTATAACTGGTTTATGTTATTCGTATGTAGGTAGAGGTACCTACTTAAATTACATATCTTTAATATATTTCTTATCATACTTAATCATACTATCTATAAAATGGCAAGATTATTTTCTTCTTTTCGCGTTGTCTCTCGTGAAAATTAAGTAATTTCACATAAACTGTTGATTTTCTATAATTTTCATATCAAATTTCACGCAAATGTAATTTTCTAGCCGTTATAGTGCCAAAAACATAGACCAACATTACACGCATATGTACTAATATAATACTGGTGTAACACATCCGTGTTTATAATATTACTAGTAATATCCCGCGGTTACACTCGCAGCTTTCCCGCTACCCCTATCCTTTAACGAGAACCGTACATTTTCCAGACTAAAATAATTGATCTCTGTGCTAAACTTCATCAAAAATTTCGTATTCATAACAGTAAGTAATATTGATAGGTAACGTGATTATCATTCATAATAAATGTCGTTGCTTCAACAGATGGGTTCAAGAAACCTGTATTTGGAAGTTTCTTGAATATATATATATATATTTTTAAATTTATTTTGAAGGGAGTACAAGCAGTATACACAATATAAATTAGTAATTAACTTACACTAAAAAACTTATTTGTAATTGTGATACCCACAACGTAATCCAAAAATTACCAATTACATATTAAATAACAGATATGTACAAATTTAAGCTGATAGATCCGATTGATGATTCAGCTTAATAAAACCTATTAATTGTTTTCCTTTATTATTCACATATGAGAGCACTCTACTAAGAATACACCTGATTAGAATATAAACGCACGACTCAGCCGCACATGGCACGCCGCTGTCAATTTTATTGCTTTCGATAACCGATGGTTAGGCGACGTTTATAAATCATACTTTTATGGTTATTCTCTGCGATAAACCCAACATTTCTAACGTTTGATGCAAACGAGCCCACATATGCCGCAGATTTTGCATAGTCAGTAAGTCAGTCAGTTATGCCTCCAGAGACCGATTTGATATCCTGCTTTGTGATTTGCATCCACGCCGAGGGTCGCAGTCAGTATCATTTTATAACATATATCAGCGTAAATCCTTTATAAACTTTGAGTATACTGATTGGTCGTAGGAAAATAATAATTCATAACTTTATTTCATATTTTATGCATCGGTCGGGTTCTTACACATGCTCAGATAATGGCGGGAAATTTTGTCAGAGAATATTTGCATTAATTTAATTTAATTTTCAAAAATGAGTTCTTATTCGTATATGAATGTACAATACTCTTATTCAACTGAACTAAACTTAAGCCGGCGGACGTATCACACTAATATTATAAAGTCGAAAGTTTGTCTGTCGTTTGAATATTTCAAACTCTTTTACGTTGAAACGGGCGAACGGATTTGCATGAAATTTAGAATGAAGATAGCTTCTACCATGGGATAATACATAGGCTAGTTTTTATCCTAGAAAAGAGAGTTCCCGTGGGATTATTGATGCAGCAGAAAAACCGTAGTGCACGCGGATGAAACCGCGGGCGCAGCTAGTTGTTAATAAATCGATCGGGAGTTAATCGCGTGAAAAGTATTTATTAAATTATTTCTGACTGAATTCCGAAATGTTTCGTAGTATTAAGAGCATACATCGCGAAACGCTTCGATCACAATCTCGCAAGCAACTAATCCGCACATTGCGCCTGGCTCCACCGCCGGTCTACTAGTTTATTAGTCAAATAGGCACAACTAGCCCCTACTTAGTGCCGACAGTTATTAGCACTAAAGACTCAATTAACAAATGTACACTTAATTAAACAGTGAAAGTGTTACTTGTTCAATTAGTTAACTGGCTTTTACAAAGCGTCTGCGTCAGTCAGTTTAAAGCGTTACGCATTGTATTTGAACTCTTTATTTTGTCTGCCGAAATTGGAAGCCGAGAGGCGTGTGTGTAAAATTGAATGAGGTCTACAATGACTACATACACATTTCTTTAGGAAAACAAGTGCAATTTTCTTTCATATATCTCATATACAAAATTCACGTGTCACAGTGTTACTTTTCCGAAATGGCTTGCCTGATTTTTTATGTATTTGGTATGTCTGAGAATAGGTAAAGTATTTTTACCCTCCTATCCCCCCACCTATGTTTTATCGCGATTTTAACATTTTTGTAGAATAAAATATCCAAATAATTTAACCGTTATTCATTGACCTGAAGTAATTTAAATGAACTGTCGAATCTCCTTACAATTTCGATTATTTATATATATGGCAGGACAACGTTTGCCATATCAGCTAGTTCTCCTATAATAAAGCTATATTTTTTTAATATTTAGGTTGTGTTTAAGAATTTGATCAATAGTAACTTACACGTTTTTTTTTTTTTTTTTTTTATTGGGAATAGGCAAGCGTTTGACCACTATCTCACCTGATGTTAAGTGATGATGCCGTCTACGGTGGAGCACGCCTGCCTAGAAGATACCTATTCACTCGTGACTTAATGTGCTAGGCATATTCAGATTATAATATTTCACGAAATCTTTTGTTTGCTAAACGAAAACAGTTATTTAATAGTTTTACGGTAAAACTACTAAATCTTCTATCAGTTCACGCGTGTATGAAGTAAAAAGTCTATACATAATAAACCTATACCTTTTTCTAGTCTTTTATAAAGTAAAACTTTCTGCAAAACAAATATAAAACAAAATGAATTAAAACTTAAAACGTTTATGTAAGTAAGAAAGACTAATAGCAGTCTGTTAACAAAATTGTTTCGGGAACCGAAGAGGCATTTGTGGTGTATAATTGGCCAATCAATCGAAGCTCCCGGTTCGATACAAACAAACGTGAGCAAATACATACATATAGTGAATGTTCGTTCATCAATTTGCTCACTCATCGGAAAATATCTAATTGCATTTCATTCGAATTGAACTTTATTTTATACTATTAATGTAACATTTTTGTAAAATACAATCATTTCTAGTAATGTTTTAACAAAGCCTGTCTGGATGCGGGCAGCTTCCAACCGGCCTTTGTGGAAATCAATGGGGGAGGCGTATGTCCAGCAGTGGACGTCCTATGGCTGAGATGATGATGATGATGATGAAAGGCGGGCTTATTAAGATTTGTGTAGAGTCTATTGGGTAACACTTATTTATTTATTTTATTTATTTATTATTATGATACGCCAACAGTGTACATATTATATATATCAATATATCATTAACTCTAAGATTATGACAGAAGTCATATGTATTACATTCTGATATAGTACACCTATTAAAGGTACATTAGGTACACTAGTCCCGATATTTATAGAAACATATATTCACATATCAAATGCTTTTGTACCTCTGAGAGCTTCTCTTTCTATTGTCTGTACAGTCGCGATGAAAAGCAGCGAAGCAACTATGTTTATTATTTTTGGTAACCATGGTTACGCGACAGGGATCGCGTTGGCTCAATGATAATCATTGCGTTGGCTATACGCTCTATGTGAATTTCTTTTTCGGCGACTTGGTGTTGTTCTCTACCTGCATACAACTGAATTACTATGTAGGACATGTAGGTCTTGTTTCTTAAATGTTTTTTCACTTACAATTCACTTAAAACCGAGCTGAGTTGCAAATTTAATAAATAATTACTTAAACATTATTTGCATGTTGGAAGAGTTACACTAAGGGAATTCGATAACAGTATTACCTTCACTGGAAGCTCAAGCCTTTGGCGGGGATTGAACTGGCGTCCGTCAGTTTGACAACCGACGCTCCCACCCCTGAGCGATTATCGCTTCACAAGACATTTCAGTGAATGTAAAATTTACTTTACTTTTCAGTTACTTATTTAAATAAATGAAGTTATCGGGCTTTATTAAATATATAATGTTAAATTATATATGTTAATATTATTATAGCGAAACGACAACAACATCAGACGATTTGAAAGATAGATAAACAGACGGACGCGGAGGGAGACTGATATATATACATGCTAATATGTAACGAAGAAGTAAGAAGAATCTTGAGTGAGCCTGTCTCATTATAACCTAAATCACACACACACACGGGCACATTCAAAGATAAGGCTTAGGTAGTAGGAAACCATCGAAACTACGCTAAGATTACATGCAATGAAGGAATCTGTAAACAAATTAGTAGTCAAAGAGCTTCGTTAAAAAATTGAATCGAAGGTGAATTCTATAATAACCCCAAAATCTCCTCCCAGTAACAGAAGGTCAGTCATTAGTTATGGGACGGCATTGAGTTAACAACATAATTAATAGCTTCAAAAGTGAAACAGATGTATCAAAGAACTTATTTACAAGCCCATAAAATGTGTACTTTATTGGTTTCCGTTTGATACAGTTACTGATGGAACTCATCGAGGGACACTACGGCGAAGAAAGCATCTAAAATATAAAAATGTCGTTTCACAGTATTTGTTATCGAAATCCATAGAAACCGCTTGATTTGAATTATATTTTTGTGTATATTTGGTAGATTTCAGAATAGGTGTTTTTCATTCTCCTACCCCCAACCCCCATTTTTATCCCGATTTTAATATTTTTGTATGAATAAATATCCAATTAATATAACCGTCGGTCATTGACGTGAACTGTGTTGTGTGCTGCTGTGTTAAGTGACTGGCGTTTCGATAACTTATATGGCAGAACAATGTTTGCCAGGTCAGCTAATGTGTATCATTTATATATTAGCTTATATTATAAAGTATATAACACGACTACGTGGAAACATGAAAAATATCTTTAAAATATTGTTAGTATTAGTTAGTACACTAATTAGTTCTACAAATTCTACATCATCACTTAACATCAGGTGAGACAGTTGTCAAACGCAAACTTATAATAGTAAAAAAAAAAAAAAAAAAAAAAAAATAGAATCTAGCTTTGAAATGGTAAACAGAGACAACCCTATATAAAGGGACTTTGTGAAGCGATGATAGCTCAGCGTCACCTGTGAATCTGACGGACACTGGTTCGATCCCCAACAACAGCTGAAGCTTCCGGTGAAGCTAACACCGTTATCAAATTCCCAGCAAGGTGATAGGGTACTTTCGAATACCCGCCTGGCAAGCTACCACCCTCAAGTTTGAAAAACTGTCACAAAACACATAGTGTGTTCAGGCAGCAGTCCTTGAGAGCCAGTGAGCATTCTAGATCTAGCGTGATAACATCTCCGACCACATCGTCACTAACCATCAAGTGAGATAGTGGTCAAACGCTAGATCTATACAAAATAAAAAAAGCAATGTCGGGCCTATATGAATCCTATAAGTTTACAAAATTTTTGGACCAGCCGATTTCTGTCCCATTTCTTTAATTGAAATTTCATTTACTTCGTAGCAATACATCTGTAGAATACTTAAAAACATAAAAACCAGCCGTCGTACCCACCCGTGGACCGTTTTCAATAATATTAAATATATTTTTCATAATGCAATAAATATCGTAACTTTTGTGATATTAATTTTAAGTCACGTGTTGATAAAGCGCAATTTCCAACGGTAATTAAATCCTCGGTACTATCATATATGAGAGTACTGAAGATTTAATTACCGTTGCAAATATATATATTTGCATCAAGGATTTTCTTTGTGTATGTTGCTGTTGACAAATTATGTATAATATTAGTTTTCCTAGAACTCATTTGTTTGCTAAATCAGATGTGCGAGGAAAATGTTTACCTATTTTATCACTAAAAATTCTACATTGTTACAAACGTGACGTCACGAGCCGAGTACATCAGGCGATTTCGCAGAAAAGATAATATCGATAAGAATACTTTAAGCAGGTGCTTAATTGCCTATGAGGTATTATCATTCATATGCACTTGTTATAGCGTTACATACGTAGCAGGCAATAAGGCCAAAGTTTGAAAATAAATAAAATAAATTATATTCTATAGTAGTAAGCGATGATCAGTTACAAGAAATAGACTTTAGAGTAACATTAGGTCTAACGGGATAACACTTTCGATCACATCATCATTGACCATATTAGGTCTAACGGGATAACACTTTCGGCCACATCATCATTGACCATCAAGTGAGATAGTGGTATAGTGGTAAAAGATCTATTATCTATTTGAAAAAAGAGTATCAAAAAGTTGTTTCAATTATTTAAAAACTGTTAATTGAGTTTACATAACATTACAAACCGTGATTTTTATTGGTATTATATTATGGTTTCCAGTACCCACCTGAATATACCACCATCAATTTTGAAAAACTACCACTGAACACAAAATGTGTGTTTAGGCAACTGACTTTGAGAGATGGCATAGTTCTAGCATGATTCCATACCTCGGATATATTCGAAGCGATGATAGCTCAGCGGGGGGAGCGTCGCCTGTCATACTGAATGACGCTGGTTCGATCCCCAACAACAGCTTGAGCTTCCGGTGAAGGTAACACCGTTACCAACTACCCAGCATGGTGGTAGGGTAGGTACTTCGAATACCCGCTTGGCTAGCTACAACCCTCAAGTTTGAAAAACTGTCACCAAACACATAGTGTGTTTGGTCAGCAGTCCTTGAGAGCCAGTGAGCATTATAGATCTAGCGTGATAACATCTCCGACCACATCGTCACTGACCATCAAGTGAGATAGTAGGTGGTAGTCAAACGTTAGATATATACAGTATAAAAAAAAGAAAAAAAACACTCGATCACACAGCCAATGACTCTGAAATGAGATGGTGGACAAACTATAATACAAGTAAAATACACACATACTATTATTTCTAGAACCATCGATGTATTACATCAATACAATGTTGAAAAACGTTATATTCGGCTAGCATAGCCCTTAGCGTGGCGAATAACGTACACGCCGTGAAATCAGTTTCTTTTTTACGTTTCAATTTTATATACACCGAGAATAATGCCTATGCATGTGATGGAAACTATTGCAAATAAAAACCTTAATAATACCATATACTTACCTATATATTATATCTTTAAATACACGAAGAAATTGAACAATTATAAATCATTACGTTACGTTATCTAACATTTAGCTCCCTATCAATCATTGATAAATACACGTTTACTTTTTTCGATAAAAACAGATACACAATACAAGCAAGCACTGCTGATGTCTCGTTTCGTGTTCATTGATTGTCGTGTTCAAAATAATAATTAACTCAAAGCTATGATTCACCACTATAATCTGCTGATAGTGTGTAACCCTGTATAGGCTTTCAAATGGAAGTCAATAATATATTGTGCTGTACTTATAATGCAATAATCCTATGGTAATAATAATGGCTGTTAATTACATAATGACGTTTCAGTACTAGTATCTACATGACGTATTAACAAGTGAGCACGTCCATTTACTTTAAAGGCTTTAAATTATCGCATTTCAAGTATCTAAATTCTATGGTAATATTCTTTTCAACTTCTACATAAAGTTGATTAAGAGTCGTCTATACCTTCAGCTATCGGAGGTTATCTGGTAGTTATAACATAAGCAAAGGACTAGATTCCCCAAAGCTACCAACACAAGCGACCTCTGAAATTAAACAAATTACTGTCACTTTCGTTGTATGGATATAATATAATAGTTTAAACTGTGTAAAACAAAAGAATAACGTAAGTTAAGGACCTCAACAACAATTTCAGTAGCTTGTTTGTGGTAAATTACATTTGTGTATTGTAAAAATATTGACGATTATAATTTGAAAAAACAAAATTAATATTTTTGGTTATCTTCTTAAGTTGTGATTGATCAGTAAATTGTCCTATCAGACATCTTTATTTTTAGTAGTTTAATGCTTATTAACCCGGATTCCCACATGATCTAGAAGATTTAGTAAGTGATCAGGCATTACACTTATATTCTCCAATTAGTTGGCTAAATGGAGTGAGAGATGAGACCTACCTCATTAGGCGCATTAAGGTATGACATCGGATAAATTAGCTTAAAATTAATTGCTGCTTTTTGAGCCTAATTAAGGGTCAGGTAGCTGGTATATATGTTACGCACTTAAACTTTGTCAATATTTTAAATAACATAGAAAACATTCTTGCGTGTATAGACCTTGTAAATCACGATGCTACCTCATAAATATAAAGAAAATAATAGGTATGGGCCAATGTAACATTAATCTTTTCATAACAGGTAAATTCAACCTCAAAATCATCATGCATGTTTAAAATACACTTTTACAATTACTTAAGGCTGTTTGCAAGTTGCCCACGGCTGAATTCGCATTCAGTGAAGCTCTTGTTTAGTCAGTTCTCGTCTAGGATATCATTAGGCGCAACAAATTGGTATTCTATCGGAAAACTGTTACTTGGCCGTTGCTAGCGCATTCATGAATGGGCTTGTCTGGGTTTCCTGTCATTGAGAACTTGGTACTTACATTTTGTTAGACCTGATTGACCACGAATCAGGATGGAACTGGGTCACCACTTCTGGTGTTTTACACTGAGATTCTATTAATAGCGTCTTATATTTTAATTATTCTATCAATATGGCACCCGGCAGCTCGACTCTCGTGTGTTGCGAGATAATGCAAAATATTGAATTAGTTTTATCCGTTTTTACGTCTACTTAGCGGTGAAACGTTAAACCATCACTTGATTTTTAATGTCCTGGAATGTTTTGAGAAGTCTATAAGCATGCAACCAGGGATTTTTATACGTATTTTATTTGAGTAAACACGACTAGTCGCGACGGGCGTTGGATACTCACTGGCTTTTTTTCCTTTTTTTTATACTGTATAGATCTAGCGTTTGACCACTATCTCACTTGATGGTAAGTGACGATGTGGTCGAAGATGATATCACGCTAGATCTAGAATGGAAAATTGCGGTACGTTGTACCGCAACTCGTGGCGCAATACCTTGATATAGGTTGTCATCTCTATACATAGTAATACTACCTCAGTGGTGTTTACCGGCTAGATTCTATATAGTTGTCATTAGACGCTTACCAAGGTTGGCGTAGTACCCCGCCGGATGCATCATGAGTGCAGTGTTCAGCGTACAAGTTCCATTTGTCACTTACCTAAAACGAACAAAAACAACTTGATATAAAAGACAAATTAGTCTAATCAGTGAGGGGTTTGATACCATCAATACCATCAACTGCTCAGCCGCTGTAACTTGGCAGTATAGATACAGCCAAGTGTATACGTTAGTTAACGTTAGGTATACCTAACTACCTGCACGTAGAAATCTTGCACTGCAAAATTTGATCGACAGAAAACTTATTGCTAGGGTCTCCATAAAAGGAATTCGCTCGTTGATTCGACTAAAATAACTAAATGAGAAACCAATATAAAGGAGTGTGTGAGTGAAGTTTAGCAGCGGATGGCAATATACGATTCATTTCGAATGTTTCACTTCCCGCGGTACTGCAGCGCGTCTGCAATGTTCGCCGAAGCTCGCGTGCTGGCTCTCGATGCACTGATCAAACATCGCATTGCCAGATTTCGAGCTTCACTCTTTAGATCTGGTAATGCGATCATTTAGGTTTTAGTGTCCCAATGCCACAAGTATTTACAATTCTGTTCGAAATTGCTAATGTGTAAATTAAAATTTGACAATTGTTTATTTAATTATTTTATTATATCTTCATGTAATTTACTTGACAATGTTTTACTTAATTTATTTTTTTGTAATAATTTATAATGGACTGTAGTTGTCTGACAATAAAATGAATTCGAATAGTAATTGAACAATAAATAACGCAGAATATGGTAGTAAAATTTTTAAAATTTCATACTTAGTTTTGTTTTTGTTGTTAATACTTGTATGTTAGTCGTAGCAATTAATATGATAAATACGGTTATACTCATAATACAATTTTGCTAAAGTTCACATTACACAAACAGTGGTAGGAGCTGTTTTGATGGAGGTGATAATGCTGGACACAATAACACAGAAAGACAAGACATTCTATGCAACAATTCATATTGATATTGATGAAGTAGGAACCAATTAATAAAGCTTATTAATTATAATATCAAATTGGGAGACCGCAGAATGTTTTGTTTAGTTATTTGTATATTCTACGGTCATTTCCGGTTCCTTTTCAGTATATGTATATGTAGATTTTTTTTTTAAACTCAAGTTAACACCACATAAGCCGTAGTATCCCCAGTAAAAGGAAAATGTAAGAAAATCACATGCTTCAATGCTCCGCTGCCATGTCATAACATTTTATAGAAACCCTTTATCTATTTTATACTATAGTCACCGTTACGAGATGTCATGTCATGTTTTTGATTAAATATACGAGTTTCATTTATTTTTAGCAGACGATTAAGTAAATTGACGGTTTACGATTTGACGGTCGCCGTGGCGCAGTGGTTAGTGTCAGTGACATGACTTCTGCGTCTCCGGGACCCTGGGTTCGAATCCCGGCAAGGGCAAACATTTGTGCGATGAGTGTAGATATTTGTCCCGGGTCTTGGATGTTTGTGTGCTATGAATGTGTGTGTCCGTGCCTCCCGCGATACAGGGAATCTTAGTGCGAGTGTAAAAAAAATAAAAAACTATATTGGCAGACAAC
This sequence comes from Apeira syringaria, assembly GCA_934044485.1. NCBI lineage: Eukaryota > Metazoa > Arthropoda > Insecta > Lepidoptera > Geometridae > Apeira > Apeira syringaria. The sequence goes on along the minus strand of OW203662.1, from coordinate 16,680,908 downwards.
TGATACAACTAGGTACCTACATTTTAAAATGTACAAAATGTGGGTGTATACAATGTAGTAAAGAGGAGACAGCAAACAAAAAGGCGTTAATTTTATACAAAAGTTAGTTTTTGTAAATTTTAGTTTTATTTCTCGATATAGCTTGCAGATTTAACTTGCCTAACAATAAGTTTACAACTGCATTCTACGTCATGCAACCTGCTAATAATTACAAATTTTATCTACAACCGCACGGATTGGCATTTGTGTGCTGTCGATGTTCGCCGCATAACGGCGACGGTAATCGACATTTCCACTGTATTGCATTATTCTGTGCATTATTTGCGTCCAATGTGCACCGAATATTCAACATGAGGGCCAAAATTCACGTTGCAAGGTCCGCATATTCTGCCCAAGGCATGCAGAGGCGAGCACACGTCGCTGCCACGACTGCTTGCCTCGGAATCTAACCAAATGCCCATCGGTCGATTGTTAGCTAAATAGCAATGGCTTATTTATGAGCTCCTGGTACTAGCAAACAACGGCTACAGGTGAGAGGTTGGAATGCTCAGTTACAATGTCGAATGCACCGTCTAGACTATTTCAAGTATTTTCAAAAAGCATGCAGTAAGTACCTATTTACCTTTCTACACTTAAATTTTAAGAAGCGCGAGATAAATTCTCCGCGTCTGTTCCGCATTTTAAGCTTGCTGTTCCTTAAGATGTCACTAACTGAAAAGTGATAGCATGAATTTCATTGAACTAAATAGCTTGACTACAACTGAATCCTCCATTCTCAGACTAAAAGAAGATTTCGGCGAGGAGTATTACTAATTGCCATCACAAAGACAAATCACACGAAACGATTTACGCTATTTAAGTATAGATAATCCTCATAAATAGCAATTTGCGTCGTGACAAACGATCTACGCTGCGACGTTCAGTTTGGAAATCGCATATAATGCCGCTATTGTTAATTAAGTATACAAGTCTCCGCGTCGCTAAACATACGATTTATTGTCAGCAAACTGGAACGGTGATACATCTAGCGTGAGATTTGTGCGCCAACTCATTCCACGATGAATGCATTGCCCAAAACGCAGAAAAGTAGAGACAAATTATAGTCTCACAGTAAACGAGATGTGTCAAAATCAACAGATTAACTTTCGAGACCTTTAAATTTCACTTCGTTTCAGATAGAACTAGACTGATTCGAGAACCTTAATGAAGTGAAGTGAGTAGGCGTTATCTTTATTAACCGCAGTATGTCAATAAAGCTGGTTTAAAAATTAAAAATCGACATCTCTGTCTCAGCGGCGTATCCGGAGGACCACATCGAGACCGAGATCGAACGGATTGATAACAGCTATCGGACTTTAGATCTGTCGGCCTCTTTTCGGTCGAGAAACACTAAAGCCAGTCTTAGCTTACCGCTTTACTTAACTTATGCTTTTAACGGAAAGTTATCACGATATCAAATCGGGAACGGGCGATTAAGAAACAATAGGACATTATTAAAATTGTAGCGGAGCAAGGCATGCAACGTTCCGTTTCTATGAATTCGGCCGGTAACGACACGCTAGGAACGCAAGTAATGTTACATAGCTAATGTGGGTTTCTTTTTGTTGTTTCGCGGAAAAGGTAGAGTTAGTTACAGGTGTCAGATGAGTACGGAGGCTGTATATCTCTCGACAAGCGGTGGACAGGACAAATAAAACAATGCAACAATGAAATACGCCGGAATGATGCGCGCCTCTTCTAATGAACTGCTCGCCCCGACGCCACCGTTGACCGACACCCATGCATAGGATCGCTTGGTATTAGACTACCATTAGTCCATCTTGCCGCTTATCAATTGTTTTCACTGTTCTTATATTCGAATGTATCAAATCCTACTAACACTGGTTTCATATTATTGGTGTACAATCGTTAGTTAAACTTATCACTACTGTTAACGACACTGTTTTAATTGTCTAAAAGAATGGATACGAATCTTTCTTATGGTTGAAACCTTTTAGGGCATAGAAACTTACACCAGTCATATTAATAAACATGGCGTCTGTATTTCATGGAATAGCATTAAAATTCAGAACCCATAATTTAAGAAGAGGCATTGAAATGGATTTCATCCTTCCAGTATTTTACAACTACTATAATAAAATATGTGTAGTTCTGTAGTTCATCAATCTAGAACCAATTCTAGCACTTAAAAACTACACGGAATCCACTCTGCTTTATTTTTTTATTATTCAGCAACACTAATTTAAAATAAAATATTTATTATATGGTTGAATAGTTGTAATTCAATACAGGTTAAATTCTTACCTTACAGTGTAACGTGGATTAAGTAAATCAAATATATTTAATATTACGAGGTATGTCTGGTTAAGATTTCTTCTATTAGAAATATGTGGGCAACTATACTGCCGATAAATACCTGGTAAAGGAATGTTGGCGTTGATAACAATCAGGATTCTTTGTAATCTCTCATGTATTTTAAATTGACCTCTAGTTTGGTTGGTACCTATAACATTACCGGCAGTGGATTCTTTATATTACAAGAATATTTTGTTTATACTAGGTACGTACCTAGGTATACTAGAGCATGTTAATACAAATGTGATTCATTTCCTAACTCACTATTCTTCCCATTGATGGTAAATATATGAACAGCAAGCGTCTATTTTACATAGATACATTTACTTTTGCAAGAACATTTACTTACAGATATACATTTTCATTGCAAAAATATAATTTAGTACGATGTTTGCACTGTTAATAATAATTAATTATGGCCTGCGACCGAGGTTCTACTCTCGTCCAGAGAGCGGTCTCTCGCTGGATGAAAAAGCATCACTGGCAGCGAGGTATGCGCGGAATGAGAGGGCCCATCCGCCGGCTGCGATTGTTACCAGTTATCACTGAATGTTTTCCACAGGGGCATTCTGTGCCGCTACAAAAAACCGCATAAAGGGCGGGCGCGGCTCGTTTGAGACCTACTCCCCTCTCCCACCTCACAACTGCCCTGTGGGAAAATCGTCGCCAGAAAACTGCCACACAAATAAATTATAAACCCACCACTTCGGCGGAACGCGTGGCAAAAGGAGCCGCTTTGCGAACGCATAAACGCTTTGTTAAAAACTGCAACTATTTACTCGGAACAAAACGAGTAGCCGAAAAAGTTTGTAATTTCAGAGAAGGTAAACGCCCGTCTGCCTTGTTGCCATTATGTTTGTTCTATAGCTCCGAACAAGTTGAAAGCTTCGTGTTGTGTATGCTTTTGGTCGGTCCGTTAAATCCGAGTAAGACACTAATGATGCTTTCACTTCCTGTCTTATTCTGACAAAGCAAACGGTACCCACCTATATCATAAGATGAAAGAGATCAGCGTTTTGTCGTACAAATCGTCTTTGCAATCGAGCTTCGTAAATGTCGCGTGATCTCAGATCAGCAATGGCGGCGTCGCTCGCGTCGGGGAATCATTAGCGAAAACGGAGCATCCCGGAATAGACTGACAGCGGGACGATTGCACCGACGTGATGGATGACAAGAGACGAAAGAGTATTAACGCCATCGCCCTCTCCCATATCCACTCAACGCTAGATGATCAAAAATATTACGTACGTTCTCACCTACTCGTATCTACTGATGATCATTCTACTTATTTAGATACCATACAATGATGTTTCACTAAAGATGACGTATATTCGTACTGCGCGGTGCTCAGATTTTGTTCCTTTACCTACGACATAAACATGCTTACTGCAACAGATAATATGGTACAAATAATATAGAAAAGGATAGCTATATGTTTAGACTTGCGCTTGAAATACGCGTCGCAATGAAAATTACTACAATTGACTTAAATTTGCCGCCACAGTTTCCGCGCGCTTGTGCGACATCTACCTCATATAGACATATAATATCATTGAGTACCATATGTATATAGGTACAGGCAAGTACTTATATACATATGCTCGCCACCGAACCAAATATAAATTGTATGATGCAAAAGCGCAATATTAATTAACGATTGAAAGAAGTTAAAAATGTGAAACAAGTCGAACGGCTAAGTAGCGCGCGTCCAGTGACCACAATGTCGTTCGCATTGAAAACTTGCAGAAAATGCAATGGCGATAAGAAAAAATTCAGGACGTCGAGCACGTATATGTGCAGCATGGCAACGGTGACATTCCATGGCAAATACTCGACATATCGAGACTTAAAGTAACCATTTACCGATTGCAGATACGCGATGGCCGACCGAAGCAATCTGGTCAGATCACCTCGCTCGCATAGTTGTTGCTACACATCATTTTTAACCCAAATAAGTAAGGAATTCTCGTTTTCATGGTGTTTTAATGATCGAGGCGAGCTCGACTCACTTGGATTTAATTAGCCAACCATATTGAAATAGACGATTTCATTGATAATCCAATACAGATAAGAAAATAACTGAGCTTTCAATAGAATACAAAGTTTAAAGACTTGATGACTTCACTATTCATTAGAGATAAGTCGTCATTACAGGAACAAAGTTACTGTTATCCGTTAAGTCCGTCGTGGAATAACAAAAAAGTAGTCCTTTGCGCGATCAGTGTTTGCATCCTTGTCTGGCAAAGATCGTGGGGTAGGAACAAGCAGGATGCTAGTGGGTTTTACAATCTGTCGCCTAATGCGAGTTGGTTTTAATTTATAGAGCGACAGCCGCGCGGGTTCCATGGAGCCGGAGAGCTACATCAATCTTAACTCGGCGGAATGGCCGCTGCGCGGGCGCGGCTATCTAGGCATAGGCTGAGAGCGTTCCGCTCTTAGAATGCAAATTGTCGTAATGAACATTAAAATGTAGTAGTTCTTTTTAATACTTCTTAGCTGCACCCGGTTTACCCGCATGGTCTACGTTTTTCCATTACCTACCGTACAATTTTCCGGAAAAAAAAATAGCGTACACTTTTAATTTCTGAAGCATAATATATTTTACACGGACAGACAGAAACACATGCTAGAAAAGAATAATGGGTTTAGAATAATTGGTTGCTGTGATAAATATTGTACTATTTGTTTGCACTCGTAAGTTTAAGAAGTACGGATAAAACATTGTCTGAGAAACATTGAATTATCGTCATATAAATAAACAATTTACAGAGAATGGACATTAATTTAAAAACAATCATGCACCTACGTATGTATTACGTATACTCGCCTTCTTTGTAGAATTAAATTGTATACTACTTGAAACAAAGAGGTTTAGTTCTATTTATACAGGTTTTGCGCCAAATTTTTCCGCGACTTGGTGACGAAAAAAATTATCGAGGCACGTTTGTGTCAAGCCTAAAAGATGCTTCTAGATAGTTTATTTCCAAATGCTATTATTGACTAAAATGTTGCCTCGTCTGTCGACTAATGAAGCTACACAAAAACTTCTAATTGGCCTCTCGTGTCGTCTCGACAATGTTTCCATTAAGTGACCGGCGCAATTTTCCCACTGAACATTTTTCTCTAAAGTTTGACTGTGACACAGTTTCAGAAAAATAAGAGGGGAAACTTCAGTCATGATTTCATTTAATTTGTGGGTCGACCATGTTCTACTGTGTCAACAAGAGAAAACATTTATGTTGAAAGTAAGTTTTGTGCATCATAAAATATTTCATTAGTTTGAATTACAATCGAGACGGAGGATGGATTCTGTCACCGACTTGGAAACCATGTTTCCGTAGAGTGTACACGAGTGTACAGTGAAGGGACTGGTGTTAAGGATACAGTGAGTACTGTGTGTCTGAGTGTTCCCGATACCATCCCGGAGAACACCAGTGATGAAGAAGACTCACACCAGGATACACCAACGCAGCCAGTAGCACCCTGCCCCTCGCAACAACATAATTGCGCACCCAGCACGCGGCCGCTTGCAGTACTAGGCGGCGCGGTGGTGGCGTCCGCGAGCGCTCGGTACTCTCCTTGAAAAAGACCACCGAATGTGGTCGAAACTATAGTCGGAACCCTCTGCCTTACTACGTGAGTAATTTCAGTGTATTATACATTCATAAAGCATACGATAATGAAGCAATACCAAGTTCGACAAATCAAATAGACTCAAAGAGCGATTGAATGTATAAAGTATGTAACGAAGTTTACAGGCATTACGTAAATAAATCATGAATATAAGTACTCCATTAATTCTAAACTCACACCTATCTTCTGTAGGCTAACTAATAATAAATTCGTACATTCGAAAACCTGTGCAACTTCGAGTTCTAAGAATTATTCTTGGGAACAGATAATACATACTAATGAGTTCGCATCGTGAAAGACTAATCTACCAATAGTTGGCGAGTGTACGCACTAATCGCAATTATATCTACTCGTATATGGACGTAGACGATTGCCTTTCCGTTTGATTCAACAACTACGAAACTAGAGAAATGGTCAGGACAAGCCGACAGACACTCAAAGCGAACACGGAGCAATTTCGAAATAAAACGCACAAATAACAAGTTTAATTAAATCGCCAAGAACGAGCCGGTCCGGCGGACTCTGCTGAACAATTCCAACTAGGTATAACGATAGTTTAACAAGTGAACTCAAAGTGAGCTTCATATCGAATTCTACCTGCAATACGCGTGCACTCAATCGGGAAAATTATTTGTAAACTGCTACCGTGATGTTGTTTTTAAATATTGTGTTGTTTTAATCAAACAGTGTTTTTATTTTTGAACATGGTCATTTGTTTCACTTTTAGAGTGGATTTTATGATAGTTTGTTCAAAGAAAAATACAACCGGTTGCACTCCGGGAGTTACGGCAGAAGTGAAAACTTGAACATGATTGATGATGATGATGATGAAAATTAGCCTATGAGTTATTCCGGGACCTGAAGTATCTACATACCAAATTTCATCCAAATCCGTTCAGCAGTTCTGGCGTGATTGAGTAACAAACATCCATCCATCCATCCAAACTTTCAGATTTATAATATGGGACACATAGAATTAACATGATGACGTTTTTTTGAAACAATGAAATCTTTCCTCTTTATAATACTTATCGGTGTTTTGATAACCGAACTCAATAATACTTTAACAATACGCCTTTTTCAAATAAAACTACCAACTAACGAAAATGTTCCTTATTCGTAAGACAATTAAGTTTAAATTGCAACGGCGGTCCTTACGATCTGACGGTCTGACGCGAGTTTAATATTTTGTCCCCACACAAAAGTTCACAACGCCGCTACAGAACAGTGCTTCTCTTTGCGTATGCATTTAAAAAATATCTATCTATCATTTCATGTATAACAGTCCGAAAATAAATAGACTACCACCCTACGGTTGAATATCATTCGACATTATAAAACAATAAGGTTGATTTTCTGTTGTGACAGTTTCTTGAGTTCAACCTTATCATCAATGTGATTACACAGAAACTTTTGTCAAATCACGTAAACCATCTTCTTTGTTGACTCATCTTAATCAATTTTTAAATATCCCAAATGGTTTAGTGATTTTTTCTCGAATTTCCCATAAGCAATAAGTATGTAGATAGATCGTCGATTTATCGTCAACCAATAACAATAAAGCACATTTAGAATACATTACACAACTGAATGAGTCAGTCAGTCCACAAAACTGTTCTGAAACTGGTTGCTCAGGTTTTGCTGATTTGTAATCGATTCGTACTGTTGGATATAATATAAACAATCGGCTTTTTAATGTCTCTAAAATTTTCCAAGTAATTTATAAAATAGATTTGTTTCATATATCATACTAGCTTCTCCCCGCGGTGTCACCCGCGTGGACCTCAGTTATCCCACGAGAACCATACTTTTTCCGGGTTAAAAAGTAGCTTATATGTCTTTCTCCAAGCTTCCATCCATCTTTATACCAACATTCATCAAAATTGGTTCAGCGGTTTAGGCATGAAGACGTAACAGACAGACATCTGTTCACATCCCAAAGAAACCACCAATATTTCCTGGATAAAAAATATGTGTTACTTATACTTTATAAGTAACACATACACCTACTCGATACATTCTGGAATTCTTTTATTTCTCTCAAGCCATTCAGGCGTACCTAAAAGGTGAGAAACACAGATACACACCACTTTTTTGCATTTATAGTTAATATTGGGGTGATTTTCTACTCATTCTAAACACATACCTAGCTGCTAAATCACGTGTGACCTTTGTGCTCACAAGGTATTGGTTAGCTTCGAACTATTGGTGATAGAGTATATATTTAGGTATGAGTTGCCTAATCCCTGATCATGCCCTCTTTGAAACACCTATGTATGCATATAGGTGTTTCACAGAGGGCATGATACCAAATACAGGTAATATTTATTAATTGGTTCTGAGCTATGCTATTCACGTGGAAAGTGAATCTACTTATATATATCATAACACAAGCGTTGATTCGGTCGGTTACCTAACGTTTCAATAAACTAATAAAAATCTCAGATTAAAATAATCATAGCATGAATAATGTTGCTTACAGCTGCCTCAAACTAAATGCACTTAGTTCAAATAATGAAAAGTTATTATTATTATTACAGTATTAACTATTTCAATGAAGGCAAACATCACGTATTTATTATTAATAATTATGAATGTAAACACTTCTCGAAAGCGTTGCACCGAAGTGCGAACGACACCGTTTTCACAGACATAATCCTCATTTGTCAGTTCTTTGGAGAGCGAAATTAAGATAAATAAGAGGCAAGGAATGGGTCCTTTCGCTCGAATCCCCCAGCCGACTCAGAAGGTCGAATGACGACGGGTATAACTAACAATAATGAACTCTCCAACTTTAGTAATACGGTTTGTTTTATTTAATGTACGTCGGAGTTTCACACAAGAGTAGTCCACAAATAGGAGTCCGAGAATAGAGCGAGGCTACTGGACTGGACACTCGTCGAAATCATATCTCCTGTAAACTCCAGTCGTGATGCGGATTTTTACTCAATTTATGACTCATCACTCACCTAGATGTGTTCCTAACTGTGAGATGTGTGGTTCTAAAATATCCATAGTACATACATAGCTTCATTCTTACGAAAACGTCAAGCGTTCTTTTGTTTACAAACGCTATTGCTGGAACATTTCTCGATAGAGTTTTCATGACAATTCATTTTTTTATGTATTGATACTACATATCCTACCATATGTATTCAAACATATGGGTACTACGTTTTGGATTCAATTAGATTCAGCTTTTCAGTGCTATTTAGACTTGAATGTATCAATAGTGCCACAAGAATATTATAAGCACACACGAGACAAGTTAGTTTCAGGAAATCAATCGTTACCGGCAGCGGACAGGTTAAAGAATATTTAGAGAGTTAAGCGCCTTTTTTAATGTACTTAGTATTATATTGCCACATCTTAGATACATTGTAGACTAGACAGTTAGACCAAACTAGACTAGTTTCATACTAACCAACTCGTTATACATATAGAAGTATAACGAGTTGGTTAGTATGGTTTTGACTTTTCGGAACAAATATGTACTACCAACAATGATATTATATGTTTATATGAGGTAGAAGTCGCACAAGCGCGCGGAAACTGAGGCGGCAAAATTAAGTCAATTGTAGTAATTTTCATTATATCGCGTATTTCAAGCGCAAATCTAAACCTTATAGCTATCATTTTCTATACTATTTGTACCGTATTATCTGTCGCAGTAAGCATGTTTATGTCGTAAAAGAACAAAATCTGAGCACCGCGCAGTATGAATATACGTCATCTTTAGTAAAACATAATTGACTACCAATAACATTTTTTTTAATTACACTTAATGTCAAGTAAATTACAAGGTGTTTAGACTTACTGACCTGAAATTTACAAAAAAAAATTGGTTGTCTGTAAAGTCGGTTTACGGACGATAGATTTACGTGATAACGTCATAATCATTTATGACTTTGACTTTGATTATTTTATGTAATACACAACTCAGGTGGAACGTTACGCGGAACGTTACTATTTTTCATGAGTGTTGCTGGTGTTCATCAATTTATAAAACGTTATCACGTCAAAAATGCTGTTACTGATTTTTCAATCTTTGCGTTTTCATATTAAAATATATTACAGATTAGAGCACCTTAACAACTACGAATTGACAATATTTAAATTAGATGTACGTTTGTTTGATCTTTAGACCCGCGACACGAAAAGGTTTACAGGATACGTTTGTCTAAGTGTGTAGGTATTGGTGTAGAGAGAAACATGTGACAATCGCCGAGCTAAACATTTGTCACATTAATAAAATAGTGAAATCCCATCGCCTACACATCTGGTGGCAAAGATTTGCTTGCTCGATTTAATTAATTAACATGTTATTTTTTAAGCTACGTGTCACTGAAGTATAAGTTAAAATTATAAGTGACATAAAACCAATGCAAACTCCAATGCAAAACCTTACCGTACCAAAAAGAGATTACTTTTGGGTAGTAAACATACAAAACTAATATGGTGTAGATAGAAATTATTTGTGAAGGTGTAGCAGTTAATATTGAATGAATTTGATTCGTGGTCGGCCCGAACGTTTACGGATTAGGGACCTTACGCAGGTCAATAAAGGTAGCGGGCCTCATAGCAGGTAGCGGGTCGGTTGATCTACACTTCACATACTTTATGGCGCTCTGGTGCTTTCATTTAAATCTTAGTTACAATCCGACAGGCAGGTTAATTTCGTAGGTGTGTCTACACTGTGATAGAAAATTTTACCAAAATATAGAACCGCCTTCAACACTCAAAAGTGTCAAATAACTTGTTAAAGTCGGTACCATGATAGTGCAAAAGTGACTTTTATCAAAATATGTATGTGCTCATAGTAGGTATAGACTTCAACAAGTTATTTCACACTTATACGAGTAAGTGTTGAACTTTTTGGTATTTTTTTTTCACCATTTTTATTGACCTTTGCTACTTACGGGACCAATTGTCATTGTGTATGTTCACCGATGTCTTCACCCGCAACTATAATATCGTCGAGGTATGCGAAGCACTTTTCAGTTATTGGAATGTAACTCAAAAACAACTGGACCAATTTTGATGAAATTTAATTAGGACCACCTCGGAAGTATATTCAATCAAACAAAAAAAGGATAATAAAAATCGGTTCATAAACGACGAGGTTATCCGCGTACACACATAATATTTATATATATAAACGGTCGAATTGAGCAACCTACTTTTTTTGAAGTCGGTTAAAAAATATGCCTAAGAAAACTTTGGTAAATACGGTGGTCGCTGGTGTTTTTAATCTTGTCAAACGAAGATTGGTTACACCTGTTAGTATATCTACGAAATAACCGGGAAGTTAGAGGCGAAAATAAATTAACGTTTACATCAATTATCCTTATTACACTTTGACGTTTACACATTAAGTATTCTTACCAGACAGGTTAAATTTTGGGCTACAATACACCTATCTAGGTTATAACAGGTAAACTGTTAGGCGGAAATAAACGGTTTAAAATCCTAGATAAATATCCTTGAACACTGGTGTTTTCATTTTATGTTTCTGACATTTGAACCTAGTCGGAGGCAGGTAAGTACGCTTTATAGAGGAAATTATATATTCCCGAAAAAGCGCAGGCACAACGGTACGTTGTTCTTTTAATAAATTTAAATCTAGGTTACAATCCGGCTGTCAGGTTAACTTCATAAGTGAGCTTACATGTTGGAAAAATATAGCATGTTAATTAACACTTTGTTGTTTTTATTAAATCTGTTACCAACTGAGGTATAGGCACCCACTTCAGACGTAACGAAAATAGTCACAAAAATTAGCTAAATATGGAAAAAACCTTTTGTTTTACTCTTAAACACCTCGGACGGATCCGTCCGAGATGTTTTCTATTTTTGTTACTGACCAGCATTTTCAGACGTAACGAAAAAAGTCACAAAAATTAGCTAAATATGGAAAAAACCTTTTGTGTTTTACTCTTAAACACCTCGGACGGATCCGTCCGAGATGTTTTCTATTTTTGTTACTGACCAGCATTTTCAGACGTAACGAAAAAAGTCACAAAAATTAGCTAAATATGGAAAAAACCTTTTGTGTTTTACTCTTAAACACCTCGGACGGATCCGTCCGAGATGTTTTCTATTTTTGTTACTGACCAGCATTTTAAATATCAGTATGCTTAATAAAGTGCTTCATATGCTTGAAAACTCTTAGGTGTTTTCATTAAATCTCTGTTAGCGACGGACCGGCTAACTTCATAGCTGTGCCTACATTTTAAATAAAAAATAACCAAAACCAAAAAATCTAGCTAAATAAGTATGCATGAGAAAAATTAAAGATAAGCAGCCACATTCCTGTCTAATTAATTAGGTAAATATACAATTACCCAATTCCGAATATAATGAGCATAACTTTAAATTTAACTATGCATAAATTCGTGGTCTTTGTGGGTTAATTAATAAAATATTTTAGGCGCCATTTCTTGGACCGCTGACTCAAAGAGATTCCTTTTCTTTTGCGCTACGTGTGAATAAAATCAACACTGTGATTATATTGTTTTACTTCTTGGCAAGCCGCACGAGTGACATTGGACACGTCGGGATAGTTTAGTACTTAGATAAATGAAGTTTCAGCTTTTTGGCATAAGTAGGTAATCTTTTAGAAGAGCGTTACAAGATCTGTGTCAAGGTAGGTATGTAAGCATAGATTTTATTCCATCTATTCTATCTGGGGGTGTAAGTAAATGGGTAGATTACAGCACAGCAACACAAAGATTACAGCATCCGGAGCGCGTATCAAACGAACATCAAATTTACTTAGCCTGCATCATCTGCATGCCAACAGGCACTTAAGTATATTTAAGACTTGTTTTATTTTCCACATTTACACCGAGATTATGTGTGGATGTGCGGTAATTTTTTCCAAGCTTTTTACTGGTTGCTTAATCAATAAATCTAATAGGTACTAAAAATAAGGCGGAATGCTATCTAAAAGAGTGTAGGTACTCTGTGATAAAAAAGGTTTAATCAAGAAACGTAATAACCTTCTTGGAATGAAATGTTCTAAATTCAATTTCGCTAAGACAGAATACGTGATAAATAGTTGTGAATCGGCCATTAGATGCGACTCCGCGTGAGGGCCCGAAGCGTCAGCAGTTTACACGTCTTATTGCTTGTCGTGCAGCTCGCAAGTTGTCGGCGTCGCTCGCGTCGCGACGCGCAATAAAAACATCAACTGTATTGACCAAAATAACTCTTGGCACCTATTCGAGAGTCCGAGAGATACTGTAAGTGAAGCTTCACGATCTTTAAAAACTTACGGCCGTCGCTCTTTGTTGTCGTTGAAATAAAAAGAACTATTTCATGTCGGCTGAGTAAAGACTTTTTAGTTTGCTTCATCGGTTGTGAAGCGATTCATTATCTATGCTACAGGTATAATTAATGAGACAGAAACAGATTGAGACTATGTTTTTAAGTATCCAAGCATATACTTAGGTATCCAGGTTTACATTTTCAACTACCGCTAATGAAATACCTACCTCCTTTCAAGGAATATCATGTAGATCTGAGTAAGTAATACAATATTAGGTAATGTCGACAGACTTAAAAATCGGCGATCGATCATGTTGCGAAACAATTAAGTAGGTACCAAACTTGTAAAAAGAAAATATTGATGTGGGTAGGTAGGTACGCCTATCCACATAAATTATTTGAAACTGAAAAAATACTTTATTAAATTGTCTTTACGTGTGATTTCTCATTACTTAAGTATGTTTATATTAATAATACATTTATGAATTAATTTATTTAAAAAACCTAGCAGTAATTACCTATTAAGTAGATAATAAAGGGTTTTTTTTATTAATAACTTCCTACCTACTTAGGCACCTATCCGACGCTTGCAACAATAATTACCTAGTAAGTAGGTATACAAAGTACCAGCTACACAGGTAATAGGTAGGTACTTTATGTGAATGAATATTGAATTGAAATTATATTAATTATTAATTACTGCCATTACATACTTACCTAGATGACACCAGTTGATCATAAATCGTAACGGTATAGGTACTTACTAATATAGTTTATTAAATTTCCTTGCTAATTTCTATATTAAATCTTCTATCTTTCTAAATTCTCTATCATCTATTTAATTATTTATTTCGGGTACAAATATTCCTTTTTCGCAGCTAATAGATATTCTTGTAGATCTATGGCTAATAATAATAATAATATATAAATACCTACCTCCCATGGACTTAGAAAGTTATGTCGATGGCTACATAAAGATCCGATATTCATATCAATAAACTAACGTGTGTAGAAATGTTGGTCATAAATCCTGATAAATTTGAATTATTTTACCTATAATTTATTTTAAACCCTGGTAATAGATTGTCGTGTTACTAGATTTTTATTCTACTTAGAGTACCTAGGTAGGTATAATTATAATGGTCATTGTTCACACAGATCTGGAAGCAGCAGCTCAGCAATTAAAAAAAAGAAAATGGTAATGTAAACGAATTAAAATACCTAAGTACCTACCTACATTAAAGTATTTTTTTATTTAATAGCCCTTTATGTTTTCATCATCATACCTAACACACGCACTTACATGATGAACAATAATATTTATTAACTTAGGTATATATAGGTACCTACCTACCTAAATAATAGCTACATTGACACAACCAATCCGTCGGCACTTAAAACGCGCAGTTCGGAAAAAGAGAAAAATACAATTCTAGATAGGTTTATTATTATTATTATTTAATTATTTACCTACTATTCCACAAAGAAGGTACCTAAGTAGGTACCTATATAAGATTAAATTAATATTATGTTTTTTGTATGCACCTATATTTAAAATATTATCTAACTATATTTTCTTGTATTGTAAAAATATGTAATGTGTAACGAAGTTCAATATAGGCCTTCCATTATCATCTTCCGTTTGAGTGTATAAGTTTGGATTTATTTGTTAGATTACACGAATCATACATTTTAATTCAAGATTTAAAACAATAAACCGTGCAGCACAGTAAGATTTCCATTGTTATTTAAACTGTTTCTAAAAACGCATATTAAACTGTGCATTCCAATAAAATCCCTAGAAGTCTTAAATATTCGCGGAATTCGTCAAAAATTTCAGGAATCCATGAAAATATGTCAGGAATGTCAATGTTTGTTTCCCGTAAATGTATGTAAATACTCACGCCTTGGATAAAACTTTGAATAGTAGCAGTCCATGATATTAGAAAAAAAAAAACAAATCACTATAATTAAATCCAATTACACTGAGAATTTGTTTACAATTCACTCGCGCGTTACATGTAAAACGTTTGACATTTCATTAAATAGGCTGACAAGTGACATCACACCGCGCAGAATACGTCAAATCGCATGCAGCCACCAACGCGACTGAAGTGTATTGCGGGCGAACGATACCATACCGCGTCTTTCGAAAATTGCGCCATCCCAGTAAGCACACTCAGGCGAATTTAACAACACAAAAGCACCTTGAACACACTTCATTCCCGACAGTTCTCCTAAATGCAGCTAAATCTTTGAGCTAGATAATGTTTACATCGCGAAATGCCGACACCCGAACGACCGGAAGTAGCCGCGAAGCAAACACGACAACTATGTAAAATATTGCAGGATCGCGATCGCATTGTTGACATTCCCGAATAAAAATCACCGAAAACTTGAGTTAGTTGTATGAAAATCACTGTAAAAATAAATTTTACTTACCTAAATAGATGTCCGAAGATGAGGTAAAAGGGCCAATTTTGAAAATATGTCAATATCAGAGTTAATTTAAAGAATATACTCTTATTGGTATGCAAAGAATGGCACAAAGAATCCCGACAACGCACGCGACGAATGCGCACCTCGTTTGCGCATATGCTGACACAACTTCACGGACGTTACTCCCCTTGCCCCTCGCTCACCCGGTTTTTTTGAATGTGTGAGTGAGCAAAGTGGTCAAACGTGAAATTCCGTTTACGTATACACCGCACACATGTACAGTTTTATACCTGCCCTAGCTCCCGTTTGCCGCCATCTTTGTTGATGAAAGAGAAAGAGCTAATAGCTCTATTTCATATCATTATACTTCTAAGCGCCATCTAGCTAGCTCGTTTGGAGTAACAACACTGTGTATAGATGGCGTGTTTAGGTTATCGTAAAAATATGTGTTGTTTTGTGGCGCCAATTTTATTACTGCTTTTGAATCAAATACATACTTACAGCAAAACATGGTGATTGATGAGTAAATAATAAACATTAAAGTAGTGAGTAATTCCTTTTAATGTTTTAAGTTTTATATACATTCATGTTCATCTCTTCTTTTAATACATATTCACATCTATATAAGTGAAAGCATACCTACGGTGTAAAACAAGTCATTCAAAATAAGAACTTAAAGTATATAACTTCTTACGTACCTACCTAACTTTACAGATTACACAACAGATTAATTTGTTTCAAATTCGAATAACTGACTACATACGTAGGTAAGTAGTAAGTACCTATACTCCGTTTATTATTCGAAGAAAAAACGAATTAATATTTTTAATACAAATGAGACAATTCCATCGATTTTATGGAATATACCTGGCTGCGTCTCGAGGTGTCACCCGCGTTGACTATTTTCCCGTAACCGGCCATCCGGATAGGAAAGAGTAGCGTGCCATAAGGACTAAAACCTAGCAAAATCCATTTAGCCATCATGGCGAGATTGAGCAAAAACAGCCGAACACACAAACGTTCACATTAAGGACCTACCTATATAGTAGGATTTTAGGCAAGACAGGAATAATTTGCTTTAAATTTTAATTCACTTATAATTTATAATACTTACCTACTTCAAACTGCAATCTATCAACGTTCTGTGCTTTGAAAGTTATAGGTAGATACTATATCTATTAAGTTCTATACTTATGTCTTGTAGGTAGGTAGAGCCATGGACTAAATACTAGTATTTAGTTCATGGTACAGCTGTGACCGTTGAATATAGTTATTCGTATCTTGGATCGAAATGCGCTTTTATATTCTACCGATGTATTTAGTAGATATACAAATCGAACTTTTTTGTACAATACACCCAGTATTCTTAGACTTTCCTTCAAATATTGTCTCTTACCTCAGACAAAGAAAAAAAGGAAGAAGGATCATTATGAACAATCTAGTGAAGCAGTTAAAACCATACCCAATAGAACACGGCTCACCCATGCAGTATAAATGAAAAGAAAACCATGCCCGAATTGGTAGAATAGAGTACGAGTACTAACCGAGTAGGTTCTAAAGCGTGGGTTCACACCCAAAAGTAGCCTAATGTTTTCGTTCAAAATTTGAACGTAAGTTCCACCGCATGATGTTATTGCAATAAACCGTACATACTCTATGATTTCAATCGGCCCAACGAATACTGACGTATATGAAGACGCCATGACCATCATTTATTTATGTATGATTTATTTTGCCTTGATTTATGCTTATAAGATTACAGCTAACATTAAAAATAAAATGCTTTTAATATAATTTTGTTTGTCAAATAGAATAGATTTCTAAGAAAGACCAGTAAAATAAATAATTTATTATTAAACCGCCGAATCAATAAATAACCCACCTCAAATATACATTTTGGGTTATTTTACTTTTCAGACAGAAAAACATTCACGGACACATATTTAAATAAGTGGTTAATTTTTTACTAAGAAGCTTACTCAATTTAGGCAGACATTCGACAGATCTTTGAAATTTTTCTTTTTAATATTAGATTAAAAAATTCAATACGGAATGGTTTGAAAAATCTTTCTATTATCTTCGAGTAGTCGAGTACCTAAAGGTGATGTACCCACACTTCGTCTCCGTAAGACAGATAATAAAATAAAGACGGACAAATTAGAAGCTCCGAGAAAATATCACTGGAGCTCAATGGTAATTTGCATGGTTTTACAGCACCGTAAATCCTGAGGATATGGTATCACGACCCGACCGAGGTTACGAGGTACGATTGTTTATAGTTAGTGCCTTAAACATAATTCCACAAAAACTAATTAATCTCACTTCTACTTAAATATATCAATCCTAGTAATTGACCCTCTGCAATAACATACGAAGTTATTTGCTTAACATAAATTAATGTCACTTTATTAACAAAAAGAACACATCGAAACTTCATAAATTAAATATATAACTTTTAACTCGAGATACAATTACAAGTGCAACATTTTTAACTGGAAAATAACCAACAAAATTTATAAAATACTAACATACTTACGTCATAATAATTGCATAATTCCAAATAGATAAGATCAGATTTCCAATACAGACTGAACATTTTCTTGAATATATGTAGTAATAAGATTAGCACGCTCTATGTATGAGGTCGCCCGGGGAAGTACTGCCAACACATCTAATTCTATCGTCAGGCAGTAGTGTTCCATTTTGAAAGGTATGGTTTCCGGTCAAATTACAGGCACATGAGACTAACATGTCTCAGGATGACGGGCGCAGTGCAGTTTTTACTAATTTTATCTGTGAATAGTCAGAGGAGGACAGAGGTTACCACTTAACGTCCTGTCGGCCTTTGCTTGTCCGTAACCTTATCCCATATATTTTCGAATAAAAAAATCCATATCCTTTTATCCGAAACGGAGTTTTGAAAGCGCTAAAAATGTGCATTTAATTAATTTTAAAGTTCAGCTTCAGATGTTTAACTTTATGATCTACAAGTATTTAATATACAATAAGGATGTCATTTAAAAAACCTATACACATACGTTTCTGATGTAGTAGGCATTGTACTATTTTCAATTACAATATATCTATAATAACGAAGTGGCACATACCGATCTTTGCCTTCATGCAGTCAATATTTGACCAATGGAAAACGAAGCAGACTATTTTCTAGTTTTAACCCTTATTTTATATAATTCCATAATAATCAACAACAATGAAACAACCTTGTAATAAAACATTTCAAAATTCGAGAAAAGTACTTTTCTAAACAAACATCTATTGTGCCCTAAAACTCCTACACAAGCCTTAAATAAGTATACTTTACAATATTAAATAACAATGAAATAGTACATAATTATGTAGATAGAAGACATTTTTCAGCTTAACAAATTAAACATATTAATATTAGTAAGTATTTAGGTAGCTTTATAAAGTAAACAGTATCTTATCGTCTAGTATTTTTCTTACATCTAAGAATAGACAATGTATTAGGTTATCCATATTCCGAAAAAGGGTGTCTTTAGAGCAATAGTAATACTTTACCTATGGTATATCCGTGTGTGACTTTTAACCATAAACCCCTGAACTACGCGGCGACGCGGACGCCTAAGAAGCTACAATAGACAAAACTTGCAATAAGGTTATCGCCGGAACTAGAGTAGCACAACTAGCTTATCAGTCTGGAATTTCATTCTTTTTCCATAATAAGAGCAGTAGCTAAGTTAGAGGCGAAACTGTTACGAATCATATAAAAAATAATTGAAAACTTTAAACCGCAAGTCGTTTATTAATAAAAAAGAGTAACTTACTAAACCGATTTTAACGAAATTTACTATTGGACCAATCTGAAAGTATTTAAAATTAATTTAATATCCTTTCGAATAATAAACCGTTTTTTTCTGTTCGAAAATCGAATTCGTTGAAGTTCTGTGGTGACAGCCATATAAAATACAACCAAATTTTGAAGCTCCGTTTTTGGAAGTCATTTGAAGAATACGGGGATAACAATTTTAGTTTTAAAACTATCGCGAGTTTTGTCCATAATTATTATTTAAGAACCGGCTAGGACTCACTCCTAATCTCCTTTGATGACCGTTACGTTATTTAGACAGTAGATGGAGTTTATCGTTGTGCTCATAAATACATATTACATCGGAATATATATACATTACACTTTCTTCTTGTAGAGGGCTCTGTCCGCATAAAATCTTTTAAATAGTTTTGGGTCTCCGCTGCCGCAAAATAGACTTTACAATCAGTCAGTCAAAGGATTCAAAATTCTCATTCTCATTATTCCATCGAGGATTAGAGTGACACTATTGTGAAAGAATCTACCTACATGCGCTGAACATTACGGAGGTACCTACTAAACCTAAGTTTAACACAACTTTTATAGCCATAAATATTAATTTCCATCCATAAGGAAGAACTACAAATACATTTCTTGAAAGATATGTATAATTACTTAATACAACAGGTACCAGTCCTTGTCTGTATCAACTTCAACATTGGTCCTCTGATTCTTCAGAAAACAGTGTAAACAAGGAAACACCAAAACAAGCAAGAACAAAATCAAGCTGTACTCGAGTAAATAGATTTTATCTTACTTTAAATAATGTAAATGATCATATTATATGTCATCTACTTAAATGACGCATTTTAAACTACCCTATTATTTGTACATAAGTACTCATTTACGTATATCTTACATATTTACGTAACCTCATAAACTAATTCATATTAGTAACAGTTTAGGCATAAACCAAAAATTAAAAGGTACTTTTAACTATTATTCAGGCGATGAGTATAACAATAATATTCAAAAGTATCTAATTGTACTGCTACTTTATATCTTACTAGCAGCACCCCGCGATATCACCCGACACAATTATACCACGGGAGCTATATAATATATAGTTTATCCAGGATAAAAAGAAGTCTATGTGTTATTCCAGGGTATAAGGGTATTTTCATTCAGAATTTCATGCGAATCTGTTAAGCGTGAAGCATTAACAAAAACAAAATTATTAACAAAAGACAAATAGACAAACAAACTTTCGCCTTTATAATATTAGTGTGACACAGTGCCTTACAGTTATCGTTCATACAGACTTGGGGCGACATTAATAAGTACTTTGACTCGCCCATGCCTTAGATTCAGACTTTCTGCAACTCTATAACGCACAGCGCGTTGTCGACGCCTTTGGGCTAGCACACGGATATAATAAATAACTTGACCATCACAATCGACATATATAGAAATTTAAAAGTAGGCTAAATTTATGCAAGCTCCTTTCTGAATTGAATTTCTTAGCTCTACACTTAGACCTATACTAATTAATATCTATTGTACAACAATGTTCTTACATTTCTATTCCTAATATCTTTATAGCAAAATTGCCTTCATGCTTAATGTGAGAGGCTGACAATTCACCTTTATTTTCAAGAAGACATGAAAAAAAGACTAGAATAAAACAAGGTATAGACAATATATAAGCGTTAGAATGCTAATCAGTATGTATCCCTAGAAGACATTAGTGATGTGTTGACCTATATTATTTTCAAATTGCCTTGGTAGGTTTTTTTTTCACTGGTAAACACTATATAGTATAGAAATAGTTAGTGAAGCTGTAAAATATGTGTGGTATATTAACTTTTTGGAAGTAATTGGAATTGCTGGCTACCTTCTTACTACGAATCCAGCCACTGTCTCTAGGACAAGTTAGATTTGCTTTTCGAGTTTGGACTGACGTTTTGAGAGTGTTGGATTGTTTAAATTATTATTAGGGATTGTGCTGTTATATGTTTATTAAATTATAGATTATTATAAATAATCCCGGTACCTAGCAATGATTCAGGTGTTTTGGCAACAGCGAGTCCTTGCGTTTTCATTCTGTAGGGAAAACTTGAAAAGATTACTTTATCTTATTTTTAGATAAAGTGGCTCTTAAATTGAAAGACCATTTTGTTTTAGACTAAGAAAGTTTCTGAAATGGGAAAACGATTACGAAGCAAGAGGCGAATTTGTTGCTAGTTTACTTTTGTACTTTCGCCGGCAAAGGCAAATTCGGTCGACTGCTCCAAATAGACCGTAACAAAACAGTTCAGCCTTTAGGAATTAGGAATCAGTATTCTAAGATTTAAGCCTCAATCTAGTCGTTCTTTGCAGGTGGGCTGACTACTTGCAGCTGGTGTAGAGGCAGGTCACGGACCACGACAGCATGAAAGGCCATGTTGGCCGTCGCTAGGATGTACTCACAAACTGAGAACCAAGTGAACGCTGGAACGAAAAAACATTTAGTTAACAAAAGAAATATAAATATTTAAATAAAAATGTGCAAATAAAATATATCAATGAAACGGCATGACGACGTGGTATGAATACGTTTATATGTTTATCTATAAATAACCTTTCCACCGAAGTTATGGTGGGATTTTAGAACTAAAGACAAGCGTAAATTCAAAAGGAGCTTTTCCAAGGCCTATTTAACTATAAGCACTTTATATTCTAATCTTTGATCTAGAGGCTCAAGAAATATGAAGCAGCATTCACCCATTCCTGAACACTTAGATGGCAAAGTGTTTGACACAAAAGTTTATTCGTATAAGCCTATCGTACGAATAAACTTTAGCTACTTTAAGGAGCTCCTCCAGCTAAATTATGTGTACTGTTCAAGACTTGATTTAAGTGCTAATTGAATCTACTGCGACCCTGAGCACCTGTAAATTTTGCTCTCGAATGATGTGGTTTCTTAAATTAATAGCTGCTACAAAATAAATCTTTTGTGTGCTGTGATGTTCTGCAGAGTACATCGACAGTAATAACCCCTAAAAACACACCCTGAATATCTAAAAAGGTTTGTTTTCATCATTAATACCCGATGTCATATTTCCTCCGCACTAGGATACCCTGTATCGCGGGAGGCATGGACACATACAATCACAGCACACGAACATCCAAGACCCGGGACAAACATCTACACTCATCGCATAAAATTAAATGTTTGCCGCTGCCGGGATTCGTACCCAGGGTCCCGGAGATACAGAAGTCACGGCAATTATACTAACCACTACGGCAAGGCGACCGTCGTGGCATTCCTCTTAAAAAGATTTTTTTTTGTATAGATCTAGCGTTTGACCACTATCTCACTTGATAGTCAGTGACGATGTCGTCGAAGATGTTATCACGCTAGACCTAGAATGGCTCTCAAGGACTGCTGCCTGAACGCACTATGTGTTTGGTGACAGTTTTTCAAACTTGACACTCGACATTAACTTACCTAAGGGTCTGCAAAGAAGCCGATGTCTCAGAAAGAAGAAGATCAGTCCAATAGTTGCTGCTACAGCTACGGTGAGTAAGATCCAGACCACTTTGTTAGTCCGTACTGGTTCCACCACATCGCTGGCTATACACCCGACTCGGGCACGGCACGCCATGTGGAGAAGGGATGTTATCATGAACACGATGAATATCTTCTCGTGTACGACTGGAATTGTAATTTTAAATTTTTGAGGTCTCGTGTCTGTGGTTTTTATTGTACTTAGGTACATGAGATTGTTAGATAAATAAATGATGACGAATAATGTTTACTTACTAGAAAGCAACACACAAGATAAACTATATAAGGTAAAATATATAGCGAATGCTTGGTATAATTATTGAGCACTAGTAGCGCCCCGCGATTTCACCCGCGTGGATTACCGTTTTCCCGTTACCTCAATTATCCCACGGGAACTATACTCTTTCCGGGATAAAAGTAGCCTATGTGTTAATCTAGGGTTTAAGCTATCTCAATACCAAATTTCATAGAATTCGGTGTAGCCGTTTGAGGAGAAATAACAAACATACACCCATTCATTCATTAATTCGCATTTATAATATTAGTAGGATAAATGAAAACTTGTTTCTAAGACTACCATGCATTTGGCGTAGACACCTATATTTTTCTCTAGTAACAACCGATTGGTACAACAGAAGTGTCAGAGATGCTTATCCTTTAGACTATCAGACAGACCACCAGATCCTGAAGCAGTATTATCTCTCTTCACATAAATCGTATTGCAATAGTGTAAACAATTGAATAACGCACTCCATACAGTACAAAATATCATTTCTCTATGTGACAGTTGTACTAGCTAGATAACGACAGCTAGCGCGGAGTTCATTTGTTTCACGCTGGAATATAACTGCGCTACGCATGAGATAGCTTTATAGAAGTGAGTGAGCTTTACGGAATTTTAAAGCTCTCAGCTGAAAACACTATACTAGAGTTTATAATGATGAAGGGTCTAGCTAGAGTTTGACCACCGTCTCACATGAAGGTCAGCGAAGATGTGGTCAATGTCGTATCGCTAGACCTAGAATATTTACTGTTCGTACTAATAGGCTCCCGATATACCTAACCAAATTTCGAGCAGATTTAGGTAATAAAAGAAATGTAATTGAGAAACAAATAGCTATGAAAAAGTATTCAATACTTACAATAATTTTCCCTATTTGAAACATAGGTAACGCCAGTTAAGGCGAACAACTCCACAAAATTCAGCCAATAGCAGGCGTCTCCTAGTTGTGTAGCTAACATTCGTGCCTGAAAAATGCGATCATTCGAATTTCAACTTAGGAACAAAGTTATTTTCACATAAAACATAACGAGATTCATTAAATATTTTCGCGTCAGCTAGCTGCTATGTAAATAACTTGTTACAATTTTTATGAACGATTGTTTAAGTAAAAATCTACTATTGAGGGTACATTTTTAATGTAGTTCGTTTGATATTGTGGGTAACGCCAAATGATTTGGGTCGAAGCAGTAGTAATGTCATGCTCATCTGGTGCCGATGATATTACTCGGCTCGTGAATGTTTAGATTCATAATTCATTTATTCATTCTAATACAAAGATGCAGAGGGCGGGACAAAATCTGATGCTTGTTGATTTAGAATATTACAAATATGTATGTGCTTTACAGATGACTGACGCACAAAAAAATCACTAATCCCATTTTTAGACTTTTTATCTTCCTTTCTACTGGTGTAAGACACAGTTCAAGCGCATTTGTCGTTACCGAGGGAATTATTGATAATAGAAAAACATGTTCGTTCGATAATATTTTTTCTCTAAATTATATAATTAGACATCAATGCTTTCAATCAAAAGACTCAAAACTGTCTATTTGGCAAATGGTTAAGCCTTAAAGATCATGTATTGAATATGGTAAAACGCGAAGGACGAATACGTCTTTGTACAAGAGGAAGATTCTAAGATGTGAAGTATACATATTATACATAATATAAATAACAATGATATGTATAGGTATATTTGTGTGCCACAGCAACAAAAAGGATCTCGGCTCAGCATATTGCCTAACCACATCAAAATAATGTAGCTAAGCGTTGGTATTCTGCCGAGACCTACAGCCAATAGACCCTGTGAAGGTAGTATACATAAGGTTTTGAATATAGTGTACCTATGCTTCAATTTTATAGAAATCTGTGTTCTATCGACGCTGATTGATATACGGTTACGTGTCGATCCTGTAAAGTGAACATTTATTTAGGTTTTCTTGCTTCTACTCACCTTTTCTTCAGTGATATGAGCAGTGCGTTCCTTGTGATAGTTGTAATATAAGCAGCCTATTAACAATCTTGGTCCTAAGTGGAATGCTATACATATCCTCCACACGTATCGCTGGGGGCTGATACCAGTAATGGCACTTATTGATGGCACTACGTTGTATACCTGCAATGAAAATATATTAAATTGTATTGTCATCAGAACTAAAGGTGTGTACCAAAAAGCAATTGTATATAGAATATCAAATGTCATCGGGAATGGGGCAGAATTTAAATTAGTTAATTTGACCCAAACGAAAAAGAAAAAACTGGGGCAAGCTAGATAAAACCGTTCAAAATGCATGATTAGCTAATTTAGAGACTAAAAGCCATGCAATACTTCTTTATTGTTAGATAGTAGTAGTTGATGATACAGCTTTCTTAAGGTTATTTTTTTCGAAAATACCAAAATTACTACAGGACAGCTTTAAAAATAAATAATGACAAAAATAATTTAGGTAAGAATCTTTCCTCAGGTGTAAAGAAGGCATATGGAGAAAGATGAGATATAATTAGTGGAAGTAAAGTAATGCGTAGGTTGCAGTTTACATTTAAATAACATAATTTGCTTCCGAGAAATCTACCAACGAAATCTATCTGCTGAAAATTAATAAACAAAATCAATAATTATTAGTTACTTCAACACTAGTTTTAAGTTACTATTATCGCGCCGTTTTTGGAAACCATATTTTAAAACAGACAAATCGAAAGACGAAATCTATCTGCTGAAAATTAATAAACAAAATCAATAATTATTAGGTACTTCAACACTAGTTTTAAATTACTATTTTCGCGCCGTTTTTGGAAACCATATTTTAAAACAGACAAAATTTTACCAATATAGCTTTAAGCAAGAATGCCTTTATTTACAGTAACCTACCGTAAGACCTAGGACTCCTTGAGGTAGGTATCCCTCGTTAAATCTTTTTAACATTTAAGGTAAAAAACCCTACGAAGGCTAAGCTGAAATTCATTTATAGATAAAGTAAAAGAAGGTGAGATCAAGCAAAGATTTTTTAACACATTGCAAAATTTTAAAGTTGTTTATACAGAGCAGTTACGCAATAATGCAAAGCAGTTGCATATAAACTGGTAGACTGTCAAGAATAGAATATTACTGAACCTTATAAGAGGGTGATCTATTGTAAAAATATATTTTTAATTCTATCACTTACCCTACAGTGCGTTTCATGAATATCATCTGACTGGAATATGTTCGCTGTCACGTAACAAAATATTAAAGCACCTAATGGAAGCCATAGGGCAGTTAAACATATTTCTCTCAAACCACATGTCCAGAGAACTCCCTGAAAATAAAAATATATCACATTTGAGTTAGTATAAGAAAACCATACGCAAGATTAAAATTATTTAATTTGCTCGCAATAAATTTAGTAGGTTTACCTTATACTCTAAGACCTTAATACTTTTGTCTATAATTGGCGATTCGTTTGTGCAATTCAGTTGATCGTTTTCACGCACATCCAATTTTGGCGGCGACTGTACTAAGTCTTGTGCGTCAATTACCATTTTCTTTCTGACTACACTTTCAACACTGCGTTCACTTGATTTTCACATTCTTATATAGACAAATCATTATTTGATCTAGCGTTTCTCACGACATAGAACATCTTAAAACTACAGATAGATTGATACACTTCCATTTAGTTAGTATAATTAAATGTAGTTTTGCGAAGAAAATTGCAACGCAGATGGTTGGTAAGATATTCGTATTCAATGTTCTTCTAGTTCTTTTTTGCTTCTATGATGCAAAAGTGCGATGTAACAACGCGTGTGGATGACCTGAGGCGTGGATTCAATGAGGTTATTTGGACATGCGCATTACTGACCCGAGGGTGCTGCTGGGGGAATGCACCCTTCGCAACGCAGATCTTCAATAATGTCTACCAATATGGGGTACATTTAGTAGTTATGTAGCTTAGAAGGTAATAGCTACCCTTCGGTCACAGTTGGTTAATTTCACTAGAAGTGAAAATTATAAGCTGCAGGAGATGGTAATTTTAAATCTTTTGACCATAGCAAACAATGTCCATTCCGGGAAAAGATTTATCTAAAAGTATTGATCGACACGTGTGTGACTCGTCGTAAATATATACTTTTATATATAACTAGTAGCGCTTCTCGGTGTCACACGCGTGGATTACGATTTTCCCACTGCCTCAATTATCCCACGGGAACTATTCTTTTTCCGGGATAAAAGTAGCCTATGTGTTAATTCAGGGTTTGAGGAACTATTAAAATCTTATGCGATACTACTAACAAGATAATGCTCGTAAGTGTTTAATGAAATTCGGTATGGAGTTAGTACTCCATACCGAATTTCATCGGAATCGGTGTAGCCGTTTGAGCGTGAAGAAGTAACAAACATACACACATACTTTCGCATTTATGGTATTAGTTGGAAGGATGTCACCACACTGTTATTTTTAAACACTTACGAGCATTATCTTGTTAGTAGTATCGCATAAGATTTTAATAGTTCTTTCGTAGCCAAATAAAGTCATGAGTACCTACATAAATATGGGTTTAAACCCAAAGCTTTATAAATAATGAAGTATTATTGTAAAGTTTAAGAATGTTTGCATATTCAAATACTTATTAGCTAATGTTATCATTTTTTTCATTGTATATAGTTTACCTACACTCAGTCAAAAACTAGATAGAGTAATGTGTGATATTATAGTCAGAGAAATATATTTGCTTCCAAAGCAATGTCTTGTCGACGAACCGCCACGACTTAAACAAAATGTTTCGCCACAATATGAAACCAGGTGCAAAAGTATCTAATCATTTTACTAGTGATAAATCCTACTAGTACCTATTATAAATGCGAAACTTTGTGTGTATGTATGTATATTTGTTACCTCTTCACGCCCAAATGGCTGCACCGTTTTCAATGAAATTTGGTATGGAGATAGCTTATACCCTGGATCCAGGACAGGAAATAATAAGTTAACGCTTGGTTCTTGTTCTGTTGGTTAATAATTCTCTATTTAAAAACTATTTAGCCATTTCAGTTTTATTAAAGTAAGAAGATGTAGATGTGCAAACTATCTGCAGACAGTCTGTACAGAAAAGCCATCGAAATAAATTTAAAAATAGTACCTACCTTAGTAGATACGTACCTAGTTTATAAAACTGTTTCATAACAAGGGTCCTTAAACTACGAGTGAAAGTTACAAAAACGAGCCGTTGCCGAATTGTTTATAGCATTATACGAGTGTTCTGAGACCAAATTAGGTATGTGTAGTTTCGTACACTACTTTATCTAATCTCATAATAAGAAGTATTTACTTAGTTCATGAAACTGTTTCATAACAAAAAATAAATAAATAAGAATAAAAAGCCTTTATATAAAAAAAAATATATTTTATTGACTGTCGATAAACGGTTTCATATTATGTGTTCCTAAAATACGAGTGTACATTAAAAAAACAAGCCGAAGGCGAAGTTTTTATAGCATTACACGAGTGTTTTAAGACCAAATTATGTGCAGTCTCATACACTATTTTATTTAACCTCATAAAATACACAATGCTAAGTTTGCTTACCTACATTTTGTAAGCGTTTAGCGCCAAAATCCATTTGGCGATCGAGCATGCGTGTTGCGCCGCATCCACAGATTATGTAGAAAAACTGCACTGCAACCTCCTTGGTCCAGCTGAAGTTGTATTTTAATAGTAAAAAAGTTACATTATAAAGCAGTTGTCCATACTAAGAGTTGTACTTATGTGCTCATGGTACCGACTTCAACAAGTTATTTCACACTTTTGAGTGTTGAAGTCGGTTCAATTTTTAGGTATTTTTTTTTTACAATTCTACGTAATTTCATAATCTGGTCCAAGCCGCGCCGCCTACGTCTTTTTAAAAATCCGAGTTAGCAGCACTTGAATGCACCCTTATTATCCTACCCATGTGTAGTATGTATTACTTATGTATGTATTCTGATCTATGAACTCTATGGTACATCTATTCGGCAAAATCTAAACGGAGATTTTTTGAACAATTGAGAGCTTATGAAGTTTTGTAAATTATTAGCTATTTCGCTTTTAGTGTTCTTAACCAACACCGTTTGTAATTATCCTATTAAGAGATTTAGAAATTTTCCCGGATATTTGTTAAACTATGTCCGGAGTCGGATCACCATTTCCCATTTGCTTGTCAACCCTACATTATATTTCTTCCAAGTCTTCTTCTACAGACATGATTAGCTAATATTGTGTTTGCCCCTAGATGTGGATTATGTAACTGTGATGTTGAGCGCCCCATGGCCGATTAAACCCCTGATTCCTATTGAAAGTAAGTACTGTATAATGCCACTAACATTCCCTTGCACGAACTCCATGTGTGTAGGTATTGTTTTTTATTTATTTTGTAATCATCCATACATTATTTTAAAAAACTGTAGTATTTTTCTTAATTTCGAAATCTTCGCTCCATACTAAATACAAACTTCAGTATCATATCCATAAGGTATATAATTATACCTAAGGATAAAATGTAACACATCCTACTAATAATATAAATGCGAAAGTTTGTGTGTATGTTTGTTACTTCTTCACGCTCAAACGGCTACACCGATTTTGATGAAATTTGGTGTGGAGATAGTTTAAACTCTGGATTAACACATAGGCTACTTTTATCCCGGAAAAGGTATAGTTCCCGTGGGATAGCTGAGGTAGCGAGAAAACCGAAATCCCCGCGGGTGAAACCGCGGGGCGCTACTAGTCTATAATATGTCGGACATATACTTATCTCAGTCAGTATCTGTGAAAGTCAAAATGACGTTTGAATGCGTTTATGTCATATAAATTGAATTACATTTACAATGTAAATGTCTGTTGGTAGCACTAAATATCAAAGACTTTCTTATGGTTGGTATATAAACTTTACAGAATATATAACATAAATTAAATGATTTACTTGTCCATATTCTGTCCTTTCTAATCAGTGATTCTGTCTCCACTGTAGGAATTCTATTCTCTTGGGAGTACTCGCCATTTATTTATCTATGCTCGCCACAAACTAAATAGAGGAACAGCCAGCAGTATCTCTAAATAATGTATTCTATCTGATCTATGAAATAGTCTGTGAAACCATGTCTAATTCTAAATACCTAGTCTGTGTAGAGGAACTCGCACAAATTTTTTGACGTCATTACCGTGCCGGCAATAATACCAATTTATTTAGATGAAATACCATGAATGAAACGTTTTAAAGACTTCTTACCACTGTTCATGCCTGTGAAGTTTGTAAAATGTTGCTTTTAAGGCTTTTATGTTTACTATGTGTATTTACGGCCGACATACAGGCTTCAAACCACTGGATTGTAACAGAAAAAGGACTCGTGCAATCGAAGGTATGCTGCTTTTTACCTTGAATTTGAATTCTGTTTCGTGGTTCTAATCGTTTCTATATTATAATGCCAGAGTTACAATGTCTAGGTATCAACTTCTAAGACTACCAGGTTAAGGACAAACACTCATTGAAAGAAATGTTAGTAAAGTATAAATTAAACCCATTGTATGAACACCTCAAGTACAGGACCTACTTACCATGCTTGTCCAAAGAAACTGTTCGAGCTGACCCACATGAAGAAGATGTGTTGTTGATATTCACACAAAGTCAAAACTATTTATTCACTTTAAACATCTAAGATGCACTTATAAATGCCAATAAATTTACTAATATTCAAAACACGACCGCCACACTCCTAAATGCATATAAAGAGCCACTAACAAAAAGTGGCAAGAAACTTAAGGCCCTTTTCATTTTTTGTTTGTAACAGTAAATATTCAATTAGCTACCTAAATAGATTTTAGACATTTCAAGAATCTGTGTAGTCTTCTTAATGTCTTTTAACAATATATCATTGTATGCATTTTAATTTGGAATGTTTTTATACCAAGGTATCAAGTCTACTAATTTTATGTTCAGATTTCAAATTTCATATTCAGTCTGCTAAGTTCATAGAGGCCTAAATCTATGTTGGTTTTCTACAAAATTAACAAGTTGGATACTAACAGAGATACTTAGTAGAGATACTACATTTGCTGAGTGATAATTACCTGTTTTGGAATGCAGCCTTAGTATATTGAGAAACATGAAAAATGCACAACCCCCTAAGCTGTTACAAACTCCTGATAACATCATTTCTTCTCTCAATAGGGGGTTCGGGTCTTCTCTCCCCTACAGCCTACTCCTACAGTCCCCACTGATAAGACTATTAGAAGAAAAAACAACAGCGGCATATTCACATTAGCAAAAAAGCTCTTTAAATAAAGTATATCTTCACCAAGAAAACACAGTTTATTACAATTTTACCCACTTTGATCATTGTTGATGCACAATTTTAAATTGCAGGAACAAACACCGTTTTTACTGGCGAAGCCATTTGACCTGCTAGCATTTATGAATCAAGAGATTAGATGGCAGAACATTTTCAATGTGTATGATGATCTACTTATTAGACACACAATAATAAATGGCTTATGGTCTGAATTAGAAGATCAGTCGCACATTAGCAAGCACATTACTGAAAATGAATACTGTAAAGCTGCTGGTGATATAGAGAATGTAGACTGGTATTCCTGTTTCTTGGAGGAAGGCAAGAAAATTGGTATCACTGAAAGAGAATTCATGCTTTATGCCATTGAAGAGTTTGGGGCAACAGAAGTTCCAGATTGTAAGAAAATATCTTCATTGACATATAGTATGTCTACTTTTGAACATTTAGAGGTATGTATATATAGTAATTACTTAAGTACACTAACGGGTAGACTGCAGTCTTCCCATAATCTCAGTTATCATTAACGACATGCACATTATTTATGATATATATTATTTCGCGATCAGTAATACCCTATATATGCTATTCTGGACTATACAATAGAGTCTCACAAATCCGGTACTTCAATAGTGAGGGTGCCAGATTATTGAACATACCGAATTCAATAATCTGGCACTCTCACCCTCCCTATTCTCGTTGTAACAGCAGCAGTATAATAAAAAAAAATATCACAATATAAAAGCATGTCAAGCAAATGGCAACATAGAGCTTATCTTCTTAAAATATAAAATGATGATTATTTCAATACAATCCATTAATCTGGCATTTTTTAATAGTGCGAGTTTAGTGATACCCTGTATATCTCTACACTGTATAATATCTATGTAAAATTTCACTGTCATCCATTTAGCCATTCTGGAATATTTGAGTAATGAATATCCATCCATCCAACCATTTGTGTTTATGACACATATTGTAACTGGCTATGTATGTAAAAAATAGGAACATACCCTATATTCCTATTTTTCAGTAGTTGTAAATAAGATGCTAAAACTCCTCTAAGTTTGAGGTTGACTATTTTCCATAAAAGACAAAAGTCAAAATTACTAAATTTATGCATCCAGGACATACTTATAAACGTTAAAGTATTTACTAAAATTCAAACACAAATGCCGCGATTTAAAACGAATAAGTCCACTACTTAGAAGAAGCGTCAAGGAACTCAGGATACATTCTTTTCAAATATGTTTAAAAATTGTGCTTACAGTACATACTGTACATATCATCATTCTCATCATCTCAGCCATAGGACGTCCACTGCTGGACATATGCCTCCCCCATTGATTTCCACAAGACCTGGTTGGAAGCGGCCCGCATCGAGCCCTTGCCTGTGATCTTAGGTTGTCTGTTCACCTGGTGGTTAATGTGTTACATATTTAAACACTTCAATAGGTAACACATTAATATAGTGACTTGGCAGAAGTGGAGTATTACAAGCATCTTCTTTGTCTTCATAGAAATGTCTTACAATATAAGTATGGTTTTTATCAGTATGTTTTTATTGGCGGTTCACATTTGCCTTCTGTGCACTCTGTTATGCTTTCTGGGATGTCATTATACAAACACATATAGTTCCCTACGAAAGACTTATTAGTTTTTGGTGATATAAAACCAGGTACAGATTTTCACAAAATCAATGTTTTCACAGTGTATGGTGATATAAAACTAGGTACAGATTTTCACAAAATCAATGTTTTCACAGTGTATATGTTAATGTTGTCATAAGAAGATTTTAGTCAGGTTTGGCCCTATTCAGCTATCGAAAAGTTCTTGGAATTCTTATCTTATTAAAGATATATTTAAAGAGTTATGTTTTTCTATTTCCAGGGTATGACAAACAGAGGTTATCTGAATGCTACTCCAGAAACATCATTACCTGAAATATTTTCTTCTGTAAGAACGGTGGACCAGTATGGCCACTGGCTATCGGAAATACTCCGGAGAAATACTACTTCGTGGCTTCATTACAACTTGGCTTCTTTGTATTGGAGGATAAAAGGAAATGTACCAAAGGCTTTGGAATGCAGTCGTCGGGCTGTGCATCATGTGCCTCGGTAGGTTTACTTTACTGTAGTTCACTGAACATGCTACTGTTTACATTTACAAATATCAATATTTCATTTATGCCACTAATTTATGAATGTAAAGTTTGGATGGATGGATGGATGTCTGTTACTCAATCACGCTCAAACTGCTGGGCAGATTTGGATGAAATTGGGTATGTGAATACTTCAGGTCCCGGAATAACACATAGCCTATTTTTCATCATCATCTGTCATCACCATGTGGGTAAAACCGCGGGGCGCAGCTAGTATACAAGTAAAGTAATGTCAATAATTTTAACTGCTGGGAAAGTTGTTTGTTGCTATCAGGAACTTTTTTATTTATTTATTCATAACAATAAGTAACATAACAGTTGTATGAACCAAAGCGTTACAAGTTGGTACTAATTATAACATAGTAATCTGATAACATTATTTCTATTTGAAAATCTTTTATATTACATATGCCACATAAACACTTCTGAGCAATGAGTGTTAATACTTTTTGGGTAAAATTACCCAAAAAACCCTGAATATTATACCATATTTTAGAGTGGATGATATGTACATATGTATGATATGAAGAATTGCTGCTGTCATATGTCCTATGCAGTGCATAGGAGTCAGTACCATTGACCAATAAAGTCAATTAGCACCCTTCATGATAGTTTTTGATTAATCCACATTTTAAGACACATTTTAAAAACAGATTATAGAAGTTTCTTTAATAAGTTCTTTAAATTTTCGCATAATCATAAATATTACAAATTTCTGTTAATGTCAATGTTTAGCTGTAGTGCAACATTTTTAACCGACTTTAAAAAAAGGTTACTCAATTCGACCATATACATGTTTTTTTTTGTGTGTGTCTGCAGATAAATTCGTCGTTTATGAACCGATTTTGATGATTCTTTTTTCTTGGATAAAGTATATTTGGTGGTATACCGTGGTGGTCCCATATTAATTTTACCAAAATCAGACACGCGGTTTTTGAGTAACTCCAATAACTGAAAAGTGCTACTCATACCTCGACCATACTATAGTTGCGGTTGAAGACATCGAAGAACATACACAATGACAAATGAGCCACAGTAAACATCATAATAATAAATTATTATACTATGTAGTATTCTACTACCACTATAATATTATTATTGATTTGTTTTTCAGAAACTACAAAGCCATTCCTCTACTGTGTATGGGTTCGATTCTGCATCGTAGCAAGAAGATAGAAGATGCCATTGTTGTGTTACAAGCGGCAGTTGACCATGCCCCATTGTTTCCTTACAGTCACTTTATTCTAGGAAAAGCTTACGCTGTTGTGGGTGACTTCAACAGTTCAATAAAACATTTAAATATTTCTAAGGAACTTGGTGTAGACTTTGAACTTGCTACAAAATATCATAATGCTGTGTTGTGTCACATCGATATGTTTAATAAGATGCAATACACACAAAGGTAATTAAGTATTCACATAATATAGAATTTCAATACATATTTTTTATAAATGAATGCCCTTAAATCCACTTAGTCCAGTCAAATAAACTTTTAAATCAAAATTTCAGTCTAAAGGCTGCATTTTTGATATTATGTAGTTTTAATCGTACAAAAAAATTGTGTAAAACATTTATGGGTGCGCAAATTCCGGCAAGGATTGAAAAAATTTTTTTGAAAATTTCTTTTTGAAATTACTCGAAAATAGTAAAAGGTAGAGAAAAAAGTTCTAAAGAAGATTTAATAAAGCTTAAAATTTTACATTAAAAAGGTTCTATGACTTTTTCCTCCGGTCAAAGTTAACCGAGTTAGGAAGATTTCCGAGTTTAAGAGATAAACGTAAATTTTAAAAAATCGCAGGGAGTGGAAATATAAGCTAATTATGATTTTTTATTTTAAATTGGTTAAATAAAACCTAATCTTTAATTTTAGAGATACACATAACTTCTTTTAATTGTTGAAAATAATAAATAATTTAATTTTAAAATCGAAATTTTTTTTCAACAATATAAAGTACTTACTTTTACCTCTAATATTAAAGACTAGGTTTTATTTAAACAATTTAAAATAAAAAGACATAATTAGCTTATATTTCTACTACCTGCGATTTTTTAAAATTTACGGTTATCTCTTAAACTTCGAAAACTTCCTAACTCGGTTAACTTTGACCGGAGGAAAAAAAGTCATAAAAACTTTTTAATGTAAAATTTTAAGCTTTATAAATTTTCTTCAGAACTTTTTTCTCTACCTTTTACTATTTTCGAGTACTTGCGAAAATAAATTTTCAAAAATTTTTTTCATACCTTGCCGGTGTTTGGGCACCCATAAATGTTTTACACATATTTTTTGTACCATTAAAACTACATAATATCAAAAATGCAGCCTTTAGACTGAAATTTTGATTCAAAAGTTTTAGTGACTGGACTATACTATATAAAAAGGCTCTCTTTACTCTTCCGAGATAACTTGTCTTATTTTTATGACATTGCGTATGTTTGATAGATCTGAGAATGGGTCGTAAAGTATTTTTCACCCTCATAATATATATATTTTTATGTATTATCCGGCTTTACTCACGATTATACTTGAAGTTTCGACCTAGGTTTTGTGCATATCCGATGCCCGTCGTCGGGTGAGTTTACGCTGCTAGATCGTGGCGACCACTAAACACTGACTGTAGAAATATATAACAATTACATATTATGCAATGTAATCACGTGCATGTTTTTTATACTGTAAAGATCTAGCGTTTGACCACTATTTCACTTGATGTTCATGGACGACGTGGTTGAACATGTTATCACGCTAGAACTAGGATGCTTACTGACTTTCAAAGTCTAAATGCCTGAACACACTATGTTTGGAGACAAGTTTTTCAAACTTGAGGGTGGTGGATAGCCAGGCGGGTACTCGAAATTACCCTTCCACCATGCTGGAAATTTGCTAACGCTGTTACCTTCACCGGAAGCTCTAGACGTTCGCGTTGGTGGGGATCGAACCAGTGTCCGTCAGTTTGACAGGCGACTTTCCCACCGCTGAGCTGCCATGACAAGGTGCGCATGTGTAGTAAGGCTGTAATTAGCTCATATCTACTCTTCATATGTTGAGATAAAGAGGGGGTAATATAGGATGTTAGCAAACCTGTATCCACTGCTCTAAGATTAGCCCAATGGTTAATTTACAATGCGACAATAACATTATTACTAACATAAGCAGTTATTGTAATATTTGCAACCGATTATAATGATATAATTATGTTGATGATGAATTATGTTTCCCTATAGAACATTGACCAAACTCAGTAAAGACTTAGAAGAATTAAGACACACCGAGAATGAATGGTTTGCGATGCAAGCTTCATTACTGAAGACCATGAAACATGACAAAGAATATAGTAAGAATTAAAAACTGTTTTGTCAAAATATAGTTACCTAAAGTCATGTTGCTAACAGATATATAATATATTTTTTTAGATCATGAGGACATTAACAGAAATAGCCTCGAGATAGAAGAATTGACTCGTCTCAAAATTAATGATCTCCAACTTGATAAAGATAGGAATACATTGTTTCATTATTTAGTCAATAATCCTCGTTACAATGAAGATTGGAGTAAAGAGAAAGGAGTGGACAGATTAAACATTGCATATGAAGTGGAAAAGGCTGTACGGAATACAATCAGCCAAACTAGCCTGCCTAGTATTAACCTTAAGGGATACAATATCCATTCGCCCAGAAATAAAACAGAGATCTTGAAGGAGCTTGGACCAACACAGACATATGATGATTTGTTTACGGACACAATTACATGTAAGTTAAATTCTTTATGAACTGTAATTAAAAATTTTTTCTCGCTTATTAAATTGGGGATAACACTTAATGCCGCTACTAAGATGAAAGGAAAAACAAAATTCTTATACTATTTAATGCTTACGAAAAAAAAAATCTAGTGTTAAGATAAACGTCAAGACCTATAATTAGCTTCATGTAGCTATTTCAACTCAATCCGATTTCCTAGCGATAGCTCGAACGGAAGTTCTTACAACAGTCGTGTGCGTTTGAGCTAGTCGCCCTCTCCTAGTGGCGCAGCGCCTTCAGCACTAGCTTCACTAGGCGGTGCGCCTTAGGGCTAGCTGCACTATGCGGTGCACCTTCAGCGCTAGCCGCACTGTGATGCACCTTCAGCGCTAGCGTCACTAGGCGATGCGCCTTCTGCGCCCGCACAACGTGGTAAAGGCAAACAACAGTAGTGTGTTAAGAATGATATTTATTTATTATTGTTCATGTCAAAGGCTTGTTGGTCTTCCAGAAATAAATAAATAAAATAATAAAATCGATGAAACCTGTAAGTAGTCACAAATAATATTATCAATCAATAAATTTCGACTGATTAATATTTGAGAAATGAAATGCAAATGTTTATTGCCGAAACCGTGTACATTACATCAGCTGTTAAAAAGCGCATAATGCTGCAAGAACCATTGTTTGCCCATGACGGACACACAATATTTTCTTCTTCTTCTCAGCAATAGGACATCCACTGCTGGACATATGCCTCCCCCACATAGGGAGTATTTTCCAATTCTCGCCACGCTTGGCAGGCGGGTTGGTGAGCGCAGTAAGATTTCCGATCCTCAGAAGGCGCTGCTGCCCACCTTCTGGTACATGATCCCCTAGCCGACTTTTACGGCACCCGCGGGAAGAGTTGGGGGAGTACTATTCTTAGCCGGTACCAACACGGCAGCACACAATATTTTGCTTAGTACTTATTAATATACTTTTCATTCATTTGTGAAGATTTTTTGGGCGATACTATAATATATAGCTATAATGGAAAGCTTGTGTTTGACAACTGTCACGCTTGATGTTTAAATGATGACGTGGTCTAAGGTGTAGCACGCAAGCCTCGAAGGTTCTACTCGCACAGTTACACCAGGTATTCACTGCTGACTTGAAGGAAGAATCTTTTTAGGATTGTACCTATCTGTACAACACATATAACCACGTTACATTTTAAATGGAAAATGACATACACAAACATAACATTTGTCATGTACAAGCATAAGGGTTAAGTAAAAAACTAAACTTCTTAAAAAGCCTATGATAACAAAGGACAAAGGATCAGTCTTCTCGTGACCACGAGCGTGACAATGCAACTTGGTCGGGGTAAATCAATTACTAAATGCTTTTCTCGCGATCAAACCCCGATTGATTTATTAACAATGTGCTCGAATCGCGAAAGTCTAAAAATTACGATAAGAAAGGATGTCACTTATAGCTAACGGTATATGCTAATTTCTTTTTTATTACAGATTATGCGTATGATTATCATATCTCAGTTCTCCTGTAATTAAGTTTTATTTAGATTGTATGCGATGTTTTCGAAGGTTATTTAGATATACAAATATTAAGCAAATTATCTCATTCAAACTCAGTGCAATGTATTTATGTAGTTTTGCAATATTACAGTTACTATGTGTGCCTCTTTATGATATTACAATACAAATTATCATCAGTTTTAGATAACTTAGAAATTAAAATCGACGAACGTATCAGAATGCAAGCGCCTGCGAATGGAGAAAACCTTGAAATGGACATATTAAAAAGAGCTGAAAGCGGGAAAACTCTGTAAGTTCCATTTTTGAATTGAATTCAGATTTTTGATTCAAGGCGTTCTTTAACTCAATATTCAAAATCTCAATATTCCTAATACATTTCGGGCTTAGGCATGTATGTTAAATTACGCGTATTCGATATCACGATCAACAATATTATGGGATTCTTGATTGTGGCCATCTATAAATTACGTAACATCTTAAGGGGGAAAGAGGGGTCAGT
The DNA here is from genome assembly GCA_934044485.1 of Apeira syringaria. Lineage (NCBI taxonomy): Eukaryota > Metazoa > Arthropoda > Insecta > Lepidoptera > Geometridae > Apeira > Apeira syringaria. Next base: position 16,641,360 of record OW203662.1, on the reverse strand, counting down.
GAATCTTGACATAGTGTGACAAGGCTGGCTGGATTTTTTTTTAAATTCCCCATTTAGCGCCGTTCGCCGGCAATGCGGCGAAGGGCGCTAAATGCGGAATTTAAAGCGTAGGTCAACGACGTTTTCTCTATCCCCTATAAATCTCAAATGTGAGAACCTGCGACAAGGGGGCAGGGTTAAAAAGTCATGAAATTAAGCCCTTAATATCCCATTAGAAGACTGACACGAGTAAGCCACGCAATTAAATAAACACAATGTATGTAATAAATTACAGATACCCGTCCAACATGAGAGTGAGCCGTAATAAAGAAGATTTCGACGTGGATATCGAGTGGCCGTCGATTGGATTCTGCCAACAGGCTAAGGCGGACTTCCCAGAATATATGGATACTGTCCATCCAGTATTTATGCCGTTTGAACATAAGGGTTTAAGGTTTGTATTATGGAGTTTAGATTCTAATATACTACACTAGTAGCGCCCCGCGATTTCACCCGCATGGACTTCGGTTATCCCGCTACCTCAATTATCCCACGGGAACCATACTTTTTCCGGGATCAAAGTAGCCTATGTGTTTTACACTGTTTCTACGAGTGTAACGTGGTACTTACGCGTAGTCGATATCATGATCGACAATTGTTTCGGCTTCTTCCGGAAGCCTTCATCAGGATCTTGAGTGCGGTGCGTTCGTCGCAGCGTCCCGTCTCGTTCATCGAAATCGGTGTAGCCGTTTGAGCGTGAAGAAGTAACAAACATACACTCAAACTTTCGCATTTATAATATTAGTAGCATTATCACCAAATATATCCACTATATTTGGTGGTTATATATACTATATATATATATATATATCAGAACTACAGTTTGACAAAGAAGAGATTTTTGGTAAAATGTTGATTCTCCTTGTTTTCTGAGATACAATAATCCTAAGTTTGAGTTTTCGTCATCAATCACATTGCCGCTAACCAACGGGCGCTAAATGCGGTCTTTAACTCGTAAATAAGAATTTGACATGTGACGTCACAACGCTTAAGACTCCCCAAACTCGTGTCAGAATTTGTCACACTTAGCCACGCGGAGTAATCTGCATTGCCAAATTGTTTACCTTAGAACTGTTGTGTAATTTAGCACGCTTAGCCCCTCCCTCGCCTTCTTCACCCCTGCCTCGACGGGGGCAACTGGCCACGGATTCCCTAAGTGATCTGTGGGCAGTGTTATTGTTTATCATTATGCTGTAAGATGTTAGCGTCGATTAATTTTCGCATATTTTTAGCCGCATAATCAATAATATCGTGTCCCCTTTACGGTTATTATTTATTGTGTTGCTATGTAGTATTTGCGTTGATTAATTTCCACTCATCACAAACCACAAGAATGTATCGTAAGTGTTGCGTGCCCAACTGTGTTAGCCGACGACAGGACGTTAATTGCATAGGTATCCTTTTTAAAAAGGATTGAAGTGATCGTTTCGCATTTCAACATCGTTTTTTTTTTTTTGTACCTAGTATGGAAACTGATAACAAAATTGTCTAGGGTCATAAAACTTACGTTGATATTCTGTACATAATCCTACCGAAGTTTCCCGGTCTAGCTACCATTTCACACTATTAGTGTGAAATGCGAAATGTGTCTTATTATGTAGGGAATACTAGGTTTATACCAATGCATGTATAACAATATCTATAGATAACCACGCAATACCTATACTTATATAGTAGTCTATATAGCTATAAGCAGTATATCATAATGCACAAAATGTGAGAAGCCACAATGAGAAAAAAAAACTTGCTATCTGTGTTTAAAATAGCAACGGTACAGCTTCGACATAGATAAGAGGACTATCTGAAGGCGTAGGTTTTCCCAAGTAATCTGTGCACTTAGCTAACCCTCTCCCTCCCTCTTAAGGTGTCACGTAATTTAGGGATGGGCTCTTATTTTTACTGTGATCTTTGTGTTGTAACAAATTTGCATTGTGTTTATTACCTATTTCATTACAGCCTTAAGAAACTTCTGACAGATAGAATAGGAGTGTCAGAATTGGTTGAACACGAGCTCCCGTGGCATCCACCCCTGTGCCCCACTGACAAGGAGCTGTCTTCATACACCTCCAAAAAGGGAATCAAGTAAGCATAATCCTATCCTACTAATATTATAAATGCGATAGTTGTGAGTATGGATGTTTGGATGTATGTATGTATGTTTGTTACTCTTTCACGCAAGAACTACTGAACGGATTTCGATGAAATTTTTCAACACAGATAGCTTATACCCTGGATTGACACATAAGCTTATTTTCATCATCTCCGTTTTTCATCACTACGCGGGTAAAACGGATTTGGATGAAATTTGGTATGTAGATACTTCAGGTCCCGGATTAACACATATACTACTTTTCATCATCATCATCAATCATCACTACGCGGGTAAAACCGCGAGGCGCAGCTAGTTATTGTATGATTGACATAAAAAAATATTGCCATATAACATAAATATCGGTAGAGCATAAGCCATTACACATCCACACTTGTGCTTCAGTGACAGGATGAACTCTATACACTTGCGAAAAGAGAATTAAGTAACATTAACAATTAAACTAAAATAAATTGATACCTATAGGAATAGATATAAGAGAGGCAATAGATTGACTTGGTATGGGCATGCCTTGTTCTCTCAGCCATGTGCGTCCACTACTGGACAGAAGCCTCCCCCATATAGGGGGGATTTGCCAATACTCGCCACGTTTGGCAGGCGGGTTGGCGAGCGCAGTATGATTTCCAATCCTCAGAAGGTGCTGCTGCCCACCTCCTGGTACGTGGTCCCTTAGCCGACTCTTACGGCACCCGCGGGAAGAGATGGGGGAGTACTATTCTAGGCCGGTACTACCACGGCCTTGCCTTGAGGAGGGATGAAAAACGTATAATGCATGAGCATTGATGGGTGTGATTAAAGGAAGGCGGAAGAAGTCATGGATGGACTGCGTTATAAATTATAGGTTTCTGAATGGTGTGAGCACTGAGATGACTAGAAATAGAACAGAGTGGAAGAGGAAAAACTATACTGTACTGACCCCACCTTACGTGGGATAAGAACAAAATACAAAAGGTATTAGTAATGAATAAGGAGAGTAAATTACTTTGAGGGAAAGCGCAGCCCACATTGAAATAAATATTGTTTCTTTTATAGAACAACTTCCTGAATCTAAGAATATCCTGTAAACCTAAGTTGAAATGCTATAAACGTGAGTAAAGCCGGATAATACATAAATATGATAACATCCTGTAGTTATACACTACACAATATTGTAGAACATATGGTTACATGAATAGGTACCTTCTAGGTTTGCGTGCTAAATCCTAGACAACGTCATCACTTAACATCAGGTGAGACAGTTGTCAAACGCAAACTTATAATATGTAAATAAAAAAAAAAAAAAAAAAATAGATAATGAAAAGCTTTTTCTAAGATTATGTTCGTATTATATAATTATCTAAGTTTGTTTGTGTGTTTTGTGTTTAAATAATTGAGAAAACCTCAGTGTCAAAATTAAATTAAAAGTGTGGCAGTTTATCGTCGTCTTATTGCAGCCTAAAACAATATTTGAATTCCGTATTAATTATAACGTTATCTATTACAACTCATACATAGAGTTTTGATAGTGTGTGCGTCCAATGCTTTATTCAGTTGTTTATATTACGATGGCGATACGAATATTTTGACGAAAGGCATATTTTGTACTACACTCGCAGCTCGGGATAGAGTATAGCGGTTTCCTTCTCTATAGGGAGTCCTTTAGACCTCCTTTATATATTATTGTCATTTATATCCTATTGTCAATACATAATATAATACGGTATATCAATTATACCGTATTATATTGAGGCAGCTATGTATATAGTTGTATACATTTTGTATACAGCATCAATATATATATATGTAACACAGGTGACCCTAGCACGGCTGCTAAAGGCCTTTTATATTGTTTTCACATACATATGTATTTATCTATCTTTATCCATGTATTCTAGTAGTGTATAATGTATTTGTAAGTGTTTTGTGCAAATAAATAAATAAATATAATAGGTCAGCAATTATTTTTTTTCAATTTCAATTTATTCAAATAAGTGCACATTTATACATTTTATGTTATGTGGCTAGAGGTTTACACAAATAAGTTTTATGGGTTATCTGTCGCTTAACTAGGCTCATCGCCTGTGTTTCTGCTTCAATATCATCAGTATTAAGTATATCTATTAATAAGCAGACTTTTATATTTATAAACATATACATGTGGGTATGGGTACATATCGACCTATTTCACCCTAAGGAAGCCAGGGCTGGTCGCTAGTCCGCATATAATTTTCTTAGTATTATTTGATTGGTTTGCAGAGTACAATTGATAAGTGAAACTATCGGCACGGAATTCCTGAGGTCCGCGCTTTTGACGTACGTGAGTCACGACAACTATGACGTCATTAAAAATATGCAAGACGCAGAGGTCGGCCAGAGGATATACACAGCTATGCAAAAGGTAGATACTGTTTGACTATACGGTCTATCTACTTATGTGAACTCGGTTATCATAATCCTAGCCTAAACATTCACTAGCTGTCGACTGCGATGCCCGTGTAAAAGTCTGTTATAACTTCGATAACTTTTCATTGTCATCGGTTTCAATGAAACAAAGTCTGAATGAGCAACATATGTAAGTAAAAATAATAATTTTACTCTACAGAAATTATCATCAAAGTGGGTGATGTACACACTGGCCTCACTTTATTGGCGTGTTCGTGGCAATACAGTGAACGCCTTAAATTGCCTTCTGACTGCGAGTCGTACCGCTGACCCCCGATATCGGGATGTGGTGCTCGTCTCCTTAGCATCTGTGCTGCTCGAAATGGGACTGTGGGTCGAATCGCTCGTCGCCGCAGAAGAGGCATACAGAATGAACCGATACGAGGTATGTCCTTTTAAGTTACATCTAAAGATTGAGAACTTTTTTGTGTTTTGCAAATTGTGTTTATATCGTTTTTATATTACTTAAACAAAATCATAAAAGGCGAATGACTTAATATCAGGACCATTTTTGTCATTAGTGTGGTTTAAGAACGGACTTGGACTTAATTTTTTTAATATTATTTATCACACTCAGACCCCCGCACTAGGATTCCATGTATCGCGGAAGGCATGGACACACACAACCACTTCATACTTGTCTCCGGGACAAACATCTACATTCATCGCACAAATGTTTGCCGCTGCCGAGATTCGAACCCAGGGTCCCGGAGACACAGAAGTCATATCAATGAAACTAATCACTGCGCCACGGCGACCGTCTTCCGACTTTGGATAGGGTAGCAACTCTGACACAGTTTTATTAGTGATGACAATTTTATCTTCGACCTGGATTTTCGAATGAGGCTGCTGGTTGTGATCCCGTGGATAATGTTCAAAGAAATTTTGATAACCGTAAAGCAGAATACGCAGATAGTAAAAAAAGGTGCAGAACAGGGCTCATTACCACATTTTTTAAAAATACAGGTCTAAAGTTACAATTAAATATCAAATAACCGGCTTAAATACATTTGAAATTTTATACATGTGTAAGTAATGATAGAATAAAATAGAAAATTATGTATTGGAAAAAAATGAAAATATTTTTTTTGGCTAATTATTGCGATATTGTCTCTTTACAGCCACCAACAAATTTCCTGCTAGCCCAAATTCACATGATAAAGAAGGACTCAATAAGCATAATATTCCACCTGAAACAAACGTTGCGAGTCGCGCCGCACTACCTGGGTGGACATTCGCGACGTCTGTTGCACGCTTGGGCCTGTGTCACCAAGCAGCTGAACACACTGCGGGAGTTGGGAGGTTTGTCTTTTTTAAGGAGCAAACATTACTGTGTCGTTGCACTGTCTGGGTAGGCACTGGAAAGCTTGGCTGCACCCATAGTCCTGTGTCACAAAGCAACACTACATACTGCGGCAATTGAGCATTCTAGGTCTAGCGTGATAACATCTTCGCCCACATCGTCACTGACCATCAAGTGACATAGTCGTCAAACGTATCTATACAGTATAAGCAAAAATTAAAAAAAATGCAAGATATGTTCTAATCAGGAATATACAACTTGCGTGTATTCTCAATAAAAGTCAAATCAAAAGTGTATTTCCCTCTATGGCATTTGTGGTTACTGCTCTTAAAATGTTGGAGTTCTACTTATTTGGCAGGTCACAAAGGGGTGTAACGCTACATTTTACCTGTCTTTGGTTAAATGGGTGTTCTGCAAGGGTCTACATTACGACCGTTTTTTCTTTTTAACGAACTTTCCAAATATAATATACCCATATGTGTGTAAAACTTCAATAAATTGAAGTAAAAGTTACTTCTGTCCATCCAAATTATGGGTTACTTAAGAGAACGAAGACATATTGTAACCCGCTAAATATCACCTGATATGAAGCCAATCATAATATGTCAATTATGTAACGAGGATTAGATGTCTTATGGATGTTAAAACTTTGGAAAACATATTATGTTAATATTTACAGAGAAGGCTGCAGAACTAGAGGCGGACGGAGAATTCTGTGCCGAAACAGAGCCAGGACACAGTATGGTGTGTGGGCGAGACGGCACTAACTGTCGCGTCACCAATAGGAAGTGCCGCCCCGACAATGACATGGGTAAGATTATAATAATGTAAAATTAAATTAAATAATATAACCCAAACGTGGAATTTGACTATGGGCCTTCTGAGCAGGCTCAGAGTCTCACAACGAGCTATGGAGAGGGTTATGATTGGGGTTTCTCTATGTGATCGAATCAGAAATGAGTAGATCCGTAGAAGAACGCAAGTCACCGATGTAGCCTAGCGGATTAGCGGGTTGTGACCCTGGGCAGGGCACATAGCTCGAAGAACTGGTGGCCATTGGGGTCGAAAAGTTCTCTAATAGAGGCCACGGACTGGCATGCGCAGCATAGGACGGCCACCGACCAGGTGGGCAGACGACCTGACTAAGATCGCAGGCAAGGGCTGGATGCGGGCCGCTTCCAGCCGGTCCTTGTGGAAATCAATGGGTGAGGCATATGTCCAGCAGTGGACGTCCTATGGCTGAGATGATGATGATGAAATTCAATAATCCTGTTCGCAGGATCCAAGGTGGGGATGCAGGCCTCGATTGACGCCGTGGACAAATACGGACAGATCCCTTTAGTCTATTATACATTCATTTAATATATCTTGTTCATATGTATTTCATATGTTTATTAGTTTTCTCATTATGAGTCTAGTTTGATGAACGTGCTGGCCTGTGAATGTATCTTTTACCGATGACAATTTAAGTTTTTTGTTAGTTAGTCCAATCCTAAGACAAGAAATAGTATGAGTGTTTATTACGCGCCGAAATTTCACTTTCTACAATGCCCTTCAACGCTGTAGAGCTTGCATATGGACTACTTTGAAACAGATTATCTAGCATTGCAGTGGTAGAAATGGCCAACAACTATAGAACTGGTTTAATATCTTTCGAACCCGAACTAAGATATATAAAGAGGAAACAGTTTGTTCTTAAGAAGCTGAACGTAACCCTCCTTTTGGTTACAAAAGGAGGGTTACGTTTTTATATTGTATGTGTGTATGTATGTTTATCTTTCGCATGTTCTAACGACTTGATGGATTTTAGCTTATGGCTATCAATATTATAATAGTAGTTTATCTAACCTCATACTAAAATATAAAGATTAAAAAATCAAAAACAGAACTTGAATGACAGTCTTTATAGATATCGAAATAAATTTAAAAAGTTAACATTTCAATACAGCTCTTCTATGACAACTGTATCGAAATGTTTTTTCTACATAATAGTCTACGCAGCGCAACAAGCATACGCGACCAACAAATGGATTTTGGCACTGCAAAAACGGCATTGCAACCTCCTTGGTCCAGCTGAAGGTTGTATCTTAATGGAAAAAAGTTAATTTTTAGATACAGTTGTCATAGAAGAGCTGTATCATAATGTAACTTTTAAAATTTATATCGATAGATTGTCTATAAAAACTGTCATTCAAGTTCTGTTTTTGATTTTTCAATCCTTATATCTCACTATCAGATTAGATAAAGACATTTTCATACGGTGGGGTCATATTTTTTTAATTCGAGCGTTAGTTTTACCAATATTTATCCAATCGTTATTAAATCAAACTGGGCTTAATCGCGAGAAAAACATTTAGTAATTTATTTACCTCGACATTTCGACCAAGTTGCATTGGTCGTCGTGACCACGACGATACGACGGACGATACAACCGTCGTCGATACGACGACGATACGACGTGACCACGACGGTGCACGTCGTGACCACGACCAATGCAACTTGGTCGAATCGTCGAGGTAAATAAATTACTAAATGTTTTTCTCGCGATTAAGCCCCGTTTGATTTAATAACAATGTGTTCGAATCGCGAAAGTCTAAAAATTACAATATTTATCCCTTTACACTAAAATTATAATTGTTTAAAACATATCCATTGTTAATATAGCATCGGAAAGCAGCGCTGTAATAAGAATGTTGGAGCTTAGAAACGAATACATTCAAGAAGTGACTTCAATATCCGAGTCTTGGCCGACGTTCAAAACGACATTTGCTAAGTTCACGAACCACGTGCCGTTGGACCGAAACGATAAGGAAGGCCATCAGCAAAGCTACAATATGATGCTGGATATGTACCGGGAACTGGTTGCAGCATGTGGAAAACGTGGATGTGGTGGTGAGTACGCCATATGAGCATCTCAAATATATCAAATTTATAATCATTTAATCAATGTTAGACTGGTCGGTTGGCGCAGTTGGTAGCACTCTGCCTTCTGAGCCGCTGGTCCCGGGTTCGATTCCCGGACAGGTCAAACATTTATGTGCATGAACATGTCTGTTTGACCTGTGTCTGGGTGTGTATATGTATATAAGTATATATCAGTCATGAGGTGACCATAGCACAGGCTCTGCCTAGTTTGGGACCTGAAGACCTTGTGTGAATGTTAATAAATAAATAAAAAAATAAATAAAAGGATGTTAATAGCCGTACATGTAAATATTATAGATACCAAGACACCATGACCATGTATGATACTGGTCCCCACAACACAGGGAATCCTAGTGTGGAGACCAGCGAACAATTACATCGTTTGGGAACTAGCTGTATATAGTATGTGTATATGTATGTGTATATGTATGTGTGTATGTATGTATATGTGTATATGTGTATGTGTGTATGTATGTATATGTGTATGTATGTATATGTGTATGTATGTATATGTGTATGTATGTATATGTGTATGTATATGTGTATATATATGTGTGTGTGTGTGTGTGTGTGTGTGTGTGTGTGTGTGTGTGTGTGTGTGTGTGTGTGTGTGTGTGTGTGTGTGTGTATGTATATTTATATAATATTTTTATAAGCTAAGTTAAGTTATGATACTTTATTATTAGTATTAAGATCCATGTATGCCTTGGTCTAAATAAATTTCATTTCATTTCAATGACGAAATCAAATCAAATGTTTATTTGCAAGAATATATTATTACATAATAGGTCTAAAAAGTATATATTAGATATGTATTCAGTTTGCAAGCAGGCGTACAAATGTTATAAAATTATATAAGAATTTAAATTATCTACAATGTCAAATTAATTTCGAGTTTAGAATTATACATTATTATTACAAAACATCAAGAAATAAATTCACTGCATTTACATAAAATTATCATAAATGGATCAAATATTCTTTCACACTATAAAAACATTTTTCCGCAAGCCATCTGTTTAATTTAGACCTAAAACTAAATAAAAAAAAAAGTAGCAAACATACACACATACACACAAACTTTCGCTTGTATAATATTAGTAGGATAATGGAATTAATTGGATGAAAGTGCCATTTCATTATGGGTGAAGATCTCCGCCGGTAATCCTGCTGGTCTTCCTTTGTAGCGGTTTTCGTGGGCCTCTTTGTTTAATGTTTTGGTCAAATTTGGTATAATGATAGTGAGATTGTAAAAAACTATATATTTGGTTTCAGTCGATACACAGGATTTGAATCTCAAACCCCAGGAATGTGAATTTGACGTTTTTACGCCGCAATACTGGCTCCATCGCACTTGCTTCGCAGAAGAGCTCACAGAGCCGGAAATGGAGTTAGTATATCGTTTTTAAGTTATACAGTAAACAATACAGTAATACTATTAAGAGTATATAAGAATTATGGTTCATTGCATTGACTTCATTCTAGGCGGTACATAAATTCTAATTTTTGAATGAAAAATTCGGCTATTTTTTAATCTTGCACCTACGTCTACAGAATACCGTACCTGTCTCTTTGCGAAATAAACTATAGCAGCACTCCACAGCAGTCCGAATTTGTTTCTTCTCTCTCTCTCTCTCTCTCTCTCTCTCTCTCTCTCAGCCATGTGCGTCCACTGCTGGACAGAAGCCTCCCCCATATAGGGGGGATTTGCCAATACTCGCCACGCTTGGCAGGCGGGTTGGCGAGCGCAGTATGATTTCCAATCCTCAGAAGGTGCTGCTGCCCACCTCCTGGTATGTGGTCCCTTAGCCGACTCTTACGGCACTTTGTTTTTTACACACTCAATTTGTTTCTTCATTACAGCTTTATTGGAGAAGATGTTTTCCTTATTATTGATTTACGACTACACTGACAGGCGTGACATCACAGGAAACTTTTTTTACTATTCAAAATAATTATAATGCACGTCACGTCGACCGAGTTCGTCACATTCACTCGAATGTCTGAATGTGAAAAACTCGGTTGATCTCTTTCAATCGATATACAAGTTATAAGGCATGCCTCCTGCGCATGACAGTTGGAGATTTCACCTTACCTTTCTTACCTTGTCTCATATGTGCGTATTTAACGATAATCTCGCTAAGCTTGTACTTTGTGGGATATCAAGAAAGTAACCAGCCCCTTCTCTTCGATAACTAACCGAAACGATAAATCCCGTGCAGAGTTTCTATAAAATGATTCGCAACTTTCATTTGACAGTTTTGTTAATGATAAAAGTATAAATTTGAATATTCCATTACATTTACCAATTATGTGCGTATCTAAAAAGTTTTGAAATATAAAATGTATGAACAATATCGATTCTTTTTTTTATACTGTATAGATCTAGTGTTTGACAACTATCTCACTTGATGGTCAGTGACGTTGTGGTCGAAGATGTTATCACGCTAGATCTAGAATGCTCACTGGCTCTCAAGGACTGCTGCCTGAACACACTATGTGCTAGGTGACAGTTTTTCAAACTTGAGAGTGGTAGCTAGCCAGGCGGGTACTCGAAAGTACTGAGGATTTGATACCGGAAGCTCAAGCTGTTGTCGCGGATCGAACCAGTGTTCGTCAGTTTGACAGCCGACGCTCCTCTCGCTGAGCTATCATCGCTTCAAATTCAAAATCAATCGCTTAGTTGTCGATTACCACCGACCAGGTAACTTTGTATGTAGAAAACTTAAACCTTGCACTTTTTATTGCATATCAAGTTTTACTTTATTTAAATATATTCAAAATATTGTTCTTCAATTCTCAGAATGTCTTCCGAATTGGCATTGATCGCACCATCACACCGGAAAGTTCCAGAATGCAAATTAAAGCCCGACGCGCACGAAGATTTTTACGTCTCGCGCATACTGGCCATAGACACGGATGATTGGAGCCCAATTCTCAGCCTGATGCAGCAGATTAGTGAATTACACGGGCAATACGACTTCGGACTGCTGGGCGCTAAACTAGCAAGATATGTCGAGAATGTAAGTACATATGGTGGGACTATCGCCAATCTCAATTTACTGGTATCGTGGCGTTGTATACTGATTTCTCGTAAAAAGTGGAATATGCAAAGCATGTGAAAGTGGCTTGCTAGTAAGACTACCAGGTCAACTGCTTTGTCAAATTGCAATTGTCTTTGGGATGTCGAACGAGCGCGAACAAATTACGTGATCGAGATATGAATGCGTCCGTTTCTCCTAGCATCGTATTACCAATAGAAACTCTGATCTTTTCTCGCGTGGCCTACAATGTTGTGCCCAATTCACGATAGTAATTTTAATAGTTTTTAGTGACTATTTTAACTACAAATTTACAATTACTCACAAAGATTTCACGCTTTATTCAATCTCACCGACTAATTATGTGTAATATGTTATACGAAAATTAGTCGGCGTATGTTACAATTCTATTAGCTTAAAAGAAAACTATTACGCGTGACTTGTAGACTCCAGGCTTGTAACTGTCCCACTATCCTTATCAGGATCTCCACGGAAAGCATTTTTTTATATACAATACGCTATATTTTTTAGTTTCTGTCTACTAAAGCGTGTATATAACTTTTTTACTATTATTTCAATAAAGCATAAGTTTGACCACAGTTCCAACCTGATATCAAGCGATAAAGCGATCTAAGTAAGTCTAATAATATGCAAGCTCATAAGTCTCCAGGGTTGTAACTATCGGGAATCACAGATCAGGCAATAAGTTAGTATTGTTTGAAAAAAACAACTACGTATGTAGACACACATATACACAATACTACATAATCATATATTTATTCTGCGAATATTTCAAAATGTTTAATAAATAAATGTCCACTCGTGCGAAGTCGGGATGGGCCGTTAGTAATGTATGCGTTGGTGTGGTGTAGCACGGCGCGTCGTGGGTGGGCGCGCTGTGGGCGGGCGCGTGGTGCGGCGCGGGCGGGCGCGGCGCATGCGCGGCGCGCTGCCTGGCGAGCGCGCACGCGGCGCTCTCCGCGCGCGCGTCGCCGCGCCCCACCAGGCTCCTCGCTGCGCTGCTCGCCATGTCAGTACCTGCAAACTTATCAAGCATTCGTTTTGTTCTTTTTGGCTTCGCATTTTATGTGCGTTTACCGAATGTCAAGTTCAGTATTCTACAAATTACTCGAATCGAGTTGTGGGTATCAGATAAAAATGTAGCCTGAAGGTCTCCGATTTCCTATGATTTAATAAAGTAGTAAGTGCTTTACTTGAACTTCAACTCGAATACAAGTTGGATATCTTTGGGAACCATTATCATTCTAAGTCTATTGTGATTTCACCTTCCGCCACATAGTCACTGACCATCGAGTGAAATAATAGCGATGCGCTAAGCCTTTTCATTATATAAACGATCGTAAACGAAACATAGCAAACACTTCTAGTCAATCAAAGCCCTGGACGAAATTCGAACCCTCATCCTCTGGATCGCTAATACAGATGGTTGCATAATTTGATGACAAAGAATATTTGGCAACCCTTTTACGCATACCAGTGTATGAACTGAACTATAAATGTACCTCTCCAGTGATTGATCCAAGAAATAGACTTTGATGAATCTCAGCCATAGGATGTTCACTGCTAGACATATGCATCCCCAATTAATTTCCACAAGGGCCGGTTGGAAGCAGCCGCATCCAGTCTTCCTGCTATCTGAATCAGGTCGTCTGTCCACCTGGTCGGTGGCCGTCCTATGCTGCGCTTGCCAGTCGGTGGTCTCCATTCGAGAAACATTATTTATTACAACACGACCCTAACGGCTATCAGTCAACTTGCTAATACGCTGGGCTATGTTGGTGACTTTTATTCTTATACAGATCTTTTCATTTCTGATTCGATTGTGTAGAGAAACCCCGAGCATAGCCCTCTCCATAAGCTCGTTGAGTGACTTTGAATCTAGTCATAGGGCCCATATTTAGTAGAAGAGAGAGTATATAATTCTTTAAATTGTACGGTTTGTCAATCGCATTTTTTCAATATGTATCGAGGTTGTCGTCACATTTTTTCAGGCAATCCAAGCCGAAAGACGCCCTGGAGATGGCTTACCTATCTTTCTATTCGATGCCAGATAGTGAGGTGGACAGTACAGTTCTGGGCATATTACAAATTCTCAACGTAAGTACCTTGGAGTTTAATCATCGTTCAGATAATATCGGTATATCATCCGATTAGCACCACCCGAGGGCCACGTGTAGGGTTCCAAATGTTTGAGCTGCTCTCCTACGGACATGGATAATTCGGCCCTCAAAATATCATCGTAGTTGGTGCAGCTGTTTTGTCGTGAAAATGTAACGGACAGACAGATACTTTCAGAACTATATTATAGATATTAGTTTGGATTAAGATGTACCAAGGGCATTATGCAGCAGCTATATATATTTACCCATTATGAAATGTCAGTTCTCATAGAATGAGTCAATAGAGACGAACTTCATTCAATGAGATTCGTTGGATGAAAGCACCAATTGGTCTAAGATACGGCTTAAGAAATATATTCCCTCATCTTTTATTCAATTATTAGAAGGCTTGTAACCCAATAATTATAAAAAATCTCTGCTTCCTTGTCTATCACATGGAGTCGCGCGCGCAACGCTTCTCTGTCACTCTCCGTACTCGAGCTTCAATCTGAACTTTCTAAGCATACATGAACATAACACAGTTTTAAATAGCCAACCTCATCCTGTTGGATAGGCAATAAAATAAACTTTAATTTAAAAACAAATCCTGCCTAATAACACTGTTTAATATTCTTCTTCTTGTCCTTATCCCACTCTAGGTGGGATCGGCACGACATGTTTTCGTCTTCCATTCTCTTCTATCATTAGTCGTCTCAGTGCTCACACCTTTCATAAACATATCATTCTTCACACAGTCCATCCATACCTTCTTCGGCCTTCCTCTACCTGTTTAATATTAAAGTTAATATTTTTAAACAGTGTAGGTACGGGATTTCGCTAGACAACCCATGTGCAATGTATCAATGCACATATTAGTTAACATATAATCAAAGTCACAAGTAAATAACAGATTTGACTGGCCGGTTGGCGCAGTTGGTAGCACTCTGTCTTCTGAGCCGCTATTCCCGGGTTCGATTCCCGGACAAGTCAAACATTTGTGTGCATGAACATGTCTGTTTGACCTTTGTCTGGGTGTGTATATGTATATAAGTATATATATCAGTCATCAGGTTACCATAGCACAGGCTCTGTCTAGTTTGGGACCTGAAGACCTTGTGTGAATGTTAATAAATAAATACCTTCTTCGGCCTTCCTCTACCTGTTTAATATTAAAGTTAATATTTTTAAACAGGTACGGGATTTCGCTAGACAACCCATGTGCAATGTATCAATGCACATATTAGTTGACATATAATCAAAATCACAAGTAAATAACAGATTTGACCGGCCGGTTGGCGCAGTTGGTAGCACTCTGCCTTCTGAGCCGCTGTTCCCGGGTTCGATTCCCGGACAAGTCAAACATTTGTGTGCATGAACATGTCTGTTTGACCTTTGTCTGGGTGTATTATGTATATAAGTATATATATCAGTCATCAGGCTACCATAGCACAGGCTCTGTCTAGTTTGGGACCTGAAGACCTTGTGTGAATGTTAATAAATAAATACCTTCTTCGGCCTTCCTCTACCTGTTTAATATTAAAGTTAATATTTTTAAACAGTGTAGGTACGGGATTTCGCTAGACAACCCATGTGCAATGTATCAATGCACATATTAGTTAACATATAATCAAAATCACAAGTAAACAGATGAGGGAATATATTTCTTAAGCCGTATCTCGTACTAAATGAGAATTGAGAAATTCCCCGGTAAGGCAGGATTTCCCGAATTAATGGCATATATTTTAAGTGTGCATATTTCTGATGTATATAATATTTGTTTGTGTTTCAGGGCAATGTGAACGAGGGCCTATGGATGTACCGATACGCACTAACATTCGACCCAGAAGACGTCATAGCCTTCACATGTTTACACATTGAAATGTGCTATATAACGCATGGCAAAAAGCGCTACGGCAAAGATTCGGTCGAAGAAATTATTACACTTAAGAAAGATCCTCTAGTCTTATTAGCGTAATACAACGAAGGTGATCTGACTGAATATTCGATTACTAATCTAATTTTAAAGTGGATAAGGTCAAAACTGGCTTAGATTGGCTGATACATACTAATTGCGATTATTCTGAATTGACAACCTAAATCTTATCATTTCTTTTTTGTTTTGCATCGCACTTATTGTGCGTTTAGCTCGATGATGTATTATAAAATTATTAGCAGCACACAAGAGAGAATTAAATCTTGCTAATCATAGCAATATTCTGAATAAACAATATATTGACAACTGATTTTAAAAAGTAGTAATTATTTTGTAATTATTATTTAATACTTATAAAACTTATTTATTTTGTATTTCAGTAAGTATTATTGACGATTTAGAAATTTTCAGTATGGTCCTAAGTCATAAAACAAGAAATAATGGTTCCTGGTTTTTTTTATATAAATTTCATCTAATAAAGATTTAGAGGTTATCTTTTACGGAACCTGCTGAAATTGAAAATAATTTTTAAATTGGGGTGACAAAAAACGTCAATTGTAAATCAGATTTTATCATAACAATATTAAAATAATTGTTACGTTTCATTTTTGATTTGAGATAATTTATTTTAAGTTTTCATTTCAGAAGAACCGCCAATATCTCAAATATGTCGAAAGGCATTAGCTCATTTTACTCGATCAAATTAACTGTTCTCGATACTTGTACAGAATAGCGTGCCTGTTGCTATATTCTAGCCGTATTCTGTAGTCGCGGGTACGTGTCTTATTAGCAGGCGATTTGTTTCATTCAATAATTTTAACGATGGCTCCGTCTAGCATGTTGTCTTAAGGTTATTCTCTCTTTCTTCGTTATTTTCTCTTTGGTTATTTATATTGATGAATAATTTCACAAAAATCATGTGACGATGATATAAAGTGATCCATTAATGTGTATCGTTACTTACATTGGTGGCCCATTTTACAACATTAATTATAATCCGACTTCTTTAATGAGTTTTCGCCCGCTGGGTACAGGGACGCGGGGGTATGACCACAACGGGGAGCGAGGGAGGTGCGGACATTAAAGCGGTTTACCTATAAGGAGTAGTGTCATTTTTTTAAAACGATCTGTCTGTAAGAGTTAAGTGACATTTGCCATATTTAGATATCAATACTGAATAAGCTCGAATTAGAAAAAAAAGCGACATTAGCATCAAAACTGTATATTTAACACTTTATTGCAGTTGGCCAAATACATCGTAAGCATAGAACAAATGAATGGTGATAAATCGTTGAAAATATTACATTATAGCTGTATGAAGTCTTCGAACAAATAATCGTATTCTGTGTAATTATGATTAAGTGTCAAAAAATGTTTCGATTTTTTTATATTTTATTGCATTGGTATATAGACTTTTATCGATATGTAATTACTTAATATTATATACTCATTATACTTGTAAGTATCTCAAACTTCAATATCTATTAGTAGTATCCCGATATTATTTACAAATTATAGCTCTAAGTTTGTTTTTGTGCAGTACAAAAAAGCTTACCGTGGCTCAGTTAGTGGTAAGTGGCTGGTTTGGACGACGCCATTTTGTTTCGACACATAGATCTCAACGTGTAAGATGTATTTAGGCAGAAGTTAAAACTAATTTTCCATGTAAAGATGGAAATTCATTCCTTTTGTTAAAAAAAGGTAAATTGGCTTGCAATGCGCAACTGTGGTAGATTAAAAGGTCTTCAATATCCGTGAATGTAGAAAGTGGTACAAAATAAAATGTTCGTTTATTTGCTTCTCTCCTGCTGTGCTTTACAGGTAAAGTTGAAGGATTTTTTTAAAATCAATAGCAATATATTAATTTTGATCGTTTTGCTTTGAAACTCATTTGAATTTTTCAATTTTCAAACCAGTCAATTATGAGACGTCCCGGCCGGTTAGTTAGCATCATAAGCATCACCTGTCAATTTAAAATTGTACTCAGTTATTATATACATTTAAGAAGTATACATTAGAATAACTAAAAGATACACAATGAGTAGTGTTGATTTCTTTACCCTAAATTATTCCAGACTATCATCTCATGTGCACCGCCCTCCCTCCCGCATAACATGCATGTAGGAAAGCACGAGGCATCCTCAGGAGGACGCCGGACCAAGAGTGAACGAATGGTCAACGAGTTAACAGCTCCTAAGGATGCCTCGTGCTGAGCCGAAACAGAGGTACGGTTACGTAATATTGCATGTGTATCATCATCTCAGCCATAGGATGTTCACTGTTAGACGTAGGCATGTGTATATCGTACTGTAAACTTCCTGCATGATTTTTGCCGCAGGGGTGGGCGGGGCGGTACACACTGCATGGAATAATATAAAGTCGCGGAATCAACACTCAATATTGTGTATATCTTTTTCATACGGATGTCCGCAAAGTAACTCCTGAATCTATAACATTATTAGAATAAGTGTTTACTTAGTGATGTCTCACCGAAGTATAATAAATAAAAAATGGTATAAGTACATTGTGTTAGGTATACATTAATTTTATAATGGATAATACGACTACAATTTTGTGATCGGACTATACAATGTATTAATTAAGTATACGTGATTTTAAATTGATAACAGCAAATTAAAGTAATAAAAGCAATGAACTTATTATGGTTGTGTTTTATATTAAATCATCTTCAGCATTATTTTGGTTGAAAAGTCTACTGCAAGGGCATGCGACCCCTCTCGGTCTTCTAAAGAACGTAAGCGTTCTGAATTGAGTTCCTGGCTTAGATCTATTGGAAGCCTTCGCAGGTTTAACCCTGCGAACATCATGTCAGACGTAGGATGTCCTACACGTGCACTGCTCGAAATATGCCTCCCCCATTGATTTCTTTAAGGACCGGATGTAAGCGGCCCGCATCCAGCCCTTGTCTGCGATCTTAGTCAGGTCTTATGTCCACCTCGTCGGTGGCCGTCCTATGCTGCGTTTGCCAGTCCTTGGTCTCCACTTGAGAACCCCAACGGCCATCATTTCCGAGATGTGTGCGCTGCCCATTGCCACTTCAATTTGCTTTTCTACTGGGCTATGTCGATTTTAGTTCTACGGATCTCCTAATTTGAAATTAAATGCTTATAGGAATTTTGGGTCATTAGTTGTGCTGAGATGTTATAGCTTAGTAGAATTCCATCTAAATTCTGCCTTAGCAGGCGTATAAATTCTTAATATTATTAAACATTATTATTTTTCTTAATTACATTCTTTTATGACAATATACCTATTTATATGGCTAAGATAATATTATTATGTCTAAGTTCCAGTATTATTTTTGTAATTTCTGATGCAATCTCGTAAACAAATCTCGAGCATAGATCTCTTGCATGAGATCTCGCATATGTGAAACAGAATTATCGGTAATCTACGTGACCCCCGTTTTGATATTTGGTATAAAAAGTGTTACGTAAGAAGTGTATGTATGTATATTCTATAACGAAGGACGTAGGTACCAAATTTTATGAATAGGCGTTGAGACGTTTTCAGAATGAGTTGTAACAACACCCACCCACACAAACAAATCATTTATAATATTTGTATTAGGTGTATACGGCTAATATTATAAATGATATAGAGTAAGTACTTAACCTAAACATTTCATAGGTAATAAAGATTCAGAAACATTTTAAGTTATGTAACTTTTATTTTTTATGTTAATATAGTTTTATGTGTTTGAAAGGCGCGCCCTTATACAGAGAGTTATTGATATAAAATAAACATAACATATGTGATTATAGTATTCAAATGTAACTAAATTATGAACATAACAATCTTAATTGTATAATATAACATACCTATAAGAAACAAAAGTAATAAGCTGACGAAATATGTTACGCCACACTTAACCAAAGACATAGGTACCTATTTAAATATAATTTGTTAATGTGTGTCATCATGTTAATAATAAATATTCAATTCTAATCTATTAATCCATTAATAAATACTATCACGACACGTCAATCTTATAGACTTGATCAGTTTAAATAAAACTAACCAAGAATGTTTGATGGAAGCGAATAACAAAATTGTTTGGATTCAAGATGATCAGTCCGTTGGTTCAGCGTGTTCGTAAATATATACCGATCGGGATATATAGGGGAGGTTCTTGAATGAGGAATCACTGTAGTAATCAAATAAAAATGCCACTTGATGAGTCATTTTTTTTTGCAGTGCAAAGGAGCAGGTAAAGAGAGGTAAATGTTAGTCCACGTGGACTAACATTTACCTCTTTTGAACATTTGGTTATCACAAGGAACTATTTACTTTTTGGAATAAAATACTATGTAAACTACGAAGAAACTATACATATATATTGAGTCCGTTGTATGTAAAGTGTTTGTAGCGGAGTTGCCTGCCTGGACATACTTTGGATGGCAGCTAGTGGCATTTTGGACTGAGCGCTTTCGTGTGTCGGGATGGCCTCACATGCCCTCCGACTCGGAGGGTAGGTGAGGCCATCGGTTTCAGGATAACTGTCGTTAGGCCATGTTGGAGACCCTTCGCCCCCCAGCTTGAAAAACTCGGCTAACCCGCATTGGCCAGCGTAGTCGATTATGGCCCGCACTCTATGTGAGGAAAGTCGTTTCCCAGCAGTGGGAACGTATTCAGCTGATTATGCTATGTGTTCCTTCAATTCCAGGTTTTATCTTCGCACCAAATTTCGTGAAAATTCATTCAGCCGTTGCAGCGCTGAGTGGTACTAAATTTAATGAAACCGTGGCCTACAGTTTGTATAGTTTTTGTCGGGATTCCCTTTTTTGGGAACAAAATTTTGACACAATGTGCCCTGTACATCTATAACAGTTGACAGAGAAAACGGTCTACCAGTTGATAATAGTTTCTGTGTAATCAATAGCGATAGCGATATAATTCAGCATCAGAAATGTCAGAGTATTATTGCAAGGGAAAATCAACCTTATTGTTTTATGATTTCAAATGAGTGTCAACCATAGGGTGGTAGCAATGATAAAAAAAATGATTAGCATCTATATGCTGGGGTTCTCGATTAGAGACCACGGACTAGCAAGCGCAGCATAGGACGGCCACCGACCAGGTGGACAGACGACCTGACTAAGATCGCAGGCAAGGGCTGGATGCGGTCCGCTTCCAACCGGTCCTTCTGGAAATCAATGGGGGAGGCCTATATCCAGCAGTGGACGTCCTATGGCTGAGATGATGACGATGATGATGATGAGAGTTTGGAAGGAGTGTGGAATTTGTATGAGGGGGCTAATTCTCTTATTTATTAAGACAAGCAATTCATAAACCATGCAATAGTATTTCAAATAATTATAATCATACATAAACTTGGTATTCTGCTAAAATAACAATCGAATCTCGATTGCATTGCGGTAGAAATTAGATCTGTGTGGCGATTAAAATTATTGTCTAAGTAGAATTCCAAAAGTAGCAAAAACGACAATTCATTAATAATCTATGAGCAATGTGTTACTAGAATTGATACCCAGGACCAATGGTCCCGTAATCAAATCTGTATACTAAGTTAGTATCTTTCTACCTAGTATATCAGTACATTAGCTTTACAATACCCACAGAAAATCAAAAGTTTCGATTTTATAAAGTACAATAATTATATAGGTATACATATGTATCTACTTACGAGAATGGTCTTAAGGTTTCGTATGGGTGCTTTAGCCCTTTACGCCAATGTTATGGTTACAAACATTGATGGACAATACTGCTCGGCTAAGATTTTTTTTATTCAAAGGTACTCGAGTACTTTTATTTAAAAAAAAATCATCAACCACCATTGATAAAGGTACTCATAGAGCAGCCGTCGATAGGATACGTTTGAATTGTCGTTTTGACGTTTTTCAATCGGTGACTCGTAATAGTGCCAATATTTCTTTTGTTCATCTATTGTTTGTGTCCACTAGTGGGGTTCCATTGAGTAAAATAGACCATCAACAATATTTTCGGACATTGGAAACTGGTATTCTTTGGAAATGGAATTGAATTCAACATAACATGATATTATATCACGTTAAGATTGTGTAC
Organism: Apeira syringaria; assembly: GCA_934044485.1. Classification (NCBI taxonomy): domain Eukaryota; kingdom Metazoa; phylum Arthropoda; class Insecta; order Lepidoptera; family Geometridae; genus Apeira; species Apeira syringaria. The sequence goes on along the minus strand of OW203662.1, from coordinate 16,619,402 downwards.
TTTGAATTGTAGAAATATTTATAAAATGTATACCATTACACACCATTACAGATTTCTATAGTTTATACATTAATAATTACGCCAAATGTATTTCCTTAAGGTGAATATAAGCACATCTCATCGATGATACATATCTTTAATTTCTTACACTTTTTCCGTAATCTCATAAAGAGTGTCTTTCCAACCGTAGTCTCGTGAACTGGTATACTGATGGTATCTTCGCACGACGTCACAGAAGACCAACAATAACTATTGGAACACGCACAAGAGTATATCGAAGTCACTAGTCCTGAGCAGTGACCAATAGTTGTTTATGGCTTCTCTAATCTCTCGCAGTCTTCTGCTTCTGAAATAGATTGATTAGTAGTTTACTTATTATTTAATTGTATTTCATAGATCCAATTGTAAATGAATTTGAAATTGACATTTCGTTTGAAATTTGTGAACGTCTCTGCTGACATTAAGAAAAAGCTGGGGCCTATCCTTAAAACGATACATGTATTGTGACTACTCTTAGTGAAATGCTGTAGTTCACATCAACTAAAATTCTTTAAATTCAAAAGGCTTTTATCCTATTTGCACCAATTTCATAATCGTATAACTCCAAACAACGCTATCCATAATTTTATTCAATTGAAAATCGCGGGTAGTTTTAGTCGACACCAAAAGTGAAGACTTATTTTACAATACACCAATTTTAAATAAAAGATCTAATTTTAGTATTTTTATTTATCAGTTTCACACTGAATTGAACTTTATATCGAAACCATATAAGAACTATCCTATCTTCCACAAGTTTAGTTTAATTTTGTTAAACAAAATAATCACTACCGAGTGTTATTTTAAAAAAGTACAGTAAAAATCATTGCACCAGATACCAGATGCAAGAGCCAACAGTGATTACAAGATTAGAGAAATTTAAACACTACAAGTGATTAGGTACAGGAATTACATAAAAATGCGCACCGACGCTCTTGATTAAAAATGTTTTAATCAGCTTTCAACAGATAAATGTACAAAAGTTGTAGTTTCATATAAAACTCTTTCAGACTGCCAGCTTAAGCTTTACGATCAGCAGACATCAAATAAAGAGTATTTTAGTGCATGAAGCATATGTTCATTGATAATAATTATTACCTAGTTTTTCAGGATGAGTTACGTTATCATATGTGTCCCTGGTACATATGTAACTCGTGCACGCTTTGAGCCAAAGTACTTTTAGTATAATATCTTGGGTAGAACCATAATATTTAAGGATCTCTACCTGTAGTGATGAGTACATTATTGCTATATGAAATAAATATTACAAGCAATTGGATCGATGACAATATAATATACTTTACGCTACATATAAATCTTGAAACAACAAACATCATTTATGAACATAGAAAACAGATGAACAACAAGCCGGATAGGACCGGTCACCCGGACCGGACTCACCTAAGTGAGTGCAGACAAAATGTAACTAGAAATTGGGAACAAAACCTAGTTTGTCACTATACCCACACATATTTTAAGTAGACAATCTCGAACTCTATGTTTTTGAGCTTCATCACTGTGCTGTTGCTTGGATAATAAAGAAGGAAATTAAAACAAAATGAAAGAAAATAAAGTATAAAAACGACATTTATTGAAAAAAATGAAGATAATACTTTAAAATAAAAAATAAATACATTGTACAGCAAGTTGATGTAATTACATTTCAATCATATTTACAGTTCGTAAACACTCGATTCTTTCGGTGTAGTGCGATGCAAATTTAATGGCACATTATATAGTTTGTCAATTAGCCGTGGTAGCTGCGAGCGATGCTCTTTCTGAAGCAGTATTACTTTGCGCGGCCTGTGTGTTTTGCGCTAGAACATATACGGTTTTTAGTTTGCTCAGACTTATTGACTAGAGCAAGTCCACTTTTTGCATGATAACACTTTGTACATTTTAATGTACAGCTATTGGACAGGATTTTCAAATTTTCAGAATTGCCTGTCGAGCGGCTGTCTCCACACATGCCCTCGTTTGCATTGCACTATACTTATAAATAAACAAGTATAAAGGTAATTATTTATTTTCACAAATTATTTTTTGCTATCCAAGACGTAAACTGAAGACTACAATAAATGCGTACAAGTCAACACTAAGAATAATTATTCTTAGAGCTTGTGTCCAGTGTATAATACACTGTGTATTGTATAATGATCCTACTTGTAATCAGAATTACAGATTATATTACAACAACTTCGATTGACTGAATTCAATTTACAATCAAAAATGTAATGTAATTATGTATAAAAGCGGTTCTTTCAAGATTTGATCCTCAGTTTTAACAAATCTTAAGGAATGATATTGTTTTATAATATAAAAAACATGGCATACATTTTAAAGTTAGCCATTCGAAATTGTAATACTATATTAATTGGATGTAGACAAAATAGTTACAATATTTCTCATTATATGTAGATAGATGTCAAGGTATATTTACATAAAATAATTTGCAAATGTTAGTATTAATTATAAATAACATATTCTTTGACAAAGATAGAGTAAGTTAATACGCATCAGGAAATGTCCCGCCCTCTCTGCCTGTAAATACCCGCGAGCCTCAGTAATGTCAAAAATCTTATTCTAATTGGTTATTCCTTGTCCATGGTAGTTTCCGGTTATCATATCAAGAGATATGTATACTACAGACAGACACGCCAAACTTATGGGCTGTTATAAGACTGTAGGTCTTCAGGGTATAAAACGTCAGGAGTGTAAAACTGTATAAATCATTCATGACATTTTTTACACTTGTTCGTATTTTTGTAAGATCGCTTTTCATTTTATTGATAACTCAATTCGTACAGAACCGTGTGGGAGAAGATGGTATTTATTGTATCTCAAAGTTCCAAATCTTTCATTGAATAATATGGTCTCTTTGTCAAATAGAGAAAGGATGAAAGGCATTTTTAAGAAGGCATATTTAAAAAAAAATCGTTTTGGAGACACTGGGTTCATATTGCTGGACTTGACGTAACTCAACCTCATATAAGATTGTTAAGCTGACACTTATAGTGCAGCTTAGGTTTTGCCCAAACTTGACTCAACGCTAAGCACTGCTAACGAGAGCATTGGCTCTCTAATATTGAAGCATTAACCCTTTTGAAATTAGAATTTGAACTAGGCCGTGCGAAAACCTAGAAAAAAATACCACCGAATGTGGTTGACACTATAGTCAAAACCCTTTGACTTATTACGTGAGTAGTTCCCGTGTTTTATACATTCGTCATTTGAAATCACGCTCATAAGCACGGTAAAAAATATTTTTGTTATTTTTTGGTAACCATGGTTACGACAGGGAAATCGCGTTGGCTACGGTCTATGTACATTTATTTTTCGGCACTTGGATGCTAAATACACAAATACGCGAGGTTCCGCAAGAATATGTTATCTAAAACCCACACACGCGCGCTTAGAGACTCACGCGCCACTGTTGCTGACAAGGCCCTTGAGCTCGGGACCCAGCTGTCGCTTAACTTAAACAAAGTTAAATACAAGAATATTAACTCTGCTTGTGATAAAAAAAACACTAATAACGATAACCAACTAGTCTAACGACAAATAACAATTGCACAAATGTAGGGAGAAGTACATTGGAGTACGAAATTTCAAAAAATCTCGTATGTCTGAAATGGGAAATGACGACGGCAAAAATATTAAGAATCTGTATGAACCTACCAGTGTAATAAATTATTTTTTATCATGAATTTTTCTTTTGCATCATAACATTTTATAATATAAAATAGTACACGAGTTTTATTTGGCACATATTTGGCTCAACGAATCAGCATTGCAATTCACGTGGCTAGCGTGCAATTCTGGGAATGCTGCCAGCCGGTAGCGGGTTAGAACATTTGAGTTATCTATAGGCTACCAATAGCTAGTGGATTGCTCAAATGTTATTGTAGTAGCTGCAGTATTGTAATTAGTTTTTAGTGTTTGATTTCTAATAAAGGCATTTGAAAAAAAATTTATATTTTATAATTGCCAGATTACGACTAGAAAAAGGAATTTGAATGTTCTTTTAGTCAAATATAGTTAAGTAGCTGGTACCAGCTCCAGGTGCGACGCGGGACGGGTTATTTAGATAAGTTAGTCCACTAAATATGGACTAATAGTCTATATTTAGTGGACTAACTAAGACTATTAAGTAAGTAATTTTTAAATAACTTTAAATCTCAGTTAAGTACCATTAGAAAAGATATTTTTTGCACTGTTATCTCCTTTGTTTACTTAAAATATCTAAGATTTTAGATAGGAGAAATAGTGGTTATGCCAATGCTTTACTGCATAAGTTCGTTTTTGAATTTGCTTTGCTTTGCCTTTTAGTAGTAATAATTGCTTGGTAGTAGAACTAGGGATGTATTATCCATATTTTAATATCAAGATGTAGTTTTGTACAAAAAATAATAAGTCATGTGGTAAACTCACATTTTATCACATAGCTCAAGAACTGGCCGTTGGGATTAAAAGTTTCTCCTCGAATGAAGACCACGGACTGGCAAGCGCAACATGGGATGACCACCTACAAGATGGACGGACGACCTGAATAAGATCGCAGGAAATGGCTGGATGCGAGCCGCTTCTAAGCGGTCCTTGTGGAAATCAAAGGGGGAGGCGTATTTACAGCATTGGACATCCTATGGCTGAGAGGATGACGTTTTTATGTATACACATTTGTAGATTTTAAACTTCTAGGATTATTAAGGTTAACTGCCTAACATGATCGAATTTTGAAGAATATAACACATACACCTACGCACAAACAAATAAATAAAGTATACCAACGATTTCTGATTAGTAAGCACCCACCAATTTAATATATTAGGTATACATTTCTATTCGCTCTAAAGGGTAAAAGGTTGAAGGAAATTGTTTAGGTGTTGTTAGTAAGTACCTAATACATGTTTAGTAAAGGCGTTCTTCGAAGAATACTTTTATGTTTAGTTTCAGTGAAGATTTGTTTTGCGAGAATTTTCCAAATAGAATTAATACAGACAATCGACTTACCAAATAATACAAAAATACAAAAATGCATAAGTAAGTAGTCATGTAATTAAATATAATTATCGCAAAGTTCATTAACCACAAAATGTTTTGATTATATATTTTCAACGGTTGCTAGACTTCGCTTAGAATTTGAAAACCGCTTGTTTTTTAGAACTGAATAAAACATTACATCTATAGACAAACATGGCGGAAGTGAAAGCATATCCGCGTATAGAGGAAGAGAGATGGATTTTTCATAAACTGACACACTAACTGCTAATTACACGAAAAGCTCGATCTCAATAAAAGTTCTGTTTTTTGCGGTTTTAGAAATTACTGCCACGCTGCCTCGAACATACTGAAAGGTTAAAGCTTTCAAGAATTTAGCGGTTTTCCTCAGCGACTTATACTATTTAGGAGTTTTATTCAAAAAATATGAACATAATATATATTTCTGAATGCGCACACTGCATGTACTGGAAACCCCTCAACTGTGGCCAGACTCTTTATGATGTTTCGTAACATTTATTAACACATTGATACATTTGTAAGCAAATATTTCTTCGTAGATATTTTCCTTTATATCATCGTAATAATAATATTACCTTAAAAATAAACAAGAAGCATAAAAATAAAGTAAAGTGAGTGGTAATTGGTAAAAATGAACCGAATTTTGAAGAGTAATTTGATATATGTGAATTTCAACAGGGTTTTTTTCTTTAAAAGTTCAGCCAATTGGGTTTTGTTCTCACTCACTTTGCTCAAGAGTGCAATGAACAAGGCACTTTACTTAATTATAAGATATTTTCATTTAACCATGACAATCTAGACAGTATTGTCATAATAAGTAATCGACTACATTGTTTCTTTACATCAGTAAAATATGTAACTTATGAATTACCCTTTCATATAAAATATATCAATTTTGTTGTAAGTTGTTTCTTGCTTTAAGACACACTATAAAAAATGTGGCTACCAAAAATGATATATTATTAAGTTATAACTCAACAATAAAATGATTTTTAGGTAGTCATAATGTGTATCGTCTGAAAAAGGTAAGGCGGGAACAGCATTCCAAGTTACGAACTGCGTTAACATCTAAATTTAAGCCAGATCCATGAAAAGGCTTGAGTTCTTCATGAGAGTAGTCTCGTCGACAATGAAATGCCCGCAATAGCCGCTGTCACACGCACAAGAGTATTTAACTAACTAATCTTGTGCAGTGGCCAGCAGCTGTTTTGGACTTCATTCGGAAAACTTCCAGATGGCTGGACCTTTGCAGAACTCTTCCATGCAGTAAAGTGGTGACGCCAAACTGACTCACCAACTCAAAATAAAATAAATGAAAGTGGTATAATTAAACCTATATAATTAAGTAGTTCAAAAACCATAAAAACTGATCTCAACTAATCAGGCGTATAAGTTATTTTTTGCTAAACTACAGACTCTATTTTTATGGAATTTTCATAGGACCAATCTGTATTTCTTTCAAATAAAGAAATCGTTTTATAAATGACAAATGATAACAACCGAATAGGGAACGTCATTTTTTTATAAAGTCATAACATAAAGCGACTATATGATTATTGTCAATTTTTAAACATTTTTTACAGTCCAATACCGCATTGTTTAACTTTTGAAGACCCCATGACGAATGGAGCGTTATAGAACGGTGTAAATAAAATATTAATTACAAGGAATGTATTTTGTATCGCGCGGATGGGGTGTAAAAAATACGGTGTCAGGTTACGAAGCCATATGACGGGAAACCTTACCAGTTTAACGTAATTTGCTACATTCGACACTAATCCCGTACTAGCATATATTATAAGGTCGACTGCGATATTTCATTTTATTTAAACATGCTTTTATTAATTTTGCCTGTTTATAAGTAATGGAATCTTTGAACCTAATTTTCACCACCTTCAAAACGTCGGATTTATTTGAATCTTTACACATCCATTAAGGACCGATGAAAATGCAAGAATTTAGATAATTTGTCTCATTGTCCATACCAGGATAAGCTTATATTTTAGTTAGGCAACAAAAGCGTCATTTTTAGTTTTTTAAAACAATTATTACGTTTTAACGTTAGCGGCGACCCCAAATTAACATGGCCTATGGCAAGAAGAGGAAGATTAAGTTTTAATGTTCTTCGGTACTTATTATAAAAAAACAAAGGTTAGTTTGATTTTTTAAAATTATCGATTATACTAATCGATTCAAGTGACTTTAAATTACTAACTGAACAAATGAACATGTCTTGTTAGGAACATCAATTATAGCTCAATCAAAAGTAGTCTTCATTATGTATTTCATTCTTTTTTTACTAAATCTATTACAACGAATAAAAAGCTTCTTTTTGAAAGCATTTTTTCTTTGAGAGTTTAATGTATGTTTGGCATCAATTTGTATGTGAGTTTCTTCATTTAATCTGTCCGTTACCGCAAACAAAGAGATTCTATAAATTCGCCCATAGACTCGTGTGACTATGTGGAGTGTGAAGTATAAATTAATATACTTGGGATTTGAAGCTGTAAAAGTTAAGTTTTATAATATTTTTGTAATATTTATCACTTTTATATTAGGCTCTCAAATCATAAAAGGTGTGGGCTTAATGACTATATATGTGGTAAAGAATTTGTCTTTAGGACAATACTCTTGTTACTTTTATTAATTACAGGTCTAGTTTTTAACCACTATCTCATAATGATCAGTGGCGATATGGTAGAATGTGAAAACAGGTAAAATCTCAATAAAATAGATATTAAGCTTTTAGGTTGCTCAGGAAACTTATTGGGTAACCTTTGAACAGACAGCTCGATGGAATGTTTAATCTATCTTGGGGCTGGCAAAGGTTAGCTTTGCTCAGTTGTGTAAAACAAGTCTATTATTATAGAGGTATTTCTTATTTTACAAATAATACTTTGAACCATTTTTGTTCATTGAACAATTTTTAATTTAGTAATCGTAAATAAATAATGCATTGGATTCCCTCCGATAATATTCTTATGCATATTTGAAATAAGTAAAGTAAAAATGGTTACTTAAGTAGTTACATAATATATAATTAATGAATACTCACACACCACTCACAAAAACACAAAAAAAACAGTTAAATAAGGAATGTAAAGTTAAATCACTTTTAAACTTCCAAATAAATAGAAAAAATATGCTAATTTAACTTGTGTTAGTAGTGACCACAGAGGACGTCCGAACGCGGTACATGTCTGGTAGAGAGTGAACCATCGAAGCCTCCTCGTGAACCTGTCCCATCAGTGACTATTGGAGCATCCGGCCGCTACCCTTATACAAGCGTTCGGTGCTAGGTATAAGATAACGCGACTGTCCTTTTAATTTTTACCAGCGATTCGCCAATCAGCTGCGCGCGCATATTGGTTTCTTCTATTTTAGCGTAGACCAATTAACTTGTAATTATTGTACGTATTTTTGGTATGCATACATATTAATTACTTATGTACAAATATAGGCAATTATTCCAAGCAACATGCATATGAATCGGTAACATAGCTGATTAATTTATTATTCAGTCACCTAGAAGTCGGTTTTGTGCGTTTTAGTTTTTGTTTATTATTAATATGTGCTGGTAGGCATTTAAACCTTTGCAGATCGCCTAAAATTTAAAACATGTAATTTAATTTAGTTGCGAACTTCCTGCCGAATCAGCCGAATGCTTGTGCTTTTGGTTGCTGTTTGGACACATTCTTTGCAGGATTTCTAGTAGGTACATTTACTTAGTCAGTATTTGGATACTTAAAAGCGTGTAGTGTATATAATAATATGTCCTCAGAGATATTACCCCTCAGACAAAATAACAATCAACAAAAGTATCAAATGCACTATTGCGCCTATAACTTGTACCATACCTTTTTATAATAGACGAAGCTTTGTTACTTTTTTCTTAAATAAATAAATTAAATCCGATAAAATATCGTATTCACATTAATTCAGACCCAAACAGTTTGGAAATCTTATGAAATGTATCAACGTTGCGTTCCATGTAACTTGTCGCCACTGAAACAAAGATAAGCTTAACATAATTAGCCGTTTTCAGATCAATATTTTTTTCTAATATATCCCAATATGTGTTTTTTTTTAATGTTTATATTGAAACGGATGTTTTCTAACTGAAAATTAATTATAAGGTTATGTGCCTTTGAAGTTCGGATTTGCCATAATAGCGAGTTTTAGAAAAACGTACTTTTATATTTATTTTGTAAGTGTTATAATCATTCTAATTGATTTTCCTTTATAATATTGCAGTTTTACTGTTGTAAAGTATTATTACGTTTAGTTCCAGTGTTAAAATATCAATAAATCAGGTAATATATGGTAAAATATGCTAAATTAATATAGTCATTGGTTAGGGTCACGGGATGCTAGGAAAAAAATAATTTAAAGTTTCATTGATATAGGTCATTACGCTGAACAGTAGGTTAGGTTACTCTATAACAGCGACGGTACAACGTGCGAGCCGAGCGAGCGTAGCGAGCGTGCCGCGGCGTGGTCGGCGAAGCGCCAAAATAAGACGTGTGGCACTCGGGGACTGCCGCGGTAAAGCTATTGCATAGCATTTTTTATCAACTTATGTAATTAATATATAAATAACTTATGCAGTAACGCCGATACAACCAATGCCACCTAGAGGCGAGTTGCTGAACTAAACAGACAAGCGTGATATTTCAAAAAAGTCATTAAAAGTTCTGCTATTCATCGATAGATGGCAAAACTAAAAAGTATGAACGCTTTGCCGGTCGGAGTGGGGGGTGATAGGTTATTTTCGTTACGGAATTTCTGGATTCGGTCTCCACGCTCAAGGCCCGTGATAGAAGCTATGCAATAGCTTAAAAATGTAACGCAGATCACTAGGTTCATCAACATCTCCCCTACATGATCCATCAATCAACCCCCGAGTCCCAAATGTATGATTTGCCGTTGTATTTTGCAACACTGACCTTGTAACTTTTCAAATTTAGCTTTCTCTTTTTGTTGAAAATGTTTTTTTTAAAGTAAGTACTGTGATAGTAATAATTACTGTACCTTTTTATATCGTTGAAAAGATGTGTTGTGTCTATGTATAAAAGTTAAGCTAGAATACGCGAGGCCGTATGGAAGCCCTACGAAAGAGGTCGGCGCATGCCGCGTTATAGGATTACTGACTAACCGCTACAAAGATTTAAACCTTACCATATACATGTGCTTGCTGGGTTTTTTTCTATTATATTATTCTTGCTATTATGCAAGATCACATAAGTGATGCTCATTAGGTGCAGCATTGCCGGAACTAACATCAGAAACGATGGATTTTGGTTTCTTTCCAAGAAACCCCCTGGCGACGGGCGCATAAATTTGTTGTTCGAGAAGCGTGTAGGTAGGTAAAATTATAGTAATTAATACTATCGGTAAACTTTTATAAAATAGGTTGTTGCATTATGCTCACGAGTGAAACAATTTGTTTTGTCCTCACTCTTTGTTCTTTGTTTTGGCTCTGATTTTAAGGAGATTTAACCAGTGGCAAGATTAATTTATTCCATTTTAGGTGAATCAAGTTCCCGGCAAGATAAAAGCTTACTACGAAAGTCCTTCCCCGTTTCCATGATTCAGTAACTTAGTAAGCATTTTATTGGAACTTGACTTGGAGATTGCGATGAGAAATAAAGAAGTATAGATTTACAATTTAGGACATTTTGTTTCACTTATACTTATGCACTTTCACGGAAATTCAAGGGTTATTAATCGGTTTTTATATTTACAAACGTTGTCAATATTACCTTTGAGAGCTCAGTACATTTTGTAGTTGACGTTTAGTATTAAAATGATATTAATTTTGCGAACGCTGTGTGAATACTACGGACTTAACATGAAATATTTTCCTTGGTAATTTTGTAATATTTAGTTAACAGTTTTTGTACCAATCGTATAAATATAAAAAAAATATATATAAATTAACCCTCCATGATTATACATTTGGGCTGTTTACTAAAATCGAAACGTCCGATTATCAATTGACCGTCGGTTAACTGTATGGTAAAAACTGTTCGACCGATGGTTAGTTTTGATAAAGTATTGATCTACGTATAGGCTACCACCTATACGTACGAAGCGTTTTGCTTCCACTTTCTTAATGCGTACTGCCAAGGAATGGAACTCGTTGCCCGAGTCTGTGTTTCCCGATATGTACAATCCAGGAGTCTTCAAGTCGCGAGTGAATAGGTACCTTCTAGGTTTGCGTGCTAAATCCTAGACAACGTCATCACTTAACATGTGGGACAGTTGTCAAACGCAAACTTATAATATGTAAAAAAAAAATTGATAATCGGGCGTTTTAAATTTTGGTGAACAGCAGCTTTACACCTGAAGAAACAATCGTTTAAGAAAATAAAACAATATCTAAATCTTTTCATCTCATAAGGCAAAACTTTACAATCTCCGACATAATCCCTTTTGTACTCTTATGGTATTCAAAATCAAATTATGATTTTAAAAAAATCATTCAGATTTTGATACTAATAAACATTTTTATTAAACTATTGGCTCTTTAGGTCTCAAGGGAGCACTTATAAATCAGTAAAGTCATTAATCTTTCAAAGGCTTTAACACTGCGAATAAGTAGTAGTTTTTTTTTTTCCACACACACCCCGCACTAGGATACCCTGTATAGCGGGAGGCATAGACACACAATCTCAATACACAAACATCCAAGACCCGAGAACAAACATCTTTGCTCATCACAGAAATGTTTGCCCCGGCCGGGATTCGAACCCGGGGTCGCGGTTCCAAAGTCAAACTCGCTGATCACTGAGCCACGACGACCGTCGAAGTGGAAAGGAACTCGTTATCGAGCTATTATTTTATAAATTTGCTATACTTTTTACAGTTAATATTCACAGTAATAGATTACGCAGCAATCCGGTGATTTGATAGAAGTTTTTCAACCATTCGTGGTTTCAAAATAATATTCAAACTCCTTCGATTCAACTCCTTTAACATAGCCGATTTTATTGTTACTCTGCGGGCCTTGTCTGCTATGTTATTCCACGGGAATCATACGTTTTACCGGGGTAAAAAAGTATTCCAGTCTATAATCTATCTCTGTGCCAAATTTCATCCAGATCCGTTCAGCCGGTCTGGCTTGATTGAGTAAGAAACATCCATCCATCCCAAGTTTGACATTTATAATATTAGTGGGATGGGAGCTATTATAACCCGAAAACTATACCTTCTATAAATATGTGTACATATATAGTTTATACACGTCATTTTATGGACGCCCCAGCGTTTTAGAAGTCTGTTAAAAAGTGTCCCTACTGCCGGCTGGTCGATTAGACAGTATGTGAGAAGCCCCGCGGAAGCTATGTCCGGTCATTCGACACCGCTCATCGAGCCGGAATGACATCTAGCGGCTGACGGGAATGATCTAGTGTATGTTACATTTTAATCTGCCGGTGTCTGGTTGCAGGACGCATGGGGACGGGTCAGGAAGCTATCTGATTATTGGTTTTTACTTCTCGGCTTATATTAGAAAGAAAAGAAAAAAAGAAAATTATTTATTACTGACTTAAACAACACTACATACAATACATAGATTTATATACATTATGGTTGAACTAAACAAGTAAATAAATAAATAAATATTAGTTAATACAAAAGAAGAAGGGCGCATTTAGGCAAAACATAGACATCATTTACACTTAAGTATAGAACATTCCTTATCAAAAAACTAAATAATACTAAAATATATATTGTAGTATTGCGAAATGCCAGAAATGAGTCCCTACTCAGCGTTATGCGAGGATTTGACAACCTTCGCGCTGATTTTCAGTAGGAACTCATTGACTGGCATCACGAACGCACAAGTTTATAAGTTTGGGACCTGAAGACCTTGTGTGAATGTTGTTCCATATGATATTATATTATATATATTTAAAAATTATAAAAAAAAATAATAATTATAAATTATAAAAAAAAAAAATTTATAAAAGTGATTTAAAAACAAACAAAAGACATATAATAATAACATAAATGTGTTTGGTGACAGATTTTCAAACTTGAGGGTGGTAGCTAGCCAGGAGGGTACTAGAAACTACCTTACCACAACGCTGGGACTTTGAAAACGGTGTTATCTTCACTAGAAGCTCAAGCCGCTGGTGGGGATCGAACCAGCGTCCGTCAGTTTGACAGCCGACGCTTTCACCGCTGAGTTATCGTTGCTTCGTAGATTTACTACCATTTATATTCATAAGTACAAATGATATTGAATGAATATGGATATTATTAAAAAAGTAAATACTCGTATGGTATGCTTTTAGATCGCGTAACAAAAAACTGGACTGGAATCAACTACAGGCAAACGCACAACCAGTTGAAAGTTTTAAACGGTCTGTTTGTGCTCTTTGTAGTCAGCACATGAAAACATATAATTTATGCCTAATTATAAAAGTATTTAGTGAGAACCGTACGTACTGCACAACTCCTGGCCCCATTGCGTCTAAAGCAAAATAGGTGCATGAACCTAATTCAAGTGGTCCACGTCCGAGGAGCTATTGCCCTATCTCCCTTTTTTTAAATATCATTGTTTACTAATTAATGCTACTTTGGATACATAGATTTTAGTCACTCAATCACGCCAGTGCGGCTCAATAGGGCTGTAAAAAATTGCACATACCTAACTTATTTTTATCTCGGTAATTCCACACTTTTTTGTAGTTGGTAGCACTCTGCCTTCTGAGCCGCTGGTCCCGGGTTCGATTCCCGGACAGGTCAAACATTTGTGTGTATGAACATGCCTGTTTGACCTGTGTCTGGGTGTGTATATGTATATAAGTATATATCAGTCATCAGGTTACCATAGAGGCTCTGCCTAGTTTGGGACCTGAAGACCTCGTGTGAATGTTGTCCCATATTATTATATTATTTCTTCAAATAAAATATCCTACGTTTATACTAAAGGTATAACTTTTTTTATGCTTTACATTTACATAAACTTTATGCTTTACATTAAGATGTTTATGATTGAATTATTTTTACTTACTCATCTCAATCTACTTTGGATGCTCGTAATAGTTCTTATAGCAATATTTTTATATTTTCTTCTATTGTTCCCGTGAGCAAGGTTACGAAGGTAATGTTGACAAATACTAATTTCGGTATTGGCGGGAGTGCCCGTTGGCTAACATTGATAAGTAATAATATTTCACAAAAATGGGTTTTCAGAAGCGGAAAAATCTATCGATTCCTATTTGTACAATAATTAATAAGTTGATCTACTATCTCGTATTATTAGGTTTCTAAAAACAATCTACATGTAAAACTGCCCTCACCTGTTATTAGTCAGTGAATGATACGATTAAAATCAAATAATTTCGATCAAGGAAACTACCCGCTATCGTTTCGAGACGCGGCGCGCCATACCCACCCCGAGCTATAAATAAACGACCTTCAGATTAAAAATAGAAGCCGATCCCTCCCGACCTCGGTCGGGAAACTGGGTCAGTGTTCCCCGTCTCTTTCACACGGCGCGTGCGGGAGTGGGACACGAGAGCCTGCAACACCCGTGACGTAGAAGGCTCGTTCATTGAATTTTACAGGAACAAGAGAATGCTCAGCTTTCCTGCATTGAGCTAACTTTAGAAACTCTGATTTTTGATACCGAATTTTGATAGTTTAGGTACATAATAGAAACAGTAAAAATAAAAGCTCACGAATACCGTCTTATATTATGTAGTTTAATGGAATCAAGGAAACATTTTTGGATCGAATAATCTGATGTCCAAAAGATATCATGTTCTATACGTATACTTAATTCAAACGTTTCAAATGCATGATGCATTTATTGAAATTGATATGGAAGCATAAAAGCCTACGCCTTGAATCTGGGTTCAAATATTCGTGATGTCAAAGGCGGGTGTGGCAGGGAGCTATGACGTCACGGGAGACCTCTGACGTCAAGCCGAGCCCCCTGCACTCCTCGTCCCGCACAGCCCCCGTATGGGAACAGCTTCCAGTTTTATGTATATTGTTTCGTTGTAGGCCTTGCACTGAGCTTTCTGTAGCTAGGCCGAAAATAGAATTGATGATGATGGAGTATTTCAGTATTTAGTTGTTGAGTACTCATCACAAACGCCTCCACAACTTGTAAAGGTCACATTGTGAGGGGCACTTAAAAATAAATGTAAACTATAAAACAATTAACAAGAAAGCTGTATATTCTTTGTTGTAAGAGTCTAAAGTTGAATGTATATTTTTAGGTGAAGCATTTTTATATTTCCTACCCTTAATCAATATTTGAATACAAAATTAACCCTTTCCTATGTTGGTAACTTTTGTTTGTTTGTTTATTTGGAAAGTGAAGTCTTTAAAACTATTTATTTACTTCTTCAAAATTCTTTTACTAGCCATTTTTACAAATGTGATATTTTTTTTTAGATAATCACACTAATATTACGAAGCGATAATAGCTCAGCGGCGGGAGCATCAGCTGTCAAGCTGACGCACGCTGGCTCCATCCCCACCAACGGCTTGAGCTTTCGTTGATGGTGACCCCGTTATCAAATTCCCAGCATAGTGGTAGCTAGCCAGGCGGGTACTCCAAAGACCCACTTTGGAGTACCCGCCTGGCTAGCTACTACCCCCAAGTTTAAAACCAGTCACCAAATACACAGTGTGCTCAGGTAGCAGTCCTTGAGAGCCAGTGAGCATCCTAGGTCTAGCGTGAAACATCGGCACTGACCATCAATTGAGATAGTGGTCAAACAGTATAGAAAACATATCACCTCGGTTAGTGCTGTTGCGATAGTGCATAAAGCATAAAGGTACCATTGTGTTCGATCACTTTTTGCCATCTTGTAAGTAGATCCACCATACATGATCCCATTGCTATAGACATTTTGGCGCTTTGATCAAAATACCGCGACAAGTGGTTTTGGCTTCTCGTGAAGTTAACCTGACACTGCCTAAAGAATTCTAAAGAGACCGAAACAGGTGGAAATCTGAAGGTGCAAGGTCAGGACTGTACAGCTGATGCATTAAAACCTCCCAGCCAATCTTAATTTTTGCAGTTACTTTCTATATGTGTAAATCGACACGCGTGTAAGTATGGATCGTCGACCTATGCCTCTTGATGAAATACTGTCTACCGCAATCTTTGTGTCGTACATTGTGTCGAGCGATTAATATAGTTACCAAAAAGTTCGGTATTTTGGCTAAGATGAGACGCGAGATCAACATGGCACGGATGATTTCAAGCGTGGAATCTTGTTCTTATCCTAGAATAGATCAGCTAAATACAGAAGAGATAGAAGTATAAGAAGATACAGATAAATTTAATAAATGCGTATTGGAACTAAGGCAGATTGAACAGACGAATGACAATGCCCCACCTTTGTATGGTAGATGTGCTACTTTCACGCACGAAGTGTTTTGTTTCCAATTTCATAATCACTCAATGATAATGCTGTGATGTAAACGATAATGATAGCAATTGAAACGTTGTCCGAGGCTTTGTTACCCGAGGGAAATAATCCTGGAGGTTTCGAGCCACGAGCATACTTTTTGCAATGCATGCTACTTTAGGCCAAAATGTCGCTTAACATCAGGCAAAATAGAAGACAATGTAAAGCTGTTAAAAGGGATTTGTGGAGAAATTCTTTCTCTGAAAGTTGAAGTATTGCGACTTGGTACAGTGTTATTTTGGATATATTTATATAGTTCATCATATTATAGTTTTATCGTTTGGCCACTATCTCACTAGATGGTCAGTGACTATGTGGTCAAAGCTGTTATCAGCCTGGACCTAGAATGATTACTGGCTTTCAAGGACTGCTGCCTTAACACACTATTTGTTTGGTGATAGTTTTTCAAACTTGAGGTTGATACTCGAAAGTACTGGTACTCGTAAGTATCAAGAATTTCTTAACGGTGTTACCTTCACCGGATGCCCAAGCCGACTCCGGTGACGGGGTTGGCTTCAAAAATTATATGTAATAAATAAATATATTACATGAATTATATTATAAGATAATAGTTTATTAGTTATTAAAAAATCTAACAGGTTTTAAAATTATAATTACGCAGTTTTACAAAACTATACAAGCTGAATCCCACTACTTACCCGTTACCCATAGAATATTTAGAATATTTGTTTAAAACAACGGAAAATACAGTACCGATTTTTAAAAAAAAGGGTTTAAAATACGAAAGCATATCTTATCGAATGAAAAAAAATTTGGAAATTTGTCAATAAATGACGATGCTAGTCTCGATTATACATAAACATCAAAATTTAGAATTTCGTACTTTTTTAAAAAGTCAGTTATCTATACCGACTAATATTTTAAAGAGGAAAGATTTCATTGTTTCTTTGTTTGTTTGCATTGAATGTGATCCGAAACCACTGAACCGATTTGAATTATTTCACTGTTGGGAAGCTACACTATCACCGGGTGACATAGGCTATCATGCTGATAATAAAAAATTAGGCATCTTTATAATTTTTAAATTTGGAATTTTTTTAGCCGTGCAAAGCCGTGGCGGAATGTTAGTAAATAATACATGTACGACAGCAACAATAATATGTTGGTAACATTTTCGGGCAAAACCGAAATTGTAACTGCGTGACTTATATGAAATATTACAATTCGAATGAAAAGTATCACGTGCATTCAAATAAACCTATAAAACTGAATGCGGAAGTCGTTTAAAATCCATAAATATAGGTTACAATTTGAATTTATCGAAGATATGATGAATTTATATTAGCATAGACAAAGCAATAAATAATTGTTATATAAGCTTTACACATTGTAATAATAAGAGTTTGTAGTTTGTGTTCTTATATTTGCGTTATTTGGTGTTTACTTTAGTCTATGTATTTTTTGAAGTTAAACCTTCTTTAGCAGCGTTGTATACTTTTTTATGCGCAAAAAATGTTAAACTCGCGTCGGGACACGTGACACTGATCGCAAAATTCTTGAGGCGCGTGACTTTGAAAACTCGTAAGACGGAGGGACAGTAATTGAAATTTAAACTTAAATGTGTAACGAATAAGAAACATTTTCGTTTGTTGGTGATTGATTGTGACTTCATTCTATTGTATGCTCTATCGCCCTCACTATAGTGTTTAATGTGTAGGTATATAAAATCAATAAACTTAAATACCTATTGCCATGTCTGTGTGCGATAGCGCAATAAATCAATTGTATTTAACCACATAAATGCATATTTTCACTTCTGCCGGCACTCCCTGAATGCCAACCATTTATTTTATTCTGTTATTGATCTAGCGTTTTGACCACTATCTCACTTGGTCAGTGACGATGTGGTCGGAGATGTTATCACGCTAGATCTATAATGCTCACTGGCTCTCAAGGACTGCCGGCTGAACACACTATGTGTTTGGTGACAGTTTTTCAACCACGAGGGTAATAGCTAGCCAGGCGGGTACTCGAAAGTACTCTACCACCATGCTGGGAACTGGATAACGGTGTTACCTTCACCGGAAGCTCAAGCTGTTGTTGGGGATCGAACCAGTGTCCGTTAGTTTGACAGCCGACGCTCCCCCCGCTGAGCTATCATCGCTTCGATGATGATCCGAGTCTAAGCCTTACAAAACCATTTAGGCTGGAACAACACAACTCACTTCAAGATTAATTTTGGAGATTTTTTTTTACACTTTATAGATCTCACGATAAGATTGACGACTCACTTGTTGGTCAGTGATGATGTGGTCGAAGGTGTAATTACGCTATCTTGTAAGTTTGATTGTTTCATTCTTGATGGCATCGTCACTTGTCAGCAGTGGTAAGTGACGATTAAACATTTAAAAAGCCTGACAATTAAAAAACAAAACCTTTGTGTCCTTTTGTTCGCATTAGTATAAAGGTCAACCGTATTTCGGGCTGATAGACTTATTCATGATCGACTATTGTTGAACAAAAATGTAAGCGTTTAGTTACCGTTTATTTAACCGACTTCAAAAAAAGGAAGACATTCTCAAATCGACCCGTATGTATTTTTTATGTTTGTTACCTTTCGACTGAGTGAACAGATTTTGATGATTCTTTATTTATTTGAAAGCTGGTTCTTCCTGTGTGGTTTCGGCACCGTATCAAGGTAACGACCTTGACAAGTTATTTCACACTTTTAGTTGTTAAAGTCGGTTCCATTTTTTGGTATTTTTTTAGCGTATGAGTGTTTTGTGTATGAGGATATCCTTCGAAACATTTATTTGCAGTCTCTCACAAAAATGGTTCCGCAGGCGTGTTGAAAATGATTGAATGTGAATTTCTATGAATAATCCCATTATTCTGTGATGTGACAATGAGTAAGAATGGATATAGAAGTACAGGAAGGCCAACAAAGATATGGATGGACTGAGTGAAGAATTATACGTTACGAATAGTACGAAAGGTGCGAGCACAATAAGCCAAATATGCACACAAAGATGAATAAATGGAAGAGTGTAAAATATTACATGATATTCCGTTTAGATCTGTAACTAAGTTACTGTCCTCACAACTTCAAAGTCTCGGTTCAAAGTTGTCTGGGAGAGATCGCTATGAGTGTTAAGACCGCCCATGGTGACATTATAAGGTGCCTGTATTGATATTGATGTAATGTATTTTTTGTTTTCACAATAAAGTGTTCAAATGCCTTAGTTATACTATAATCTATCTAAGTAAAAACTTTCATATATATATATATATATATTTATATTTAAACGTATGTTACAGGTATTTAATTTTTTTATGGCAATAAGTTCAATGTTAGCTAGGATGTTAGCCTATCCACTGTTGCTATGAACAAAAGATTTGGTCTTGAAATCTTAAAATTATAAGCAATATTGTAAGCCGCTAACTAATGTTAATAACAACTAGCGTTATTAACTTATTATTTATAACTATTAATTTGTTATTAACAACAACTAGCATCCCACGGTTGCAGCCATTTTGACTAAGATTTTCTTAGTACCTCGGTTATTCTACAGAGACCATACTTTTCGCGGAAAAAATATCCTTCAAAGTGGCATCTATCTCTGTACCGAAATTCATGAAAAATAGTTCAGCTGTTTCGGTGCGAAAACGTTACAGATATTAAACAATTATAAATATGAGCTAGGATAGTTATATAATGACCTGTTCATTTATTTCCATCCCCTTTGTGTTTGTTATGAAAGTAAATGACCTTGAAAACGTGTGCGCTAAATACAGTACACAAAGGATCTCGATATAAGGAAACGGCTTAGGTAACCTAAAAACCTAACAAAAGTTTCTACGTGAGGAAGGTCTGTTGCGTGGGCGAGTCTACCGCGCTACGAGCCAGACATCGCGTAGGCGTTTCGTAGCGGCGTAGTGTAGAACTTCGTAGCCAGCTACACGTGCTCACTTTGCTAAGGCTGTGCTTTTCTAGGCTTATAATTTATTTAAGGGAGCTTACCTTGTTTGAAGTTATGCCGTCCGCTCACCAAATTATCGACTTACCGTTATGCTAAAACAACCCGATTAAAAAAAAATGGCCTCAAGTTAACATTTTCAAGTTTGTTGTAATAAAAACTTTTGATAACTTTCATAAAGTATTGTTCTATACAGCACAAGCACCGCCGGGTTCACTACCGCCGACTTGGCGGTCGTCTGTCGACTGGTAGCTTTATCTCGCGCTATGAATTTCCCTTCAGGAGTTAGACTTGAATGGATCCGTGGCGTGATTGGTCGGGGCGGCGTGACGTCATCACCGAAATCACGGGATGTGGGGGTGGGTGTGCGCGCAGGTGTGTGCGTGTGGAGGTCTATGAATGGGCGCCAACGGCCGCGCCCGCGCCGCGCCTTGCTGTCCCGTGACGTCACTACTCCAGCCTCCATTATGCAATTCAGCATCCGAAATAGAAGCGAGGCCTTAATAACTTTGCTATACGCTATTTTTATCTAATAGTAATTTGTGACCAGTTCTGATTCGTAATTGATGTTTTGGATCCATAACAGGTTTATTTTGGGTGTATTGTTCGGAACATTGAAGCTTTGTCTTATAGATGTTGCAGTATAAGGGTTGAGTAAAAAATGTGGTTCATTAAGTTTGTTATTAAGCCACTGTATCTCTTAACGCCCTGGTCGCTCAGCAACCAGATCTTAATAGCTTTAATGAGAAACTATGGGTATTTATTTGTGTTGTATCTAATTAAAGATTAATTTTATGAGTAAATAATTTTCATAGCTGTAATTATGTACCTCGACAATTTTGTTTTATAATGTCATAATATTAATAAATATTGTATAGATTAAATTTACTGAAAAAAACGAAACTAACTTTAATAATGTATTAACTTTAATAACTTTTCATTATGTAAGGACTGCACCTTCGGCCCCTCCAGTTGTTTCTTTCTATGATCTATGACCATGTGAGTTGGAAGCTCTTTTGTCCCCTTATTAATAAAAAATAATAAGTTAAGAAATTGTATAAACTATCATCCACACTGTCAACACCTGGTGTTTTTACGCAGTCGTATTTGAGATTCAGTCAATAATTTAGGTCTAGCATGGTTCTACCGATGACCACATCGTCATTAACATTTTAGTGATAGAAAAACTTAATTAACAAATAAAATGAAAACAACTTACATTTTTTTAAATTACATCGTAGATTCAATTAAACTCGCTTTCTAAATCATAAACCGTCATATTTTAATGCAATTAATCAATATTGGGTCAATACGTTGCCCGTTTGGATGCAATTATTTAAAATCGGGTCAATTGGTTGGGCGATATGCGAAGTTGGTACAACCTTCGAACTTTAGTAATGCAGTGAGTTCCAAAAATAGATCGGGTGTCGGGGTGCGTCCGGCGGTCGACGACCGCGCGGGCTCCCTCACCTACTACTGGAACTCGGATGTATTTCCCTTCTGATAAGGGTAGCCTATGGACACATAAATAAAAAAAAACTTGCCAACAAATAAACAAACTTAAAAGAATCTTACTACCAAGTGACCACATTCTTTTAGCGCAAAATAATGATTATATGAACACAAAGCTAAATGACAAATAACAAATGAAATTCAATCAAATATAAGAATTTTTGACTCAACAAATCGGCATTGCAATTCAACGTGGCAATGCTGTGAGCATTCTGGGCACGCTGCAAACTGGTAACAGGTTAGAGCATTTGAGTTATCTGTAGGATAATTAATAAAATTATATGGATTGCTCAAATGTTATTATAGTAGCTGCAGTATTGTAATTAGTTATTAGTATTTTATTTTAATAAAAGCATCGACCCAATCAATATCAAATATATAATTGAAAGGTTATCTAATGACAGAATGAATGTTACTCATATATTTTTTTTTTAAATTTGTATGTAGTATATATTTCCAATTTATATAAATCACTAGCTGCGCCCCGCGGTTTCACCCGCGTGCACTACGTTTTTCCCGCTGACTCAGTTATCCCACGGGAACCATACTTCTTCCAGGACAAAAAGTAGCCTATGTCCTTCTCCAAAGTCCCATGTATCTTTATACCAAATTTTATCTAAATCGGTCAAGCCGTTTTCATGTTATGTCGTGACAACGGAAAACGGGTTTCATTTTTATATATATAGATTGCTGTCATTGTTATGCCATTATTATTTGATGTACAGCTCCATCAATTGTAAATCTGTACGTTTACCATTTTCACTGCCGCAAACCAAAGGATTAATGAGAAACTATTATCTAAATATGGTCCTTATGTTAATTGCTAGACGGGTTCATTTTCAATTAGTAATAGTCAAATAGTAAAATTGTTTGTTGTCCCATAACTTGTTAGCACTTATAATATGGTCCACAAAATGCTACGTACATAATTATGATTAATTGCATAAGTCTAAGTTATCATTATTCCCACTAGCCCCCACACTAAGACAGTGAATATTAGTAAATATTATGAATAATTAATATATTGAACTTTATAAGCGTCGACCTCTCTGCTGCCACAAAAATACGATTCCTTCATCATAAATATACCACGGGCACTATTTTCAGTCAAAGAATATATAAAAATCAAAGAATATTTCATTAGTCATATATATGACTAATGAAATATTCACTTTTAGTTCAAAAGCTATGAGCTCCTCTGTCAAAACGCATTTATCTCAAAAGCATTCAGAAGTAGCATCCTCGCTCCCCCCTCGCCTCCTTCACCCCCGCTATGACCCGGTCACGAGCAACAAGTGGGGGCATGCCTGTTTGACATTTACGGAGCTGGAACCTCGAGAACCCAACGACATGACCTATGCTATTTAGTGCATCGGAAGGACGCGAATGTGCTGTGCGTCAGAAGAGACATTTGATTGAAAGTACTTAAAGTATCATACACATAACATTAATCAATACATAATGTCACCACGAAAAAGTGTGAGAATCAAGAACACTGTTAAACTAGTGGCATTCGCACTATACCATCTGTTTTATTAACCATTAAACTTTTTGTTATCAACAATGCAATAAGCATTAATTTTCGAATTATCATTCATAAATTTTGTACCAATTTGGAGTTTATCGCTAACTTAATAACTTTCTCTTTTTAAACAACTGAAGTTAGTGAGATTGAATCGTACAATATACTACCAATATATTCTTTACATAACCTTTTACGCGCGTCATTGAATATTTCAGATTATGATGTCTCCTCTTGGATGCCAGCCACGTAATATGATTTATTTTTAGATATTTCTTTGTATGGAGTCGGATGTCAAGTTGACAAAACGAATAGGACCCACTTAAAGTATACAAAGTACTTCAAGGACAGGAGCTACTTATCTAAAGTAATGGGAATTACTAATAAATCAAGATTTTATTTTCTGTTTGTAATTAATAGACTCTGCAACTAGTGGACCAATCTGAATAATTATTTCAGCATTCGAATGCTATATTATTCGTGATGAACATGTATAAGCTATTTTTATTTAAAAACAAATGGAGTCCGTGTGAAAATTTCCATAATGTGTATACATTATGGAAATATATGTGTATATAAGTATGTATGTATATAATATATGTGTATTCAAGCTGTGAAAAATCTCTTAAATCGCGTGAGGTGAGAAAAACTTTGTCATTTCTCAACGCACATTCAAACAAAGTGATGCTCTACAGTTTTATAAAGCATATCAGTCCCTCATCGCACATCAATGGCAGGTCGTCATTATTATTGCATTAGCAGTGTGCTATATAATAAAATAAATAAAATCATTAAAATCTACCCACTTCTCTCTAATCAATGCAAAATAAAAGTCAGGGACTGGTTACAATCACTAACATACGAATGTGAATTATACCACTTGACTACTATTACAATATATATACACTAATGACTCTTATACACTTATTACCCCCCCCCCCCCCCTACACACACACACCCCCTCACCCTCACACACACTTATACACACATGCGCACACGCACTCTCATATACCCATCCAAAAATAAAAAAGAGATGACTGGTTAAAATAATATGAAATCTATTTAATCGTGATAAATAATATCTAAATATGTTTTCGCTTTATTCTATATAAAAGCATTTAAATATAAATATAAATTGAAGTATGATACAAGTAAGGAACTAAATGTACTTTTTTATTAAGGAGGAGGGCGTTGGTGTTTGCAACACAGTTTTTCAAAAAAAACTTTCGCAGATACCATCGCGCTTTCTTTATTTTTGTTCCATTGTTTAAGTTCCAATAAAGAATTTTTATTATTATTATTATCAATATCTCCAAAAATGTTTCGATAGCATATGGAAAACTATTACAATTGTTAAAACTGACGTGATTTTGAGACATTCATAATAGACTTTTATACATTCATAATATTACAGTTATGTCACGAAAATTTGCAAAAAAAAACACACCACTTCGTATTCAAGGCTATATCAGAACCTGTAGATTACTTCTTCAATGATTCAAATCCGACATACCTTACCAAAGTTGTCGTGAGTTTAATCATTATTAAAATTGAATTAAACATAAGTGTATGAAATGAAGCGATGATAGCTCAGCGGGAGGAGCGTCGAACGAACTTTTTGATTTAGTTTACTATGTTTAAATTATGACTTGATGGAATATTCTAAGCATGTAAAAAGATGAATTGAATTTTTTTTTTATTAAATATAGTTTTGCGAGGCCAGGTTGGGCCGTAAGTAATAAATACTTCCCAAAGTAAGGCTGTGTCATCTTGATGATAATGCTGTGGACTCCGTATGAAAGATGCATCTGCATCAGCGTATTTCCGATGAAGTCCTATCCACTGCACAGGCACGAGTCATCGTTTTCTATTCAGTGATCCTGTACAAGTATTGAAAACTGTATAAGTATTTAAGGGGGAGATCATTATGAGGTTAGTTTTAACCTATTTATTCATTGATCGCAGCCATAGAATGTCCACTGCTGGACATAAGCCTCTCCCATATAGGGGAGATTTGCCAATACTCGCCACGCTTAGCAGGCGGGTTGGCGAGCACAGTATGACTTCCTATCCTCAGAAAGCGCTGCTGCCCACCTTCTGGTACGTGATCCCTTAGCCGACTCTTACGGCACCCGCGGAAAGTGATGGGGGAGTACTATTCTAGGCCGGTACCACCACGTTGGTTTTAACCTATATATGTTTTGAAACATAATTCTGAATCACTCAACATTCAGCATAACCTCATTTTTCAGCATTACGGAACACCAGTATTATAGATAAAATTGCACATGCAATTCGCAAAGACCTTGCTCCTTGTCATTTTAAGTGCATTCATAATAAGAATAAAACAAACGTCAAACTGGCCTATATCCAGCAGTGGACGTCCTATGACTGACATGATGATGGTGATGATGATGATGATGATGATGAATAATAAGAATAAAACAAACGTCAAACTGGTCTATATTCAGCAGTGGACGTCATATGGCTGACATGATGATGGTGATGATGATGATGATGATGATGAATAATAAGAATAAAACAAACGTCAAACTGGTCTATATCCAGCAGCGGACGTCATATGGCTGACATGATAATGGTGATGATGATGATGATGATGAATAATAAGAATAAAACAAACGTCAAACTGGTCTTTATCCAGCAGCGGACGTCATATGACTGACATGATGATGGTGATGATGATGATGAATAATAAGAATAAAACAAACGTCAAACTGGTCTATATCCAGCAGTGGACGTCATATGGCTGACATGATGATGGTGATGATGATGATGAATAATAAGAATAAAACAAACGTCAAACTGGTCTATATCCAGCAGCGGACGTCATATGGCTGACATGATGATGGTGATGATGATGATGAATAATAAGAACAAAACAAACGTCAAACTGGTCCATATCCAGCAGCGGACGTCATATGGCTGACATGATGATGGTGATGATGATGATGATGATGATGATGAATAAGAATAAAACAAACGTCAAACTGGTCTATATCCAGCAGCGGACGTCATATGGCTGACATGATGATGGTGATGATGATGATGAATAATAAGAATAAAACAAACGTCAAACTGGTCTATATCCAGCAGCGGACGTCATATGGCTGTTATGATGATGGTGATGAAGATGATGATGATGAATAATAAGAATAAAACAAACGTCAAACTGGTCTATATCCAGCAGCGGACGTCATATGGCTGACATGATGATGGTGATGATGATGAGGATGATGATAAATAATAAGAATAAAACAAACGTCAAACTAAATACTATTTTAACCTGTTTTTATATGATTTCCCTAACAACGTCGCGTGCTTCCTCCCGCCATGTTAAGCGTCGCGCCTTATTTTAAAATACAGGAAGAGCTGTATGGCCTCGCTTATGGTTTGAATAAAGAGGGTGAATTCCATTCGGTCCAAGGTGGTGTTGTGCGTCACTTGGCAAGGACAGGGGTCGGCCTTCCACTTCGCGCAGCCTACACTAAACATATTGAACACTATTTGAACATCAGCTATTTAGGCCACGAGGTAATGGTGCGGCCATTACTGTTTTAATGCGTCTATTTTAGGCTATTTTCTTTTGTTATTGTTTGATCTATTATTACTCCCTCATTGTTTACGATCATCCATGTAAAATCAATAGACAATAATATTTGGGTTGGGGAAAAAATCCTTTCGCATTATATATGTATGAACTTGTAATAAAATCTCTTTGGCTATACTATTTGTATCTGGCTGGTTTTGGTATCATTAAAAGTTTAAATTTAAAGAAGATAATTCCAAATTCAAATTGCAACTCAATTGGCAAATGCGATGGGCCAGATGGAGCAGCCCTATCGCCAGCCGCTTTGGCCGCCACCCTCCGACGGCGGCCCCATCGGCGCCACAGCAGGTGACGAACTGAATCATTTCCGCCGCAGCGCCTCCTCATCTGCAGCTTCGTCCAGCACGGCGCCATTGCCCCCCTCAGTTGCAGTGCCTGGCAGCACCGCAACCTACCGTCTGATGGACCGCTCCTCGTCGACTTGACGAACAAAGCCTGTCGGGAACAATCCTGGCCAAAGCACTATAAACATAAAAAAATAAATGGATATAAATAAACTTACATAGATAATAAGAGACACGCGGCGCCGGACGATGTTTCGTTACGTCTATTTCAGAGGGAATTAGACCAATAACAGGCAGCACCGCGATAAGAGCGCCGCGAGAAGGTAATCGCCAGACTTGTCTTGGAGATCATCACGACCTGCGCTTCTCCCAAGACCGTAGCCTCCCTACCCATCATGGAATGAGTAAGGAAGGCCTGGGCTTAACCATAACAAGCAGCGCGAGCGCTGCAAGCATAGGCATAGCAACTATTTGATGGATAAACCCAGACCCGCCCACTGTGCCAAATTTAACTATGTTTGAAAACTATGTTTTATGTAACCGCAAATACTTCCATTGCTATGTGTACTAATTTGTATTTTTGCCAGTAGTTAATAACATTCTTATCTTCAAATCTGCTTTTTATTTGATATGATACCTAGTTAATTAGCTAGCTGTATACCAAATACATGTATGTATATTTTTACATTTTTCATTCTTATAATACATGAGCACATCGTTTGGAAGCGATGATAGGTCAGCGGTGGTAGCGTCTGCTGTCAAACTGAAGGACCAGTGTTCTATCCCTATCAACGGCTTGAGCTTCCAGTCAAAGTAACACGGTTATCAAATTCTAAGCATGTTGTAGCGTACTTTAGAGCCTGGCTACCACCCTCAAGATTGACAAACCGTCAAGACATAGTGTGTTCATGCAGGCAGCAGTTCAGGAGAGCAGTAAGTATCTTAGGCTTAGCGTGATTACCTCTTCCACCACATTGTCACTGGCCATCAAGTGAGATAGTGGTCAGACAACCTGTATATAAAAAAACAGCAAATTATCACCAAACCAATTCATGCGTCAGAATAGTGTTGGCTGCGCATGTCGAGTGCGTGTTCGATTAACAACTCCGAGCAAGAATGAACGCGCGTCACCCGTGCTTCGGATTCATGAATAGAGGCCTGCAACCCTGGATGACCCAGTTTTTGATTCCATAGTCAACAAACACAAAACCGAAACAACACAACAGACAGCTCACAAGCCACGCAGTTCCAAGCTTTATACTTTACCCTAAAGGAGCTGGTCTCCGTTGCATTTTGAAATTAGGATACGTCCGTGTTCGTTGTATGGTGAAGTATGACGTCAGTAAGTGCGGAGGGGGATTGCAGCTCAAGAATTAGGTCAGTTTCATTCTGAAACAGGTGGGACGATATTGGGGTGAGGGAGGCTGGGTGCGGAGTGCGGTCGATAGCGAATCAAGGTACTAATTACAAGGTCTTAGTGATTAGAACTAATTTTCAGAAATGTTTAAGAGAATTAATTTCCATTTAATTTCTAGTTTTCTCGCTTCGTAAATTATTCCAAGGTAACTATACTTTTTGGGATTAAAAATTAGTAGCCTGTGTTACTCCAGAGTACAAGCTATCTTTATTCCATATTTCATGAAAATCCGTTTAGCCGTTTCAGCGTGAAGGAATAACAAACTTTTGCCTTTATAATTAGTTTGATTATATTAAGCACGTTTAGGGTTGCGCGCTTATAAGCAAGCTTTTAACAATTAAAAAAGAATTGTTGTGATTTTTTGAGTTTGGTTTTTAGTATTGAAGATAATCGATTTGGTTTAGTTATGAAATGTTCTTAATCGAAATGCTGGCCTTTTATATCTATGGTAATCGTGATTAGCCTTATCACAATTATTAGTATTAGTACCGACTTCGACAAGTTATTTCACACTTTTGAGTGTTGAAGTCGGTTGCATTTAAAAAAAAAAAAATTTTTTCACCCTTTTCAGTGACCTTTGCTACTCACGGAATCAATTAATTGTCATTGTGTGTTCTGCGATGTCTTCAACCGCGACAATAATATCATCAAGATACGCGTAGCACTTTTCAGTTATTGGAGTATAACTCAAAAACGGCTTGTCCGATTTTGATGAAATTTGAATAGAACTACCACTAAAGTATACTCTACTTAACAAAACCATTAAAATCGGTTCATAAACGACGAAGTTATCCACGAACAAACATAAAAAAAAACTACATATATACGTTCAAATTTAGTAACCTCCTTTTTTTGAAATCGGTTAAAAACGGTTTTAAAACCGATTCATTTAAACCGATGAATTTAAATGGGACCACATTACACGTACAAATACAAAAAGGATCATCAAAATCGGTTCACCCAGTCAAAAGTTCTGAAGTAACAAACATTTAAAAAAACAAACGAGACGAATTCAGAACCTCCTCATTTTTTTGAAGTCGGTTATTAGTCGAAGTGGGGACGTATAGGTCTTATCATAGACGAATATCTATGGTCTTATTAAGCAAGTAGACATGTCTGACGCTGCAGTAACAAAAAAAATACTTATTAGGTACTGCGCATTTTTTGACCTCAGAACTGTTTCGAAGATCGAAATAAAATGAAGTCTATCTGACGTTAAGTGCACCATCCTAAAATAGGTGACCCGGATAGGAGTTGTGCACGCAGGCTATGACCGTGACGTCATACAGCGTCCCCCTCCAGCTCAATACCTCCCCTCTCTCTAGCTACTTGGAAATGGGAAGAACTATTTTGTTTGAAGTAAAAACTTCACATTGCACATAACGGTTCATGTTATATTTTAGTATTATTTACTAATTTAGAACCATTGATATTATATGTTTATATGAGGTAGATGTCGCACAAGAGCGCGGAAACTGAAGTGGCAAAATTAAGTCAATTGTAGTAATTTTCATTGCGACGCGTATTTCAAGCGCAAGTCTAAAGATATAGCTATCCTTTTCTATATTATTTGTACCGTATTATCTGTCGCGGTAAGCATGTTTATGCCGTAAAGAATTAAAATCTGAGCACCGCGCTGCATGCATAAACGTCATCTTTAGTAAAACATCATTGGTTCTAAATCAATGATCTTTTACTAAAGATGACGTATACTTACTCATACTGCGCGGTGCTCAGATTTTGTTCCTTTAAGACATAAACATGCTTACTGCGACAGATAATACGCTACTGACCACCCAGGTCTGTAGTTCCGAGTTGGGGTATATCAGGAGAGGTATGGAACAAGTTTTCAGCTTGCCTCAAATTAAATACCTACCCAAAAATTGGTGTCAGCTCTCAGATTATATAATGCGGTACCTACGAGTCTATGACTTAGTCACAGATTACTTAAGGAAACCTATAGTTGACTTAGTCTTAAACAATGTAGTATTTTCAAGCGATTAAGTCTCGATCGATTTATTAACAACTAGTAGCGTCCCGCGGTTACATCCGCGTGTATTACGGTTTTCCCGCTACCTCAGTAATCTCACGGAAACTATACTTTTTCCGGGATTAAAGTAGCCTATGTAGTATTCTAGGGTCTAACCTATCTCCATTCCAAGTTTCATTGCAATCGGTACAGCCGTTTGAGCGTGAAGGACTAACAGAAGTTTTTGAATTATTTGCTTATCCCACGCGAACAGTTATTATTTTCCGGATGAAAAGTAGCCTATGCGTTAATCCAGGGCCTAAAATGCCTGCATACCAAATTTCATAGAAATCGATGTAGCCGTTTGAGCGCGACGAAATAACAAACATACATGGACACACAGACACAAACTTTCCCATTTATATTATTAGTAGTAGTAGTTATTGTGTCGATGACACATCGTTTTCAATTTGTTTCGTCTTCGACACCCCCAGGATCCGAAATCCGGATATCCCAGTAGAACAAGTATACTTGACTATAGCGCCATCGCCATCAAAAATATATTAGAGAAATCTTTTGTTAGCTTGCACAAACAACATGTACATGTTCAAAAAGTTTCATCCTAGTATTCAAGATGGCACCACAGATATTTACTCCTATCCACATCACCACCGTGCTGCTAGGTCTCTTAGTTCGTGTATTCGTCATAGATGGCGTTATTTGCAAAAAACACACTTCCTTAGTTGAATGTAATTGCAGTTCCTAATTATTGGAAAAAAATGCCAGTTAAAGGTATATTTATTCGTGGACTCCTGGAATTAGTTTATATATACAATTTGGCGAGCTGCTGTAAGTCGGTCCCGTACATCCCGTACATTTCAATGTTTGTTCCGAAAATCTCTATATGTGCTGAACGATTGTGTTTAATATAGTTACTTATCATGTGTATAATACAGCGATTCGCCATGAAGCTCATGTAAGATTTTTGTCGTACCCTGAAATCAATTATGTGAACATATAAGCTGAGAGATTATAAAAGGTGTTTTAACAACATACGTGTGTACGTATGTTAATAAGACATTCAACATGTCATTAAATTGAAAACCATGTGTCATCAACAAAATTAAATATCACTATCTTAATAAGCTAGCTACAAAGCTTTTTGAACACGTGTTCAAAAAGCTACATCCTTATTATTCAAGATGGCGCCACGGATATTTACTCCTTTCAAAATCACCATGGTCTCTTCGTGGTCAGTTCGTGTGTTGATCATAGATGGTGTTATTATGCAAATAATTATAAGTTGAATGTAATTGCAGTTCCTAAATTATTGGAAAAACATGCCTGTCGTATATGGATTTGAATATACGTTACGTTGTGAAATAAGTTTATTTATACAATTTGGCGAGCTGTTATTCCCTTATGTTTAAGAATTTCAATGTTTGTTCCGAAAATCTCTTTATTTGCTCTAGTTATGTAACACAGCGCCTCGTCAGTGAGCTCATGTATGATTTTAGATATTCTCGTAACTAATTAATGCGAATTTTCGCTGAGAGATTAAAGACGAGAAGGTGTTTTATTATTTTTTTTTGTACAGGAAAATCGTCTAAGGTTAAGGTTCTTATTTTAAACGGTAATCAGAAATTATGATAATTATTAATAGTAGCTATTAGATAAAAAAAAAATCTCTTTTGTAAATTTATAGCTAAAAGATAAAAGAATCTTGTCTCTTTTGTAATCTACCTGTGAGAGCTTTGATGATCGTAGTTGATGGGGCTTACGATTCATCTTCTTATCCAAAGCCCTTCATCTGTCCTTATCTGAATACGAGAGATCGACTTGAATTTGTTTGTAGATTATTCAAAAGATTCCTTCCTACCTTCTTATTTTGAGGTCAGTGCGATGTCAGTGACGTCAGTCTGACGTCTGACGACTGTCAGTCAGTGTGAGGTCAGTCCGGTTAATAGTGCCGTGGTGGTACCGGCCTAGAATAGTACTCCCCCATCTCTTCCCGCGGGTGCCTCTGGCTATTGGAAATCATACTGCGCTCGCCAACCCAAGCGTGGCGA
The DNA here is from genome assembly GCA_934044485.1 of Apeira syringaria. Taxonomy (NCBI): domain Eukaryota; kingdom Metazoa; phylum Arthropoda; class Insecta; order Lepidoptera; family Geometridae; genus Apeira; species Apeira syringaria. The sequence continues at coordinate 16,586,564 of OW203662.1, read as the reverse complement.
ATATTGACAAATCCCCCCTATATGGGGGAGGCATATGTCCAGCAGTGGCGCACCTGGCTGAGATGAAGTGCGATGTCGCTGCCAGGAAGTTTTAAAGTGGCAGTGCTATATAGAAATTGGAGTATTGTGGTTTTGGCGCGAACTTTTATAACAGACTCGACATTTTATCATCTTATTTACCTATGATTAAGATATGTAATAATATATTATCTACATAGTTCACCCTTTCGCTCCTGCGTAAAATCTATTTCCCGGAAATAGGTACTTAGTTTAATGTATAGTGTGTTTGGCGGTCGTTGTGGCTCAGTGATCAACGACACTGATTTTGGAACCGCGAGCCCGGGTTCGAATTCCGACTGGGGCAAACATTTCTGTGCTGAGCTTAGATGATTGTTCACCTGTCTTGGATGTCTGTGTATTGTAATTGGGTGTATCCATGCTTCCCGCGGCACAGGGTATCCTAGTGCGGAGCATGAGTGTGATTGCATTAAAAAAAAGAATGTACCGTTGGCACCATCAAGATTCACCGAATAATATGGAATGAATAAACCACTTCAGAAAATTTCATAACTAAAAAACTTACTTTTTTTATAAGTGAATCATGAATCAAATCAAGTCACCACTAGGTATGCTTGATGAAAGCATTAACCTATGTGCTTACTTAACGGAAGCATTAGTAAAGTCTCTATAGTCCAAGTGAGCCGGCATTATCCCAGTTCAAGTCAGAACTGGTTCGTCGGCTTAATCTCTTTAGCTAGATATCCGCGAGCGTCCGTACTTTTGTTCCATCTGCCTGAGCTCAAAGTTTAATCTGGGAAATGCTCCAGATTATCAGCTGAACCAAAAGTAATCTCTTTAAGTTTGTTTTTTTTATTCAAGTTGCCAAACGAGAAGCGCCTTTAAATAGCACCAGAAATTTGGTTATCTCAAGGCAGATCAACTTTAAGCAGCCACTTATCTGATCCAACGACAAACTGAAGATTTTCTTTTACATATTTCCCGTTTTTGGCTTTTGCTATACGAATCGAGGTCACCATATGCGATTGTCAGCACTCATCGACGTTGAGTGAGAGCATCATTAATCTTTTCACACTCTCTGTGTTATCTTTCCATTTCTTTTATGTGAAAGCATTATCGGAACTGAGATAGAACGGAGCGACATATGAATCCGTGCGATGCCTGCAGGCAACATGTGAGGTAATGCATAGAAAGTAGTTGACTGGTTGGAAAGATTATGGATTAAGACACGCTTCTATATTTGCATTGCCTATAATCTTTAATTTGTCTGTTATCTTTTTTTTTTTTTTCTTACATTTTATTAGTTTGCATTTGACAACTGCCTCACCTGATGTTAAGTGATGACGTTGTCTAGGATTTAGCACGCAAACCTAGAAGGTACCTATTCACTCGCGACTTGAAGAGTCCAGGATTGTACATATCGGGAAACACAGACTCGGGCAACGAGTTCCATTCCTTAGCAGTACGCATTAAGAAAGTGGAAGCAAAACCCTTCGTACATTTAGGTGGTATATCTTAAATACTAAAACGCTGGTTCCGGAGTTAAGATGGTGAATGTATAATATTTTTATTATATTTTGCACCTTTGTGCATATCCATATAGATAGAGATACAGACATACGAGTATACTAGTCATAGTTAGGCAGCGAAATATTCTCCATCTAATTCAATAATGAGTTTTTATCATTGAATTAGAAAATTCTAAGCAAATTTCGCTACCGTTCTTATTTGAACCCTATAGTTTTCAATTACTTGGCTATGTGTGTTGGAAGACACATTAAACCGCCGTCTAGTATAACTTGTGTATATTAACTGTCAGGCAGTAGTGTTCACATTACTGTGTTCTGGTTTGAAGGGTTGGTTTCTGGTGAAATTGGCACATGAGACTTACCAACTTTATGTCATAGGGTGACGGGTGCGGAGCAATTCTTTACAATTAATTGTATCTGCCTATAGGCAGAGGTTACCACTTAACACCCTGTAGGCTTTTTGCTTGTTCCGTCACATTATCCCATTAAAAAAAAACAACTGGCCTGAAATTGTACCCGTATTTAAATTACCCTGTTTTCCCAAACAAAGTATCTCTAATAGAAAATGTTTTACATGAAATCAAAACAGGTCTCCTATTAAGTGATATTATTAAGCTGTAACTTCCTTGTTTAGTTCCGCAACTCGGGATTTTTTCATTAATTTTTCCGTTCCAGCTTTTTTGCTCGGCAATTGTTTCCGGATTAGAAACGTTTTTATATACAGCGCATGTTACTGGGAAAATAATAAACCAGTCTGAATTACAACTGACCAATATTATAGAATATCTATAATGCCATGTACCGTTCCCCAAAAAAAGTTTTTTTTATACTGTATAGATCTAGCGTTTGACCACTATCGCACTTAATGGTCAGTGACGATCACGCTCGATCTAGAATGCTCACTGGCTCTCAAGGACTGCTGCCTGAACACGCTATGTGTCTGGTGACAGTTTTTCAAACTTGAGGGTGGTAGCTAGCCAGGAGGGTTGTCGAAAGTACCTTACCACCATGCCGGGAATTTGATAACGTTGTTACCTTCACCGGAAGCTCAAGCTGTTGTTGGTGATCGAACCAGTGTCCGTCAATTTGACAGGCGACGCTCCCCCCGCGTAGCTATCATCGCTTCAAACGTTTCAAAAAACCGCTTCGACGTGTTTAGTACGGTGAAGAAACTTAATGAAGTAACCACGCTCGTATGTCGTACTGCTGAATAGAATATTTATTTATTAAACACACTCATTCGAAGACTGAATAATGCTGAGGAACAATGTCATAAAATGTTCTTTAATTATATACCTATATATATTTTACGAAAATGTCCTAGTCCTAGTCCTAGTCCTGCTCGAACGCACTTGGATCCAAACACTCTATGGCCTAACAATGTTCTGTGCACGTTTGCCACGCGTCATATTTCGTGTCCTGGAAAAAGTATGGCTTCTGTACGATAACTGAGGTAGCGGGAAAACCGTAGTCGACGCAGCTGAAAACGTGTGGCGCAGCTAGTAGGGTTATAAAAAAGAGCGGTCGGGTAAACATGCTACAATGATTAGTTTCATAGCGCACTGCACCTGACTGAATTTTCCAATTTATCCAGTATTCATTCGTAGAAACGTATTTCACGTGTTCCGGTAACATATTCGCACACAACACAATGGCGTACTCCCCGGAGAAATGCTTGTATCTGGCGTACCCGTGTAACAATCGTGTCTATTATTGGGCCAGCAAACACCCCGGTCCACGGCTACTTGATCTCCGCCCGGGAGTCCGGAATCAAATTACTTTGTATTCGTTTACTCAACTAATTTTCATCCTTGATGATGTATTTTTGAGACATGTCTGCCCTGTTACCTATCATACGTGCATAGGGTTTTCGTACGCCCTTTAAAGGTCAAGCCCATTCTGTAGTTTCTAGATTATGTAAGATTGCAAACAAATGCAGTGGCGTTGCCGACATTTTTTCAGATTCTCTTGGTCGATTTCGCAAAAAAACATCGGATTATATAATCAAGACACAAAGTAAATTAAATTAATAGAAGCACTCCACAGATTTTTAATTAGTTAATTACCTTTTACACCTGCTCACTAATTATATTTTAAAGCTAGTATTGTGTTTTACAATGCATGAGGCTAACACGCCTATAATTGGTTATGCATTAAGCCATTGTATTATAGTGTAAGATAAACATTGTATGTATAAATGTTATAACTGTTGGTTGACCATAAAATAAAATAAATAAAAATAAATAAAATAAATAAAAATAAATAAAATAAAAATAAAAGGTATTAAAAAAGATACTGACAACATGCGTGAGCATCAATTATATAGTTTGTGCTGACAACTAAACTGTGTAATCGTAAATTGAGTGACATTCAGCGAAATAAAAACCTTGTTCGAAAACTTCGGCAAATACAGTGACCTTCAAAGCTATACACAGATGCTGCAGATACAGGGAAGTTTTCTGAAAAGATATATTGCTTCTTTGATGAAAGTAATAAATTGTATCTTTTTTTACATTTTTAAAACAAGAATTTATGAATATGTATTTTATATGTATGTGACCTAACATCATACATATATATTTGAAGATTTAATGTACGACGCAGGTTACCAACAATGTATATTGTACATGGTAATGTATTTCATATTTTGAACAGCTTATCTTAAAGATTAGTCACTAGCAATAATTATTATTAAAAAAGGGATAAGAGCACTATCCAGCTCCTCGGAAGTGGACCGCTTAAATTAGGTTCATGCACCTAATTTGCTTTAAGCTTACCTGGGCGGGCAGTTGTGTGTGGTTTTTATAATTAGGCAAAAATAATGCTTTCATGTGCTTTCACAAAATGCATAACAACTTGTTTAAAACTAACAATTGTGTGGGCGTTTGCCTATAGGTAGTTGTATTTAGTCCAGTTTTTAGTTGGGTTTTCTTAGAGAGTAGCGTATCTTTCTTTTTTTATTATGTAAATGTCATAGATAACTGGATAGTTTCATTTTTATTCTGATTTGCCTATCATTTTTCTATTGGTTACATATTGCATTTGCTTCCACATTCTTAGTGAATACAGCTAACGAATGGAACTCATTGCCTAAATCTGTATTTCCGCAAAAATACAACCTGATTATCTTCAAGTCACGAGTGAATAGGTATCTTCTAGGCAGGCGTGCTCCATCGTAGACCACATCATCACTTAACATCAGGTGAGATAGTAGACAAACGCCTGCTTATTCTCATTAAAAAATAAAAAAAAATATCTGTAGTCGTATAATAGTGTATCTCATCTAGTTTACGTATCTGTTTTGTGACGCGACGCTCAAATTTTAAATTTGGAAAACGAAACGAAATTCTAAACGAATGATACGTCCCCAATAGCTTATCTATGTCAAGAATACTATTATGCTGTTAGCACGTGCGCCGCCAGAGGCTAAAAATACCCGGCTTTATATATAGCGTTCGAGTCGCGCAGGTTTCCTTTATTTTATACCGAGCGTACTGAAAAACGACTCTGAGGTAATATAATGGGCTGAGAGGTATTCAGCAATACAATGTACGATATGACGTAAGCACTTTGCTAGATTTGAATGAACCGAATTCTAATTTTAGAAGTGAGATTATTAAGCATACTGATATTTTTGCTTCTTTTATTAGTTATATTTAAAAAACGACCTTTCAATAGTCCGAATAAATTAATGGTTATCATATTGTGTAGCATTATTGAAATTAAATATATTTTTGAAATAGACTGGAGTCTGCTCCAGTCTATTTCAAAAATATATGCTACGGTAGGGGAGTGATATAGAGAAGTGACCTAGTCTTTTCTCTGTAGCCATGCTTCAGAGTAGAGTGCCGTACACCGGAACCGATTTCAACAAAAGCATAATTGATTACGCTGTGTAGATCATGTTTTCATTTTATTTATTGTATAATAGAAAACAATTGAACTCTAACAATTTCAAGAAAAACACTGACATAATTCTTTGAGAACTAACCGAGTAATCAATTGTGCAGTACAGTGTACATTTTTTGATAAATACAATGCGTTAGTCACAACGTTTCAATTCTATTCATAATTTATCAGCTATACTCGTACCATTTACTTGTTATATTGTTGTACTAGTTTCTATAATAAATGGCGTGCAATTTCTTTGCTCGAGAAGTGTACAGTGCAATAAGGTTTCAATAAATTGTTTCGCTTCTCTCCAGTTTCAAAACAGGAACACAATTTTGTAAGACTAGTAAATACAACTAGTTTACTATTGAGACACGAGATATTTATTAAAAAAACCTCTTCAAATTGTGCTAAAATTTAACTTTGTAAATGTTTTTAATATTCAATAAATGTATGTAAATAATTTTTATAGTAATAACTTTCAATTTCATTTGTGAAACTAAAACTACACGGCTTAAAGCCATGGCTGTGAAATTATACATATTATCCAAGCAAACCTACCGTGGTGGTACCGGCCTAGAATAGTACTCCCCCATCTCTTCCCGCGGGTGCCGTAAGAGTCGGCTAAGGGACCACGTACCAGAAGGTGGGCAGCAGCGCCTTCTGAGGATTGGCAATCATCCTGCGCTCGCTAACCCGCCTGCCAAGCGTGGCGAGTATTGGCAAATCCCCCCTATATGGGGGAGTCATATGTCCAGCAGTGGACGCACATGGCTGAGAGGAAAAAAAGGATCCGAGCAAAATAATTTGTTTGTAAGTAGGCCTCTTTCCCAGCAAGAGGCGGAACCATTTCTCTTAGTTCCGCAAAACAAGTCCCGTTCTTGTAAGCTGTATCTTAGACACTGTTCTTGATTTCCATTTTACATTTTAGGTGGTTTATTTGCATATGAATAACCATAGAGATTGTAGATTTTGCTAGCTGCACTCTGCGACTTTGCCCGCGTGGTAATTGCTGTGCCGCAAGTGGAGAACTCATTTGCGGCACAGCAATTTCTTAAGCTGAAAGCTTTTTCTTATTTTGGTTTAATTTCACAACAAGGTATTGGAGGATTTTCCTTCCATTTTTATTATGTCGTTTTTGAGATTGCAATTTCTTTATTTCTTTATTTTTAATTGTAGACGCACATTTTTTTTCAAAATATCTTTTGAATGCAATGACCGATTTCAATAGTACAAAAAGTAATCAACAGGTAATGAAACATTTCTGAATACGAAATAAATTATTTTAATATGAAATAATTTATTTGGATAAAAATTAATACAAAGATATGGATAACATAGTCTGATTTTGATCGGAATTTCTGTCATCTTTAAAATGTAAAAAAGTAGTTATAGTGACATAGCTACAATAAAGTCTTGACCACGACCAATGCAACTTGGTCGAAACGTCGAGGTAAATAAATTACTAAATGTTTTTCTCGCGATTAAGCCCCGTTTGATTTAATAACAATGTGTTCGAATCGCGAAAGTCTAAAAATTACAATAGCTACAATAGTTAGACGCATGATATAAAGTTTTTTGTAGATATTGATATGTTCTGTAATATTATTCAACATTTTTTAGTGCTATCATCAATACTTTCCTGAACGCATGCGATAAGAGATATTTTATGGCTAATTTTTTCACACCTTGGTTTGGTTTTATGTAACACAGTGATAATGTGTTACGCTCTGTGATTGTATCCACGTGGTGATGAAAAACAGTGATGATGGTGATGATGAAAATAAGCCTATGTGTTAATCCACGGTATAATCTATCTCCATACCAAATTTTATCGAAATCGGTGATGCCGTTTCAGCGTGAAGAGGTAACAAACATACTTTTTGTTACACTTTTACATTGTTACACATACTTTCGCATTTATAATATTAGTAGGATAATATTGACATATATTATAAATGAGAAAGTTTGTATGTTTGCTGCTTACTCACGCCAGAAAGCATGACAGATAGGAAAAAGGAATTTGGGATAGAGATACATAGATTATTGTTTGAGATAATGTATATTGCTGTGGCATAATGAGTATAATGCATAATAAGTGATAATGCATATCCGTAACATTCTATGCTTACCTGTTACTAATTAGTTACATAAAAATATATTCTAATAATTTCCCCGAAGATATATCGATAAGAATTAAAAGCAATGAGGTAAAAATAAAGTTTAAATATAGGTATTTATACTTATATTTTTATACGTATTTATACGTATACATATATATAATAAGGTTAAAATGCAATACACATTAAATATATTACAAATTATATTATGAGAGTAACAAATTATTGTGTCAAGTGTGTGTGCAAGTTTCGTCGCGCAAACTGTAAGTTGATATTAAATATGTACAGATAAAAAACATTGGAAAATATGTTTACAAATAACCTGTCAGAATTTCTAGGAAAAACCAACAGAACATTAATCAAGCGTTTATTTCATATCCGCCTGTCTGTCTGGGTGTTGTCATCTCAGAAAGTGATATAATTCAAGAAATGCTAAATATAGTTGGATTTTGTGTCTTCGCAAATGACACATTCCATGTCATTGAGGCTCTTAGAGAAGGGATAATTAAGTTCAATAGACCTTCATCAATAGGGCTTCCTCATTTAGCAGAAATAGCTTTCTAGAAATACAGTGCGTTTTAAGATAAGAGTTCCGGGAAATGTGAAAATAGTTTATTATTGCACTGTTTCAAACCATGACATGAATAAACTTGAATGCGGGTGGGGAACAAGTCAATATTAAGGAAAAACTAAATGATCTACCCTCTTCCCTTCTCGTTGACTGCACACGACGGGGGATACCATTGTCACTAGCTTTTCGAATCTTTCTTCTATATAGTAAACTGTCATAAACTTCTTTTAGTAAACTGAGCTCTTTTTCTGATTGAACACTCTTTTCGTGACACACAAATCTCTTTTGGCTTTAACATTATTTGACCACCGAGTTCCAAGATCAACATTTAAAAAAACATCCTCCCTGGTGAAGTTCTGATATTTGATAATTTTGTTATGACATTTGTTTTGACAATGTTGTTGTTGTATACAGTGGATGTAATGTTAAAATAACAAGCGCTTATAATATAGGAAATTAAGTTAATTCTTATTTATGTTGCAGTTGCTGCTACTCAAACGTTTTAGAAAATCTAATTAGCGTTTAAATCGCCAATAAAGAAAATTATAGGTAGGTACTGATATTATTTGTTAATTTTGTGGAAGCGATTTTTTCTATTTCTTGACCAAGTGCGAATTTTCATATATGTATATAATTTTATAATTCTTTTAAATATCAGATTCATATTAAAACAGAATATGTTTTTATATCGATATAATATGAACAGTTCTCTTAATATATATTGTAAATAGCTAGGTATATCGTCCACAGTAACCGACTTTCGAACTAAATAATACATACCGTACACCGGTGAATCTAGGAGACATGATTTTTAGGGTTCTGATCTCTGAAGGTTCTGTTCTAATGAGGATGAGCCTTGGATACTCACAAATAACGTAGCTTTCTATTAGTAAAATAATGTTCAAAATCACTTCAGTAGATCCAGAGATTACCCCTTACAATCTCACAAACTCAGAAACCTACAAACTTTACCCATTTATAATATTAGTATCTATAGATTAGTATAGATGTGCACTTTGTCTACTTATCTTCTAAATACATACCTTCTCGTTCAATCTGAGCACTATGCCCATAGAGACCTGAAACTTCTAACTTTACACTACTCTCATGGATCGGAAATTGCCTGGGATTACAAAACCATCAATTCCACAAAATCATACTGAATGAAAATGTTTTTTTATTCCCAGCATTAAAATAAACATAAATGCCAAATACATAATACAAAATATTTTTTCATATTCATTCATCTCAGCCATTGGGTGTCTACTGCTGGACAAATGCCTCCCCCAATTGGGGGGAATGGCCAATACTCGCCACGCTTGGCAGACGGGTTGGCGAGCGCAGTATGATTTCTAATCCTCATAATGCGCTGCTGCCCATGTTCTGGTACGTGATCCCTTAGCCGACTCTTACAGCACCCGCGGGAAGAGATGAGGGAGTACTATTTTAAGCCGGTACCACCACGGCACATACAAAAGGCTATGAGTTCTCAAATTTATCTCTGACGCTGACGGAATTAAACTGAGGTTATTCAATACTCGTGGTCACACTAGGCTTTGCCTGTATCGTGAAGAATAGCCAAGCATTTAACCTTATGAAAAAATATCACAATTTGCAAGTCAAACGACATAACGTTATTAATGAAACTTATATAAAAACAAGTGTATTCAAAGACTTTAATTAATATTTTAATTATTAACATGTTTTCTAGCATAGAAACTAAACACAAGAATCATTATTATTTCGCTTTAATTTGATGAAACCAGTCAAGAGTGAATTGGATTTCCACACCAAGTAATCTGTAGATACATTTTCAAAGGGGTCGTTTCATTATTCATGAATAATACGGCCACAATTCAATATGGCGCCCTTTGGATGGCATACGAGAAAGATCCTCGAATGTTCGCTTCTCTACACGTAAGTGATACTTAAAGTTTATCCAAGTAGCTTTGTGCTACAAATAGAAAGTTCTTTGTTTCTATTGCTTTTTTCCCTGTCGGACGGTCAGTGACGATGTGTTGGAAGATGTTATCACGATAGACCTAAAATGCTTACTCAGTTTTAAGGACTGCTGCTTGAACACACTATGTGTTTAGTGGCCCGTTTTCAAACTATAGAGTGGTAGCTAGCCTAGCTACTCTAAAGTACCATGTTGGGTATTTCATAACGGTGTTACGCTCACCGGCAGCTCATGCCGTTGGTAGGGATCGAACCAGCGCTGTCAGTTTGACAGCTGACGCTCCGCTGAGCTATCATCACTTCAAAAATTCAACACAAACTACATTGTACACGCACTGTTTCTACACTACTGGTTACGTAGAACAAGTAGTGTAGTAAGAGACATATGCCAATAACACGCACGATATCATTGAATTTCAGGCTTTTAACAACACATATAACAAAATGTTATCCAATTACTAGCAGACCTGGCAAACGTTGTTCTGCCATATAAATAATCGAAACGTCAAAGTGACACGACGCTTCATTTGAATTACTTCACGTCAATGATCGACATTTAAATAATTAGGATATTTGGTTACACAGAAATACAAAAATCGCGATAAATAAACAGGGGGTGGGGGTAGGAGAGTGAAAATTTTACGACCTATTTTTTGACCTACCAAATATAGACATAAAAATCATTAAAAAAGCAAGACGATTCTGAGGATTTCGATAACATACAGTGTGACAGGAGATTTTCACATTTTTCTTTAATTTTATTTTTTCAAACTTACAGTTATATATAACAAGTGTTACACCTGATGCGGTAGTGCAGCAATTTACAACTTATAATGACATATAACCCTTAAAGCTACCTTTGTGAATTCTCTCAGAGAGCAACAGAACACGTCTATGTCGACTGCAATGATATTAAGAGTCCGCAGTGCATGTGTAAACGGCGCCTCTTGCCGGAGATTGGTGCGCGGGGGGCGGGGGACCGCCACAAGCTTAGGGAGTCGCCTTTCGCCATACAAACCTATCGGGAACCAATAAGGCAACCTGCTCCAGCATATCAGCATTTTTTTTTTACTATTATAAGTTTGCGTTTGACAATTGTCTCTCCTGATGTTATGTGATGACGTTGTCTAGGATTTAGCACGCAAACCTAGAAGGTACCTATTCACTCGCGACTTGAAGACTCCAGGATTGTACATATCGGGAAACACAGACTCGGGCAACGAGTTCCATTCCTTGCAGTACGCATTAAGAAAGTGAAAGCAAAACGTTTCGTGCGTATAGGTGATATATCTATCATATAGCGATGGCGAATTGCCGTACGTCGAGTCGACCGATGATAGAAAGGTGATGGTGGAATCGGATTATGCAATTCCAGTGCACATTCTCCGAAATGCACCCGATAGAAAACCGATAGGCTTGCTACTCTACGCCGGTGTTTAAGGCTTTGAAGCCTACGTTCCACCAAAGAATTCACTATGGTGCACCTTACCTCTCAGTACATTTAAAATATACAAGACGAGAGAGAGCCTTCTTCTAACCTTTAGCTCATTGTATCCCACCATGGCTAAAACAGAGTATAGAATACATTGATGGATAAAATGGATATCACATTAGGTGTAATAATAACTGAAAACGGTAGCCGCCGAAGTCTGTCATTGCGAGATACGGGAAGAATGTAAACATTGAAGTATTGAAGAGCGTAAGAACATTACATTCATAGCCGAAAATATACTAAATGAAAATTCTTCTTTTATCATTTTCGTACCCAGCCTTTCATTACTCAATCAAAATTTAACCTAATTCTGAATTTTCGTGGGTCTCTTTACTCAAGTGCCTTCCCATTTTGCAATCAGACAATTCGTTAGGGATTTTTCTCGGAGAAGGCCCCTTCAATTTTGACATTAGGTAGGTGATGTCGTCAACAGGGTCTCATTAGACAGGATTGAAATAATAACAAGAAATTTCTTTTTGAAATATGGAGTCTGGTTTGTTGCTGTGCTTGAATGGAAAGCAAAGTATTTTTTTCTTTTAGTACCTACTAACTTAATGAATACTATCCTTATGGTATTTACGAGAGTAGCAGAAAATCTCTTTTATTATACTACAGCTATTGCTAGTGTTGATTTATTGTAACCTAATATTCTGAGACTAAAATCCAATCTAAAAAGTTATTTCTCAACATGGCATATGGCCTGGCATATAACAGGTCCACGAATGTGTATCTACTGCCAAATTGATATTAATAAAGCACATGAAATAACCACTTAGAAATAACATTTGTTGCACATCAGAAAAAAAAATAATGACCCTAATTCTGTTAATCACTCGAACTTACTAAAATTTACAAGTATTCTTCAAAATGAAATAGCTCGTATTCTATTTATGCCAAAAATCAAATTTGTATATCGCCATATAACGCTATCTCTAATATTAGACGAGTTTTATTCAATTGCTGGCTAAATGCGGGTAGTTTTAGTCGGCACCAAATAAGTGGCGACTTATTTTACCTTAAACTACCCGCAATTTTAACAAATAGATCTAATTTTAGTATTGTTATTCATAAGTGTCATACTTACTAATTTGGAATCTATCGTAAGCACATGATAACATATCTTACTTATTTTATTTTCCAGAATTTTAGTTTAGTTGAATAAGATAATCACTACCAATAGCTTATTTAAAAATAAAAAAGCACTAGTTAGGTACAACCATGAATCCATAGGTTGACAAATTATATTACAGACAATAATAATATATTATGTTATTTACTATTCAAATTTTCATATAAGGTGACTTGTTTCAATATTTTACCAAAACATGTACAATACCTTGTCCCAATTTTTATCAGTTAGTTGAGTCGTTTGAGTTTTGTAAGTGTGATTCCGTCGAGAGAGGACAAGCGTACTAACTAACCACATTACCCGATTGATTTTGTACTGTTCTATAAAATCGTAATTTTGTTGCTAAAATCTATACATATTTCTCTGATTCTTAGGTGATTACGCCTTTTGGGTATTTATCAAATCAAATCATTTTATTATTCAGACACAGAAGATCCATAATTACCTACATGTTCTATAAATTAATAATATATTAAAATTTAAAACTATGAGTATGATTTAATTTAATTTATAAGTTTAACATCCAAGGCATGTATGTAATCTGTATGATTAAGATAATCCATGAACAAAATTATGGTGCATTTTTTTTAGATAATTTTAAGACTACTAATAAATAATTTAAGCCAAAGAAAGATAAACTTTAATAAGCATCAAAATTCAAAGGTGTGAAGTAAATGAAATAAAAACATGCTCTTTTCTGTGCTATGTATGTAGGTTTTTTTCATTGGGTAAATGAAATAAAAACATGTTTTTTTTCTGTGCTATGTATGTAGTTTTTTTCATTGGTCTTTATTAAAATAAATCACTAATAACTAATTACAATACTGCATCGACTACAGTAACATTTGAGCAATCCACTAGCTATTGGTAGCCTATAGATAACTCAAATGTTCTAACCCGATACCGGCCGGCAGCGTGCCCAGAATGCTAGCAGTAGTAGTAGTTGCACTTATATAAATGACAGTCGTACTGAGTTTAATAATATGGTTTTGCATGACGATACAGTTAATGATTCAGATGCCGATGACATTACAGATGCTCGCGGGTGTTTACAGGCAGAGAAGAGAAATCCTGATGCGTGTTGGTTACATATATTAAAAATATGTACTTTACATTATGACCTACGTTCTTAAAAAATATATTACTAAAAACATTTTTAGGCGTTATCATTTTTAGGGTTCCGTACCTCAAAAATAACTTACAGGATCACTTTGTTTTCCGTCTGACTGTCTGTCTAGGACCCTTTATCTCAGGAACGCGTGGAGGTATCGAGATGAAATTAAAACGATATACTCAGGTCTACAAACTCTTAAAGCTGTGAAAAAATAAAAGTATGATACGATACGACCGTTTATGCCGAAATAAAACGTATATTTTGAAACTCTCAACTGAATCAAAATTTATTGGGTATTTTTCGTTGACCTAGAAGTATACAATTCGGCAAGTAATACCGTCTCATACTACAAGTATAGGAAAAAATCAGAAGACTATACATGTGTTATTTAATCATTAAAAAACAAGGTCTTTATCAACTGTGTCATGTGAGGTATCGTATTCAGGGGCTTTATTGGCACAAGCTTAAATAGATATTTTAATTATTTTCATGATAGTTTTCAATTCATGAGGAACAATGAAAAAGTACCCCTGTTAAAATAAGTAAACAAAAATGTATTTTTATAATATGTACCTACTTGTTTGTACGGAACCCTCGGTTATGTCAAGTGCCCATATTGCGCCCGCCCTCCCCAGTATCAATTGGAAACTCTAATCTCGAAGTTATTGACTATTACGTCTACCTAAAACAAACAGTCCAATAAGCCAAGTCCAACTTTGAGAAATAGGCCAATCGTTGAATTCAACTCGACTGGGCAGCGTTCGGGAATTCCACGACATCTTCTCGTCCAAAAAGCGCAATGCCTTAAAACGAAGGTCTTCGATCAGTATGTGTTACCAGTTCTTACGGTGAACACGTGTTCTCTGACTATGGGTATACATATCTCAAAGAACGACTGGAGAACACTGACTGGCGAGGGCAGCATAGGACGGCCAACGACAAGGTGGACAGACGATTTGACTAAGATCGCAGGTAAGGGCTGGATGCAGGCCGCTTCCATCCGGTCCTTGTGGAAATCAATGGGGGAGGCCTATGTCTAAACTATTCTATTATTCGTGCAAAAATAAAGATTGTAGCCAATGATTGTACATATTATATTTGTTATTTTATAGCATTTACATTTTCAAATGTTATTTCGTTGGACTCGGCTTTTTCTAACATTAATTTAAATTATTTGCCAAATAATTAATACGCAAGAAAGCCCATTAGGCGGCTTGTCAAGCTGACGAAGATAAAAGGCGTAAATTAAACATTTCAAGTGTTTTCCTTAATTTTATCAAGCTGAGCCAGCAGCCAGTGCTTTAATTACAAAGTCATAGGAACAATATAGCTATGTCGCTATTCAAAAATAAATATATCTAATAAATAATTTATTCCATTAATAATTTATTACATAATTATTTTTAAGATAGCGTTTTTATCACTTTGCGATAGGTGATATTACGATTGACCTAGAATTTTAACTGATTTTCAAAAAGTGCTACCTGAACACACTGCAAATTCGTGACATTTTTTTCCACTGGAGTTTTAAAAAAATAATTTAACGCTCTCTATAGTTATATCGTAAGAAAAAAATAGGTTTGAAACATTTAAACAGGTATCTTTCAAAATAATGTAAACATTGGATACGAAGTTAGTTATATTGTTAAATAACTTTGTTCGTCAGGTAATGGCATAGTCGTGATTTTTATTGCGACATCCATTACTTGAGATTTAAACGTTAGATACGACGCACTACGCGATCGAGACATATCGATAAGATTAATATTTCTGCTGTCAGAAACAATACGTTTTGTATAAAACTTTTTAATAACTTTTGTATAAAACTTAAAAAATATTTTTTTTTATGAGATGAGGTGATGAAACAAGCATAAGTCCCACAGGATGTTAAGTGGTAACCTCTGCATAAAGACAGATACAAATCGTAAAGAACTACACTGCGCCCGTCACCTTGAGACATAAATTTGGTAAGTCTCATGTGCCTGTAACACAGTAATGCGAATACTACTGCCTAGCGGTAGAAATAGATATGATGGCAGTACTTCCCTGGGCAAACTCTCACATAGATTGCTCTTAATATCTATATTATGTGTATTGTTACAAATTGCCCAATAAAAAGGTCTGGATACAATTTGTATCATATAAGATTCTACCAAAGTATATATAAAGTTTATCAATAGAACAAGATAAATTCACATATCGGTACACGAGTTTCCCTTTCATGGTAAAGTAAACCTGTGTTCACTGAAATAGAGTGTACGTTGTCAGCAATGGCAAATATCTACCTTTTATCTGTTGTGATTCAGTGGCTCGGAGGGTCGTGTTCGTAGGTACTGGCCGCACCCTCAATTAAAGTCCAGATAAAAGCAGATTCTATTTCTTCGTTAAATTTTATTTATGTGAATTTAACGTATATTATAATGTATATATAACGTATGAACAAGTAAATGAGTTAAAATGTGATAAAATTTATTTATTCACAAAACTAAGTTAACTAAGTTAACTTAATAATAATTATGACCTCTTATGATCTATAGAGCTTACCTAATTTAATTCAGCATTATCATCACAGCCATCGGACGTCCATTGCTGGACATAGGCCTGCCTCATTGATTTCCACAAGGACCGGTTGGAAGCGACCCGCGCCCTTGCCTGGGATTTTAGTCAGGTCGTCTGTCCATCTGGTCGGTGGCCGTCCTTTGCTGCGCTTACCAGTCCGTGGTGTCCATTCGAGAACCTTTCAACCCCAACGGCCATCGGTTCTTCATTTTATCCGCTGGGCTATATCGGTGACTTTTGTTCTGCTACGAATCTCCTCATTTTATCGCGTAGAGAAACTCCAAGCATGGCCTTCTCCATAGCTTGTTTTGCGACTTTGAGCCTGTTCATGAGGCCTCTAAGTAAATTAACGTAATAGTAGATTATACACAGAGATCCCCTCTGTGTATAAAGCAATGTTTTATGTCACAGGCGCGATATTAAATACTGAACGTTACGAAGGACTACAGATTTAACTCCCAAGCGCAGCGAGGGTGTTATGGGTTAGTTCTCAAGCGAAGCGAGGGTGTTATGGGTTAATTCTCAAGCGAAGCGAGGGAATTAAGACGAGTCCTGAGCGTAGTAAGAGGTTCATTTCATCGGTTCACTGATAAGTAATAATAATAATAATATAGGACAACATTCACACAAGGTCTTCAGGTCCCAAACTAGGCAGAGCCTGTACTATGGTAACCTGATGACTGATATACATACTTATATACATATACACACCCAGACACAGGTCAAACAGACATGTTCATACACACAAATGTTTGACCTGTCCGGGAATCGAACCCGGGACCAGCGGCTCAGAAGGCAGAGTGCTACCAACTGCGCCAACCGGCCAGTCAAAGTTATAGTTATATGTTATAAGGAATAAGGAAGTCATTCAGATAGTCGTTCAGTATAATGTGATGATAACAATGTTCAGTTATTGGAGTGTAACTCAAAAACTGCTTGAACCTAGAAAGTATACTCTATGAAACAAAAAAAGAATCACCAAAATCAGTTCATAAACGATAAAATCCGCGAACACACATAAAAATTGAGTTACCTCTTTTTTTGAAGTTGGTTAAAATAGTACTAAATAAAAACATTGAAACACTAGAAATTTAATGTAAACTCTAAGGCTTTCACGGCCAGCGTTGCATGTTGTATGTATTGCTTCCGGGCTGTTTGTCCGTGGTCTATGTGAAACTTCAGTATCATATCAACTCATTCAGCATCATTCAGTATCAACTCAGTATCAGAGAAGACACCGCGAAGGAGAGTTCTACGCTCTTGTCGCCGCTCGGACCTGAACCACTGAAGATGTCGACCGCAGTGATCGACGAAACGTCTGGAACACAAGTTTCACATAGACCACGGCCAAACAGCCCGGAAGCAATACATACAACACTAGAAATTCAGCTCATACCACCGGATGTGACATGAGATGTAGATGCCAAGGTCCACGGCTGCCAAGTCGGGCTTTGAGCTATTCGATTGAATCGAAGGGGTTTTAAATAGATGAGGACTAGAATATTCATGGACGTATATAATCATTGCAAACATTTGTACAGGTGAACATTTTGAGTTCAAATAACAAAAAGAAACATCGATTTCGAAAATTTTTGAATTGGGTATTACATACTTATTAAGTGGTATAATTATATGATGAGTTACGGAACCGAAACGTGGTCTCTGACTATGGGCCTTCTGAGCAGGCTCAGAGTCGCACAACGAGCTATGGAGAGGGCTATGCTCGGGGTTTCTTTACGTGATCGAATCAGAAATGAGGAGATCCGTAGAAGAACGCAAGTCACCGATATAGCCCAGCGGATTAGCAAGTTGAAGTGGCAGTGGGCAGGGCACATAGCTCGAAGAAATGATGGCCGTTGGGGCCGAAAAGTCCTAGAATGGAGACCACAGACTGGCAAGCGCAGCATAGGACGGCCACCGACCAGGTGGACAGACGACCTGACTAAGATCGCAGGCAAGGGCAGGTTGCGGACCGCTTCCAACAGGTCCGTGTGGAAATCAATGGGGGAGGCCTATGTCCAGCAGTGGACGTCCTATGGCTGAAATGATGATGATAATTATATTACGTTATGATGGTTATTTACGATGTTATCTAGTGCACTAGTTTACATAAGACTCCAAATTATTATTTCAATATATATGTACGTAGGTATTTTTGAATTAGGTATTTGAAAATTGAAATCGGAATGTATAAAAAAGTATTGTATTTTTATGCGTCAATAATGTATCAGGTGAGCAAATGAGATCGTAATTTTCTGTTCACTATATGACTTAGTAAATTTAGTAGCAATCAATTAAAAGCGATGATAGCTTTGTCTTAATTGTCAAAGTGATGGATGCTGTTTCGATCCCCATCAACCGCTTAAGCTTCCGGCGAAGGTTATCAACTTATCACCGTTATTAACTTCCTAGCACAGTGGTAGGATACTTTCGATAGCCAGGCTGCCCGCCTGGCTAGCTACGACCTTCAAGTTCAAAAGACTGTCACCAAGCACAACATGTTCAGGCAGCTGTCCTTATGTTGCTTTAAGGTCTTTCCCAGTGATAACATCTTAGACTTTACATATATCTTAGATAATAGAGGAATTGGTAGTTAGTCAACGTAAACTACCAATTCCTCTACGTTGAGTTTCTATTCTACATATAGATCAATAAAATGTCATTGTTTTTCTAGTATGCACGGCGCACTATTTTTTTTTCTAAAACCAGATTTCTGTAAGTAAAAATGTTCGTCACTCAAAAATAAATTTTTGCAGCTTCCCTACTTCATATCGCTCTTTTGGGAAGAGAGATCACGTCACTGTCTCAAATCAGATTAAAGTTTCGAGTCATTTATCATACGACGAAATATGTCGGCAATCTCGTGACAAAGACAAAGCTTTCAGTCTTGACTTGATTAAGTTTTATAAAGAAAAATGTCGGTAAAATAATGATATTATATGTTTATATGAGGTAGATGTCGCACAAGCGCGCGGAAACTGAGGCGGCAAAATTAAGTCAATTGTAGTAATTTTGATTACGACGCGTATTTCAAGCGCAAGTCTAAACGTATAGCTATCCTTTTCTATATTATTTGTACCGTATTATCCGTCGCAGTAAGCGTGTTTATGTTGTAAAGGAACAAAATCTGAGCACCGCGCAGCATGAATATACGTCATCTTTAGTAAAACATCATTGCGGTAAAATAAGTCACATTATTATTAATAACTGTCGGGCTTATAGTATATCTATTTCTTATATATCATCATTCTTATTCAAAACAATTAATAAATAACAAATAAGACTCTTGTGGAGTCGATATCACTTGTTTCTCTGAAATATAATACATAAGACACATACTATGTACACCGTTACTTACCTCATGAGGTAACGCGTGGTAAAAATCTGAACTACATCTTTTGTCTCATTTTCTCTTTAATATTAAAGTGATGTGTATAGATGATTGATGTATTTTATGTAACATATTAAAAAAAGTAATGACATTATATTTACGAATAACGATTGGGTCCTTATGAAATTTGCGTTTTGTTAAACTGGCATTTATATATGGCATAACTGGCTGACACTTTGATTTGATCTCAAATATCTGGCGTTTGGTTGGGAATTCTAAATTCAAATTAATTTGGAATTTGCACACTGCACAACAGACGGCCGCTAAATTAGAGGAGCAGCGATTGAAATGTCTAAAACATCCGCCGTCTTCCCCGGACCTTGCTCCATTAGATTACCACTTTTTCCAGAATTTGGAGATCGCAAATGAAAAAACTCAATCCCGATGAGGCTGTCAAAACTGCGTTTTAACATTTTATTGATTCTCGCTTCCACCATTTTTTCTGCAAAAGAATCTATGAACATACTTCGTGCGTAGAAAACATACTTCGATTAATTAATTAAAATAGTTTGATTTAAATAAAATGGTTTTGCTTTTTTCATACATAACGCCAATTTCATATGTAAGGACATAATATTTATAAATTCTAGAGTACATTGCATATGATAATTGTAAGGTAATGATACAGTATATTTTCCTTGATTCTGAAAGTATTTTCCCCTGAATGCGTCTCGTGCCAAATGCCGGCAACATTTCAAAAGCAGATCGCTCGTATAAACTGCAACTGTGACTGAAACTTTATTGAATTCTTAATCAAACTCCAGCGAAGCTTGAGATCATAGCCAAGCTTTACAGATATATATTTCTACATTTCGTATTTTCAGCTTTAAGACCCGAAGTGCATCGAAAGCGTTGAGTAGATGAAATTGGTTTTATATCTTATGAATATAGCGTTTAACTACTATCTCACTTGATGGTTAGTGACGATATGGTCAACATATACGGTACCCCACAGCACGGGATCATATTAAACCTAAAATATTAAGTGGCTCTCAAGGACAGCTCCCTGAACACACTGTTCGTTTGATGACAGTTTTTGAAACTTGAGGGTAGTCGCTACTCTCGCTAGCCGACTAGTAGGCGCTGGACAGTACTTTTTCGGCAAATGGAATGTGGTTATCGATGAAATTTACAAAATTCATCTTATGTTTTCCAATAGTTTTGAAAAAGTAATATCATAATGAGACATTATATGTCCATAGCCAGACCTGTCGTAATAATTATATGGATCAGAATATTGGGCGGCAAAAGAGGTATATAAAAGAAAAATGGACCTGGGAGAGACATTAAGATGGGGGATTTTGTTGTCAATTTAATTTAAGTGTCACACCACATGAGGAATGTAGTGTCGGAAGGAGGAATGTATATTAAAGTATATCAGAGGAAACTTAAAAGCTGCTACCGCTAAATGATATATTAGTTACAATAAGTTTCTGGCTTAGTATTGGCATGTCATGAGAAGGCATGAAAGACATTAAGCGAAAAGATAACAGAGCATTAGTGTGGATAGATATACATGTGGATACATACATACTACGTAGAGGTATAGGAAGGCCAATAGACAAAGTAAAAAGGCATGGATGGACTGCGTGAAGATTGATATTTTTATGAAAGTGGTGAGCGATGACGTGACTATGATATGATGATGACTATATATATATATTATCTATATGAATGAATAATGTTGGGGCTTTTTTTAGTGTTCGACCACAGAACTGGAAATATACAATCTGATACTGAAACGGCCATCATAGCCTATCTGCGGGCCTAGAGGGCTAGTTAGAGACTAGCCTGATGAATTTTATTATGGACAGCGCTTAAGAGGAAAATGTGTACTAGTGAGATTGCAAAGAGCTAAATGTGGTATTTCACCTACAATCAATAAACTAGTTAGAATATTATTAATGATTTATTTTAGTTAGGCCCCATCTTTTTTTCAACAGGACAAACAGTAGCGTATGGTTGTACTATATAACTTTATCAATATGGATTCAGTGTGTTAGGCGTGAAAACGTAACAATGTTACTTTCATATTATAATAATAATAATAATAGGTTTTCATTGTATCCTAAAAAGAACCATCATATTTTTAGGAAAAAAGAAAAGTAGTTTGAATCCAGGTTATAAGGTACCGACATGCCGAATTTCATTAAAATCTATCAAGCAGTAAAGGCGTGAAGAGGTCACAAACACAAACTTTCGCATTTATTATTTAGGTGTGGTAACATATTTTTTTATTAATTTTGCGTGAGCTCAAACCTCAAAAGATATAGTTCAATAATTATTTAATTAATTATACATTTTGATATTTTTACTGTTTGTTTTATCTCGACATTATGAGTGCTTTATGTATGGAAAACAAACCACCTCATCCCAATAGATTTGTTAAAATCGCATAGATAAATAATACTAGAGGCACTTTATATACTCGTTATTTAAAAAAACTTTTAACGAAATTGTTTATAAATTGCACACGCCATGGCAGCCTCGGTCGCACACTTTACGAGGCATCCGAGACGTTTCTAACTGGAGCTTAGATCTGATGTTATTTCGGTGTTGGTGTCAAAACGACACTGCTCTAAAAATGTCTGGATTGAAAGCGGGGAAGCGCACGCGCGGAGGGTTGAGAGTTTTGCTGGGCGGGCGGGATGCGCGGGGCGGGCGGGCGGCGCCTACGCAGCACCCGCCGCGCCTTACCGCCCGCCGCGCGCCAGTCAGCAGCTGTGACTCGTGTTGGCTGAACCATCTGTAGGGCCATCTTCTTTTTCTATATCGTAGGTGAGTGATATTGGTGTTAATATAAATTCTTTTAACTAATAAATTCTTTGGAGAAATACAGTGCGCTAGAATTGTTCAGTGAAGTGATATATCAATGTCGTGGTGTAAAGGAACACCTTGATGCATCGGTCAAAGAGTGTGTGTGAAAACTCGCAAGCTATCCTTTAGAAAATATGCTTGTCGTTTAGAAACCATTAGAGCGGACTTTTACTGACAAACTGTTGTGGCGATCGTCTTAAACATGTCATTAGGAAAAGGATTAATAATTTAATAAAGTGTTTGACGTACGAGTATAGGGATTGAGTTTAGACGTTTAGTTTAGCGATTCGTACGCGTGGCTATCGGAGCATTTAGATAATCGTTGTTTTAGAATCTGGTTTTGTTGCAGTATTAAGGTTGTACGATAACATAACTTAGGAATTTTGATTTCTAGTTAAAAGGACTTTCGACAGAATTACAAGTTTATATTTATTTGATTGCGATTATATCAATTTGAAATCTTTTTATATTATACATAAATAAAATGAGCAGATAATATATTTCAATTAGCAAACATGATTTCATAGATAATAAATAAAAAAAAATGTTTTAATTACTGGTAGACCATAAATGTTTCGGTTTTTTTCTTGTTGCCAGCGCTAATATCCGGTTACAATATAAACGGTGTAAGTTACCACACGGCCGAAACCCGAGAAAGCGTGTGCGCATTCGTGCCACCAAATTAGGATGCGCGCGAGCACCGGCTGACCTATTTCAGGCGCGCGCGCCTCTACCGAGGTTCGCCGAGCGTCCCCGAGCGCGCCCGAAACTAATTGTAGATTTTTTATTACGTCGACGTTTGTTACATGAATGTTAAGCTTTAATGATGCTCCCGATATATTTTCATGACCTACTTTCACGAACATCCAGTCCCGAATGATTGACTATTACATATATGAAATGAGTTGGACTGACATTATGAATAAATTGTTTTTTATAGAAATAAGATAAATATATCACGGAAGAAAGCCAAAAGCTAAGCATCAAGTGCCGATTTCACACCTTGAATTTTGGCGGTTTGCCAAATAGTCTCAAATGACAGACTTGCTTTTTATTACGTTGACCAAATGTGATATTTTACAAGTTTTTAACATGTCTTGTTTAGGGCACAATTATGTATGGATTTTTAATATTATTCTTAACAAGTACACATTATTGAAACTTGCGGTAATTGTTACTTTACACACTATTTATAAGGGCTTAGTGTGATACTTAGGCGTAGTCGATATCACGATCGACAATTGTTTCACACACTCAAGATCCTGATGAAGGCTTCTGGAGAAAGCCGAAACAATTGTCGATCGTGATATCGACTACTTGTAAGTGTCACGTTATATATGTGTAATTAGTATAAAATACACATGAGTTTCATTGTAATCATACATTTATAATTCAATATAACCAACCGTCAAGTTAAATCTATCATCCATTATTCACAGCCATCTAAGAAAAAAACCACTAAAGAGTAACTTGATTTTTTTAAATATTTTCAGGACAACTAAACCAACACAACAAACAAAATGGCGGATGATGATGTAAGGTAAGACAAGTTCAATTTAAAGTTTCGAGTTGGATATAAAACTCATTTCTTATTAATATGATTATTAGGCATTTTCAGTAAGTAAGTTTTTATACTTTCATAGGTAAGTACCAGAATTCGTACAGAGTCCCGAGCCAAATTTAACGAAATTCTACCCGTCGATATTATTTTGTAGACATAACGTCTTGCAATTACCTGCAAAGCGCAAAGAATTAACTGAAGCGAAAAATTACTCAATATGTAAAATAAGAAACGGAACGGGATGACGGTCACCGTGGCGCAGTGGTCAGTGACATTGACTTCTGTGTCGTCGGGACCCTGGGTTCGAATCCCGGCAGGGGCAAACATTTGTGCGATGAGTGTAGATGTTTGTCCCGGGTCTTGGATGTTGTGTGCTGTGATTGTGTGTGTTCATGCCTCCCGCGATACAGGGAATCCTAATGCGGGGGTCTGAGGTAGTCGACATTAGGGAAAACTGAAATGATGATATTTTTACTCCATAAATCAGCAATGCAATTTGATGGTGCAATACTCCTTGCATTTAGGTTTTAGTTAATCATTACAACCTTCACACCAAACGGAGGGTTCGTTTGGTGTGAAGGTTGTAATATTAACTTATAATTTGGCTAGCAAAAGCTTCACTTGTTTTTGAAGTTGCTGTAGTTTGCATTGCATGTTATTAATAAGCCAATAAATTGTACTTGATTATTTCGTTTTAGCTTCTATAGATTTATACAGACTAGACTGAGACTAGAATAGATTCATTCATTTTTCAATCTGCTTAGTAGGTAGAAATCTTATTATTATATATCTGTCATATAAGTAGATCTTATTTCTTGTACCATTTGTAAAGTAAACTAATTGCGACGCTGTTTATCTTTTGACTGTGTTTGGCTTTTGATTGTAGTGGCCTACTAGAAAAAAAATCAAAATATGTTTTGCAGAAATGCCTATACAGCTTTTGGTAGAATAGGCTGTTAAAGAAGACTCATATTATTTGTGGCTTTTCTTGCATTGTTTACAGTATATACAAACTGACAAAAAATGCTAGCACATTTTGTATTTAAAGAATCCAAGGTTTTCATGTAAAATGTTTGTGTCGTAAGTCAAAGCAATCGGAGAAAAAATTTGAATATTTGTATATTAGTTAAATGTTTGTTTCTTGAATGTACGTAATGTTCGTATTTTTTCAGATCTAATTATGTGTACGTTTTAGAACAATTATTAACATGTTTCCTGTATTGTTTCTGTTTCATCATCTGTTCTCCACCACCTGCAAACATCACTCTCTTGGATGGTAACTTCTAAATCGGCTCCTGGATTCCACAATATAGTAATAAATGCTATATCCCCTCGAGACTAAGGTAATTTGCTTTACTAAACAGCTTTATTTGTTCTCACATCACATATGTTAGATGTAGACAACCTATGACGATATATTTTGAAGAATGTATCTGCCATATGCTGCCAATACCTTCTAAGTGTCCTGACAACAATTTAGCAGGAGATCATTATAACAAAATATATATACAATTGTATTTAAAAACTGAAAACGCATATGTATTCATTTATTTGTTTATTCATCAAAGGAAAAAGTTCATTAAAAATATGCAACTTATTTATATCATTCAAGGCTCTAGTTTCCAATATATAATATTGTACTATTATACTATTCGTGTCTAATTATTTTTTCGTAAAATCAATTGTCGCATCAAAGATTATTATACGAACTAACACATGATGCAAAAACCAAAGTTTGGTTAAAAATTGTACTTGGAAGGTATTGCCAGCTTATGTTCTATACACATTTGGTACATACATACACAAAATCTACACTTGACCTACACTGAGTGAAATTCTCACTCAAATAATTTAGATTTTCTTTTAAATTATGTTCTTGAAAAGATTTTATTGTGATATTTCTGTTACAGCAGTTCATTTTATAGAGTAATTTATAAAGGTCGTAAGTCAACACCACGTTTATTCGTCAAACGTTTGATACCTCTATTGTGACCTATTCCTACATAATATTAAAACTCACGATCATAATTACTTTACACTGTTTTTTACGGGTATAACGTGGTACTTACGCGTAGTCGATGTCACGATCGACAATTGTTTCGGCTTCTTCCGGAAGCCTTCATCAGGATCTTGAGTGCGGTGCGTTAGTCGTAACGTCCCGTCTCGCACGGTGCGTCTCAGTGCGAGACGGGACGTTACGACTAACGCACCGCACTCAAGATCCTGATGAAGGCTTCCGGAAGAAGCCGAAACAATTGTCGATCGTGACATCGACTACGCGTAAGTACCACGTTATACCCGTAAAAAACAGTGTAAAACTATTCCTACATTTCTGTAATTAATTTATTATGTCACTGAAACATACTGTTATCTGTTACTTGTTCTAATTCTACGTTAACTAATATAGCAATTAATAGAAAGCACTGTTAATTTAATCACACCACTTAAGAGTTTACTTACACAAACCACTTTGTTATTAATATTATTTTACACGTTTTTTGTAAACACAAGCAAGCACTCGCACAGAGTTACATTAACGTATTATAATTACGAATTAATTACTGACAAAAAAAAATTGGTTGCCTGTAAAGTCGGTATACGGGCGAAAGTTTTACGTGACAACGACTTTGAGTGCCTTTCACTTTTTATGTCTGTCTCTCTCGCTCTTAGGCGGGCTAACCATGCCCGAGTGGAAGGGACGCGTGCCTCTCACTCGCTCTCATTGTGAGCGCATAAC
The DNA here is from genome assembly GCA_934044485.1 of Apeira syringaria. NCBI lineage: Eukaryota > Metazoa > Arthropoda > Insecta > Lepidoptera > Geometridae > Apeira > Apeira syringaria. The sequence goes on along the minus strand of OW203662.1, from coordinate 16,559,676 downwards.
GTGAGCGGAGCGTAACGCAGTTTCTTGAAGTGTCACCCGGCAAACCAATTTATAAGACGTTGTCACGTCAAAATAATTTACAAACACTTATTGTCAAAAACTGTAATGAGTCGTTTTTGAATGTACCTACAAACAGTAATGTTAGCAACTTTTAATTCTTTGGTTGAATTGATATCATTATTATTATAGTGTCTTCAAATTCGACCAGTAATCTCTAAGGCTCTGTTTCCATTGTCTTGACGACTTTATCGTTGAATTAAATGTGATTAATTTCACAGTAACGTAACTCGTAATTCCATGATATTTTTTGTTATATATCCAAACTATGAGATACGATGTAATATATCTCGGGTATCTGTAATCAAGATCCAGTGGAAACAGATTCTGAGACTAAAAGCTCTTACAAAAATTTACAAGCACAATGCATTCATAACACGAATTTGGCAAATAAAATTAATTTAGTTGTTAAATGTGAAAACGAGCAAAACGATTGATGATGTCTTATAAATCCACGTTCCCTTTTTACTTATTAATTATGTATATAATAATTTTGTTAATATATCAATGTCGTGTATCCCTAAATAAAAATATTGTATTACCTACTAATACTTCCAACCAGCCAGCAAATATTAATGAGCACAAGTTATAACTCGTTTGTTTACTTTATGTCTATTCTTTGAAACGTGTTCATAGAGCGCTCAAAAGTATTTTGTCAATTTTTTATTTTTATTTTTCATGCTGTACAGATAGCGTTTCACGACTATCTCACTTGATGGTCATTGACGATGTGGTTGAAGATGTTATCACGCTAGATCTAGAATGTTCACTGGCTCTCAAGGACTGCTGCCTGAACATACTAAGTGTTTGGTGACAGTTTTTCAAACTTGAGGGTGGTAGCTAGCCAGGCGGATATTCGAAAGTACCCTACCACCATGCTGGGAATTTGATAGTAGTAGTAAGTGCGTGCAAGCTTATATTAAAGGTAAGGCAGTCGAAAATAAGCCTTAAAGTAACTGTCCCAGAGTAACAACTCCTTATGAAAACCGTTTGTAACTTGTGTTACTATAAATACTTAATGCAACATTGCGAAGAGTTCTAAGGCCAACGGATAAGAAATTAAATACTGATTTAGCAGTTTTTAATACAAAATTACTCAAAAATGTTCTTTAAATTGTCAAAATACTTTTGACTCAAAATGAAGGAAGAATAAAATGTAATGTTTCTAATTCTTTTGCTATTCCTAACATTAAAATGTTCCGATAATATATGGTTACTGATAATAATTAATAGTTGTCTAAATACTTTTCACGATAAACATCAATACTATTTAATTTTGCTCGTTTTTTATATTAAATGTGTGGTAACCAATATTTAATTCTATTTTCTATGTCAACAGCGTGTCGTGATTTTAGCATCAATAGTTATATTGTAAGAAAAAGGGCCAAGTTTAATTATTGACTATTATTACTATTACTATTACTATATATATTTTATTTGGACCATCGGTAGAATACACAAAATATTTTTGTATCGTTGTGCCGGCTGTTTAACTATAAGTAATCAAATAAGATATATAAATACAAATACAAAAGTTTATTGTTTCAAAATAATACAAGGTTCGTCTTAGAAACATACTTAAGAAATAATATTCAAATTTGCTTATGTTTAGTTAAGTATATAAATAATGTTCAAATTAGCTTATGTTTACTTGTAGTATATATGTTATACATATATACCATGTTATATATGTTTCAATTAAAATTACTTGAGGATTTTGCATATCGATTAACAGTTTGACATTTCATAGAATTTATGTTTGTTACTACACATTTTAAAATATTAACATACAATGCGAACATTTACATTGTATTAATATTTCTTATTTCTATTTCAGAGAAAACGTCTCGAGGAGGTAAAGTAGCATGAAGACTGCATCATCATACCTACACACAACATTAATTACCGTGGCTGTATTTATATGACAAGCAATTACCAAACACATGATAATACTAATTAAAGTTTACTCGTACTTAAACTCACGCTCATTATAATTATGATACGAAATTAAAACAGAATAAGATTGAAACTTAGGTACGTAGCTGATATCGAAATAGACACTTGTTCTGGCTTTTTCTAGAAGTCTTTCCTTTTTAGAGTTCCTTCTTCAGGAACTGAGCGTGGGTTTTTCGTAATATGTGAGGTAACAAGCAGGTAAAAGATCAAAAGCGTATCAGAATTTTACCAATTTCTGGTAAAATTCTGATACGCTTTTGATCCGTAGTCTGACAATCAGAGTCAATATGTTCGACGATGACTGACAGAAATAGAGGCTTATATAGCTTTCAGGCATTTTTACAGGAATTCTACAAATATTTATCTGTTTTAACCATTAGTTGCTTTATGGACTTATGAATAAAATAACCAGTCCTAAGTATAAACTTACGCTATAAACGCGTATAATTGTTTGGAACTTTGATTTTTTAATTAGTTTATTTGAAATGATTTATTATTAGATAAAGTAAAAAAATGCAATATCACCATCACAGTGTATTTTCGGTAATGTACTTACAACCTAGCAAATGTTAATAGCAAATAGAGAATTTCTTTTGTTTTTAGAAAATGTAAAATACGACACTTTCGATACACGCCAACATATTTTATCCTTTTCATATAGACACACTAGTCGATATATCTCATCCTTGTTAATCATTGTGAACGCTATAATATTAGATAATACATTGTAAATGACGTCATTTCGGGCTCTATAGTGGGTTTACATTGATATAGTCTCAGCAAGAAATCACTGTGAGCAGTATCATTGTGTAACTTTTTTAAAATTTTTTTTTAAATTATCCTAATAACACATTTACATAATGAATACTTAAATACTGCCTTAAAATCTAAGTTAGATTTATCCAGACAGATATGGGTTCTCGACCTTCTAATAATGATACACATTATGTGTCAAGCGTCGCACGCGCCCAAATTCACAGCTGAGCTGCCATTTAATCGACTTGGAAGTAACTATCGTTCCCTTATCTGTGACCCAACTCGGTTGGTTGTCAAAGCGTCCATCCCTTCCCAAAGCATTCAACTCTGCTGTGACTATTTCCTTGAATCAAATTGCTGTTTTATTTGTGTACGAAACAGGTGATGTTTTATAGAAACTTAATACAAAAATACCATAACATTGATACCACGAAAGAAAGAGATCTCTTCTGTGATTGATATATACCGGTCCATTTTAGTAACGTGATCACAGCGTCAAGGACGATTTATTAATGCTTTTTAATTCCGAAAACTGATGATGTCAGCATTGTAAGCGATAAAGTTAAGTAGCATATCGCGCTGTACACATTTAAATAACGCAACACACATACATTTAACCACACAATAATAAAACAGTAGGCACACAATTACCACTTATTGAATGTCTTCAGGCGAAGAAGGCCAAACAGGCCGAGATCGACCGCAAGCGCGCTGAGGTGCGCAAGCGCATGGAGGAAGCCTCCAAAGCCAAGAAGGCAAAGAAGGGTTTCATGACACCTGAGAGGAAGAAGAAGCTGAGGGTTAGTTTTTTTATTATACATTTCATAAAATTAAACTAGTCTAGCTCTCACTGCTTACTTATATTTGGTTTTGTATTATTTTATATTATAAATGCTTTGGAAAAAACTAAAAATCTCGCTAAGGCCTCGCATTAACAAATGCAGGATCTATCGGAGATTTAAAATTCAAGTTTGTTTATGTACGCACCTAGAAACGGTTTGAAATCTAGTAATTTCACTATTATTTCTAACTAGCTGCTCCCCGCGGTTTTACCCACGTGGTGATGATTGATGATGATGAAATGCCATCTAAATCCGTCCAGCGTTTGAACCTGAAAGAGTAACAATACAAATACATCCATATAAACTATCGCATTTATTAGTTCTAGTTATGCAAGCTTCTTATGTTGTGTTGCTAATTTGTCATGCCTTAATTCGCCCAAGTACATCGAAATTAAACAAGTTTAAATGGATCCGTATATGTATTGTAATTATTTGGATTCTCTATAAATATGTCAATAAGTCAATAACCGCGATCTCGTTAAAATTCGTTTAGTTTTATTAAATAATAATCGCCAAACGTCTAAAACAGTTACCGAATAAAAACAACTTTACTACGAGTACATAGCTATAAAAGCTTTCTTAATAAATCGATCAAGTTGCATTGGTCGAAACGTCTAGGTAAATAAATTACTAAATGTTTTTCTCGCAATCAAGCTCCGAATGATTAACAATGTGTTCGAATCGCGATAGTCTAAAAGTTACAATAGTTATTGCTATGTACAGTTGCTGCTGCGTAAGAAGGCCGCCGAGGAATTGAAGAAGGAACAGGAGCGTAAAGCCGCCGAGAGGAGGCGTATCATTGAGGAGAGGTGTGGTAAACCCAAGAACATTGACGATGCAAACGAAGGTATGTGCCACTCATTTTACATCATCTCTTGAAGTTATCCAAAAGAAATCAGAACAAGTTAGTTCACTTTTATAGCAACCGTAAAACCCTTAAATTTTGATATATAACTATGAATAAAATTGATTATTACACACTACACAAGCTCCAGCATGTACTTGGTCATGATACATTGTAATAAAACACTGGTTAAAAATGAACAATATATCTTGTGTCGCATTATACAGATGAGGTTAAGAGGATTTGCAAAACTTACCACGAACGCATCACCCAGCTCGAAGACCAAAAGTTTGATCTGGAGTACATCGTTAAAAGGAAAGATATGGAGGTAGTGAGACGAGCTGCTGACGAGCACCTCTCCTTTTGAAACTCACAAACTTACAATATTTCATCTCATAATCTTTAACTTTCTTCGTCCAAGTGCCGTGTTGTCTCTTCTTCGTCTGGTTTAACAGAATAAATGCTAAAGTATTGTGTGCGGGCCGCGGGGCTCGTCCCGTTCTGAGGCCTTTTATCTTTCTAATGCGTTAATACTTTTCTGAGCTCCGTGTGAAGTCGTCGAGTTCTCTTTTGCGAATACTTACTACCTTCTACTTATCTAATATCTAAACTTTCTGAGACTCACTTCTAAGCTTCTGTCCGTCCAGGGTGATGACCTCCGCGGTCGAAGCGAGGCGATACATGTCATGCTAGGGTGGGGTATCAGGTGTTTACGGCGCGAAATGAGAAGAGAGGATAGTGCACGTACACGCGAGTAATCGTTCTTAATGTTGTAGCGGCTCTCAATAGCATCGTTACCGGTTACCACCAGCGTATCACCAAGCTCGAAGAGGAGAAGTACGATCACGAGATGGAGGTGGCCCGGAAAGTACTCGAGGTCTGACACGCTTTCGCCGCATCACGCTCCGTTTGAGTAGTTCATGCCGATATTGTGACTAGATTAAATTATTGTTTTGTTTTCGCAGAAAAATTCATGTTAAAATTTCGGAGCTGAAAATAAATAAACCTATTTTAACAGTGTGGATAACAAATAAAATGTTAAGGCGCTAAAATAACAAGGACCCGTTGTAGCGACTCCGCAATTTGATACTGTAGATATTCATCGAAGTCAATTCGATCATAACATAGACTATGTGATTGTAATTGTCCATTTGGTACCCATTTAAAATGTAGCTTCGCTTTCGCTTGGATACGCCAGTTGCGATTTCGTTAGAAAAGTCGCGAGCACACGACACGAAGACACATCACACGTCTCCGCGACGACTGACGTTCGACGTTTGACTTTCGACGCTCGACGCTCGAAGATACGGATGTCAACCGACCTGCTCCTTAAAATGTGATTGTTTTTCTTTAGCGGAACTGCAGACCGTATGTCAAATGTACTGGCACAGGATATACAACCTTGAGGGAGATAAATATGAGCTAGAACGAGCGATCGAACTTAGGAAATTCGAGGTAAACTGCATAATAGGATTGGGAATGCATTCTGATTTGACTCTGATTTAGTTGTTACTACAAAATGACTAGTTGTACGGCTCACAGCACACATGCACACGTGGCTCCGTCGACAGACGCAGGTTACTCACACGATGCCCATGCTCATTCCGCTGGCTCAATAATCTGTCTTTCCTTTTTCTATAGCATTGCTCAAGAGAATAATACAGGAGTATTATGACCGCATGTATGTGTGTGAGGGCCAGAAGTGGGATTTGGAACATGAAGTCAGGAAAAGAGATTTTGAGGTATTGACCAATACTTTGTTACCATTGTGAATACCACAACCATCGAATATATGTAACAGACGTGCGCGTGTGATTATACGTGTTTCCACATTGTAATGCTTTGTAAGTTTTCGGTTGTTTGTTGTTGAATTGTAAATAACGCGGAGAGTCGTTTCGTTAGTATTGTACTGTAGAGCGCGTGTGTGCGTTGTAGTAGAGGGGCGGCGGTGCGCGCACGCAGCGTGCGGTGCAAAATCGATTGAGGGCGCGTCATCCGACATGGAGCTTACACCATTAACTACACTAACTACAGTAACCGCTATCGCGTCATCGCACCTCGCGGCGTACATAACACACCACTCACCTGCCTCGAGCGGTCACGCGCCGCGTTCGTCGCATGCCCTCGTAACGCTCATCGACACCATCTCGCCGGCTTCATCTCCTCATCGCATCATCATTTCTCACATGTCATACGAATGAGTCGCTATCCGCGAATGCGATGCGTTCGAGAGACGCGAGCGCGTTTCTACACGTTCGCTTGTCTGCTTTGCCTGTTGCATGCATGTACAGTTAAACCGTAACCATCGATGCTTCAGAGTCCCCGATTAATTCAACCCTGATATAGTATGGCACTTTAATAAAACCCTTTAAAATGTGTGATAAAATAAAAATAATCGAACAATAATCGCTGCATCCGCCAGTGTGTCGCTTCATGTGTGGTTGCGAGCTAAGTGGCCTTACTGAATTTTCTCTTTTTCATAACATTCAATTAGCCGTTGAACTGTAATTGGAACGCTGGACAGGTTCCTATTGGCACACGCAAGTGCATAGTGTAAGTGAAACTTCTTGTTCCAAATCTCCAACTTTCATGTGCCGTTATATACCGCGCGATATGTTTGCGTTTTCGGTTGCTGAAATACCCTTTGAACCTTTTTACAATACCTGTATGGACACCGAGTGGTTATATAGAAAGTGCCATGCTCTGGTCGATGTTGCCCATCCCTATACCCTTGCCCGAGCCCGCGGCGTTCTCGGTCGCTCGGAATATATTTGCATCACTTATCCGGGACACGAAGTGGTGTATACTATGCTCACTTGCAAGTCCAACATATACACATAACCTACATACATCTACCGACATTTGCAAGATTCTGAGTCGATTTTGCACCGTCACTACATGATACACATATACAACGTGGTACTCTTAATAATCTGCCGATGTATTTGTAGACTATAATTTTGTATAACCGCCTACTTTGTAGATAATTAAGTACCAGTTGTCTACAACTTCGATCACTGGATGCGTTGGAAATGCACTGAGTTCATGTAGCGCATGTTTCGATCGCGACGTCATAGGAATGCGAAAGACAAGCGTTCGTTTTCCTTGCACATGTATTATACTGCACTTTATATTTGTGAATATCTTGTGAGTATTTTAATCATCGAGAACACAGGGGCTGCTGACGACCAGCTACCAGTGCGCGTCACGATAACTAGATGTGCACGAATCCAGAGCACAAAAAGGTCAGAGTACGACGAGGATAAGCTTAGGCAAAGAGCGCAGGCTAAATAAGGAGCCCATAGTATTATAGGGTACGGGACAGATCTTCAATCTTTCTCATTATACTTACAACTACGAAAAACCTATTCTTCAAGCTCGCAAATAACACTGCCTAATCTTCGCTCAGCTCTTTATCTTGTTCTGTGCTTTTCTGGTATACTAATTGTTTTATATTCGTCTTATGGCAATGTAAATGCTTAATACGTGTTCTGTGTTGCAGATCTTGTTGCAGTTTTCGCTTTTTATGTGAATTCCTTCGATACATTTTGCATGAAGATTATTAGCATCCATTATTCTTGCATTGCACAAGTTTAGCTGCAAGAATAACTAAATGTTTATAACAAACTGTAAACTTTCAGAAAACTTGTGAAATGTTTATAATTGACGATACTGTTAAAGATTTATAAAAAACGCCAAAGTGTTCACCCCGTAAAAACTTTCTTAATCATGGACTGTTTTAATAGTAATCGTACTCATTTATTTTAATTATTTTCCGACCACAAGCTTTAAGTTTGCAGACTTATAATTCTTTCTTTCGTTTAATTTATTTTCTTAATAAGTTGAACATTCGTAGACTATTTTAATTATCATGCGCTGTTATTCTTCAATTTCTTTCTGTATGTCTTCAAATTTTGTTTTCATTTCATTTAAAACGATTCATGCAACTATGTTAATTTAAGACAAGTGTTTCAATTTAATTGTATTTTGCCAGATCTCCGACCTGAACTCCCAAGTCAATGACCTCAGAGGAAAATTGTAAGTACTTTGACAAAATCGACCTATTATCCACCCATTGATAATTTGAAGTGATCGTGGTATCAAACATTTTTTCTTTCGTTATAGTGTGAAGATATTATTGTATCCCATTATTATTCAGTTAAAAAAAAAGTTGTTTTTAACCGACATCACAAAAAGGAGGTTGTATGTTCGACTGTATGTAATTTTTTTATGTATGTTCACCGATTTCTTCCCGATTTGTGGTCCGATTTTCAAAATGTTTATTTTGTTTGATAAAATATACTTTCGAGGTGGTCCCATTTATATTATATTTTGAGCGTGAATGACATTTGATCCCGTGACTAGCAAAGGTCACTGTAAAGGGTGAAAAATTGTTTTTATTAATTAATAGAATATATCGTTCAAAACTAGTAACTAGTATCAAAATATGGTGCTCATGGTACTTACCGACTTCGACAATTTATTTCACACTTTTGAGTGATGAAGTCAGTTCCATTTTTTTTAATAAGTAAAATCCTATGATGTCTGAAGCAGGTTAAGCAGGATGTGTCTCGGAATACTATTACTGCGTAGTATAATGATATTCTGCCGACGAACTGGAGAGATCGCTGCACTTTAGCCTTTGTTATGTAACATTGTATATAAAACAACCAAGATAATAAATATTAAGCGTACTACGACCAAAAAGTCGTTGTAATAATGAATCCATAGCTCACGTTTAACACAATTATCTTGGGTTTATAAAGTTGTAGCTTTAGATGAGTTTTGAGAAAACATGATGAAAGTTTTTTTATTTTTATTTTTTTTTATTGGGAATAGGCAGGCGTTTGACCACTATCTCACCTGATGTTAAGTGATGATGCGGTCTACGATGGAGCACGCCTGCCTAGAAGATACCTATTAGTTATATAAATAAGTCGAATACAATTTAATTTTTAATTAAAAAGAGGGTTCTGCCTTCTTAGAGCCTTTATCATTTTTGCAGCTTTCTCACTACTAGTCTTATCCTCAATACAAATTTAGGAATTTATTTTGAAAAAGTGGCATCCTTGGCCTATATGTTAGCTTAATTGTATCAGTATATTTATTTTCGCGAATTGTGATATTGACTATTATTAATATGTGTTTGGATTAGTTGTTTTCTACCTATACAATTAAATACACATTGTTTTATATATCGTAGGAATATACAATACAATAAATATTATAATGAAAATTTTTACGAAACATGTGACAACATTTAGTATTACATAAAATTTTGTATAATTAGAGCCATTAAGTATTTTATTAGCAAAGGTCACTGAAAAGGGGGAAAAAGTATTTTTAACAAAAAATGGAACCGACTTCAACACTCAAGAGTGTGAAATAACTTGTCGAAGTCGATACCATGAGCACAATATTGTAATTATAGTTACTTTTATGAACTATCATGGTAGCGACTTCAACAAGTTATTTCACACTTTTGAGTGTTGAGGTCGGTTCTATTTTTTGTTAAAAATATTTTTTGTCTAGTGCGATAACATCTACGACTACATTGTCAGTGACCATCAAGTGAGATAGTGGTCAAACGCTAGAAAAAAAAAAATAGAGAAAATATTCATCGAAATATTATTAATTGGAAAAAGTTAACTGTTCGGAAATTACGGTTACATCAAAGCAGATTAATACCACATATTCAAGAAAAAAAACATATACAAATATTCTTCAATGTTATTTTAAGGTATTTTCCATACAATTAACCATTCGTTACAATGACTAAAATATAACTACTTCATATGTGTGTGTGTGTGTATTATTCACAGCGTCAAACCTACACTAAAGAAGGTGTCCAAATACGAAAACAAATTCGCCAAGCTTCAGAAGAAGGCGGCCGAGTTCAACTTCCGTAACCAATTGAAGGTTGTCAAAAAGAAGGAATTCACCCTTGAAGAAGAAGACAAAGAGGTAAACAGCATTTGAAAACATATACAATCTGAATTCAAAACTTTCAATCGAAAAGTGAAAAACAATTTTGCTTACGTTTAAAATAGTCAGAGTTAGATAATATTATTTGTTTAGCTAATAGTCTTTACTGAAATGAAATACCGCAAACTAATTACAATACCATAGCTACATCGATGTTTCGATCGATATTTGTGCAACTTGCTCGCTGTTGTCAATATCTACAAAGCGACTATTAGTTGAAATAAATTGAAACTCTATTTCTTATTACACTGAGAAAAAAATGACGTTAGTTACTTCTTTGCCTATTGCATATATATTATGCGGCTTATCTATAAATACTAGTTTAAGTTTGAAAACTATCGCATCATCCAACATTATTATCTAAATACGTAAATCTAGGAACCGGCTAGTACCCACCTGTGAATAGTATCGCGATATAAGGGAAGTATAATCCTGTTATGTCCTGTAATAAAAAACCTGTGTTACTACCGTAAAAATGTTTGGTAATCAAAATAGGATAATGCCATCGAACTTGTTTATAAACTCCTCTATGGAAGCCTAGTAAATACGCGAAACATACGCCATTTTAAGGAAGCTATTTATAGCTTCGTTCGGTACATTACCATTGCGTGGTGAGTCAAGTAAACTGTCACACATAGCGAATTTGTAGCTTATGTCTGCAAGATGGCGCTGTAGGTAAAACACTTTCTATAGAGTACAAGTTAGACACCACATACGTAACGTACTTACTCGAATGGGACAAGACTAGTCCACGGATATAAATTAAATATAACTAATACAGTCGCAATATTCTAACTGAGCTCATTACTACACGATAATTACGCGTAATGAGACATCTTTAAATGCGCTTAGTAGGTACCTACGTTTCAAATGTGGAATAAAAGTTATTGTCCGTACAACATACAATTTTGACAGTAACTGCATAGCCTCAAAAGTATGATAAGATTGATTTTGGTATCACAATATGATGGACACCGTTACTGGTTAGACTTAATTCAATTTTGTTTTATCACTGCTGCAGATTGGTTATTCAAAACGTTCATCTAGACTTTTTTTATTTTATAAAAACGCACAAGTTTTTACAACACAAAAATACAAACGCTCCATAACAGAAATACGTACTAATTTTACTTATTGACTCTCTTCTTTTTATTACTATAAAACTCATATCTCACATTTTATTCTTACCAGTTTAATTATTAATTACGAAACTGACTTAACAGTCTAATGATACGATTCAAAATATATTTCATCAAATCATTACTCTCTGTTACATTTTCTTTACTAGAGAAAGTATTTTCTAGATTTTTGATCGAATCAGTGCTGCCATATTTCGACAAATAACTAGCAGCACATTTTACCCCAAACAGAAATTTAACTTCCTATTTTTCTATGCTTTTTTCATAATATTTAGCTTGATAACATCATCTTACTCATATTCCAACAGGCCAAGAAGGCGGAGAAGGCTGACTGGGCCATCGGAAAGAAGTAGACTCATAAAAACCATAATTCCTCTATAAGTCTCATCAACCAACCGATGAGACATTTACTCATATTTTAATTTAAATAAACTCTTCCTTTCTACGATCCCTGTTTTGACTTATTTATAAATGTCCAATACCTGACTTTAACGAGGTGAGAACGATTTGAGGTTCCGCGTAAATACATAGCTTCACTATTTTATGTTCTTGTGGTTTGAACATGCTAATACTTTAATTGAAACCTCGCCCCAGGCTTTCGCAAACTTTATTTAAATGTGAGTTTATTTCAGCATTCGAGCTTTCCCCTGCAAAGCTTCAAATCCCCTGGAAAATACGAATTCAAAGCTGGCTATTTTATATGTCAGTGACTAACCTATTCAAATTTAACTCATCTATATTTCATTGTAGGTTTCACATCTAACTAACCACTGTTTATACACTTGTTTCTTATACAACACGTGAAATAATTCTGTCTAATGCACACTATACCGTTAATTACATATACATATGTGCCCATGAGCTTACTCGATACGATGAAAAATATACCAAGCATTTTCAACTCTATGATAGAATATATAAAATTAAATTTTAAAGAGTATTCTTTAAGAAAATATTGCACTTATTCACTTATAGATTATTAATGGAATGTATCGAGTAGTTAGATTGTACTAGCGCATAAATATTATTTTTATAAAGTTTCAGTTTGTCTGCTAATTTAGTACAGTCGTGAACAGAAGTGGTTTATCTTTGAGGATAAATTACAGTTCATCTTGTTTATTTACCGTATTTTAATGAAGTACAAAATAAGATTCAAGTGATCTCATCCCATGAATCTATCAGAACAAACTATGTTTACACATTACAAAATGTGCACGATTTTGATCTAGTAATGAAGTTGTGTTATCACACAACTTCATTACTAGACACTAGCTACTAGATAAAAGTATCATGATTCACAGGGTGGTGCTGGTGGAAAGGTAATCGGAGTAAACTGTAGATACCTACACTGTTTTCTTTAGAACTGCAGCATGTCCTATTTTCAGCACAGCTTGGGAGTCAAATTAAACGCGCTGTTATTTTCAGTATTTTCTAGGATAATATTTTTGTCGTTTGCTACTTCACTACATTTAATATGTAGGTTTAATGTCATTCTTACATGACATCAACGCATTCAATCTAAATTAACAATGAAAACGATTTTATTTGTATATACTTTCTCTATAGTTAGTGAGGGCATACAAGACCGATTGAAACGCGTTCATTTAGGGATGAAACTAAGATGTGTATATAAATTATTACTATGTTTTTCCAGGCCATTTTTTACAATTGCTTATTTTTCAGAGCTTATTGTATTATATTACACAAAATATGTTTGAATGTATGTGATCTTCAACCAGATTTGGCTTGTATTTGCAGTCATTGACCTGAATTATAAATGACGTATATTTTCATTAAATAAAGAATATAGTTCTCTAAGCGTACATTCAGAAATGACCAAAGAATACAAGCTGAGTTATAGAAATTATGCAGACCAAACCACTAGAAGTCTGAAAAGATTGAGTTATTTGTAGATTAGTAGACAAAAGTTTTGTTTTCGAAGATAGAGAAGCACTTAAGACTGCTAGAGATAAATGGCGTGACAACAAACAATCACACTATTTGTTCTTGGAGTGATTCAGCACTTGTAATATATTTTATGAAAGCTTTATTTTATGACACAGACAGTCGCCTGCGTATCGTATAGACGTGGCTAAAGCAGTAATCACTATTGCAGCGTAAAACAATTGAACTAAGCACTAACTATCTATTATTTAGTACAACTGTGACACAGATAAATGATAGCTTGTACGGACGGTATGTGCGTTATTCAATTGTTTATACGAACGCGATACGATGAGAATCAATTTATTCCTGCTTCAGTGACCGATATACGCAGTCGGCCCCACATCACTATGGCTAACGTGTTTCTTTTTATGTTTACAGAAAAAGCCAGACTGGTCCAAGGGCAAACCCGGAGATCAGAAGGTAAAAGAGGAGGAGGTTGAGGCATGAAGTATTAATCCCCCTCCACTTTAAGTTATAAGACCCTGTACCATCTGACTGTTGTCATTAACTTTATGTGAACATGTGATACACCTGCCCTACACGGCTACCAGGGCACCAGCCCAGGCTCACCAGTCAATCTGTTCCTCCATTATTATATATTCTTTCGACCAACCATTCTGAACGTGTCAGCATAATTATTTATTTCTTTATTATATAATGTTTTATAAGATAAAATAAAATAATTTTCTGTACTATTTTATATGTCTTAGATGTTATTTAGTACCCTGCTCCCTGTGTTTCCTTTAAATTGAACCTGTGTTTGTGTGATCGAATACCCATTTTCATTAAAAAAAAATATATTTTGTGATAACTAAATATATAATTTTATAATGAAATAAGTAACGGTAAGTTTAGGAGGACGTTTTCAATTCGACCCGTATGATTTGTTTTTGTACCTATATTAACATGATTAGAGCAAGTGTATCTTCTTTATTGTTTATATTTACAGAGTAATAAAAAAACATTGACATTGACAATAATGGATACTTAACATAATCATGATTTTTCTTTGATAATTACCCGATTTCGATATTATAGCCGTCTGAGTAATAATTGTCGAAATCGGGCAGTAGTATTCGGTATATATTAAATTATAGTGGGGCAGTACAATATGGCATTCTCTTATTTGTCGGAAGGCATCATCATAACCATCTCAGCCATAGGACGTCCAGTGCTGGACATATCCTCTCCCATTGATCTCCACTAGGACCATTTGGAACAGGTTACATCTAGCCTTTTCCTGCAATCTTAGGTCTTATGTTCACCTTGTCACTGCCTATGCTGCGCTTGACAGTCCTCGGTGTCTATTCGAGAACCTGTGATCCCAACTGCTATCAGTTCTTCGAGCTATGTGCTCTGCCCACTGCTACTTCAACTTTCTAATCCATTTCGCTATGTCAGTGACTTTCGTTCTTCCACGAATCTCCTCATTTCTCTTTCGATCGCATAGAGAAACCCCGAGCATAGCCTTCTCCATTTTTCGTTGTGCGACTCTGAGCTTGCTCAGAAGGCTCCTAATCAGAGACCACGTTTAAGTTCCGTAAGGCATGTTCTCAATTAAATAGTTGTTGAGGGAATAACGAGGGAAGCAAACGTCTTCGCTGGAGCGTATAGTTGGTTTCTATCGGATTTTTAGTGAATTTCTATTGGAATTACATAATTTAATTCCACCTTCACTATCGCTTCAGGGGTGACGTATATTGTTGAATAGGTATTGGTAGGTATACGTTAACGTTCATGTACGTATTGCTTTCATTTTCACAATGAGTATTGCTAAAGAACAGAGCATGTTTTTTTGAAGCTACAACCTATAATTCTTCAAGATATAAGTGAGTAGGTTGTCTTCTAAAGGAGCATGCTACATTTTAGACCACTTCAACACTTGGCTATGGTAATGAATGGTTGGCATATACCATACACAGAGTGTTGTGTAGTGTATTGCTCTCAAGGCAGCAGTCCTTGAGAGGCAGTAAACATTCTGGGTCTAGCGTGATAACATCTTTGACCACATCCTCAATAACCATGTGAGATAAAGGTCTAACGCTAGATCAATACGGCAAAAAAATAATTAAATAAATGTGGACCATTGTAAATGTCAGATATCAAGACTTAATAATAACAATAAAAAAACCTTTTGATAAATAATAGAAAATGTATAATATCCACTTTTTCTTCTCAGAACAAGTTCATGACGTAATAAAAATTGTGAATTTTGTGAAAAAACTCTACTAGAAGTTATGTTGGAAAAAAATACTCTGAATACCCTGATTAGTTAAAAAAAATAAAGCGAAAGATGTTCATTTTGCTCACGGCAACTGTATTCACAAGCCGGGCCTATTCATCTGGACAATGAAAAAAAAAACCCTTTTGATAAAATATACTTTTTATCAACTTTCTACCAACTGACTCGGTATCTTTTTGTTGTATATGACATTGATGATTAACTTATAAAACAAACCTTGTGTGTTTAATGGTGAATACAATACCTTCATTTAATATTATTATACATTTAGCATTTGGATGCGAGACACATAATCCCTTTATATCCAACCTTATTGACTTTAACGATTGTTTGATACATTAAAGTCACTAACAGAAATCCGAATGGCCTTGTCATGTTTATGAAGGTTACGTTATTATGCGAACATACCCAATGGAAAAAGCTGTCTAAATATATGTAAGATAAGATTTTATTTTTTTAAACGACGCAAATTTTATTTTGAGGCTATGGTACCTTCGGGACAGTGAGTGCCGACCCTCAGTCATTCTTTGTCATTCTTAATTCAAATTTATACTTGATGGAATGGTATTCAAGTATACCTGTCTCGTCAGCTATGACTCTAAAGTTTGTACAACAGTCACCATTTGTTCTTGAACGCTTATCAATATTTTGTCTCGTGATCACATTGTTAGTGACCATCTAGATTCTAGTGAGTTAGTGGTTAATTTGTGGAAATATTATGACAACTTGAGTAAATAAAAATTTGTTACATAACAAATTAATAAGTTAGAAAACTGATTCAATTTTGACATTCATGTTGCAGAATATTTTTATATGTATAAAAAAACAAAATAATATAGGTAAGAAACTTAAAAAGTGTTACAAAATATAATGAAATGCAACATGACTTTGAATAAAATAGATAACGTCAAGAGGATTTAAAAAAAATGTGAATCGATATTGGGGATAGCAGTGTGGGCCAAATTAGTTCGCACACAATGACTATATTATTATGTGTTTTCTTAATATTGCCAATGAATTTCATCATCATCCCAACCAATATGCATATAGCTAGAATAGTGAACATTGCAAACCACGCAGTAACTAAACTTGGCATCTTCAAATTATTCTTATGAGTAAAGAATCGAGCGACGAGAGCCAAGCGATAGAGATGTGTAGACACCTGAGTAATTCCAAGGTTTCGATCACGGCAACGTCGTAAGCAAATCAAGATAATGGCGTTTCTAATCTTCTGGCAAGTAAACTACTAACGTAAAGTTTCCAAATCACACATGTGCTACGTTTCACTACCGATTGCTACTGAAATAGTGTTCAAATGTGATAGGTTAATCAATTTAATTTAATTAAAAAACAATAATAACGAAATCTGTGAAAGCAAGAAAATTCGAGTAGAAGTAATGATAATAGCTGCTTAAATGAGCAGACCAGCTGTTGTTAGGTTGTCATGTACGCGCTATCGTAATAGATCACTAAAATTAAATATGAATGACTAAAGTTCAATGCGAAAATAAATGTAATAATAAAGTACGATCATC
The DNA here is from genome assembly GCA_934044485.1 of Apeira syringaria. Lineage (NCBI taxonomy): Eukaryota > Metazoa > Arthropoda > Insecta > Lepidoptera > Geometridae > Apeira > Apeira syringaria. The sequence continues at coordinate 16,542,373 of OW203662.1, read as the reverse complement.
AATTACTAAAAAATTCAATTTTAATTGAATCTGATATTCAATTGTTATGCATTTCTATACATAATATAAGCAAACAAGTGTGTGACTGTACAGACATGGAAAACGATGAGGTGGTATTAAAAAAAAAACGGATTCATATCTGGCCATCGACGACGTCACGTACTAATTGACTAGCTGAATGTTACATAGCCAATACTAGTCGAAGTCGGTTACTTTGAACACAATAGTAAAAAAAGGCGTTACTTCGTCTTCCAACCACTTGTCTACAAACATGATTTAAATCATTGATAGTATGGGGTAGTAAATCCGTATGCGTGATTGACATATTTATACTTGAGCGAAGAATGAACCCAAAACACACAGAAAACTTAGGAATTTCAACAAAAGAAGCTGAAAAAATGTTATCGAGGTGTAAAAACTATTGTGTTTTATTTGTTCATGTGGTATTTAATTCTGCAGCACAATGTAACGTTATCCTGTTCGAATAAAAAAAGGCTTTACTTCGTCTTCCAACCACTCGTCTACAAACATGATTCAAATCATTGATAGTATGGGGTAGTAAATCCGTATGCGTGATTGACATATTTATACTTGAGCGAAGAATGAACCCAAAACACACAGAAAACTTAGGAATTTCAACAAAAGAAGCTGAAAAAATGTTATCGAGGTGTAAAAACTATTGTGTTTTATTTGTTCATGTGGTATTTAATTCTGCAGCACAATGTAACGTTATCCTGTTCGAATAAAAAAAGGCTTTACTTCGTCTTCCAACCACTGTTCTACAAACATGATTCAAATCATTGATAGTATGGGGTAGTAAATCCGTATACGTGATTGACATATTTATACTTGAGCGAAGAATGAACCCAAAACACACAGAAAACTTAGGAATTTCAACAAAAGAAGCTGAAAAAATGTTATCGAGGTGTAAAAACTATTGTGTTTTATTTGTTCATGTGGTATTAATTCTGCAGCACAATGTAGCGTTATCCTGTTCAAATAAAAAAGGCTTTACTTCGTCTTCCAACCACTCGTCTACAAACATGATTCAAATCATTGATAGTATGGGCTAGTAAATCCGTATGCGTGATTGACATATTTATACTTGAGCGAAGAATGAACCCAAAACACACAGAAAACTTAGGAATTTCAACAAAAGAAGCTGAAAAAATGTTATCGAGGTGTAAAAATTATTGTGTTTTATTTGTTCATGTGGTATTAATTCTGCAGCACAATGTAGCGTTATCCTGTTCAAATAAAAAAGGCTTTACTTCGTTTTCCAACCACTCGTCTACAAACATGATTCAAATCATTGATAGTATGGGCTAGTAAATCCGTATGCGTGATTGACATATTTATACTTGAGCGAAGAATGAACCCAAAACACACAGAAAACTTAGGAATTTCAACAAAAGAAGCTGAAAAAATGTTATCGAGGTGTAAAAACTATTGTGTTTTATTTGTTCATGTGGTATTAATTCTGCAGCACAATGTAACGTTATCCTGTTCGAATAAAAAAAGGCTTTACTTCGTCTTCGAACCACTGTTCTACAAACATGATTCAAATCATTGATAGTATGGGGTAGTAAATCCGTATGCGTGATTGTAATGACATATTTATACTTGAGCGTAGAATGAACCCAAAACATACAGAAAACTTAGGAATTTCAACAAAAGAAGCTGAAAAAATTTTATCGAGGTGTAAAGCCTATTGTGTTTTATTTATTCATGTGGTACTAATTCTGCAGCACAATGTAGCGTTATCCTGTTCGAATAAGATTTTTAGGTAAGTGTCAGTGGAAACGACAAAAACGAATGTCTTTTTTTAAATAATAAAGCTTTTTACTTCAATGTAATCGCTCATTCGTCACGTTTTTTCAAAAATAACATTAAGCTTAATTCAGAATTTCTAATAAAAAGTTCTGTAAAAATGTTATAAGTAGAGCTTAACTAAAATACAATTGCTGCGTGTTGGAAAATATATATTTTATGTGTGTTCCTTGCCACGATAACGACGATTGTAAATAATTAATTTGGATTTCCATTAATTCAAATGCTTTATTTTCTGATAATAAAGCTTTTTAATTCTATATATAATCGCTTTCATGGCACTTTATTTCAATAATAACATTACACCTAAATTTAGAATTTCTAACGAAATCAGTTTCTGTAAATATTTTATAATTAGAACCTAAAAGTAGAGTAGAGCATTAGAAAATGCAAATGCTTTATTTTCTAATAATAAACCTTATTACTTCTATATTTTATCGCTGTCACGGCATTTTGTTGCAATAATAACATAAGCTAAATTTATAATGTCTAACAAAAACAGTTTCTGTAAAAATTTAGCTTGAATAGATAATATTTTATTTATGTTCCCTGCTACGTTAACGACAATTGTAAATAATTTAATTTAGATCCCATTAATTCAATTGAAGGATTTTATAATAATAAAGCTTTTTAGTTCTTTACATAATCGCTCTCGCGACACTTTATTTCAATAATAACAAAAGCGAAATTTAGAATTTGTAACAAAATCAGTTTCTGTTATTATTTTATAACTAGAACTAAAAGTAAAGTAGAGCATTAATTCAAATACATTATTTTCTTATAATAAAGCTATTGACATCTATACAATCGCACTCACAACACTTAATTTCAATAATAATATTTATGTTAAATTTATAATTTCTAACAAAATCAGTTTTTGTAAAAAATGTAGATTAATTCTAGATTTATTAGTATATTTTATTTCTTTTCCTGGCAGCGATAACGATGGTTGTAAATAATTAAATTCGGATTTCCATTAATTCCAATTAGCGTTGTTAAAATCAAATTGATAACACGTGCTCCGGGGAAAATTTGAATCATCTGTTTTCAAAATTCGTAAATCCTCGTATAACCTTTTTCATGGCTCGATAAATTAAATTCGACATACACGAAAGCTGACATTAATTTGATTGAGTTGATCACGCACGTGGTTGTGTCGTGTTACATTATCTTTCAAATAAAACTCATGTGCCATTAATGTCCCGGTTTTCATTCAGAATCAATACAGATATATTACTTGATTTATTTTTACAACATATCACATTACAAGTCACAATGTAAATACTATTTAAATAAATTATTATTGGTATATAAATAAAAACAATACTCTATGTATTTTTTATATATGTAATATTCAAGTGCTCCGTTTAAGTTTATAACTAATTTCGGCGCTTTTGGTTTTACTCATTTATAACACTGTAAAAATTCTACTATAATTTCATTTTGATGGCACCTCAGCTTTTTAATCCTTTGTTAACGAATACTTGGCTTCTTGCACGGTTGGTACAGACATCTTACTTTGTTACTAAAATAACGTGTGTGTAGGAAGGAGAAGCACAAGCACCGGGAGAAGGGGGACCACCGGCGGAAGGTGCACCGCCAGTAGAAGGTGCGCCACCTGCAGAAGGTGCCCCGCCTGTAGAAGGCGCACCACCTGCCGAAGGCGCACCACCTGCCGAAGGTGCACCACCTGCCGAAGGTGCACCACCTGCTGAAGGCGCCCCGGCTGCTCCTCCAGCTGAAGGTGCTCCAGCAGCAGCGCCAGCGGAAGGTGCGCCACCTGCCGTACCACCAGCAGAAGGTAAATTCTATTATTTTTAATCCCCATGTCCGTCCGCAATTCGTGGTTTTCAATATCGTCAGTGCGTTCAGTTTGAACCGTGTATACATTTAGTTATTTTTTATTAGGAATTCTTTCGACACATAATTTAAATTAGGTAAAAGCTTACGAAAACGAGTAATTAACAAGTCTCCTCAAATAGCATTAACTGCTAAGCACACGTATGACATATAATTATAATCATAAGTTTATATACATTAGAATAGTTTTATCACAGCTGTCAAAATAATAACTTTGATAATACCTACTGCACATACTAATACAACTTATTTAACAATTTCCCATGCTTCTGAATCGTTCAAAATGGGTTTGGCTAATTTATTTTTATTGGGAGTCGGAACATTGAAAATAGATAAATAGCAGACTTATATGTGACCATGTAAAATATTTTATTTCCGTAGGTGCCCCTGCAGCCCCACCAGCAGAAGGTGCACCACCTGCAGCAGCACCAGCTGAGGCACCAGCGCCTGCCGCTCCACCGGCTGAGGCTGCCCCCACACCACCCCCTGTTGAAGCACCATCACCAGGTTAGCTAACACAACTTTGCATAAGGCCTCTTTTGTTTCTTAGTTAAAGTATATGCCCTTAAAAATACATTTTTGATAATTCGCGTTGTCTCAGCGCTTATTATCCAGTCTTTGACAACATTTTTCAAAATGCCTACTACATGATTTATTTAGAAAGCGAAATGCAATACGTGAGGGCTTATTTCAGTCGAGTGTGTAATGATCTACACTAGTTTATGTACCGTTTTTAAACATATTTGCGAAGAAAAACAAACACGTATGCTTTCTTATATCGTTTAATTATTATATTGAGAATGTTCTGTTTACTAACATATAATTTGCAGTAAGGTACTAATTTAACTTTGGTAAGCGTAATATTATTACGCACGTGTGTGTTGCGGCTCGGTTTATGGCCCTAAAATATATGAATAAGGCTCACTTTACAAGCAAGTGTGTAAAATATAATTATGTATATTCCAATAAAAATAATTAAAAATAACAAAATTGAGTCTAGACACAGTCGCAACAAGTTTCTAGCTATAAATCTTGTTGTACCTAGTTAGATAGATAGAAAATTACTAATTTGCTTCTCCAAGTTTTACTAAAGTAACATAACCGTTTTTCTTATGTTTATAGCTTAAATTATCCTAGAGAAACAAAAAGCGGACATATCGCTTAAAGCTATTTCTTCCAGTCAACTTTTTGTTTTGGAGGATTTTAAACAAAAATAACGGTGGCATGCTTTCACCAAACTGTACAGTAAAGTAAAATACCAAAGGATAACTATTTACATAATATAATTAGGAGTCATGTAATGGCATATGCCTTTATTAAAATAAAACACTAATTACAATACTGCAGCTACTACAACAACATTTGAGCAATCCACTAGCTATTGGTAGCCTATAGATAACTCAAATGTTCTAACCCGCTACCGGCTGGCAGCGTGCCCAGAATGCTAGCAGCATTGCCACGTTGAATTGCAAGGATAACTATTGATATACACCAATTTGATTTAAATAGTACTTATTGAATGTAATACTAAAACAATGAAACATTATTTGCAGCCCCTGCTCCAGGACCTGAGGCGGCAGCACCTGCTCCAGTTGAAGGTAAAACTAGTTCTAGAATAACCACCCAAATTGAGTTAAACAGAGAGATCTATTATTTCCTGTTGATATGCGGAGCCCTAAAAACAGAAACAAGTTTGAATAGTATTCGACAATTCAACATCGCAGTTTTATTAGTAAAGAGCTACAAATATGAGACTTTCAAATAAACTTCGTTTTACTTCGTTTCTTTTAACTTTTATTGTTTTTACAGCTTCTGCTTAAATTTGCGGCATAAGAGAGAATATAAGAAGACTCAATTCACGAGGATTTTACGCCTGACATCATTTAACTCTTCGTTTTAAGGATATTTTTATAATTTTATCATCTTTTACACCATACTTAGCTGTAACTAAACGAAACTTTTGTATGACAAACAAATAAAATCTTTTTTAAATCAATTACATTTTGTTATTATTTCTACTTTAGTATAATTGCAGCATCGAACGATGAAGTCAAAAGTGCAACTTTTAAGTAGTACTGTATACACTTGTGTATAAAAACAGAAAAGAAAAATGTTTTGAATTAATTACTAATCCGTGGACCATTTTAAACGTTTTCTCCAAAACTTAGAACATCATTAAACTAGGACTTTTTTAGTAATCCTTAATAATGCTGCATTAATTAGGATTACTCAAAAACTACTCATCAGATTTTGATCAAATTTAAAAGGGACAACATAAGAAGCTTTAGATTCAAAATAAAAATAATCATTAAAATCACTTTACTCTTAAGAAAAGTTCTAAGGAGAGAAAAAAATGCAGTCAAATTTTTATATCTCATATCGTCACTTTGAATTGACTATTTGACCTTACGGTCAAGTACTAGAGACGACGAGAATACAAGACTATAACTAGTCTCTCCTTAGAACTCTATGTAATTATTAAACAGGAACTTTGGTTCCGTAATACTTTCCATGTACAGAATGGTTATCTTTACAATTAAAGTGCACAACTTGTATCCGGGATGCCATTAAGATACATGCTACCCGCACTTAACCCTAATATGCCAACCCTCATCCCGAGCCACCCCCGCTCTCTACTCCAATATTACAGAATAATTTGCTTGTGGATGCCTATGTTGAGCCAACTTTGCAGTTTCAATTGCTTAACCGTGCTGCCAACCGAATCATAGAAGACCAAATTTCATTCGATTTTATTTACTCTGCAAATTACCTACTGTATATATTTTCTCATGCCCTGAACCATTAGTTAGGTTATATTTTCAGAATATTATTATACTATACTAGCTGCACCGATTTTACCCACATTGTATTGATGATGATGAAACAAATAACGTAGCTTTCTATTGGTAAAAGTATATTCAAAATCGGTTCAGTAGAGATCGATATAGAGATAGAGGTCCAGAGATTACCCTCTGCAACCTTACAAACTCACAAGTTTTACCTCTTTATTATATTAGTACTAGCCGCGCCCCGCAGTTTTACCCGCGTGGTGATGATTGATGATGATAATGATGACGATGAAGCCTATGCGTTATTCCGAGCCCTGAAGTATCCACAGAACAAATTTCATCCAACTCAGTTTTACCTGCGTTGTGATGAAAAACGGCGATTATGGTGATGATGAAAATAAGCCTATGTGTTAATCCGGGGTATAAGCTATATCTGCTCCAAATGTCATTTAAATCCATTCAGTAGTTTTTGTGTGAAAGGGTAACAAAAATACATCCACATACCCATACATCTATACATCAATTCTCACAAATTTTCGCATTTATAATACTAGCTGTGGCCCGCGGTTTCACCCGCGCAGTGATGATTGAGTATGATGATAAGTAGTCTATGTGTTATTCCGGGTTCTGAAGTATCTGCAAACCAAATTTCATTCAAATCCGTCCAACCATTTGAGCGTGATTGAGTAACAAACATCCATCCATCCTACCAAACTTTCACATTTATACTATTAGTGGGATTAGTAGGATAGATAGATATACGAGTACGTATAGATTGACTACGTTCTGCTCAGTGTTACTTAAGTATTTAACGGATTCAACTCTCAGTTGTTGTTACCATATATATTTACGTAGAATGTATAAAAAGAAATGGCCTCAAATATCCGGTGAAAATCTCAGGCGGGGGATGGTTCTAATAATTATCTCTGTTCGCTTTATCTCTAACCCTATGGCGGTAATGAATGGGCCACATTAACTTTAATTAAAATGAGTTCACAGTTATACTCTGGAGTTTTCTTTTATTATTTTCAGAGAACTTCAGATTCTGTTTTTACGTAACAGGTTTTCAAGGGGTTCTGTTATTTTTAGTTATCATTTCTTGCCAAATGTTGGACATGTAATCTGTTTTTTAATCGGGCCGATACCTTTATCAACATAGAATACTAATAATTAATTACAGTAATGGAATCTCTTACAGACTAGTTAATTTTAAATTAGTTTTATATTTTAACTAGTAGCGCGGTTTCTCCCGCGTGGATTACAATTTTCCCGCTACTTCAATTATCCCACGGGAACTATACTTTTTCCAGGATAAAAGTAGCCTATGTGTTAATCCAGGGCTTAAACTATCTCTATATCAAATTTCATCGAAATCGGTGTAGCCGTTTGAGCGAGAAGAAGTAACAAACATACACACATACACACAAACTTTCGCATTTATAATATTAGTAGGATATAATATTTCACCTTCTTATGAATATCTACAATGTCTCACAACGAGTAACTAGTACTACGGACTTACCGAACATGTTAATTTTAAAATACTAGTACTGTATCTCCGATGGTGATATCGACAGTTCACACCAAACGACTCTCAGAGTAAGATACATTTATAACTATAAGTTTAGATAGATCTAGATTTAGAAATGTTAACATATAGAATACTTAATGACACCATCAATGGTGTCAAGTTATACAATTTAAGATGCCGATGACATAACAGAGGCTCGCGGGTGTTTACAGGCAGAAAGGGTGGGACAAATCCTGAAGCGTGTTGATTTAAAATATTCCAAACATGTACTGTACAGATGACTCTGAAGCGATGATACCTCGGCGGGAGGACCGTCAGCTGTCGAACTGATGGACACTGGTTCGATCCCCAACAACGTTTGGACTTGAGCAACATCTTGAGTTTCCAGTGAAGGTACACCTTTATTAAATCCCCAGCATGATGGTAGAGTATATTCGAGTACCTGGCTAGCTACCACCCTTAAGTTTGAAAAATTGTCACCAAACACATAGTGTGTTCAGGCAGCAGTCCTTGAGAGCCAGTAAGTATTCTAGATCTAGCGTGATAACATCTTCGACCTCATCGTCACTGACCATCAAGTGACATAGTGGTCAAACGCTAAATCTATAAGTATAAAAGAAATACTTTCGTATTAAAAAAAACACTAATCACATTTATACACACTTTAATTTTGTGGTGTAAGTTATAGTTCATGCTCTATTTAACTTAACCGCAGGATTTTTAGATATTGGATAAATATGGTCGCTCGAAAAAATATTCCATTAATAAGTCAGCAAATTAATATTATCAAGTTTCTATTTTAAACTAAAGGTCCTTCAGACTTCCATAAGTAATCTAAAGTAATCGCAATCTAATCAAGCCCTCGAAGTTTCAACTTAATTACTTTAATCCGAAATTGAGCTTGCAAGTTGGGTTCAAAGTACTTAGGGAGCGCTGAGGCGTGTAATATATGATATATATTACATATACCTGTACTCTACCTGTTTTCCTAGTACCGTAGTGTTTTCCTAATATGTCACAATATAAAGTCGACAGCCAAGAACAAGTTGTTACCAGCCAAACCTTTCTAAATTTTAAATATTGATATTTCCATGTTTATTCATTTATGAAATGTCTATATTTGTATGTAAATGTTTGTGTATTCGTGTGTGACAAGTTTTTTTTTAAAAACAACTCGATAATAATAATATATAATAATAACAAAAGTTCATTTTGTTCTGTGCATTTTTATATATTGTGAAGACAGAAAAAAAAAAAAGAAGATATTATTTAAACATTTAGTATGGGATTATCTGAATTCTCATAAACTTCGCTCGTAGACAGAACCGGTGGCATTGTCGATGGCAATGGCGCAGATATATCCGGATCCAACACAAAGTCCGACGACACAAACACCGACGACTTTTTTATGCAGTTCCTGAAATATATGAAAAAAGTTTTAGGTAGGTTTTTCACAAGCATTGATGCGAAATTCTGAACGAACGATAAATAAAACAGCTGACTGGCTTGCGAATTGACTAGCTCGTGAATTGAGACAGCCGCGAAACGTTTAGAAATATTTTTCACTCGTACGTATTTTCTCAGACACTCGGTTCAGAGATTTATATATATATATCGGTAGATAAAACTTCGATTTGTGATCCTGACGGGGGGAATTTATAGCGAGACTTGGGGAGTAAATTATCCAAGGCATTTGCGTTTTATTGTATGAGAGGGAAAAGTACTTAAGGTTGAATGTGGAGATATGATTTTGTCAACGGGTGTAGAGGCTGAAATATTTCTAATGTCGCCTTTCAAGTAAAGTGTTCATTCATATTATTTAGTCAACGTCCACTTGAATTAGGACCACCCTAGTAATATTTTACCCCTAGTCCCTAAGGGTACGTACGTTAAACCTTTGGTCCTAGTTGCACTCCTAAAACAACAGCCATCAAGGCAGGCCTAAAGCCTTAAGACGAAAGAGACCGGGACGCTGGGTTCGAATCCCGACAGGGGCAAACATTTGTGCGATGAGTATAGATGTCTGTCCCGGGTCTTGGTTGTTTGTGTGTTGTCATTGTGTGGGTCCATGCCTCCCGCGACACAGGGAATTATAGTGAGGGGGTCTGAGTGTATGGTTGTTACTTCTTCCCGCTGATTTGGTATGGAGATAGTTTAAACCCTGGATTAACACATAGGCTACTTTTATCTCGGAAAAAGTATAGTTCCCGTGGGATAATTGAGGTAGCGGGCAAATCGTAATCTACGCGGGTGAAACCGCGGGGCGCTACTAGTATTTACCATAATTCCTTCGTGACGACAGACCGTATTAGTGGCAACTCTAGACACGAGAACTTCGTGCCGTAGCTAAAGGTATAGGCTCCGTGAATGTCGAGTTCTAGCCAGTCGTCTGAAGTGCAACGCGGCAGCTTCACCTCGCTGTCCATCAGCACACGGTCCAGGCAGTCACAAGTTGGACCCCAGACGATGGTCTCTTTAGATTCATCTTCCGTGTCGGTCGATTTCTGTTATTATATTTTATTAATCACAGTTAGTACATGACGTTTTTAACTATTTAACTTAAAAAGAGAACATAGTAAACACTAGACTTAAAAGCTTACCTAAACTAAATCCTAAAAATAATTAATATTAACGCCTAATATAAATCAAACAGTGGAAAGAAACGTTACCGTAATAGGCAGCATACTCAACTTCTGTGCAATATAAATGTCAGCCTAGCTGAGATTGACACGGACACTTTGATATAGAAGTAAAAAAAAACAGTTCTGAAAGCACTTCGACTATAATAAAGCTATAATGATTTGGTGGTGCCTCCTTAAGTAATAAAAGTATAAAAAGCTTGATCTCCTGTATTAATAATAGTTTACTTGTGTATCAAATGGATGTAGACACAAAAGAAGCTCTGAAAATGGTCTATGTGTGACACAAGCCAATCTGAGTTAAAATTATGTCTAGCCAAGCAATTATAACTTTTTGAAATAAAAACCCTACACACTGTTTTAGTCATAATAAGTTATACATAAAAATAATTGAATTAACGATTCAAAATTGGTAATTTCTTGGTATAAACTTATGAATGACAATCATAATAAGATTACAATTGTCTCAACCACATTCGGTGGTCTTTTTCAAAAAGAATACGGGGCGGTGCAACTATAGTCGGAACACTCTGACTGATTACGTAAGTAACTCCCGTGTTTTATACATTCTTAATGTGTCAAAATCTCGTCAGTTTTAATAACAAAATTAGAATGTCCTTAATTAATTTATTCGAAACTATCTACGATTAATATATTGTTGTAGATGTTTTTATTAAATTCCGATGACTTTTACCTAAAACAAATCATTACCTAATTTTAGTTTTACCTAAAAAACTTCTGTGGTCACTAAAACTCTCTGCATACTGATAAAACTGCTCTTATATTAGAAATAGCATTATTAAGAGTTATACGAATTTGATTTGACTGATGAATTTACAGTCTACAGGATAAATGCGTACTTTAGAGATTTTTTATTTATTCAAATGGTTAACAGAATTACTCCCTATTACTGTACCTTTTTTTGGAAATTACAGTCTTCTGTAGAGTAAACCGTAAATTGCTCACCTGAAATTTGCGTATTTTATGCCAATTTTCGTCAAAACTCATTGTCCCATATTTTCCGTTGGCTATGTAAATCATGTTTACTGGCGTGTTGTTTCGGGTAACCTAAAATTAACACTTTGTAATGAAAACACAAACAGATGATATCAGAATATTACTTTTTTATGGACCGATGCCTTTATTAAAATAAAATCATCATCATCATCATCATCTCAGCCATAGGACGTCCACTGCTGGACAAAGGCCTCCCCCATTGATTTCCACAAGGACCGGTTGGAAGCGGCCCGCATCCAGCCCTTGCCTGCGATCTTAGTCAGGTCGTCTGTCCACCTAGTCGGTGGCCGTCCTATGCTGCGCTTGCCAGTCCGTGGTCTCCATTCGAGAACCTTTCGGCCCCAACGGCCATCGGTTCTTCGAACTATATGCCCTGCCCACTGCCACTTCAACTTGCTAATCCGCTGGGCTATGTCGGTGAGTTTCGTTCTTCTACGGATCTCCTCATTTCTGATTCGATCACGTAGAGAAACCCCGAGCATAGCCCTCTCCATAGCTCGTTGTGCGACTCTGAGCCTGTTCAGAAGGCCCATAGTCAGAGACCACGTTTCAGTTCCGTAAGTATCACTGGTAACACACATTGTTCGAAGACCCTCGTTTTCAGGCATTGCGGTATTTTGGACGAGAAGACGTCTCGGAGCTTTCCAAACGCTGCCCAGCCGAGTTGGATTCGACGATTGGCCTCTTTCTCAAAGTTGGACTTACCTAATTGGACTGTATGTCCTAGGTAGACGTAATGGTCAACAACTTTGAGAGTCGAGTTCCCAATTGATATGGGGGCGGGCGCAACATGGGCATTTGACATAATTTTCGTCTTGTCATGTTCATTAAAATAAAATACTAATAACTAATTACAATACTCCAGCAAATACAAAAAAAATTAAGCAATCCACCAGCCATTGCCAGCGTATAGATAACTCACATTCTCTAATCCGCTACCAGTTGGCAGCGTGCCCAAAATGGTAGCAGCATTGCCGCGTTGAATTGCAATGCTGACCCGTTGAGCCAAATACAGTGCCAGCATTTTGGGCACGCTTCGAATCGATCAAACGCTCTGATAAGTTTTCCCACGGTCCCCACGGGCCCAATGTCTTCTTTACCCCAAATGGTTCAAATATGTAACCATTACCTAGGTTAGCATATTTTCGCCGCTTCAATTGCTACGTCGTATATTACTAGCAACAAAAAGCCACAGTAAAAAGTAGTGGCCAGTGGAGCCAGCTGCCATTTCCTCTTCTAAGATGCATTTTTTAAACTCCTATTTACTAAATGTCTTAATCATTGTATGGCTGGAGAAAAGAAATTTTGAAAAACGACGTGTTTAATTTTATTTGTTAATTAACATTTTATTTTTATTTTTTCGTAACATTCACGCACGAGGTCTTCAATTCCCAAACTAGGCAGAGCCTGTGCTATGGTAACCCGATGAGTCCTGATGGCTGACATATATACTTATATACATATACACACCCTACAGGTCAAACAGACATGTTCATTCACACAAATGTGTGACCTGTCCGGGAATCGAACCCGGGACCAGCAGTTTAGAAGACAGAGTGCTACCAATTGCGTCAACCGGCCAGTCAATAAACTTACAGTAAGTTTTTAACCAAACACATCTAGTGTGTTCAAGGAGCTGTTTTTGAGAAATTTTTGCAAAATGCCTGACAAAGGTCTATTTTAAGGCGAAAATCTAACAATTTATTTTTAAATGGTTATAAGGTGACTTAGACTGCTGTCTAATATTAGATGAATAAATAATAATTTTAATATTTGATACCATAAATAGTACTTAGTATTTCTATAGTACCTACTTACTGTTACTCAAAGCAATGGCAATATACATACTTTTATGTCTTAATGTGGCAATATTAAAGCTTATTTTACCTGTCTTCCACCGATAACATTGCAGAAAAGTTTGAATGCAGAATCACAAAGATATCGGCCTGGTTCCGCAATCACTTGTACTGATGGATCCGGAAACAATTCTTCTAAACATTTATTTATCAACTGTGACGCCTGCGTAAAGAAAAATGTTGAAATGTGTAAAAATATATATATATTTTTTTAACTTTATAAGCGTTTTTAACCCTAACGGTTCTTAGGTTTCTAAACGCTTTTTAAGCTTACGTTTTTGTCTTTAAAGCGATGTATCCCATGGGTAGCCACCAAATGGACGGTGCTAGATTGAGTTATACCTACATACACCGTAATAAAATCTATAACAGTAAACATGGGACCTTTTCAGAGTCCACAAACCTACCTAGCTAGTTAACTACTACCCCCTTCTTCTTATTTTCCTTTGCCTTGGCGTTGGCTATTCTCGTCATCTTGCGCCATAGGCATGTCCATACTATCTCATACGCTGTTCTAAGAGTTTTTCTGTGATAGGCGCTATTTTGAAACATCTTAGCACTTTATTACGCCTAGGTAGTTACTCCAGCGACCAGCTAGTACTGCTAGCTGGTTACCTACTACCCTCAATTTAGAAAACCTGTTTTGGAGTACCTACTGTGTTCTATCAGCTATTAGTACCAATATTTATACTCGGCTAATTTAGATAGCACCTTCGAAACATCGGAATTTACCGTTTAGTGACATAAAACACAGTGCAAGTCCTGCTCATGCAAGAGGAATCTGTAAACCTAGAATGACTTTTTTTTTTTTTTTTTACTTTTAGGTTCGCAAACTAACCGAAACAGCATTTACAAATCAAAATTTAGACACAGTGAGAACATGGATTACTGAACGCCCTACTCTGTGCGAACACAGCATGCACAATGATAGTTGTTTCTAAAACTAAAGAATAATAATTTAAACAAAAGAAAATCAATTTAAACAAAAGAAGAAAATCAACTTATCAAAACTTGAAATAATTTACTTTTTATGTTTTTGACCGATGCACTGAAAATATGTAATTCACAACAAATATCGTTATAAGAAGAGCACAAACGATTCAGTGATGAGTTCTGACCATAGTTTGTTCGGCATGGAGGAAGATTAAATGTTTTACGATTTGTAAGTCTATTATAATATTATGAGAACATATTAACTATTTTTAGATTGTTACCCATATACTGTGCTTTGCGTAATTTCATGGTTCTAGTATAATGAGAAGTTTAACCTGTGCAGTTTATTATTTTGTGGATGTTAAGATATGCGTGGCCGTTTTCTCACCACTTTAAAAACTGACATGCACCAACCCTACGTAGTATTGTAATCTCTTTGGCGCCAACATTTAAATGCTTCAAACGTCAATGAACATCATTTGTAACTTACATAGTATCTTAGAACAAGTTTTTATACACAGACAACAAAACGATACTTTAAAGGTTCCTTTTTGCGAAGAAATATTTTTTTAATTTTGAGCCCGGAAAGTCATTGCACAATACTCAATACTGATAAATTACTTGGCTCCAACCTCAGATAAATAAATAGTCTATATAGTCGAAGGTCAGACTGATCTCTGAAAATGAATCGCTTCGGAAAAGATATAAATTAGGTAACTTTTTTTTTTTTTAACGAGGTAATCCCTTTACGGACTTCCGCCTGTCATATGGGACACAGACGGCTTCTGTCGGAGTCTGTTTAATGGTCTCACACCAACCCAGCTATAGAATATAGCCGGGCCCCTACCGACTAAACCACCCCGGCGAGCAGACGCAGCCTGTCGGGGAGAGATGGGGAAGTACTTTCCATCCCGCCCCGGCTTAAGGTCCGGTGCCATCAACCGGACCAACGGCAGACGGAGCGGCTTAGCTCAGACCTTCAGCCGCTCCCCGGCACGTAGAGCCATTGAGTCGGTTGGGGCCCATAAACCCAACCGATGGCCCTACTACACGGGTGGGGCGAGGAGGCGATCTGCAAATCGCCTTCTCCTCCCTCCCGTGCGCCGACGTCGGAGAGGATCAGCGAGGGCGTCGACCTCTCTGATCCTCTCCGCGGCCTCCTTCTGCGAAATCACGATTTCGCAGAAAGAGGCCACCGCCTGCCAGGATCTGTCGCTCTCGAGCATGGCCCGTACCACGCTCGGCAACGAGAGATCCTGGCCCACTACCGCTGAAAGCGTGCACCGCTGTGCACGTGCACTACACCAACTCTAAAGCTTTAATAAAATTATCTTAACCTTTTATTTCTACTCTTGTTTTCATTGTTTCGGGATTCAATGATATACTCCTTATTAATTTTGAAAGTTATATACCTCATCAATCCTATCGAGCCTGTCACCGATGAAGCCGCCTCCAATATCCACTATGGTCATTTTCCTCCCAGCTTCCGCTTCGTAATCGAACAATGCCCTCGCTTGTCGTAGGCCAACTTCGTAACTTTCAGGGGAATAGCTGATGCTGCCGACGTGGAAAGCTACACCTGTCACCTGTAGTTTAGTATAATTAATTGTTATACCTGCTGCAAAATTATTCTTGTAGCGGGTGAATCGGTGCGGGAGCGTTCTTTACGTGTTGGTCGAGGCAAGCCGCCTGCGCGTTATTCACCCATACTCAAGTTCCGTGATTAGGAACGCGCCACGCTGTAAGATTGCGCCGACCAATCACAGGCAGTCTACAGAGAGTTGCGCTAGTTATGATGAAAATGGCGGCGAGTGTAATGTTTTGCATTTTTGTGTGTATTGAAATATAAAGTTTTCAACCGGAAGAAGGACTCTATTTAGTTAGCTGACCCACCCCGACTATATTCTGCTATTAATAAAAGAAATCAAACAGCAAAGCGAGTGGTAATCGCATTGAGTATGAAACCAAGTAAGATGAGGGATACGATAATAAGGGTATATGATATGTGGATATCAGTAACAGTAATGGAAACAGTAACAGATGAGCATAAATAAATATGAAGGCACGGCTAAGCCACGGCGACCGTCATCACTTTGCATCTTTTATTTAGATCAATCTGATAAGTAAACTCTCTATTTCAGGAGTGATTTCTCTTAATTTGTATAACGATATACATTGGACTTGCGTTTAGTTATTTTAAAACATATGGTTTTAACTGTTTATTGTTTCAAAAGATTGCAAAATCACTCACGAGAAAACGTGAATCGTAAAATATATTATGTTTCAATGTAACATTTATCGTGTAGGTAGCGATCAATATCAAAATAGAATTGATGTTAGTATTTTATTCTTCAATACTTTAATTGAACTGAGTACAAGGATTTTATTAAATCTACGCATGCAGTTTTTCTTGTCAATAAAATGATGATATGCTTCTTATGAACAGATCTTTATGTATAGATGTGCCAACAATATACAATGGTGAGGCATTTAGATGGTCTAATAATAATAATAATTTATGGGACAACATTCACACGAGGTCTTCAGGTCCCAAACTAGGCAGAGCCTGTACTATGGTAACCTGATGACTAATATGTATACTTAAATACATACTTATATATATAATTATATACATATACACACCCAGACACAGGTCAAACAGACATGTTCATACACACAAATGTTTGACCTGTCCGGGAATCGAACCCGGGACGAGCGGCTCAGAAGGCAGAGTGCTACCAACTGCGCCAAGCGGCCAGTCACTTTGTACAGTGAATATTTATTGCAAAAAGTCAATTAATCAATATATGTATAATTAAATGCCCCACCATTGTATATTGTTGGCACATTTCTCTATACATATATTTATTAAATGACTTATTGCAATAAATATTCACTGTACAAAGTGACCATATTTTGTTATTAAAACTGACGTGGTCTTGACACATTATGAATGTATAAAACACGGGAGTTACTCAAGTAATAAGTCAGAGGGTTCCGACTATAGCTTCAACCACATTCGGTGGTCTTTTTCAAGGAGAATACGAGGCGCTCGCGGACGCGGTCGCGATTCGCCTAGTACGGTAACTATTGTCGGAACCCTCTGACTTATTACGTGATTAACTCCCGTGTTTTATACATTCATAATGTGACCATATTTATTCACAAAAATAAATCTACTTAGTTATACCGATGACGACGTAAATATATGAATTATATAAAATGTTAACAAGGACACGTAAAATGTATTTCTTTTAAAAAGTTTATAAAGACGTTGTTAGCCTGCCGAGCCATTACAATGTTATTGAGACTACAATGTTAATAAACAAATGGCTCATAATTGCACGACGTTGGCAAACAGTGTCATGTCATAATGGTATAACAATGTTTTACGTATTACTAAAGATCTTTTCAGAGCAAACAAATTATTTTAATTATATTACTTTAAAAAAATGTTTGCTTATTGTAATTTGAGTTAAAGATTTTTATTATAAATGCTGTGTGTGTAGTTTTGATTTTTGGTTTTGATGGATAACTTTCTTTAGTAATACAACTAATGTAGAAATTTCATACGTACGTTTAATCCAAGACTGGCTGCTTCATCTAGCAACCCAATTGCTTCAGTGTCAAAATCACAGCCAAATTTATCTCCTAACATTTTCTTGGCTTTCCCATCTATACGTATGCGTAGCAATAATCTAAAATCGTAAATAAAATTATGTTAACATAATCAAAATACATAACAACAATTATATAGGCATATGAAAAAATCCTCAAAAACTTTATTGCCATAACGCTTACTAACCTAACCAAAAATGCTAACCATACTTACCAAATAAATAAAATAAAATACAAATTCAGTATGTTACCTACTTACCTTACATCGGGCCAATACTGTTTTATTTTGTTCAATTCGTACGAATTATCAAATGTGGTGTGTCTGACCCCTGCTTTCCGAGCATACTGCATTTCCTCTGGAGTTTTACAAGGCATCGCATATATAATACTCCTGTAAAAAATTGTACATCACTTTGCGGACTCGTCGTTGTGTTAGACACAGAAGTATCAGAATGATCGACAATTAATCAAATTCAATTCGATATTTTTCACTAGCTGCGCCCCGCGGTGTTACCCGCGTGGTGATGATGATGATGATAAAAAGTAGCCTATGTCTTATTCCGAGACCTGAAGTATCTACATACCAAATTTTCAAATCCAAATCCGTCCAGCTGTTGTCGCGTGATTGAGTAACAAACATCCATCCAAACTTTCACATTTATAATATTCGTAAGATACGTCATTCCATAAATTGTTTTTTTTTTAATTTGCACATATTTCGTAAATGTAATGAAATATCCTTTGTAATAATAATAATATTGTGCAAATTAAGACTTTTCTATCTATCTATCTATCCTTATCTATACTTCTATTGTTTAGAAAATTGTTTATCAAATGTCTGCAATATTTTACATGTACTTACAAATCGGTTTGGGGGAGGGGGAGATATAAGAATGTCTAAATCTAAGTAGGCTTATAAGAAAATGAATTGTTAATAGCTTTTTAAACCTTGGATTGACGTTTAACTGTCTCATCTTGTAGATCTCGCCGGGCGATGCACAGTCGAAACCGAGTCCAAGAGCAACAGCCAAACGCAACATCATGTATGTGTCGTTTGACTTTATCGCTGTAAATAAAGGTTAATTTGATTGTTACACACCAACTAAATATTAAAAAAATAAATAATAATAATATTTATTTTGACACGCACAATCACATTAGGCAAACATCCAAGATCCAAGACCGTCATCCATCCGTGCTCATGACACAAATGTTTGCCCCTGCCAGAGTTTTAACAGGGCTCCTGGGACCAGAAGTCGTTTAGTTGACCACTGACCCATGGCGATGGGCGATAAATGTACTTTCACGTATTGTTATTTAGGTGAGGCATACAGTATTTAATGGCACAATTAATGAATTGAGTTGGAGGCATTGATTCACAACGCTTCCTTTCATAAACTGATCTTATACATTTCTTAGCTCCTCTCTAGTAATTCAATTAGAAAATGGTTTCAATTCAGCAATGTGTGTAACTTGGGTAGTGGTTTCGCTATCGCCCTTAAAATTCTTGATAGCATTAATTTCTTTGGATATACAATATACGCTGTAGTTGTTGCCGTAAGGCAACCGGCCTAGATGTATCCCCCAATCTCTACTCGTGGGTGGATTATCCAGCAGTGGATCATGTAAAATGACGATGGTGATGTAGCTGTAATTTTTTTTAAATCAAAATATGGGTAATGGTGAGATTTAAAAATCTAATCTTACTGCTGGTCTATTTGCGAAAGTAAAAAGTTTTTATTTGAGAAACATATACTCTCTAGAGCCAATGATCCTTTTCCTATGTTGTCTATGTTCATCACAGAATGTGTCAATATATATTTTTTTAAATCTATTGATTCAACTACCGAGAATGTCGAAAGATAAGACAAACCTTTACAGCACGCTTTAAGCATGCACCGTGCTACAATTTTGAAAACTGTGAATTTCATAAATATATTTCTATTGAAAAACCAACCATAAAAGATCTTGATCCTTGGCATCATATCTTGGAAGTGCTGTATCCGATGATAAGCTTCGTCAATATTGAATATGTAAAACGGCTCTTTTTGGTTTCCGTTCTCTATCATGGCTCTCGCTACTTCATCTGGCGTCTGATGTTCTAGCACGTAGGTTGGTATGTCAGTCATCTACGAAACAAATAAATAATAATTTAATCTACTCTATTAATTATTAATATTTTTAAATTATCTTAATGTTACCTTGTTAATGTTGTGAATGTATGGAATTAATAAAAATATCTTTATTGTTTTAATAATAAGTAAGTAGGTAATCATAGGCATACGTCCAACAGTGGACGCACATAGCTGAGAAAAGAAAGTAAGTAATCATTTATTCCCAGAAACACAAAATATACAAATAACATAAACATATTCTATAAAATTAAAGTAACCTAATAAATTTAATTATTTTGCAACGGGCCCCAAACTAGGCATAGCCTGTATCTTGGGCGTCCAAACCTACAGGTTTACTTATAATTTGTTGCGTGACACTGTACATATTCACTAATCGCTAGTCCAAATCGATACAATAACATTTCATCTACAGACATCGAAAATCGTGTATTATGATTTTACAGTGATAATGGTTGTGAACCTGATGTTTAACGAAACGAAACTAAAATTGTGAAGAATAACATAGTATTTATAAGGTTACGACAAAGTCTAAATTAGTATAACATTTATCAATGACAATACAATTTTTTTTTATTTTAATTAAAATTGTGGGTAGTTTTAGGTAAAATAAGTTGTCACTTATGTCGGGTTGACTGAAACTACCCGCGATTGTACAAAAATTGAATAAAACTTAGCGTTTAATGTTGGAATTTATGTAAATAACTGGCTGAGGCCCGCGCTCTGACCCGCGCGGATTACTGTTTTCCCTCTACCTCAGTAATCTCACGGAAACCAAACTATTTGCAGGATACAAAGTAGCCCATTTTCTTCTCCAAGGTTCCATATATATCTATTAAAATACGTCAAAATTGGTTCAGCAGTTTTAACGTGAAAACGTAACCGACAGACAGAGTTACTTTCACATGCATAATATGATTAGGTTTAAGTTGTATCCCAAACAAAACAATATTTTTTATGGGATAAAAAGTAGTATATGTTCGAATCCAGGTTATAAGGTCTTACATTTGCATTGTACACCTACATATTCAGAATGTAGGTACATTAGGTACCTACATTCGGAATTGTATTTTAATCTGTTAAGTCGTTAAGGCGTGAAGAGATAACAAACACAAACTTTCGCATTTATAATGATTTCTGAAACACTTAAAGGATTTTTACTTACGTCTGTATTTGAATGTTTGCTTACGGTTGATCGACAAAATATAGTACACGTCTTAACGTGAATGCCACATTTTTTTAAATACCCTTAAAACTCAATAAAAACTCCTTTATATACACGAGCTCATGTAAACAAGTTGCAATGACGATAAGAATCATGCTCTGAAGACTATTTTTATTTCGTGGATTTACTTATTTACGGATTAATGACAGAACAAAGCCATGACAACGGAGAAAATCCTGGTATGGGGACTTTTAAAAAGTATTATATCAATACTGAAAAAATCTTAACCATATTTTTACAGCCATTACGATAAGTATTGTTACATACCTCAACTATTTATATACACACTGTATTATATAATATGTCAGTACAACCTGATAACACTCATTATTAATTTTACTAAAACGTTGCTTATGAAATTATAATAAATACTTTAATAAAAATCATCGGTGAAACTATTCAAGGAACCGACAGGAAAGCCAGTATTCTTCTCGAAAACAATAGGTACGAGCTTATTACTGAAAACGTGGATGTTGTGCCAGCGTGATATAGAATTTACATGGATGGAGTTAAAAACATGCGAGGGGCAGGTTGTCTCTGATTCAAAAGCTCTGGATAAAACCATGACAGCAATGCAAGCAGAATGTAAGGACTTACTGCTGGTTGTAAAGGAGGTATCACTTGCATCGCCAGAACTTGAAGAAAATCGTGAGAATGAACCCATGTTTTTTATTATGGATAGCGCGGCTGTCATAATATGCCTTCAGAAGACCAGTAACTTGATCGAGGGTTTTAGCTAAGTGTCATTCAGCTTTACAAGACTAGTGAACTAAATGTAAAGTAATATTAAGGTGGACTAAAGGACATAGTTCATGTCCTGGGAATACCATAGCATTGACCCTAGCCAAAAAAGGACCAAACACAAATAACAAACAAGTAAACGAAGACAAGAAGACTCTCTGAAAACCAACTGTGATGCAGGTACGAGACCTACTACTTCATTATTCTGAGAAAGAACAGCAACGCTTGTGGGATGAGAAAACCGATCGTTAACAAGCAAAGGCTATGTTTCCAATTCCGAATAAAAATATCACGAAGAAGTTACTAAAACTACAGCGACAGGATCTTCGTCTACTGATAGGGCTAGTCACAGGTCAATGCGACCTTAACTACCATCTACACAAGACGGGAGCTACAGATAGTCCCGTATGTCGGGGATGCATGCAGGAAAACGAGACTGTGGAATACGACCATGAATCAAAACCGGATAAAGTTGACTCTTTATTGTCTCTGGACCAACCACATGTACCACTGGAGCAGTAATACCAGCGACCCAAGGCCATTGCTCCGTTACATTAAGGAGTTAAGATGGCTCGGGTAGTGGCTGGCGGAGGGAATGCACAAAACACCCCAAGCCGGACGTCAGTGCAGGACTCAGTACCCCCAAATAGAATAAGAATAACAAGAAACTAGATAGTATGGACAGTTTGCGTGATATATTGACATTGAATAATATTCTGACTCTCACTTGTTTTATATCTATATTTACTTTATTATATAGATGTATTATCCGGCTTAACTCACGTTTATAGTCGAAGTTTCGAGCTAGGTTTCGAGCATGTCCGATGCTCATCCTCAGGTGAGTTCGCTGTCAGATCGCGGCGACCACTGGCAGCATAAACTCACCTGAGGATGAGCATCGGAACTTCGACTACAAACGTGGTTAAAGCCGGTTACTACATTTATATTTACTTTGTTTATTTGTTAAATCTCATGAACATCTTTATGCTTAAAGTAAACTACCTATTGAAATAAAGAAATAAAATAATGAGCGGTTACGGTGTGAGCTCAAATCATGTTTGTCTCCAAAACATTGTATAATATAAAAGAACTATTTATTTATTATTCTTGATGCAGCTGTATATTATGCAATTGTTACTTATTATTTATATTATGTGCTTAAGTACGTAACATTTGTAATGCATGTTTAATACATACAACATAATAGAATACTCACACCGGGCAGGTTGTAGAATCATTTACAATAGGTAATACCTATCCAAATAAGTTCGAAACTGGTCGGAGAGTAATTTTCCAGTGTTTACCACGTGAGTCCTAGCCGGTTTGTAACATCACAATTAGGTAATACCTATATCATTCTTTTTTCTTTTCTATTCATTGTTCTTCATTTTAATTACATCTTTATCATGTACTAGTTGGTTGAATAAATAATTCTTATTTCTAGAATAGGACGTGGAGCTACTCATGGGTAACTAATGATGAGTCATGAGTTATGTCAGATCCCAGCTCAAGCGTTTGAGATGGATCTTTCAGTCAGTACACAGGTTAGCTCAATTTGTATTTTTCTGTACTGACTTGATTGTGATTCAAAGCAAGTCCTTCGCATAGCATTGCATTGCTTCTTCTTCTTGTCCTTCTCCCACACTAGGTGTGGTCAGCACAATCTGATTTTCTGTTAAAAATAAAAAAAGTAAAATCATTTATTGGCCTTATAACTGGGAATGTTACATTAGGCATGTTAAGTTACAATGTGTACATCTTAAATAATTTTATTTTATTATCATTTACTTTACTCATAATCTAAATAATAGTATATAATGTAAAGTTAAAAAAAAAACAATTATATTAAATGAATATAAAATAAATGTTTGAAATACATAGAACAAAAAACTGAAAAATAAGCACCAATTTTTTTCTAAATTCTTTAAATACACTCATACCAGAATGAAGATTCAGTCAGTCTTAAACTTATAAACTCATTTATTGAATAAATTGGGTTGCATTCAAAAAATGCTTAAGTATTTTTTTAAATTCGCTAATGTTTAATTTAGTAACGCTAATCGGTAGTTTATTATGCATAACAATTTTGTTGAACACAAATTGTTATGTATAAAGTTTGTTTTTGTACCTTTTTTAACCTGATTTGAAGTATAAATAGTTTTTCCTTATATCGAAAGTTGTATTTGCAAACATCTTTATTTTTTGTAAGTTTTGGCCTTTATTGGTGTATTTCTAAAAGGCTGTTAAATATATAAAGTGCAACAACTGTCATAATTCCATTTTTCTTAAAATAATATCTGACGGACGTGCGTTTGCGTATTCCAAAAATTGTCCTGATTGCTCTGTTTTGAGATTTCAGCACTTTATTAATCTCTGCTGCATTTCCCCTACCTGTGATAGCATACCTAATTAATGGTTGTATGTGCGCATAGTATACAGTTAGAAGTGTCTTCTTGTCTACCAAAGGCTTAAGTTTAAAAAGAGCATAATTGGCACTTGCTATTTTTTTACAAAGTTTTTCAATATGAGCTGTATGATTTATTGTGCAGTCCACTGTATAGCCTAAAAATACATTTTCAGTACTGCTGCTATTTGGTATGTTCCGTTTTTGTGTTTGATACTTCATAACAATACTTTTGTCATCGTTTAAGACAATACCATTTGCACTAAATTATTCTTTGAGAATACATATAGATTCATTGATTTTAATTTCCAATTTATCTTTGCATTTGCCATTTATTCCAACATGGGTATCGTCCGCAAATAAACTAGTATAAGTCCAATCTGGCATGGTATTTGGAAGATCATTTACATTACATCATTTACACTTACATATATTAGAAATAATATAGGTCCTAGTATTGAACCTTGTGGGATCCCGATATTGACAGATTTACTCCGTTAACAGACACAATCTGACTTCGGTTAGATAAATACGCGCTTATTATGCTGAGTTCTGAACCTTCAAAACCATAGTACTTCAGTTTTGCTAATAATATGTTATGATGTAAACAATCGAATGCTTTAGACAGATCGCAGTATATACTTGCACATTTCTGCGACTTATCTAATGACTCAAGAACATAGTAAATCACTTTTCGAATAGCCATTTCCGTCGATTCGCCTTTACGAAATCCAAATTGTAAAGAAGTAAACAGATTATTTTCTTCGAAGTATTTGACAATTCCCTTTTTGATAACTGACTCGAGTATTTTCGATATTGTGGGTAATATACAAACTGGTCTGTAGTTCTCAAGTTCAGATGATTCCCCTTTTTTATGCAAAGGTATTACTCTGCCCGGTTTAAGGCTATCGGGAATGTTCCTGTAGATAAACAATCGTTTATAACAAAACAAAGCAATTCTATAAGGCATTCATTATTTAAAATTAATCTTCTTAATGTCTTTGCGTTAATGTCATATATATCTGGGGTCGTTTTTTGTTTCATGTTACTCACAGTCTTCCACCATTCTTTGTAATCTACCAAGTCAAATTTGATTGTAGTTGATGGTTTTCTGTTTAAATCTAAGTATTGCTTAAATGTTTCAGTGTTAGTTTCCATCTTGGCTGTGAGTTTATGGGCCACATTTGTAAAAAACCTATTAAATACGTCCGCTATTACTTTGATATCTGTTTCTTTATAGCCATCTTCATTTATGATTGATAATATTTTCTTTTTCTTATTAAGTTTTTTACTGTGCCTCACTTGTTATTTTGTGTTCCATTCTCTTCTGTCATTATTCATCTCAGTACTCAGACCTTTCATAAACATATCATTCACACAGTCCATCCTTCCCTTCCTCGGCTTCCTATACCTCGATATCCATCCACATTCATGTTAAGTATTCTTTTTGTTTTATTTTCTTCGTCCTTCCTCATGACATGCCCATACCAAGCTAATATATTTGCTTTCAATTTTCAGTCACTGGTGCTCCTTTCAAGCTTCCTCTCATATACTCATTTCTTATTTTATTCATTCTAGTCACACCGCACATCCATCTCAGCGAATGCATCTCAGCAACATGCACTTTTCATTCATCAACCTCTTTGCTACCCAAAATTCAGATCCATACATTACGACAGGTCAGCATTCGATGAAATATATATTTACAGAGTTTAAATTTTATAGTGATAAAAAAATGAAAACACGTTATTTCACTTTTTTACATATTTTAAAGGAGACAAGACAATCGATATAAAAAGAAAAATAAAGAAATTAAAAAGAAATTGCAATGTAAGATTATTAAAGATGTATAATTATGAAATTATGACAATATTATTTTCATATTTAGTAGTAGTAAGTTATTTAATTGAATTTAAGAAATATGTTATGTCAAGATGTATATAGACACGAGTGCATCTACATATATCTCCGCCCGTAGCTCGCAAATGAACATTTAATTTAACTTTACGGCTCTTAGATTATTTCTTTTTATTGTTGTATTTGATCGTTACTTAAAAAATGAACCATGTATCGACAAAATGTATATTGTTACTACAAAATTCTGTTAGATGGCGCTATAAAACCTTACAAAATACCTAATTGCACCTACATCGATTGATGATGTTAATTAAAGACGATAGATACAACGTAAAAGACAACAGATAAATAACTACCATGCATATTCAAAACCAAACCCCAATCTATTTTCCTAGTTTGGGACCTGAAGACCTTGTGTCAATGTTGTAAAAAAAAAAAAAATAAAAAAAAATAAAAAAAAATCTAAAAATATATAACTTATAGTTGTAGAAAAAAAAAAATCTAAAAATATATAACTTAGGTAGATACGTAGCTACTATTATAGATATAGTAAGCTTACATAAATCAAATAGTTTATTGCGAATATAGGTTTTACAAAGATGTTTACATGAAAGATAAATTGGTCCGCTATATTCTACCCTTTGGCATGCAACATAAAAAGTATTTGCACAAGAATAACTAAACTTTAACATTTAATGTCCTTATAACTATCTAAATATGTCACTAAGTATATTATTGTTAATCAATTACATATTTAAAACTAGACTAGACACTACAAATAGAAGAACACACAAACATACACATAAACACACACACACAATTATGTACACATTTTGCACAGTATTGAATAACGGAAAATCGATTAGTGGGATCGGCACGTATCTAGGCAGATAAAACTATTTTAATTTTATTTATATATTCTGTTTTAATGTCTAAATATATCAAGTGCCTCGTCTGTTCTGACGTCATTTTATAGAAGCAACATTTACTTTGTGGAATATTGTGCATTATTTAGATACTAGTTGCGCCCCGCGGTTTTACCCGCGTGGCGATGATTGATGATGACGGTGACGATGATGATAAAAGTAGCATTTTCTGAATTGACCTGAAGTATCTACGGCCCAGTCACGAGTAAATAGATATCTTCTGTAAGAGAATAGGCTGGCATGATCCTTTGGTCTACTGTCAACTTTGGCCAAATTTATATCAGGTGAGAAAGTGGTCAAACAGCTACGGTCTGGCATAAACAAACATAAAAATTGATCAGATGAATACTTAAAATCTTTGCTTTACTTTTGACACAAAGAATTATCCTCCAAGTATGTATCAGTCTAAGTCGTACTTATAGGTAAAGTATTTCATGGGTTTTTTAACTGTTTTCAACTATGTTTAATTTTTTACTCATTTCATTGTATCATTCATTTTTTTCTTGTTTAACTAAATCATTTTTTCTACCACTTTGTCTTGCAAGAACACAATCTAAGGAGATACTTATAAATTGGATTAATTATCTTTTAAGTAATTGAGTGTGTATTCTAAACACATTATAAAACATAATTTAACATTTTTCAAATATGTTTTTGAGTTTAAACCACTTTTTCTCGGTAGTGTTAGTGTTTTGAAGATAAGTAACTTTTTTGACGTTTCTTAGTACATCCTGGGTGCCCAAATTCGATAAATAGTTTTGACTTTGAATTATACGTCTAAACAATGGACAGTCAAGTGGAAAATACACAAAATACAAATATGAAACTTGCCATAAAAGATCTCTATTTTCATTTTGAATTTCTCAACATTATTATACGCGATATATAAATCAAAGGTATAGAAAGGACCTTTTTGTTTTCCGCTTGCTATCATGTTCCTGGCGACTTCTCTCCCGAACTTTATCTTTAATACAAGTATAGAGCTTGAAGTTTCTTTTGTCATCTTCTGTTGAATACAAAACCATTTACATAAACATGACACTTATTCCCTGGAAGTTAGGGCGGCCTTTAGTGTGGGACGCTACATGCGTTGACACTTTGGCGCCGTTACATCTTCCTGAGACACATGTTAGGGTTGGCACCGCGGCTTATTCGGCGGAGCAATTGAAACGGCGAAAATATGCTAACCTAGGTAGTGGTTACATATTTGAACCGTTTGGAGTCGAGACATTGGGCCCGTGGGGACCTGGAGCTCATCGAATTTTCCAAAAATTATCAGGCGTTTGATCGATGTGTGACCAAAATGCTGGCACATATTTGGCTCAAAGAATCAGCATTGCAATTCAACGTGGCAATGCTGCTAGCATTCCGGGCACGCTGCCAGACGGTAGCTGGTTAGAACATTTGAGTTATCTATAGGCTACCAATAGCTAGTGGGTTGCTCAAATGTTATTGTAGTAGCTGCAGTATTGTAATTATTTATTGGTGTTTTATTTTAATAAAGGCATTGACATAGGATATTTATACTTATAACGATTATTTTTGTATTTGTTTTACTGTAAGTAAATCCATTAGTTACTATTTTGAAGCGATGATAGCTCAGCGGAGGGACCGTCGCTGGACACTCGGAACGGACACTGGTTCGATCCCCAACAACAGCTTGAGCTTCCGGTGAAGGTAACACCGTTATCAAATTCCCAGCATGGTGGTAGGGTACTTTCGAATACCCGCCTGGCTAGCTACCTCCCTCAAGTTTGAAAAACTGTCACCAAGCACATAGTGTGTTCAGGCAGCAGTCCTTGAGAGCCAGTGAGTGTTTTAGATCTAGCGTGATAAGATCTTCGACCACATCTTCACTGACCATCAAGTGAGATAGTGGTCAAACGCTAGATCTATACAGTATAAAAACAACTATTAATTGGTCGGGCTACCTCATCTCATTCAATGGGTATTTGTACACGACATTCCGGAAAAACTTAAGTTACCTTTTTGCTCTCGTATCGATCTTGTTAATCGATAGGTTACCAGACATGTTAATTCCTTAATACTACTACTACTTTATATAGTATTGAATGGATACTAAAATGCGGGGAATCTTTCGAAATATTTGGTATCCATGATCACTTGCGTGTAGTAGTTTAAGTTTCATTTTGAGTCAGCTCTAGTTCGTATTTTTGTTACGCACCAATAAATTATACACAGTTCTTGAAATTGCTGATAAAAGTTCATTGAACTCTAAATTATGAGCAATATGAGAAACGCACACATTTTTTACATTTCATCAATTGTTTTGTAAAGACGAATATTCAGACAACTTGTGAGTACATACAATGTACATACAAAAAGTCATACTAAATTCTAGGATAGATACAGAAGTAAGAACTATTTAACATGGGAAAGTGATTATTTATGAATGGTAGATCCATAAGTGGAACGAATTCCTAATCATACAATAAGTGATGCAACAATTGAGTATAAAGTTAGGTGTAAACACCTGATTCTGATCAATGATAATGAACTTTCCATGGTACAAAACTAAAAGTAAAGCGAATGACTAAATCAATGTTAATGAACTTTCCATGGTACAAAACTAAAAGTAAAGCGAATGACTAAATCAATGTTAATGAACTTTCCATGGTACAAAACTAAACGTAAAGCGAATGACTAAATCAATCTTAATGAACTTTCCATGGTACAAAACTAAACGTAAAGCGAATGACTAAATCAATCTTAATGAACTTTCCATAGTACAAAACTAAAAGTAAAGCGAATGACTAAATCAATGTTAATGAACTTTCCATGGTACAAAACTAAAAGTAAAGCGAATGACTAAATCAATGTTAATGAACTTTCCATGGTACAAAACTAAACGTAAAGCGAATGACTAAATCAATCTTAATGAACTTTCCATAGTACAAAACTAAAAGTAAAGCGAATGACTAAATCAATGTTAATGAACTTTCCATGGTACAAAACTAAAAGTAAAGCGAATGACTAAATCAATGTTAATGAACTTTCCATGGTACAAAACTAAAAGTAAAGCGACTGACTAAATCAATGTTAATGAACTTTCCATAGTACAAAACTAAAAGTGACCATACAAAAGATCGATTGAAAAAAAAACAACGAGTTGCACTCCGGGAGTGCCGGCAGAAGTGAAAACTTGAAAATTAACGTTGAGCGTTTTTTGAATATTTTGGAATGTTAAAGGAATAATTTCGAACGAATTGCTTTATTTATCAGTACAAAGTAATCATATAATCATTATAAATGGTCCAATATAATCATTTATGTGGTAGAATTCAATATTATTTTATTGCCCTATCGTACATAAACATGACAATTTATATCGCAACAGCAGGAGCAGGCATACATTTTCGCCGCGCGGTAGAAAGAGAGGGCTCTACCTCCGTCTTACGAATTTTTCGATCAGGTCACGTGACCTGACGCGAGTTTAACATTTTTTACCCATCCCAAAAAGTCCACAACGCCGCTAAGTTTTCACTTCAAAAACATCCGTCAATAAAGTGCTGAATTCGTCAACATAAACAGGTATTTGTATATGTTGACGAATTCAGCACTTTATCCAATTTTTTATTCAATCCAAATTGAAAACTTGCCCTTTTTTGAAAATTGGTTGAAAAATACAAACATGTTGAAAATCTTTTTTTAATTCATTATCATCTCAGCCATAGGATTTCCATGGCTGGACATAGGCATAATTATGAAACACTTCGATTAAAAATTCTTGATCGAAGATGAAACACGAGAATTACTCACGCAATTAGTCAGAGGGCTTCGACTAGTGTTTCAACCACATTCGGTGGTCTTTTTCAAGGATAATACGGGGCGCTTACGGACGTGGTAGGGGTTTGCATAGTACTAGGCGAATCACGACCGCGTCCGCGCGTTTTATACAGTAATCTCGTGGACGCGGTCTCGGTTCACCTAAGAAAAGTATTGTGACAAAATGTATTTGCAATTAAGGGGTGTCGATTACATTACAGAGGCTCGTGGATGTTTACAGGCAGAAAGGGCGGGCTAAATTCTGATGCATATTGATTTAAAATATTGTATTTATATAAAATGTAGGTAATACATAAAAATCTACATTACAGGCTCAAAATATTACTAATCACTTTTAGACTTTTTTGTTACCTTTCTTCTATTGTAAGACACAGTGCGAGCCCATTTGTCGTTTTTGATAAATGAAGAATATGGTCTTTCTAAACTTGTTTTTCAACAATAAATTTGTGCAAAGGAAATATTTTTTCACGCGGTTTAATGTCTTGCTTTTATGTTTCAGACAGGCGTAAAATATTTTTATTCATAGTAATCACACTGATATTATAAAGATAAAAGTTTGTTTGTTGTTTGTATGTGTGTTACTCCTTCACGCTGAAACCGCTGAAAGGAAATACGAGGAGTTTGGAATTAAGAGAGCTTACACCCTAGACTAGAATAACACATAAAGTACCTAAGGGTAATAAAGCCTGCCGTCGATTAAGACCCATGTAACAGAAATCGCAGAAACGCTACACGCACACGAGCGTGCGACTTCGCGTTCTGATATCAATTTCTAGTTTTTTAATCTGCAGCATAATCTTACAAGGGAATGCCACTCAAAGGCATGCATACCAACGATTCCGGCCGAACGGGTCCACTTGGCTGCACTGGGAATGCATGCGATGAGAATTTTCCGAGCCCACTCCAATGTCAGGAAGGGGTAAATAAAGCTGGATCTACATACAACAATTTCTAGCTAATATTAATCCAGCTAGATAAAAGCAATCCTGTAAATAAGGGCTTAACAGACGCCGATGACAATACAGACGCTTCAGTGTTTACAGGCAGAGAGGGCGGGTCAAATCCTGATGCGTGTTGATTTATTATTGCAAATATGTACTTTACAGAAGACCTGCGGCGGGATTGTTTTATTACTAATCACATTTTTAGACTTTTTTTTTCCTTTCTTCCGGTGTAAGACACAGTTCAAGCGCATTTATTGTTACTATTACAATTTTTGATAAAGAAAGAAACTCCTCCTTTTTTTGAAGTTGGAAAAAAAATATGGTCGTCGTAATCATTTTTTTCACTAATCTAAATAAAATAAAATATTGTTCAATCAAAATTAACCTTCATGAACTGTTCTAATAAGTTGAAGACCGAAAATTGTGTATTTAGCAAATGTTCAAGCCTTAAGGCTAGACTAAACTACGTCGGACAAATAAGACGTTTTCTCATGAAAATACCACATAGTTTTTGGACAAGGGTTTTCGATCAGTGTGTAAACAAACTCACGATCGCATAACAAGCTATGAGGTGGGCTATGCTTAGGGGGTTTCTATACGAGATCGAACATATGAGGAGATTCGTAAAAGAATGAAAATTATCGATATAGCCCAACAGATAAGAAAAAATTGAAGTGGCGTGGGGTGTGATGTAATGTAGGGATGGGCCCTAAGTACAATAAATCATCATCATCATCATCATCATCTCAGCCATAGGATATCCACTGCTGAACATAGGCCTCCCCCCTTGATTCCCACAAGAACCGGTTGGAAGCGGCCCGCATCAAGTCCTTGCCTGCGTTCTTAGTCAGGTCGTCTGTCCATCTGGTCGGTGGCCGTCCTATGCCGCGCTTGTCAGTCCGTCCGTCAATAAATCATAATAGTCCTTATTTTCAATGACGCATTCACAGGCCTTACTCGTAATACCTGCAAACATTTTATTATCAAGTAGTGTGGATCTGGCTTAAGGTTTTTATTGCATATCTTTTAACGTACCTTCGCCGATGTTGACGTCTCAAGAGTAATGAGTTAGAAAGTGGTCTAAGCTCTTTTAGAATACTTTCGATAAGATGTGATAAAATTTAAACAGACATTATGATTTCCTTTCTTTGTTTAGTAACTTTTTACCTGTTGCGAACAATTAATTTCTATAATGACGTCGCTGTCGCGCAGTGGTCAGTGTCAGTGACATGACTTCTGTGTCTCCGGGGACCCTGGGTTCGATTCCCGGCCGGGGCAAACATTTGTGCGATGAGTGTTGTGCTGTGATTGTGTGTGTCTATGCCTCTCGCGATACAGGGAATCCTAATGCGCGGGTCTGAGTGTGATAATAAAAAACAGTCAATGTTAGTTGTTAATAGGTAATTTGAAGCGAAAGGAAACCGAGAGAATGAGGAAAATCCATTATTTGTTTGCCCTCAAATCAACCTCCTTTGCATTGAAAGCAAGATTAATTTCGAAGGAGTGACACACACGTGCATAAGTTCACAAATAAATTTAATATACAGTGATAAAAAATTGTAATAATAAATAGCTTATACTTTTTTATTGCTTTGTTCATAGCGCTTTAATATTTATGTTTGTAATGTAATAAAAGTGCGGTACGTTGCTTTGCGTTATTTATAATCCAAAATTTGTGATAGTGCTCGTGGAAGTACAATACAATACAAGATTTCCTACTGTAAAATATGTTATTCGCGGCCGCCAGGCTATTCAGAGATTTTTATACTTGCATGTCCCCATCCCAACATCCGGTAATACGCTGCCAGATGGTGGCGACCACTGGTTATAGGTTTCGGCGTGAGTAAGCCGGATTATATAAAATATAAATATTATATAATATTTATAAATCATAGTCAATGGAGATAACACAAACATTTGTATCAATTATATTAACACGTAATATTTCTTATATAGTGTCAGTCATACACTAATACTATATACTACTGGTACCCTTGGTAACTTCGCTAAGGCCACATATGCTGCCATTGGCAAGACTTACGCCTACCTCACTCCTGACTTGTGGAGGGACATCCCACTGACCGAGTCGCCTTACTCTGAATTCAAGGCTTAGACAGTTTTCATTGCAATGAAATGAAATAAAGAAGTCAATGAGTCAAGTCAAGTCAGTCACCATGTCCCCGTATTTGAATACTTCATAAGTTTAGAGATCGATGCGACGCGTGACCAAAATGCTGGCACATATTTGGCTCAAAGGATCATTATGCAATTCAATGTGGAAATGCTGCTAGCATTCTGGCCGCGCTGCCAACTGATAGCGGGTTAGGGCATTTAAGTTATCTATAGGTTGACAATAGCTAGTAGATTGCTCAAATATTTTTATGGTAGCTGTAGTTTTGTAATTAGTTATTAGTATTTTATCTTCATAATAATCATAGTGTTCGTAGATTTACGGGCACGTGAGTCTACTCGGATAACAGAAGTCTCAAGCGCTTCGCTATATTCACGAAGAACATCGAAATACTAATTCCAATCTTTTAACAGATTACAATATACATTGTGTACGCAAAATTGACTAGATTATCTTAAGTTTAACATACTACATTTAAATGTAAAATTATTTTACTTATATGATAAACATTAATAGTGATTTTTTTATTCAACTAAGCTAAATTGTATAAAAATTAGATAGTTCTTTCATGGTTACTATAAAGCTCAAATTAGTATGACACATCATTAACAAAACTATTTATAGTTTTATTAAAATTCCAGTAGTTTTAGGTAAAATGTTAGTTGTCACCTATTAGTTGCCGACTAAAACAATGCGCAATTGGCAATTTAATAAAACTTGGATAATAAAAGAGATAGCGTTGTGAGGGATTACACGAATTTGAGTTTTAGCGCAAATACAGAGATTATGAGCCGTTGATATTGAAGATTTTTGGATAGTTTATGTGATTAACAGAATTAGAAGCAATGAGGTACTTAATAAGTTATAAAATATAATTGGAATAGTAGATTATTCGTCAGGTCTGGACACTCCCTTAAGTGGAAATAACCAGTATTTCATGTCAAGTCTTTTACTGTACCCCTCTCAGCAGATGTTATTTAATTCTTCTAAAGCAATGTTTAATTATTTAGTCATATTAAAATAATATTTAATAATAATTCTGTCCGAATAATACGCTGAGGGACGATTAATTAGAAAACGTCGCATATATATTTTTGCTATGTACCTTTTTGGTACACAAGTCCATCATTAACCAAAACAATAAACAACTATAATGTACTTATGTTAAATTTATAGATACGCACGAGTGTTAATCGACTATAGGATTTTTTCAAAAAGAAGGTTGACATTCTTATAAGGGGTTGGCAACGTATCGTTATGCCCCCAATATTAAAAATATTCATAGGCGATGGTCGTCGCTCGTGATAACCATCAGGCGACGCATCTGCTTGTTTGCCGTTGTAATGTAATAGTAAATTAAAAAACCAACCATATAGATAAATATTTTTCTCAAAATATTATATTTCAAGTAGTTTAAATAGTGCGCAATCATCATTATTTCAATTCTATCTTTCGCAAGACTAATGCGGCCATATTAAAGTTTTTGATTTACTTTAAATTTCACTTTTTTATCAATTTTATATAAGATTTCAATTTACATAATAACTGTTAAAAATGATTGTTTAAATGTGCCAATCGACACGCATCCAAAGCGGCGAATTAATAATGTATACTGTATATGAATGTATATGAATAGTAATGTATACTGAGTACGCCGTCAGTTTCAATATAAAAAACTTAGCTGATGAAACGGTAACTCAGGCCAAAGAGAAGATACCGTAAATTAATTGAATTAGTACCGGTTCGCTGTAACCAATAAATAACTTGTTGTTTTCTTTATTTTTATCAGCAGTGTTGACCTCCGCTTTATTATTATTACCTCTCTTTATTGCATCAACGGCGTCGGTGTCATCAGTCAGTCACCAGACTTCGAAAGAAAGTAGAGGTGAAATATCTGGTATAATCCAGTTCTCATTGCATAAAGTTTACTTATGCATTGAGAACTAGTGCCGGTATCCTCTTTTTAAAGAGTATTTTAAAAAAAAAAAAATAATGACATTTTATGTTATCAAAAAAATATTTTAACTAATGAAGAGTTCATTAGATCATTTTTTATAACATAAAATATTATTTTAACAATTGGAAAAAAGACTACTAAATAAAACTGAATTTGAAAAAGATACTAGAATTTTTTAAATTTTAAAATTTTTATTTCATGTTATTAATAAAATATTTTATCTAATGACCTCTAGCGACGGCGCGTGCATGCCGTAACAGCCGCGAGGAGCCTGTTTTCAACGTCAAATTAAAATGAGAAATAATGGAGATAGAGTTCCGAAAGCTAATAATTTTTTATCGAAAATTTCCTCTTCTTTAACGAGCTTTGTTAAAATTGCTTAAGTATTAATATTTTTTGAGTTATTAACGAAAAACAAAAAACATTAATTTTTCATCTTATTTTTTTAATAACAATTGCATTTTTTTACGTGCACCAAAATCTTTAAATAACAATTTTCTACAGGTGATTCCGAATCCAATAAGATATCGCTAATATTTTTAGGACCTCTATTTCTATTTTTCACATTTTTGAACTTGTTGACTAGACTAGAATAGTATATTAACACCATGTTTTGAATTTACTAACGATGTTACCTTCACTTAGAAAATAAATATCAGTGTGGTGAAAAATGTGTCATGTCTGCCAATTCCACTCCCGCAAGTAAAATAAATATTTTTTGGAAATAAAGCCAACACGACACCGGATCCAATACCGCAATCAACTTTTATGATGACTACGAAAAGATAAGACAATAGGAAAAAATTGCCGGAAATTCCCTCCAGATAGGTATGAGGTGAGTTTATTGAAGCAAAGTCTCAGTAAATCCAATAAATGATACCCGTGTCAGCAGACGGGGGTATACCCGACTTCAATCAGAAGGCTGAAGAGATGTTAACATAAAAAGTAGGTATTGTTACTTTACAAGTTATTTGGTTTCAAATAGCAATTATTAGACTTTCGCGATTCGAACACAGAGTTGATAAAGTCTATTGGAATTTGATTAAAATCCCACCATTTAATAAATTTTATTATTTTTTTATTAAAATTGACGTGGTTTTCACATATAATGAATAATATAAAACACGAGAATTACTCACGTAGCAAGTCAGAGGGTATCGACCAATGATGTTTTACTAAAGATGACGTATATTCATACTTCGCGGTGCTCAGATTTGTTCTTTTACGACATAAACATGCTTACTGCGATAGATAATAATACGGTACAAATAATATAGAAAAGGATAGCTATATGTTTAGACTTGCGCTTGAAATACGCGTCCTAATCAAAATTACCACAATTGACTTAATTTTGCCGCCTCAGTTTCCGCGCGCTTGTGCGACATCTACCTCATATAAACATATAATATGATACACCGAATGTGGTCGAAATTACCACATTCGGTGGTCTTTTTCATTTCAAGGAGTACAGTGCGCTCGCGGACGCTATTATTATGAGTACACGTAAGTACATGTGAGAATAAAGAAGTAGTTCCCGTGTTTTATATATTCTTAATCTGTTAATTTTGTATACATGAATCGATATTTTGACAAAAACAACCGATCAACTATCGATAAAGTTTTATGAATGTGTGTATGTCTTGCGTTGCAACGTTTTCATACTAAACTGTTTTCTTATTCCTGAACTTTCAAACGTTCTTGCCAAAATACTCGGATGAAAAATGGTACTTCCTATTAATAAACTTACTACATTATTAATTTGCGCCTATACATGCCTACATTATTATGTAGTACACGTTGCAAGTGTAGTTTAAATTACTTATAATTATTCCACCAACATAGCACAACACTCGACATTTTGGGGATCCCTAGACCTCCCAATCTCACAAGAAGGAAGGCTTTATATGTATTATCTGGCTTTACTTATGTTTATAGTCAAAGTTTCGACCTGGATTTGGGGCATGACCGATGCCCATCCTCAGGTGAGTTTACGCTGCCAGATCGCGCCGACTACTGGCAAACCTAGTTCGACTATAAATGTGAGTAAAACAGAATAATACATATATATATAATAATGTGACAAACGAGAATTCCCAATCATAAAAAGGTTACTATATCATACAGATTAATATTCAAAGCCGATAACAAACTATTAATTACGACATAGTTCAGGAGATTACTGCGTTTATACTCAGTAGACAAAATCGTAGTGTAAGGTAATTTTGCTACAAATAAATAAAATCGATTAGTCCTACAGAAAATACAGACAGATGGCGCTTTTAGTTCTTTGGTTAGTTACCATTTTCATTTTTTATTTTACTGCTTTATTGTTTATCATATTATGTTGTATAATACATATTAAATACATAAATCGACATAATCGACGCCTTCAATTATTCTTGTTATTGTAGTGTTATCCATATTTCTCCCATACAGAAACGCTCCTTACAATAATTCCATCTTCAATTCGATGAACAAATTCAGGCAATTTTATGAAACATCTTTGAACATTAAAAAGAAGAATTCAGTACGTTTATTTTTGCGCCATGGGAATGAAATCTGAATGGTACACTTTTCATTCTCAATTCGCAAAATATAAGAAAACAAGCGTTGATCTTTTGATGTTACCAATAACATCGAGTAACTCATCACATCATTTCATATAAGCGAAAGTCTGTCTAGTTTGTCTGTATGTTTGTCATTCTTTCACACTGAAATATATAATGAATCTTTAACACTATCGTCCATGGTATGTAAACAACTGGTTGCGAAATTTTCAAGTATCAAAGAATCCTTTGTGTAAAGGACCTCGACGAAACCAATTGTTTGCGCCTGCAGAGTGATTTATAATAATCGTAAAACTGTTATTATGGTGTGTGTACGTCATTTATTGTCTTTGGCAAATTTGGCGTGCCCTTTGTTTGCTAATAATAATGTGATCAAAATAATTGATAATAATGACGGCACTCAACCACTTCAATTATTATTGGTGCCACATCAGGCGCCAATTTAGCACTATTTTATGTCATGTCTCACTGGATTCTTATGGCAATGTATACCATTGGACATACAGACTGTTAATGGTGATGGTATAATAGGCAAATATTTTTCTTTAGGGTGGATTTTTTGGTACATAAATGGTATTCAAGGCAACCGAAGCGCAGTAGCACTCTATGAGAGAGTTTGCCTGGGGAAGTACTATCACAATATCTATTTCTACCGCCAGGCAAATAGTGCTCGTATTACTGTGTTCTGGTTTGAAGGGTATGGTTTTCGGTGAAATTTCGGGTACATGAGTCTACTGACTTTATGTCTCACGGTGAAGGGCGCAGTGCAGTTCTTTACGAATTGTATCCGTCTTAAGGCAGAGGAATTCTGTAGGCCTTTTGCTTGTTATATCACCTTATTATCGAGAACAACATCGAAAATAGAGGTATTGCATCAACCAACTTGTAAATAGCAATATAACGTATGATTTTTATAAAATGACACGGACATTCATTTACTGGCTCCTTCATTTGTTATTTACTGACATAGCATACTTTACCAATACTCTCGTATTCCATCCTCGCATAGCATTTTTGGCAACGAATAACGATAAACGTAGGCCAGTTAATCAACCCTTCTTAACACATGGCGTATTCAAATATGGAAATCAAGCCATATAACTTAACGGTTGATTGCATATGGTTCTATTTTTAAGAATGGCTGTGCTTATAGAATACGTTATAATATACGGCCTGGGTGGAAGGCCGTACGTGGATCTTATTATATATAGCCTGATTACCACAGGCACTGACTGATTGACTCACTGCCTGACTGAATTTTTCTCCTAAACGGCAACATTAACGTAGAAATGGTGTAATAGAGGGTGAATGTGACGGGAAATCAAAAAGGGACGTGAAAGTGGTAAACCTTTAAGTGTGAAAGGGTCAAATATTGTTTTATGCGTTTGTGTTATCATACATGTTTTAATAGACTTAAGCAGGAGTTCACCAAAATTTAAAACTTCTGATTATCAATTGAACCGTCATTCAAACAGTTTTTACCATACAGTTAACCGACGGTTAGTTCATAATCGGACGTTTAAATTTTGGTGAACTCGACCCACCCCCCAAATTATTAATAACTTTCCCCTTAACTGACTGTTGCTGACGACTTTTCTTACATTTTATTGGCTGTTAGAAAATCACCAGTACAATACAAGAAGTAAATAAATCTTTTTCACAGAAAAGTGTTTGTACAGGACTGCTTAGTGAGCAGTGTTGTTCAAACATGTCTTGACATGATTCTTGAATTGGAAAAGTGGAAAGTTTGACCTTTAACTCTCTGTGATTAGGGCATAATTTTGTTTGATTTTTCGTACAACCATCTTGGATCTTATACGTAGGTACTGAATATGTTGCATAGTCAAATACATTTTCTTATAATTGTGATGTTATACATCATATTTAAAGAAAATGTGTTTATTTATTTATATTAGTGTATTTTTTTGAGTAAAGAGTTATCCAGCTTATAGGAAAATCACCAATCTTGGACCTTTGAAGATACCTGGATTAAAATGAGAACAAACTGGCTATTGGGCGTTTCATAACTATGAAAGTATCTCAAAACCTCTCGCTCTCTATTACAAGAAGAATATGGAACTGAAGACCTCCATAAATTTAATTTAATTTATAACACCTCCTTTCATCGATCAAGGCCAAACTCAGCCAAACCTTCTTTGGTTCAACGCAGCTGAAAATGGGAAATAATTAAAATAAAAATGTGTTATTGTGTGCAAAAATTAAATTTTTCTAAGTCTTTAGTGTAAATTTTAGATTGAGAATGTTAAAATATTGTGTGTCTGTATTGTATCTCTATCTGTGGAGACTTATTAATGACTCTTTTCATATTCAATACTGTATACCTAAGTTAAGCTATGTGTCGATAGTCTTCTTAATAATCTATATATATAAAAATGAAACCCGTTTTCCGTTGTCACGACATAACATGAAAACGGCTTGACCGATTTAGATAAAATTTGGTATAAAGATACATGGGACTTTGGAGAAGGACATAGGCTACTTTTTGTCCTGGAAGAAGTATGGTTCCCGTGGGATAACTGAGTCAGCGGGAAAAACGTAGTGCACGCGGGTGAAACCGCGGGGCGCAGCTAGTAATAAATAAATAAATAAAAACCAAAAAAACTACTTACATTTTCTTTTTAAGCGATGATAGTTCAGCGGGGGGAGCGTCGCCTGTCAAATTGACGGACCCTGGTTTGATCCCCAACAACGCCTTGAGCTTCCGGTAAGGGTAACACCATTATCAAATTCCCAGTATGGTGGTAAGGTATTTCTCTTTCGCTTATTGGTGAATAATTTTTTTAATCTTTATTTTTTATACAGGGTTTTTTCTTAGAGAATATGACACCCTTATTGATAATCAAAATAAGCTACAACAATTAACATTGGTGAAGGATAAGCGACGTAACTTACTATATTTTAGTGACAGACTATGGAAGTTGTATTTAAAAAATTGCTTCAGTTTCAGCTATATTGTATCTAGTTAGGTTTACTTTCTAAAGTTGGTTGAACTCTTACGAAACGAAATAATTTTCAATCAATTCTTAGAGAATATGACACCCTTATTGATAATCAAAATAAGCTACAACAATTAACATTGGTGAAGGATAAGCGACGTAACTTACTATATTTTAGTGACGAACTATGGAAGTTGTATTTAAAAAAT
Source organism: Apeira syringaria (assembly GCA_934044485.1). Classification (NCBI taxonomy): domain Eukaryota; kingdom Metazoa; phylum Arthropoda; class Insecta; order Lepidoptera; family Geometridae; genus Apeira; species Apeira syringaria. The sequence continues at coordinate 16,500,443 of OW203662.1, read as the reverse complement.
TGCTTCAGTTTCAGCTATATTGTATCTAGTTAGATTTACTTTCTAAAGTTCGTTGAACTCTTACGAAACGAAATAATTTTCAATCAATTGGCAAACTTAATCTTTCATCAAATTTTTATAAGTGCTTCCAATGTTGTTGTTGCAAATAAGCCTATTTCTTCTTCTCTTCTCTCAGCAATGTGCGTCCACTGCTGGACATATGCCTCCCCCATATAGGGGGGATCTGCCAATACTCACCACGCTTGGCATGCGGGTTGGCGAGCGCAGAATAATTTTCAATCCTCAGAAGGCGCTGCTGCCCACCTTCTGGTACGTGATCCCTTTGCCGACTCTTACGGCACCCACGAGAAGAGATGGGGGAGTATTATTCTAGGCCGGTACCACCACGGCACTCACTCACTAAGCCTATTTAATTTCATTTAATTACACTTAACTTCACTTAAATTAAGAGAGTAAACTGGGGTTGTATATAACTAACATATTTGATGTAAATAATCTCTGAAACCCTTCATTTCAATTTCATTTAAGGTAGTAATGTTTACTTTGAACTGTAGTTAATAGTATTGTGGTTTATGATAAGTTTAGTAACCTCGTTTGAAGCAGACTTTTTTGCATTTTTAGGCTTTAGTTATTGTTTCACTATTTTGTAAGTATTGAGTAATTATTAGTAAGAGGATTTGATACTCAAGACAAACCTATTATAGGTTATTGAGTATTTTAAGCATAAGTTAAACAATGTTTAAATTGAATAAATGAAAAAAGAAAGGTTACCCTACGCTCATATAAGGACAAAGATAATAATTTTTCACGTATGAATTTATATTCTGCCTCAAGGTTATAGCGTGCTCTTTGGTATGCTTCAACAATATCTCGTATCTTTACTAATGAGTAATGAAAACGAACTTGCAGTGCGTATCACGTCCTTTGATCGGTAAATGAGCCGTAAATGAACTCTATAAAAGTAAAGTAGATTGTTAACCAAGGGACGAAAACGATTCATTACAGACGAGTTGTTTTAGATGTACATAGTGAGATCGTGATAGTTGTATTGTAGCTTTGGACTTAGGGATTGTGAGTTTTGGCGGTGAGACGGTCGCCGGCTCGAATAGTCATTGATGTGAGTGATACTCGTCTCAGGACGTCCACTGCTGGACATTGCCTCTCCCATATACGGGAGATTTGCCGATTCTCGCCACGCTTGGCAGGCGGGTTGGCGAGCGCAGTATGATTTCAGGTCCTCAGAAGGCGCTGCTGCCCACCTTCTGGTAAGTGATCCCTTAGCCGACACTTACGGCACCCGCGGGAAGAGATGGGGGAGTACTATTCTAGGCCGGTATCACCACAGCGTGAGTGGTACAACTCAAGGTGGTACAATTCAATACAATAAAAGTAAGACAGTATGAAATCCTATTCTACTAATACTATAAATGCGAAAGTTTGTGTGTATGTTTGCATGTGTGTATGTTTGTATGTGTGTATGTTTGTATGTGTGTATGTTTGTCACTTTTTCACGCTCAAACGGTAACACCGATTTCGATGAAATTTTGGTATGAAGATAGTTTAAACCCTGGATTAACACATAGGCTACTTTTATCCCGGAAAAAGTATAGTTCCCGTGGGATAATTGAGGTAACGAGAAATCCGTAGTCCGCGCGGGTGAAACCGCGGGGGGCTATTCATATATGTGGGATTTTATTAATGACTAGCCCCTCCCCGCAGTATTACCAGTGATGAAAGGGTACGTGGTATTGGTTTACACTATTTCTATTTAAATAAACACAAATCGCAAATTATAATAAAAGTATTTAAGAAAAGATTTGATTATATCCGTAATATGCGTTAAACTTTGCATTATTTCAAGTGAAGTTTGCGAAAGACACTTGATCTCTTTCTGACAGGCACAATCACCGTCTTCTCCTCTTTTTCCTCTAAATATCTTTTAGACACGAATGTCCCAAGATTATTTCGTCTGATTAACACAATTGTTTGGATAAAATATGCAGCTGCTATTTCGACAACGGAATCCACGATTTTGTTAAACGATCCAAAGGCAAATTACCACGCTAAGGATCATGCTGTTCGGCTGCAACATCTGTCATCATTCAAAATTTCAGCAAAACGTAAGTGAAAGTTTATGCTAAATATCTTATTTTGCAAGGAAATTTCTTAGGGCTTAATCAGGATTGTAAAATACGGGCAAGTCGCTCTGTTCTGTGCGCGTTTGTTGATGAATTTTGCCTTTAGAACACTTTTGTTTTTAAGACTTAATAAAATAAATCAGGTTCGAACTGGTTCTTGCTTGAGATGGCGTAAGCATTCTAGGCCTAGTATGATAACGTCTTCGACCACATCGTCATTGACCATCAAGTGACATAATAGTAAAACGACATTCTATACAATATAAAAATAAAGATTGTTGTTTGTAGAACGAACCGAGTTCTGATGGGTTTTTAGTTCCGCGTACTACATTCTAGTTTTCAGTACGATTGTGATAAAATAAAATGATTCAGAAAATATTAGGATAAGTTTTCTGTAGCGGCACAGCAATGCACGTATCCCACCAAAGAGATCGCCGATTTTAGTTCCATTTTCATTAACGCATGCAAGGAAAAATCTGCCTGGCCATGGTGAGAACACCTCTATGATAGTGGAGGTCTAAACCTTAATACCTAAGGCCTTTTGTTGGCTATGTAGGCTCGTTGGTAATACACAAAAACTTTAAAAAATAGCATATTTTGCATTTAGATCCAAATATGCTATTTTAGCCCAGCTCAAAAAGTCCGTTATTGTAGCGTAGCAGAACGATATAATGACGGACTTTTTGAGCAAAAGGATAGAAAAAGCTAAGTATAGAGTCTATTTTCATGCGTTTGAATTTCCAAACTACCCAAATTGTTAGGATGAAAAATCGTAAATGAGGTTTTAAAATTGTTTAAACACATTCTTCGTATAAAACGATAAAAAAAACATTTATTAAAGAATAATATATCACACTAGTTTTATAAAGGGGAAAGTTTTGTTTTTCGTTTTTTGTTTGTTCATGCTGTTCTCGCTGAAACGGCTGAACGGTTTTGCATGAAATTCGGAATGAAGATGTTTATACCCTGAAATTTCACAAAGGCAATTGTTTATCCCGAAAATACGAGTATTGACGGTTACCGTGGGATGACGAGAAGACCAATAAATACATATTGAGATAAAAAAAGGTAAATTTACAAAGAAAGGTAGTAGCTTTGTTTATAAAAGCATGACTGCGCTACATGTAGGAAAAAACATATCACGTACACTTTGTTTATAAACTCAACTCAAAAAAATAACTGTCTATTGAAGGACAACCGCGCCTTATGATAATAATTTTCTCAAGATACAGATCCTATTATTCTTTAGCTAATGCAAAGAAAATGTATCTGAAAAAACTGTCATATAAATGTGCTAAATTAGACATAAGGTATGATAAGGTATGAAGAACTAAGGGATGCTAACTTTAAGCTCTTAATATTCACCAGCAAACTCTTAACAAATTATCTGTCAGTTTTTGCTTGTGCTACAAGTCTCGTAACTGTCCTAAGAGACTAGTTCTAGCGGCACTTTATAGTTTCTTCTCATTAAGGACACAAGTTGTACTGAAGTGGGAGGCTTGTTCTTAACTTTGGGAATTTCTTTGGGAACTTTGTAATTTGTTAGTATTACTGAAAGTAATGTATGACGATACACACATATATATATATTTGTATATTCAAGACTAACAATTGCCTACGAATTCAATCGCAAGAATATCGGTTTCAGTGACAAAATAAGCAAATTTATGATAGACGCAGGTGATGTTCAGTGATGATGCGGTCGGCTAAGGGCCGAGCCACCACGGAGCCTTTCGTTCTGGACATAATAGTTTTTGTATTTTTTTAACCGACTGCAAAAAGGAGGATAATTAATTTGACCGTACATTTTTTTATGTGTGTTCGCGGATAACTTCTTCGTTTATGAACCGATTTTAGTAGTTCTTATTTTGTTTGATACAGTATACTTTCGAGGTGGTCCCATTTAATATTTCAACAATATCAGTTAAGCTGTTTTTGAGTTACACTCCAATAACTGAAAATGGATGACTTCCTTACAGAGGCCGGGTGAATGACAATTAATCCCGTGAGTAGCAAAGGTCACTGAAAGGGGAATAAGAAATTTTTTTACCTAAAAATGGAATTGACTTCAACACTCAAAACTGTGAAATAACTTGTCATAGCATGTGAACAATATTTTGATAATAGTTACTTTTGAACTATACTTAACTTGTTTTTATAGCAGGGCTGATGCCTGTATTAAAATAGAACACTAATAACTAAATACAATACTAAACTACTACAAATACATTTGAGCAATCCATGAGCTATTGTGGTCTATGGTACTCAAATTTTCTAATCCACTACCAAAAGGCAGCCTGCACAGAATGCTAGCAGCATTGCCACATTGAATTGCAATGCTGATCCGTTGAGCCAACTAAGTGACCAACCATTTTGGTCACGCGTCGCTTCGATCAAACGCTCTGATATTTTTGTAAAATTCGATGAACTATCATGGTATCGACTTCAACAAGTTATTTCACACTTTCGAGTGTTGAAGGCGGTTTCATTGTTTGGTAAAAAAAATTTCAAGCTACATTCCATTAAAGAGTAGAAGCCATTAGAACATGCGTTTGCCGCTGCCATAATTTAAAGATAAATTATTACTCTCATGTTTCATATCCCCATCCTTTTCAAACATTTATTTAGGCATCAATATGCGGCGTATGGTTTTATACAAATAACTGTAGCACTCAGCCTACATTATGAGGAAAATTGTATTTTTACATGCGAGACGAGCCGACACGTAAATAAATAATGTATTTTCTACAAGTCAACTTACCCTTAGTAATGTGAGTCTTGCCAACTTTGGAGAGACTCTAAATTACAGAGCTGTATAACATATGGTAATTGGAAAATTCCAAATCTCCGTAAGACTAGGTAAGTGACAAAAGTTACATACGTGTTGATCGACATAGTGAAGCAATCCCACTAATATTATAAAGGCGGAAGTTTTAATGTGTTTATGTTTGCTACTCCTTCAAGCTCAAACGGCTGCACCGATTGCGATGAAGTTGGGTATGGAGATAGTTTAGACCCTAGACACGTAGGCTATTTTTCACCACGAAAATTATTGCTGTTCCCATGGAATAAGCAAAAAATTCAAAAACATCTGTTACTCCTTCATGCTCAAACGGCTGCACGAATTTCTATGAAATTTGGTATGGAGTTAGGGACCCTGAAATAACACATAGGCTACGTTGTTCCGGAAAAAATGATACGGCGGGGCGCTGCTAGTGTTCTATATGTAAATCGTTTTGTTACATGTAAACCTTTAAACACTTAAAGGTTTAATAATTAAATATACCCGTCCATGTGTGGTAATTGTCCTGGGTCCTGGGTGATTGAATGAATTCACTATTATTGTAAGTTATCGTAGCTACATCATTATAGTTATGTAGTTTAGACAATTCATACACACACATTCGCTTGGACATAGAAATAGAATGTGGTATTTCTTAAATACGACCGAGTTGAAGAGTAATCTGTAGCAATCCATGTGTTACTCCCCTAAATACTGCCACTATATTATTTTTTTCCACCAAATTTAACAAATAGTAGAACCAACTGGACCCAATTGTCCAACTAGTCGCTAACTTAATTGTAGATTTAGCACAGCGTTATTTAAAGTTTAATCTGCTTTGTTAAGCTTCTAGTGACTTAATTAAATTACTATTTTTACTAGGGAACAGTTACACAGTTCCGCAGCTCAGACGAGTCTTCCGGAATTAGCTCGAATTAGCGAACCAAATGACAGGACCGTGCGGGAGGTTCCACACAATTTCCCAGTGTTGACAAGTGGGCATTTACCCAGTGTTAGAGTTGGATACTGTTGGAAAATTGAAACGCAATACATTGATCGCTGAAGCCAGCATTTAGTCAGCACAGCTAACCAGTAATGTAGAGTACCACGAGAAATGTACAGCGAGCGTGCGATGTAGTCGTTTTCAAGCGATAACGTCACTTCTATCTCATTTTTCGTGGTGGAGAGGTACGTAAATGAAAGAGTCTGTCTGTAAATCCAGTGTGGCGGCAACGCTTCCAGAGCGATCACGTATTTGACGTTCTGAGGTTGCTTTGATGTTTATGCGTGCGTTTCGTGTTTACGTTCGATGTTGATGACCCTTTCATGTGTTTCAGTTCAATAGTGAATTGGTTGTGGAAATAGTGTACATTTAGTGCAATTGTTTGGATTGACAATAAGACAACAGCAAAATCTGCCTGCCATATAAGGTAGGTCTTTAAGTATGTTTACTAATTAGACCTAGGCAGCACAGATTAGTCTTAATAAATAGGAGGTGCCATACATTATATAAATAGCTAATTAAAACAAGCTTGTTGACAGAAAAAAACAGGTGGGAAAGATATTGATAAACTTTATTGAATGAAAAATTTTAGTCATCTGCGTGATCATCAGAAAGATGTTTAGGATCATAAATATTATTTAAAAATGGCTGTTGTGACGCAAAAGTTAGACGGAAACGACGTAACAACTTACCGTGACCTAATGGCTTTATGGCATTGAGATCGCTTATCAGACGTTCTAAAGTTTTTATCGAAAGTACTTACCCACAATGACAAACAAACAATGCTTAATTAAATTTTATGTACAAACAAATCTTTGCTTTAATACTTTGCGTTACGATACAAAATAATTAAACCAATAACTAGTTACGCAAATTGTAGAGCTCGGCAAATGATTGCAAGCAAATATTATTGTATTTTATTATGTATATTTTTAAGATAAAACTATACAGTTACTACGTAAACCAATTTGAGTCCAATATGCTCGTGAATGCGCAAATAGGAAACGTTATACTGTTATCGCAAAAAAATGTTTAGCAGGTAATGATCAACACTAAAGTACGATAGTTAACGCGGCCTTGAATTAGCTCGATATTTTAGAGATGTACAATTGTAAAAAGTTATTTAAAGTTAAAACTATATATGCGTAAACATATCATTTACACATTTACTTTTAGGTGGAATTGCCGAAATGACACACACAATAGGCCAGTGTGTACTTACAGGATGAATCGTGTAGGGGAGGTGTTGATGTACCTAGTGATCTGCGTTACATATTTTTGGAGCTTTGCTGGCCATGCCGCGGTACGCTCGCTGCGCTCGCTCGGCTCGCGCGTTGTAACCTAAACTAACCTAATTAAAAAAAACTTCACTATATAGAAATGTTATTTCCTTAGCTTCCCGTATACTTTTGATGTGATGATAGCTCAGCGGATGGAGCATCGGCTGTCAAAGTGACGGTCGCTAGTTTGAACCCTACCGACGCCTTGAGCTTCCGGTGAAGATAAAACACCGGTATCAAATTCCCAGCATGGTGGTAGGATACTTTCGAATACACGCCTGGCTAGCTACCACCCTCAAGTTTAAAAACTGTCACCAAACACATAGTGTGCTAAGGAGAGCAAGTAATTATTCTAGGTCTAGCGTCATTGATCATAAAGTGAGATAGATCAAACAATGGTCAAACGCTAGATTTAAGATAGATAGACAAGAACTATACAAAGAGAACGAACAATAATTTTTGGTCTATTTATGAACCCTAAGAAATACACGAGTTACGCATCTAGAGTCAAGTCTGTGAAGAAGTCTAAAGTATAGGCCCCCTGAAACGATTCGCTTTGAAAATGGCTTGGCATCCAAGAGGTATACTTTTGAAGGCTTTGATTATACTACTTGTATACTTTCTATAATAGTATATTATACTTAATATCGGCGGCAATTCGCACAGAACATCTTAAAATTAAGTAATTCATCATCATCATCATCATCTCAGCCATAGAACGTCCACTGCTGGACATAGGCGTCCCCCATTTAGTAAATACTCAATACTCTTTTATTGGCAACTTTCGTTACACGTCAACAACTTATACACGAGTTCTAAAATTCGAAGCTTATGTTAAACATTAAAAAATAAAAACAAAAAAAGTTTAATTGGTATTTTAATTATAAATCATGTATTATAATAGAGAGTATATTTTATATATTTGTTTAGGAACCCAACAGCGTTCACAATTTGACTTAATATTATATATATTAACACATACATAAGGAAAATAACTGGTTACTCTATATTATTAGGTTAAGTATAAGAGTTCTCAGCTTACGTTATTAATATAATCCATGATAAGCAGCAGATAACAAAAGAAAAACGTTTTTTTAACAAAAGGTAACAAACAGTATTTATAAGGATAAGATTGTGTGGATTTTTAAGTATTCAAAGTGTGAGTGTGGTGAATGGGAGGAGGGATTTGTGTTCAATACATAGAATAGGTCATAGTTTAGATTTTAGATGACAAATCACCCAGGAGACTATTATTACAAACATCATTATAGTTTTAGTAGGTATGGTTATAATAGTAGTATCCACTAAAATTAAGGGACGTTTCTAAATAAAAGAAAGCGTCCCTACTACATATTTTTTTATTTTTTTATAATTTAGCGACGTTTTGATTTTTTTTAAAAGTTAATCCTGACAGATAAAGTTACTGAACCTAATTTTTCTAGAGTTGGTAATACATTTCTTCTTTTAACGATTGAAATGATATTTTTACAGGACATATATTTTATACTGCATTTAATAATATAATAACATATAAATTAACGAAAAATGCAGAATACATGAAACGCCAATGAAAAAAAAAAAAATGGGTTTATATATTCAGAGTTTCACATTATTATCACCACATTATACGTATATGAATATGTATTTCTATTTGGCAATTCGCACACGTATCGATCAAACCATTTACATTATGGTTATCTGGGAAAGGGTTGTTCGCATATGTCAGGAGGTCACAACATGTTTTTGATTCGATAACTCATAACGAGCCAATATTGCTTATTTATTTTTCTCTTTTCCTTATTTTATCTACTTATTTGTTCATCGTCACAGCCAGTAACTGTCAAAGCTTTATTAGGGCAGACATTTCTCTGTCATGTGTCAGATAATGACTAGTCCGATCTAATGTTACATGTAATAAATAAATAAATAAATAAATACAAATCAACAACTTCAAACTAAAATGAAAAACCGGTAATTTATAAAATCGATAACACGTCTAAGCGCATCTCTACATCTATTATGTCATTGACGTGAAGTGATTCACCGATCACATGAACACTATAAATGGTGATCCGATGGAACTTCAAGTCTAGGCGAGTGCGGACCTACCTGTACGACCATTTGGAATGTAAAGACGCTCTTGCAGCCTTGAAGTGACGTGTCTCTATGCAGTAATGTGTACGACTATTTTACCGGTGAACTGTTTTTATTAAAGTCACGTTCGTTAATACACTGTTTTCATACTGATTTTATGTAGAGTTTAGAAGAGAAGCAATTGTATAATGCGAATGTGAATGGAACAGGTGTGAGTGGAATAATCTCAATAGTATTCCGACGTGATTGGAGACGTTCTATATTAAACAAAGGCCATGAATACTGTTAACGGGAGTGTATAAATACCCTAATGGTAGTACGTGAAGGGATAAAGAGATGTCTGTCTTTTCTGATATATTGCTTGTAATATAACCTGGTAAGAGGTTATGTCCTAAAAAAATTGGTTGTCTGTAAAGTCGGTTTACGGACGATAGATTTACGTGATAACGTCATAATCATTTATGACTTTGACTTTGACTTTGATTATTTTATGTAATACAAAACTCAGGTGGAACGTTACGCGGAACGTTACTATTTTTCATGAGTGTTGCTTGTATTCATCAATTTATAAAACGTTATCACGTAAAAACAGCTGTTGTAAATAGGTTATTGAATATTGTTGTTAAATTCTAAATGATGTTAATTTCTTAATGTCGTGTGATAATTATGTACTGACTTGACGTGCCAATGTTATGCAATGTAACGAAATGGTTAATAAATCATCTGAATCTGAATCTTACTTCATGAAAAAATGACCTACTAAAAAGTTAAAAACATTCATATAAGCAAAAGGGAAAAAAAAATATTTAAGCAAAAGAGTAGAAAGTGACATTCCTGTTCAATAAATAAACATCATAGGTTACCTGGTCAACGTTTCTATAATTTCAAACGAATAGTATCCTAACCATAATAAGGCTAACGCTGACAAAACAATGTATAGTCCGAACATGATCTTAATATGTACAAATTAGCTGTCAATGGCCGATGCCTTTATTGAAATAATATAACTAATAACTAATGTAAAGGTTACTCTCAACTAGATGTGATAGTGACAATAATGACGCAGTCACTAACTCTTCTTCTTCTTAACTTATGGCCTCTGAGACTAACTGTTCTTAAATTCAAAATTACAAAATTATTTATTTTGTCAAAACATAGGTACACATAATGTTCGTATTAAAGAAAGTTTTAAAAGTCTCATTGCAATCACACTTTAACTATACATAGATTGGAGTAGCCATAGTGAGATAATCGTACACCTGCTATACAGGCTCAAAAGAGATCTAGTGTGGGGTACAAAACTGCTCAGGGGTACGATAAGCTTTTAAATGTTTTTTTATATCTAAGTTGATGATACCTTTATATTATTTAGTGTAAGTGTACCAACTCATCCTTGTGAAACATATATAAATTAACTTCACAAACTCGATAATTCTGGTGTACATTTGACAACATAAAGTACACGTATGCCCAATGATATTATATGTTTATATGAGGTAGATGTCGCACAAGCGCGCGGAAACTGAGGCGTCAAAATTATGTCAATTGTAGTAATTTTCATTATGATGCGTATTTCAAGCGCAAGTCTAAACATATAGCTATCCTTTTCTATATTATTTGTACCGTATTATCTGTCGCAGTAAGCATGTTTATGTTGTAAAGGAACAAAATCTGAGCATCGCGCAGTGTAAATATACGTCATCTTTAGTAAAACATCATTGTGTATGTCTAACAAAAAGTGTACACCTTGCCGAAGAATGACATTCATTCTGTATTCATATACAGACACGGTAGCGAGGGAAGTGGAAGGAAGTGAGCACGCTGAAATGTATGTTTCTTTACTAAATGTGGTTAGAGTCCAGTCACGTAGTGGGTCACCTGATTGCAATACCCGTGGACTATTTGTGAGAATCCGCTAAAAGGCACGCGTCTAAGGATTCGGGTGCCCCGGGCTATATAATGGATCATGTCATTGACAAAAAAAAAGTATTTTTTGAATAATAGAGAACACAAAACAACCTTTTTTATATACTGTATGGACTGGCGTTGAGTTGAAAGAAAGGAATCATTTATTCAGACAAGAAAAATTACAGCAAAAATAAAAACATATAAGCTAGCTATATGGTAGCTACGTCCGTTATTATCATAAGCTATATACCTCAGATAGCAGACATAGCTTAGTTAGCTAGCTAGTAGCATAGTTGCATACTAGCGTTTGACCACTATCTCACTTGATGGTCAGTGACGATGCGGTCGATGATGTAATCACCCTAGACCTAGAATGCTTATTGCCTGTCGAGAACTGCTGCCTGAACACACTGAGTTTGGTGACAGTTTTACAAACTTCAGGGTGGCAGCTAGCCAGGCGGGTACTCGACAGTACCTTACCATCATGCAAGGAATTTGATATCAGTGTTACCTTCACTGGAAGCTCATGCCATTGGTGGGGCTCGAAGCCGACGACGACCTATCATCGCTTCAAAAACCTACAAAAACTCTTTTGTTTACCATCCAATAAACATGCTAGGTGAAAAAAAAACTCTGCCTGGATGCTTTGAATTCACGGCTACAAAATATCTTTGTCACTTTGAGACCCAAGCTGTAGTAGCACTCTACAAATGTATTTCTCCATAAAAGTCCCAACTTTTATTTAATTTCTTTAATTAAAAGAAGTGTGCTAACTACATATATATTACCAACTAATGCCTAATTCGACTAAATAATTTTGATTAGGGGGTATTAGAAGAAAAGAGGCAGACTGGAATAAAAACTCATAGTTTTTATTCCAGTCTGCCTAATACGTATATAAAAAGTTATTTTTTCTCAATAGCACGATTTACGATCTAGTCGCTTCACGGATTTGAAGGGACAAGTAAGTTTCTAAATCCATTATAAAGTTCTCCTCTCGTACATCCGAAGCGGACGAAACTCCGTCTATGCTTACAAAACTGGTGTTCCGCTTGAGCAGTGAAATAACACGAACCATTCCGTTTAACTATGAAACTATTGTAGTGGAATAAAGTCGTGTTCACAACGATAGTTTGGCTTTGTTCAAAATGTGGTTTGATATATTGGGTCAATATTACAATGATTTATTTTCCATTTCGTTAGTATTTTCTTTGATTTGCTCGAAGTTTTTTATACCCAGATTTAGCGTTTGAGTATTATCTCATTTTATGGTCAGATGTGGTCGAAGATGTAATTACGCTAAACATAGAATGTTTACTCGCTCTCAAGGCTATATTAAAAATATATAAGGATATTAAAAAAAGAAACATAGTATTATGCAAATCCGTTACACAGGTCCCGTCCCAATTTATTCCTTCCTTATTACATATGAGGATGATGTTTTTCTTAACGCCATCTACCTTTAATTCCATGAACTATTAATAGAACTGATAGGTCAACATTGCAGCTAGTATCGTATCGAGCGAAGGCACCGTACCTACCGTATTGTCATTTTTGTTATTAAAACTAACGTGGTTTTGACTTGTCTTGTCTTTTTCAATACGGGGCGTCCTGTATTCTCCTTGAAAAATACCAACGAATGTGGTTGAAACTATAGTCGGAACCCTTCTGTACTTACTACGTAAGTAATTCCCGTGTGTTATACATTCATAATGAGTATTGTTTTGTTGTTATTTGTAAGTTCAAAATTATTATCAATTTAGATCACTGGCAGCGATGTTACTTAATACGAAGCATAAATGCGAGTTTTTTAGCTCAAGGCTGAGTGTGAAGTCAAAATAGACGCACTAAGTCTATAAATATTTTGGGAGGGCATATCTATTTATGAGCACCAATAATTCAACTCGAAATCTCAGACGTAGGATAGTATTAATAAATACTGTTGTGATATCAATTATTTAAACATTCGTACCGACTTCGATAAGTTATTTCACAATTTTGAGTGTTGAAGTCGGTTCTATTTTTGGTATCATATTTTTTCATCCTTTTCAGTGACCTTCGCTTCTCACGGAATCAATTGTCACTGTCGTAACAAGTCATAGAAAGTCGTCCAAGTAGACGTAACACTTTTCAGTTATTGGCGTGTAACACAAAAATAGCTTAACCGATTTATATGACTAAGCACTAGCGTTCAAAAAAAAAAGACTCATCAAAATCGGTCCACTCAGTCGAAAGTTCTGAGATAACAAACATAAAAAAACATACGGGTCGAATTGAGAACCTCTACCTTTTTGGGATGCGGTTAAAAATCGGATTGGACTCTTTTTACCCGACTGCGAAAGAAGGAGGGTTATGTTTTTCGAGTGTATGTATGTATGTATGTATGTATGTCTTTATATTTCTTTGGCACGCCCTAGAGCCTAAACGGCTAGTCGTATTTTTATGTGAGTGGTATCAATAGATTCGTCTTGGTCGTGAGAGTGACACTGAGTACATCAAAATTAAAAAAAAACAATATATAGGATTTATGGCGCCAAAATGTACTCTCGAAAAAAAAAAATGTTTCCAAAATACATCGAGTGGGGTATCAAAATAAAGGATTTTCAACGGTGTTTACGAATATATATATAAATTATATGATTTAATGTAGTTTGGAATAGAAAATGCTAATAATAATGAAATTTAAAGAAACCCGAATTGCCGCGAGGTACGGATTAGAAATAGGAGAAGAAATGAGTAAGTTACATTGGGATATCCTAGGGTTATGTGAAATCCATAGAGAGGGTGAGGACACCATAACCCTTAAATCCGGTTCTTAACTTACTCTATTACCGGGAAGGAAAAACCGGTAGTGATCACCGCATGGTAAGAGGCACATTGAACATTAATGTTATATTTTAGAGGTCCCGTTTGATGAAATCCAAAAGCCAGCCTCAGAATGTCAATATTCAGAACCTCGAGAACTTTCGACTTGAGAACTTTGCATCACTGGACGAGACCAACAACAGGTTTGTAGAAAATGTCCACGCAGTGGCGTCTAAGTTCTTCAAACCCCGCCGTAAAAATAGACCTGAAAAACTCTTCAGCTCCGCCGTCGACCTCATGGGTGAAAAACGCTCGTTGCAACTGCAATCATCCAATGATGCTGCGTCATATAGGCAGCTCAATAAACGAATATGGAACTACTTGCAATACGACATCCATACCTACAAGTCGTTTTAAAGATACGATCGAACGGAGAAAAAGCTCCAAGTTATTTGGAAGAGACAGGTCTGAGAAAAGCCAGATGACTAAGCTGAAGAGAGATGATGGCAGTATAGCGTTAATCAAAGCAGAGATGCTTAAAGAGATAAAGGGGTTCTATGGAAAGCTATACTCTTCGGTCGCACGACGAACTCCAAATGTTATGGACATGACAACCTACATCCTTATATATATACCTTGTGTGTGTGTATAATACTCATGTTTTATGCAAATAAATATTATCTTATCTTATCTTATCTTATCTGTCGCTAAACCTGTTGACGGTTTGGCCAAAGACCCATGAGCCAAGTCAGCCGGACACAATACCGAAGACATCCTGGTCTGTCCACCGACCAGGCGGACAGACCGCCGCCTTCAACCGGTCCTTGTGGAAATCAATAGAAAATGCCTATATCCAGCAGTGGAAGTCCTATGGCTGAGTGATACGCACACACACACGCACACCACAATACACAATACATTTAAACAAGTGAAGAATAGCAATAATGAATGATTGATATAATCTTATTGATAATCAGACATGTGCATTATGATGACTCCTTAATCTATGTATTTATGTCTTATTTAATTAAATATAATAAATAAATAAAAAGTAGCTATTATTATAGCTACTTTTGACTGAATATTTGATTGTATGACGTAGTTATTGTTGAATATATAACTATCTTTGCTTTGAATTTTGAAGTTCATGACAACATACATGTAGTAATGATTAACATTGAGACACATTATAAGTAACTAACTACCAAGATACAGGTGTTTCACGCCCAGTTTGGTGGCTAGAGCCGCTAATTAACTATATACCTACTTTAAGGTTGATAAATGAATTGAAATTTAATCATTTTCTTCCAAATTTTGTTCTGTTCGAAGCTCGGTCTTTGGCTACCAAGCACCTCTTTGCTAAAGGTACTTGAAAACTAAAAAGAATGAAATAAAATTATTAATTAAAAAAAACAAAAAACCCGACTGCATCAATATCTGCCATTTTAATTAAATTAATTGAACAACTGATGAAAAGATAGAAACAAGATTTTAATTTCCAGATTTTATTTTGGTTTTGAATGATCTTAGTTGACAGTGTTTACAAACGCAGTCGGAGGCATTACATGCTCAAAGCTCATTTCTTATCATTTTGTTGGTGATATAGGTAGAGCAACAAAATCTGGAAGTGAGCAGATAATGCCTCCGACTGCGTTTGTGAACACTGTCAACTAAGATCATTCAAAACCAAATTAAAATCTGGAAATTAAAATCTTGTTTCTATCTTTTCATCAGTTGTTCAATTAATTTAATTAAAATGGCAGATATTGATGCAGTCGGGTTTTTTGTTTTTTTTAATTAATAATTTTTTTACATTAATATTTTAACAGGACTACTTTCAACTCTATTGTATATATATCCAAATATGACTAAGGTAATATTAGAATGGCACTATGAGCACGTATAAAATGTGTAGGTACTCATTTCTGCACCCAAAAGTTGCTAGGTTCGCAACATTATATGTACCTACATTAACAATTAAAAGCATCCTTCGGGATAAGGTGGTTCCCTTTTTGACCCACCCATCTTCCAAGCCTACTTTATATTAATGATATACAAATGTTTGCAATGAAGATGTATCCCTAATGAGTTTACTTAAGTTAGCTAATTTGGAATCATAGCATGTTTAATTATGTTATTGAAACGATTTACATGGGTATTCATAGGCCTGTAAGATTACTTAAATTCATGCAAATCTGACTATGGGCTTTAGACAAGGCTCAGAGTCCAAGAGCTATAAAGAGGGCTATGCCCGGGTTTCTCTACGCGATCAAATCAGAAATGAGGCGATGCGTAGAAGAATGAGGGCTGATAATACCGCTGAGCCAAAATCCACATCCATCAGTGAGTTCCGAGTGTAGAGGCACTTGGGACCCGATTAATGTCCTGTGGATTTTGTCGCTCCAAGCTGGTACTTAGCCGGCCCACAAGTGATAACAGTATTCCATACACGATCGAACCTGTGCTTGATATACATATTGAGCAGTTGTTCCGGTGTAAGGTTCTGGTTCACCTTTGCGAGGAGGCCCTCTTTTGACTGCCAACTCAGGCTTAAACTCAATGTATGATCTAAACTTAATGTTGAGTTCAAGGAGACGCCCAGAATGTCTAGGTGGTCAATTATCGCCATGAATACATCACGGAAAGTGGAAGTCAAATTAAATTGCCTCTTTTGCGCGGAAAATAGACACGCTTGCGTTTTATTGGAACTGAACCTGACCTAGTTGGCACCACCCCAGTCAGAGACTGCCTTAGTTTCAGGTTCAAACGTTCCACCATGTCCTCCCTTAATACCTGTGTTTGGGCGCCACTGCAGCGTGAGTTGGTTAAGTAGCTCTCTACTACGGTACTGTCATCTGCATACCCACAGCTCAAGTTAGGGATGGGGATTGATCTTACGACCGCGAGTTTGACAGCCTACGTTTACACCGGTTTATTTGTATTATGAATTTAGACATTATTGGCAATCCAAGAATTCTCTTCTTTTTTAGACACAGATATAGAAACTTAACGATTGGCACCAGCTATTCAATTTATCGTCCCCAGAATTTCAATATAATTACTAATCCATCAAAAAAATATTATTATTTTCTACCTAGGCGTCCCTTTGTGGAAAGCCATGGAATTTCCTTGACTTGACCTTTCTAAAGATTCACTACAAATATTATGTACCAAATTTACACTAAAATATATTATATGTTATTTTTCAGAGCTGAGTATTATTTAAATATGCTCATAAATATCAAACAAAAATCTAAGATACGAAAAAAAATGTGCTCTTTACAATACTTGGTAAGGTGTGAATTATGACTTATTCTAATGGCACATTAATAGTTGTAGGTATTTTAAGATGGTAGGTACTGTTCTAATATATTTTTATCACACTCACACCCCCGCACTAGGATTCCCTCTGTCGCGAGAAGCATGGATACACGCAATCACATCACACAAACGCCCAAGGCAACATAACATTAATACAAATGTTCGCCCCTGCTGGGATTCGAAACGAAGGGCCTAGGGACCAGAAATCATGTCACTGACCGCTGAGCCACGGCGAGAATTTATTGTAGTTAATTATTTTATTGCGAATGTTTTTAATTTTTTTTACGTAAATTTAAATTATAATTTAATTTTAATAATATATTTTTTTAAAATTTTAATTTTAATAAAAAAAAATAATTAATTTATTAATAATTATTTTTTTTTTCGTTTTTAATTAAATGTTAAATATTACAATTAATATTTGCACGCTTTTTTCAGCTTAATTTTGTAAGCTCTGTATTATAGAAAATATACCACTAGTATACTACAACATTTGTAATAAACAAATATATTCTATTTAAAATCGGAAACGTTTTTAACATACGTAAAAATCTGTTTGTACATTTCAAAGTACTGTGTTTTTTTTTTGTGTTTTACCAACGTTGTGCCTAATTTCGACTTTTTGAGCCAAAGATACTTGTTTTATTGACGTTTTTAATTCTCATGTTTACAAAAACTGCTCCCATTTTTAGTCACGACACTCTTTGTCATCTCTTTGGATGTTGTTCAAACGGAAAATGAAACCCCGCATTTTCTTTGAGAAACTTTACGACGTCCCGCCAAAATAAAATTGCTTTCTTCATAAAACCACAAAGATGTAAGTTAGATACTTAAGTTTTAATTGGACCGCGATTGTTAACTTAACTTTTAATTTTTTAAATTTTGTTCCTTGGTTGCCGCTACATTTTTTATAACCCAAATGGAGCGTTAATCAAAAAATAATGAGAAGCAATCTAATGTTTATCTTTAAAAATGTCGACCTTACAGAAAGTTGTTTAGGTTAATATTTACTTTAATGAAAGATTATTGATATTGATTATTATATATGCCGTGGTGGTACCGGATTAGAATAGTACTCCCCCATCTCTTCCCGTGGGTGGCGTAAGAGTCGGCTAAGGGTTCACTTACCAGGAGGTGGGCAGCAGCGCCTTCGGAGGATAGGAAACCATACTGCGCTCGCCCGCCTGCCAAGCGTGGCATGTATTGGCAAATCCCAAATATGGGGAGGCATATGTCCAGTAGTGGATTTCCTATGGCTGCGATGAATGATGAATGAATTGATTATTTAGTTATTAGTAGTTTATTTTAATAAAAGCATCGGCTTATACATATAAAAAATAAGAAAGATGTTAGCGGACTGTAATATAGTATTTGTCATTTTTCTATGTAAAGACTCGATAGTAATAGTCAATAGTCAGTAAATATTTTTTAGTTTATGAAACTGTATCATAATAAGGGTTCTTAAAACACGAGTGTAAGTTAAAAAAATTGGTTGTCTGTAAAGTCGGTTTACGGACGATAGATTTACGTGATAACGACATAATCATGTATGACTTTGACTTTGACTTTGACTTTGACTTTGACTTTGACTTTGACATTGACATTGACATTGACATTGACATTGACATTGACATTGACATTGACCATTGACCATTGACCATTGACCATTGACCATTGACCATTGACCATTGACCATTGACCATTGACATTGAAATTGACATTGACCATTGACCATTGACCATTCACCGTTACGCGGAACGTAACTATTTTTCATTTTGGCATTCATCAATTTATAAAACGTTATCACGTCAAAAAACGAGCCGTATGCGAGTTATTTAGTTCGAGTTAAAAAAAATTAACAATATATTTAAATTAGGTTCAATTAATAGTGCGATTTCGATCGTTTTTGCTGTTATTGGTGGCTATTGTTTTCTTGAAAGTTAGAGTTGAGATAGCCTTAAACGGATTGTCGACGAATCCCAATGCCCCTAGTTTTACAGATAGCCATGGGGGAAGGTCATCTCTTATCATCAAGCGCCCCGTCTGCTCGTTTGTCAACTATTTCTACATCCTATTTTATAACACCTATAATTTGTAATTTTTTTGTGTTACAATAAAGAATTATCTATCTATGTATTTCATTTAAAAAATGTTTCTTCTACAATTATTACACTCATTGTCACACAGCTTAACATGCTTAGGCGCCCAATAAAGGACTCACCTCACTCAGCCAAATAATATTCTATTTTGTTACTGATTTGATGGAAAACACGGAACATACCAATTTTCCGCTCGAATGAACGCTCATCTGCAGAAATACAGGAAATACGATATTTCTCTTGAAATGACAGACGCCGCAACAGAGTGTGGCTGTTTGAAGATAGATAACTAAACTTTTTTACTGCCTTTAGAAGACTGATTGAATTAAAGTGGTTTATGATTATTAAATATCTATAATCTAATTACTATAATTATTGTCCAGTACAATAATTATAGTAATTTGGTAATGCAGCAATATTACTAATCTATGTAAGTAACTAAAAAGTATGGGTGTTCGTCCGTGTATATTCTGTAGGTATAGTTCTAACATATTGCAATATTATGTGTTGAAAGGACAAAACGCCCATGTGGGGACCTAATTAATAAATTATAAATAAATAAATATACTATTAAATAAATAAATAATTATTAAATAACAAATGTATAACAAATCCGCGACACATAAAATATGGACAATTTATGTATAGATATAATAAAATCATTCGCCGTTTTCTGTTAGGTACTTATACCTAATATAAGTTTAGGTTTAGTAAAATCATGATAGAATTTAAAAATGAGAAAGTTTAGAAAGATGTTGCGTTTGCTCACGGCAACAGTATTCGCAGGACGGGTAGCTGACCAGTACAATATGTAAAAAAAAAAAAAAATTACTATGTGGGTATATTTCACGATGAGCTGAAACTGACATTTTATTACGTACACTTTTGAAACATATTGATGCTTCCCACGTTAAACAAAATCTTATTTAGTCTTTCTTTCCCTCCTCCTGTTTGAAGAAACGTATAGATTTTCTTATCATCTTCCAACTTTCGTGTCCTGAGCTATCAAAAACTCTTATTCTAAGGGTTTTCGTACAATGAACAAAAATTATAGATTACCCATTTCAATTTTCATTCCGGAAATATTACCGATTGAATTTATAATTTAGGCAACAATTCATAAATATGTTAGTAATTTTTGTTACAATTCAGTATTTGTATTAAATAGATGAATAGAACAGTGTGTGTTACCAGTGATGACTTACGGATCTGAAACGTGGTCCCTGACTATGGGCCTTCTGAACAGGCTCAGAGTCGCACAACGAGCTATGGAGAGGGCTATGCTCGGAGTTTCTCTACGCGATCGAATCAGAAATGAGGAGATCCGTAGAAGAACAAAAGTCACCGACATAGCCCAGCGGATTAGCAAGTTGAAGTGGCAGTGGGCAGGGCACATAGCTCGAAGAACCGATGGCCGTTGGGGTCGAAAGGTTCTCGAGTGGAGACCACGGACTGGCAAGCGCAGCATAGGACGGCCACCAACCAGGTGGACAGACGACCTGACTAAGATCGCAGGCAAGGGCTGGATGCGGGCCGCTTCCAACCGGTCCTTGTGGAAATCAGTGGGGGAGGCCTATGTCCAGCAGTGGACGTTCTATGGCTGAGATGATGATGATGATGATGATGAGATGAATAGAAATAGAAGATGCCGTGAATACTCATTTTTTACATCACATTAATGTTATAAAGGCGAAAGTTGTCGTTTGTATGTTTGCTACTTCTTCACGCTAAAATGGCTGAATGGATTTTCATGAATTTTGGAATGAAGATAACACATAGGCTACTTTTCAACCCGGAAAAGTTACTTTATATCTATTTTTATATTTTAGCTTGAGACCACGCGGGTGTAACCGCGGGACGCAGCAAGTATTTGATACATTAATGGTAATATGGATATGCCGTAAACAAGAAAAAAATGTGACTACGTTGTTTTTATGATGACAGCATGATTGTTTTTTCACTTGCGTTATTATCGCCAAAATATACATCTGAATGGTACTTTGGGTGTTCTGTTCGTGGTTTGTTTCCATCTGGCAGGCCACGTGCGTTTTAAAAATAACACACTACCTTGAATGGTGCCAGCAGCCTGCTCTTGAACCGTAAACTGTTTCAAGTCATAAATAAACTTTGAAAAACCCTTGTCTAATAACGTAAATCTATTTTTATGGCTTTTAGTAAACACTTCACAGGGTTAAGTGTTTGGCTTGACTGAAGTTTTAAAGATATTTTATGTAGATAAACTCAGAACAGCTTGAAACTAAAAACTTAAAAAACATATCAAGTGGCTTTTGTTGCATGAGATTTGTTTACTTTACTGGCAGTGCAAACGTATCGTTAACATTTAGAGCATACGCTATGCTAATAATTAGAATAACAAGATTACTAGAAAGACTACATGAAAGGGTAGGAATCAGTCAAATAAAAACACTAATATGAACTATTAAAAATGTTATGTTTAAGTTTTAACACCGTTTATTTACATTAAATATTCAAAATGCCATTAGCGATACATACCCGATACATATTGTAATACATATTATAATGAAATTTCTTAAAATAAGTACAAAGTTATTCGTCACTCACACTAGCATCCTTGCAAATTTTCTTACACACACTACAATAAGGAGTTCCCGCATTCACGGCGCTGTTGTTTTTAGTCAGCGCGGTATCTAGTCGAGCGCAACGAGACCAATCATTTATGGGACAACATTCAGACAAGGTCTTCAGATCCCAAACTAGGCAGAGCCTGTACTATGGTAACCTGATGACTGATATATACTTATATACATATACACACCCAGACAAAGGTCAAACAGACATGTTCATACACACAAATGTTTGACCTGTCCAGGAATCGAACCCGGGACCAGCGGCTCAGAAGGCAGAGTGCTACCAACTGCGCCAACCGGCCAGTCAACCGGCCATTTATCTAAGAAGTTTACATTACAAAATCAAGAGAAATTTAATTTATGTTAAAATGTATGCGTTCATAATTTTTCTTGTAAATAATAAACACAACAAAAAAGGATTAGCGAAATAGGATCGGCCATTCACGCGTGATTCCATGACTACGAAAAATAAAAATATTTGTTTGTATAGATAGAAAGTTATACTTGTTCTGGATAACAGACTGATAATAAATAGTGCCAATATCAGTTTATATTGAGTATTTCAGAATCTTGTTCTCTGCCATGAGGCGTCCACTGCTGGACATATGCCTCCCCATGTAGGGGGGATTTGCCAATTCTCGCCACGCTTGACAGGCGGGTTGGCAAGCGCAGTATGATTTCAGGTCCTCAGAAGGCACTGCTGACCTTCTAGTACGTGATCCCTTAGCCGACTCTTATGGCACCCGCGGAAAGAGATGGGGGAGTACTGTTCTAGGCTGGTACCACCACGGCAATAAGAAGAATAACAGCAAGAAAGGCAAGGCATTTCAGAATAGTATCAATCAATTCAATCAAGATACTTCCTTACAAAAGACATCAATAGATTCCAATTATAGGCATCTATATATATTTCTATATATATCTATATATAACGGCATACAAAAGGGTGAACAACCCCATTTGCTCACCTCATTACAGCACCCATCATAGTTACGATACCTCACATCGCTTTCTTTATGAAATACCAATTCCAAATCCTCTTTGAAAAAGTAATTCCATTTTCTTCATTTCCTAATCTCGCAGTAATTTTCGGATTTACCTGATTTTTTCTCGAAGTACTGAGCGAATAAAAGTAAATGGGATCTGACTTGGAATGACCAATAACTGAAATGGTTCGCGTGCGTAAGAAAATTATTACAATACTTTCATTTCCGAAACGAAGACAAAAATTATCTTCCGTGATGAATGACATATAAATAAATGATAAATGAATAGAATAGAATAATCATTTATTCAACACACACACATAATAAGGACAGGGCATGGGTGATGTCACTATTGTATACAATATATATAATTATAGAACATGAATTGAAACATTACAAATGACAATGGATCTTAAATTTAGTGAGGTTGAATAGGTCTTGGCTCAGCATTGTGCCAAATGCAGATACTAGCAATTGGCGCTGGTTTTCAGCCAAGACCCGTAGTTATTAGGAGAAAAAAAACGAATAATGGTTATATCGGCTAGGTAACTATTACGAGCAAGATAAATACTAAGGACTACTTTACAATACATAATACATTAAACCAAAGTTAAAACCAAAATGACAAATATGAACAAAAAATGACAACTACTAATATATATATAATGTATAAACATCATAATATTGGCACTCCCCAGATAAAACAGGTGAATATGGCAATTGCTTCATACATTTGACATATTACGGGACTGGAACGACGAGAATGATAGGATCAGGCAGTTGCCGTGGCTCAGCCGTCAGTGACATGACTATTGGTCTCCGTGGCCCTGGGTTCGAATCCCGGCAGGGGCAAACATTTATATAGGCACAGATGTTTTTCCAAAGTCTTGAATGTTTGTTGTAATGTCATTGTGTCCTAAGGCGAGGTTTGAGTGTGATGAACAAAAAGTTTGCAGAATATGTCACAAAAATTTGACATATTATAAGGTGACTTATAGGATAAAGAAAATAATATTAAATAATACGAATTAAATATGTAAATAATACTCTTTTGTAACATTTTTGAAATGAATTTCTGAATGAAAGTGTTACAGTAACTTAAAAAGATCTGTATAAGAACAAAAGTCATCGGTATATCCCAGTGGATTAGCAAGTTGAAGTGGCAGTTTTCTTTTTTTCATCTGGCACCTTTATTAAAATAAAACACTAATAACTAATTACAATACTGCAGCTACTACAATAACATATGAGCAATCCACTAGCTATTGGTAGCCTATAGATAACTCATATGTTCTAACCCGCTACCGGCTGGCAGCGTGCCCAGAATGCTAGCAGCATTGCCACGTTGGATTGCAATGCTGATTCGTTGAGCCAAATATGTGCCAGCATTTTGGTCACGCGTCGCATCGATCAAACGCTGTGGCAGTGAGCAAGGCACTTAGGTCGAAGAACTGATGGCCGTTGGGGTCGAAAGGTTCTCAAATGAATACGACACTGGCAAGCGTGGCGTGGGACGTGGAAGATTTCATATTTAACTGATTGTCAGTATTCCGTACGACACAAGTGTGTCGTCAAAATCTAATCAGCAAATCACTAAATTAGAAATAAACAAATACATACTAATCTCAGACTAACGCAAAAACGTAATCTCAGTTGTGAATGGGATAAGAAAAAACTATGGCAAAGAAAGGAAGGGAATAAGCTTACCTCGTGTTATTACCGTAGTTACTAACATCATTTTAATTTTTCGAAAAACTTAGACAATGTGTTAACAAGAAATTTCTATTAGTGGCGATCTGAGGAAAAACAAGAATGACGACGCTAGAACAGGTTTCTAAATGTACCTACTATATGTGAAGTTATAGTTTATCTTGTAAAATTATAATAAACTAGCTGCGCCCCACGCTTTTACCCGCGTGGCGATGATTGATGATGATAATGATGAAAAGTAGCCTTTGCCATTCCGGAACCTGAAGTATTTACATACTAAATCCATCCATCCATCCTAAATTCATCCAAATCCATCTAGCCGTTTAGGCGTGACAGAGTAACAAATATACATCCATATTCACAAACTTTCGCATTTATAACATTAGTAAGATTATTTATCCTACTACGTACGTAAGTAAAGTTTGTAATAATATTCAATTAAATAACACCGTTAATTTTATCTCTCAGTAAGGAAATCATTTAACCTACTGCAAAATTATTTTTTTATTGAACTAACACACATGTGATTGTACTTTGATTGATCAAGCGACTGCCATTATCTTAGCATTGAATCCTCAAGTTGCTTTCCGTTAACTGTACCCACCGTATTTGTTTTGATGAGTCGAATCTATTAAGCTGATAAGCTACTTGTCAAGACACGAAATGTCAAGAAGACATTTCACTTAGTCAAGTCGTTGTGTCACTTTTGTGTAATTGTTGGTAGCATCTTCAAAAACTTTTTATTTGTAAACAATAATATTGTATGTAAACTCTAAGGCTTTCACGGCCGGCGTTGCATGTTCTATGTATTGCTTCCGGGCTGTTTGGCCGTGATCTAAGTGAAACTTGTGTTCCGGACGTTTCGTCGATCACTGCGGTCGGTATCTTCAGTGGTTCAGGTCCGAGCGGCGACAAGAGCGTAGAACTCTCCTTCGCGGCGTCTTCTCTGTTACTGAGAAGACGCCGCCCTGTCTGTCTGTTTAGTTACATGGTTTATTGACATTAGAAAAATAGCATAATTCACGGGAAACTATTTTGCATTTAATCTTCTTTTGGAGGCGAGTGCAATATGATTTTCAATCCTCAGAAGGCGCTGCTGTCCACCTTCTGGTGCGCGGTCCCTGAGCCGACTTTTACGGCACCCGCGGGAAGAGATGGGGGAGTACTATTCCAGGCCGGTACCACCACGGTACTATTGTATTTAATAAAAAAAAGTAAAATGTAAATAAAAAACCAGAATTTCATTACGATTGCTTTCAATGGAAAGCGTCGAAAAATAAACAGTGACTAAATTCGAAGGACTAAACTGTTGTTTGAATTGGATCGTTTCTATTTTTAGTTACAAATGAAAATTGAATAGTAAAATGGATCTACGTTTCAAACTGAAGGCTCATTTTAAACTGAATATTTGGATTGGAAACCTCCGAGGGCGGCCAATAAACAACATCCTACGTTAGAACGAATCCAAGCTGGGATCAAAGACAACAAATGTTACAAAAGTAATTCGTAGGTTCTTCGATGGAGTTCATTTTTTTTTGCATTAAAATTGTAAATAACAGGAATTAACATATTTTACAAGTGAAGTAAGTGAAAAAAAGCGAAAAAAAAATTTTTGAAATTTTTTCCCTAAATTTTTTTGTTTTTGTTTATTTATTTATTAACATTCACACAAGGTCTTCGTCCCAAACTAGGCAGAGCCTGTACTATGCTAACCTAATGACTGATATATATATATATATATATATATATATATACTTATATACATATTCACACCCAGATACAGGTCAAACAGATATGTTCATCCACACAAATGTTTGACCTGTCCGGGAATCGAACCCGGGACCAACGGCTCAGAAGGCAGAGTACAACCAACTGCGCCAACCGGCCAGTCGACAATACATTTTATAACTATGAAACGGGGAAAAAATCGGGATCAATTCGGAGGTCCGCACGCGATATCGTACACTTTTACATTGTATTGTTTAAACAATCTTTAATTTCCAGTTAACGGACATATGTGGAAATAAACAAAACATTAATACAATGAAAACAATTAGTGATTTTCATAGTAGCTGGTTACTTTTCGATAAAATGTTCGTCAGTAACCTAATGCGATGGAAATGGCACCCACTGATGTGATAAATGTCTTTTGTCAGTTATTTATCTGCTCAAACGCAGACCTAATGTGATAGAGTCATAGATTAATGAGAGAGTATGTTGGCTTGTCGCCAAGTGCTAGTCATTTTCGACGTCCTTGCGAGAAAAGAGGCTTTCGTATTTCACTTTAGGATATTACTCTTTTATTTAATAGAAAAATTGTAAGTAACTATTTAGAATTATTTATTACTCCTGGTAAGGATGTAAACAAAGCTGAAAATGGTACGACAAATATAAATGTATCCCCATACCATAATACATCTACATCTACCTATACCATATATATCTCTTTATATTATCCAGAAGCTATTTTCTACACAATGCACATGCATAGTGTAGAAAATAGTTTCTGGAGTCTTTGATTATAAATCATTGCTAAGACGGGTATTTTTACAGTGCTTCTGCGTTTATACTTAATTAGCTTTGTTTTAAGAAGTCACGTTAATATTAATTCCTGATTCAGAGCCTAAACGAAAATGCATATAACTTGTAATTTTTAGACTTTCGCGATTCGAACACATTGTTATTAAATCAAACGGGGCTTAATCGCGAGAAAAACATTTAGTAATTTATTGACCTCGACGTTTCGACCAAGTTGGATTGGTCGTGGTCACGAGAAGACTCAAGTCGACGACTCAGTCTTCTCGTGACCACGACCAATGCAACTTAGTTAACGGTTGGTTGGTTGGTTGGTTAACGTTTTAGGATAGTACTTACTAGAAGTAAGTGATTAAATAAAAATAAATTAATCGCATTAAACCTCGCGTAGCGAATATTTTATTACTAGATTTTTTAACCGTAATGTGTTTATAAAAAGTAATATATCTTGTTTAGTTTATTAAGTATTTATTTTAGTTTATTTCAGTTGTTTTTTTTTTAAATCTATTTGCATAAACAAGCAACAACTAGTTATTTAGTAGGTTATTTTTCTATAATTTTATATTACAGCAGGTCCTACCTTAAGCACAGTGCCCCCTGAGTTTGGCAGCTTATATTATAACAAAAGGAATTGTAAGATTCAAAATTTAAACCAAGTATCCTTTGATAAAACTGTCATAATAGATTATTTTAAAAATAAGTTAGTTTCGCCTAAACTCGACGTAACCTTATAAGTACCGATTTAAGTACTTTATGTTAAATAAATTATTCATTTATTTATCATTATTACGAAATTTGCAATCAAATTAGATCCATATCTTTGAAATCCTACGGAGTTTAAAATTTTATAAGCTAATTACTTTCTAACAATCTCACTACCTTTACTCCATTCAGTTACCAAGAAGTTTGGTTTTCTATATCAAACGTTTTTGTATTTCCTAAAATAAATAGTCAAGTCGTTGAACCTCATGAAACAATCCAATTTATTCTTTAAGTAATCGCGCCCGCAAGAGCCGGCCCACAATAACGTAAACCCTTTGAATACCTGCCACTGTAACTGGACCTGCCCCGTATCGCGGATTCCTTTAATTCTCAGTATGGAAGTGGAGAGCTTCTAGTAGTCACGAAGTGCTTCTTATTTTGGATGCTGATAGTTCAGTGGCTGTTATCGAATTGATTGAACAAGGCAAGGTTGCCAGAGTCGGCGCTTTGAATAAAACAATGGCGCGTTGTGCAGTCGATTTTTGTGGGCTTCGTTTTTGTTTATAATTATTCGGCGAGTCCTATCCCGTTAGACATACAGGTTTTTACAATTTTCCAACTTTTTATTTATGGTGGCCTGATGGTTTATTAAATGTAGTTCTAATTGTTACTTCAACTTTAATAATCATCTGTGACGCATGTTGTATACGCAATAATACAATACTATACAAATACATTATTTATATTTATTCATAATCTAAAAAGTCTCTGAAGGATAAGTAGATTTGTAGGACAGGAAATGGAAGAGGACGGGAAAATGTACTCCACGCGCTAACGCGTAGAGACCGTTTTTGAAAACATCATAAAACCATTCTAAACATCTGAACTTACCGTTATAATACATCCCTTTGAATATAATAAAAATATAGATACATATTTGATAAATACCACATGTTACAATTGTAAACGAACATAATAAATTATCTATGTTGGCAAATAAACTTTTGTAATAAATTATGCTTGTTGTATTTCGATTGCGTGTGGAGTTATAAAAAGCTGTAAAGTTGAGCCGTTAAAAAGTGGTTCAAAGCACTTTTAACCACTCTATTTAATCCACAGATTAGTAATAAGATAAGACGAGACAGCCTTGAGGACTGCTACATGTCCATAAAGACGAGAAAAACTTCAGAGAACAGAATCATTCAATCATTTTACTAAAAGTATGGCCGTAGTTGTACCGGCCTAGAATAGTACTCCCCCATCTCTTCCCGTGGGTGCAGTAAGAGTCGGCTAAGGGATCACGTACCAGAAAGTGGGCAGTAGCGCCTTCTGAGGATTGGAAATCATACTGCGCTCCCCAACCCGCCTGCCAAGCGTGGCGAGTATTGGCAAATCCCCCCTATATGGGGTAGGCAAATGTCCAGCAGTGGACGCACATGGCTGAGATACTTAAAATTACTTGTTAATGCATGTAAAAACGAAGCGTATCTAATTCTATTGAGGATCGCTTGAAACTTTTGGGTTAGAAAAGTTTTAATTAAACCTTACTACATTCCGTAACGATTCTATGTTGCCAATATCTAGGATTGTAGCTACGCTACGTGCTAATATAAATAGGAGATATAGAAGGCTGAAAACAGAAATATATATTCAAATATATGAAGGAAAAAATTCTGCTGCTAGTGGGACTTGAACTCATGATTACAGAATACCGTCCTGTCGCTTTGTCCAATTAATCAAAACATCCTTCAAATATTTGAACGTAAGTTCCGCCAAGCATGTTGTTAATGCAATAAACCATAAAACTCTAGAAATATATATGTTCTTTACACCAATAAATGGTATACATAATTTTTAACATTTAATCAAAACATTTTGACTGGCCGGTTGGCGCAGTTGGTAGCACTCTGCCTTCTGAGCCGCTGGTCCCGGGTTCGATTCCCGGACAGATCAAACATTTGTGCGTATGAACATGTCTGTTTGACCTGTGTCTGGGTGTGTATATGTATATAAGTATATCTATAAGTATGTATTTAAGTATATATATATCGGTCATCAGGTTACCATAGTACAGGCTCTGCCTAGTTTGGGACCTGAAGACCTTGTGTGAATGTTGTCCCATATAAAATAAAAATGAAAAAATATATATTCAAACGGTATCGATTCGAATATTTTCGAAGGGATGAAAAAGTAAATACAAAATAATATACCTAATAATCCAAAGCGTCTATTCTATAGCCTTTTATCCCTTGCTCGGCTCTTACGATATTCCTAAAGGAGGAAATGAGCTGTACGATAAAAAACATTAAGGTGCATGGGAATGGTTATCTGTCATTATCATAATGTTTACCGACAAACGCATACATTCCCTAAAAGATATTAAATACACAATATTTAGTGATAATTCCGCGAGTTTAGATTACACAATTTCAAAGTTTTTACGTATTCTAAAGACAGTTGTCCATAGGACATAAGCCGGAGATTCCAGACTCGGCCCTAGCTTAATCACAGCACATTTCCCGAAGCACGGGACCGCTTAGTTAAAAATGTAATTTGTGAGTACGGATGTATGTTTATTACTCTTTCACGCTTAGACGGCTGGATCGATTTGGAGGAAATTTGGTATGGAGATAGCTTATACCCTAGATTAACAACTAGGCTACTTTCATCATCAATCATCACCACGCGGGTAAAACCGCCGAGCGCAGCTAGTTGGTCATAATTATGAAAGAGAAATATACCAACATGTATTGTTTTGCTATAAAAGAAAAAAAAGGGATTAGGCAGCGTTTTCGATGAGAGCTTCCAGGCGGGCGGCGTTTCATTTGATTGGAGATTATTGAAAACAGCATCAGATATGGTTTTAAAATGAATACTAATTCCATCAAAATCAGACGAGCACTTTTTGAGTTACAAGTCAAAAACTGAAAATTGCGTGCTTATACCTGAAAACGATATTATAGTAGCGGGTGAAGACATTGGTAAACATACCCACATACAATGAGTATGTGTGATGTGTATGTGAGGTGTATGTGTGTATGTATGATGTAGGTACATCACAATGACAATTGATCCCATGTGTAACAAAGGTCACTAAAAAGAGTGAAAACAAAAATTTTTACCAAAAAATGGAACCGACTGCAACACTCAAAAGTAATAACTTGTTGAAGTCGGTACCACGAGCACAATATTTTGATATCAGTTACTTTTGAACTATAATGGTACCGACTTCAATAAGTTATTCCATACTTTTGTGTTGAAGTCGGTTCCATTTTTTGGTAAAAATTTTTTTTTTGGTTCGGTTAAAATAAATATATTAAACATATTTATATATGGCCCGTGGAATAAATGAGGTAGCGGGAAATCCGTAGTCGACGCGGGTAAAACCGCGAGCGCAGCTAGTTAATAATATAAATGTACATACATGTGGATCGTTGTATTATGCTTGAACGAATTCTCATTGCACTAATACTGTGTGTCGTGTTCAGCTCAAACAAATCAGAACACGTTCTGTGAATGCTTACGATTGTGTTCGCCTTACTTACGGGGTTCCGTATACTATAAATAAATGACGGTGGTGTATGTTTACAAATGGTTTCTATAAACTCACAGTTACTATTTCTTGCAGTCTCTATAAACGCTATTTTAGTTTTGACCACTGGCAGCTGCGTACCTTTTGAGTATTAATAGTGTGTATTTGAAGTAAGGTTTTTCCTATTTCATGTTACATTGCCTGTATTTTACATAACTCATGTTTTTTTCAAATTGTTTAATGATAATGGTTAATATCGTTTCGCACATAAAACATAATTAGGCGTCATAATTAGGCGTCAAGTATTAGATTGCAAAATATAATCTTAGTAGTAGTTTTAGTCAAAAATATCTAAAACTTGGAAATAACACGTAGCTATAAGTCAAGACTTAAGGTGGATTTGCGAGCCGTGGTTTTGCAACTGGTTACTTTTAACCCGGAAAAAGTATAGTTCCCGTGGGATAATTGATGTAGCGGTAAAACTTAATCCACGTGGGTAAAACCGCGGGGCACTACTAGTTATATATAAACAGTGGCCCTAATTCTGTTAATCTAACGAACTAGCTAACATGTACTAAAATTCTTCAAAATCAAACAGCTCGTGGTTAATAGCGTAAATTACAAAATTCATCGTATAAAGTGTTATCTATAATTTTAAATGTGTTATATTCAATTGCTGGACAATTGCAGGTAGTTTTAGTCGGCACGAAATAAGTAGCGACTTACTTTACTTAATACTACCTGCAATTTCGAAAAAAGATCCAATTAAAGTGATGTTTTTGATAGTGTCAAACAAATTTACACCACTTTATCGTATAAGAACTTACCTTATTTTTAATTTTAAGAATTTACTTTAAATTAGTTGTACATGAGAATCACTACTACTTACTATGTCGGTTTTTTTCAATGACTAAGTTTGGCTCCTAGATAAGTGCTAATAGTCTGCAAAGAAGAATCGAAGTATCAATTATAATAAACTGTTGTATATTATATTTTTATAAACACTTATCTACGTATAGACGAATCAATTCAATAAATAATTCTTAATTTTTCATCAGTTCTTACACCGCAACCTGACTGAAATGCGTAAAAATATTTATAAATTTGACTGTGACATAAAACCATAGATAGTTTTTGGAACCAATGTTCGTACGGCAACATTTCGGCAATGTTGAACACGAAAGGGATTTACCAGCATGTTACCAGTTATTACGTGTGGAAATGAAACGTGGTATTTTAACTATGGAATTCTCAGCAAATGCGTCTCTCATAAAATCACATTAATGCTCGGGGCTTCATTACGTAATCTAGAATAAAATTGGTAAATAGCGGTACAATAAATATATCATGTAAAAAGGTTTATAAAGGTTCATTTGTTAATATTGTGAACGTATTTTGCTGACCGTACACCATTTAATAAAAAAGCTCACAAAACCCATCATAGATTTTTAAATCCAGGGTTTCAAATATTTCATTGTCTTTATCTTCTGCAATTTAGGCGTTCGTTGGCCATTTAGGCAAATGTAAATTTCAGCGCGGCAATTAAAATTTCATAAGGCTTTAGAGCTGAAGAACGGTCAGTGCACACCGCATTGTTATCAAAAGAGGATTTTCATGCAAAACAAAGTGGGCTTACGGTTCGCAATGGTTTAGTTCCGACCGCGGCTTGGCCCGCAGATAAGCCGCGTACATTCACCATTCAATATTTACAACTACCCACGCTGGGGATTTTCTGTTACGGCATACGAGAATAGACACCAAGACAATGTTAACTTGTTCTGTATTTATATAACTAGGTTGAACTCAACCTAGTTATCCCAATCCCCAGCGTGGGTAGTTGTAAATATACTAAAATATGTTGCTGTATCGTCATCCAGAGGGCAAGATTTTTAACTCTGACCCGGACACGAACCTACATGTACAAAGTGCAAGTAAAACAGCGCTCCACTTAGACTTTATGACTGCATGATTAGATGGCCAATGCTCCTAATTCTATAAACTACACAAACGAACTAAAATACTTTAAAATTGAACGGCTCTTACAATGATGTTTTACTAAACATATAATAATAATATCATTGGGCTCCCACATATACGCTAAAATTCAAATTGGTATAACTGCCACGCTATCAATTTTATTTTTATTAGGCGAATTTTATTCAATTGCTGGCCCATTCCGTTTAGTTTTACGTAAAATAAGTAACAACTTATTTTAAATAAAACTACATTAAACTCAATATATTTTTTTTATGGATCTTTTAGTACTGTTATTGATAAGTGTAAGACTAATTTAAACTTTGTCGTAACTGTATAAGAATCTTAGTTTTCACAATTTTAGTTTCGTTTCGTTGAACAAGAGAGTCAGTACCAATGTCTTTTCTTTATTGTAAGTATAAGTAATCGCTCTGACTGTACTTTAAAACTGGTTCACAAAACCATTTGACATAAGCATAGTATTCATTTTTTTAAATATTTTTCAAATATTCCTTCATTTCATTTAAACAGCTATCTGCATGCCTTAACACGACTCCAAAAGTAATAATTTATTGACCCCAGATATGTTTCTACTAAAATATTTTGCTGACTCCTTACATTAAATTTTGAGCAACCGATCTGTCGAGGTAAGCCCGTAATATTCTTAAGGGTATTTTAGTATTAGTAGTTTCTTACTTATCGCAACTAAAGGAATTATATTCTATTTTATTTAATTGGGTACTTAAACGTTTTTGTTACAAATAATTTATGTTACTTAGTGTTTTATTCTAATAAAGACATTTGCCCAATGGAAAAAAAATTGGTTGCCTGTAAAGTCGGTATACGGGCGAAAGTTTTACGTGACAACGACTTTGAGTGCCTTTCACTTTTTATGTCTGTCTCTCTCGCT
The DNA here is from genome assembly GCA_934044485.1 of Apeira syringaria. NCBI lineage: Eukaryota > Metazoa > Arthropoda > Insecta > Lepidoptera > Geometridae > Apeira > Apeira syringaria. Next base: position 16,466,055 of record OW203662.1, on the reverse strand, counting down.
CTTAGGCGGGCTAACCATGCCCGAGTGGAAGGGACGCGTGCCTCTCACTCGCTCTCATTGTGAGCGCATAACGTGAGCGGAGCGTAACGCAGTTTCTTGAAGTGTCACCCGGCAAACCAATTTATAAGACGTTGTCACGTCAAAATACGCTATTATTTGTCATTATATATGATATCTATCTTAATTAAGTCATTATTTTCTTGTCAGAACAATAGGGCAGTGTTAGCTGTTTTAACTCGTGCTTAGTCGAGTTTTCTGTTTAATCGCCATTGAACATCTCTCAGGGTTCTAAGCTAATTATGTAAACCATAGACTGCCGCAATTTTTATTCTTATTGAGATTAATGGCAGAACTTACGCATTATGAAAATAGAGGCGAACTACATAATTATTCATAAAGCTCTCAAACATACTATTTAGCGATGACTTATAGCCATGCATCTGATCTTCCAGACGTATGAAAGTGATGAAGTCGGAGGCTGATTACCTCTTACTTGCCGGGTACAATCATAGGTATCATCATCATTGTAGGGTTCCTTCAGCAGTTAAACAACTGGATATAATCAAAACGTTTATTTATCGAAGTGACATTTTGTGACAGCCGTCATAGACTACTTTTTAGTATGCACAGTATATTATGCAAACTCTACAATCATCATCTCAGCCGTAGGATGTCCACTGCTGGACATAGGCTATAGATATCCACAAGGACCGGTTGGAATCGACCCGCACCCGTGCCTGTGATCTTAGTGAGGTCGTCTGTTCACCTGGTCAGTGGCCGTCCTATGCTGCGCTTGCCAGTCCGTGGTCTCCATTCGAGAACCTTTTGTTTGCTTTTTTTATGAGTTTATACTATCTATTATAGGTAACGTTCTTTTCATCTGTTTAAGATCTTACTCAGAGGAAGTAAACAACTATAAGTTAAGTCATGACGATACGTATATACTATGTTCTCAACATAACAAAGCGAACAAAACCATTATTAGATCATTGTAGTATTTGGAAAAGCCACAAGGAAAGTAAACCCATATTAGGATTATGTATAAGTTTGGCACAATAGGTTGAAACTTCTCTTTGTACGCCTTTATTTATAAGTATATACCGTCCTAAGTTTACTTACTAGAATTACACGTAAGTAGGTATATTTCAGCCTGTTATTATTATTATTATATTAAGATTAACGATTCCATTTAACGTAACATGCGCCAGCAAGTTACATGTTTTTAAATCCCACTAATAATATAAAGGCGAAAGTTTGTATGTATGCATGTTTGTTGCTCTTTCATGCTCAAACGGCTGCACTGAATTTGCGGAGTTTAGATTCTAAATTATCACATAAGCTACTTTTGATTCCGAAAACAATTCCTGTTCCTGTGGGATAGCCATATAATTAAAAAACTTCTGATACTCCTTCACGCTTAAACGGCTGTACCGATTTCAAATAAATTTGGTATGGAGATATGTTAAGGCCTAGAATAACACATAGGCTACTCTTATTCCGGAAAAAATATAGTTCCCGCGGGATAATTAAGATATTGGGAAAATAATAATCCGCGCGGGTGAAACCGCGTGGCGCTACTAGTAATTTTTAACATTGTACTAATTTTTATGTCGAGTCACAGCTCGTTTAATAGTGTATTTTTTTTTCAAAATAATGTATCTTTTTTTAAAAATGTACTTATTTTATGTGACTCTTAAGTCAAAGCTGCGAAACTATGTCGTCACTTGAGTCACATAGACAGTACAAATACATTTCAGAGTCATACAATATTACGATTATTGGCCATACAAGATAACTCAGTCTTAAATTGTATTTTGAGGGCTGAATCATCCACGTCCGTAGGAGAGCACCCCAAACATCTGAAACCCTACACGTGGCCCTCGGGTGGTGCTAATCGGATGATATACAGGTGGTAGGCTTGGACCGCGGTTTGTGACCACCCACCGGACAAAGACACTGCACCAAATGGCCACCATGTTCAGCCGTGATGTCCGGTGACACCAGCAGGAACAAACAGGTCGGAACAGTTGCTTTACTAGCTAAGACAGTCTTTGACACTCATTGAGGACACCGCATCGGGTGGCTAATCGCGGAGGGTAGCGGGATCCGAGGCACGGTGCACCGCTGGCCGACCGCAGATAGCTGGGGGCCCAACTAGTGACTTAGCCAATCACGAAAGGCTGCCCCGCCAACTGTCGAAAAATCCCGGGATGCGCCATCATGCCGGTCGGCGACCGGATGAGAGGGCCTGATGGACATCCCCGGGGGGGCTCGGGCGTCCCCGCAGTCTCCAGATTAGTTCCCCGTTGATGCGTGTGGTCTCGTAGTATCTTTTGTCTGCTCAGTAAAGCCACGTTCCACTGCTGTTTGTTCCACCAATTCACTCACCCCTAACATGAAGAGAAACACAAATAGAAAAAAGTTTAAACAGCGGCTGCACTCCCTCTCCTTAAAAGTGCACCTCTCTAACATTCGAGGTCTGCACTCCAATCTCGTGCCAGTCCACTACCACCTTGAGACTGAGAAACCGCACCTATTGTTTCTCACGGAGACGCAGATACGATGTCCTTCCGACGTAGCCTACCTTTCCTACCCAGGCTACAGCCTGGAGCACAAATTTAAGCTTCGCGCAGGAGTTTGCTTATACGTTCGGGATGACATTTGTGTTCGGCGCCTCCGCAATCTTGAGGACTCCAAACACAGCATACTTTGGGTTCTGGTGGACACAGGCTTAGAGAAAATTCTCTATGCTTGTGTATATCGGTCGCACAGTGGGGTACAGGAGACGACGGCGCTTTCCGATTACATCAGTGAGACAGCGGATTTGGCCCAACTGAAATATCCATCGGCCCAACTTGTGATTCTAGGGGACTTTAATGCCCACCATGAGGAGTAGCTGTTCCCATACCAGAGCACCGACCATGCTGGGAGAGAGACGCGCAAACTTGCCCTGTCGTTAAATCTCACTCAGCTGGTACGAGAGGCAACACGGGTACCTGACGTTGATGGCCACATACCCAATTGCTTGGACCTTCTGCTGACAACAGATCCAGACCGTTACTCGGTATCGGTAGCTCCACCATTAGGTAGCTCCGATCACTGTCTGGTGAAATCTGTATCGTCATACTCACCGCCCCACCCTAGCCTTATAGGCACGCGACGGGTGTGGCGATACAAGTCAGCAGACTGGGATGAGATGCGGTCCTTTTTCGCATCTTACCCTTGGAAGCAAGTATGCTTTTCTTCTAGCGACCCTTCGACTTGCGCGGATGCCGTGACAGATGTGCTACGGCAGGCAATGGAATATTTTATTCCATTTGCCGATATGCCTCTGTCCAGCAAAGCTCACCCATGGTTTGGACCAGAATGCTTTCGTTCTCAGACACAAAAGCATCAGGCATACCTAGCATGGGTTGATGCTCGAAACCGTAAAGCCAAGGATATTCGTGCCAAGAAGAAAGCCTTTAACAAAGCTGCCAAGTCCTGCAAGAAAGCTCTACGGAAGGCTCGGTTCGACCACATTAGCCGAATAGGGAACAAACTTGCTTCGTACCCTACGGGTAGTAAAGCTTTTTGGTCCCTGGCTAAATCGGTTGAATCGAACTTCTGCCGCTCCTCATTTCCTCCACTGCTGAAACCTGATGGATCGTTAGCCCACACTGCGGAAGAGAAAGCAAATTTATTTGCATCTCTCTTTGCAGAGTCTTCACGTCTAGATGCTGGTAGCGCAGCACCACCAACTCCGCTGAATGGATGCGAGACGATTATGTCAAACATCCGCATTCGACAAGTGGATGTTCGCAAAGTGCTACGTAATCTGGACGTGAATAAAGCTAGTGGTCCGGACGGTATTTCGGCTCTGGTTCTAAGGACATGCGCGCCAGAATTAACTCCGGTGTTGACACGCCTTTTTCGGCTCTCTTTTGAGGCGGGTACAGTACCAAAAGCCTGGAAGCTTGCCAATGTACAGCCAGTACCCAAAAAGGGTAGTCGAGCTGACCCTACTAACTACAGACCGATTTCGGTCACCTCCATTCTCTCCAAGAGTATGGAACGTGTTCTGAATGCGAAGCTCCTTGCATACCTAGAAACACATGAACTCCTCAGTGATCGGCAATACGGCTTTCGTCGAAACCGGTCTACTGGAGACCTTCTAGTGTATGCCACTCACATCTGGAGCGAGGCCATAGAGAAGTATGGAGAAGCGCTCGCCGTTTCTCTTGATATATCTAAGGCCTTCGATAGGGTTTGGCATGACAGTCTCATTGGTAAGCTTCCGTCTTATGGCTTGCATGAAGGACTACGAGTCTGGATATCTGACTTCTTGAGGAATCGATCAATCCGAGTAGTCATTGATGGCTGCTCCTCTGATCAATTGGCTATTAATGCCGGGGTTCCTCAAGGGTCGGTTCTTTCTGCAACTCTCTTTTTGCTGCATATTAACGATCTGCTGAAACCCGGTACCTATGGGTATGCAGACGACAGCACTGTTGTAGAGAGTTACACATCCAGCGCGCGGGCTAGTCATGCACAGGTCCAGTCACTCAGAGAGGCCATGGTCGACCGTATGAACTTGTCTTTGAAGGCAGTTTCCGACTGGGGCGATGCCAATCTAGTCAAGTTCAACGCTACTAAGACCCAGGCGTGTCTATTCTCTGCCAAACGGAGTGAAATCGAACGGTGCCCCACTTTCCGAGATGAACCCGTTACCATTACCGACACTCTGGAGCTTCTTGGCGTCACACTGACACCCACGTTGAACTTCGGGAGCTACATTGAGTCCAAAGCTCAATCGGCTGCCAAAAAGTTGGGTATTCTTGCTAAGGTCAGACAGTACTTCACGCCGGGGCAGTTGCTTAATCTGTATCAAGCACAAGTCCGGTCGTGCATGGAGTACTGTTCCCATCTTTGGGATGGGTCAGCCAAATACCAGCTAGAAGCTCTAGAGTCAATCGAGAGGCGAGCCAAAAGAATCATCGGCAATAACTCTTTGGTGGAACACAGGCTTCAGAGCCTTGAACACCGGCGTAGAGTAGCAAGCCTATCGGTTTTCTATCGGGTGCATTTCGGAGAATGTGCACTGGAATTGCATAATCTGATTCCACCATCCCCTTTCTATCATCGGTCGACTCGACGTACGGCAATTCGCCATCGCTATATGGTAGATATACCACCTATACGCACGAAGCGTTTTGCTTCCACTTTCTTAATGCGTACTGCCAAGGAATGGAACTCGTTGCCCGAGTCTGTGTTTCCCGATATGTACAATCCTGGAGTCTTCAAGTCGCGAGTGAATAGGTACCTTCTAGGTTTGCGTGCTAAATCCTAGACAACGTCATCACTTAACATCAGGTGAGACAGTTGTCAAACGCAAACTTATAATAGTAAAAAAAAAAAAAAAAAAAATTTTAAGACTCAAGTTCTCCAATTATCTCCACTCTCTTCTCCAACTAACGGAGTAGTAACGCGGAAGACATTGCCCCTTTTACTTCACAGTATGCTGGACCGAAATCCAATTTCACATTATCATATTCCCAGTTCCATATTATTCGATAAGAAGCTTAAATATAAATTACAATAAAAACTATACCATTGGGCAAATTGTACCTAAACAAAGTCGTCACGTATTTTATTGTTTTCAAAGATATAAAACTTGCGCATAAAATTCCCTTTAAGTGTCATAAAAGTTCGAATAATATATGGGCATCAGTGCAATATGTAACATGTGAAGGGATCATTGATGTTGGAAGTTGGATCGTAAATCTGTGACGCGTCGTTACGATACCCGCAGTCCGGAGATATTACCCATCAAGACGCTATACTGTACACTAAACCATTTTGCTATGGTCATGCTCTCTTTGTAAGAAACTTAGATCATACAGAAATACATTATTTAAATAATTTTTGACCACTATGCGGCATTGCTTCGACTGAAGTAATTCTCGACACGGGATATCCTAGTGAGAACTGCTATGCAATTCCATGTTATCTAGGGTTTATTTTCCAATGTACACCTAATTGCTCAACAATCCTTAATTATTTAACCATAATACATATGGAATTATATTTATAATGCGTCTCATATTGTACTGTACTACTTGTACTTATGTTATATAATACGTGTGTACTAGCTGTAAATAAATACATCATCATCATCATCATCATCTCAGCCATAGGATGTCCACTGCTGGATATCGATCCACATGGACCGGTTGGAATCGGCCCGCCCAACCCTTGCCTGCGATCTTAGTCAGGTCGTCTGTCCACCTGGTCGGTGGCCGTCCTATGCTGTGCTTGCCAGTCCGTGGTCTCCACTCGAGAACCTATCGACCCTAACGGCCATCGGTTCTTCGAGCTATGTGCCCTGCCCACTGCCAGTTCAACTTGCTAATCCGCTGGGCTATGTCAGTGACTTTTGTTCTTCTACGGATCTCCTCATATCTGATTCGATCGCGTAGAGAAACTCCGAGCATAGCCCTCTTCATAGCTCGTTGTGCGACTCTGAGCCTGCTCAGAAGGCCCATAGTCAGGGACCACGTTTCAATAAATAAATACTATCTTTGTATTAAACTAAGATGATGCGGGAATGATTTCTTTTGAAAATACTTTTTGAAGATTTGTTTAGAGGTCTATAAAAGTATCATTATCATCATTTTAGCTGAAGGACGTCTACAGCATTACTGTTACTGGAGCTACTCTGGAGTGCTTACTCTATTGATCATAGCTTCATAAACAGCAGGCTATCTACGCCAGATGTGGGGTGGTCTGGCGGCCATTGGACTGTGTGGTCGCCGTGGTGAAGCGACCGAGTTTTGTGACAGGTGTGGTTGCGAGGAGATGGTGTTCCTCTTCCTGCTGGGGTCCAGACGGCCGTGTCGGTAAAGCAGTGATTGTATACGTGACCCCGCGTTCACCGTAATAGTGGCAGGAAGGGCACTGTGCGGTATTAGTCGGTTTGCTTGACCATTTTGTCATTCGAAAATTGATTTTGTGAACGACCATTTTCTCATTCTACCATTTTATCTTTCGACCAATTATATTTTCTCATTTGACCATTTTATAATTCGCTTGCGAGACAAATGCACGAATCTAAACATAATAAGTTCTCATTTTAAAATAAATATAACATACTTTTGTAAGTGGCTGTACTTAAAGAGAATGTGTGGGTGTTCTCAACGTACATGCCAAGGTTAAGAAACAAAAACACAACCATCCAAGGATTCACTAATTAGGAGCCACGGGCGTTTGCTACAAAATACTTTTCTGAGGTGTATTAATTAATGATTTCTACCAATCTACCATATATACCTATTTAAGCAATGATATTATATGTTTATAAGAGGGAGATGTCGAACAAGCCCACGGAAACTGAGGCGGCAAAATGAAGTCAATTGTAGTAATTTTGATTACGACGCGTATTTCAAGCGCAAGTCTAAACATATAGCTAACCTTTTCTATATTATTTGTACTCTATTATCTGTCGCAGTAAGCATGTTTATGTCGTAAAGGAACAAAATCTGAGCACCGCGCATTATGAATATACGTCATCTTTAGTAAAACATCACTGAATTTAAGCCATTTATTATGTTTGTGTTATTAATATAAAAATGCAAAAGATACATAATTATTCGGAAATATCTATTTAGCTCAGAACATAGTACAATTATTGGACTACCTAACAATTCCTTCGGATATGTTGCCGTGTTAGTTTCGCGTCAGAACTCGCATTAAAAACAGACTCGGATTTTCAAAGAATCCATCTTTCATGTCTAATTTAAATAAAAAACAATTGAAAGTCAAAAATCGAATGTTGCACATTTTTTAAAAGAAAAACCTCATACGATTTATGTGCAAAAAATGTCATTCGAAAATTTTAAACACGAAGGTTTGATGTCAATTCAAAGTATACACTATAATATACTAGTAATGATATAAATACCATACTGGATTACCTAATGTATATGTAAATATATACCTAATGTAAATAAACACATTTTGAAATAAAACAATAACATAAAATTAGCTTCTCCTCCTATAATTCATGTTACCAGAAACTTAGTTGAAAGCTCAGGAATCAATAATGACAGTTTCAATTATAATATATATATATATATATATATATATTATATATATCTATAATATATATATATATATATATATATTATATAATCATTTTTTAGTATGAAAAACCGTTGCATCTTAATCATGCTTATTTGATTTCGACTACGTTGACACTACTGTACTGACACAAAAAAAAGAGAATCATCTTCTCTTTTGTTGTATGTATTGCTTCCGGGCTGTTTGGCCGTGGTCTATGTGAAACTTGTGTTCCAGACGTTTCGTCGATCACTGCGGTCGACATCTTCAGTGGTTCAGGTCCGAGCGGCGACAAGAGCGTAGAACTCTCCTTCGCGGCGTCTTCTCTGATACTGACTGATATCTTCGCCGAAGAAAGCCTTAGAGTTTACATCTTTTCTTTTTTTAAATCGTTAAAAAAATGTTTAAGTTCGTAATTATTGCTTTTCATTGTTACTCGTATCTTTTAAGATCCCTATATATCCGTGGAAAATGATTATTTACGAATTATCTACAGAACTTGGTGACCATTTAGATCTTCACTTATTTTTCGGCCAAGACAACAAATGCACGTATATAATATTGTACTCTGATTTTGCCAAATGTTTTGATGAGATGTTATTTTACTAGGGCAGCAGTGCCTTAAAAGCCAACCAATCAAACGTAAAGTATTCATAAAATATATAAAATCACTTGTTTATCTATAAATATCGATGTTTTATGTACATACGTACATACATAAGAAAATACTAAGAAGAGCAATTGAAAATGGGAAGTAATCAAGTATTCAAACCATGAATCTCGTTTTGTATCATTCCACCATTATTCTGACGGAGTAACTTCTCTAAGAGGCAAGATTTCCCGAGGGCTTTCCACAGTTTCACACTATTTCAGTTTTGTCTATGGCAACAAATTACACGAAAACTTTTCCAGTTGAAATCTGATTCAATTTGGCAACATAACTTAAAAATAAATTGATATTGAACTTTTCAATTATTAACTGCCTTACTTTACGTCCATTTTGTATTATTACTTAGCAGCGCTAAACTTTCTACTATAGCTTAGATGGCAAATGGATGGACGGTATTCTGTAGTCGTGGGTTCAAGACCCAAAGGTAGCCGAATCTTTTCTTAAATATTGTGAACGTACGTTCCGCCTAGAATGGCATAAAATACTTATCTAGTTTAGTTTTCCTTATTAGAGGCACATGAGACTTATCAACTTAGAGCGACGGGCGCAGTGCAGTACTTTACGAATTCTGTCTGTCCAAAGGCAAAGGTTAACACTTAACATCTTGTGGGCCATTTGCTTGTTCAGTCACTTTATCTAATAAAAAAAACATTTTCTGGACAATGAAAATATTTACTAAACCGAATTTTTATGATGATTTTTATATATAAATATATCATTATGAAAATCTAACCACTTCAAACATTAAATACCAACGATCTAAATGACAATTTTAAATTCATATCAGTATTTAATACAAAAATAACAACCTTATTGAACAAGCCTGATTAACAAGCCGGCGTTTGTTGGTCGTTTGAAAAATATAAGGATAAATAAATAAATATAAATATAAAGTAAAATATATATAAAAACATCCCAATCGAATTAGGTTTCGATATCGCAATAATTTTGAACAGCAATTTTTCTTCGGATTTCTTTGAACAGGGTAACTGGTAGTCTAAAATTTGGTTCCTGCAGTACCGGACCCATACCGTCATCTGCCATCTTCATGGACCTTAATAGATCATTTTTTGGTTATGAAATAACTCGCTTATTTTCATTTTTATATGAAAAATAATCACAAAAAAAGTTGTTTGAAATTATTTTTTCTACAATTTTTGTTCTCATTTATCTTGCCTAGGTCGACATTAACGATGATCATTCGTTCCCCGCTCTCGAGTGGGTCGCACGTGTTCGCTCCAAGCTGTGGAATTTCATCACACTTGACCGCATACGCCGACGCTCTCTCGCCCTCTCGTTCTCGCGCCATATCGCCGACTCTTCTCTTCGTAAGGACTTGCAGTGTTGTGACATTCAGTGATAGTGACAGTGCAGTGACTCTGAACATTAGACTCTCCGCGCTTATTGACAGTTGTGTGATCAACTAGGTGCTTTTCACCTACCCCGACTTTATACCATAGACTTTAGATTCCTTCGCGCTTTTTGACTGTTGTGTTCTCTATATAGGTGCTTCTCACCTACCCCGACTTTTACTATAGACTTTGGACATTAGATTTTTTCGCGTATATTGACTCTTAGTGGTTGAGACTGTGTAGTGAAAAGTGTTTTTGGTGCATCGCACCCGCCCGGACTATAGACTATTACGGACATTGCGGACGCTCTGTGATCTGTGTTGGTTTACGTAGTGGTCTGTTGTGTCGTGATAGTTTTTACAGCCCCCCCCGGATATTGGTATCGTTCCCTTTTACTTACCGACCCTCTCGCGTACATTTTTTATCATTATTTATATTTTAAACTGTGTACGTCTGTGTGTGTGTGTCTATAACTTGTAACGTCCCTATTTACCGTCCCCGCCGCCTCACGGCGGGGAATGTTAGCTCGCCCGTGCCCAACGTCCTAAGCCGCCTCACTTAGGATGGCTAGCTCAGAGGCCCGCTCGCCCACGGCCACCGACATAGCTCAGTGGCTATCTAAATACCACCCCCAGTTGGTAGATCAATTTAATGCGTACCACGCCGCCGACCATGCCGCTAATTCGCGGGCTCCCAAGCCGTACCTTAACCTAACTCGCGAAAGCTCCGCTTCCCCTGCAACCGCGACTCCGACCGCGACCGCGCCCGGACCCTCGACCTCTCGCGCCGACATCTCGGAATCGTCGGATTCCGAGATGGAAGTCGAACAGCGTTCCGACCCACCCTCCGACGATAATAGTGAAGACGACGGTTTTCAAACCGTCGTCTCGGGTAAAAGGAAGCGCGCTGCCAGGCGCGAATCCTCCATCCCCTCTCCTCCGCCGAAGACGCAATGCGCGGCCTCCGGCAGCAAGACTCCCGGGCCCTCTGCCCCGTCCCCCCCACCGTCCGTCGCCTCCCAATCCCAAAACGGCGCCCCTTCTCAAGGAGCACCCGTCACGGGACGCGTTAAGGCCCCACCCCCTCTGTTCATTCAGGACAAGGGGATGTGGGACAAAGTCTCGCGAATGATGATCCCGCGCAGCATCAGTTTTACGTCCGCGCGAACCACCCAGACCGGTATAAAGGTACAGGTACCAACACCTAATGACCACCGCGCCCTTACCCGCCTGCTCCGCCTCGAAAGCATAAGCTTCCACACTTTTGCTCTCGAGGAGGAGAAACGACTCCGCGTAGTCATCCGCGGACTCCCCAAGGAGATTAGCTCCGACTCGATATTAGTCGACCTCAAAAAACAGCAATACCCGATACTCGAATGCCACCGAATGTACAGTGGCAAAACTCGCGCCCCCTACGACATGGTGCTCGCCATCCTCGACCGCACGCCGGAGGGGAAGGCGATTTTCAATGTTAAGGAGATCGTAGGACTCTCGGGCCTCGTAGTCGAGGCCCCGTATAGAAACGGCCCTCCTGGCCAGTGCCACCGCTGCCAGTTGTACGGCCACGCAGCCCGATTCTGCTATGCTCGCCCTAGGTGCGTCAAGTGCCTAGGCGATCACGGCACAGCCGACTGCGCCCGCACGAAAGATAGCCGCGAACCCCCGAGTTGCGTACTCTGTGGCAACCAGGGGCACACCGCGAATTATCGCGGTTGCCCCAAGGCGCCGCGGTACGCAAACCGTGGGACCTCTAGGCCCGCCCCACAAACGCGTCCATTAAATACCCGCGCGCAGCAAATAGGCATTAGGACAACCGCGGTACCACAGGTGTCACCGCTACACACACCCGCCCCCGCGCCGTCATACAACGCTTGGTCCAAGCCCCTGAGCTTGGGCCAATCGCGACCGCCGCCCGCCGAAATCCGACCAACCGTAGCACAGACGTGCCCCTCAGTTCCCCCCGCCGCGCCCCGCGCACCGGCCCCATACCGCGCGCCCGGCCCGTACCGCGCGCCCGCCCCACTGACCGCTCTTAAGCCTGCGAAACCGGTTTCGCTCGCGCAAACCAACCTCGCCGCTGACCTCGCCCTTGTCATGGACTACGCGATGGCCATAGACATGGACGAGGTCAGTGTGCTCGCACACAAACTTCGCTCCGCGACAAACCCCAACGCCCGATTACAAGCGACGCTCGAGCACGCGTCTATACTCAGCACCATTAGGAGCTACTCCATTTCCAACTCCATAAGACACCAAGATGGCTAGTACAACCGCTAGAGTTAAACCGCGCGCCATTACGATAGCTACGTTCAATGCGGACGGTTTTTTCAATCAACGCGACATTGTCCACGAATTTTGTAAGGCCCATCAGGTCGACATCCTCTGCGTGCAAGAGACCTTTCTCAAGCCCGGCAGAGCAACGCCCAAGTTCGCAAACTACGTCGCGATACGTAACGATAGATTACACACCGTAAAAGGTGGCACGTTGATATATTACAAAAGGTCCCTACACTGCATCCCCATAGTCACGCCCACGTTAATCGCGTTAGAAGCCTCGGTGTGCCTACTAGGTATGACAGGTCATCAACCCGTCACTATCGCCTCATGCTATGTCCCGTCATCTAAAGAACTGATCCAAAGTGACTTAGAGACCCTCCTCTCAATGAGTGACTCCGTCCTTCTGATAGGAGACTTCAATAGCAAACATGTTATGTGGAATTGCACTGCCACTAACAAGAACGGTAAAATACTCGATGACCTAGTTAACTTGTTAAACTTTGATATCATAGCCCCCACGGAGCCCACTAGATATCCCTACATAGACGGACAACGCCCCGACATCCTCGAATTAGCACTCTTAAAGAACGTCACGCTCCGGCTGCGTTCCATAAGAGTGATACACGAACTTATCTCAGACCACCGCCCAGTTCTCCTAGAACTGGGCCCCGAACCGACAGACAACACACCGACATACAAGACGATAGTGAACTGGAAGCAATTAGGGGAATCCCTAAAAGCGATCAGTTCACCGGACCTTGACAAAATACCCGACGACATACAGACAGTAGATGACATCTCCCTTTCAATAGACGCCCTCAGCGACCACCTCCGCACCGTTTTAGGAGAGTCCTCGAAGAGGGTCATCGCGGCGGCCAACCACCGCTTTGAGCTCCCCGAGGACGCTAGGAGATTACTGACCCAAAAGAACGCAGCCACTAGGGCATACGATTCAATTCCCACCCCTGAGAACAAAGCAAACATGCGCTACTTACAGCGTGCTGTAACTAAACGCATGTCTGAACTGCGCTCTCAAAGGTGGGAAGAAACACTCTCAACCATCGAGCCATCCCACCAGGCGTACTGGCGGCTGGCACGAGCCCTAAAAACAGACCGACCACCAGCATTTCCCCCCCTAATCAGACCTATCCCGCAATCCATCGCGTTCTTTGACGAGGATAAAGCCGAATGTTTAGCCGACAGCCTGGAATCTCAATGCGCTCCCAACGAGGACCACGTAGACCGAGATCGCGTTCAGTTAATCGACTCCGAAGTCGAACTCGCGAACACAGTCCCCATATCAGATCTCCCTCCCATCCCACCAACTAAATCTGCCGAAGTAGAGTCCCTCATCAAGGGACTCAAAAATCGTAAGGCTCCAGGAGCAGACGGAATTAGTAACAAACTGCTCAAACACTTCTCCGTTCCCCTAGTGCACCTGCTAGTTAGCATTTTCAATGCCGCCATGGCTAACGGCATGTTCCCAGCCGTCTGGAAACATGCTATAGTCATCGGCATACTCAAACCGGGCAAAAAATCCTGCGATCCTACTAGCTACCGCCCAATCAGCCTCCTCAGCGCCCTGGGGAAGCTGTATGAGCGCATCATAGTCAACCGCCTCTGGTCCCTCATTAGATCAAAAAACCTACTGCCAAATGAGCAATTTGGCTTTAGGCCTCGACATAGTTGCACGCACCAATTACACCGCGTCACCGAGCACATTTTAGAAGGTTTCAATCGGAAACCCAAACCGCAATCCACGATAGCCGTCTTCCTCGACGTGGCTAAAGCCTTCGACAAAGTCTGGCACAATGGCTTAACATATAAGCTATACGTGCTAGGCGTGCCAGATCGTCTTGTACGAATAATACAAGACTTTCTCACCGATCGAACCTTTAGCTACCGCGTCGAGGGAACTCTCTCCACCCCTCACCCTATCACAGCAGGGGTCCCTCAGGGGTCCACGCTCTCACCCATACTATTCGCGTTATATACTAGTGACATCCCACACTCTGAACCCTCAGTTCAAATCGCCCAGTTTGCAGATGATACGGCTATCTACTGCACTGGGTGGCACCCAAATAGGCAAATACCCGCCATGCAGCGAGCCATCACCGAAATCGGTGAATGGTTCCGCGCATGGCGGATCTCCGTCAACCCGGACAAAAGTACAGCAGTGTACTTCTCGCACAAACTAGTAACGTTTAGACCGCTATCGCTCTTCAATAAACCCATTCCCTGGGCAAGGTCGGCTAAATACTTAGGCGTCATACTCGATCGTAGACTCACCTTCAGTAAACACATCCAAACCGTCCGCAACAGAGCAGGCTTCGTTATGAGCCGCCTCTGTCCCCTCATAGGCAAACGTAGCAAAATGTCCCTTCGAAACAAAATGACTCTGTACAAAGTCTGTATACGCCCAATCATGACGTACGCCGCAGTCGTATTCGGTCACGCGAGTAAATCCCTCCTCTTTAAACTTCAAACGCTCCAAAACAGATTCTTACGCAAGGCAACCGGCGCTCCGTGGTACGTACGGAACGCCGAACTGCATTGCGACTTAGGCCTCCCCACCATCGCCCAACATATCAAAAACTGCACACGCCGATACTTCGACTCCGCGCTACATCATCCTAATCCCTTGGTAGTCCAAGCGGCCAATTACTCGACTGACTCGACCGACCCGTGGTTCACGCCCCCACGCCGTCGCCCCCGTCACGTGCTCGTCGACGCGGACGACCCGATAACCGTGTTACAGGCAGCCCAAACTCTGGCTAATGACCCGCGCTCTCACAACTCGATCTCCAACCGTGACCTAGTCAGTGGCTTCGGGCTCGCTGGCTTCACGGTAAGACACCGAGCCCGCCGTAGACCACTGCGCCGCAGGCCCCCGATTAGACATATCACTCATAACTCAGCTACTACCCATCTTGGTGGCTCTCCAACCGATTGGACGCGCCTTAGTCCGCGACGTCCACACACACAGACGCTACCTCGTTTAGGCGATAGCCCAAGCCGAGGTCCGAACCCTTGAGGTGCCCTTGCGCTAGTCGCTCCCCCCTCATCCCAACCCATAATCGGCTGAGTGCCTTCTGCACTCGCCAAAAGTCCGGTGACGCTGTAAATACCCCATGTGGTAAATAGCATTCAGTCAATTCTAACATAGACATAGAGACATTAACGATTGATACCCGAAAAAAGGGGGTGAGGGCTAAGGAAAATTTCTGTCAAAATTATCGCAATGTTCGCCAACATTTTCTCAGCTAATTCGACTGGGCTACGCGTTAACTGTCAGCTTAACCGCTGATCCTGACATAAACGCAAAAAAGAAACCGAGGTACTAAATATAAACAAAAATATATACAGTAATAAAATTGTAGCTCAAACATAAAACCCCACAATTAAAGTCTATAAAACCTCGGGAAACTTTATGTACTCCACGGCTCGTTGTTGTATTTCACCAAGTTTGTTCTTTCACTGGATGCGGATGGAACTATGCCAATGAATATTCTGTTTCAATTTAAAAACGATGGAAGAGCAGCTTCAGTGTTTGCGCTTACGTTTTAAACCGTGTACATGTATAGCTTAAAAAATCAACCGGGCCTTGATTGCGTGAACATTTATTTACTAGCTGCGCCCCACTGGTTTCGCCTGCTTTGTCTACTAATGTTTCTATAGTTTAAACGAATTTTTGGATATGATTGTGATAAAAGTATGTACTCATTATTAAAACTAGGGTGTCCCAAAAGTCAACGTTCAACCGAAAACCCAAGCTAGGCCTAGTTGTGGGGGCTCTCAAAAAAAAAGAAAAAAAAATCTATCTCATGTAGTTTCGAAATTACAGCCATTTTTCTTAAATTGACACCCTGTGACGAGTTTACGACTACTGGGGCTACAAATGAGCTCTTTTATAATTTTATTTTTGTGTGGAGTAGTCTTAAGTGATGCTCCTACAAATTCCAATTCATCATTTGCACACAACTTCATTGGAATTTCAGAAAATATCCGTTTTATACCGAACCATGACGTGAAAATGACTACATCACTAAACTTTGACAGTCTGTACTGAAAAAAAAATCTACTATGCAATTTCGGCAAGTACCCTTAAAAGTTGGCGCATTTAATGGGCTTTCCAAAATGGTATAATACTTACTAAATTATTTCTTAGACGACGAGAAAAAAAAAATTAAGAAAGTCGATATTTAGCATATTATTAGTTAGTCATAAAACTTTCTCAAAATTATTCTAATATCATCTAGGCGTTCTGTAAGGTGTAATTAAAGAAAGAGACGAAGAAAAGTTAGAGCGGGATAGTGACGCTACTAAAAGAAAGAGACGAAGAAATGTTAGAGCGGGACGGAGAGTGACGCTACTTGGTGTCAGTGAATTTTTGGGATTGTTTAAATAAAAGTCAATTATTAAAAATCGAATGTTTATTTAAATCATATCAAATGTTCAAATTGCTTGCCATCAGCGCGTATGCACGCCCTACACCTTCTTAAAAACGATCGTGTAATCTGGCATTTTCTTACAAAAACAGTCCAGGAGAAAGCCAAGTTCGTCAGAAACGGTTCGAAAACAAATCCAAGTCACACGCAATCAAGTCCAGTAAACAGAGCCAAGGTTGTAAGCACGAAATAAATACAAACGAATACAAAAAGATGCGCAGTAAACGAAGGCACGAAACGTACTGAATTATTGTACGTATACCACGCTGTTGTATTAGCGTGCTATCTGTTTCACCCACACTAGCCAAAATGTCAATTTCGTCTCGCTCACACATTGTAGAAAGATTCACTGACACCAAGTAGCGTCACTCTCCGTCCCGCTCTAACATTTCTTCGTCTCTTTCTTTTAGTAGCGTCACTATCCCGCTCTAACTTTTCTTCGTCTCTTTCTTTAATTACACCTTACAGAACGCCTAGATGATATTAGAATAATTTTGAGAAAGTTTTATGACTAACTAATAATAAGCTAAATATCGACTTTCTTAATTTTTTTTTTCTCGTCGTCTAAGAAATAATTTAGTAAGTATTATACCATTTTGGAAAGCCCATTAAATGCGCCAACTTTTAAGGGCACTTGCCGAAATTGCATAGTAGATTTTTTTTTCAGTACAGACTGTCAAAGTTTAGTGATGTAGTCATTTTCACGTCATGGTTCGGTATAAAACGGATATTTTCTGAAATTCCAATGAAGTTGTGTGCAAATGATGAATTGGAATTTGTAGGAGCATCACTTAAGACTACTCCACACAAAAATAAAATTATAAAAGAGCTCATTTGTAGCCCCAGTAGTCGTAAACTCGTCACAGGGTGTCAATTTAAGAAAAATGGCTGTCATTTCGAAACTACATGAGATAGATTTTTTTTTCTTTTTTTTTGAGAGCCCCCACAACTAGGCCTAGCTTGGGTTTTCGGTTGGACGTTGACTTTTGGGACACCCTGTATAACTGATTATTCATCAGTTAAAATCGCATCGCATCGCAAACTTTGTTACGAGCGCTTTACTGGGTCAAAATAATTATATACTTACATATTGGCTGGCCGGTTGGCGCAGTTGGTAGCACTCTGCCTTCTGAGCCGCTGGTCCCGGGTTCGATTCCCGGACAGGTCAAACATTTGTGTGTATGAACATGTCTGTTTGACCTGTGCCTGGGTGTGTATATGTATATAAGTATATATATATAAATATGTATATAAATATGTATATAAGTATATATCAGTCATCAGGTTACCATAGTACAGGGTCTGCCTAGTTTGGGACCTGAAGACCTTGTGTGAATGTTAATAAATAAATAATAAAATAATATATTCACGCTTCTCTTCCATAGGGGTAGGCAGAGGCGACAGCCTTTTAATTGCTACGATCCCGAGACACTTCTTTCGCTTCATCCACGCTCATCAGACCTTACATACAAGAGCGTCGGTTTAGAGTACTCGTGACCTGGCCCTTTCTGAGAACTTCCTAAATCTGATATCGGAACGTCTGCCTAGGCCTTCCTCTTCCAACACTACCATTCACTTCACTCATGTACATCTGCATAGTCAATCTCCTTTCGTTCATTCTTTCTACATGACCAAACCATCTTAATCATACTTTTCTCAATCTTAGTCACTACATCTTCGTTTACACCATAACGTTCTCTTATCACAATATTCTGTACCCTATCACTCAGTTTCACTCCAATCATAGTCACACTAATATTATAAGGGTGAAAGTATGTGTGTATGTTTGTCACTTCTTCACGCTCAAACGATTACACCGATTTCAATTAATAATAATAATAAAAACTTTATTGACTTTTAGTAAAGGTTTACGGTTTTAATATGTACATATTAGTAATCTTAAACTAGGTATGCACACAAGGATAGTATATACATATAGACCGTTGATGTCTGTGGTAGTTATAAACTGTATTACAGACACCAGCGCCCTCCGAAAGGATTAATGACCTATGTAGGTACATAATAATATTTTATAATATATCTAAGTACAATGCCTTAGGAATATCAAACTATTTAAGTTTTCAAGCTAGTATATTATACATAAATCACTGTCGCGCATATTAAATTTGGTATGAAGATAATTAAGATCCTGGATTAACACATAGGCTTCTTTAACATCATCATCAATCATCACCACGCGGGTAAAACCACGGGGCGCAGCTAGTACTAATATAAGTCAAAGTAACTACTTATAATAAGAGTCACGAAGGACAAAACTGTGCCCAGGTTTTCAATAAAGGATTACCTTGTGCCGGGATATCTAATAACGACGACGTGTTTTCACGTCATGTTGTCAGCGCTTCGGAGTCAATAGAGGCCGGTCCCAGTTCTCGACCGTCTTGGGATTCGGTATTGCCTGTCACTGGACTTAATGGATATTGGTTTCTGGTTTCATAAACGTAACTTATCTCTGATCAAGATTCTGTAAGATCTTTGCTTGCTGTTTTGTTAGTAAAAAATAATGTGGGCTTTTTAAATATGAACTAGCGCCTGGGCAACCGAACTTTACTCAAGGCGCTTTTAAGGCCCGATGCGAGCGATGCTGCGGCCGATAACCTTGGAAGAGCAAAACTACTTACGGTCCTTCTGATTCTTAGTATAAGGAGCAACAGAAAAAATCAATTTATTTCTATTGCTTCTGTCGCTTGGAAAATATACTAACCTAGCTGTGCCCGCGGTTTCACCCTCGTGCACTACGTTTTTCCCGCTAACTCAGTTATCCCACGGGAACAATACTGTTTCCAGGACAAAAAGTAGGGGATGCCTACGTCATGGTAGCTTTATGCATGCAATCTCTCTGCCCAATCGATTTAAAATTGACAAAGTTTCATACAAACTTTCATCCCCTATTTTATCCCCTTGGGGGTAATTTAATCAAAATCCTTTCTTAGCGGATGCCTACGTCATAACAACTACCTGCATGTCAAATTTCAGCCCGATCCGTCCAGTGGTTTGGGCTGTGCGTTGATAGATCACTATGTCAGTCAGTCACCTTTGAGTTATATATATTTAGACTCGCGAGCATAAGTTCCGGGTCACTTGGAAAACCTTCCATTACTCCTAAATTGTGTAACGTATAGATTGGAAATAAAAAGTATATTGTAAAGATTTTTATAACGCATATAATAAAATTAATACATTAAAAAACATAGAAACAAAATGAATAATTCTCATATCAACATATATAACGAGATAATAAAATAAAACTGCCCTCAAACATCTCCTTAACAGCCATTAACTACTTCAATACTTCGTATTGACACCGTTTGCTCTCAGTACAGCTTCCAAACGATTTGACATACACAAAACAAGGTTCCTCAGACGATGTTGAAGAATACTTCGCCATTCTTCAACAAGTGCAATATTTAAATCTCGTAGGGTAAGTGGGGGGTGAGTGCGGCTCTTCACTAATCTTTCTAACTCGTCCCATCCGGACTTCGCGCTGGTGACCCCAAGAGAGCAATTCCAACTTCTTCAAAGTATTATCTCATTCGTTCTCGTCGTATTGAAACCTTGCTATACAATGCTCCCGCTCTAATTTTGGGCTGATTGCTGATCTGTAAGGTTTTAAATCTGCTTCAGCAAGACGTCTTCTTACTGTCCACTCACTTATAGGGTCAGTTCGGGTATGCTTTAACTGCTGTAATTCTGCAACTCCCGTTTACTGTCGATTCCTAAGCAACATGGACACTATAAAGCGGTCTTCCCGGGCTGTAGTACAACGTGGTCTTCCATTTGCCGGCCTTCTCAAGACGGTTTCAGTCTCTTGGTAACGTTGCAGTACACGCTGGACCGTAGACAACGATACTCCGACTGTTCTAGCTGTACCTTCTCAAGACGGATCCAGTCTCTTGGTAACGTTGCAGTACACGCTGGACCGTAGACAACGATACTCCGACTGTTCTAGCTGTACCTTCTCAAGACGGATCCAGTCTCTTGGTAACGTTGCAGTACACGCTGGACCGTAGACAACGATACTCCGACTGTTCTAGCTGTACCTTCTCAAGACGGATCCAGTCTCTTGGTAACGTTGCAGTACACGCTGGACCGTAGACAACGATACTCCGACTGTTCTAGCTGTACCTTCTCAAGACGGATCCAGTCTCTTGGTAACGTTGCAGTACACGCTGGACCGTAGACAACGATACTCCGACTGTTCTAGCTGTACCTTCTCAAGACGGATCCAGTCTCTTGGTAACGTTGCAGTACACGCTGGACCGTAGACAACGATACTCCGACTGTTCTAGCTGTACCTTCTCAAGACGGATCCAGTCTCTTGGTAACGTTGCAGTACACGCTGGACCGTAGACAACGATACTCCGACTGTTCTAGCTGTACCTTCTCAAGACGGATCCAGTCTCTTGGTAACGTTGCAGTACACGCTGGACCGTAGACAACGATACTCCGACTGTTCTAGCTGTACCTTCTCAAGACGGATCCAGTCTCTTGGTAACGTTGCAGTACACGCTGGACCGTAGACAACGATACTCCGACTGTTCTAGCTGTACTGCGTTGGCTTCACCCTAGTTCCACCATTATGATGATACGAGTGCATTCTTCGGGTGTAAGAGACATTTTTAATAAAGTAAAAATAAACAATTTTGCAATATTTTTGTTGTTATATACAGGTGTTGTCAAATCGAAAACAAATTCGAAAAACATTTTTATTGTATATTCGACTAAAGTGTTGTAAATTTATTTTTTGATTTTTTAAAACATTAAAAAGTAAAAAGTTTTAAGAAAATAATTTTGTTAAGTGCATCATAAAAGTTTCTTTTAGATAATATTATTTCAATCAGCTATGTTCGATATTTTGTAAGTGACTCGGAACTTTTGCTCGCCAATGTAGTTACTTTAAAAATTAAACCTACAGTTTCTTAGTTACATCGTTACACATTTATTTGCTTAGAATTTAGCTTTAATAATAATAAAATCAATATAATTTGATATTTCAATCAAATTTGGTGTCTTAAAACGACAGCTTGTTTTTGTATTTTTGTTATTTTTTTCACACTGTTTTTTAGATACTTTGCATTATTTTAAATGTTTTTTTGTTCTGGCATGTTTAATGATATTTTAAAACAATATTGATATCGTCATAATAATCTTTCAATTCTGTACAACTTTAAAATTTTGATATTTCTTATAAAAAAAATAAGTTTAAGCTAGGTTTGGGATTAAAAATAAATAAATAAAGACTATAAATGTTTTTTTTTTACATTTACACTAGGTCTTCAGGTCCCAAACTAGGCAGAGCCTGTACTAACAAGTCCCAATTTTGGTTTCATAGGTAAATGTTTATTAACGTATATTATATATTTCGCTGCTCAAAATAAAACACCATGTAGATAATTAATATCTAAAAAATACCCTTGGGCACTCATATCATTCATATCACCGAATAAAATAAAACGAGGCCAAGGTCTCTAAGCAGAGACCACGTTTCATCAAGTAAAGCGTAGAAAATGACTCACGTTAGGCAGAATCAAAGAAAGCGCCAGCATCGCTCGCTTCGTTTTTGTTTTTTGCTTCCAACGGAACGAACTGAGAGCAAACAAATAAAACTGGTACAAATATTTGACAAACGGTACTATATAACAGTACTGTGACTCGAGATGTTACATTTTATCAAAGCAAAATTGGCGCAAGTAAAATACGAAACTATCTATAGACTGTATATAGATGGGCTTTGCATATGTTAAACGGTTATTGGTTTTCAAATAAAATAAATTGAATTCAAAATTTATAAAATGAAAAGAATCGCCTATTTTTGGGACTTGAACCCAATTTCAGAATACCGCCCCATCTCGCTTTGCCAATTAAGCCGTAGTAGCACTCCACTAGCAATTCGGGTGTATACATTCATTTTGTACTAAAATAGATTGACTAACATGGGAGATACAAAAAAACTTAATGCTAGGGCGTGACCGATATGCATGGTGGTAGGGTACTTTTAAGTAGCTAGGCTGGTGAAGCAAGGTGATTTTATTGCCTCAAATGTGAAGAATCTCACCAAATATACGGTGTGTTAAGGCAGCTTGTCCCAGAGAGCCAGACATTATTTTACGTCCAGCGTGTTTCTACCATATCATCACCGATCATCAAATGAGTTAGTGGACAAACGCTAAAATAATAATACTAATACCACCTATAAATAATAAAAAAAGATATTTGCACAAAGTTTTTTGTATGAACACGTTATATTAGATCACACAAATTTAAAATTTGACTTTATAAATTTAGTATGGGTGTAGAAATCACTTTAGAAAAATTACAAACGATACAAGTTCCAAATTTGTATTTTGTACTCACTAACCGATCATAAATGTCTGCTCATCTCAACTACGACTACGTAGCTCCTTTATCATTGCATTTTCTTCAGACATTTTTTAAAACAACGCACGAATTTAAATTTAAATATGACCATTTAAACTTGTAATCTGAGCTACTGACCTAACGGTAAACCACAAACTTTAAAAAAACCAAAAACGGTCTGTCTTTAATTTCCACTGTGCTCTCTTATGAATTGCTCTAAAAGCCGTTCTCTCTATTTTTTTATATGGAATAGGTAGGCGGTTGACCGCTATCTCACCTGATGTTGAGTGCTGATACCGTGTACGATGGGTGAAAAACACCCAAATTGTATCTATACGGAACACAGACTTAGTCAATACTTACAATTCAAGGTGTAACATAACCTGTGCAGTGCAGGAATGATTCCTTTTTTTTAAATAAAAAAAAAGTGTACAGAATATCGTTAGTATTTGTGGGCGTGATAAGTTGTTTTATCACTCAGCTATTTTAAAACTGGATTGGACTTATCCCACAAGACGCATAAATCCTTTAAACATGAACGAAGACATTCGTAGAAACTTTAAATTTGCTAACAGTTAAAAGTAAATTCCAAGGTTAAAAGGGAGCTGATATAAAAGCAACCGTTATGTAAAACCTCATTTCGCCACCACAAAAAATAGTCTGTAAAGCTCCCTGTTCTGCGGTCGCTTTGACTACGTCATAAATAACCAACTCTCCGCACGATATACTTTTATGACTCGCTGTATTTTGTTCATCCGCTGGTACGATAATAGCAAATAGCGATTTTTGTTACAATAAAGAATTGATAGCCTCTGATGAATCTCAACAGATGGAAACTTATGCTTGCGCAAAGGGCTATCAGACATAGAACTGAGCTAAGTATGCGCGGGCAATATATAAATTCCCAGCTGCGCCCCGCGGTTTTAACCTATGTGTTATTCCGGGACCTGATGTATCTACACACCAAATTTCATCGTAATCGGTGTACCGGTGTACCGTTTGGAGCGTAGTATCTAAATATTTATAATCGAACTTCGTTATAATATGATATAAAGATAAACCAACCACCGTTAAAATGAAGATAAAACACACCATAAACACATCGTCACTGAACATCAAATCAACTCATTTAATCAAATAGCTCCTTATTCGACACTTTTCTATGCTTCTATAAATTTTTACACACTCTACGACGACTATACTACAAGTAGTATATTCGTACTATACCACAAGTAGTATATTCGTCTATGCCCTCAATGCTTATTAGTGGTAGCAAAATTTAAGTGTTTTACAATTTTAACAAAACTTACAGGTAGGTATATATATAATAAAATATGCAAAGTACACGTATGCTAAAGGCCATTTGAAACTTTTTATTAATAGTTGAAATAATTAAATATTAAAAACTAATACTTTTTTGTTCAGTTACATAGTTTATTTAAAATAACTTATAATAAGTTAATAACAGATGAATTAATTCATCAGGAAAAAGTCGTGCGTGTAAGCGTTTTAGGTTGCTTGTCGACGTAACGAACAAATCAACATCGTTAGATAATGAACTCATAGGAGCGCTTGCTCGAATAACCATATTGTCCAATTCGGGGACATCAGTTGTATAATAAAGATATATTATTAAAATTTAATAAAATATTTTGTTTTTTTAATTTTTGTTGTATTAATAAAATATATTATCATTAAATTATCAATGTATAAAACACGGGAGTTACTCACGTAATAAGTCAGAGGGTTCCGACTATAGTATCAACCACATTCTTTTTCAAGGAGAATACGGGGCGCTCGCGGACGCGGTCGCGATTCGCCTAGTACTGAAACTATAGTCGGAACCCTCTGACTTATTACGTGAGTAACTCCCGTGTTTTATACATTGATAATGTCTCAAAACCACGTCAGTTTTAATAACAAAATCATTAAATTACTTTGTGTCGAAACCGCGAGGTTAAGATTAATATATTACATGATAAAAAATAATGTCATACCTGTCATATGTTATGATCCGTGAATGATCTATTTGTATATAATATACCCTAACATTCAAATTTAAAAAAAATAGTTTAGGCAAGGAGTTAAAAGCTTCAAATAAAATCCCTTCTCTCTCATTATTATAAGGAAAGAGAGGTATCTTTTCGGAATAAACAACATCTATAAAATGGGTTTTATGAGAGGTTTTTGGTGACGGACAATTTGATCAAGTAATAAAATCCGGCTAAGGGGACACAACGTTTTTATGGGCGTCTGAAACTTTTTAGCAATAAAATAACGTTGAAACTTAATATACGTTTCTTTTTAGTATAATTATTAATGAAAAACATAAAGTAACTACTGTTGTTTTATAATATTACAAGGTTTAATCGTATTATTGATATATGATATATGTATTTTATGATTTGTTTTGCGGTTTTCTATCAGGTACATTTCGGCGAATGTGCACTGGAATTATACAATTTAATTCCACCATCTCCATTCTATCATCATCAGTCGCTAGACGTACGGCAATACATCGTGTATTGCCGTTATTCCTATATAGTAAATATACCGCTAATACGTGCGAAGCGTTTGTTTCCACCTTCATATTGAGAAACTAAACATGTTTTTCGAGCCGGTGTTTTCATATACACAATCCTGGAGGTTATTTGGGTTTTTTTCTCTATAATTATGATATTTTAGTAGGTTAGATAATATTGTAAAGATTTAATATTTTTTCCTCTTATTTTACATCTACTTTTGTATTTTTACCTGTAAATAAAATAAAATCTTCATTATTCGCCTTAAAATATACCTACCATTAGCAACCACGCCGCAGGGTCCTTTGAATTTCGCTGAATACCGGAAAAAAATTGCGGTCACAATCCTTTTGTCTACTTTGTTCAAATAAATGTACCGACATTTTAACTTTGTATAAAACTTTCTTTTTTAAAGTGTAATAAAATTAGATTTAGATAAAAGCTACCATTATTACATTACACTGTGATTTGTCTACTTAAAGAACCTACTTAGTGATTTTTTAAATTTAGTACCTATTATGACACCAAATTTTACTTTACAAAAATATTCTGTTTTTAGATTCGCAAATGGACTTGGTAAAACAACTTGTGCCGGAACCGCATAAACAAAATATTTCTAGGAAAAGTATTATGTTAATGTTCTGAAAGACACTGGACCATAACGCCAAATTACATTAAGATACCAGATGCGTTAAAATACCACATTAACCTATTAGCTATATACATTAGCTATGTAACACCCCCATTGTGTAAATTTCTTTCGATCCTCTCCATGCAAAGGTTGCCTGGTAGAGATCACTTTTAGTGATAAGGCCGCCCATTGTCACACTCTATGTTTATTGTAAATATTGTTTTATATTTAAGGTGTAACAATAAAGTATTTTCTAATCTAATCTAATCTAACCGTGTATATTGAGATATAAAACGCAAGCTTATAATGAGTAAATTAAAATCCATAACATATGATGACTACTATAAGAACAATTCAAAAATCGATGTGTTAACAAATAATACGATACAAACATATCATGTTCTCGACAAATTATTAGACAGAAAATCACAAATAAACTCCTTCGAACAAACGTAGAATATTATGCCAGTTTGGACCGCAGACACAGGTGTTATATTTTACAATGACCGCAAATGCATTGCAGCGTTACAATTTAATAGTGTTACATAACTCCGCTGCGCTGCGGGATCCCACAGACCGTGAGTTGAATCACGACGTATGCTTACCCTAACCTTCGTGACAAATATAGTAATGGGTGTAATGTACTACTAGCTCTATCCGACAGTCTAAATCACATAAATAACCAGAGAAGAAATATTAGCACTTTAACCATACTCTGTATATAAGGAATAACAAATCAAATCTTAATACAAAGAATCAAGGTTGCAAATAACTAACAAGTTACCAGAGCTGCAACCTTGTTTCTCTTTTGTCAAATAACTCCGATGTTGACACCGCCCTGAATACTTGAAATGGTCCATAAATATAATCTTAACAGGGCAATTTCCTCTCTGATCGAGAAGTCAGACTCATAATAAAATTTATAAATGACTGTCGATAAAGTTAAGTCATAATTGAATTTTCATCCATCGGAAGTTTAATAACATCTGCGTTATTTCTATCAAAATTTGTCAGACACTTTATTACGAGAGGGACAAGGCGTAATTTATCATCTATCAAATAAGATCACGGGTGTAAAATAAAATCTTGAATGAACGTTCTCAAATTGCTTACAAATTTTCATTAGATAATAGCATTCAGCCCTATATTGAAGAGCATGAATTATTCAAACATCTCCTGGATACCGATGTTTGTGACGCAAGAAAATAAATTTTACCTTCATAGCATCGAACCTTTATAACCTCTGGTGAGTAAGGAAGTTTGTCGTATATTAGACAGGGTCGATAATTTTTGAAACCAAAAAAAAAAGTTGACCGAAACCCATTGTAAAAGGAAGAGAATATAACAAAAATTAAAAGAAAAATAAATTGCGGGTGATCTGAGGTCGGGAAGTGGAAGATGGAGGGGGAGGGGTTACGGGTAAAACACGGCAAGGGTAAAAAAATATCGTATGGAAAAAAGTTAAATGGCAAAGTTATAGGTAATAAAAAGATCTAGAACTTTTGTATCCATACTTTTTTACATAACCTCAAAATGTATGTGAAAATTCAAACAACTTTTACAAAATAATAATTTTTTTCACAAAATTTTGTGAAAGCTTACTTCTTTATGTACCAAACATACCGTAATTTTTTTTATTTAAAAGTTTCTTTATTTCACCTTATTTTGACTTAATATCGAAAATGCACCCTAATATGCAAACAAAAACTCTCCCGTCTAAATATGTGCTTTGTTGAATTCTCTACTTTCTAGTGGTGTAAAAATAAAATATACATTACTATGGTAAATGTTCTCAGTACCCATAAAGTATAGTTCCCGGTGGATAATTCACGTAGCGGGAAAATCGTTATCCACGTTGAAACCACAGGGCGCTACTAGTTGTATATAAGTTGGGTTTAAAGCAATAGAAGGAATTAAAGCAAACAAATATTATCGACAGGCAACTCGTTAAAAGAAAATCTGATAAACTACCTATATTCTAACAAAACAACATACATACATATATACATGCCTCTCTCCCGTAGCGATAGACAGAGATCACAGCTTTCCAAATGCTCGATCCTGCCCGATGGCTTCATCCACACTCATCAGACCTTTCATACAAGAGCGTCAGTTTAGAGTACTCTTGACCTGGCTCTATTTTAGGAACTTCCTCAATCTGATTTCGGAACGTTCGCCCAGGCCTTCTAACACCTTCTTCTCTTCTAACTTCTAACACTACCGTTAACTTCACCCATGTAAGCCTGCTTAGTCAATCTCTTTTCGTTCATTCTCTAGATGACATTCTCTTATCACACTTACAACATAATCGTTATTTTTTTAGGATGATTGGGAATGAATCCAATATTAATACTGTATTCGATCCCGGACAATCGGGATCGAATACAGTCTTCAATTATCTTCAATTTGTACATTTTCATGTGATAATTAATCGTCATAATTATGTTAACAAATACAAATGAAACGCTGCAAATCGTGACAGCTACGCAATTACTCAAACAGCAGATGTTCAAAGGACGATACAGTAAATTAAACATCACAGTCCCGAAACTCTCATTATGCAAGCTGTGTTTTGATGCTGCTGCTGTCGACAAAATATAATAAATTAAATAATATAACATTGAGCTACAAATTAGGTAGATATGGCATGTTCAGAAATCTGAAGTTATTACGGTATCATTAATACTTACATTCTTTATTTGTAAATAAAAATCTCGTGTCGCTGTGTTTGTTATCGAGCTCCACCGAAACAGCTTGCCTGATTTTTATGACACTATTGTGCATGAGCACTATATTTTGATAATAGTTACTTTTGCACTATCATGGTACCGAGTTGAACAAGTTATGTTCAATTCAGTGGTAATGGTAATATAGTGTTCTTATTAAATTTTTTTTATTTATTTACATTCACACAAGTTCTTCAGGTCCCAAACTAGGCAGAGCCTGTACAATGGTAACCTAATGAGTGATATATATACACACCCAGACACAGATCAAACAGACATGTTCATACACACAAATGATTGACCTGTCCGGGAATCGAACCCGGGACCAGCGGCTCAGAAGGCAGAGTGCTACCAACGGCGCCAACCGGCCAGTAAAAACTAAACATTATAATAATTATATATATTTTTTTATTATTTATTTTATTTTACTTATTTAAGGTCAACCAACAGTTACAACATTTATACATACAATGTTTACCTTACACTATAATACAATTGCTTAATGCATAATTAATTTTTATATATAATAAATTAATTATTAATTAATTTATTATATATATAATAAATTAATTAATATTGTTTACCTTTTACTTTCGATAAATTGTACCAATGCTGATAGAGCTTAGTATTATTTATTATTAACTGTGTTTACGGAATTAATAAACATTCGGTTCTTACATTACAATATAATTATGGGTTAATATAAAATAACACACTTCGTCTTTCTTTCATACTCTCTTTTTCGTTGACGGCAGATTAATGTTTTAAAAACCATTCATAGAACACTCAAGTAAACGCACCATTTCCATGACACAGTTACAACTTACACGGTAAATGACAAAGGGGTATCGACTGAGGGCCTCGGAAGGATCTTACTGCTTTTAAACTTCCACTAAGTACGTGAGAGCGTGGTAAAAGGAATGTTAAGTCCTTTTTAAGAGCAGCCACGTTACGTACACTTTATAAACAGTGGTTTGACATATATTGCTTTTTTTTTCAAGGGAAAGTATTTATTGTGGCGTGCTCCATCGTCATTATAATATAGACCGCCGAACCTTGCAAAAACCTGTTTTTATGGTTAATTAAAAATGTATAGTTTTCAGATTTTCAGGGCCGTGGTGGTACCGGCCTAGAGTAGTACCCCCCCCCATCTCTTCCCGTGGGTGCCGTAAGAGTCGGCTAAGGGATAACGTACCAGGAGGTAGGCAGCAGCGCCTTCTGAGGATCGGAAATCATACTGCGCTCGCCAACCCGCCTGCCAAGCGTGGCGAGTATTGGCAAATCCCCCCCATATGGGGGAGGCCTACGTCCAGCAGTGGACGCACATGGCTGGGAATAGAAAAAGAAAAAGAAAAAGTTTTCAGATTGTTCTTATACTTGTATTATAAGAAGGTATTTTTTTCCTAATTGTATAGTTCTAGGTCATCGGAAAATACTCTATACCTTTTTATTTCATATATTTTTCAATTATTTTCTCATATTTTTGTGCATGCATGTATTTAGTGCAACAGTTACAGGCAGTTTTAGAATTGGCAATTGCGCAATTATTATCTTAGACAAATACAATCGGCAGCAATGTACGCGGAAGTTTTTTAATGTTTTTTTTCTTTTTTCTCAATAGGCAGGCGTTTGACCACTATCTCACCTGATGTTAAGTGATGATGCGGTCTACGATGATTCACGCCTGCGAAGATACCTGTTCACTCGTGACTTGAAAATGCCCAGATTGTATTCATGTGGAAACACAGACTTAGGCAATGAATTTCACTCGTTACCTGTACGCACTATGAATGTGGAAGCAAAACGCTTAGTGTGACAGGGTGGAACGTCTACCACATATGGATGTCGCATTGCAGTCCGTCTGTCAGTTACCTTTACAACCGTTTGTTTTAAGCGTTCTAATTTATAGGCATACATTAGAACTTCTTGAATGGGTATTTATAAGGTTTTCCGCAATCACCTTTCAGTTAAAATCATATCTTGTTGGAAATAGTTTTAAAGGATCCTGTTTAACAAGGTCTAGTATCTATGCGGTAAACACTCTCGCTAATCACCGAATTAATCATTTGTTTACCGATTCCCGTTTAAATTTTACTTAAAATTTGAGTAAAATAATGTAATGGTAAGACTAAAAGCAACGCTTTTTTTGGGGCCATAGCAAGTATTAAGTTAAGCCGAGAATATATTATATGAAATATATATATATATGTTATATATTATTATATATAACAAGAGGTTCAAAATGAATCCCCGGGGCTCCGAGGCTGAATAAGATTGTAACAAATATACCCCGGAAAGCCGGTTAACGAAGTAATTTGGTGCTAAACGAGTCATTTACGAAAAACGTAGAAATTTGAGAAAGGGATCGAGGGCGTTGAAGTGCTCTCAAAGGATTAAAGATTATCGAAGCTTTGTAAGTGAGGATTTTGTGCTTATATTTTACTGGTGGCATGCCGCGTGTGTTGTTCACATATATTTAAGCGTTGCCTTAAATATATATATAAGAACGAATCAGCATTGCAATTCAGCGTGGCAATGGTGCTAGTATTCTGGGCACGCTGCTGGCCGGTAGCGGGTTAGAACATTTGAGCTATCTATAGGCTACCAATAGCTAGTGGATTGCTCAAATGTTATTGTAGTAGCTGCAGTATTGTAATTAGTTATTAGTGTTTTATTTTAATAAACTTAAATACCTATTAGCGCAATAAATGAATATTGTATTTTACTCCCTCAACCAGATGGCACTCCCGGAGTGCAACCCGTTTTTTTTGGGGAGCACTATGTCTATCCCTGGACCTCCTATGGCTGAAATGATGATGATGATGAAATTTTTATAGGAAAATATTCAGTTCCTTTTGTGATTTAAGCCCATTACAACTAAAATCGCCCTGTTACTAATTCACCAAATGTTACTAATCTCCAATCACTCAAATTTACAGAACGGCATGTACATAGTCTTGGTTCAAATCCTACAGAAAGTTTATCCCCCATTGTTTAAATTTATTTAGTTCTGCCTAGCATGCTTCAATGTTCAAAAATTTTTTGTTTGCATTGAATTTATAAATATTTGTAGACTACTGGGAGCGTAAGATTAACCCAACCTTTATGTTTAAAGGTTTTTAAAGAGAATTAATATTGCTGTTGGGATACAAAAATTTCAAGGTGATCAGTTGAATTGTTTCAAAACCACTTAACAACAACTGTAATTAATGCGATTAAAATTCATCTTTTATTCACTCAAATTCATTAAAATAATATAATAAGTCTAAAATTTGGAAATTCTAATTTTGTGTACTTTTGGGTACTCAAAAAGGAAAGTAACAAACTCCAGATAAGTTTCACAGTACCCCATTTAATTTTTGATTTTCCCGATAACAATCATCTATTGAAGTTGTCTCAATATTATTGATTTACAATCCTCTACACAGCTTCGACAAGATGCTTTTACCGTAATACCTCTGCCGTCGCCATCTTGGTTTCGTTCGGGAAATAAGATGGTTACATTAGTATTTTAGAGAATGATTTGTTAGCGTTTATTCGTAAGCTAAACTGGTACGAGTTTGCATTTATTAAATTGGTAGATAAAGTTTATTAGGTACTCTACGCATAATTTTACTGAGCACCAGATAGATAGATAGACTTATTTTATGTAGATAATATATGTAGTTACCAGCAATTTGATAAAAAACACATTATTATAAACTACTAGACAGATCTGTTTAGTAAAATAGATCAGAAATGTAAAGCACCAATTTTCTAAATATAAATAAATCACTTCAATCACAAGATCCTTTCACTTTAAAAAAGTTGCCATTTAACACACTTAAAAACATACAGTCGAATTTAGAACCGTCTCCTTTTTTTGAGTATGTTAAAATTCTGCACTTTATCTGCTTTATGTGTAATCGAAATCGCAGATATATGATAATGGAAGAAAACTGTACATACTTTATATATGAGATCTAGGTAAGTATAATAAATGCCAACTCGTAAATAACTCATAGGGTCGTAACAAATGTTAAAGACATTCACGGAATGTCTGCAGAAGTGCTCGTATATTTAAATGGCATCCCCGCGAGGACTCCAACATTGTACACATATTAACTCAACATGGCACATCGACATTAAAACAAGTATTCTTAATATTTGTATCACTAATACTATTATTAATATAAGTACACTATAGTACGACGAGATTAATATAAATTTAGTAATATATATTAGCCATAGCGACAAAACTGAAACGCGAGTAAAACCGCGGGGCGCAGCTAGTAAGAGATAATATTTTATGTCATTCTTAACGCTTCATATATGAATCACAATCAGACAGAACCAACCATTATCTCACCCAGATTCATTCATTCGCCGCTGAAGTGTAAACCTTTTGTCTAAACTGTACTATGGGCACTACTGCAATTCACTGAGCTAGGGTGGTAAAATATGCAAAGAAAATGTTTTTGGACGCTTTCAAATATTTAATTGTTAACACTTTTTACTTTAACTCTACACTTTTGTGAGTGCACAAAACCACAAATTATGTTTTTAAAGTTGATTGCTCTTTACGCATGATTGCGCAGTACAACCACTGCTGATTTGGGTTGAGTGGAGAATGTTGGTTTCAATTAATTGACATATTTAATTGTTTAATGCATTCTTTTTCTCTGCCGTTTACGTACACTACACGCTCACTATGCTTAAAGGTAGAAGAAAAAAGGACTGATAAAATTTGTTGGTTTTTTTCCACATAAAACATCAAACTAAAGCACAGCACAGTGAAAGCAATATCCATTGCCAGTTATAATATAATTCAAATTTGGTCCACCGTAAACAAAATAATTGGGTACAGAAAACTTTTATTTAATTGTTCAAATGTGTTTGCGAAGGGAATAAAATATATTGTTTATGTTATCATAAAATGTTGATAGAACTACTGTAGCTGTAGTAGTTCTGTGCAAAAACCTTAGTTCTTCACAAGTTTGATAGAAAATGTATTAATGCAATAAGGAAAACCGTACAAGTTGGTTGTAACGACAAGTCGAGACAAGTTCAAGTTGGAAGCATTCCAAATGAGAATACACCGCGAAGCCAGCCGCATGATGTTCAATCATTTTTATGGACTCCATAAAAACTTTTTACATGATGTAAGTACCTATGTGAAACAATTCCTACCATCTGAATCTCTCAAACTCAACTCACCTCAAAAGTGAAGTTAGCGTAAGTTAAAACAAGATGCACTGTGGCTTTTTTATTTCTTCATTCAAAAATGGAAACATAAGGAAATTATGCGCGAAACACTTTATCGCATACTTTATCGATTTTAATCGATCAAATTCATTAAGTATGTATATATTATATAATATAAGTATCGTACGTTCATAACTTGCACGAATGAGTGGCAACTGAGCATTTCCGTCCTCTGGATGGTGCATCAAGTAATCGGTCCCATTTGTAGCCTTACATTAAAGCAGTTATACCAAGTCAAAGGTCCTTGGGGGGTATAAAAATAAAACAAAACATTTGGTTGGCCACTAGCCAGTCAGCCAACTCGCACAGATCTGTGTAAGAGATATACAGTTATTATTTAAAAAAAGATCCGTGTCCCATCTGTTTCTAGCAGTACCTTCATCCTGTAGGAAAAAATACTGCTAGAAATAATGAAATGACTAATATAAGCTAACATGCACAAGATCATGACTCTCAAATTTGCATGTATTTGCTCAAATCATTACTTACTAGCGGTCCGCTCCGGCTTCGAACGGGTAAAATATTTCAAATTTTAAAAAATATATATAAATATATCGAACTTATATTCCTCTATAGAAGCGTAGTAAACGCGCGACATATACGCCATTTTAATGAAGCTATTTATAGCTTCGTTCGGTACATTATCATTGCGTGGTGCGTCAAGTAAACTGTCACACATAGCGAATTTGTAGCTGACGTCTGTAAGATGGCGCTGTAGGTAAAACACTTTATATAGAGTATAAGTTCAATGAAGGATCCCTATTCTTTTTTTCAAATACAATATAGCTTATGTCACCCGGGGATAGTGTAGCTACCCAACAGTGACATATTCGTTTAAATCGGTTAAGTAGTTTCGGAGCCTTTCAATGCAAACAAACAATCAAATATTTCCTCCTTATATTATTAGTAATAAGTAATTTAGCATACTATTTTACTTCGACATTTCAACCAAAACTTGGATCGCCGTTCTTTTCAAATGTAAAAAATTAAAATCCGACCTGACAGTTTGAGAATTTGAGATGAGCAAAAGCAGGTCTACAGCGAACTCAAGTGGTCGTAAATCTCTGTGTGAATTTTATTTCAGGTTTTAACGGAGACAGGAATATGATCTGTGAAAGCCTCTTCTGGCCTCTTGTGGAATCTTTTTGACGTGATAACGTTTTATAAATTGATGAATACCAGCAACACTCATGAAAAATAGTAACGTTCCGCGTAACGTTCCACCTGAGTTTTGTATTACATAAAATAATCAAAGTCAAAGTCAAAGTCACTCAAAGTCAAAGTCAGTCAAAGTCATAAATGATTATGACGTTATCACGTAAATCTATCGTCCGTAAACCGACTTCACAGACAACCAATTTTTCTTGTAAGAAAATATCTTTACGGTTTGTAGAATATCAATATAATCACAGTCTAAATTTTTTTATTAAATATATATGTATTATCCAGCTTTCCTCACGTGTATAGTCGAAGTTTTGATCTAGGTTTCGTGCATGTCCGATGCCTGAAATGTTTGATGTTCGTAACGATAATAATTATACTATTAAATACCCATAGATTCAATTACTCTGACTGTTAGTAGTAATTAGTAAACTGTTTAGTTTGAGGACAAAATGTGTGTAGTAAAGTATACACTATACATATTTGCCTTATGAAGTGTATATATTATAATTATATACTTCATAAGGGAAATATGTAAACTAGTTTGTCCTATTTACTCGCTTATGGTATAAGATTTTAACAATTAAGCTTTGAATAGCTGTACACTGCAACAAATACATGCAGACTTTAAAAAAAATTCACCGCTTTTGGTTCAGAAAATACTCATTATATACATTAATAGTATGAAAAATAAAAGTAATTTTATGTTTTTATGCAATAAATAAACACACAAATTAATAACTATAATATTTTACATGTGAAATGCTTTATTGTTACAGAAACTATGGGAGAGGCGTATGTGATCATATGGTTGAGATAACGAGGTTGAGAGAGGAATTTTCCTATATTATATTAATATAAATTATTAGAGATCGTTACGAAAACTCTGATAATGGTTGTGGTTGTGTAGTTCAATCAAACTAACTAAAATGGTGGTCAGTAAGACAGTTTTTATAT
The DNA here is from genome assembly GCA_934044485.1 of Apeira syringaria. Lineage (NCBI taxonomy): Eukaryota > Metazoa > Arthropoda > Insecta > Lepidoptera > Geometridae > Apeira > Apeira syringaria. The sequence goes on along the minus strand of OW203662.1, from coordinate 16,429,596 downwards.
GGCTATGATAGAGTTAGAATTAGTATGACACTTATGAGTAAGAGCTAAAATTAGAGTTTTTGTATAAAAAAATAAATATAATAATACAAAATATAAAAATTAGGCGTTTTCAGTAAAATAGATCGTCGCTTTATTTGTTGTTGACAAAACTATCAGCAACTAAAGAAAACTTGTCTAATATTAGAAATATCGTTGCAAGGACTCATTATGTATTTGAATTTTAACATATTTTAGCTAGTTTGATTGATGAAGAGAATTAATGTCATTGTAACCCAAGATGCAATTAAAATGACGTAGTAAGTTGCTTATAAATAAAGTTTCCGGAAATTTCCAACTCGATGCCTCTATCTCTAGCTGCAGTTTGTTTGCTCACAGCTTCCAGTGTTTGCAATCAGTTCCGGGTCAGTTAGTTCCAGAAAATCCTCACTAATGTAGTCGAAACACTTTATAAATGTATACATACCTAGGGCGACAGTTACAAAGCTTTACCAACTGATTATATTGATAAACGTAGGCTACAGAGCCTTGAAAAACGGCGTAGAGTAGCAAGCCTATCGGTCTTATATCGGATACATTTCAGAAAATGTGCACTGGAATTGCATAATTTGATTCCACCGTCCCTTTCCATCATCGGTTGACCACAGTTACGGCTATGGTTCATCGCTATATGGTAAATATACCACCTATACGTACGAATCGTTTTGCTTCCACTTTCTTAATGCATACTGCCAAGGAATGGAATTCGTTGACCTGACCGAGATACAAGAACTGGGTTGGGATGCGTGCCGCGTCCAACCGGTCTTTGTAGGAATCAATGGGGGAGAATATGTCCAGCAGTGAACGTCTTGTGGCTGACATGATGGTGATGATATAAAGTACTAGGTAATAAAGCAGTAGATATTAAGTCGCTAGTTCAATCCTGTCCCCCGGCTCGGTATTATGATTTAAGTAAGATCATTATCAAATCCACAGTACAACGGTAGAATTCCTGAAAGCTCTCCAATACTCACCCAGCTACCTACCAGACTCAATTTCAAACTGAACACACAGTGTGTTTAGACTTAACATGTAGCAGTCCTTGAAAACCAGTCAACATTCTAAGTCCAGCGAAATATCATCCTCAAAAAAATCTCATCGAGTGAAATATTTGTCAAATAACGTCAGACCTGCAAATTATAAATGGATATATATACTTATCATCACGATAGATATACAGTCTTACAGTCAACAGTCTTTTACGTGAAGGTCTTTGCAGAGCTGAACACTAGTGCTAGGTATTATCAAAATTTGTACAAACACCTTAAAGATTACCATTAACTTTGTCTAAAGTAAACCAAGTCTAATATTGATGTCTATAGATTAGACTTTGCCCCAGTATCCCCTAAGGGCTATGGGATCGGCGAACACTTGGATATTAAGGTAGCTAAATCCCTCTTACAAGACGTGTATAACTTGATATCTAAAATCTTTAGATTTACGTTATCGGGAAACTTACTATGTAATTCGCAAAGATAAACTTGTAATTTGAACTACCAAAAGTCGGTAATAAAATTACGCATATAGCTTTCATACTTGCCTTTTATTTTAAGGAATCCGCTTCCATGGTCATCTTCGTGTGTGGTTCTAAATACATATGTTATACTTTAATCATACATATGTATAAGTATACTGAACTATACTGGTAAATATTTAAATTGTGTTAGTTATATCATAGTTGTGTACTGTGTAACTGTAATTTTAACATATGTAGGTTTATATAATAACAACATATCGTCTTCTTTTCGCCTTTAACCAACACTAGGAGGGGTCAGCTTGTCATGTTTTTCTCTTCCACTCTATTCTATTATTAGTCATATCCTTTCATAAACATATCATTCTTCACACAGCCCATCGATACCTTCTTCGGCCTTCCTCTATCCCTATATCGATCCACTTTCATGTTTCTAATTTTGTACCAAGCCAATTTATTCCCTTTCAACTTATCATTTACTGGTGCTACTGTATCAGCATGTGTTGTTCCATATTTAAAAAGCTTTATTAAAATAATATATAGACATTATTGGTTTACAACTTCTGATCCCTGGATTCCGGCCGGGTTAGAAATTTATGTGATGAGCATAGATGTTATTTCAGAGCCTTTGAGATTTATGCGATGCGACTGTGTGTGACTATGCCTTCCGCGATACAGGAACTCTTAGAAGAAGATTCTATTACGTTAGTATGTGAAAACACATTACGAGTTTTGTTGTTTTCAAACGCGTGTACTACAATTTTGTTTTAAATTATGGTAGCATAAAAATAAAGCACATGCTTCATTTGCAACTGCTTAGTCATCAAAGTTACATTAATAATACTCAGTTCTCATAACGGAGCTGTGTACGATCACGGAGTATTCTACCAAGAGCAGCTGGTTATTAATGATCGTTGAAAACAGGAACCGTTATTAGAGACAGTATCGCCTTTAGGGAACGATGTGCTAAAGATGTCAATGTACTTATATACAATATACATCTTAAGCTGAGACGTTCTGTTTACGACAATGATGGCCTGCTTATACAGATTTGAGTCCTCAAAAGTTGTTTCAAAAGTCTTCAAAGAACGTAAGTCCAGAAGCACGTTTTAACCCCCACCTTCTTCGTACTACTAATATGGTGGGGATCAGCTGCCATCCAAACAAAGGGTAATTTATTTTAGGAAAACTTACAGCTAGTAACATTTCAGAATTTATACATAAGGCCAAATTTAAATTTGTTCACTGACAATACAATAAAATAATTAATTAAATATAGATACCGTTAACAAAAAAAGAATCGAACAAAACACAAAATTATTTTAAAAAGTTTCTGGATAACTTTTAAGCTGAGAAACAGTAGTCTAAATATATATAACTTAAAGGTGACTGACTGACTGACATAGTGATCTATCAACGCACAGCCCAAACCACTGGACGGATCGGGCAGAAATTAGGCATGCAGGTAGATGTTATGACGCAGGCATCCACTAAGAAAAGATTTTGATTAATTCTACCCCCAAGGGGATAAAATAGGGGAATGGAGATGAAAGTTTGTATGAAACTTTGTCAATTTTAAACCGGTCGGGCTGAGACTTTGCATGCATAAAGCTACTACGACGTAGGCATCCCCTAAGTAAGGATTTCGAGATTTCCCCTAAGAAAGTTTGGTTCCCGGGGGATAATTGAGGTAGCGGCAAAACCGTAATCCACGCGGGTGAAACCGCGGGGCACAGCCAGTATTGAATAAATCCACTTCGGCAGCAATTTTATTGATAACTCGCTCGATGTACTCGCTCTAATTCCTAGTGTTTTTTTTCCTACAGTTCGTTTTTACTGCGGGTATATAGAGTGACATAGGTCTTCGGATAGAAGCGAATGGGGATTTTAACCCGATATGCTCGGCTTGAAATCTCCATTTGTTTCCTCAAAGACAAGTAGTGCAACTTGAGACTTCTGGTACTGCGGATGTTACATAAAAAGTTTTTTAATTGTGTTGATTGGCACCCGTGCGTTTAAATATTTTACGGCATCCCTACATATAAAATATAAAGACATGATTACAATAGCAGAAGCAAAAAATATTTTTTCAGCTCTCGTTTGCAGGAACTTCATTCACAAAGAACGAGGTTTTAATGAGATGAATTTGCTTTTTCCGTACAACCTCGCTCACGGCTTTTAAGAGCTACCTTTGTTAGGCTTTTCTGGGACACTTATATAGCTTTAAGTTTTTAAAATGGAAATACTAAAATTACACGTACACTTTGTTATGTGTCAAATTTACAGGGTGTCTGCCCAACCTCTTACCTTTTTATTAACCGTGATAGTTATATCTGCATATATAATAATAGGTACTATCAGAATAGCAGACATTTCAAATTATTTTGAAATGCTAGTTGTATTTAAAGTGTAAATATAGTATATAATATAATCTTTCATTAATAATGGAAAATAAAGGAACTCCTTCGTACTATATTCATCTATGACGATTATATTAATCTCAAAAACTGTTATGATATGAAAATTAATTGTAAATATGTGATTAATTCGTAATAAAATTAATCTTTTTTTAATTAAACCCAATTTACCCAATACACATTTTCACTATTGAACTTGTCCTATGCCAGTTCTTGGTATTTCACTATGCAGTCCTCCCCACTAGTGGCATCGATGAATGACTGCCTAAGTAGGTAGTAGTCAATTTGATGCTTCTTTGAAAGTGCCCATGAGCCCCGTTTGATAATATATTTCTATGAAATCTTTTATTTGCGGCAATGTAAAATAATTTGTTTGTACCTACAGCTCAATTTAAAAAGGGGGTATAATTATGGGTTTAAAGATGGTGTTAGTGAATTTATAATATGAACACACATGAATGTTCAAACATTATGCCTATATTTCTTAAATTAGAAGTTTCACGTATTTTATTTAATACACTGTCACTAACGATCAAGATAATAGTCAACTATTATCTTGATTGTTAGTGACAATGTAGTCGATGGTGGTGTCATAGAAGTTCTAGAGTGTCAAAAATGTGAGAGTGGTACCCAGTCTGTCGGGCACTAAAATGTGCCTTATCACGGTTTACTAGGGCAGGTTTTAGTTAGCCCAAAAATATCACTGCTTCAACGGAGGTGGAAAAGGTAGACAAAATAACAATAGATAATATATTCAGCAGGCAACAAAAGCAATTTTTGCTCTTTATATCGAAAAGGGTTCGACTGTTTAGGCGGTAAAGTGCGGGCGGGACCACATTACACCTGGCTGACTCAAATATCGGTTCGCGGCGGGCACTGAAGTACTTGTGAAGGTGTGTTTGTCTCACAAGTAATTCGACTGTAGGGACATTTTGTTTCAATACCGGCTGGGGTTAAGTAATTGAACGTTTTGTCATGTCGTCGCGTTCCTTTATTGGTTAAAGTTTTTAGGGTTTCGTATCCAAAGGGTACAATGGAGGTACTACTAAAGGAGAATCTATAGACCGGGTTTTGCTGTGACTTAACTTAGGTATGCAATAAATTCAACTATAAGAAAATTGTCATTTATAAACGTAAGGTTTTTTTCATAGCTTCATAGCATTTCTGAGCAAAGTCAGTCGTAAAAATGACAACTTAGTGAATACTTAGATGTTACCGGTATAAAAATAAGGACATGACAATATGACCATAGTATAAACATACCACACCGATGCGTTTTGTTTTTTCCGACAGTTTAAAAACAAACTGAAAATTCTCACTCATTTCGCCTCTTATCAAGACTTAAAAAGTTATCAAATCAGATTATCGATGTGCGAAAAATGTGAAAACCCTAATTTTAGTAAATATACCTGCAGAGTTTTTTAAAGGAAAGTTAATGAAAATTATTATAACTAATAAGACGAGGAATATGTATACTTTTTCTCATAATAAATTAAATTGAGTGGTACATGATTTTTAGTTATTTAAAAGCCGCGATTTGAGTACTCACAGCGCTTAAAACTTATACAAATTGATGCCTCAGACGAGTAAATATTTTATTTAGAGTAATGATTATTTATGATACATATTACTGTATCTGTACACACATGAATCACTGTATGTACATAAAGTATTTGATTTGCGTCACAGGCACTATAAATTCGGCACAGTATGTTTTTTTTTCAAACACTCGATGCCCCACTAGATACAACTTTTCTCTGTCATTATACATCATTTATATTAATATTCACCGTTGGAAAAATTATAAAGTAGATTAAAGCAAAGTATTAATTATGCAAGTGTAATTACGAAAATAGTGGCATGGGGCAGGCCACTATTACTTAGCGCTGATGGTTAATAGGGGCATATTAGCTCTCAAGTGGAGACCATGGAACAGCAAGCGCAGCGCCATAGCTGTGCGCACCAGCGATGTGGTCGAAGATGGAATAACGCTAGACCTAGTAGACCTATATTTACTAGGTCTCAATAACTGCTGCCTGAACACACTATTGTATTTAGTGGCAGTTTTCCGAACTTGAGGTTGGTAGCTAGCCGGGCAGGTGCTCTAAAGTAATTTGAAGCGATGATAGCTCAGCGGGAAGAGCGTCGCCTGTCAAACTGACGCATATTGGTTCGCGAGTGAATAGGTACCTTCTAGGTTTGCGTGCTAAATCCTAGACAATGTCATCACTTAACATCAGGTGAGACAGTTGTCAAACGCAAACTTATAATATGTAAAAAAAATATTTAAAAAATTACACATTTGTTTATGATAACAACATTAATATTTCTACCTTTAGGCTTTGTCTGAAAATCTGCGTCGGATGCCGGGCCATCCGACATGAATGCTGAGACAAAACCTTTTTGCCTTAAATTAAATAACAGACATTGTAATAATTACTTAAATTTACCATTATTATGTATTGTTCGTTTTTTATTTTTTGCCCAAATAAATCATTTCATTTCATTTATCATCGCTTCAAAAAACGTAAGTCACACCGTAGTTTCAACTGACTAATACCAAATTATTTTTGTAAGAATTGTTTAGTTTCCACCAATTTCTTAATATATTTAACTTTAATAATAACTCATCGCAATTAAGTTGCTATCAAGCAATTTAAACATCATGAAACCGTATATTTTTTATCATTCCTTATAAGATAGGTTATGACCAATTTGTGTGAATGACCCTCCGTCGTTATAAGGAAAAACTAAGCACCCTCTTCATTTAAATCGCCCCACCGACTGTTAATTACTATAGCCGAAAATTTTATGACGGAAATTAATTAATTTCTGGCAGAGACCTTTCCGTTCTGTTGCGTCGGGGCGTAACAAAAAACAGACAATGGAACGGACTGAAATGTAAGGAAACATTGATAGCTTTACAATTGTTCTCTACTTAAACCGGTTCAATTTCTAGGCTATTAAAGCAAATTAATTGTAAGTACGTAAGGGCCACTGTCAATTCTTAAATTAATTTAAAAATACTTTATGTCTTTCTAATATCAACGCCACAAGCGTTAGTTGTTATTGAAGCAAAAATGAAATTATATTATCAGTAACAAAAAATATATTGTATCTTCAAAACTACTTATTCACAATAAGATAGATAAATGAACACTTTATTGTCACACCACAGTTCAAAAGTAACATAACGTCAGTAACAATATAAGCACCTAATAATATAACCATGGGCGGTCTTATCACTCATAGCGATCGCTTCCAGGAATCATTGAACGGAAGAGAACAATTTCAAAGTTGTGTATGTCGTGTTACGGTATAATTACATGATATTCAGTATATACATTTAGCTTAATATATATATGACTGGCCGGTTGGCGCAGTTGGTTGCACTCTGTCTTCTGAGCCGCTGGTCCCGGGTTCGATTCCCGGACAGGTCAAACATTAGTGTGTATGAACATGTCTGTTTGACCTGTGTCTGTCTGTGTATATGTATATAAGTATGTATATCAGTCATCAGGTTACCATAGTACAGGCTCTGCCTAATTTGGGACCTGAAGACCTTGTGTGAAGGCGAATAAATAATATTAAAAAAATATAATAATATGTATCATATATATAAATATTATGCCAACATATTAAACGTTCAAAAGATTGATTGTAACGTAAAGACTAAAAGTAACAGCTAAAGTGATAGATAAAAAGCCTTGATTTTATTAAAACAAAAAAAATTATAACAAAAAATGCAACGACTTCAACACTCAAAAGTGTGAAATAACTTGTTGAATATATTTTCGCACCAACACATTCATATTGTCTCATTAATATCAAATACGTAGCTAGTCTCTTTTGTATTCATTATCATGGAAGTGACAAAGGGTTTCCTAGAGTTGTAGTTGGAACCCTAATACTAGGTTCACTCCTCTCTTTAGCAGATATAGCTGCGCAGTTGTTTCTCTTTGAACAATCTGCAGCGGGAACCCAATTTCCTTCACAAAGGCATCTGACGTAGATAGAATTCGTGCCACATGTTTCTGGGAAGGTTTCAGCAAAAGTGATTAAGTAAAAAACAGTAATTTGTGTAATGAAACTGCAAGAATCTAAAATTTGTATATTATTATTATATTGACGTACAACCTTTACCTGTATCATGTGTTAGACCCCTTACAGACTAAGGTTGACTGGAAGATATCGCTTTCAGAGATAAGTCCACCCTTTATACTGTATTGTTACATTTAAAATGTATACTTGTGTTCAGTAAAATTTTTTGCATTGTATTTGTATTGTAGTTAAAAAATTTGAAATAAAATGGTACCGACTTCAACAAGTTATTTTACACTTTTGAGTGTTGAAGTCGGTTGCATTGTTTGTTAAAAAAAATTTTTTTTTGTTTGATTAAACAAGTAAAATGCCGTAACAGTTCATTGTCACGTACTTCCTCATAAAATAAGTCATAAATACGTAAAAAGTCAGCATCTAACATACACCATAAGAGCGCTGAGTGTGGACAGCGTTTGTCCCTAACTATTAAACTATACTAAAAATACGATAAATCCCGTCTAAGGGTGCCATAAATTGGCGTAACGCGTAACGGCATAGTTGTTAGGTCGAGACAGGTGCGTAAACGGACCCGACGTGACGTACGTGAGGTTGTTCCGGTTGTTTTGGGATATAACAACCGGAACAACCTAGATCCGAGACACGTAGAACAACTAAGTTATAAATGGATAACCCCGATTATTATGATACCATGTTATTTTATTAAGAACTTGCTGCGCCCTGCGTTTTACCCGTGTGGTGAAGATTGATGATGATGATGATCATCATGAAAAGTAGCCTATGTGTAACATACCAAACTTCATCCAAATTCGTCCAGTCGTTTCGGCGTGAAGGAGTAACAAATATCCATACATCCATACAAACATTCGCGCTTATAATATTAGTAGGATACGTATTTTCTATTTGTATTGTGTTATATTAGCTTACAAGTACCTCTGCTTATTTAGTAGCTAATAAGTGCTTGGCTTGTCTCCTAATCAGTAGAAATGTATAATACAATGTATAATACGTAGTACATTTATTGTACTACGTATTATTTATTGTACTACGTATAATATGTAGTACATTTATTGTATTTGATCAATGACGTTAACAGGGAGACAGGGTTTTTTTTTTATACCGTATATAGATCAGGCGTTTGACCAGTATCTGACTTGATAGTCAGTGACGATGTGGTTGAAGATGTTATCACGAACCTAGAATGCTTACTGGCTCTCAAGGACTGCTGCTTGAATACGCTATGTGTTTGGTAACATTTTTTCAACTTGAGGGTTGTGGTAAGCCAGGCAGTTACTTGAAAATATCCTACCACCATGCTGGGAAAGTCAGTGTCACTGATCATTCTTGGCTCAGTTATCAGTAACACTGATATTAACTCCGGGTTCGAATCTCAGCTTCGAGGCTTGGATGTTTGTGACCATCAAGCATATTGTATAAATTATTTACTAACAATATTATCTATACTTAAAGCTCACGGGCTTAGGAATATGATAGCTATACTTATACACTTAATGACACGTAATATTAACAAAAAAATAGGTTAACGATCAAGCGAGTTTTGTACTTGAGCATCCAGAAAGAGCCGATTAATCTTTGAATGGCTCAGCGCATACATGATCCCGTATAACAAAAGAAAAAACTGTTGTTTTCCTGCTCGTTTTTTCCAAGCGATATCCAGCTGTCAGTGTTATGAATACATGTTTTTGGTACCTACGTACGTTTTGAGGGCTCAACAGATGCCAATGACATTACAGAGGCTCGCGGGTGTTTACAGGCAGAGAGGGCGTACAAATCCTGACGTGTTTTGATTTAAAATATTACAAATATGTACTTTACATTTGAAAATTATTACTTATCACATTTTTAGCATTTTAGTTTATTTAAGATTAGTAAAGAATAAGACATAAAAAAGTATTAAAGCATACATATATTTTAGTCAAATATACGATTTTCATATTAGTATATAATAATATTTGTTTTAGTAACATACAGAAATAAAAAAACATTAATGTGACCCTTTTTTTTCAGGTACTTCTATCTGCCAAGATGTTTTACAAGAAGTTCAGTGAGGCCAATTCTTAATCAATAATACTTATCATTACACATTTGCCTATCATATAAATCAAAGTATGAACTCTTCAGGATATAGGGTAAGTATTGTCTAAGTATTTTGTATTATTACGAATATATTTTAAAACGACTTAACCTTGCTCACGAAAACGTTATTCTGCCATAATAAATGATATATGTCAAAGTGACACGACACTTTAATGATCGACGGTTAGGTTATTTGGATATTTGTTAATACAAAATACTAAAATAACGAAAAAAATGAGGATGAAGGGAGGTGAAATAAATATAAAATACTTTACGACCTATGCTCAGACTTACCAATAGAAAAAAAAATCATAAAACTCAGATGATAAAAATATTTAGCCACTGATTTTTAAAAGTGAAAGTGGATAGAGCATATAGCTCGGAGAACTGATGCCCGTTATGGTCGAAATGTTCTCGAATGAAGATCACGGACTGGCAAGCGCAGCATAGGACGGTCACCGACATATTGGTCAGACGAACTGACTAAGATCGCTGGTAGGGAATGGATGCTGGCTACTTCCATCTGGTCCTTGGGAAACCAATGGGGGAGACTTATGTATAGCAGTGGAAGTTGACGTCCTATCGCTGATACTTTAATCCTCTAAAGTTTTTTATGTAAAGCTTACGAGCATTCATCATCATCACCATCCATCATCATCTCAGCCATAGGACGTCCACTGCTAGATAAAGCCGAGTTGGATTCGACAATTAACCTCCTTCTCAAAGCTGGACTTACCTAATTGGGCTGTTTGTCCGAGGTAGATGTAATGGTCAACAACTTCGAGAAATAAGTTTCCAATTGATACTGGGGCGGTTGCAGCATGGACATTGACATAAGCATACTTTGAATAGCGAATTTTATTTGATGTCAGACAATGGTGTTGATTATGGTCGCTCACTTTGACTCAGGGTTTTTATACAACACCCAAGTCGTTACTCTTTTAGTAGATACTATACCTTTTATGGGTCACTTCAATCCTAAAATAAAATATTAAATGCAGATTAATCGTCTATTAAAATGGTGCTGACCAACATACCGAATGGATGAGTTTTATGGTTCATCGCATTAAAACCATGCTAGGCGGGACTTAAAATTTGAATTTTTTAAATTTGATTTTAAAAGTTCAAATTTGATTTGAACCTACGACTACATGTCACTTGCTATCATGTGTCACTACATGGCACGTGCCATCTAAACTATAGTAGCACTCTACCTAGCCGTCCGAATTTATTCCTTCCTCATTTACATGTGAGGGGATGTTTTTCTTTGCGCCATCTACCTTTAATTGTATGAACTATTAATAGAATTGCTAGACTAACATTGTAGTTGGTAACGTATCGAGCTAGGGTACTATACCCTGATTAAAAAGGTAAGTTATTATAAATCGAACTAACGTTAGATTAATAGTAACTTATCAAAAAGGATTATGATATTATGTTACGATTATGATAGATACTTATGCCCTATATAATTATATTCCTTGAAGTGGGTATCATTGGAAATGTAATCTGATATTTAAAAGAGTTTTTGATTTCCGAGTATAGTTAGCGATTTAGCACCACAATTCGCTATCAAGATGCAAACGTAGATCTATGAATTATTCAGAGGCATCAGTAGCCCAATGGCTTTCAGAACTCATAGATATTCATACAAATGAAATGTTCCCACGGAACGCAGCAAGCGGCCGGCAGAAATAAAAAGAACGAATTATTTGTTCCCTTCAGTATATTCCGTAATATTTTTCCTACTTCTACATAACAACGATTTCGTAAAATGTGCCTTCTTGAGATTCTTTGAATAAATAACTTGGTTATACGATGTATTTTTGTGTTGGCCCCAACAAAAATATAAATGGAAAAAATTGAATGAAAGAATTGTTAATGAGTCGATCATTACGCGGGAATGATCGAATAAATGAAATCTCATTTCACGATAGTTTCTTTATTATTTAAGCATGACAAACAACTACAAAGCATCCTAAGGTACATCGCTTTACGTTTAGTAAAAAAAACAACGTTTTGCGTCTGCATTTAGGTCTAGATTTAATTTTAATAATTTACCACGGTAAAGAAGCGGTGACTGAAGCGGTGACAGCCTAGCATGGGAGCGTTGGCTGTCATACCAACGGACCCTGATTCAATCCCCACAAACGGCTTGAACTTCCAGTAAAGCCAGCACAACCACAATCAAGTTTGAAAAATTGTCACCAAACACATACTCTGTTCAGACAGCTGTCCTTGATAGCCAGTAAGTATCTAGGCTTAGCGTGATTACACATTCGACCACATTGTCGCTGATCACTAAGTAAGATAAGGGTCCAACGCTTAAAAAATATAAATAAGCAACCTTCAAGGTATGTGACCTCATTAATATTTTTTACCAATATCCAAAGAAGTTTGAAGAGGTTATTTTTTACGACTACAGTAACTTAGATACTCGCATTACAATACAAAGAGATCAACAAGCCATAAAACCTCAGATCAATCGCATCACTGATGGCACAGGAGATGTATTGTATAGGCAGCAATCGCCTACCGTCGGAGTCGATTTATTTTGATCAAGGCGCAGTGCCAGTGCCGGCGGAAAGCGGGAAAGGCTTCTTTCATTTATGTAAGCATTTTTATTTTTCCTTTGAGGAGTTGCACTAGCTTAGGCAGGGGCTGCCTGCGTAGTTACTTCTCGTCCGAAGGAGTGTGCGAACAGCAAACCAAAGTAATCCAGCGTAACAGTATAATTAATCACATTAAAAGTTCAGTACAATAACTATTATACATTTTTGTAAATTGCGTAAAAGATATTAAAATTACGGTGAGGGATCGAGCGACACGGGCTTCGCGTATATCTGTCAGGGCAGACTGCTGCGGGTGGCGGCCGGTCGCGCGACGGTGACGCGCCGCGCCGCACCGCATTCCTGCGCGAGCGCCGGACGGGTGCGGTGCGCTGCGGTGCTATGCAATACAGCGACAAACTAACTGTCTGTTATTCTGTGGCGTGACACAGCCGCTCCGCGTCGTTAAGTAATGAATGAAAGAATGTGTGCATGTAAATATAAACATAAATAGGTAAGTATATCAGGATAGAATATTATAATGATACATAAAATATGTGGAAATGTTTATATGGCATTTGTAAATGTAAAAGAATATTGATGTGTAAATATATAATGATTTATGTAAACGAATGTGAATCTGGAAAATATTGACGAGTAGGCCACATTACTCCCCTCCAGAGACCGTCACTACGGGCGATAGTAGTCAGGAAAACGTACTATACGCCCAGAGCGAGTTTTCTTTGCATCAACCTGAACTGGAGTAGGGATAGGAATATCCTGTTGCCTTATAGGCATAGGATCAGGTGGTGCTGTCGGGGAAGAAAGAGTGGTAGGCGGAGGAGAAGGGTCTACTAAAATATATGCTGGTTTGAGCCTGTCGATAGAAACGTTGACCTTTTTGCCCTTAACCAGTATTGTGTAGACTTTATCGCCTCGTTGGAGCACTTCATAGGGGCCGGTATAGGGAGGTTGTAAAGCACCTCGTACTGTATCGTCCCTTAAAAATACGTGGCTTGAAGTGGCTAAATCTTTGAAAATAAAGATTTTGTCTTTACTATGACGAGCGGCGGTTGTAGGTTGAAGTTTCAGAGCAAAGTGACGTAGGCGAGTTGTGAAGTCTGATATATCAGTAGTGTGGGGAGTTGTAGCTTGGAAGAATTCTCCCGGTAGCCGTATAGGCTCGCCATACACCAACTCGGCAGACGAAGCTTTGAGTTCATCTTTGAACGAGCTTCTTATGCCTAAAAGAACTAAAGGCAACGAGTCAACCCAACTGCTGTCAGAGTGACACATTATTGCTGCTTTTAGCTGGCGGTGAAATCGTTCCACAAGTCCGTTACAAGCTGGGTGGTACGCGGTTGTTCTGCGATGTTTGAATCCAATCATTTTTCCTAGATATTGGAAAAGTGCTGATTCAAACTGTCGACCGCGGTCAGTGACGATGTCAGTACATCCAAATCTGGATATCCATGACATCAATGCCTTCCCAACTGTCTCTGCAGTTATATCTGGCATTGGTGTAACTTCTGGCCAGCGTGTGAAACGGTCCACCGCCGTAAGGCAGTAGCGATGCCCTTGTGAAAGAGGCAGAGGTCCAACAATATCTACGTGGATAAAAGAAAATCTAGCGCGGGGTAAGTCGAACGTGCCCAGTGGAGATGACACGTGGCGACTGACTTTGGCGCGTTGACAAGGCAGACATTTTCGTGACCATTCTCGACAGTCTTTGCGTGCACCCGGCCAGATAAATCGCTCAGCAACTAGTTGAGCACTTGCTTTGGCACCTGGATGGCTCAGATTGTGAAGACTATCGAAGAGTTGCTTTCGGAAAGGTTTTGTCACGAAAGGTCTTAGTGATCCTGTGCTAACGTCACAGTAAAGCTCGATTTTCGAGTTGGGTAATTTTAACTTCTTTAGGCGGAGTGAAGATTCACCGTCTAAAATTTGAGAAAGCTCTGGGTCTGAAGCTTGTGATGAGGCTAGTGCAGTCCAATCAATTGGCATCTGCAGTTCTTCAATTCTTGACAGTGTATCCGCGACTACATTGTTTTTGCCTGAAATGTGTCGGATATCTGTCGTGAATTGCGAGATATAATCAAGATGGCGGTATTGGCGGGGCGAACAGTTAGCTTTCCGTTCGTGAAAAGCATAACTAAGTGGTTTGTGGTCGGTGTATACCACAAAATGTCTTGCCTCCAACATGTGGCGAAAATACTTTATACTTTCGTATATGGCCAAAAGCTCGCGGTCATATGGCGAGTATTTTTGTTGAGGGGGACTTAGCTTTCGCGAAAAGAATGCGAGAGGCTGCCATGCGTCGTCTACTAGTTGCTGCAAAACTGCACCCATTGCGAAGTCAGATGCATCTGTTACTAATGCTAATTTGGCTTCACAATCTGGGTGGGCAAGTAATGCTGCATTAGACAAGCTTTCTTTGCACTGCTCAAAGGCTAGCAGTGTATCACCAGACAGGTTAACCGGATGAGACGCTTTGACAGAACCAGTCAACAGTGCGTTTAGGGGTGCTTGAATTTTTGCAGCGTGTGGTATAAATCGTCTGTAAAAATTAAGCATACCTAAAAATCGTCTCAACTCTCTTACTGTCTTGGGTGCGGGAAAACTGTTAATGGCCTCGACTTTGGTTTTCAAGGGTTTTGTGCCTGATGCAGAGATTTTATACCCTAGGAACGATACCTCGCTTGCTCCGAACACACACTTCGAAGTATTCAGCAAAATACCATATTCCTTCATGCGAGTGAAGAGTTGTCGGAGGTGGGATTCGTGGTCTTCTTCGGTCTTTGAGAAGACCAAAAAATCATCCAAATAACAGTAGCAGAACTCGAGCCCTCTCGTCATTTCATCGACGAAACGCTGAAATGTTTGGCCCGCGTTACGGAGGCCAAAAGTCATAAATTTAAAGTCGAATAGACCAAATGAGGTAGCGATTGCGGTCTTCTGGATGTCGTCTTCATGTACTGGTACCTGATTATATGCTCTTACCAAATCAAGAGTAGAAAAGAACTTAGAACCAGCGATATTATGTGCAAAATCATGAATATGTCTTATGGGATAACGGTCGGGTATAGTGCGTGCGTTAAGCATTCTATAGTCGCCGCAGGGCCGCCAGCCGTTGTCCTTCTTAGGAGCTAAGTGTAACGGGGACGCCCAGGGACTGTCAGAAGGACGCACTATTCCGTTAGTGAGCATCAATTCAAATTCTTGCTTAGCAATTTTTAATTTGTCAGGAGCTAGTCTCCTCGGTGTGCATGATATGGGAGGCCCAGGCGTAGTTCGAATATAATGTACAGTGTTATGTCTCGGAGTAGTCAGAGTGCCTGAAGGGCGGGTAATTTCAGGAAAGTTATCTAAAATTTTATGAAACTTCGTGTCACCCGTCCAAGTCTTAACAGAAAATACATTTGTTTTAGCTATGGAAGCGCTTGTACATAATGTAGTCGTATTATCTACTAAACGTTGATTCCGCACATCTACTATTATATTATAATAAGACAAAAAGTCTACGCCTATTATCGCCCTATTAACATCGGCCACAATAAACTGCCAAGGAAAGTCGCGTCGCAAACCTATGTTGAGCATTAAATTAACAGGGCCGTAAGTTTTTATAGTGGAACCGTTCGCTGCACATAGCTCAAAATCAGTTTTGAGGCGACGTTCCCTAACAGCTGATCTGGGAAAAACACACACATCACTTCCCGTATCAATCAAAAATTGCATTTTAGTCCGTTGATCGGTAACAAACAAGCGACCGGAAGTAGGACAGGCGTCGGCCGCCATCACGGACTGTCCTAAGCGTTTCCCGAAAAGTCACACGGTTTCACACACTTATTGGCTTTATTTGAAAATTTCGCATGATACCAACAGATAGGAAATTTCCGATAATTCGACTGAGATCTTCTAGAACTCGATCGGTGACGGTGACGGTGGCTCGACGACTCTCTCGCTGTTGACCGTGACATCCTGTCAAGTTTTGTCGATAGAGTTTGCACTTGTCGAGTTAATTCAGCGATTTGTTTTTCCATAGTAGGCGTTACCTGGGATGTCGACGCTATCGATACTTGAGGACTGGCTGGCACGATGTCCTGCAACCTATCCGCTAACTCGGCAACTTCTTCAAGTGTAGCCCTAGATTGGGAGGCCACGATACTCTGGATGCTGCTGGGTAGTCGGCTAGTCCATAGGGTTTTGAGAAATTCTTCTGGTACACCTGGTCCCGCGAGATGTCGCAAATGACGTAAAAATTGTGAAGACTTTCTATCCCCGAGCTCCTCATGAGTCAACAGTTGTTTGACTTTTTTCTCTCTCGACGCTGACAACCGTTTTATAAGTTCGGTTTTTAGCCGTTCGTACTTGTTAGTGGCTGGAGGTGCCGTGATCACATCTTCTACCTCTGCTGCGTATACGGGGTCTAATTGGCCCATGGCATAATGAAAACGCGTCGCATCTGTCGTAATATTGGCCAACGCAAACTGGCTTTCTAACTGCGCGAACCATAGCGCCGGCTTTTCCGGATAAAATGGCGGCACACGCACGCCGACTCGATTGACGTCGAAATTACGGGCCGCGGCGTCGCTCTGCTGTTCCTTTGGCTCGGTCATTCTGTGTTCTATCGGGGTCACCACTGAGGAGTTGCACTAGCTTAGGCAGGGGCTGCCTGCGTAGTTACTTCTCGTCCGAAGGAGTGTGCGAACAGCAAACCAAAGTAATCCAGCGTAACAGTATAATTAATCACATTAAAAGTTCAGTACAATAACTATTATACATTTTTGTAAATTGCGTAAAAGATATTAAAATTACGGTGAGGGATCGAGCGACACGGGCTTCGCGTATATCTGTCAGGGCAGACTGCTGCGGGTGGCGGCCGGTCGCGCGACGGTGACGCGCCGCGCCGCACCGCATTCCTGCGCGAGCGCCGGACGGGTGCGGTGCGCTGCGGTGCTATGCAATACAGCGACAAACTAACTGTCTGTTATTCTGTGGCGTGACACAGCCGCTCCGCGTCGTTAAGTAATGAATGAAAGAATGTGTGCATGTAAATATAAACATAAATAGGTAAGTATATCAGGATAGAATATTATAATGATACATAAAATATGTGGAAATGTTTATATGGCATTTGTAAATGTAAAAGAATATTGATGTGTAAATATATAATGATTTATGTAAACGAATGTGAATCTGGAAAATATTGACGAGTAGGCCACACCTTAATGACCTCACTTTTATTTGAGCACGCGTTTGATCTCACTTGAAGAGATGATAGCTCAGCGGGGAGAGTGTCGGCTGTCAAACCGACGGACACTGGTTCGATGCCCAAAAACAGCTCGAGCTTCCAGTGAAGGCAACAACGTTATCAAATTCCCAGCATGGTGGTAGGGTGCTTTTGAGTACCCGCCTGGCTAGCTACCACCCTCAAGTTTGAAAATCTGTCACCATACACATAGTGTGTTCAGGCAGCAGTCCTTGAGAGCCACTGAGTACCTAGAGTATTCTAGGTCTAGCGTGATAACATCTTCGACCACATTGTCACTGACCATCAAGTGAGATAGAGGTCAAGCGCTAGACCTATAGAGTATAAAAAAAAGCGTGATAACATGTTCAACCACATCGTAACTGACCATCAAGTAAGATAGTGGTCAAAGGCTAGATCAATACAGTATACAAAAAAAAACTTATCAAACGATGACAGTGTGTTCGTAGGTCAAGGCATTACTCTAAACCTAGAATGCTAACTGGCAACATACAGCTTACAAAAATATACAAGAAAATTTGTATAAACTGATATTCAATCCAAAGTAGAGGATGGGGAACCCAACCAAATCAAGCTCTATTAATCAAGGAATCATTGAACAATGTTTAATAATGGCGTAAACACCCACATTTTTAATCCTAATTTTAGTATTTTTTTATTAACAAAAATTAAATCAAAATAATTTATACATTAATTATATATGAATTGTCGCGTCATTTTTGCATTTCATTCGGTAATTTATATGACAGAACGTATGTAGTGGTGTAAGACACGGCTTAAAAAATATATACCCTCATCTGTCATTTAATGATGAGATGGATTAAATGTTAGATAACATGTAGTTGGATTAATGGCACATGGGTTGCCGACCTAGCCCCGTAACTATACTGTTAAATAAGCCAATAATTATAAAACTCTCTCTGCGTCCTTGTCTCTCGCATGGAATAGCGCGCGCAACGCATCTCTGTTACTCTCTAAACTCGCGCTACAATCTGTACTTTTCAAATCTAAGCAACCATGAGCATACAACAGTTTTACGTAGGCAACCAAGTAAATTACAGATGAGGATATACATTTCTTAAGCCGTATCTCGTACTATAGGGCCAGCTAGTATCGCTATGAGAAATAGAGTTAATAAAATGAGAATTTACTAAAGTTAAGCAAGTATTTTGTTTTAAACCTTAAAAAAAGATATTATAATAAGCTTATCAGCAGACAAAAGCTACTTTGCCTAATGCAGTAATTGGGTTGAAACTCAGCATTCTTATGAACTTATAGAGGAATAGTTTCGCTCACAGTGAAACCATTCCCTAATCTGGTGAGTAATGAAATCCCAACCGAATGAAAGCGGCCATTTCGTAGCGCTAAAGCTACGTGCGTAGAGGACCTACGGCGACATGTCATCTACGAGCCGTAGCGAAAACAAGATGAGGGTTTGTGTGAGACAAAAATAGATTTACGTCCACAATACGTATTAATTATGTACACGTAAATATTTCTTTTCAGATTTGTATAAATATATAATTCTATACAATAATTATATTTTTTTAAATAAATAAGGTGACTGAACAAGCAAAGGGCCCACAGGATGTTAAGTGGTAACCTCTAATCATCTAACTTCCCTATAAACAGATACAATTCGTAAAGAACTGTACTGCGCCCGTCACCCTGAGACATAAAGTTGGTAAATCTCATGTGCCTATAATTTCACCGGAAACCATACCCTTCAAACCGGAATAAATTGATGCGCACCCTTCTGCCTGGTGGTAGAAATAGATATGGTGGCAGTACTTCCCCGGCGGAACGAAATTCTGTGCTGACTGGAATGCTAATCTGCTCCGTTAAATGCTAATTGCAAATATGTTCCGTACCTTTTATTCCATTATTCCGGGACCTGAATTATCTACATACCACATTTCATCCAAAACCGTCCAGCCTTTAGACCGTGATTGAATAACAAACATCCATACATCCCTATGAATGTATAGTCCGCCTAGTAGTGCAGTACTAGACGAACCGAGAGCGCTTCCGTGAGCGCCCCGTATTCTCCTTGAAAAATACCACCGAATGTGGTCGAAACTATAGTCGAAACTCTGACTTACTACGTGAGTAATTCCCGTGTTTTATATATTCATAATGTGTCAAAACCACGTCAGTTTTAATAACAAAAATCCATACATCCATAACACATACAACCAAACTTGCGCGTTTGTATTGGATGTATGTTATGCTGTGTTTGACGTATTAAATTTTTTTTAACGAAAAATGGAATCGACTTCAACACTTAAAAGTGTGAAATAACTTGTTGAAGTCGGTACCATGATAATTCGAAAGTAACTAATTTCAAAATATTGTGCTCATGCGCCCACCTTCTGGTTCGTGATCCCTTAGCCGACACTTACGGCACCCGCGGGAAGACATGGGGGAGTACTATTTTAGGCCGGTACCACCGGCCTAAAATAGTACTCCCCCGGCCAGCCCTACACGGCCACAGATCTATACGGTATAAAAAAAATATGTGAAGATGATGGGGATGGGCAGACATGTGTCACAAACAGTGGAGTTGTGGAGTGACGTCGGGACAAAGACAAGTGACACTTGAAACGACAGATCGTCACGTTATATGACACACAGAGTTGAAGTTGATGTCCTTACAGCCAGTCAACGGCTATGATTGAGCTTGACCATGAAACTCTCCATATCGTGTCTAACTTATAAAATAATATAAAAAGCTTGCAGTCGCAGTAATGTTGACGTCTCGGGTCTAAAACCAAATTCAAAATCAGAACCAAAATCATTTATTAGTCACTAAAACCTACAAAAAAAATATCAAAATCGAGTCTAACAAATCAGAGGCATACACACGCATAAAGGAATGATAAATGACTGGTCGGTTGGCGCAGTTGGTAGCACTCTGCCTTCTGAGCCGCTGGTCCCGTGTTCGATTCCCGGACAGGTCAAACATTTGTGTGTCACATGCCTGTTTGACCTGTGTCTGGGTGTATATAAGTATATATATATATCAGTCATCAGGTTACCATAGCACAGGCTCTGCCTAGTTTGGGACCTGAAGACCTTGTGTGAATGTTGTCCCATATTAAATATATTAAGATAAATTACTTAAATCTATGGCTATTTTTAAAGTAAAGTTACATCCTTATCTCATAAAAAATATCTTCCGATCCTATCAAAGACTTCTGTATTCATTTCAACACCATATATTGTATGTCTTAGAATCGAGTAACAAAGAGTACGTATATGTACATGTATGTATATGTATATGTACGTATTTATACATTTTTTAATTTTATAATAATAACCTAAGACAACTTAGTAAAAAAGAGTGTGAGTGAACATTTTTAAATATGTTTCGTTGGTAACAAACCACTGAGAATTCTAAACTTTACTGTGAAAATTGTAGAGACTTCTCTTTTATTCCCGGTCTTGACGCCAAAGGTCACTTTATGCAGTTTGTGGTGACAATAGCGGTCTATTGTTGCTTCCCATTTCTCTGTAAGTGTCATATCAAAATAAACATTATTTATATAACCATAGTAGTATAAACCATTATACTAGGAATTGCCTACACATATATCTAAACACACGAAAATGTTTATGTTAAATAATTGTCTAAGGAGGAGAATTATATTAATATCTAGGTCTGAGATCTGTCAGATACATGGCAATTTAAAGTAATAAATCAAGACAGAAAAGGACTATTGAGTGCCAGTTGAAATCTTTTGAGTCGATTGGAAAGGGAGCCAAATAGATCATTTGCAGCAGCTGGCTAAATATAGCAATCGGTTTGCTTGCTGATTTTGTATTGGCTTCAAGTTATAAATTATAGTTTACCGATAAAATATGTATTACTATGCCATGGGATACCGGTGAATATATATATATATATATATATATTTATTTATATATATTTATATGTATCAATCATCAGGTCAACCTAATGGCGGATATATATACATATATATACATATACCGACCAAGACACAGGTCAAACAAACATGTTCATGCACACAAATGTTTGACCTGTTCGGGAATCGAACCCGGGACCAGCGGCTCGGAAGGCAGAGTGCTACCAACTGAGCCAACCGGCCAGTCAAATTAGATTAGAGGAAAGCATTTACTTATTTTATATTGACGTCAGCATCGATTAACTTTTTATACTAACGAATCAATGCGCCGGTTGGCGCAGTTGGCAGAAAAAAAATTAAGACTACACAATTTGAGTACCCATAATAATTCAAGCCCTACATTGAACACATAAGACTTAAGAGCTAAAGCCGAAACTTTATAGGAGGTTAAATAATTTCCCCTGACGTTCTCCGAAGCAATTTGTCAACGTCGAAAACCAAACGCGCTCCGTGCGGGGAACAGAATTATATTTCAATATCTATCTAAAGAAATTACTTTGCCGCTTACATCTACTTTTCTGTTTTAAAACGATTGCTTTGTATCGAAGTATTTTTATTACCCCTAGGGAATTTGAGTTGAGTAAGGCTTGTTCACTTGTGCCGTGGTGGTACCGGCCTAGAATAGTACTCCCCCATCTCTTCCCGCAGGTGCCGTAAGAGTCGGCTAAGGGATCACGTACCAGAAGGTGTGCAGCAGCGCCTTCTGAGGATAGGAAATAATACTACGCTCGCCAATCCGCCTGCCAAGCGTTGCGAGTATTGGCAAATCCCCCATATGGGAAGGCATATGTCCAGCAATGGACGCACATGGCTGAGAGAATGAAATACCTATAATAGGTATAGCTTTCAGTTTTATCTCAAACATACTTCTTTCACTTTTATTGGATCCTCTTCAATCATGCAGCAGCTGCTCTCGTCGTCTGGATCAATTTTCGAATGAAGCCTCATGACTTATCAAGCAGGCATCCTTTCAGATATTAAACGTTTCAATCTGCACAGTATCAAATCAAGGCTGGTTACAAAGGTGCCATTTTTATATATTTTTTAAAGCATTATGAAATACTGCGCGTGTGTGGCGCCCTGCTGTTGTACCCGCGTGGTGATAAAAAACGGTGATGATGATGTTGAAAATATGCTTTCTTCATACCAAATTTCATCGAAATCGGTGTAGCCGTTTGAGCGTGAAGAGGTAACAAACATACACACAAACTCTCGTTTTTATAATATTAGTAGGATTAATGGTATAAAACTATATGAAAGTCTCAGCGGATAAACTGGACAGTTGAGGACTAGTTTTTATTATGCATATAGTCAATCTTCTACGGTAGACTAAGAATCAAACTCACACGAAATTATTCATTCAAAGGCATGCAGGATACACTTATGGACGTCAAAATACGAAGTCCGGAAATAGATTCAAAAAAGTAAGTTTACAATTTATATATCTGTAGACATCACACTAATATTATGAACGCGCAAGTTTGTAAGTATGTGTGTTTGTTACCCAACGCCTAACTTGAATTAACTATATTAGTCTGCCTTTATCCCGAAAAATTGATTGCTTATCTAGGATACAAACAAAACTAATAATGTTATAAATGTTAAAGCAACTCGGTCTATCTATTACATTTTTACGACAAATCTCTTAACCAATTTTGATGAATTTTGGTGTAAAGATGATGATGGACACTTGGAAAAGGAGATATATTCGTTTTTGTTCTGGAAAAAGTTTAGTTCGCATACTTGAAGTAGCCGGAAAACTTTGACAGCCAGAAAACCGTTAACCACGTTTGTGAAACCGCGGGACGTAGCTAGAGTATTCATATACTTCAATAATGTTTAAAAAGTACTACTCAGAATCAAAACATTAATTTATAGAAAATTGTTTGACGTCTCAGGAGACCGAAGAGCTGGCAGCTTCCTCGCTCAACGCCTAGCAATACAAAGAGGAAACGCTGCCAGCATCTTGGGTACAATGCCGCAGGGGCCCGTTTTAGATTTAATTTAGTTTTTATTAAATTTTTAAGGTTTTTATTTTAAGTTAGATTATTTTATTGCTATTCTAAATTATTTTTAAATTATGTTAATGTTACCTTGTTAATGTTGTGAATGTATGGAATAAATAAATTTATAAAGGGATTTATAGAAAAAGAGCTACATTAGTAATTCAATTACCCGGTTACAAGCGGTCTTTGTACGCCTCAATCTCTCTCATCGGTCTTCGTAACTGACACGACATAATGAATTCACGATTAAACCAGATTTGAGAAGATGTTTCACAGAACAATATGATTTGATCAAGATAGGGATCACAAAGCTGTGGCTGATGTTGATTTGTATGGTCAGCAGAAATCCGTTGGAGTTTAATGATAGCAGTGGATATTCTTAAGCTAAAATGATAATAATGGATACACAAAATATGTGTGTAAACGATCTGTGCGCAAATAAATGTTTCTTCAGCATACCTTTCTCTAACAACAACGTTTCCCAAAATAATCCTGCATACAGAATGTGCCATACCTACAACACCATCGATTTTCCCAAAGACATATTTGCATGTAGTCTCCCATCCTTCAAATGTAATTTTCATATCGTAGTGAAATAAATATCAAAATATAATCATTTGTTATAATATAATGTATATGTTAATTGAAATTATTGTCTGCAATACATAGAAAGGTTGTGTGTAGTATAAATGGACTCGAGGTTTAATATAATGTATAATAATTGTTCATGTGCGATAATTGTTAGTCATTTATAGTCTGTAACTTGTTATAAATAAATAAATCAATAAAACTAGGGACAGGAATTAAATAAATATTTCATATAACGTGCTAGTACAATGCAGTTGGTTACATAGAGACTTGAGGAAACTTAAGTTGTAACAGCTATACTCAAATATTTGCGTCCAAAAAACAATAAAGAAAGTTAAAATATGAAAATTAAAAAAGGAGTCGTTTTTATACAAGGATCGACAATTTTCTTCATCATCGCTTGGCTGAAGACGAGAGAGTTTTAACGAGATTATATCTTCTGAAGAAAGTTGGCAATTTATCCTGTCTTTTAGGTTGGTAGATAGAGAAAAAGTTTAAAAGAAAACTCTGTTTCCTTTAATTGCTTTGCTATTCGTTATATAATAATATGCATTTATATATTATTAAAAATATGCCAAATATTACAGTATTGGCTTCAACAAACCCACCCGTTTTTATCGGCTTGAATCCGATGGCGTTGGTGAAATTTATAATTAAACTAAATTGTTTTAAACAGCAACACGAATTGTTTTGCGCTTTGAAAACTACTATCATAAGGTTACCGTGATGACTTGTAGTACAAAAAAAATGTCTATGCAACAATGACATTATTAAAAAGGGGAGATGGGACATTAGCTCCTGGACCACATAAATTTGGTTGATGCACACAATTTGCTTTCATCTCAACTGGGCTGCAATTGGGCAACGCGTACGGTTCTCAATGATTTTATATTTATTTATATTATCATCATTACTTCAATACTTTTATAAATATTGCCTTCCCTTGCTTTCACAAGATGAACAAATATGTATATGTTTTTATTTATTTTTTAGTACATACAATAGCTCATATAAAACAAATAACTGTTTCTGCTTGTGTATGTAGTTGATCTAATCCAGTTTTTAGTTACGTGATCGTGTTAGAGCGTAGCCTATCTACTCTTTTTAACCGACTTCAAAAACAGGAGGAGATTCACAATTCGACCCGTATGTTTTTTTTCTTATGTATGTTACAGCATAACTTTCGATTGGGTGAACCTATTTTGATCGTTCTTTTTATTCGTTTTTTTTTTAAAAGCTGGTGCTTTCCGTGTGGTCCCTTTTAAATATCATCAAAATCGGACAAGCGGTTTTTGAGTTACACTCCAATAACTGAAAAGTGCTTCTCATACCTCGACGATATTATAGTTGCGATTGAAGCCATCGGTGAACACACACAATGACAATTGACCCCGTGAGTAGCAAAGGTGAAAAAAAAATACTTTTGTAATAATATTATTGCAATGCTATGATATATTTCACAATGCGAAGTATGTGGCTACACGTGAAATACTTATTGCCACAAACGTCTCAAACGGAAACCAATTCCTAAAGCCAAATACTTACGTTCTGAGAATATACGTTTTCACGTTTTTCTGAAAGTAATATATATAGCTCTACGTGCCTTTATTGGTAAAAAGGTTGATTAAATACCGAGTGGGTCGGTACTTGGACACAATAGTCATTGTGGTAAAAGAAAATCACATCCTTAAGAGTTACCCTTCTCACAAAGGTAAAATAATATATGTTGAAACTTGGACGTCATTTTAAACGGTTGTATATTGAAGTCCCAGTTATCTGTTTTTGCATATATACTCGTGGTTGAACAATGTAAGCGGTGAAGTAATTAATAACCTTAATTAAAATCACATTATTTTTACAAAATTTTAATAGACTGTACAGTTCCTAGAATTTATATGGTGGGAGCGTGATTTATGTTTTTACTACTTTAATTATAAAAAGGGTTTAAGACACTGACAAAGGCGATTGATTTATAATTCTGATCCTAAGATTTGCTCGGGTGATATTGGAATTATCCGATTTGCATTGAATTCCAACAAAATACGGAAAACAAGCCTTAATTTACATATTGTTTTTGACAGCTTGCGTTAGAATATATTAATAAATCCATCTGGTAATGCTTGTATGCGATTATCTTGTAACGCTTACCATACATCCGATAACAATTAGTCCGAAAAAAACAGGTTTTTTTTTTATATTTCTCGTAAGTTGTATTAACATAATTATCCCAATATTGTTACAAAGGCGAAAATTATATGTTTTTTACACCTACACGCTGAAACGGCTGCACCGATTTCGATAAAATTTTGTATGGAGATAGTTTAGACCCTGAATTAACACATAGGCTACTTCTCATCCCGAAAATAATTGCTGTTCCCGTGAGATAAGCAAATAATTCAAAAAATTCTGTTACTACTTCTCGCTCAAATGGCTGCACCGATTTCAATGTAATTTGGAATGGAGTTAGGTTAAATCCTGCAATAACACAAAAAGTATGAATCCCGTATTACTAATAGTGAGCCAACTCGGCGACGGGACGGAGCAACGATGGGGCTCTATATGAAGGATAGGAGGTCCCCCCCCCCCCCCCTCGCTGCCCGTGAAGTACACTGGCTGACGTGACGCCGACCGGTACACCTTGTGAGGTGTCATTTACACGGGATCGGTAGTACGCGTTTGGTGTTGATGCAAATAGCAGTTCCTACAGTACCAAGATACAGTATATAGTAAACCTGTAACGTTGACTGCCACCTAGTCGTAGGTAGATGATAGTCTCATCACCAAGTTTTCAATTCGTTTTGCGAAGTTACCGCTACAAACATATTAAATCCCGTCGGGATGAATAAAGCGTAGGTACTTACGTAACCTAAGTACGTAGATAACTTTATGTGAACGTTAGGCACTATAAATCTCGGCCGAAAAGGATAATACGGTTACTCCAAGGGTTTTGCGGAAAGGCTGACATTATGTTACTTACGTACATGAACATAATAAACGATCATCCTATGTTAACATGCGTAACTTGTAGATAAAATGACAAGTTTCTTTGACGTGATAACGTTTTATAAATTGATGAATACCAGCAACACTCATGAAAAATAGTAACGTTCCGCGTAACGTTCCACCTGAGTTTTGTATTACATAAAATAATCAAAGTCAAAGTCAAAGTCAGTCAAAGTCAAAGTCAAAGTCATAAATGATTATGACGTTATCACGTAAATCTATCGTCCGTAAACGGACTTTACATACAACCAATTTTTTTTATACTGTATAGATCTAGCTTTTACCACTATCTCACTTGATGGTCAGTGAAGATGTGGTCGAAGATGTTATCACGCTAGACCTAGAACGCTCACTGGCTCTCAAGGACTGCTGCCTGATCACACTATTGCTTGGTGACAGTTTTTGACGACAGGTAGCTGGCCAGGCGGGTATTCGAAAGTGCCTTACCACCATGCTGAGAATTTGATAACGGTATTACCTTCACCGAAAGCTGTTGTTGAGGATCGAACCAGTGTCCTTCAGTAAGACAGGCGACGCTCCCTGCGCTGAGCTTTTTTTTTACATATAAGTTTGCGTTTGATAACTGTCTCACCTGATGTTAAGTGATGACGTTGTCTAAGCAAAAAAATGCACAAATAATGTATATAAGTATATATATATATCAGTCATCAGGTGACCATAGTACAGGCTCTGCCTAGCTGGGACCTGAAGACCTTGTGTAAATGTTAATAAATAAATAAATAACAAATGAAAGAATAAAAAGACGTGTGGCACTCGGGGACTGCCGCGGTAAAGCTATTGCATAGCATTTTTTATCAATACAACTTATGAAATTAATATATTAATAACTTATGCAGTAACGCCGATACAACCAATGCCACCTAGAGGCGAGTTGCTGAACTAAACAGACAAGCGTGATATTTAAAAAAAGTAAAAGTTCTGCTATTCATCGATAGATGTCAAAACTAAAAAGTATCACCGCTGTGCCGGTCGGAGTGTTCGGTTATTTTCGTTACGGAATTTCTGGATTCGGTCTCCACGCTCAAGGCCCGCGATAGAAACTATGCAATAGCCTAAAAAATGTCGTATCCCTCTCCATAGCCCGTTGCGCGACTTTGTGCCTGCTCACGAGGCCCATAGTCAGAGAGACCACGTTTCCGTTCCGTAAGTCATCACTGGTAACACACTGATGGAAGACTTTCGTTGTCAAGCTTTGTGGAACTTTGGATGAGAAGGCGTCACGGAGTTTACCGAATCTCGAACGCAAAGTTTACTTAAATAACCATGAAGTGAGAATCTAAAATATTTTGTGAAGCTTTTCATTTCCGAAGTTATTCACAAAGTTTCAGTTTTGACTGATTTTAATAATGTCTAGTGGCTTAGTGAAAACGAATAATTTGTTAAAATGAACAAAGAAGGTTGGTGGTGTTTGTTTGCTCATTAAGTATAAAAATGGCTTAATTTGAACTTGAGTCACTATTATAATGCAAGAAAGTTTAATCTTCCGTTAACAGTATAAGTAATTAATGCTTGTTACCTTATCCGTGGTAATTAGCAATTATGCGAAGTGTTTACTAAGAATTTACAGGAAGAATTTTTATTTTTTATTATTATTAAAACAAAGGTTGTTTTGTTTAGAGCAAGAAATTATTTAACAGGGTATTTATATAATATTTTAGTCGACACCGTTTCAAACTTTGTCAATAACTGTAGTCTTAGAAAGATAGATGCACCTGTTTGTGTACCTTTTCATTATTTTGTGAAAATAAGCACACTAACTCACTATCACATTAATATTATAAAAGCGAAAATTTGTGTGTATGTTTGTTACTTCTTCAAGCTCAAACGGCTACAACGATTTCGATGAAATTTGGTATGGAAATAGTTTATACTCTGGATTAACACATTGGCTTATTTGAATCATCATCATCATCACCTTTCCTCATCAACACGCGGGTAAAACCGCGGGGCACAGCTAGTAATATTATAAATACAGAAGCTTGTTTGTCTGTTTGTTGTTTGTATGTTTGTTCCTTTTTCATGGTGAAACAGATAAACGAATTTGCATAAAAAACCTAGACTACTTTTATCCCGGAAAAACAATAATTCCCGTGGGATAATTAAGGTAGTGGGAAATCTGTAGTCCACGCATGCGAAACCGCTGGGCGCAGCTAGTAATGAAATAACTTAGACAAGCCTTGAACCCCTATACTTCAGTGTGTTGGTCTAACTGTTCTAAAACTTCGTTACTGCAAAATCAGTCTGAGGGTAAAATTAATTCTTCCGGTTTTATGCCTTTTTAACTATTACAACTATTTCTAAATGGTTGGATTATGCGCTCGCTATTCTTGTTTTATGAGAGAGTTTATGTTATAATTTATTAAGGAATTAAGGTATTACGAGAGGTTTTAATGTCAATGAATATGGGCGCGAATTGTAGCGGGTAACAAACCATAGAGCTCTATGACTTTTAACTTATAACAAGGCAGGAGTAAAGCTGGAAATATTTTAAATAAGTTTAAACTAACTATACTTCAGATTCAAATTCGCGTAACGTGATGGGAGGAGCTCGTGCGTTTGTGTGGGATTCAGACCTTATTTATATATTAACTACACCGATTTCGATGAAGTTTGGTGTCGAGATAGTTTAGACCCTAGATTAACACATACGCTACTTTTATCTCTGAAAAAGTATAGTGCCCGTGAAATAACTGCGATAGTGGGAAAACCGTAATCCACGCAAGTGAAACCGCGAGGCGCTACTAGCTAAGAATATAATAAATTAATCAAATGAACTGTAAGTGATGATCAATCAATATTATATAAAGTGAACACCTTGTCTGTTTTTACTTTATGAGTCAGCGTTCGTTCTAATGAACCATCATAGCACACAAACACCATTAAAAAATAGCATAGATTTTAAGGCAGTCTTCAATACGAGTAAGCTGTATACAACTTGGTTCAATCTAATTCATCATTAAAACGCTTCTCTTGATAAAATTGGTTTTAACGAAACTCATCAAACGAAGATAAATTAAACTCCCTTTTTCAATTTCAACACAAACTTTACTGAAATTTTGTAAACATTCATTAATAACTTCAGTTTTTACCGACTAAAAGATTTTCTCAGTAGCACAGCTACTTTTACGTCGTCTTTATTTCTTATTTTATCACAGAACTGGAATAAAATACAAACTATATTTATTTTCCAACAATATAGTTATTTTATTTTTTTATTTTTATTTATTTCTTAACATTGACACAAGGTCTTCAGGTCCCAAACTAGGCAGAGCCTGTGCTATGGTAACCTAATGACTGATATATACTTATATACATATACACACCCAGACACAGGTCAAACAGACATGTTCATACACACAAATGACCTGTCCGGGAATCGAACCCGGGACCAGCGGCTCAGAAGGCAGTTTGCTACCAACTGCGCCAACCGGCCAGTCAAAATAAATTAATACTCAAACTTTACAAATAAGAGAAAATCTAAGGTGTTAATATGTAACTGAATGTTTATTAACATTTAAATTATATCATATTTCAGGTATTTATTTAATTTTCATAATATTGTTGTTCCAGACTCGTGACGAAGATTTACTGATTTCATACTTATACGATCCTAATTGGTCAACAGTGTGAAGTAACTTGATTACTATCTCCCTTTATCAGTGACGCTCTTGTAGATGGTATTCACTAGTCACATTTCTTATTTTAAAATAATTTCAATCAAAGTATGATTTATTTCTTTCATAGAGTAAAGAATATAATAATACCACATCTTAAAAGAGTACAGAGAGAAAAGGAGTAAAAGATAACAATATTAATAAGAACACAATATTAGTATTATCTATTTAATTGAACAAAATGTTTCAGTACTTAACAGTGTAATAGGATAGCCCTGTATTACACTGCTAGGCCACTTCAAAAACACTAATAATAACGTAATAAATACACTAATAATAGTAATAAAACACTCAATGCTTGGTTAAGGGGAGCATTTTTGTTGATTCTTTGAAACAAACGTTTACGTTGACAATCTTATCTATGTTAACAATGATGCGATCGCTTGACATATTACAAATTAAAATATTTCTGTATCGTTCCTATTAATAGTTCACACAATCCAAGGTAGATGGCGCTAATTTGAACATCTTTTCAGACCTATCGGCAAGTAAGGAATAAATTCGGACAGCTGCTACTAGCAGCTGTCCGCGGTAATATGGCTAAGTTGAGAAAGTGACAGAATGGTATTCTATATTAATTTTAACGTAAGTTTAAACTGTTTGAATTATATGAATGGTAATTTATTTATAAGAAAGTATATTTCATAAGATAGTAAGCGCTTTAGTTTTCCTTTCTGAACATCCTGTTGTAAATCGTAATAATAAATAAATGTAATGTATTAATTAACAAAACGCGAAAAATCTAAATGTAAGTCATAATACATTTATTATGAATGTATAAAACTTTTTCAATTACTCACGTAATATGTCAGAGAGTTCCGACTAATAGTTTCAACCACATTCGGTGGCCTTTTTCAAGGAGAATACGGGGCGTTTGCGATTCGTATAGTGACGTGTTTTATATATTCATAATGTGTCAAAACCAGTTGTCAGTTTTAATAACAAATAAGATGCATATTTTTGATTGATAGAATATCACACTATTTGAATATTATAAAGGCGAGAGTTTCTTTGTGGTTTGTATGTTTATTACTCTTACTTTTTTACTCTTTTACGCTCTAGGTTTTTTTTTAATATTGACTGTTCCCGAGGTTTGACGAGAAGACACAAAAATCTTCAAAATCACGTACAATTAATTTCGCTGCGCGGCGCAGCTAGTAGGACAATATACTTACATCAAATATTTGTAAGTTATTTAAGCAAATTTTGTCATCAATAGTGTCGTTGATTTTTATTTGCAATTTATTTTTATTTTATTTATTAACATTTACACAAGGTCTTCAGGTCCCAAACTAGGCAGAGCCTGTATTATGGTAACCTGATGACTGATATATATACTTATATACATATACACACCCAGACACAGGTCAAACAGACATGTTCATACACACAAATGTTTGACCTGTCCGGGAATCGAACCCGGGACCAGCGACTCAGAAGGCAGAGTGCTACCAACTGCGCCAACCGGCCAGTCAATTTATTATTATTTGTTACCGTTTGTCCATAAAAAAGAGTCACAGAATACAATAAAA
The DNA here is from genome assembly GCA_934044485.1 of Apeira syringaria. Taxonomy (NCBI): domain Eukaryota; kingdom Metazoa; phylum Arthropoda; class Insecta; order Lepidoptera; family Geometridae; genus Apeira; species Apeira syringaria. Next base: position 16,396,942 of record OW203662.1, on the reverse strand, counting down.
TACTTTTCTTTTTTCTCTCTTTTGTATAAATGACTGTATTTATACAGGAAAGGAACATAGAAATCATTTTTATATTGTTTTTACATATGCACGCTAATCTCTTATATTAATGAACGAACTCTCTTGAAAGTTTTTATAGAAAGAAAAGGGTAAGTTTAAAACGTTTTAAGGTTAAGGTTTTGCTTAATTTAACTAAGATGATATTGGAAAAAGTTTTCGTCATATATAAATACTGACTTCATGCGAGTTGGCGGGCAAAAGTTAGTTTAAAAAAACGTTTCAACCCATGTTTACCCTTTCGTCTCCACTCTGACAATAACCAGAATTTAAAAGGAAAGTCATGAATTATTCAAGATCTCGATAGCTATCGCAAGCCATGGCTACACGTACGGTACTGAAATGTACCAACCACAGAACATTAAGCAGTATTGTAATGGTCATAGTGGCCAATAGCGAAGCAGATATAGCACAATGTTTGATACATACATACATATTTACAACTCTTTCCCGTAGGGGTAGGTAGAGACCACATCGTTCCAAATGCTACGATCCCAATACACTTCTTTCGCTTCAGCCACACATATCCGACCTTTCATAGAAAATCGTCGGTTTAAAGTGTTCTTGACCTGGCCCTTTCTTAAAACTTTCTCAATCTGATTTTGAAACGTTCGCCGTGGCTTTTCTCTTCCAACACTACCATTCACCTCACCCATGTATACCCGTTTAGTTAGCTCCTTTCCTCCATTCTCTCTACATAACCAAATCATCTTAATCATACTTTTCTCAATCTTAGTCACTACATCTTCGCTCACACGACAATACAGTCGCGCCAAGCGATAACACACGGGAGTACTACGATCTTACCGTCACCGTAAATCTTTCCGGATTAAAGGTTCGATTCCAGACTCTTATCTAATTCTGAACCAAAATTCATTTAGAGCCCTTTACTTGTTTTGGCTTGATTTATCAACACACATCCAAACTTTCACATAATTTCAAAAGGATAAATAATTCACGCCCCGCGAGGAATGAAATTTCACGTTATGGTTCAGGAACTTTTTGTTACTATCTATAAAACGAATCGTTTAGACAGCTCGAGTTCATTTCATTTTGAGGGTTTAGATATTAATCATTTGAAACGCAAATTAACAGATTAACTGGCTATTATTTTTTTTTCCCAGTCACAAACAAAGATTTAAGTGGATGATTTTATCTAAATGTTCAATTTAAACTAATTCTTATTGCCGAAAAAAAATGTTACCGCAAAACCCTAAATACATTTAAATGTCTTGTTACGTTTTTTTTCTATAATATTTCAGTTTTAACAACCAGGCTGTTTTGCGATATACTGTGATAGCTGTGTAAGTAAAATGTAACTCTACGTACCTACGTACGTAGAGTTACAACCGCTACGAAAACAACTGCTGCTACGAACACTCACGGAGCTCTAAGAAAATGAAATGAATAGCAAATACTATATTAATATTATTGCTGTCTTTAGTAATATTCATCACCATCACATTAGCTATAAAACGTCCACTGCTGAACATAAGCCGCCGTCATCGGCCCTCATAGCAACAAGTAATTATTTTACTAAATCATATATAACAATAAAAAAAAAAGTCAGCTCTCCTACAACGATTTGAACTTCGTAATGCTAGCTGACTTGACAAACGTTGTTCTGCCATATAAGATATCGAAATGTCAAAGTGACACGACACTTCATTTAAACAACTTCACGTCAATGATCGACGGATAAATTATTTAGACACAAAATACAAACAATACTTAAATACTAATACGAGTATCATGATAAAAATGGGGGATTAGGGTACGAACGTGACTTTACAACCTTTTCGCAGACTACCAAAATATACACAATAAAATTTCATAAAAATCAGGCAAGCAGTTTGGGAGGACTTTGATTATAAACATATATTACATTGTATATAATAATTCTTGGCCTTTACTGTTTTATTTTAGTACAATTATAGCAAAATGTACATTTATCTATATTGAGAATTATATAACCCTGTATTTGTATTAGTTCATTTTTAGCATATTGTAATTGATATGAAAATAATTCAGTAGCACTGAGTCATTCATAGCAACCATTGCTGAAAAAGCAAAGAATTCCTTTTCACATCATTAAACCCTTTTTATAAGGGTTTAGATAAATGGCTGCCACGTAAAATGAATGTAAAAAGTTTTACGGGCCGCTTATTCAGCGGAAAATGTTTAATTTTAGGATTTTTTTGCTAAAAATTTAGTATATATTTGGGTATTACTGATTCAATAGAATAATTTATTAGCCTTAAAACATTACTTATACGAGGCAAGTCACATAATACAATATTACACAATTACGCATTTATAAAAATCAAAAGTGCATTAATTTGATAATTTTTTTAAAGTGGGCCGATGCCTTTTTAAAAATAAAATACTAATAACTAATTACAATACTACAGCTACTAAATATTTATTCATTCAAATCTATGAAGTCTTAAAGACACAAAATATAGCAAACATATGGTCATAGTACACAAAAACTTTCTTATTTAGTATTAGTGTAATAAGTATGGTATAAGCTTGTATGTTTTTGCCCAAAGTTTGTTTGCACGGACGTACGATAAAGCTCAGACAGAGAGACAGAGACAGAGACTGTGAAAAGAACTGAAGATCGATGAAGATAAAGAAAGCTAAATTAAGAGTATTCGAGATATGAGATACTATTTGGAAATCGACAAAATCGATTTTTCTTTACGAATTATAATATAATATGGGACAACATTCACACAAGGTCTTCAGGTCCCAAACTAGGCAGAGCCTGTACTATGGTAACCTGATGACTGATATACATACTTATATATAAACTTATATACATATAAACACACAGACACAGGTCAAACAGACATGTTCATACACACAAATGTTTGACCTGTCCGGAAATCTAACCCTGGACCAGCGGCTCAGAAGGCAGAGTGCTACCAACTGCGCCAACAGGTCAGTCAAATTCTTCCTTTAATTTATAAATCAACTCTTTTACTACTGGTTCAGAGATGTTCTTTGTACTTTTTGTTCAGCAGCCATATTTATTCGGAAAGTGTTTTTTGTTATTAACTTTAAATGTTTGCACACCCCGAAAAAATCATTAATCGACTTAACAATACGTGTCGGGCCAGCGCTGCGCTGGCTCGTCTGTAAAACTACCGCCAACATGTTCTTTTTTGTATAAACCATGCAGCCACGTAACCAGAGTTTTGTTACTAAAGTAATAATTGACAGGGATTTTCATAACTACAACATAAATTTCTAAGCGTTGCCCAGAAATTTTGCCATTTATAAGGCTTTAAGATAATTCATTGTACAAAATCTAGGCTGTACAATTTCGACAAACTTAACGGCAATATTGAGGTTATTATATATTCATTCCGCATTTTAAAATCAAACCTAAAGTTAAATCCCTCGCCGGCTTCGCTTTATAACTGCTTTCTATTAAAATTATTGAGAGTGAAGTGAGAAGTAACTTCTGAACGAGGTGAGGCAAAATAATCTGATTAGAAAAATGCGAAGCTTTCACAAAAAATGCAGAATGTAATAGAAATATAATATAGCCTATGTTACCCGGGGATAGTGTAGCTTCCCAACAGTGAAAAAATTGTCCAAATAGGTTCAGTAGTTTCGGAACCTATTTAATGCAAACATACAAACAATAAAATCTTTCCTCTTTATAATATTTGTATAGAGTTCTTATAACTAACTCATAAACCGCCTAAAATATTGTTTTAGATTTTTTTTGATTCACAGTATTTAAATTAAACACATCATATATTATTAAGTAAAACATATCGACAAACGGTTGTTCTATGTGCATACATATGTCCATTGTAGATTTTTGTTTTTCCGAGAAACAGTGAAGAGGCCGAAGGGATACTTCACAATGTTATGTTTAAGTATACTATTTATATTTTGTAAGACATTATTCTTATTCATATTTTATGTTAGTTTGTGCAGTTCTGTCCTGGATAAATGATTTTCATTTGATGTTTCATGTCGTTTCAATGAGATTCAGACCATAGCTAACAAAACAATTCGTGGAAGCTTTTTTATAAGTGTGTCTGTCACAATCATCATCATCATCATCTCAGCCATAGGAGGTTCACTGCTGGACATAGGCCTCCCCCATTGATTTCCACAAGGGCCGGTTGGAAGCAGCCTGCATCCAGCCCTTGCCTGCGAGCTTAGACAGGTCGTCTGTTCACCTGGTCGGTGGCCGTCCTATGCTGCGCTTGCCAGTCAGTGTTCTCCATTCGAGAACTTTTCGACCTTAACGGCCATCAGTTCTTCGAGCTATGTACCCTGTCCACTGCCACTTCAACTAGCTAATCCGCTGGGCTATATCAGTGACTTGCGATCTTCTACGAATCTTCTCATTTCTGATTTGATCACGTAGAGAAACCGCGAGCATAGCCCTCTCTATAGCTCGTTGTGCGACTCTGAGACTGTTTAGAAGACCCATAGTCAGAGACCACGTTTCGGTTCCGTAAGTCATCACTGGTAACACACACTGCTCGAAGACCTTCGTTTTCAGGCACTGTGGAAATTAGGACGAGAAGACGTCTCGTAGCTTCCCGATTCCGTCTGTCAAAATACTATCGAACATACAAAATTTGCCAATCTAACTACATATTTGTGTCGTGTATCTTAAAATCTAATATGCTGCTTTCGCAAATACGAGTTGGACCGAGTATAAACTACAGCGTTAATATGAATCACATTAAACGTTAATTTGAACCTTACGGCATCAAAATTAGTGTAGATATTACTATACCAAGTTTAGCGATACACAATTCTGTGCTGCTTACACAAATGTGTGCGATCATTTTCAATGTCTATTTGAGACAGCTATGTTCTCTCAGACTAATTAACTGTGTCTGGTACACCGCGCATTAGTGCGGCATAACATTTCTTTGAACAGTTAGTCGAAAAACATGAAAAATATTTGTTTTTCAGTTATCAGAGATTCTTATGACAAGTTGTACACAAGTAGCGATTGCTCCACCATATCTAGACAACGTCATCCCATAACATCAGGTGAGACATTCGTCAAACGCAATGTTTACAAACTGTATTCTGTAGTCGTGGGTTCAAGTCCCACTAGTAGCCGAATTTTTTGCTTCAAATAATTTGAACGTAAGGGCCTCCTAGAAAGTTGTCAATGCAATAAACCATACTTGTTAACTATTTGTTATTAATAAGTTAATTAGGTCGTTGAAAAAATCATGTTTGGATACTTGACATGTGACTCGCAATATTGCCGACATGTGACTCGCAATATTGCCCTGGTGCATTTTGAATAATGAATTTCTACGAAATATTTAGTTCGCGGTAGAGTTCAATTCGTTTCTTTCTTATTCCACATATTATCTGTCAACAATACATTTTCAAGAATTCTACGTGTTTGCTATATGCTATATGTTTGAAAATATGACTGTATTACACAAACAACTCTGAAAATATAAACTTTTTTGGTAAAAATTTTGTTTCCATGATTTCAATGATTTTTGCTACTCACGGGATCAATTGTATGTTGACCGATTTGTCCATCCGCAAGTATAATTTCAACGACGTATGCGTAGCACTTTTCAGTTATTGGAGTGTAACTCAAAAACAACTCAACCAATTTTGATGAAATTTAAATGGAACCACACGGAAAGCTTTCAAATAAAAAAAATAATCATCAAAATCGGTTCACCCAGTCGAAAGTTCTGAGGTACAAACATAAAAAAACATACGGGGCGAATTGAGAACCTCCTTATTTTTTGAAGTGGGTTAAAAATAGGGCAGACTCCTTTTTCCATTATTATAATAAATTTGCGTATAGAAGTAAAGTTTAACCCATAACACAATAACTTGGCTGGCTCTACTTGATTTCATGAATTATGCTTCATACATAACTCAACCATAAAGCCGCGGCTGCTGTAAAAAGTAGCGCGGCTTTCTCTTGCAGCGAACCGTTGACACTTTCTATTACAACGAAGAATACGTCTGTTTTATAAATTGTTTATGACTTTATTCATTATTTTTTATTCACAAGTGAGTAACAAGTTTTTAATAGTGACTGGCCGGTTGGCGCAGTTGGTAGCACTCTGCCTTCTGAGCCACTGGTCCCGGGTTCGATTCCCGGACAGGCCAAACATTTGTGTGTATGAACATGTCTGTTTGACCTGTGTCTGGGTGTTTATATGTATATAAGTATATATATATCAGTCATCAGGTTACCATAGTACAGGCTTTGCCTAGTTTGGGACCTAAAGACCTCGTGTGAATGTTAATAAATAAAATATTAAAAATATTTTTAAAAAAATCGAGCGAATTAGAATATCCGTTTGTTCATTTCATTTTTATCCTTGATACTACTAAATAATATTTATTATATTGATACGGTATTTTCAACTTTATTACAGAATATTTTAATAGAATTAATGTACTTAACAAACAGTGAATATCAGTAAATATCTGTGGCGTATATGAAGAACGCACTTAACAAAGCTAATTTCAACGACCAATCAGAAAAGGACATCACTGGAAAGATGCCTTTGAAAGAATCCTTCCCGCCGCACGCTTTGCAAGTTTCTTGGTAGTTAGTGCTAGTGCAGAGAAAAATGTTGTGTTTCAATAGTGTTCGTGTTTTGTAACTTTCGATACACGCACGCCAAAATGAACTCTACCCACATGTAAATCAAATAATTATTTTCTACATACATAATAAAGAGTAAAATAGGTCTATGATATTGATGATGATAAATGGGCTCGGAGTAGGAGGGTGAAAAATCCTACACGACCTAATCGCAGACTTACCAAATATATTATATACAAAAAAAACACACAAGTTTCGGAACAAACACTGTGACACGGGATTTTTATATTATAGAAGAAAAAAGAAGATGACGATCTTTTCCCTCCGTTAAATGTTAGATGAAGAAGAAATTAAGTGTTATGCTAATAAGTGATAGATATGATCATGTTTCGAAGCTAAACCCCGTCCGCGGATTAAATTTAAAGCGAAAGAGGGTTTGCAATGATATCCACCGCGAATATTAATCCTACTTATCTGTTTTTACAGTCTTGCCGCTTAGTATAACAAAGCTCGATCGTGGGGTAACAATTCTACAGAGAAATTATTTAAGTTTATTTTTATCTATTTATATGTTAAGTCAACATTGCACATGTTTAATAAGTTTTAACCGCCTTTACTTACGATTCAAAGTCAAGTAATGCGACGGTGCCCGACAGGTTTCGTAGTATTTAGACCGACATTTTCAAAGCTACACGACCGGTACCGGCGGCCTCCACACACGTTCTGTATAATATGTTATTGTTTAAATGTATATAATTATAAATCATTTTTATTAATTAACTCGGCCTAAGAAGTCGATGTCAGAATAGATCCATTTGGATAATAATATCACACACAAACAAAGCGTTTTGCTTCCACATTCATATTGCGTACGGCTAATGTCCCCCCGGAAAAATCCCTTCCCCCCGGACCTCGATAGAGAGTAGACGTATCCTAAACTATTGTCTTTTTATTTTTCAACGATTTATTTAAATTTTCTCCAAATTAATTCGGCCTTAAAAAATAGGAGTGCATAAACAAGGAACAGTGGCAACAACGTGAACTTGCATATCGGCCATCTTGTGAATTGCTAACATAGATGATATCCGTCGCCTGCGCACACAATAATACCTGGTAAGACCACCAATCCTGAGCGGGACACACCTACAATATGACGACCATATTGGAATTTATATAAACTCCTCCCCTTTCCATCACAAAAGGAACACACCTGTTGCACACATAGACATACAGTAAGGCAGCCAATCACCGTCGTACCTGCCACACACCTGTTGAATATTAGCTGCTGAGCATTTATGAGCTCCTGGTACATGTGGGCATCCAAATATTGAGAATAAGGGAATTGCTTTGAGTTGTATTGACAAAATATTGCTATACTTTCGACCTTCTCTGTATTCCTGTTCTCCTTGTACTTGTATCATATACAAAATGAAACGTACACCACCTTCAAAGTCACCGGCACAGTCAGGCCCTATTGTCACACCCGCGCCACGCAACAAAAGACAGCGTCCAAATAATTCGCCCGCTTCACCGCTAAGCGAGTACGGAAACAAGCAGGAGGAGATGATGGCAATGTTGTCAAAACTACTAACAGAAGTTGCAGAGGTCCGTAAAAGTAATGATGAAATTCAAAAAATGAATGGGGAAATGCAAAAATCCTTAGAATTTCACATTAAGAACTACGAAGAAATAAATACTAGAGTGACTGCCCTTGAAACCGGAACAGTGACACGTGACGCACACATTCTTAAGTTGGAGAACAGAATTGACGAATTGGAGAGGCAAGCTAGGAGCACATGCTTGGAGGTAAGGGGTATCCCAATGAGACCAAACGAGACCAAGCAGGACTTGACAAATATTGTTGAAAAATTGCACTCTAAGACGAGAGCTAATGTGACACTTGGTGCAATCAAAGACGTCTATCGTACTAAGGGGAAGCCGAATGGTGAACGTCCTATAATTATTGATTTCGCATCCAGCTTGCAAAAGGTGATCACACTACAGGCTATAAAAAAATTCAATGCATCGAATACGACAGATAGACTTAGTACTAGTGCTCTTGATATCGTGGGAGAAAAAAATCCCGTATATGTCTCTGAATTTCTTACGCCGAAAGCCAGAAGATTATATTTCTTAGCTCGAGAAGTAGCAACGGTCTGCAATTTCAATTTTTGCTGGACGACAAATGGAAGAATCTTCCTTAGGAAAGCTGAAGGATCCCCTCCAATAGTCATCACCAGTGAACAACAAATTGAGGAACTGAAGCAAAAAAACTAACACTCCGCCTCAGCGACCTTAGTCTATTTTATGTAATTACTGCATATGATTCTGTAGACATAGTCAGATATGACTGCTTATTATGCTTGTTATCGCACACTAGAGCGCACCTAGATAGCCCACTTGATGCACACAAACATTCCCAATATTACACAACACTATTACATCTAAGATTTTTTTTCAATCTAACTCAATACACTCAACTTACTCAGCTAAATTTTAAAGGAAAGATATTCAATCAGAAAGGTATATTTTCAGTTGCTTCTTATAGTGTTCAACGTTACTATAATTTAGATTATGGATAGCAACCAACAAAGTAATTTGTGCAATCTAATTGATGATCTGGCAGTAGCTGATGCGAAACTGTGCCTACCAGAGTCATGTAAATCTCTTATATGTACAAGCGATCTAGCTATTAACATCCTACATTTAAACATAAGAAGCATCAATATGAATTTCGATGGTCTAGAGCTGTTGCTCTTAAGGCTTGGGTTTCAGTGCGATATTATAATTTTGACTGAATGTTGGATAGAAAATAACAAACCATTCCCAAATCTCCAAAACTATAACTCAGCATTCACGAATGTTTGTTTAAACCAAAACGGTGGCATCATTGTTTATTATAAATTAAATCTAAAAATAAAAATAGAGGAACCAAATTTTGAAGATAGTAATTGTCTTATACTAAAAATAGGCCAAAATATTGCTATTATTGCTTTGTACAGATCTCCTTCTTTCACAATCATAGACCCCTTCCTAAAGTCTTTAGATAATGTGCTGTCTTCATGCAAAAAATGTCAAACCGTCGCAGTTATAGGTGACATCAACATTGGTATTGAAACTGATAATACCGACAGACACTCAAATGAATATACCGAGTTATTGGCCAGTCACGGAATTTTAGCTTCCCACAACATGGCGACTAGAGGTAAGCGATGTATAGACCATATTATGATTAAAAGTAAATACCAATGCCATACACTAATTTTAAAGACTTTTGTAACAGATCACTATCCTGGCCTACTAAATATTAAAACGAAAACTTCAATCGATTCCTCATCTAAAACAGTTAAAACAAAGATACAAATGGATAAGCTGCTAAATCATATAGCTAATACAGATTTTTCTGAAGTTATACAATGTCGGGATGCTAATATTGCCGCTGAACTCTTTATCAATATATTAATGTCTATTGTTAAAGTTAATACTCGTATAGTTAAAGTACCACATAATCAAAAAATTATAAAACCATGGATAACTACAGGCATTTTGCGTTGCATTCGCACTCGCGATCAAATGCATATTCGCTTAAAAGCAAATTCAAATAATGAGATCTTAAAAGTTACATATTTGAGATACAGAAATTTTTGTACCAATCTATTAAAAAAACTAAAGAAAGAGTACCACAAAAGAGAATTAGAAAAGAATAAAAATAATATTAAGAAAACTTGGCAATCAATTAGAGACATAACATACACGAGAAAAGAAAATGTAAGCAATGAAATCCTATTAAATATTAAGCCCAACCCTCAAGAATCGATTAACTACGCCAACGACTATTTTGCCAATGTAGGGAAAACACTAGCAAGAAAAATTGATATTGACATTAAAAATAACTCCACATTATCTCAACCGGTCCAATTAGTCTTTCAATGTCCAGCACAATCAAATTCAATAGTTCTACTTCAAACTGACTCCTATGAAGTGAATGGCCTCATTAAAGGCTTGAAAAATGATTGTGCAGTGGGATATGATGGTATATCAAACACAATACTGAAAGAATCAGCAACAATAATAATACCAATTATTACATATATATGCAACCTCTGCCTATCCTCTGGTACATTCCCAAATATATTTAAAACATCCATTATAACGCCAATTTACAAAAGTGGAAGCAGAGACAGTGTCGAAAATTATAGACCTATTTCCATTCTTCCATCCATATCAAAAATCTTAGAAAAAATAATAAATAGACGCTTAAAACTGTATCTAGAAAAATTTAATATAATTTCACCTTCCCAATAGGGCTTCAGAACAGGACGGTCTACAGAAACTGCGGTAACAAACTTGACTAATCATATAGTTAGTGAGTTGGACAAACATAAAAAAGTGGTGGGCGTATTTTTAGACCTTGCCAAGGCGTTCGATACTGTCTCTGTGCCCAAACTAATAAGTAAGTTGGAATGTATAGGAATAAGAGGTGATACTTTGCGTCTTTTGGAGGATTATTTAAACGGGAGAACCCAGAAAACTAAAATTGGAAATATGACATCTGATGAAAAGCCTATAACGTTTGGCGTCCCACAAGGGAGCGTATTGGGTCCCACTTTGTTCTCAATATATATAAACGATTTATGTAATCTCGACTTGAAGCATGGAAAAGTTTTTGCTTATGCTGACGATACTGCTCTAATCTTTGAGGGTAAAAACTGGGATGAAGCCCGGTCTCGTGCAGAAGACGGCCTAAAAATAGTTACAAGCTGGTTGAAACACCATTCTCTTTCTCTTAATACTACTAAAACTAAGTTTATGGCTTTTACATACGAACGCAGGATGGTACCTCGGTTTGATATTACAATACATTCGAATTGCACTAATCCTTCCTCCTGCAAGTGTGCAAAACTAGAACGTGTTAATTGTATAAAGTACTTAGGAATATATATAGACTGTAGAATGAGTTGGCGTCCTCAGATAGATAAACTTAGTGGTAGAGTGAGAAAGCTAATTTTCATTTTTAAACACTTACGTGAAGTGGCTGATAGACCTTTAATTTTAAATGTCTATAATGTGCTCTGTAAGTCGATACTCTCTTACTGCAATACATGCTGGGGTGGAGCATGTCCAACGTATATGCTGACATTGGAACGTGCTCAACGTGCTGTACTTAAGGTCGCTACGTTTAAAACTCGCATGTTTCCAACCGATAAATTATACCGTGATTGTGATGTTCTAACAGTTCGCCAATTATTTATTATGAATCTTCTTTTGACTAAGCAAAAGCAATCAACTTTAAAGGAAAGATTACAGTCTTCCAATAAACGCAGAAAAGACATTGTTTTTCCCTGTCGCAAAATTAATACAGAATCTGCCAAACGTAATCAATGTTTTCTTGGATCGTATATATATAATAAAGCATGTAAGGCTATGCCCGATTTAACAATGTACACTATAAGAGAAGCTAAAATCGCAATCACTAGGTGGTTGAAAAAACTAAATTATGAAGAGACTGAAAATTTACTACGTGATAATATATAATGATATCTTTCAAACTTCCCCTCCTCCATCAAATCCTCAATCTAGTTCACACACATAAACATCCCAGTCATTCTCAAACACACACACACACACACGCACGCGCGCGCACACACACACACACACACACACACACACACACACGCACGCGCGCGCACACACACACACACACACGAATCTATATATATAATTATAAATACATAGAATGTAAATAATGATAATGTCTACGTAATATAGGATATTGTGTCTCAGAAGGAAACAGATGTCCACGACACAAGATTTACTCTTAGTGTGGGCTCTGAACGCCAATGTTATTGTATATATTATTACTATTATTATATTATTATTAGTGCACCATGTACATTACTATTTAACAATAAACATTATTATTATTATTATTATTATTATTAATGGAATTAATTGCCTAAATCTGTATTTCCGCAAACTTACAACCTGGGTATCTTCAAGTCACGAGTAAATAGGTATCTTCTAGGCAGGCATGCTCCTCCTTAGACCTCATCATCACTTATCATCAGGTGAGATAATGGTCAAACGTTTGCCTATTCCTAATAAAAATAAATATTTCTTTATAAATATTTATTTTTATTGGGAATACTTTTTATGTATGTATTTATTTTTATCCATCTATATATTATACTAGCTAGGACCCGCGGTTACATTCGCGTGAACTACGATTTTCCCGCCACCTCAATTATCCCGTGGGAATTATACTTTTTCTGAGATAAAACGTAGCCTATGTGATGTAACTCCAGAGTATAAGTTATCTACATTCCAAATTACATGTAAATCCGTTCAGCTGTTCCACCGTAAAGGAGTAACAAACATACAAACGACAGAAAACTATCGCCTTTATAATATTAGTGTGACTCTCTAATATGCAAATCAAGCTATTTATCAGAACTTTATTTCTAACGTGTTTTGTAAAAACTACAAACAACACAATCAAATGGAAATACACTAAACCTCTGTAATAAAGTGTGTTTAAAGTAAAACGATGATAGTAGGCTAGACTTGGAAGTGTGCCAAATGAGAATAAACCACTAACTAAATACCCTGCCCAGCCGAACCAGGAACTGAATCACTTTTATCGACTGTCTAATGAAACTCTCTGCACGTTGCAGTTCCAATAAAGACTGTGCTGTGCGAATGGAACTGTCTATTGATACTTAAAGATAAATTAAAAAGAAAGTTACGTTGGTAGGGCTCAGTGTATTAACCATGCAGCAGTATCTTAGACCAATCCCCCCTTACTTTGTCTGTTTTTGTTTTATATAATAGGTAACAAACAAGCAGACGAGCCGCCTGATAGGGAGCGATCACCGTCGTCTGTCTAATGAAACTCTGTGCACGTTGCAATTCTAATAAAGACTGTGTTGCACGAATGGCACTCTCTATTGATACTTAAAGATAAATTAAAATGAAATGAAATATATTTTTATTGACAATAACTTACAGGACATAGCTAACAAATTCACACATATTTTACAGACTAATTATTTGGATGTATAATAGGCATGCACCTTAATGTACTGTGATTTGTTTACGCAGGATCCGTTGACAACTAGTAATTAAACTGTATTTCAGATGCCAAAGCCCTCCGTTGTTGTGGAAACTTGGTACATAAATGTTTTCTATTTAAGGTCTAAAGGTAATTAAATTAAAAAAAAAGCATGATTCTACAGAGTACATAGTTGTGTGAACCAAAAGACTTTAATTATTTAAATATAGGCAAGCAAATATATACGTGTAAGGGTTTATGTGTATGAGTGTAAATAAAAAGAAAATGTTACAATCTCAATAACTGTGAGAATTTACGAGGCATTTATTTATGACCATAGCATCGTACGTAGGTATGACATTGTGTAATTACCATGCAGCAGTGTCTTAGACCAATACCCATATTTGTATATTATTGTGGGAGCGTCGGCTGTCAAACTCACGGACGCTGGTTTAGTTCCCACCAATGACTTGAGCTTCTGGTGAAGGTAACAACGCCGTTATCAAATTCTCAGAGTGGTGGTACGGACCCAAATTCTCTACTCCAAACGGCATAAACATAGGCCTGGTCAAGGTTTACATAGTTATACCGTTTAAGGTTTTCAGCTTCAGAAGCGGCAGTTCCAGCTTTGACTGCAGTTACTGAAAGGTGAGATGGATCCAAGGTGTCAACGCTATTGGCATCCCATACCAGTTCCAGGACAGGTACTGGTGGAGAAACCTTCCATGGAGCTATTATTACTTTAGTTACTTTCGTCCATTCTCTGATATAAAAATATTCGCTCATAAAAATGATTGATATTTATTTATTTCGAGTTATTTCTAGTTTTGGTTTTCAGTACATGTAAGCAATGAGATTTCGATTTCCCGTTTCTATGACGACTTATCGCTAACATTTGAAATCAGAATGCAAACGAGTATCTATGAATTATTGATGAGCATCAGTAGCCGGATGGCTTTCGCAACTCATAGATATTCATGCAAACGAATATATTACGGATCGCAGCATACAGCTAACAAAAGCGTGATAAAAGACAAAAAATGTCCTGTGTGCAAAAGCCATCAATTTTTACCCGACTTGGAAAAAAGGAAGAGGTTTCTGTTTCACCATATATTTTTATAATTACCAATATCTCCGCCAGCTGTCGACCGAATTTATATATTATTATTTTTTTGTTTGAACGAATATGCTTTCGAGTTTCGAAGTGCTCCCATTCAAAATTTTATCACAAGCGGTCAAGCTGTTTTTGAGTTACACTCCAATAACTGAAAAGTGCTACTACCTCGACGACATTCAGACAGGTGGTGATGCGTGCGAGGGTGTGTTTGTGCTTGGGTATGTATGCATAGAAAAACTCTTTTAAAAGCTAATTGTAATGTAAAAAACTGACTAGGATAAAATTTGCATCTTATTCAGATTATAAACAGGAAGTATAATAGAACCATTATTCCAACCTAACTTGCCCTGCGGCTGAGAAGTAAATAATCTGATATTTTCTGTCTGACGTAATATTATGGTTTGTGGCAAACATAACAAATTCAATTAATAATAGTGCCGTATTGATGGTCATAAAGCGCCTCGCAAATCGTTATAGAACTTGTCTTTACGGCTGGAACCGATCAGCTAAATTGAGCAAAGTTCTCAGTCGTCGCCACTATACCACTATAGTAGCATTTCATTAATTATTAATAAGTATTGAACTTAGTGTGTAGTCTCGCAACGTTGTCTTTAAGGTTCTCGCTTTATTCATCAAATGTTCATTGACAGTGTGCTTTAAGTCTACATTTTCACACATATTTCAATGCTAGTTGCGCTCCGCGGTGTTACTCGCTGTGAATTGGTTCGTGGTATTGACGATTTTTATGTCTTCCCATCATCCCTCGGGAACAGTCTATATTTTCTGAATAAAAAAATTGGTTGTCTGTAAAGTCGGTTTACGCCGATAGATTTACGTGATAACGTCATAATCATTTATGACTTTGACTTTGACTTTGACTTTGACTTTGACTGACTTTGACTGACTTTGACTCTGACTTTGACTTTGACTTTGACTTTGACTTTGACTTTGACTTTGACTGACTTTGACTGACTTTGACTTTGACTTTGACTTTGACTTTGACTTTGACTTTGACTTTGACTTTGACTTTGACTTTGACTTTGACTTTGACTTTGACTTTGACTTTGACTTTGACTTTGACTTTGACTTTGACTTTGACTTTGACTTTGGCTTTGACTTTGACTTTGACTTTGACTTTGACTTTGACTTTGACTTTGACTTTGACTTTGACTTTGACTTTGACTTTGACTTTGACTTTGACTTTGGCTTTGACTTTGACTTTGACTTTGACTTTGACTTTGACTTTGACTTTGACTTTGACTTTGACTTTGACTTTGACTTTGACTTTGACTTTGACTTTGACTTTGACTTTGACTTTGACTTTGACTTTGACTTTGACTTTGACTTTGACTTTGACTTTGACTTTGACTTTGACTTTGACTTTGACTTTGACTTTGACTTTGACTTTGACTTTGACTTTGACTTTGACTTTGACTTTGACTTTGACTTTGACTTTGACTTTGACTTTGACTTTGACTTTGACTTTGACTTTGACTTTGACTTTGACTTTGACTTTGACTTTGACTTTGACTTTGACTTTGACTTTGACTTTGACTTTGACTTTGACTTTGACTTTGACTTTGACTTTGACTTTGACTTTGACTTTGACTGACTTTGACTTTGATTATTTTATGTAATACAAAACTCAGGTGGAACGTTACGCGGAACGTTACTATTTTTCATGAGTGTTGCTGGTATTCATCAATTTATAAAACGTTATCACGCCAAAAATAGCCTATATGTTATTCCATAGATTAAGCTATCTAAATTCCAAATTTCATGTAAATCCGTTCGGCCGTTTCAGTGTGAAAGAGTAACAAATATCCATACATGCTAACTTTCGCGTTTATAATATTAGTAGGATTTTCGTAACGTCACATATATGCTATTTATTAAAGCATCATGTTTATAAGGTTTCATACACGTGAGTAACGTTACTGGAACATGACACTGTCACATAAAGTAGCACTGTCATGTTTTATAACACGCTATTACGAAGTCACGTGTACTCCTGACACACCAACTTGTGTGTATTTTATATAGGTTTTAAACAAAAGAGGCGGAATAATATAGGTACACTCATTAGCTACTTTCGAGGTATATATTTGTAAATTAGAAAATATTCGTGATTCGTGTGTTATTCCAGACCACTTATTGGTCTCATTTAGATTTCATAATAATGGGTCAAGCTGTTTGTGAGTTACACTCCAATAATGAAAATTGACAAAACACGCCCGCACGGTTTCCACCAAATAAAAAGTCTCTCAGGATTATGTATGTGCGTTTAGTATAAAATAAATATCGTTTTTTATTACTGGTCATACTTCCTAGATCTAGGATATAAGTAACTTGCAACTGTCGCGACTAAAAAAGAACTGCCTAATTATAAGGTTTAATTATTTTTATCTACATTATAATCGTTCATTCAAGGGAAATACCCGTTTGTTAATGTAAGCCTTTTATTCGTATAACTAAATAACTTATTGTTTTCATGGTTTGTGTTGTTAAACGCATTGTTATATTGTTTATGTTATAGATATTGTACCTATCTCTTAGTAATAAAAGATTGTGTGTAACTTATTAATTCCATACCTAGATGTTAGAAAATGTATTGACTTAAAAATAATTTATTGATAATTAATTGTCCCTTCTATGACTGTCTTTAATTTACAATTTTGTGATTATATAAAGAGTATATATTGAGATTGGATAATGTTAATTCGTTGTTGACTTTATGTTGAGGTTCGTTCTTATTTCAAACGTGATTATTTCAACAAGAACGAGTTTATGCACGTAATTAAAATTATTGACTGTTGAATGTAGATTGTAATGCTTCACACACACAAAAAGACAAAAAAGAGGGATTACCCTACTAATCCTACTAATATTATAAATGCGAAAGTTTCTGTGTATGTTTGTTACTTCTTCACGCTACACCGGCTTCCAACGGCCGACCACAATGAAATTTGGTGTAGATAGCTTATACCCTGGATTTACACATAGGTTTCTTTTAATCATCACCGTTTTTAATCACCACGCGAGTAAAACCGCTTGGCGTAGCTAGTTAAGTATAAATACAAGAAATCATGACATATATCTAGGAAGCTTAATCTATATATAGGAAGCGAAAAGAGTGTGTCGGGATCGTGGCATTTGGAAGGCTGTGATCTCTGCGTATCCCTACAGGAAAAAGGCGTCGATATATGTTTCACCGAATCTCGTAATCAAAAGACTAGACTTGAAGTCGCTGAGGGAAGGTTTGTGCTCTGTAAACATAAATTTCAATTTCTGTGTACAGGCTTTAGTTCTTTTTATAATGTTTTAATTTAAATATTAATCATAAAAAATTTTAATATATATCACGGTAAGTTTATAAATGTGTCAATTTGCCAGGCATATCATTTAGCAAAAAACCTTTTTAGTTCGCCCACTCCCCTACTTTTAAATGTAATGAATACTTAGACACACCTATAATTTGTCGTTTACAGCAGCAACGCGTCGGTACAAACACCAAGGCCTTGTTATGTAACGTTTCATTAGTTAAATGTTCAATTTGGGTTAGTATTTTATCTACACTAATATTATAAAGAGGAGAAATATGATGTGTGTTTGTTTGTTTGCATTGAATAGGCCCCGAAACTACTGAACCGATTTGAAAAATTCTTTCACGGTTGGGAAGCTACACTAACCCCGGGTGACATAGGCTATATTATATTTATTAAAATAAAACACTAATAACTAATTACAATGCTGCAGCTACTACAAGAACATTTCAGCAATCCACTAGCTATTGGTAGCCTATAGATAATTCAAATGTTCTAACCCGCTGCCGGCTGGCAGCGTGCCCAGAATGCTAGCGGCATTGCCACGTTGAATTGCAATGCTGATTCGTTAAGCCAAAAAAATAAAAATAGGGATCCTTATAATTTTTAATTACGAAATTTGTTACCCGTGCGGAGCCGAGGCTAGTTTGAAATACTTAGGAAACAGTTCTACAATACATATAAACGAAATATAACAGTTAAACTAGTTAAATACTAAAGGTTTCGTTTGAAGTAATAATGAAGTGCTTTTATATATACGATACAATTACAATTAAGTTTGAAAAACTGTTACCAAATACATAGTGTGTACAGACAACAGGCTTTGAGAGCCAGTAAGCATTCTAGGTCTAGCGTAATAACATCTTCGACCACATCATCACTGGCCATCAAACTAGATAGTGATCAAACGCTAGATCTATACAGTACAAAAGTAAATAGTCCATTACAAATGTACATGAAGTAAAAAAATTAAAAAGACGGCTACAAATTCTATACTTTATAAACAGCATTTTGTTTCAGTTATCAGAATTTTTAAAAGACACGATATGTGAATAATAAACATGTTTTCTGTCCAAAGGGGTAACATGGCTGACGTTATCGGTAAGTTCAAACAAAACCACGTGCAGGGGGGTGAAAAATATCACGTTACAGCTCGGCTATGCAAGAATCACCTTTATCGTCTTTATTTTACAGTACGAGCGAGCTACCTACACCCAAAATTAATATATATATATATCATCATGTGTCCCAATATAACTTTCCGCTTTAAAAGTCCAAAAAATAGAATATATTACGTAACTATAGAGATAATAGCTCAGCAGTGGGAGCCTCAGCTGTCAAACTGTCGGACGCCGGTTCGATCCCCAACAACGGCTTGAGCTTCCGATGAATGTAACACCGTTATCAAATTCCCAGCGTGGTGGGAGGGTAGTACTGTCGAGTAACCAGGGTGGTAGCTACTAGCTAGCAAGGCGGGCAGCTACCACACTCGGGTTTTAAAAACTGTCACCAAACACTGGCCATCACGTGAGATAGAGGGCAAACGCTAAATCTATACAGTATCATACTAATCCTATCCTATCCTATTGATATTGTAAATGAAAAAGTGTGTGTATGTTTGTTACCTCTTCACGCTCAAACGGCTATACTGATTTCGATGAAATTTGCTATAGAGATAGCTTATATATGGATTAACACATAGGCTTATTATCATCATCACCGTTTTTCATCACCACGCGGATACAACAGCGGGTGCAGCTATTAAAAAATAAACATAAAAACATCCTTTATTAAACCATTTATGCTTACGTATTATCAAAGCGTCGTATTTTATACACACGTATTATTATATATTATATACTTTGTTTCAACCACAACATTTTGTAAGAAATATTGAAATTATTTTCAAGTGATGATTGGTTTTTCAAATACGAAAGCGTAACTCCAATTTCGTGCGTTTAAATGATATTCATATATGAAACAGGAAATGTCATGAATTATATAAATAATATATGACATGAATAATAGAAGAATACCCGGCAGCGACTGTAATATGGCGAATAAAATATAATGAGTTCATTAAGCTAACCAATTTAATTTGAAATGCTTCTGCAATAGGTGGCCCGGAATAACCTATAGCGATAAAAGCGATAAAAAGCGCGTTACGTGCAACTAATATGCTGCTGCGATAAATTATTTAAGTAGGCATATCGTTTCAAAAATAAAAAAATATATGCTTTTCAATTCTTACACGGCTTCGTGATCAATATAATTGAAAAAAATTAAAATCTATAATTTTAATTTTTTTTAAATACGGAAGTCGCAAGTAACCTGGTCACCCTATATTATTGGCACTAAATATTTAAATTCTGAAAGCAAGTGTAGAATACGTATAGTCCAATATTAACTTGTTTAAAATATAAACTTTTACATATCTGTTATATTTTTTAAACGAATGCTTTCACTCTCACATCCCGCTCTAGAACATCCTGTGCTACGGCAGGTCTAAAATCTACCTACTTATTAAGTTTTCGTTATTAGCTTAAAATAAAGGTGTATACCAAGTTGTGTACAAAGTTAAAAAAAGAACCCTTGTTACAGAACAGGGTGCTAATTCTCTTATTTATTAAGATAAACAATGCAATAGTAATTCAAATATTATAATAGTTAAACTTGATATTCCACTAAAAAAAACAATTGCATCTTAATCGCACTGTAGTTAATTGCATTGCGGTAGGAATTAGATATGTGTAGCCGACAATTCATTAACAATCTATGAGAAATGTGTTAGTAGAATTGATACCCAGTTGGATGAGTGTTTTCCCAAAACGGCACGTTTTACTGTTCTGCAACAGATTACGATAGTCGCCTGGATGTGGCACCAAATTAAAGTAATGACCAAGAACTCGACATGAGTCCCAAAAGTTTATGTTGGTTAGCTGTTTGAAAAGTAAACGAGTTGTGTCAGATTCAGGTAATACTCGTTAGTAACTTTAGGGCTGCAAAAGTTTTAATAAAACTTTTCCACGTGTTCTAACAACCCAATTTCAGTTGAGGAATTGTAATTACACAACTTTTTTCAATAAGTGTAGTGAAAAGTATGAACATTTTTTTAAAAGGTAATACATAAATGTTTGACCACTTTCTCGCCTGACGGTAAGTGACGACGCAGTCCAAGGTGTAGCACGCAAACTTAGAAGGTACCTAGCTACCTAGTCTCTTGCGACTTAAAGACTCCGTGGTTGTACCTATCGAGAAAGAGACTCAGGAAGTGAGTTCCACATTTATAGAGCTTTCCAGACAGGTCAGTATTTGTTATATATTATGCCACAAAGCAGGTGATATAAGCTTATTTAAATATCAGTCTTCTCGTGTAATTGATCATTCATCATTAACTGGGTCGAAACATCGAGGTCAATCAGAGTAGACGCTGTCTAATTAAAACTTGATTTAAACCTGCCCAAATGTCGTTGGAGAGTGAGAAATTTTCAGGCAATCTGAATAAAGTGGCAGATTGGGTGACCACTAAATCTGTTCACCGACCTGCATTGGCCAACATAGAGATTATGTCCTCTCCTAAAGGTTTAAATTAGAAGTAGTGTTTACAGGCAGAAAGGGCGAGAAAAATCCTGAAGTGTGTGGATTTAAAATTCATTCTTCTTCATTCTTATCCAGCGTCCTGCTTTATTACGTATCTGTCAAATATATACTTTTGTAGCTTGCGTTTAGTCCCATATTAATAACATGCAAAATACTTAGACCGGAAGCTAGTTTACATAAATCACAGCAACTAAACATGTCCAACAAAACATACTGAGCACGGAGAATTAGTTTAAAATTAGTTTGGACTACGGTCGTGTTTATCCTATATTACAAGCCAAAACACATATGCCAACGAACGATACTAATCAGTTTCAACAAGGGTTTATTAGTTTGAATGATGCAGTGTTGGAGAATGGGCTTTTAACGGATTTGTGATGGAGGATGTGTTCGGGATCAAACTTAATTTTGTGTTGATGTGGTCTCGCATTTTGAACTTACGCCCTAACTGTTTTGATTCATACATAAATATGGATGATTCATACATATATAGGAAACGAGTACATCAGCATTACAAACATATGAGAATTTTGTACATATATGTATACTTATGTAAAAGTAATTTATTTAATTTTGTCAGCACTAATCATTGATTTGTCTCTAATTATAATTTAAGTATATTCAATTAGCCTTTATTTTATTCGTGTACTCCAAAATAAGCTTTAAAATAAGTATAATAACCTACACTGAGGCAAGCAACTGGCAACTACTTTGCCAGGGAGGTATATTATAAATTTGTAAAGGAAGTTCTATCTTCCGTTCTTAATTAATTAACAAGTGTGTGAAACTTTTGAGCTTTGCACCCATGAATAAGCTTAGGCACTTTTGAGTAGACTAGACATTGTAATCATGTTAGTTTCATAAAAAATGTTATTAAAACCCCATGAAAAATTCAAGCAAATACGGCAAACCTACGAACAGAGTTCCTCAGCATAATTGAAAAAGTTTTCGCCCAGCTTAATTTTTCTTAATTGTTTCAACGCCAGACAATTTCAGAAGTCACCAGTCGATATTTGTTTACATTTATGATTGTAATTCAGCCTAGACCAATGAAGCACCAAGCACGTGTAATCATGGTTGACCAACGGTCAGACGGCCATAGATTGTTAGATTGAATCCAACGTTGTAGTAGCGCAAGTGAATGATAGGTTGAAAGAGAATAGTGAAGAAGTAAGTGGTAGAGTGAAGAAGAATGAAGAAGTAAGTAGAATTAGAAGAATTGTGTAAAATGAACTGCAATAAGAATAATAATAACATATATAATAACGGAATACATAATTGACTCTCCCAGACTTTATTAATGTTTTTGTAGTTTTTCTGCGTGTCTCGTGCTCCGGTTTATTTATTGTTACGAGGGAGACCTCACGTAAGAGGCCCTTTACGTTCCTGTCGCGACTTAACAAGGTTGCCGTCACGCGTACGCCATTTTATTGCGTCCTTAAAGCAATATATTGTTTTCGTAGAATTTAGGAATATGAGAACACACGCTGTCCAACCACACGCTTCCATGTTTGAAAGGGATGTCTCGTCTCGTCTCAGCTATAGAACGTCCACTGCTGAACATACGCCTCCCCCATTGATTTCCACATGGATGTGGGTGCCACGCTTGGCAGGCGGGTTAGCGAGCGCAGTATGTTTTGTGACTATCACAAGGCACTGCTGCCCACCTTCTGGTACGTCATCCCTTAGCATACCCCTTCGGCTCCCACGGGAAGAGATGGGATGGCCGGTACCACCACGGCACTAAATCACGTCTAAATATATTCTTATCTATTTAAAGACTTTATTAATTTTAATACTGTTATGATTGGGGATGACCATTCCAGTCCCTATTGTTCGGAAGCCTTTTGTCGTGACAATATCGGCCCAGAGGAACTATTCGTTCTATTTCATCGATCCTCCTCAACCATGCAGCTGCTCGCGGAATGTCTGCAAGAATTTTTCGATTAAGGACTTGCAACAGGAGCGACCATCCATTCACAAGCTACCTTATACGACTAGTCAAGAAATAGTGTGCTAGTCGCGTTGTATTACGTATTCTTTGACGAAATTATTTCATTTATTTTAAAGCGGTTAAGAGCTTGTAGAGTTGAACTCTACTTGATCGAAGGCTATCCCTCTCAAATTATATAAAATCAAACCTTTAACTCAACGCAATTAAACCTATTTTTGACTTGCAAGGATATCAAATCCGTCTTTCTTTTTTTTTATTTCGTAAAGTAGGTAAACACAGTGAATAATATAATAATAATACATCCTAAAAGAATACAGAGTACCAATAGTATTGGTGCAATTTATCACAAGTAAAAGATAACAATATTAATAAGAACACATTTTTTTTTATAGTGTATATATCTAGCGTTTGACCACTATCCCACTTGATGCTCAGTGACGATATGATCGAAGATGTTATCACGCTAGACCTAGAATGCTCACTAGCTCTCAAGGACTGCTGCCTGAACACACTGTGTTTGGTGACAGTTTTCCAATCTTAATGGTGGTAGCTAGTCAGGCGGGTACTCGAAAGTACCCTACCACCATGCTGGGAATTTGATAACGGTGTTACCTTCACCGGAAGCTCAAGCTGTTGTTGGGGATCGAACCAGTGTCCGTCAGATTGACAGGCGACGCTCCCTCCGTTGAGCTATTAAAAAAAAATTAAATTAAAAATTAAAATTCATTTATTTCAAGTAACCTAGAGTCATAGAAGACAATTCACAAATATACATATTAAATATACACCTTATTTTGTACAAATGGCCCTGCATGCGAGGTGTCGGTCGCAGCAGTGTATCTGTTATATTATATCTTGTTCTATCAATCAGCTATCATCGCTTCAAAACAATATTACCATTACTTAGCAGCGTTTTATCAAAAAACAAGATTATTTTTTGATAAAACCTTATCTAAGTTGAGTAAAACTGTTCCCGGCTTTGTTTCAATCGTGAATTCGTTATGTCGTGTCAGCGACGAAGATTGATGATGGCGGGTGGTGATACGATCAAGCGTCACAAGTCAGCCTAATTAAATTATCAACTCAGACAAGGCAAGTGTATGTTGGAGCTTTTTGGTTATTTTATTGCTTTTCAAACTGAGTAAAAGAACGTTTTAGTACTACTTATCGATAATAGCGTCATAGAATAAATATTTTTAAAACTTAGCTATGTCTCACCTCAGAGTTATGTTAGCGTATAATAATTTAACATAGTTAATTTTAATTAAAATGCTGTAAATGTATATTATATGGTTAACGAAAAATAATACCATATTTTTCATTGATTCCGATTCAAATATTTTTGCCAGAATTTTGGTCACGCGTGGCATCGATCAAACGCTTTAATAAGTTTTGGTCCTCACGAGCCCAATGTCTCGTCCCCAACCCTTCCAGATATCTAACTACTATCTAGATTAGCATATTTTCGCCGCTTCAATTGCTCCGCCGAATAAGCCGATTCAATTAAATGTAAAGTTGACGATAACGTCAACATTACATTACTTTACTCTAATTATAAAATTAGAAGAAAAAACATACGGGTTGAATTGAGGACCTCCTCCTTTTTTAAAGTTGGATATAAAAAAATCATGATGTCTAACAACTGAGTCAACATGTCATGTTTTGGAATTTGCTGATAAGTTTTTCATTCTAAAATCTAATTTTGAGTGACTGTTCTTTATGCCGTTTTAGATTCAACGCTATTTCTTACTTGGGACACTTGGGTATTGTATAATAACTGTTATTAAGAAGTTTGAATCACAAATTAAAAATCGGTGTCGCTTTGTCATTGTGACCTACAATTTTCTTCACAAACGCTTGGCTGACGGCGTTTTAACGAGATGGTATCTTCGGGCGAAAGTTGGCAGTTTAATCTGCCTTTCTTGTCGGCATATAATCAAACTTAAAAGGAAATCTGAGAGAAAAAAAAAGAATCGGCTGCCCTCATCGCTGCGAATTTTGAATTTAGAATATTGAATAAAGCTTTGACCTTTCAAATAAAATCGTGGTGTCCCATTATAATTAATGTACCAAGGCCATTGGTGCGAGTCGCCAAAATAATAATAGCAAGAATAGAAATAATTACTCGCTTCGTTACCGCACAATAATGTACGAATATAATTCGATTAATATTTGAAATTTTGTGTAACGGTAATACAAGTATATTGCGTTGCCTGCATAAGTTTTTAATCATTTAGTAACAGAAAAGTTACGACGTTTGAAGTTTATTTATAAGTTTAATTGACGTACACAATAAAAGTATAGATAGATACTCTCAATAATGTTGATGAGGCTATGCATGATTAGCCTAAATTTTTCATAAGTTAATAATAAGCCAATACAACTTTTTATATACCTACATTAATTGGAATTTTGCAACATTTGACCTTTTTAAGTGCGTTCAAATTTTACATTTTAAGGTTGTGCGCAAAAACGAGCCTCTTTGTTAAACTTTATGTCACAGCTTACGTGAACATAGTCTAAACTACGATACGAAGTTGATATTTCTGGAATAATGGGTTCCCTGATGAAAGTCGTAAAGTTTAATACAGTTGATCACATAGATCAAGACCAGTATGAGTATCAGTAAACTTTAGTTGACACTAGGCAGCTTCACTGTGTGCCCTTGTAACAGGCGCGGTCGCGAGGGGAAAGTGATCATCTCCCTCGAGGGTCTGGAAACGGAAGCCCGTGGTGAGAGTGACGTGAATGCTAACGCGACCCCGCGTTCTCTCCGTCGTAGCGGCAGGACTGACACCGTGGATTTTTTAGTCGGTAGTAGACCCTGGCTGCTGTAGTTGCAGTCCATGGGGGCCATGAGGCCCTTCAGGGCGTAGCCGGGGTACGTCGAGCGAGCCCGATATAACCCCGGGTAAAATGCATTTTACCCACGAAAAAAAAACAAAAGAAAAAGTTCAAAGAACAAATTTTGTTATCCTGAAAGCTCTTTGAATCTGCTAACTATAAATCAGATCAAATATGAATCAGAGACCTGTAGTAGACGAATAGTTAGAGTTTGCAGCATCACTTCCATTCACATGCTCTCACATAATAAATCTGTCGATGAAGTATGCTGCTACAATATGTCTTGACTTTGTTCCGGACGTTTGTTAGGCAATTAAATGGCTGTATTGTCAAGCTTTTGCGTGAAATACGGGTAAAATGTCCGAGAAGGTAATTCTGTTTCTAAACCAAATACCAAAATAGCTCCGAGTACGCGTGTATGAGAATTGCTGTGGGAATATACCGCTACGTAATTTGAGTAGTAAAAGATTTAATTAATAATTTTTTTTTGTGGAATGTCCTAAAGTTCACTTTCGAGTACCCACCTGAGTAGCTATCACCCTCAAGTTTGAAAAACTTTACGAAGTATCCGCATCAAATATTGTTCCTGATATTATGACTAATACTAATACACGTGAAATTGAAAATATTGTAGTTCCGAGTCTTTGCTTTTGAAAATTGCGTGAGTCTTCTGTTCTAGTCGAGTCTATGAGTACAGAAATGTATAAAATGCGTAATGTATTGTAGTTCTTACTGTATCAAATTGTAATTACTACAATTCTTTGCAATGGGAGGATAAATGCTAATGTCACTGATAGATATCATTGAATTTTCAATTCAATTTGCGAGGGTTACCGCTATAAACATTTATTAAGGTATCCCGGGATCAATGTACGTTAAAGTGCGTACGTAACCTAAGTATGTAGATAACTTCATGTGAACGTTAAGCATTTCCGAATTCTGCCGAAAAGGATAATATGGTTACACCAAGGCTTTCCCGATAATACTGGCGTCATATTACTTCGGTACATAGGTACCTAATTTACACAAGGTGTCTCCTATATGTATATTAGGACAGTGTTATACAGTAACAAAATTAACTGTGGATGGAACAAAGAATGTAGATCAATATTGCTTTGTTTATAGTGTCCTATTGACTCGTTCATTATGAAAACTTACGCAAAGGCTAGATTTTAGTGCTCTAGAATTATCTACCGTTAAGAACATTATTCTGATATTTTAATCACCATTGGTATTCTTTTATGATATCTATAGAAACAAAATTATTATTGTTACAAGTATTGAGTATTGAGCAATAGATATGGTGGCAGAACTACCCCGGGAAAACTCTCACATAGAGTGTTACTACTCTCAGCCATGTGCGTCCACTTCTGGACATATGCCTCCCCCTTATAGGGGGGATTTGCCAATACTCGCCACGCTTGGCAGGCGGGTTGGCGAGCGCAGTATGATTTCCGATCTTCAGAAGACGCTGCTGCCCACCTTTTGGTATGTGATCCCTTAGCCGCCTCTTACGGCACCCACGGGAAGAGAAGGGGGAGTACTATTCTAGGCCGGTACCACCACGGCCGCAGCAGTGTGTTACTACTCTTAAATATGAAAATGCTTAACAATAAGAAATAAATAATGTATAGTCGAAAGGACTACTTGTACCTTAATGCGGCCTCAAGCACAAGATCCGTATAGCCTCTGACTTAATCCCAGGGTTTACTCTCACGTTACAGTAAATGTACTTTTTGTTAAACAACAAATATCCCGAGAAAACATGATTCATGCCTTTATTTTCTTTACCGTGATCCTCAAACCTTTTCTTTTACATCATTATTCTGTAAGCTTTGTATTCACATGGATTTTGTTCATATTCATAAGCTTAATAAAAAGCTAATCAATAATTTTCTTGTTTTCCAACACAGTTTCATTAATACATATTTCAACCTTTGTTTAACATTTGTGATATCGCAGACAATTAAGTTTTTGAAAACTAGATCTAAATGTATCGGTCGACATGCAAATAAATATAGATTATAATTAAACATAAAACCATGTACTTTCTAATTTTTCTTGCTGCTAAATTGCTAAAGTAATATTTGTCTCAACTAGTTGTAGTAACTTAAAAGCATAAACATTGTGTTGTGCACATTAAACATATTATAAATATACAACACTACTTTTATTTGAAGGAAATATTTATACCAACACTAAGTAAAGTTAGGATAAAAATAGGTAAGTCCATCTAAAATGGATTTATTCCAAACATAAATTCTAATTGACGATTACCTGTTTTTGATTCGTATCAGCCTTGGTATGTTTTAAGGAAACGTTTTCGGAGAAATTATTCACAGCGTAGAAGCTAAATATGATGCAGCATACTTTGGGTCTTATGTAATATGCATACTAAACATAATAGGGGCTAGGGGTACAAACTTTATAATAGATTAATCACCCCTACAATAGTAGGGGTACCCAAGGAATTTTACACTTGTTGCTATCGTTTTAAAGTACGAATTCACGGCGCGCAGGCAGCCTTAACGATTATATATCAGATTGACATGACACAAGTGAATCAATAATATAACACTACATACACATACATTAATTGTTGAATTGTCGCTCCACCGTAATAACATATTCGACCATATTGTCACTGACCATTAAGTGAGATAATGGTCAAACGCTATAGTATGAAAATACCAAAATAAAAATAATGTTGGAATGTCAAAATTACACGACACCGTTTTAATTATTTGGATATTAATTATTCAGACAAAATAGTAACTAACCTACTACTGTCATACAGGATTCATATGTACATGCCACCACACTTTTTTTTATTGTTTTTTTTGCAAACGTTTGCAACACGATCAAACACAAGGAAAGAT
This sequence comes from Apeira syringaria, assembly GCA_934044485.1. Lineage (NCBI taxonomy): Eukaryota > Metazoa > Arthropoda > Insecta > Lepidoptera > Geometridae > Apeira > Apeira syringaria. The sequence goes on along the minus strand of OW203662.1, from coordinate 16,367,534 downwards.
AAAACAAAATTATGCTTCGGAACGTCACAACTAGATATCACGAGCAGTTCCAAAAGCATTGTTGACCCTCTAGTCCTTCCCATTTACGCTTGATATATGTGGAACGATTGCAAAAACAATATGATTCATGTTTGGACAGGCACACAAAAGGATAAATGGGGTCATTTATCTTTCATCCATGGTAATTATAATACAGGATTTATACTTCTGTTTAGAATACATTTATAAGAGAACTAGCAACGCCCCACGGTTTCACCCGCGTGGACTACGAATCACCTGTTATCTCTTTATCTTGTTACTCAAAACACTTAGCTAAAATTCTCTGAAAATCTTAAGAATGAAATAGTTTTTAATCTAATTACGCTAAAATTCAATTTCGTATAGTTATACGAAATTGAATTTTAGCGTAATTGTATTTAACACTTTTTTTTCCTCCTTACATTGCGTTCTCGAACATTACACGAGTTTTATTTGAAGGAGGGTAGTTTTATTTGCATTAAATAACGTGTAGCCTTATTTTGAATAAAACTACTTGCTTTTTAACAAAAACTAATTTGGACTTCATCATAATCGGATAAAATTTCATAACCTCACATATAATCTTATTTTACCACCATTTTAGTTAATTTTATTGAAAAACAGAATCAATTTGATGCAAAGCTAAGGGAAAGTTTTCACAAACTCGTAATGTTTCGCCGTGAGAAATAAGTTCCGATAAATGTTACAGTAGTAACTGTCACATTTATCTGAACTTATTTATTCGGGCGGGAAATAGCAAATACCGTACCCACTACCGGGCTTATGATCTTTATAAAATTTTATCGTCCGTGCTGCTAGTCGCTATCTTATCATATTTACTGGAAACACACTTCCATTACGCACGGTCGGATATTCCTACAATAGTGTATAGCACCTTTTTGTTATTAAAACTGACGTGGGGACTGACGGGGCGATCGCGGTCGCGTTCGCGGTCTTCACTACTAGGCGACCTGCGACCGCTACCGCGAGTGCCCTGCATTCACCTTGAAAAACACCATTGAATGTGGTTGAAACTATAGTTGGGACACTGACTTATTACGTGAGTAATTCCCGTGGTTTATACAGTCATAGTATAGCACCGTTTCTGTCAAGTTATCCTTCCAGGAAACCATCTACGTAATATTTAACCCATGTTTGGAGACCCCTTACGTCTCCACTCTAACAACAAACAGAAACCAAACGGAAAGTCATGAATTATTCAAGATCTCGATAGCTTTCGCAAGCCATGGCTACCCGTGCGGGACTTAAATGTACCTACCACATAAAACGAAATAGTAATATGCTTGATAGAAAAGACATTTGTAATGTAGACGTAGCCAAAACTGAAAAAAAAGTTAAATATAAAATATTCTACAACGTTAAATATGAAGCGATGATAGCTCAGCGGGGAGAGCGTTGACTGTCAAACATTAGTTTGATCTCCACCAACGCCTTGAGCTTCCAGTGGAATTAACACCGTTATCAAATTTCTAGCATGATGGCAGTGGTACCTTCGAATACCTGCCTGGCTAGCTACTAGCCTCAGGTTAGAAAAACTGTCACCAAACAGAAAAAGGGTTTAGGCAACAGTCCTTGAGAGGCAGTAAACATTGTAGATCTAGAGGGATTATATCTTCGACCACATCGTCACTGACCATCAAGTGAAATAATGGTCAAAATCTAGATCTGTAAACCATAAAAGAAAACTTTATAATTACATATACAAAGAAAACTGCCCAAACACATGTCATGTCTTAATCATAAATGTTTTTAACAACAACTCACCTTATATGATATTTTATCGACACAGCTTCATAATGCTCTGAATATATATAAGTTTAAAGTGCGACCACCAACACATTTGTTTTTTTTTTTAATATGGGACAACATTCACACAAGGTCTTCAGGTCCCAAACTAGGCAGAGCCTGTACTATGGTAACCTGATGACTGATGTATACTTATATACATACTTATATATTTACTTATATACATATACAAACACCCAGACACAGGTCAAACAGACATGTTCATACGCACAAATGTTTGACCTGTTCAGGAATCGAACCCGGGACCAGCGGCTCGGAAAGCAGAGTGCTACCAACTGAGCCAACGGGCCAGTCTAATTAGATTAGAGGAAAGCATTTACTTATTTTATATTTACGTCAGCATGGATTAACTTTTTACACTAACGAATCAATTTATATTCATAACTTATATTCAAGTTAATAAACATTGATTGTCAAACAATTATAGACATAAACCAAAATATCAATTAACTAATATGTTAATCAATAATAATTAAAGCACAATGTCAGATGACAAAACAATCATTATCCAAGTGAGTCGATTGATAGCCATGCTTATCCCTGAATTAATATGATGAATTTTGTTGCAAGCAATCGTGGTTATTTTTAACCGACTTTAAAAAAAGGAGGTTACTCATATCGATTGAATATACGTTTTTTTTTGTTTAGTTGAATCACAATAAATAACGATATTTTTAATCAGCTTTGAGATGAAAGACACAAAAGTATTCTGTACATAATATCTGTTTACACTACTATTTATATATTTTTACCTACTTTAAGTGTCACGCCAAACAACCAAGAATTTGTTGAGATGAAGCGACGAGTGCGAACCTTTTTGTAACGTTCTCACAAAACATTATTCTGTGATTTTTTCATAATGACTTCATAAGCAGAAACATAAGTGTGTATGCATAACTAATTCTTAGTATAACCAGTGCGAGTAGCCCAAAGTTCGAAAAACTGTAGCTCAATGATACAATTAAATGAATTCCACGGTTCACACCCGCACCTGTGAGCACATTTAGATAATAAAAAGATATCCGGATTACTTACTAGTAGCGAACGGGTTCAGCTAGGCTTTTTTATTTAGTTTAAAGATATTTATTCTCAAAAAAAGACTTTACAGTCACTTAGCCGAAAACACAATTCAAATATGGGATATACATTCGTTATTCTGTCACATATTAATTTTATTTGGGACTCATCCAATGCAATCACTTATTTTCATAAAAAAATATGGTCAGATAAAGGCTTACAATATTTAGAGGTCATGAAGTCTCTATGGAACTTTAAAATCTCGGTAGATACCTAAAAATACGTGAAATTGTTCAAATATCAAGTTTAATTCAGAATGTAAACAGATGCCTAGAACAATCAAAAATCGTATTCGTGGTTCTATGACACCGTGTTCAACTTGTCTGAGGCGGTGTGTTCAAAGCGTTTGATTATTTGCCTAAAGACTGCTATAAGACTGAATTAATCTCCAATTTTGAACTGAATATCTCCGGGTTCGATCCCCGGACAGGTCAAACATTTGTGTGTATGAACATGTCTGTTTGACCTGTGTCTGGGTGTGTATATAAGTATATATATCAGTCATCAGGTTACCATAGCACAGGCTCTGCCTAGTTTGGGACCTGAAGACTTGTGTTAATGTTAATAATAATAAATAAATAAATAAATCTTTTTCTTCCTGATATGTGTGATTTTGACCAATCAGCTGGGTTAAGCAACGTACTCTGCCAGGCTAGAGTATTTTAGATTTGATACTTCCGTGGTTTGGAGATCACGCTAGGCCGTCGTTCGCAGTTGTTGTTTGAATAGTTGTTAGGCCATATTAGAGGCCTTTGGACGATCTGAAAACCGTGATATTGGAATGGTCACTTGCCTATCTTTCAACCCGCAGTTACCAGCTTGAACTTGAACCTGTATTCCAGTACTGCAAACAAATTGGATGCTTAAAATGGTGCCTCAGAGCATGTTATATTATTTTAATCCGTAGTTTTAACGCGGTCAAATGGGGAAACGTGCAAAAAGATGATTTCGCGCCTACATCAACTCTGTTCATTTTCAAATGAAGTAGATGAATAATTCAAACATTCTGAAAAGTTCCGCTCCTATGCTATGAATATTTTACAGGATCTTTTCTCTTTATCAAATGACACACCATAATGTACGCCGTTTGTACTGTAATATATGTACCAACTGTTTCCTACTTACTTGAAAAATATCTACACAGACAATCTCATTACAGTCTTACATAATCTGAATAACAAAAAGACATGATTCTGTCTGAAAATGTTATTGTAATAATGAAACGCATAAACTGATTATGGGCATTTAATCGCCTGTTTATTAATAGTTAAAATTGGACTGTTTTTGTGTTGTTTTTAGATTTATTAGAGTAATTTACGTGAGTGTGTTTGTGTGGGAGGAATGGTATGTGGGCGTATGTGTACATGCGTGTATGTAATAATATTTGATAACTATCTCACTTTATAGCCCGTGAAGGTGTGGTCATTGATGGAATCACGCTACACCAAGAATATTAGCTGGCTCTTAAGGAAATAATATGAAAAACAAAAATAAGACAACGAATCAGAAGAAATGTATTTATTTAAAACAATGTAATTGATGTTGATTTGAGGTTACAAATAAACGTAAATAATAATATAAGAAAGCATATGCGGGTACCTAGACAGATAAGCTTTTGACCACATCTGAATATATGAATATGCCTCGCTACTACTTTACCTCGAATACCAAGAGTTGTGTGACGCGGCATATTTATTAGCAATTTAATAAAGCATGTCAGTAATGGTTGTAGGTAATATACCAAAAAAACACATCGTACATTTTTTTTTTAAATTTATTTAATTCATTTTTTGTTATTATAAATTCCTTCACTGACAAACAATTGATGATATTAGTTACTTAAGCCACTTCATCTGTTATAACCACTACATTATTTAGGCAGTACTTCTGTAATTTAGACGTAAGAGGCCTGGATCCCATGCCACAGGTTACGAGCCTAGTTTCGGACCCAGGTGGACATATTGTTAATGTACTCATATGCTTTATTTACACAAATAAACGAATATTGAACAATTTTTTTTTTTAAATCTTTATAAAGTTGGTAATTGTCTTACGTCGTATGTCATCGTAGTCGCCAGTGTATTTAGGAAAATTTATTGCAAAAGTTAAGACCATGTTTTCCCGCCTCGTGAAAGCACGACAAGATTTCTATTGGTATGCGAAAGTTAAGGCTGTAAATTACAATAAAAGCTGTTATATTACGTCGTTAACAAAGAGGGGTTAAAGTCCGTTCATTGGCTTGAAAATAGCTTGCAAAAAGAAAACTGAACAAGCATGTGTGGAAATGGCGTAGGCGTGCACTCACTCATGATGAAACTTACATGCACAATCTTTTATTTATAGGATTTTTATTTAAAACTAATATAATTAATATTGAGAGTAATAATAATAAAACTGCATTTAATGGAGAATTCTCAAGGTGTAATTGAGAATTCCCTATTAAATGCAATTTTGCAAAATTATGCATGACTGGCCACATAGCAAGAAATGATGGTGACAATCTAGGGTGGCTGATGGTCACTGGCAAAATAGAAGGGAAGAGATAAGAACAAATGATGAAGAACAAGATGAATAGGTACCTTCTAGGTTTGCGTGCTAAATCCTAGACAACGTCATCACTTAACATCAGGTGAGACAGTTGTCAAACGCAAACTTATAATATGTTAAAAAAAAAAAAAAAAAAAAGGTCTCGGGGTCACAGTCCAATGCGTTGGTCCGACCAGATTACGCTCCACGCTCCAGATCCATGTACATGAGGCACTATAATCTGCGAGCAACAGATCGAGATGGACTCCTTCATTAAGAAGAAATTTATGGAAGTGGAGGTGGTCACGATCAACAGTCATGACGATATCAATTAACGGAGAAAGGATAATTAATATGTAAAAAAAACGATTAACAGAGTTTCATTATATTATATTTTCTATTTTATCAATCGTCGCTTTTGAAGTAATGCTTTCTACTTGTTACGATACTGATTCTAATCTGTAGTCCCGAACAACACATATATTATATTAAGAATATGATGATAATAATGATGTATTTTCTTTCATGGGGCAAATGCCTTTATTAAAATAAAAAACTAATTACAATACTGCAGCTACTACAATAACATCATCATAGCAAGCCACTAGCTATGATGATGTTCAACGAACCTAGTATTAAATGAGTCTATTGGCAATCATGAATATTTAGTTGTAGTTGAGAGTGCCAGTTACTTACATACTAATGTTTATTCCTTTAGGCAAAAACAGTAAATGTTAAGTTTGTGAAGAGAGAAGTCGAGTTTCTAGAGAAGTGGTTTATTTTACGATTGAAATATATATGAAATCGAATAACAAAATTTCTATTATCTAATAATATTTCTATCTAAGAACAAAAACAGACGGCGCATTGGCTGTCAGCCAGTTTGAAGACCTAGATACATTGTAGTTGTCATTGTCAGTAGATTGTCAGTGGCCAAGATCCTCACTGTCACCACCAGCGGAGTAAATAAGTAAGTAATAACAAAAGTAAACTATGCTGTATCTAGTCAATACTGCTGTTCATGTAGATAACGACGAATTTATGCGAATTCACGGGTGCAAATAAAAATACAAACATTAGAACTGCCTTGCAGAGTTTTTAAATTGAAACGGATTATTCATTGGCATTGGCGTCTATACCGCAATCGAAAGAATGGAAAAAAAATATTTTGTTATTGTGTCGATAGACGAGCGTGCCGATCGCCGAATGAAGTAAACGTACTCTCAGTTCTCATTTACCATCATAATATAGTTTGTGGTTCTCATTTGCGCTTTTTTCATTTATTTTTATTTTCGCGCCACTTTTATAACCTTCCAATAAAATTCTTTTTCTAGACTTACATATTTGGTTACGGCCCGTGACATAGAGTAGCATAGAGTGATGCTAGAGTTATTCCGCCCGATTTGTGACTCTTTAAGAGCAAAGATTTACTTTGCCCGCACTTATAACACCTTTTCATTCATTCAATCATTGTATTTCGAATATATGGGATGACAAGTACTTATCTTAGTATTTTATGAAGTCAGTTAAAAATAGTTGAACGTACCTTACGCACCTTACGTATCTTATACGAGTGTGGTAAGCCTTTAATCCTTCGAGAGCACTTCTGTGTCGTCTATGCCCTCTATCGGATTACCAGATTTCCAAGTTACTCGCAAATGACTCACTTTGCACCAAAATTGCTTCGTTAACCGGCTTCCCGGAGAGTATTTGTTACAATCTTATTCAGATCCCTGGGGAGTCATTTTAACTGCTAGTTAAACATTCGTGAGATATCTTCGCTGGCATTACTTGGTGAGGAAGTACAAAATAAAGCTATAGTTAGCCGAACGCGGGATAATCCAAAGCTATCAGTTACACAACGAATTTGCTGACCGACATAATATATAAGATTGCCCCAACTTTATCAATAAAGCACTGTGGGTATATGTTTTGTTTTTCGTGTGTTTTGTAGAAATAATATAAAATACCGAAAAATGAAACCGTGTTTTCACACTTTTAATTTATGTCGGTTCTATTTGAGTGGCCGGTTGGCGCAGTTGGTAGCACTCTGCCTCCTGAGCCGCTGGCCCCGGGTTCGATTCCCGGACAGGTCAAACATTTGTGTGCATGAACATGTCTGTTTGACCTGTGTCTGGGTGTGTATATGTATATAAGTATATATATCAGTCATCAGGTTACCATAGTACAGGCTCTGCCTAGTTTGGGACCTGAAGACCTAGTGTGAATGTTAATAAATAAAATAAAAAAAGAAAAAAAATATTTGTTATTCGCTGTTTTCAGTGCTCTTAGCTACTCACGGGATCAATTATGGTCATTATTGTATGTTCAGCGATTTCTTCACCCACAATAAGGATTCATCCAAATAGACGTAACACTTTTCAGTTATTGAGTGTAACTAAAAAACGCTTGTCCGATTTTGATGAAATTTAAATGGGACCATCTCGGAAGTATACTCTACCAAACAAATATCTTCAAAATCAGTTCATAAACGACGAAGTTATCCGCGAATACACATAATATATACGGTCGAATTAAGAAAAACTCCTCCTTTTTTGAAGTCGGTTAAAAATGTAATAAATGTTTATATGTGTGTGATTTTCCACAATCATAACACTGTGTAACTTAGTTATACTCATAATAGGTAATTCTCATTACGTCGACTGTCTTCATAACTTGTGTCTTAAAAATAACCTAAAATACACACAATTGTTTGTTTATTGTTAATCCTTTAAACGGTTAAGTGATTTGTATGTTTGACGGTCGTCGTGGCTAAGTGATCAGCGACACTGACTTTGGAACCGCGACCCCGGGTTCGAATCCCGGCGGGGGCCAACATTTCTGTGATAAGCAAAAATGTATGTTCTCGGGTCTTGGATGTTTGTGTATTGTGATTGTGTGTGTCTATGTCTCCCGTGACACAAGGTATCATAGTGCGGGGGTGTGAGTGTGTGAAAAAAAATTTTAACTAATTTTGTCGTATATCACTTCACTACATAGTATAAAACAAAGTCGCTTTCTCTGTCCCTATATCCCTATGTATGCTTAAATCTTTAAAACTATCCAACGGATTTTGATGCGGTTTTTTTAATAGATAGAGTGATTGAAGAGGATGGTTTATATGTATAATAACATCCATTAAATAGTACAGAAATACTGTTATACCCGTGCGAAGCCGGAGCGGGCCGCTAGTAAGACATTAAAGTTAAACACTGACTACAAATTTAAGTTTTCTTTAACATTCATTACAAAAGTCGTGTCGAGTTACTCAATGTAACGAAGTTGCTGCAGCACGTGACTGCTTCTACAAAGTTTAACAACTGAAGCAAGTTACTCCAACATAAAGTTAGAGTCTGAGGCTATGTGGTTAAGTAAAGAAACGTGAAGCGAAAACAGACTGTGCTATAATGTAACGATTATTTGACGATTTTTACAAGCTAATAATCTTACACGATGATAAGAGAGATGTTAGTCACGAAACATTCCCATGATAGCGATATTTAAAAAACTATATTCACTGCGGAGCAATAAGAATTTCGCAGCCAGTTAATAAATTCACAGTACTTACAAGAAAAAGCAATAACGATCTCTAAAAATCACTCACACACTACGTACGCTCGGTCATAAATTCTTTGCTACTTATTATTTCGCTATAATAACGGTGCAGCAGACGCGGAAAATTATACAAAATATTTCATGCCATAAAATATTTCTCCAAACCGCATCTCTTCACTTAATACTAGCGACCCGCCCCCGCTTCGCACGGATCGATATAGGTAGGTATGTAATATTTAATATTAAATAAGCAGAAAAAGATTATCAAGTTACACCAATAAGCAGACTTTCCATACTTAGAACACTCGCGGATTTTTTTTTCTACTAGCTGCGCCTCGCGGCTGTACCCGCGTGGTGATTAAAAACGGTTATTATGGTGATGATGAAAATAAACCTGTGTGTTAATCGAGGATATAAGCTATTTCCAAGCCTAATTTCATCGAAATCTATGTAGCCGTTTGAGCGTGAAAAGGTAACAAACATACACACAAACATTCGCATTTATAATATTAGTAGGAGTAGGATGAGATATCATTTTTAACCGACTTCAAAAAAAGGAGGCTATTCCATAAGACCGTATATATATTTTTTTTGTTTATGTGTGTTCGCGGATAACTTCGTCGTCTATGAACCGATTTTGATGATTCTTTTTTGTTTGAGAGTATACTTCCGTGGTGGTCCCATTCAAATTTTATCAAAATCGGACAAGCGGTTTTCGAGTTATACTCCAATAACTGAAAAGTGCTACGCGTATCTTGATGATATTATTGTCGCGGTTGAAGACATCGCAGAACAAACAATGACAATTAATTGATCCCGTGAGTAGCAAAGGTCACTGAAAAGGGTAAAAAAAATTTTTTTTAACCAAAAATTCAACCGACTTCTACACTCAAACGTGTGAAATAACTTGTCGAAGTCGGTATCATGAGCACAATATTGTGATAATAGTTACTTTTCTGTGAACTATCATGGTACCGATTTCAACAAGTTAATTCACACTTTTGAGTGTTGGAGTCGGTTCCATTTTTTGTTAAATTTTTTTTTTTTAAATGATGGCATCTTATCAATGAAATGTCTAATTTGTGTAATTTAAAAATCAGTCTACGCGTACTGAAAGGCGATTTACGACGTCTGATTTTGACCTATCAAGTGTTTTAATATATAAAAGTGTTTTGTTGTGTCTAACTACAATAGACCACCTTATTATGTCCAACTGTTGAGTTGGATATGTTGTTGTCGCGTAGTTTTGTGTACAAATTTTCATGTGCTTTAATATTGTAGAACATTTAGTTTTGTTTTATATGTATAAATAAATTAATTGTAATTTTTAGACTTTCGCGATTCAAACACATTGTCAATAAATCAATCGGGGCTTGATCTATTAACACTTACTTGATTTATTAACAATAAGTAAAAGAAGATAGAAAAGTAATAGTTTTAATACATATGCTTATGAAAGAACATTATTTATGTTATATTGTGAATTATTTTACAGTTTTATTTCAATATTTAGCTTTAATTTTTTTTTTTGGCAACTTTAACTTCTGAATGTAATTTGAATGCCGTTTATATCTATAGCTGCCTTTTGTGTACATATAGTTAGTTATTTTAATTTATTGTTTATTTTAGTTAGTTTGATTAAATTAAAACTGTAATTAAACATGTTTAATGCAAAAATGCATGTAGTTTATATGCATTTTTTTATTTTAAAATTTTAATTAAAATTTAGATTCAGGATTTATAATTTTAAATATCATTTATGCATTCGATATTAGTGTATAAGATCATTACCAATTTACCACTGTGTGTATAAGTGTATCGATGGCACGCGTGCGAATCGAAACGCGTCATTGTAGCCGTTGCACGCCATGCTTGACGATCTCTGGTATTTAATATTATCTGAATGAAACATAATTCTCTATATTATCTATAAATCCGAGAGCATCAACTAAGTACAGTAACGTAGGAAACTCGATAACCGCATAATGTGATTAAACTGCGAGCTCCAACCTTCTTAGTCGATTCTAATTAATCCTCAGTTGCACCAAAAAGAAAATTTCAAAGAATCCCGTTATCTAAAATATTCGCGAAATTTTACATTATTATTATTTGAATAAACTTAATTAGTTTCATGAATACAAAGCAGTATTAGTACTATAATATTAATAGTATAAAATCTCTGATTCAGCAACGCACACACCTTTTGAGCGCAACGTCTAGATTTCTCTGCAGCTGCTGTTATCTGTTCAGTGGCCTCACTGTATATATTACTTCCACTGTCAGAAAAAACAATTCAAAAGTGGTATTAACGTAAAACAACTGATACGAATTTCCGTTTTTTTTCAACTCATAAACAAATTATTTATGATATTGAAAACCAATCAGATTTTAAAATATATACAAAACTATTCAACGTATCTTCTATAGCTATTACAGTTTAATAATAAAACAATAAGGTTGCGATATAAATAAACTGTTTTGGTTCCGCCCTCGTTTGTTCTTCTTTCTTTCATCGTCGTTTCATCTGCATTTACCGTAAAAAATCACGTACCAGAAGGTGGGCAGCAGCGCCTTAGGATCGGAAATCATACTGCGCTCGCCAACCCGCCTGCCAAACGTGGCGAGTGTTGGCAATTCCCCCCTAAATGGGGGAGACATATGTCCAACAATGGACGTCCTAGGGCTGAGATGATGAGATGATGAATTACGATATGTCCAATTAGTGCGCTCTAAAAATGTTGAATACCCCCATTTGATCAGTAGTATAACGTAAAAAAATGGGCTGCAAACGACGTATTCTTAATGCTAGGGAATGTTCGAGATTTGAAAAGCTTCATATATTTTGTATATTAATTATTAATACCACGGTAATTAAAGTATTCTTAGGAAATTAATAAGTAGGTAGTTTGTATTTCAAGTTTGATTAGTTTTAGGGAAATCTTTTGCAAATTATAGCTGTGTATAAAACACGAAAAGCTTTACATTTAAGCTTTACATTTAAGCTTCACACTTATTTTCCAGGCTACCAAGAGATATAATATATTTTACAAAAACAACTCACGTTCTTTACTCGTATCAATGTTGCGCAGTATGGATTAGGAACACTTTGAAATATGCTATAAAATAAATTTTTACACAAATCTGAATGCCATAATTATACATTATGTATCTACAAATAGGTATATCTTACTTTACAAAAATGTATATGGTATACGTCAGGTTCTTTCTTTATATGATATACGGTCTGGCAAGAGCAGCTTAGGACGATCATCAATAAGATGGACAGACGACCTGAAAAAGGTTGCAGGAAGAGTCTAGTTTCCATTCTGTGGACCTAGACACGATGCATCGCTTCATAGCGATTCTCTTTCTATAAACGTTGAATGTTCGTTCTCGTTGTTCATATCAATAATAGTGATACGATGAATGAAAGTTGAGATTAGGAACAATATTCGCAATCTGAATGACTAATAGATACGTTACCCTGACCCTGACCCTGACTAACGCAAAATAAATGCGGAAAACTGTTTGCCAATTATTATTATTTTAAATGTTTTTTATGTGGCTTTCACAGAAATTACCTCAGTTTTGAGCCGATTGAAAGTAAATAGAATGTGCTGCTTAATATGAGGTGACGTCATAAACCTTAGTTTGTATCTCGTCTGGGCCCATTGTCCGTGTGGAGATCAATTGAGAAGGAATATATCTCGATAAATAGAATTATACTTCTTTGGTAAAGTTTAACTTCAACTTAAGTTATATAAGAAAAATGCTTATAACCACGACATAGTAGCGCGGCGCTTAACGGCCCTTTAGTTGTGGATGTAACCGCCTAAAGTGCACTTGACGCTTACCTTTACTGCCGCTTAAAGCGAACGACGGTCAAAAACTGTGTCATAATCGATGGCACTAATCTAGGCTCGATTTTTGAGGCGAATTAAGGCATGTTGAGATCTTTTGGTATGGGAACAATCACTGACTTTTGCGTAACCAGCCGTATATGTTTTGGCACTCTTAGGTTTGGGAGAAAGCACTGACAACGTAGCCCGTTTATCACCTCAGCCGTTGGATGTCCACTGCAGGACATAGGGCTTCCCCAGTTATTTCCACAAGGACCAGATGGAAGAGGCCCGCAGCGCCCTTACCTGCGGTCTTGATTAGGTCGTCTGTCCACCTGGTGGGAGGCCTTCCTCTGCTGCGCTTGCCAGTCCATGGTCTCCATTCGAGAACCTTTCGACCCCAACGGCCATCGGTTCTTCGAAGTTTCGACCCTTCCCACTACCACTTTAACTTGCTAATTCACTGGGCTATGTCGGTGACTTACGTTCTTCTGCGGATCTTCTCATTTCTGATTTGATCGCGTAGAGAAGCCCCGAGCACAGCCTTCTCCATAACTCGTTGTGTGACTTTGAGCTTGCTCACAAGACACGTTTAAATGCATATATAAAGCATATACAAACTTAGTGAAGATAGATTTGTGAAGTTTTCAAAAACTTTTTGACGTGAAATCTTCAAACAGACAGTTTTATTTTGTTTCTATATCAATACGTAAATTCTATAGTAAATTCTTTTCGCATTTACATTTTTTAGATACTACTGATGGACATAAAGTAAAAGTTAAACTTCAGATTGGTAATGCTGGTACATATTTGGCTCAACAAACAAGCATTGCAATTCAACGTGGCAATGCTGCTATCATTCTTGGCACACTGCCTATTGGTGGCGGGTTAGAGCATTTGAGCTATCGATAGGCTGGCAACAGCTAGTGGATTGCTCAAATGTTATTGTAGTAGCTGTACTGTCGTTATTAGTTATTAGTATGTTGTTTTATTTTTAGGCAGAAATTGATATTCCATGTCTTCGTTAATCGTTAGTCGTAATTCGTTATTGATATACATAGTTTTTAATTGCCTTTAACCGTCCGAGTACCAAACCTCACAAAACAACTTTCTAATTAATAAGAGAAAAAATCTAGTAAAACAGACCCATGTAAGCTGTTTATTTTGAAATCTAATAACAAAATAAACATTATGCAAACGAGGTTACTGACATCTAATTGTTAGTTAATTGTCAATCAGTTTTTGAAACTTGAAAGTGGTAGCTAGGTTGGCGGTTACTCGAAAGTACCCTACCACCATTTTCGGAATTTGTTAACCTTCACCGGTAGCTCAAGCCGTCAGTGGGGATCGAGCCAGCGTCCGTCAGTTTGAGAGCTGACGATCCCACCGCTAAGCTTGTTAGTGCAGTTTTACTTAGGACAATACTGACTTGCTGTTTTTATTAATATTAAACTGAAGTTAAACGAATTAAAAAGATATGTTAATATAACATATAATTACTAATATACTTTGTTAATGAAACGGAGATAAGGAAAAATAAGTCAAACTAAGGCATTGTTTTATCTTTTCAGGTACAGTCCATACAAGAAATGAGAGGGCATCGGTTTTGTATCTTAATCTGTATATAACGTGACTTAGAAACCACTCTCTCAAGACCCCTTTCAATACGTGCTTACCATCAGACCTTTGCTAAGCTCCAAATCAAATGACGCCTCATGGCCCTCAGGGTAAGTAAATCTTTTAACTCTAATAAGACAGGGGATCCTTTTGAAATAAACAACATCGACGGAAAAGGCTTAGTATGAGAGGCTTTTTCTTGACGGACAATTTGATTTCGCAATAAAATCAAGGCCGGGAAAGCTTTCATTGGCTGAATTTTATTAAAAAAAACTATTGTTATGTTTTGGGCTAATCTTTTAGTTTTTATCTGTAACTGATGAAGATTTGATGGATGAAGAACTATATATTAAATAAACTTTTTTTTTTTTCTTCTACGTTCGTAACTACAGTTACGAACGTAGAAGACCTTACATAACCGGCTACAAAGATGACTTTGTTTTCTCTTTTTTAATACTAGCTACGAAAACAGATTTCATTGTTGTTGTTTTCGTAACCGATCTTTACAATCGGCTATAAAAATAGATTTATTCTTTTCTATTAATATTTGCTTATATGAACAAAAATAATAATTGTTATTAATCTATATATCGTGATTGTGTTAGGAAATTTTGACAGAAAAGATTCAAGTTTAGTTATATTTGTTTGTTCGTTTAAATACTAGCTTCGAAAACAGATTTCATTGTTGTTGTTTTCGTAACCGATCTTTACAATCGGCTATAAAAATAGATTTATTCTTTTCTATTAATATTTGCTTATATGAACAAAAATAATAATTGTTATTAATCTATATTTCGTGATTGTGGTAGGAAATTTTGACAGAAAAGATTCAAGTTTAGTTTTATTTGTTTTTTCGTTTAAATACTAGCTTCGAAAACAGATTTCATTGTTGTTGTTTTCGTAACCGATCTTTACAATCGGCTATAAAAATAGATTTATTCTTTTCTATTAATATTTGCTTATATGAACAAAAATAATAATTGTTATTAATCCATATATCGTGATTGTGGTAGGAAATTTTGACAGAAAAGATTCAAGTTTAGTTTTATTTGTTTTTTCGTTTTAATACTAGCTTCGAAAAACAGATTTCATTGTTGTTGTTTTCGTAACCGATCTATACAATCGGCTATAAAAATAGATTTATTCTTTTCTATTAATATTTGTTTATATAAACAAAAATAATAATTGTTATTAATCTATATTTCGTGATTGTGGTAGGAAATTTTGACAGAAAAGATTCAAGTTTAGTTTTATTTGTTTGTTCGTTTAAATACTAGCTTCGAAAACAGATTTCATTGTTGTTGATTTCGTAACCGATCTTTACAATCGGCTATAAAAATAGATTTATTCTTTTCTATTAATATTTGCTTATATGAACAAAAATAATAATTGTTATTAATCTATATTTCGTGATTGTGGTAGGAAATTTTGACAGAAAAGATTCAAGTTTAGTTTTATTTGTTTTTTCGTTTAAATACTAGCTTCGAAAACAGATTTAATTGTTGTTGTTTTCGTAACCGATCTTTACAATCGGCTATAAAAATAGATTTATTCTTTTCTATTAATATTTGCTTATATGAACAAAAATAATAATTGTTATTAATCCATATATCGTGATTGTGGTAGGAAATTTTGACAGAAAAGATTCAAGTTTAGTTTTATTTGTTTTTTCGTTTTAATACTAGCTTCGAAAAACAGATTTCATTGTTGTTGTTTTCGTAACCGATCTATACAATCGGCTATAAAAATAGATTTATTCTTTTCTATTAATATTTGTTTATATAAACAAAAATAATAATTGTTATTAATCTATATTTCGTGATTGTGGTAGGAAATTTTGACAGAAAAGATTCAAGTTTAGTTTTATTTGTTTTTTCGTTTAAATACTAGCTTCGAAAACAGATTTCATTGTTGTTGTTTTCGTAACCGATTTTTACAATCGGCTATAAAAATAGATTTATTCTTTTCTATTAATATTTGTTTATATAAACAAAAATGATAATTGTTATTAATCCATATATCGTGATTGTGGTAGGAAATTTTGACAGAAAAGATTCAAGTTTAGTTTTATTTGTTTTTTCGTTTTAATACTAGCTTCGAAAACAGATTTCATTGTTGTTGTTTTCGTAACCGATTTTTACAATCGGCTATAAAAATAGATTTATTCTTTTCTATTAATATTTGTTTATATAAACAAAAATGATAATTGTTATTAATCTATATTTCGTGATTGTGGTAGGAAATTTTGACAGAAAAGATTCAAGTTTAGTTTTATTTGTTTTTTCGTTTAAATACTAGCTTCGAAAACAGATTTCATTGTTGTTGTTTTCGTAACCAATCTTTACATTCGGCTTTAAACATAGATTTATTCTTCTATTGTAATTGATGCTTATATAAAGAAAATGTTTATTACTATTGATCTATATTTTATGATTGTGGTACAAATTTTGACACATAAAATATGAGATTTGTTTCATTTCCCAAAATTAGCGTTTCTTCGGAAGTAAATATGTTTTCTTGTTTGAATACTACCTAGAAAACAGATTAAATTATTGTTGTTTTGCGTGGGTACACAGCCGGCTATGAAAATATATTTATTATTCTCTTGTAATATTGTAGTTCATATTTGAGTGTTGCTTACATAATTATTTTATTAAAAGCTGACGGTTGTCTTCGTAATAAAAATAATAGACATTTGTAGAAGATGCTGTAGTGCTTCAGAGACTATCCAGCATATCACCGGAGCTTGCAAAGCTATAGTTCAGACAGACTACATGACCAGGTAACCGCAATTACTTTCCAATTTCTCGCCCATAAATACAATATAGTTAGCGAAATATTACCTTACTACAAATACAAACCGGAATCCGTACTTGAAAACAGCAACTATAAACTATACTGGGACCAAACTATAATTACAGACAAAACTATTCATTTTAATAGACCTGGGGCCTACCACCAACTCTTATAGCAGTATTATTGTAATCTTACTTTGAATTTTCGTACCACAAGGCCACATAAGCAATGTTACTTTAATGTTGTTTAGACTAAGCAGTTTTGTGACGTAAACCTCTATTTCGTTCACTCAAAGCGTACCATGAGCCAGCGCCAACGAAAGCGACAACGCTATATGAAAATATAATGTTGTCTCGCTTGCCCTTACAGCAGGAATGTTTCTTCGTTCATTCTACACGTCACTTAGCGATAATAAAACAATAATGTTTTAAGACGTTCATGGTACGAATCTGAGCATTATTACTTTAAGCTTGAAGTATGACGTTCTTGAAACATGATGGTTTTGTAAAAGTTGATGGTACGGCCCCTGGGGGCCTACCACCAACTCTTATAGCAGTATTATTGTAATCTTACTTTGAATTTTCGTACCACAAGGCCACATAAGCAATGTTACTTTAATGTTGTTTAGACTAAGCAGTTTTGTGACGTAAACCTCTATTTCGTTCACTCAAAGCGTACCATGAGCCAGGGCCAACGAAAGCGACAACGCTATATGAAAATATAATGTTGTCTCGCTTGCCCTTACAGCAGGAATGTTTCTTCGTTCATTCTACACGTCACTGAGCGATAATAAAACAATAATGTTTTAAGACGTTCATGGTACGAATCTGAGCATTATTACTTTAAGCTTGAAGTATGACGTTCTTGAAACATGATGGTTTTGTAAAAGTTGATGGTACGGCCCCTGGGGTCGTACCACCAACTTTTACAAAACCATCATGTTTCAAGAACGTCATACATCAAGCTTAAAGTAATAATGCTCAGATTCGTACCATGAACGTTTTAAAACATTATTGTTTTATTATCGCTAAGTGACGCGATAGAATGAACGAAGAAACATTCCTGCTGTAAGAGCAAACGGGACAACATTATATTTTCATATAGCGTTGTCGCTTTCGCTGGCGTTTTAGACTACGAGTCCACATGTGACGTATGTGGAGGTGTCATTGATTTACAAAAAAACCCAAGATGCACAATCAACGTCTCAAAACCGTACGCGTAAAATGAGCGCAACATTCTAAATGGTGCGCTCATTTCAAAAAGTCTCGCGTCGCTCGCGTCTAGGTGCACTCGTTTAAAATGGCGAAGTGTTCTCTGACAAATTTTAAGAATATTACGTCATAAAGGTTAAAAAAGGATGGGATATCATATTTTCGGTAAGTAAAAGAGTTTATTGATTAGTTTTTGTTGTTTTTATGACTGAGTATAGGGAACAATATGTTATTTTGATTTAATATGTCTAAAAATTTCACTCTACATCTAAGTATAATACGGCAAATTTAAATACCTGCTTTTTCACTGTAAGAACGATCCATTGTGTCCTCCTTTTTATTTTAAACGCATAACAAAAATGACCTTGTTCTTGTTCAATGGAGACGATTTTTTTGTTGTGTTTATTTCTTTAATTAATACGTTTATGTACTTTTGAACTTTTTGTATTTAGTTTTTGACAAATATGACTATGTTATATAATTTAATATAGGTAGAGAGGTAGTCAATTTGACGATTTGTTTAATGATCGTAAATATTATCTATGCTAGGCGAGTGAAGATGTTTACACTATATGTAGTAAAACAAAGGAGATTATAATATAAAAAACACAACCAAAGTCTAATTGTGTTTCTTAGTTTTATAACGTGCCTTCCATTTAAATATATTTTCTAGTATTGACATACATTCCCGTGAACAACCTGCTCTATTCAATCACAAAATTAGCCTTATAAAAGCTATTATAGAAAAGTTTATAGACGTTCGTCTACATCATATTGCTAAAAAAACAACTTTATACAAATTGCGTATGGTTGAATTTGCAAAAATATATGCTTACAGCATAACTATAACTACGTACGTATAATTGGTGAGTGTTTGGCTACAGTTTCGAGCGTGACTTTTATTCGAGACTGTGCATCTTGGGTTTTTTTGTAAATCAATGGGATGTGTCCGTGAATTTGATTTTATCGTTGTGTGAGTAAAGTGGGTGATTATTGAGACTAACGGCACGCGGTGTTTAAAAGTTTTTGTAAATATATCACAGTCGTAGTGCATTGGTATCTTATTATTTTATAATAAATATTGTTTTGAATAAATACAAAAATGGAAAACAGAAAGTAAGTTTGTGTGCATGCAGCTACTTTGTCTCAGTGTTAATATGCTAGTCTAAGGAATTTCAAGTGGGTCAAGAGGTTTTTTTACAATTTTTGCAGCAGGGCACGTTGTGTTTCTGGGCGGCAGCTCGATGTTTTGTGGGAGTTTTAAAATAATCACAGAGCTACTGCCTACAATAGATCCGTCCAAACTAGACAACTAGATCCTAGAACTACATCAAGTGAGATAGTGGTTAAACTCTAGATCCATACAGTATTTTTTTAAAATACATCGATTAACGTTATTTCAAACTCAATATGGATAATAACGAAAATACACCACATTCACCACAATAACAAAAAATAACTCACTTTACTTCAAATATGCTGTTTTGTTATAAAATATCACAAGTAATGTTGTTTCCGCGGCGAAAGAGCAACTTTTTTATGATGGCTAAATTTGACATTAGAGCAGGAATAAAACAATCTTACTCGCTGTTATGTCAGCTCATGGTACGCTTTGAGTGAACGAAATGGAGTTTTACGTCACAAAACTGCTTAGTCTAAACAACATTAAAGTAATATTGCTTATGTGTCTTTGTGGTACGAAAATTCAAAGTAAGATTACAATAATACTGCTATAAGAGTTGGTGGTAGGCCCCCTGACCAATGTTGTTTTACTAAAGATGACGTATATTCATGCTGCGCGGTGCTCAGATTTTGTTCCTTTACGACATAAACATGCTTACTATACCTCATATAAACATATTATATCATTGGACCTGACATAACAGTTTTATGCAAAAGTAATAAATCAGTATCACCAATAGACATTCATCTCAGCCGTAGACGTCCACTGCTCGACATATGCCTCCCCCATACAGGGGAGATTTGCCAATACTCGCCACGCTTGGCATGCGGGTTGGCGAGCGCAGTATGATAATACATTAGAATAGACATAGCAGTTTGTAATTCTCATAATCTCCAAACACACACTAAAAAAAAAAACTGCACAAGTGTTGCGTCACCATATTTAGACCATATTTAGTAAAGACCCCAGTGCTAAAGATATAGGTGACAGTGATCGCTTATCATTAGGCGCTCCATATGCTTGTTTGCCATCGATCACATTTAAAAAAGTTATCGCTTATCAACTGTACCATACATTCAAACAATACCACTAATCTTGGATTCGATGGGGTATTCGATTTCCGGGCGTTCTAACTTATCGCCACCGTTTATTAACAGAATTTAAACAAGGGTTAGTGGTTTATGAATACGTATGAGTTACCTAATTACTTGCAAATCAATGAAACATTTAGAAAATATCAATACCACATCTCGATTAACATTCATATTGTTTTATGTTTCATTTGTTGTTCTAATATACTGATAACTTTAAGAAATACTACAATCAACAAACAACACTACAGTAACTACAATAGCAATTGAGCAGCCTACTTGCTGTTTCTAGCCTATTATTCAAATCTGCCAATTAGAGTCAGCAGCACAATGGTGCTGTCAGCATTTCCCCGTAAAATTGCAATGCTGAATCGTTAATTTTGGAAAATCTGATGAGATTTCGGTTCCCATGGGCGCAATGTTTCGCACTAACTGGCTCAAAAAATGTAAAAAAAATAACGCTGGTTACACACTGCTAATGCAAGTGTGAACGCTCTATATGCTGATTAAAATCCTATGGCTTATCTTATATTATATTTATATTATTTATAACACCATGTTATGTGTAGGTATGTAGGTATAGGGCTATAAAGTGATTTTTAACTTTATCTTTAAATGAGTATCTACTCTTCTACTACCTAAGTTGGCATATTTTCACCGCATTGTTTGCTTCGGCGAATTAGCCGCAGCTATAGAGGCCTTGGGCCCCAAGAAGGTGCCATGGGATTTAATGCATGTAGCGTTAACAGCAAAGACAGCCAAAGCTACCAAGATATATATAATAATTATATCATCTGGCCAAAATGAAATTTGTAGAAAATGTTAATCTCAACAACTTTCATATTAATGCAAATAAAATATGAGGTAGAAAAAACGAGATATTCTCAAATAGCTGATTTTTTATACCTTTGACTTTGAATACCTAAGGACGCTCACACGTGTGTCTTTTGAGATAACATTTGTATTGCTAAAATACAGGTCTATACAAAAAATCAGCTTATTACGTTCGGTGAAATACCTAGATGACCGGACTATTTAGCGAATTTGTCATAGCCGTAGAAAGAGTGTTCGACAACGACAAGCCATAGCTTGAAGCTTAGTAAGCTGAGAGAAGCTGTTTATGTGCTCAGGTAGTTTGTTGTAAGCCGTCGGGTCCATAGGGAGGGAGTTTAGAGTATGACTAACTTTCGACGTATTTCGCCATGCTCCTATTTTGGAAACCTTCGATTTGTATTCCTTCGTATTTCTGTGTTAGTTTCACAGGATATATTATTCCTTGGGCCGTGATTTTGTTTTTACTATTGTTTTTACTATTACACTACTTGATCTGTAAGGTAATGAAACCGCATCCGATATCAATTGGACATCGTGACATCCCAGAGCTACGTGCGTAGATGTCTACGGCGTATACCGTGCTACGAACCTAAAACCAGACAAGTCTCGTTTGGAATACAGAGTTACGACCTTTTTCTTGTATATATTGATTCAGTGCTGCTCGTAGATTTTTGTAGATTTCTTTTCTGTTCAGTTTCAATCATTTATTGCATCATATATGTGTTTAGGATCTTAAAATATATTACAGTTCACATATGACCCTCGAACGGTATGGCAATATGGGTGAGAGCGGACCAATATATCTTATTGAGTCTATATAATATCTAAAGTAGTTGTTATACTTTTTTCAATAATCTATTTCTATTAAGACATGTACGCATTGTTATTTCAGTTCAAAGTAGTTTTTCAGTACTATCCAGTCCACCTACCAAATGTTTGACGAAAAACACTATTAGACAAAACAGGTGAAGAAAAGATTTGTATATTATAATGTCAATGCAATCAAATGTTGTAAAATATCCATAATTCGTTTTTATACTGTATAGATCTAGCGTTTCACCACCATCTATTTCATTTCGAGTGACAATGTGGTCGAATATGTTATCACGCTAGACTTAGAATGCTTAGTGGCTGATATCAGAATGCGTGTAACACATCTGGCATCATATTATAAAGCATTATATATGGAGACAGCATGCTATAGTTAATGGTGTCGTGTTTCAGTATCATTAATCATTGTAAACATTTCCAGCGAATCCTTAAAAATGGACGCCACAATTTGTATTACGTAATTTTATCACACTATTTATTTTAGTTTTGCTGGATGAAAATGCTGGTTGCTAACAAAGTATATAGATAGGGGTCAAACGCTAGATCTAAACAGTATTAAAAGAAAAAAATATAGAATTTCTAGTACCTTTGGACTAATGACCAGAGACTATTTAGAGATACTGCTATTAAGAATATAATATTAAATTATTGTGGTGGTACCGGCCTAGAATAGTACTCCCCCATCTCTTCCTGCGGGTGCCGTAAGAGTCGGCTAAGGGATAACGTACCAGGAGGTGGGCAGCAGCGCCTTCTGAGGATCGGAAATCATACTGCGCTCGCCAACCCGCCTGCCAAGCGTGGCGAGTATTGGCAAATCCCCCCTATATGGGGGAGGCATACGTCCAACAGTGGACGCACATAGCTGAGAAAAGAAAAGAAAAAAAAGATTAATTAATTATTTTTATAATTAAATATTAAAATAAATAATATTGTATTTGTAATTTTAAAAATAGATATGTCTATTTACTATTTATTTGGTCCATTTATTATATTTGTAGTCTGTCCACGACACTCAGGTCTTGGCTGAAAATAAGCGCTGTGGGATTATCCGGCAGCATTTTGCTGAGCCAAGTCCATTGTTGGACTACACAAGGCAGAAATTTTACTTTTACTATCTCTATATATTTTTTGTTAAATATTTTTGATTTTCGTAATTATTAACTACTAATTTATGAATTTGTATCTGAGTTGTTCGTGTTTTCTAAAATAAATAATCATTTTTTTCTTTCTTTCTTTTGACTACAAGTCGCCAAATTAAAGAATTCAAGGCGTGGAATTTCTTTTTTATTGCTTTTTTCCAAATCTTCTTTCTACAAATATAATAACATAAATAAGGTCATCACTTAAATGAAAAAAACAACGTGTATACATCCTACTAATCCTATCCGTACCATACGCGCTTACCGTAATTTACGCGGGTGAAACCGCGGGACGCTGCTATGTGTGGGAAGGGTTTTATAGTGACTAAACTTAACCAAACTAGCTGACTTGAAGCTTGGATGCAAAATGTATTTTATTGGTATGTCGTCATACAGTGTATGGAGAACCAACGCACAATGATTGTATTCACTGATTTGCATTTCACATAACGCGCCAGTGACGCCTCGTCGGTTAT
Organism: Apeira syringaria; assembly: GCA_934044485.1. NCBI lineage: Eukaryota > Metazoa > Arthropoda > Insecta > Lepidoptera > Geometridae > Apeira > Apeira syringaria. Next base: position 16,343,514 of record OW203662.1, on the reverse strand, counting down.
CGACTCTACCGGCTTGTACCGACAATTGGCGAGAATTCACAGTGGAAATTGGACACAGAATATTGTTTTACGAGTAAGGCTTGACCATTTGCTAAATAGAGAATTTTCTGTTTTTTCAGCTTATTGAAAGTCGGGTCCACTAAATTTTCAAACAATACCACTAATATAGTTATATATAATATAGAATAGTTCATGAAGGTCAATTTTGAATGAACAAAATTTGATTTAAGTTGTTAGTGAAGAAATATTTTCGAGCGATAATAATTCTCGCGGTAACAACAAATGCGCTTGAACTGTGTCTGAGACTAGAAAAAGGAAGTTAATAAGTCTAAAATGTTACTAATAATACTTTTTTTGAACCCGTAAGTCATCTGTAAGGTACATATTTGTAATATTTTAATTCAACACGTATCAGGATTATTCCCGCCCTCTCTGCCTGTAAACGCCCGCACGCCTCTGCAATGTCATCGGCAGCTCTTAAGCCTACCTTAAGTGGAAATATGTTTTTTTTTTTAGAATAAGCAAGCCTTTGACCACTAACTCACCGGATGTTAAGTGATGATGTGATCTACGATGTAGCACACCCGCCTGTTTTTATTTTGCTAGCATTTTTATGGCTCTATCTTAGGAGACATTAGATATTCTGTTTTTATAAGATGTTTGCCTGTATGACATATGGAAAGACCTTCGAGTTCATTTTTACCAAGTGGAATGTTTTTTGTAATCTAATCCCTCGCTGCAAAAATCATTTGTCAACAAACTAGATGGATATGATGGATAGATGGATCGAAAGTAAACAAATGAAAACTGTTTTTATCTCTTGTTTTATTTTTGAAAAGTTTTCAGTTATCGCCGTGTCAGATCACTATCTCTAAAGAACAAAGCATGAAAGTACGAGTAGTCTCAGCATGATACGGTCATAAAATTAGTTATAAATTTCCTTCCATATTCAGATTTCAGAACATTTTCAACATATTCTTGAAAATAAACAAAAACACTTGATTGATTTAATGAAATTTTAATGGGACTAGTCTAAAAGTCTCTTTTGAATGACAGAATAAATTTTAAAATCGGTGTAAATTACGGAGAGATTAGTGAAAATTTTTAAAAATTTCTTCAAATTTAAGAGAGAGAGCACACACATACATTGTCATATTTATTTTAAAAAAAACTGCTTAGAAGAATTAAGAATTTTTGATGTAACGGACTTCTAAGGTAAAAAACATGAAAAGCTATCATTTGCCAATCTCTACTGTTAAGTAATAGGTAAAATAATCGCATTATGCTTTGTTCAAAGGAAAGTTTTTAATTTCCAACTACAATTTTACTATATTACAATTTACACGAAACATATAGGAATTCCTGCATTGCATTTGTAGTTAAAACTCAAATGGCAGCACGACTGCTTTAGGAGCAAAGAACACTGTGATGATCCGAGACAGAAAAGGAGAAATATTATATATATAAATAATATATATATATATAAAAATGAAACCCGTTTTCCGTTGTCACGACATAACATGAAAACAGCTTGACCGATTTAGATAAAATTTGGTATAAAGATACATGGGACTTTGGAAAAGGACATAGGCTACTTTTTGTCCTGGAAGAAGTATGGTTCCCGTGGGATAACTGAGTCAGCGGGAAAAACGTAGTGCACGCGGGTGAAACCGCGGGGCGCAGCTAGTAATATATATAATACTTATTTGGGAACCGGTATTAATACCGAAATATATTGCTGACATGACATGACATGAACTTGGTTGGGGTTTTCCTCTAGGTCAGCAATGTTCATTGTGTAACAGTACGTTATTGTAATTAGTCATTAGTGTTTTATTTTAATAAAGGCATCTACCGGTTAAAATATAACTGTATGTTAAAACTGTTTATCTAAAAAAAGGTTAAAACATAAATTATAGAATCTTTTCTAGTTTGAAATAGAACTATTTTCATTATTAATCGGGTAGGAAAGGAAAAATATTAAAATACTGTTTAGATCCGTCATTTTTACAATATGGTGACGCGAACGGCTTTGATACGAGGTAGTAAAGTTGAAATTTGGAATGAGCACATCGAATTCTATAAAATTTTTGTTGTTCCTGAGAATAAAAACCAGATAATCCTCATTTTCAGTATCAAATGGCTGTGAAAACAATCTTTACATCGTAACTTTATCATAGCCCTTCCAAATTTATATATTGAAAAGGACTCCCCACACAAACACGGTTATCGAACCCTTGGGCTTACGAATCGAACAGATCAGAAAGTTTATATGGGATATTGAAACGTGCTTTTATAATGAGTTCCCACAGGACCTCATGTTTAACTAGGGATCATTGAACCCAAGTCCTCACAGCGAAATATGAAGGCGGTAAAATCATTTCCCCTGACATTATTTTAAGTAATTCAACAACGTAGTAATCAACGTCACGAAACAAACGCACTCCATGTGGAGATCAGATTTCATTACCTACTATACTAATATTATAAGGAGAAAAGATTTGATTGTTTGTTTGTTTTCATTGAAGGGCTCCGAAACTACTGAACTGATTTGAAAAATTCTTTCACTGTTGGGAAGCTACACTATCCCCGGGTGACATAGGCTGTTATTTTTTTTAAATTAGAGAACATAATAATTTTTAATTTTGAAGTTCTGTACCCTTGCGAAGCCGGGGTGGACCACTAGTGTACTTTAATTATTTAGTATGATTGTTATTTTGGGTTTCTTATGATGTGAAAAAGAAAAACATCCTTCTAATAATACAAATGCGAAAATTTGTGTGTGTTCATGTGTGTATGTGTGTGAGTGTAATGTTACTCCTTCATGCTCAAACGGCTGCACTGATTTAGATGAAATTTGGTATGGAGATAGGTTAGACCCTGGAATAGCACCTAGGCTACTTTTATCCCGTAAAAAATATAGTTCCCGTGGGACAATTGAAGTTGCGGGGAAACTGTAATCCACGCGTGTGATACTTCGAGGCACTACTAGTTATTCGGCTCGTATAAATTTAAGGCAGAGAGTCCTACTGATAGTTTAAATTACATTACAGCTCAGCTCCGGGCGAAATTCCTCAGGATAATATTTACACAGAAATGTGTGCGTTATTGTTCCATACTCAAATTCTACAACTATGGCTTCACGTACTGAGACCTTCTTGGCTTCACTTTCTCATGGGATAAAGTAAAGATAACATCTAATTACGTTGATACTCTCTAAATACATAGAGCGCAGGGCACATAGCTCGAAGATCTGATGGCCCTTGAGGTCGAAAGATTCTCGAATGGAGACCACGGACTGGCAAGCGCAGCGTAGAACGGCCACCGAAATGGTGGACTGGCGACCTGACTTAGAATGCAGGAAAAGGCTAGACGCGGGCCGCTACCAAACGGTCCTTGTGGAGATTAATGGGAGAGGCATATGTCCAACAGTTCACAGTATTACCTAAATTTGTCCATGCATGGAATGCGTTTGTATTGCCAATTAAACCAAGTTCTAATTAAGAGTCACGTAACAAATTACAAACTAAATTATTCCAAGTTACTTTTTTTTAATATTAACCGATTGAGTTCGACCATTATCTCGCTTAATGCTCAGTGACGACCAGCTACCATCAGCTTGACAGCCGACGCTCCCACTGCTGGTCATCGCTGTGTGTGTCTTTCATCGCTCCAAAATAGTAGACTATAGATGTTTTTTGATTGTGAAAACTTCTTGGGCAATTCAAAAAAGAATTGGTTCCGTATAAATGACTAAGAATCCGAGAGAATTCTCAATATTCAGTGTCCTTGCCTTCCCGTGGGGCTTTCAAAGCGGTGAGAAATGTGAAAAAATATAGAAAGCCAGCGGCCGGTGCCTAGTAGCATAGTTATTCCATCTTTTCAATCCACGCGTAGTTCACAGAATAAAAAATAAAGAAAGGCAACTAAAGATTAAAATTATGTGAAAACTTTCTAAAAAAGTTACTGTATAATTTCACTTAATGAATTAGGTACAGTTAGTTTTTTGGTGCTTGAGGACAATAATTAAAGATAAAGTTTGACTCAGTTATCCTACTATAGTTTTATATACGATTCTGCATTCAGACCCCTGCACTAGTATTACATGCGAAGTGGGAGGAACACTCAATCATATCAAACAAACATCTGTGTTCATCGCATAAAATGTTAACCCCGGCTAGGATGAGCCTGGGATCCGAAGAGAGATCTTCTTCTTCTTTTAATTTTATATAGATCTTCGTAAGTTTTAAAGTATATACGACGTGTAAAATTTACATATGTGTAGGTGCAAGATTATTTAAGAGCCGATTTCGTTAATATACTAATGTTATACAGAGAATAGTCCGTTCACAATATAAGCTGGATATAATTCCTATAGTTTGTTTTAAAATATGAAGTTTTCTCTATTTAATTTCATTTCTTGCTCTACAAAATATATCCAAGCACAAATATTGGCACAGACTTAAGAAATATTTGTACAGCAAAGTTTTCTATTCACGGATTTGCGACACGCGCTGGTGTTAGCTATGCTCCAAACATAATGCAATATGCAGTAACATACGTGATATGAAAACTCTGCTGAAAATTTGGTTCTCAAATCTGGAGTACTGTATGTAAATCTAGTGCACCTACACAAAATATAGATCTAATCTATTGAGTGGATTTTCGAGAAAACTTATAGGTTCCGTCTAAGTTTGCGTGCTACACCTTAGACCGTGTCGTCACTTAACATCAGGTGAGACAGTGGTCAAACGTAAGCTTATAATCTTTAAACAAAAACACTATCTTGGTTAGGGAACGGTGACGATGTCCTCGAAGGTGTGAACATCTGTATTTAAGGCTTCATGGAATACATAAATAAGCAGTAGTATTTTTTGCCACAATCATGTCAGACTTAGACTGTCGTCACTCCTGGTTCTCATGGTCAGCGGCCTGAACACACTAATGGTGATACATTTTTAAACTCCAGGGTGATAGTTATCCGAATAGGCACTTGAAAATATCCTACCACCATGCCAAATTCTATTCATCATCGCATCATCATTTCAGCGGTGAGACATTCACTGATGGACTTACTCCACAAACACCTCACTCAAAGACAGGGTCTGTCGTAATCACAATTATCATGGTTTATCTTTAGTCTGGCAAGACTGGTTTAAAAGTATGTATTTAAACTTGTAACCATAGTAATCAAAAATAATGTAGGAACAACTATAGCGTGCATGTATAGCTCAATAATCGAGTTATCTGAGTACCTGCAATTCTTGTTATATTAAGGCTTTACCATTTCTTCGAACGGAAGACCAGCGTTGGTTTACAACCAGAATTATGCTGAGTTGGGACCGATTTGACTCGTGACAATTAACGCACTAATGAGGTATTGTAATTTTTAGACTTTTGCGATTCGAACACATTGTTAAAAAATCGAACGGGTCTTGATCGTGAGAAAAACATTTAGTAATTTATTTACCTCGACGATTCGACCAAGTTGCATTGGTCGTGGTCACGAGAAGACTCATTAGACTAATTAGGTATGTTACAAATGTTTAATTTTTGTTAAACAGACATTGTTATTTGAGTCATTAACAAAAACACTTATGTTTTTGTTACTGTCTCAAATAAATATATTTACTTCTATTTGCTAAATAGACAATATAGAGTCCTTTCGGCTTATTTTGTTGAAAGTCCTAAATGTCTATTAAAGTTAGAAAAATAACACTTATGAGAACAGTTTATGAAGGTTATTATTGAACAAAAATATGATTTGAATTTCTAATTTATGAGTGAAAAAATATTATGAAGCAACGATATTTTTCCTCTTTCAAAATTTCTCCCGGTAACTGTGTTTTACACCGGAAGAATAGAAACTAAAAAGTCTATAAATGTGATTAGTTTTTTTTTTACCAACCATCCATTACAGCACGTCATTTTATTTGTCTTAAGAATCAGTTTTTTTTTAATTGTCATATTTACCATGAATTTGATTCACTTTCGTTGCTAGATATTTTTTTTTATACTCTTTAGATCTAGCGTTTGACCACTATCTCACTTGATAGTCAGTGAACTAAAATGCTCGCTGGCTCTTAAGGACTCCTGCCTGAACACGCTATATGTTTGGTTACAGTTTACCAAACTTGATGGTGGTAGCTAGTTAGGGAGGGTACTCGAAAGTACTCTAGCACCATGCTGGGATTTTGATAACGGTGTTACCTTCACCGGAAGCTCAAACTGTTGTTGGGGATCGAACCAATGACCGTCAGTTTGACAGCCGACGCTCCCCCCCGCTGAGCCATCATCGCTTCAAAATCAGAAACAAAAGTATATTTTAGAATGCATATGTTCACTCTGATGCTACGTGCCGTATTTCTACATTCTTCATGTATGTTCGTATTTATGCAAAGCACTTATCCGTGTGCGGCGCGGAACTGAGTTCCACTTGGTTTTGCATTCAGCCAACAATGCGGTCTGTAGCTACTATTTCACTTCCGTTTCCGTTTTAAACCCACGACCTGCTCTATGTGTGTGTACACCCGCCGTAATCCGTTATTTTAGTGTTTAATGTATTTTTAATCTTCTACAACAATCACCACACCTTTGAGTGCAAATAAAAAAACGTGTAGGTACTCAGTAATCATTATTTGGACAATACTTATACGTTCCCGACACACTTCTGTCGCTTCATTCACGCACATCAGACCTTTCATACAAGAGCGTCAGTTTAGAGTACTCTTGACCTGGCCCTTTCTTAAGACTTCCTCAATCTGATTTCGGAAGGTATTCTTTCTTTTTTTTTTTTCTCAGCTATGTGCGTCCACTGTTGGACGTATGCCTCCCCCATATAGGGGGGATTTGCCAATACTCGCCACGCTTGGCAGGCGGGTTGGCAAGCGCAGTATGATTTCCGATCCTCAGAAGGCGCTATTATAATATATCTTCGGAAGGTATAATACAAACTAAATCTTTTACTACTAATACTTTTTAAAATGTGTTTTCTTCCCTTCTCGAAGAAGTAACGACTATCTATATACATCCAAATCATCATCATCATCTCAGCCATAGGACGTCCACTGCTGGACATAGGCCTCCCCCATTGATTTCCACAAGGATCTGTTGGAAGCGGCCCGCATCCAGCCCTTGCCTGCGATCTTAGTCAGGTCGTCTGTCCACCTGGTCGGTGGCCGTCCTATGCTGCGCTTGCCAGTCGGTGATCTCCATTCTAGGACTTTTCAGCCCCAACGGCCATCAGTTCTTCGAGCTATGTGGGCAGGGCCACTGCCACTTCAGTACACTTCACTACATCCAAATACGAGCATATAAAAGCGCTGATCATCAAAAAGCAAATTTACTAAGGGTTGCGTACTACTTCAGTCGCGTAATGACATAAATATACTCGTGACCTCACTTCAGATTCAAGCACATGCAAGGTTTTTTCAAAAGGTTATGTTACTTACGTATGACTGCTGTTTCATCTGATGTTACGTGACGACGCGGTCTAAGGTATAGCACGCAAACTTAGAAGGTACCTATTCACTCGTGACCTGAAGACTCCGGGGTTGCATCAATCGGAAAACAAAGACTCAGGCAGTAAGTTCCACTCGCGAGCAGTACGCATTGTAAAAGTGGAAGCAAAACGATTCGTGCGTAACGGTGGTATATCTACCATGCAGCGGTGGCGCATAGTCGTACGTCTGGTGGCCCAATGATAAAACAGAAATCATCATCATCATCATCATCTCAGCCATAGGACGTCCACTGCTGGACGAATGCCTCCCCCATTGATTTCCACAAGAACCGGTTGGAAGCGGCCCGCATCCAGCCCTTGCCTGCGATCTTAGTCAGGTCGTCTGTCCACCTATAGTCGGTGGCCGTCCTATGCTGCGCTTGCCAGTCCGTGGTCTCCATTCGAGAACCTTTCGGCCATCGGTTCTTCGAACTATATGCCCTGCCCACTGCCACTTCAAATTGCTAATCCGCTGGGCTATGTCGGTGAATTTCGTTCTTCTACGGATCTCCTCATTTCTGATTCGATCACGTAGAGAAACCCCGAGCATAGCCCTCTCCATAGCTCGTTGTGCGACTCTGAGCCTGTTCAGAAGGCCCATAGTCAGAGACCTGAAGCCCCCCAGAAACAGAAATGGTGGAATTAAATTGTGTAATTGCAGTGCACAGTTCCTAAAATCTAATGACGTCGCGGTATCACATAACAGTAATATTATTAAGGCGAAAGTTTATCGTTTGTCTGTATGTTTGTTTCTCCTTCACGCTGAAAGACTTAATGATGGATTTATGAATGAAGACAGGTTTGTACACTGGTATATATGCTACGTATGCTACTTTTTTCCGGAAAATGTTGACTTTTCCCACGGGATGCCTGGAAGACAAAAATCTTTAATTCAACTATATCACCGCGGGTAACACTGCAGGGCACACCTAGTGATCCATATTATCAAAGCATAAATCATGTGTTTATACTCTAGGCTCAAGAAGAATGGTGATTATATATTTCCACACATATTGTAACAAAATTAACATGATTGTTACGTTTATTTCATTTACCAACATTACCTTTATATTTTATGGCAATGTTGAAATTGTGTATACAAATAATATCGAAAAGGCTTTGTGAAAAACAAATATATTCATTATATAATAAACCGAAACGGCCGCATGTATTTCCGTCATTATGAACACAAAGTACGCTTCATTTTAACTCAATGCAATAAAGTTCAAAGTGCCATTAACAATATATGTTATTAATGCTTATTATGTAATCACCTCTTCCGCAGTAAGAAGCCAACATTCAAGGTATTTACTACGTAATTGCTTCAATTAAGAGCAGTTTTGTTATAAAGGTTGCGTCGTAAGATACATTTCATATTTTATTTTTCTAGCCTTAAAGAGTTTCAGAGAATCTACTATATAAAATGCTCGTGACACGACTCGTGTTTGTAACCAAACTCCTCCGAAAGGACTTCACTGTTTTTTTTAAAAAAAATTGATAGGGTTCGGTAGGTTTGAGAATTAAGTATTTTTCACGGCTTACATATTTATGTACGTTTGTAAATTAAAATAATAATTTATTTCTCTTTGCTGTATATTTAAACTCAAAACGGATTTCACAAATTCTAGCTATATGTTTGATATGTACATATACTATACACACGTGCAAATGATTTAACTCTAACTCTGAGTACGCGTACATATCTCGGAAATAAATATAATACAATGCTGCCTTTGGTAAAGCCTAACAAGAAAAGCCCTTGTTAGTGCGAGTGAGGTGCTAAGGGCAGACAGACGAAAGCTATTTGTCACGTGCAAAAGGGAGAAATTGCTCAACACGCGGTAGACGTGGAGATTCATGCCACAATAGATATATGAAGCTAAATATCTACTGGGTTCCGTACCTAAGAACACTCGTCAACTTATGAAAATGTTATGAAGAAATGTTAGAAGCCCTTAGCCTTGGATGATTCTGAAAGACTGTCTCATACACATAAAAGAATAATAATAACGGTTCCTTAATTTTAACCCTCATGATAGATATTATCTATGTTCTACCATTCATAATTCTCTTGCCCCTTTCCCAATATATTTAGTAGTATTTTTCATTGTATCAAACGCATAATATTTTGGTGCCATCCTATTTGAAAAAAAAGGACTCGGTATTATTTGTTCTTTTTTATTTGTATTTCAGACATTGCTTTTGCTGACTGTACTGTCTGTCAACCCAAGTACAAGCCTCCATTTTAGATTAATTTCTTTAATGAACCGGCTTTAAACAGTTGAATGAATGACTATCGCAGTCATAAAACAGCAGTATCGCGGCGTGAAACAATTGAACTTAGTACTGTCATTCATTTAGTAAAACTGTGGCACAGAAGAGATATAGTTTGTACGGACGCTACCTACATTTATTGCTTATGCGAATATGAAGCGATTAATATGACCAAAGGTATTCATGCTTCCAGCACAGAGTATTCTTAATATGTAACGGTAGTTTAGATTAATAACATATTTTTTATATTTTCTTTTGTGTTTTTATCTGTGTTTACATTAAAGCTCCAATTCGAATAACACACTCAGCGATGCTCTTTTGAAAATATTAGGATGACCATTGTCACTAGAATTCTAATAAGAACAAATTTATACCATTGCTTTTTACTGCAAATACAAATTGTACACTTATTAAACTACGGAATCCTATAAGCATTATGTTTTAAGACGTATCCAGTATTGTTGAAAATAATTTATCATAAAAACGCTTTTCGCAAAAATCAGTGAGTGAATTCAAGCCGAAACCCATGAAGTTCAATATTTTATTAAACATGCTTTTCCAAATTATAATAAAATTACGTAAATTTTGTAAATTTTCATTAGAAACTTCGGTTTTTTAATCAACCCACACTTTTATTCCCTTCTCCAGCGTGGTTTTATACCGTGTTTAATTAAAATTGATTGAGAGAAAAGTGGGAAGTAGCCACTGAACGAGATCAAACTGAGTAATCTGAATAAGTAAATGTGAAGCTTTCACTCAAGAAAGTTTGAAAGGGGTCGAAGCTATCTAAAGATATTTGGAGAAAACCAAACTAATGCTCTGACCTATTGTATTCATTTCGTTAATATTGGAATGTTACGTTTTATCGCTGTTTTTTCTTATATTTGCTTCCAAATGTAAAACGAAAATACACTAGTGATCAATATTTTATTAATATTTTTTTATTGAAGTGTGTATTAGATTAAGCCAATAGCAGTGCCAAAAATAAAATAAAACTACAGCTAAGTGAAAATCGGACTAATTCGCTATGAACCATATCAACAGAAAAAGAAATTATCAACAAATGGAACCGACTTCGACACTAAAAGTGTGAAATATCTCGTTGAAGTCGGTGCCACAATATTTTAAAAGTAATTATCAAAATATTGTGGGCATGGTTCAGGCTTCAACAAGTCATTTTACACTTTTGAGTGTTCAAAATCGGTTCCATTTTTGGTATAAAAGAGTTTTTTCAATCTTTGCTACTCACGGAATCAATTGTCATTCACCCTCAATAAGGAAGTCATCCAGATAGCGTAACACTTTTCAGTTATTGGAGTGTGAATAAAAACCAATTGACCGATTTTGATGAAATTTAAATGGGACCACCTCTTTGAGCATTGAGGATGATGATTCATCATCATCTCAGCCATAGGACGTCCACTGCTGGACAAATGCCTCCCCCATTGATTTCCACAAGGACCGGTTGGAAGCGGCCCGCATCCAGCCCTTGCCTGCCCTCTTAGTCAGGTCGTCTGTCCACCTAGTCGGTGGCCGTCCTATGCTGCGCTTGCCAGTCCGTGGTCTCCATTCAAGAACCTTTCGGCCCCAACGGCCATCGGTTCTTCGAACTATATGCCCTGCCCACTGCCACTTCAACTTGCTAATCCGCTGGGCTATGTCGGTGACTTTCGTTCTTCTACGGATCTCCTCATTTCTGATTCGATCACGTAGAGAAACCCCGAGCATAGCCCTCTCCATAGCTCGTTGTGCGACTCTGAGCCTGTTCAGAAGGCCCAGGATGATGATTGAGGTTCTGCATATGCGCATGGGGCACGCAGTCAAAAACCAAAATTATTTCGGAAATTATCTGTAGATAAGTATAAAACTTGTTCAGTCCGTTACTATCACCGTGTTCATAATGCATGCATTTAATGTGCATGTGCATTTAATTAAAAAGTAGATTAATAAACGGTTCGAGTACTTCTAACCATCCGTAGCTGGTTGTAGTTAAATGGCAGCCAATGGACAGAGACGAACCAAAAGCCAATTACACTAGCCGCTGGGGCGTAGTTGGTTGTGACGTCACACTTGCTGACTGTGACGTCAGAACGAGTACCGGCTTGTTAACCCTAATATGAAAACTTATTAAACAAATTGTTTTGGAACATTTTTATTTAATAGGTGTTCATTATTGGCATACCTTTTGTTACATCTTGTGACGTATATACCTAAACATAGACGCTTTTTTTACTCCGAGCGGCATGTACATTGAGGCCGTGTCAAGCACCAAATCTCATTGTTTTGTTACATTATGAAAATGAAAAAAATAAATGCTCAACTTGAAATGCCCTCTCTGTTAAGCTTATAACAATTACATAAATATTTATTCAGTGCGGTCCCAAGCAGTATATAGTTACTTATCTATGGTCCCAAGACTGGACCATAACGCTAGACGCAACGTCAAGAACGCAATGACAACAAAAAAAAATCTTATGTAGTGTCAAGCTAGTTCTCTTTTATGACTTTAACTTTTTATGCCATCGTCTTTAAATATCTAAAACGCCATCTATCATGTTTGTCCGACACTAGCAACACATAGTCAAATCAATACTTTACGTGTAAAATTATGTATACAATAACTAAATGTGTGTGGGTATGTGACAAGTAGTTTTGTTTAAAAGACCACAGAAAAGTTTCGTAAAAAAATAAATTTTGCTACATTACAGCAAATAGTTTGTTGTAAATTGGGCGCCTGTTGAACTCGTCTTATTTTACTTAACAGCTATCACATGTTAAATTATTGAGAAGTTCAAACTTATTTCCGCTATTAAAGATACTCATGATATTGCAACGCCAAAGTGTGTCTAAACTCTACCAAAAGTTGTAAAAGTTGTACCAACAGCTGTTGCATTAGTTCCCGAACAAAGAGGGATAAACTCATATTATATTAGCTCTACTAATACATACTTATAAGTCTTTTTTTACTTAACTAATCCCAGAAAACAATATTACAACAGCAAAAAAAAAGTAAGTGGTAAATCATACCATTATATTGTCAAGTTACATTAATTAATTTAATCACAGTCGTCGTGGCGCAGTAATCAACACGATATTGACTTTGAAACTGATATCCCGGGTTCGAATCCCGGCTTGGGGAAACGTTTGTGTGATGAGCACAAATGTTTGTTCTCGAGTCTTAGGTGTTTGTGTAATGTGATTGTGTGTGTCCGTGCCCCCGCGACACATGGTATTCTAGTGCGAGAGTGTGAGTGCGTTTGTATATGAAGTACATTTACTATAATATTTACGTAGGTGCATCATTGTAATCAAAGAGCGATAAATAATTGTGTTTTTTTTCAATTAGCTATATTTTTTTTTTTTTAATTATATAGATAAATATAAACTATCATATACTATACAAATTGACATATATTTTACGTTTTAGTTTAAAAATCTGCTACCATTTGGTAATTGCAATGCTTATTCTTTGAATATTTACTATATTTATTGCATAAACGAATGAAACATCCCAAAAATCTGTGTGAAAAATATTCGTAAAATACAATGTTAGAGGTTTTGTGATCATTACACATTGAAATTAAAGAATCGTTTTTTTTTTTTATACTATTATCTATTGATGTCACAAAGATTCCGAGAATATGTACAAATATACAAATAATTTAACTTACATTTAACAATGCCAATGATTTTTTATATTTTATTTTATGACTATTTATTTCGCAACTCATGATTAGTTAAGTTAAAAACATAATGAAAAGGTATTGAATTTGGATTCTCTATTCTGGCGAGTTGATACAAGTTATATAAAAACGAAAGATCAATAAAGCGGTACATCCCTTTGGCAGACTTTTTTCATTCTCATCTGTCTGCAAACAAGTTATTCTGTGTACCTCATCAGAATATACCTTTCTTTGCTTTTTTCAATTGAGTAAAAACAACCAAAGCGGTGATTCTGCAGTGTATACATGATCTCATAAAAACAAATGATAATTATCATTGTTATTGCGGGTGGCCGTAGGGTACTCACGTACTTTAGAGTTATTCTATAGCTGTCTGTTTAAACGAAAACCATAAGAAGGCTTATAGCGAAATTACATTTTGGACGTACCCATAAGCCAGTATTCAACAGAAGAACTATTGGGTTATCATACAATCATGTAATTGTTTGTAAAATAAGTATACCCCTATCACATACTATCTACTATCTTGTTACGCATTATCACTTAACACTGGGTAGTGATAGGTGATATACCAGATATAGGATACCAGAGCGGGTAAATGGTACGTGGTATTGACAATTTTTGTGTCTCCTTGTCATCCCACGAGAACAGTCTCTATTTTCGGGATACAAAATTACCTATATGTTATTCTAGAGACTATGCTATCTTCATTCTAAATTTCAAGCAAATACTTACCATCGTTCTAGCGTGGAAGAGTAACAAATATCAATATTTTATTACTACATATTACATACATACTACATACATACTATTATTTTTCTTATTGTGTTCTCATTACCTGTGTGTCATGTCATAAATAAACGTATTTTCTTTCTTTCTTTCAAACTTTTCTATATTAGTAAGATTCCCGCTGTCATTAGACGTTCAACAAAATGAATATGAAGAGGATAGCTTTGTACTGTCAAAAAAGTAGTGTTCGTGGGCCTTTGAACTGGACTCAACATGTTGCAAGTTTATAATATCCGTGATTAACGGCAACCTAGTATAGTAATATGACTGTAACATGACTCTTTTGACAAATTAATACGCGCGGTTATTTCTTGTGTACGACACGACTCTGGGATATACTTTCCCGTATTATTATTTTTATTTATGAAATAGGTGACAAACAAGCAGGCGGGCCGCCTGATGGTAAGCGATCACCATCGCCTATCGATATCTGTAACACTAGGGGCATTACGATACGTTGCCAGTGCTTTTAAGACTGTTAACTCTCCTTCTGTAGAATCTCATATCGTAGCCACTTACTAAGTAAACTAACTTTGGTTTTCAACCGTATACACTTCCCAGGTGCTCCCATGGTCATTAGGATCTGATGATGGAATTCTGGAAAAATCGGGGGAACTCTTCAAGTTTTATAGACACATGGTTTGGGTATTTTTCCAAGAAAATATTCCGCGGAGAGAGGTCCAATACTTTTTTCACATACTTATACAGTACCACGTCATCTAGTCCGTGTTGAATGTGTCGTTTGCTGTCAAGAGACTCATTCCGAGGCCGACCTCACCCTTTAGTGCAAATGAAGGCTGTCCCACAAACCGACGAGCCCAATTACTCATCGCTGTGAAAATCAGGCCTTGACAAAAACGAACGGTTAAATAGCCAACTTTAAAAGCTTTCCAAGGTCAATGTTACATCACTTCATAAAAGTTAGGATATACAATAATATCTTAAACTAAATAAGTACTCATCGCATATTAAGCGCATCTGTCAGAAAATAATAAAGATAACTATGAATTTCCAACTAGAATTAGCACGTTTTAACGAGACAAAAATTATATTTATGTGTATTTTCTGCCTTTACTCACGTTTATAGACAAAAATATATACATATATAAACCGGCTATACTCACCTGATAATGGGCATCGGACATGCCGAAACATACGTTGAAATTCTTCAACTATAAACGTGAGTAAAGGCGGCTTAATTATATATATAATTAAGAATTTCGATGTCGTATTAAAATTAAGACTGGCAAGCGCAGCATAGGACGGCCACTGACCAGGTGGACAGACGACCTGACTAAGATCGCAGGCAAGGGCTGGATGCGGGCCGCTTCCAACCGGTCCTTGTGGAAATCAATGGGGGAGGCGTATGTCCAGCAGTGGACGTCCTATGGCTGAGATGATGATGATGATGATGATTAAAATTAAAATTATAGCATAGGTCACCGTAGACTATAAAGTGGTCATTTTTAGTGGCTTTGGATGGCACCCAACTGCAAGCAATTAGAGTTGCTCGTAACTCTTCAACCTACGTTGTTTAAGTGATTTTTTCTTGCTGTTCACAATGACTGTATTTGAAAAAAATATTTCACCACGTCTGCAGGGCCCGCTTGTGATTCTTAATACTATAAAAAAGCAGTAATATTTTACTAATAAACTTTAATAAACGTACCAGCACCACAAACTTTTATTAAATCCTATCGTTCCACCCCGGCTCAACACGGATAAAAAAAAATTTAAATGAATAATTTTAAGGACCCTATTTTTTTAAAATATAATATAGCCTATGTCACCCGGGGATAGGGTAGCTTCCCAACAGTGTAAGAGTTTTTCAAATCAGTATAGTAGTTTCGGAGCCTATTCAATGCAAACACACAAACAATCAAATCTTTCCTCTTTATAATATTAGTATAGATAAATTACCTCTAATAATTGTTGTATGTAAAAGTTTCGTGGAAATCTTTGATATGAAGTAAGTTAAGTTATATAAGTTTACTAAGGCTACTTTAGAATCGCTAATCAAATAATTATAGTCCCAAGACTACGATTAGATTCAATGTGTTACAGAATTCAGTATTTTCAGTTCAATTGGCTGCAATTTATCAGTGGTTGGTCCACATTTAGTGCGGATAACAAATGTGACCACAACCCACGAACGCTTGATAATTTCCGCCCTGGGAGCGCGAAATACACTCTATTGCATAAAATCCACTTCTAATTAAATCCCTCCAGCCAACCCTCTAGCCCTAGCGCCCCCCCCCCCCTCCTTTTTTTTTTGTTTACGTGGACAAAAAACCTGACCATGGTCACAGGTAAGGGCTGGATGCGGGCCGCTTCCATCCGGTTTTTGTGGAAATCGAACCTTTTAAGTAGTGTAGCTGGTATAATTAATTTAACTGTGGGTACTGTATGAAATTGGCTGTAATAAACGTATTTCTAATAACTCGATACCTCTGTGGCTGACATACACTGTATAATCGGTAGACCAGAGACTCGATGAGGACAAAAGAAAAGGTCCCCCTATTTAATATTGCCATATTAAATTTGTAATGTAGTATAAAAAGTAAAACTATCTCGCTCTCTCTCATCTCGTGTCAGCCAACAGGCCACATGTGTTGGTAAAAATTAATTAAGTTAAAATAGTTATCTCAGTGCTGTGTAACTAAAACTGTGTTTAAAGGACAATACAAATATCAAGTGAGTTATCGAAGACTTTCATTTAGTGAGTACCACAGGATCCCTAATATATCTAACACCACCATTCATGGGATCTCGTAGAAATTGGGTAAGGAAGCTAAATGCAGCAGTACCTCCTGTGGAACGTTTTATCCATAAATCCTACGACATAAGACTGTAATTGTGTAACGTTGATGACAAAACTGTGAGCTGTGCAGAGCACACTTAAGCCGTCTCTCGAAAACAGGAAAAGAAAATCCGGGATCGTCAGTATAAAACTTTTCTTGAACTTATGATTTAAAGGCAGTCTTTTGTGGGTGGCGGTACAAAGTCGAAACAACAAGGATAAGAAAAAATATTTATTTGGGACTAAACATACAAATACAACACCGAAGATACTCAGTGCATTGGAATAACGGCTCGACAAAGCGAATAAAAAATATGAATATATATATATCTATTAAAACTAAAACAAGTAATTATAACGGTCGCCGTGGCTCAGTGGTCAGTGAATGACTTCTGTGTCTCCGGGACCCTGGGTTTTTAACCCGGTAGGAGGACATTTGAAAAAAATAAAAAACATGAATATCGAAGTGAATTAGAAACTTTTGCTAATTCATTATTTCGTGTGAGATTGATTCACAAATTTTTCGGTAGATACATGTAAAAACTACCAAAACAACATTGATCAAATTAGAATGTAGATGAATAAAAACGAATCAAATTATGTAATAGACAACCAAATATGATAAAACTGTTAAAATAACATTATTGTGTTACTTAGAAGAAGAAGATAAAGCGAAGCGAATAGCGAGCCACGAATATAATGGGATAAAGTTTGAGATGTGCTTTTAAGGACGGCTACTTATGTGACGCCCCTTGTGTAGGTTGCATTAATGTTCATACTGTATATTAGAAAAATCATTTCGATGAAACATATTGTTCACAGCAGCGAAGATTATAATAAAACAGCAAATATAATACTTGCTTCTGTCGTGCATCGTTAAGCAAAAACTGTGAGCCATTGAAGATTGTGCTTCTATTCAATATGGCCCTACTAAATCATGCGAGAATTCGCGCGGGTCTCCAGGAATTTTTCGATTAAACCTCTCCCTCAGATCCATATCGATTTTAAACTGAGTATGACACGGGAATCCTTTTAACCGAGTTCAAAATAAGGAAGAGGCATAATAATTGGTTAAGTATTTCTCTATAATTTATAGAAAATGTTCTGTATTGTTTTATCGTATCACTATTATTGATATGAACAACGAGAATGAACATTCAACGGTTAGATAAAGAGAATCGCTATGCAGCTATGGAACTTGTTTATGCCCACTGAAACTTGCTATTGTGTTTCTTTTTGGGAAAACTTTTTTAATTACATAAAACGCGCGCGTCTTTAACATTGAAAACTTTGAAATGTAATTTAAAGCGCGAGTTTTATTTTAGAGTAAGTTATGTAACAAAATATTGATTGCGTAAGTTCTCGTGCGTTCTTGAAGTTAAAATTATTGAAAATTGATTCTGAGTAGTATTTTTATACTATCTATCTATAAAAATAGTATTCAGAATCAATTTTCGATTCGCGATTGAAGGTTAAATGTGGTGAACAGAAGCTCAAGGGCGACCCAAAATATGCACCTTCCTCTTAGTTGCAGGTTCGGAGTGGGACTCTCTTTGAATGAGTAAAATTCAAAAGTAAACAATCCAACACACGGTGTGCTTTAGTCGAACTAAGGTAACTAAAATACCTTAATTATACTTATCTGTCCGTTAAAAAGTAACGTCTAATGAGATGGCCCCGCTGTCGCTACTTTGAATTATGTAAGTACATGTGTACCTACTAGTTTGGGTGAATGTTTTATGGAAGACTGATGAACTAAAATTAATAATTACATGTTCTTAAATTCTATAGTAATATCCCTTATTTATAATGTTCTGTTGAAAATTAAGGAAAGTTATATGTTTTAGAAGGTATCTCAAGTGCGAACTTCTAAAGCTGTTGGAAGAGTGCCAAACGAGGCCACAGTCACATTACAAATGAGCTTAACTGAACCGACCTTTTAATCTTGTCATTTTCTTTTTGGCTCCACAGTTCATGTGCATTAGCGAGTGTCAAGTAATATAATAATTAAAATTTGTTGCATTAGTTATTATAAAGGATCAGCCTGAAATCCCATCCTGTTACCCCGATGATTCAATAAAGTAATGAGCACTTTACTTAATCCTAAACTTGGAATATAAAATAAAAGTAAGGAATTATCATTTTGTTCCATTAATTAACTCCCTTTTGCATTCAGAGACAATTGCAGATTTTTAAAATCTACCCCTATGACATATTAATTACCTAACACACAAAGATACAATAATGTTCGGATATAAAACTAAACATAGGTTTTTAATTGTACACTAGATTGCACATATGTCCAGCTACAATCTTAAACTCATAGTTTATACATAATATACGGAGATAAGTTTCACCTGCCTAAACTGACAAACTGACCTACTTATCAATTTAGTATAACTATTTACGGTCTTTACGTTCCGGCTTCGCACAGTTTGTGCATTTCACATTATTGCAGTGTCAAGATAAATCTTCAAGTTTTGTGTACTACCAGACTACTACAGACCAGAGTGCAGGCTATAAACTTTAGCGCAACTCGCAACCCGTTTCCATTTTATAAAATATAGTACTGAAGATACACTGAAGATTTTGAGAAAGAAATAAAAACAAACATATAGACGGACCTTGGAACCGCGACCCTGGGTTCTAATCCCGATTGGGGCAAACATTTCTGTGATGAGCAAAGATGTTTGTTCTGGGGTCTTGGATGTTTGTGTATTGTGATGTGATTGTGTGTGTCCATGCCTCCCGCGACAAAGGGCTTCTTAATCTGGAGGTGTGAGCGTAAATGCGTTTGACTATTTTGCACCAGTTGCCACGTTCGGCAAACACTGTTAAAGGTAAACCTTTAAGTGTCTGCCAAAATCCTAAGATTATTACAGACCCGAAGAAAGACTAATTTTATTTGACAAAGAAAACACACGTCAAAACAAACGTGTCGAGACCCTTAAGTATTAGTATCGAAGAATCGGCTAAGACTCATGTCATATTTGCTGTCTAGTCTATCAAATTCTACTTAGTTCTTATTTAAATATTGCTGATTTCGTATCAAGAAGAATAAATATACCTACTTACTATGTACTATATACTATAATATATACATACGCTCAATTGAAATACCTCCCTTTTTTGAAGTCACAACATATAGTCAAAAACATATTATAAATGTTAAAAATATATGTCATAACATACTTGTCATAGGCCTCCCCATTGATCTCCACAAGGACGCCTTGGAATCGGCACTCATCAAATGGTACATGACTATATATAATATATATAAGGTAATAACTTAAAAAAATACATAATACAAGCTTCGCCGCACGCTTAAATCATCTATAATAAATTAATCATTATAACAAGTTACGTAAATCATCTTCTTGCAAACAACTCGGGCTCCCAAGATACAGGCCTAGCCTTATTTGGGGCCCACAGTATGCATCAAGTTTTGAGAACTTTTTACTTTAATAAATAATCTTTATCTTTATCTTCGTTCCCCTATGATGGAAAAATATATTATTTACCGCCTCACAAAGCCTTAATACATATACATACCTACAGAGCTCGAGAAAATGTATAAATGTTTTCTCTTCTTATGGAAATGGGGTGATGTGATGTAATGGTTAAACAGTGTTATACTTTATCTATTTTTATTTTATTTTCCATGAATACAAAGTAAGCTCTCGGGAGGTCATGATAAACTAACTAATGACATTATAAAACACTAGCTGCGCCCCGCGATTTTACCCGCGTGGCTAGTGATAATTAATGATGATGATGATTGTAAGCGATAGCTAAGATACGTGGTGGGAGAGGAAATAGATGTATGAAATTTTATCGTTATAATATAAAATACTGGGTTTTACAATTATTATTTCTCAGTGATATGTTTTTGACGTGATAACGTTTTATAAATTGATGAATACCAGCAACACTCATGAAAAATAGTAACGTTCCGCGTAACGTTCCACCTGAGTTTTGTATTACATAAAATAATCAAAGTCAAAGTCAAAGTCAAAGTCAAAGTCAATGTCAGTCAAAGTCAAAGTCGAAGTCGAAGTCATAAATGATTATGACGTTATCACGTAAATCTATTGTCCGTAAACCGACTTTACAGACAACCAATTTTTTTCTTCGACATCCGCTGTCACTCCTTTTTTTATAATATTATAAAGAGGTGCGTCTTCTACAATTATGATGATAATGAAAAGTAGCCTATGTGTTATTCCGAGACCTAAAGTATCCCTATACTTTACTAAATTTTATCCATATCCGTCCAGCCGTTTGAGCGTGAGAGTTACAAACATAGGTCCTACGTCCATACATCCACACATCCATACTCACAAACATTCAACTAAAACTTAGTGGTCAAAGTCTAGTCAAAATACATTTAAATTAAGAAAAACTCTGTCACAGCTGAATTTTGGTAGAGGCCTTGGGTATATCGTAGAAATATATGCTTTGGAGTGAAGACGGCTATCGGGATCGGTGTTTCTCTACGCGATCGACTCAGAAATGAGACGATCTGTTGAAGAACGAAAGTCACCGACATAGCCTAGCGGTTAAAGTGCTCGTGGGCAAAGTACATAGCTCCAAGAACTGATGGTCGTTAGGGTTGAAAGGTTCTAGAATGAAGACCACGGACTGACAAGCGCAGTATAGGACTTCAGCTTCACCAACAAGGTGGACAAACGACCTGACGAGATGGCAGGAAAAGTCTGAATGCGGACCGCTTCGATCCGATCCTTGTGGAAATCAATGGAGGAGACTTATATCCAGCAATGTCCGGACTTTATAACCGGACTCATAAAATATTTTTTTATGATATGATTTTCTTTATTATTTACAAAATCAATAGATTATTACAATTCAAAAGCTGGACAGAAGGGGCCACTTTCAAGTTTCTGCCCCGGTTTGAAGAAATCGTAGATCTGGGGCTGCCTTGTGCGAGTTATTCACGTCTATAATATATCATATGAATTGCAATAGTTTACATTCACATTTTTAAGGAAAACATTCGGCTACTAGTGGGAATTGAACCTATGACTACAGAATACCGCCCTGTCGCTTTGCCATCTAAACTACCTATAGTAGTACCTACTCCAATAGCTGTCCGAATTTTTTCCTTCCCTTTAACATCTAATACTTTTAATGTAAAAGATAGTTCAAAACAAGATAATTGCTTCGTATTCGCCATAGAAACTGTTATTTGTGATATATCTCGCGTGTAATGCTTACGGCCGTCAAATAGCTCACAGTAGGTACACTGCTCTGCGTAGTTAGGTGTTTGCTTAAATATGCCAAGCCATCTTTGTAGGTAAAGTTCCGCTTGG
This sequence comes from Apeira syringaria, assembly GCA_934044485.1. Classification (NCBI taxonomy): domain Eukaryota; kingdom Metazoa; phylum Arthropoda; class Insecta; order Lepidoptera; family Geometridae; genus Apeira; species Apeira syringaria. Next base: position 16,321,137 of record OW203662.1, on the reverse strand, counting down.
GTTAATGGCTACGTAATGTCAAAGGCTCAGATTTCAGACTTAAAGATCTAAAGTTTTATCAGCACTTGCAAACTTAAATGCCCAAATACATTGACGAGACCCATTTCACGATTGACTAGGTTAAATATCGGTCTGTAAGGGCGGTAGAGGAACAACTTGAAGTTTGTTTTGCAACTAACTTGTCTACTGGGACTTTTGGTTAGAAACCAACAGGGTCGCCTCTAACAGTGGAGTTTGTAAGTTAATACGATCCTGATGGCAGAAAGTTTGGCAGCCCTAACCCGGGCGCGGACACATCGGAAGATTTTGGTGGGGTCACAAAATAATTTTGAGGGGAAGTCACCTGGCAGCTAGTTTTTCTTCTTGCTTTAATCCTCTCTCTCTATCTAAGTTATGCATTTTAAGATGTATCTATAATAGGTAAATTATTAATGTGATTTTAAAGTTTTTGAAGTGGGTGCGACGCCCCCATGACCTCCCCCTCGGACCGCCACTGCCCTTACCACGATCTTCTGATTCGAAATAAGAACAGGAGAGTGGCTACGGAAAAGCGAAAAATAAATAAAATAAATAAAGCAAAATTATTCAATGGCCCAGTTAGCCTTCTTAAAACAAAATTAAATAGGTTCCACATATTCTAACGAAAAAAAGTTAATCTGTTTTCTATGTATATACATTTCAGTAAATGTGGCTTGGCTCTACAGAACTTGGTTCCTTCTTGCGGATTCCATCTCACTATACTATCTATATAATAGATTTATTGTAATGCGACAGCCATATATTATATAGTTGAGATTCCACCTAGTCGCACAAAGCGTTTTGCTTCCACATTCATGATAGGCACAAACTATATATATATATAATATAACTATATTTCTATTCGATATCATTTTTAAATTGATGATAGGTTGAATGAAACGTCCGATTTTTATAACTTAAAAATACCTAGTACCTATTAAAACAGCCTTGATAATGACTATAGGTAATTAGGTACTGTTAACGCACGAGTAACGTCCGGTTCGGTCGGAATTCTTATCAAGCGTGATCTAACTACAATAGTTGGACATAATAATATGGTGTGGGTTTTTTGAAATGTTCTATTATTGTTGATTTTTTGTTTTATCACAGTTAGGTATTATTGCATAAAATTCATAGGTACCTATAAGAAATCAAATAATCACAATTTACACGTTGAGTTAAATACTTACGTAATAGTTAAGTAGATAGTAGGTAATATGAATACAATAGGTAATAATATTTACAATTATACAGGCTGTTTTTTTATAAAAGGATAAGTAGGACACACAGGATAAGTAGATTGGCACTCATGGTCCGGTGAGATGGCCGGCAAGATCACCCGATCTTACACCACATGATTATTTACTTTGGGGTTACGTCAAGAACGAACTTTACAAAGCTCGTTACGAAACATTTGTCATAAAAATTTGCTATATCATTTCATTTATAGTTTTTTTTTTTAAAGCTTGTGATCCTTATGAGTAACAGAATCTATTGGTTCAATAACAAGGTGTATTTTTTTTCACAAATTGTTCGGGTCCTTTTCCATCAGAAGTAAAAGATTTTTGAAAAAAAAAATATGCAGTTATTGTTTTCATATAAATCGAGGGCATGACTCCTTTCACGACTTTTCTCTAACTCTCGTGGTTTCGGACTTGGCCATCACCGCCCTTCTCAAAAAACTACCCTGTATACAGTGTATACTACAAATTAAGCACATAAAATCAACTTATATGTTTTAAGAAATTTATAAGATTATCACTAAGAAGGAGAACAAATATTTTCTATGAGTGAAGGAAGAAATCTTATAATAAGTAGTTTTAGGTTTAAATTTAAGCTCAATGCCCAAACACAAGCGTGTTAATGATACATGAGCCGCACTTCCACCAACCACATTATAGGAGATTTTCCCCTAAACCACGGATCAAATCACAAATTTTCAAGCAAAAATCGTGTTTTAATCCTACTTTATGTAGGTGAAAAAATCGGATTAAACCACAATTTTGCAGGTAAAAATTGTGATTCGAACTGTGTCGGTCTAGGCCGTCTTGCACCAACCAAATGGTCGGAGGTTTTGCCAAAATCTCAGATTAAACGAAATCAAATTGTGATTTTATGCAAGGATCTCGGATAATTTGGGCAAGTCGTATGGAGAATGGACGGATCTGCCCTTACAATATTTAGGAAAAAATATATTTTTTGAATATAAAACCAAATTGATTTTTGGTGAAAATTTTATGGCCCGGCGTTTTTAACTGCAAAAACTATGACGGCGAGAAAGATGGATAAACAGAAGAAATGAGTAACATGAAAGCTTCAGCCAACAACAAAAATGCGATCTGAAGATCCACCATCCATACCATATTCACAAATTAAACAATTTATTACCTTAATTTCGCAAATCGGGTAATGACGATCTGTCTCAGATTGTATTTGCAGACATTTTCTTATCTGGCTGTTGGCAACACTGCTGTAGAGATATACTATATACTCTCTGTGGTCAATAATAAAGTAAGGTATTCTTGTCAGTTGTCTGTGGATTTACATATCACTCATCGTTTGAGTATGCATCCACTGCAAAAATATTAAATTTTTTGTTTATTTCGTTGAATTGCCGTGTTTCCGTGGGATAATAGTGATTTTTTACCAAGTTAAAATACAAAAGTAAGTCTTTACGATGTGTTTATATGTGGTTTTTCAAGCTTTGCGCTGCTTTGGAGATTGACGTCATTCATTTTCGTGTAATTTAATTCTATTTATCCATGAATTTATTGTATCCTCCAATACACATTCCTAGGTAACTTATGAATTTATTCTTATCAATATATGAAACATACATATTCGTCACGAAAATAATGCATTACTAATGATATATTATTGTAAAATTTTGAAATCTTACTTTCATGTTATTGTATTTTAAACAATAGAAAACTATTCAAGTGTGGAATTGTACAGCTTTCTTCGCAGTTCAAAAACAATGTAGTCTGCAACCTGTAGCCAATTACCAGTAGCAGGCGTGTTTAATTGGGGGCTATTATGAATATGTGTCAGTCTGCTATGCAGCGCGTAGTGCCGACTAACGCCCTGTATGGCTCAGCCCGCTAATCACATTTATTACGAGACACAAAATTCGCTAAAATACATAGTACAGCCACATACTACTTATCTCCTTTGCATTGTGTACTATATCCCTACTTATCTAGATAACATTTGATAAGATAGTAATATTTCATGCCACCAATCCTTAGTCATGTTTGGTTAACAAAATGTAATAATATTTTGAAATTGTTTTAGGTACTGGGTCCAAAATGACCCAAGTGCAAGCTTTGTATGACTTCATGGGGGAGCCCAACACCACAGAGATGTCAATAGCATGTGGTGAAGTACTCACATTGTTAAATACAGAGATTGGTGAAGGGTGGTGGGAAGGAAAAAACTCTAAAGGAGAAACTGGGCTTTTCCCTGCAGCATATGTAAGAAAGCTAACACCTGATGAAGCAACACAAACTAAAGCACCAGCACCAGCTGCACCTCGTTATGATCAAGCAGCAGATGATTGGGGTGACCAGCAATACAGTGCAGGTGACAATAATTTACAACGAGGCACATCACAAGAAGATGGCTGGGATGACGATTGGGATGATGACACATACTCTGAAATTGGTCCGGGACAGCATCAGAAGCCTCCTCCATCTTACAACCAGCCATTAACACCCTTACCTGGCATGCCCATCAGTGATATCAACAATCAACACATTGATGATACCACATCCAACTATTCATCAGTTGGCACAGTAAGAAAAAATAAATTTGCACCTTCATCTAAAATTAGCGGTGAAAGCTATCTGCTTGCCACTTTAAATGTAGAAGTGCCAGAAGGTGATAAAGTTTACATTGTACAAGAAGAGGACCGGTATGTTTGGGCACCTTTGCCGCAGCCATATTCAGTCACAGTAGCATCTCCTAAAAAGGAATCAAAGTTCAAAGGTATCAAAAGCTTTATTGCTTACCAGCTGACACCCTCCTTTAACAATATACAGGTATCTCGAAGATACAAGCATTTTGATTGGTTACATGAAAGATTGCAAGAGAAGTTTACCCTTATTCCAATACCACCATTGCCCGATAAGCAAATATCTGGCCGTTATGATGAGCAGCTGATTGAACGTAGAAGAGTTCAGCTGCAAGAATTTGTTGATTGGATGTGCAAGCATCCTGTATTATCAAAATCTGAAGTTTGGCAGCATTTTTTGACTTGTACTGATGAAAAGAGATGGAAAGCTGGCAAGAGACAAGCCGAGAGGGATAACCTGTTGGGCTTGAACTATTGTGTTTCATTGGTTGTTCCTGAGAAGGCATTACTGCAATCACAAGTGGATCACATCACAGAACAATGTCACACATTTATAAACAGTATGGATTCATCTGTTAAAGCTGTAACAGGCATGTGTATGATACAAACAAAAAGATTCCAAGGTCCTTACAAAACTGACTGTCAAAAAGTTGGAGAAGCTTTTTATAGCCTTGGCAATGCTCTCAGCTTAGACGAGGGATCAATAGTGTCAACATCAAAGCTAACATCTGCGATTAAAATGACAGGTGGTGCTTATATCGATATTGGGCGTATGTATGATGAACAGCCAAAATATGACTGGGAGCCTCTCGGTGATAAATTTCACTTGTACAAAGGTATTGTTGGGAGTTTTCCCGATGCACTTGGTAACCACAAAGGAGCTGTACAGAAAAAAAGGGAATGCGAAAGACTAACTGCTGAACACAAAATGGAAGTAGCTCAATTAAATGAAGTATTGAGGAGAACTGATGTTATATCTTATGCGCTTCTTGCCGAAATCAATCACTTTAAGTCAGAGAGAACTGTTGATCTAAAAGCTACAATGCAGAAGTTTTTAAGGGAACAGATTGCATTTTACAAGAAGGTTGTTGAAAAGTTGGAAATTACCCTTGAAAACTATGATGACTAAAACTTATATATCTAGCAGAATTTTTGTTTGTAAAGGAGTGAGCATACTTTAGGAGTTACAAAATCAACTTGGCTGGTTATAAAAGTCTTTAATTTTTTCATTTTAGGGCATTTTTTTCATGTCTATGTGTATATTGCAGCAAAATTTTTGTTTGAAATCTCGTAGCTGTCATTTAAGACTTCCACATAATATTTTCTTTGGGGTGGTGAAAATGTTAATTATATATAAATTATATAATCATAATAATTATAATAATAATTATTATTTATATTAATTATATATAATATAATTTTTATAAAGTGCTGAGGTCCACGAACATTTTTTTATAACCTTAATTGCCACTACAATTTCTCCAATCAGTTCACATAGATTATACTATGTATATGATGGTAATAATAAGAAGTCATTAAACTTTGAACAACTTCTAAATTCATAATAAATGAAATCACAAGAGTAAGAAATATCAATTAAAAATGTATTTGAAAAGTGTTGTTATAAGTTAATATTATTCCAAAATTGACTAAAATTATTAATGTAAGATTCTTCTACAAAGTTATGTATTTATATACCACTTTTATACTATGTATCCAAAGGATAGGGTACCACTATGTAATGAATTTAGTGTAATATTGTGATGAACTGACGACTGAATGTAACAATTTTTCTGGTAGCACTTTTTATACATCTTGCTTCATCTATTTTACTAAGAAGCTGAAACAATATTTCCATCAAGGTACCATAATATATTTATTTATATTTTTTATCGTTTATACAAGGTTTATTTTAAATCATACTAACTGTGGATGAATTATTTTGAGACAATTAATTGTATTATTTTAGATTAAGTGTTGTAATATATTCCACTTTTATAAAAAAAGGCATGCTTATGAAATAAATAATGTAATTCGTTTATGAGTTTTTCTATTACACAAGACCTAGCAGAACTTGTATCATAAGTATATTTAAGAACATCTGACAATGTTTGAACACCTGTAAGTATAGCTACTGTTATCTGATGTGTAAACTCAATGTGTACACTCTGAGTAATTGTGTTCTTTTTTCAGGTACATGGAGATACTGAATAAGGAAATGAGAACGTCAAGATTGATCCATAGAGATTGAATAAAATGGCAGAAGAGAAGAAAAAAGATGGAAGTGCATTATTGTCAAAAAAGAAGAAAATAAAACCTCGGAAGTCGAGAGACGCTGACTGCTGCAGTGTGAATTTTCTCAAGTGTGTGCTGCATATCTTCAATATTGTGTTTTTGGTAAGTATTCCTTTTTTATTATACATTATTAAACTGAATTGGTGACCAATATAAGAATTTTTGTTGCACAATACATGCACCATGTTCCTGAGTAAACATGGCATATGTAACTGTGCCGAAATATTGAGATACGAAAACAAACAAAATTCATGGTAAATATTCCCAATGACGTTAATACTATAGTATTGTTTTTATGTTATTGCTGCTTGAAAACATAGTCAGGCTATTCATATATAATCAAAATCAACAACACACTTACGAACATCATCATCTCAGCTATAGGACGTCCACTGCTGGACATATGCCTCCCCCATTGGGGGAGTTTGCCAATAGCCACGCTTGACAGGCGGGTTTGAACCTCAGAAGGTGCTGCTGCCCACCTTCTGGTACGGAATCCCTTAGCCGACTCTTACGACACCCACGGGAAGAAATGGGGGGGTACTATTCTTAGTCAGTACGCCACGGCCTGAACATCAATAAAGCTAAAATATTGAGACTCCAATACTGTTGGGTTCCAAAATATATAGATCCACACAGAGAAATAGTGAGACTACTGCAGGTATTGTGCACATATGAGTATTTATGCGAAGACAATGCTATAAATTTGCACCTCCTTTGTTGCTTGTATTTTTCCATAATGAGGGATTCTTTTAATCTATTATAGGCTATTCATATGGATTTGATCGACTCAACAAATTTCCGTGGATCCATTTGACCGTGACGGCCAAAGATATTAAAATATTGATTTAATTAATAGTTAAGATGTTTATTATTTTGATAGATTTAAAACAATATTGGTACAACTTAATATTTTAGTGCCTTCTGATAACCTTTTGGTGATCACTGTTATTATGTGATCATTGGTCTTAAATAAAACACGGAATTGCCTTAAATACATGGACACAACACCAATAAAATCATTTCTAGCTTTAATGATAACCGCGGGGTACCGGGGCACGAGGGTACGACGGTATCTATGCTACTATATTATCTATATATACCTACTAATAAAACGAATAGTGGAAAAAAACCTGAATACTTGCAAAATGTTTGTGGCATCTTTCTAAACATCACGCGCATCATATCGAGCATACATTCATAGAAAAAAAAACGTTTTTTAAGCACTGAGGTTATATTATACGTAGTAATAGTACTTCAGTGTTTTTAAGGATAATGGCACAAATAAATTATTTTTATATGGGAAATATCCATCTTCACTATCGCAAATAAAATAATAAGGAAATTAAATTGAAGCTATATTTGCAGCCGAGGTTTTTTGCTACTTTGGCAACAAAATATTTATTTGCAACAAGCTGCAAGCGTTCATTTTATTAGTGTGTGTTACCAGTGATGACCTACGAAACGGAAACGTGGTCTCTGACTATGGGCCTCGTGAGCAGGCTCAAAGTCGCACAGCGAGCTATGAAGGGGGCTATGCTCGGGGTTTCTCTACGCGATCGAATCGCAGGCAAGGGCTGGATGCGGGCCGCTTACAACCGGTCCAAATTAAATTTCAAATACATTATAAAAATACATATCAATAACAACAAACTAGTCAAATATCCCGCCCCTTAAAGTTCCTAGTTGCTCTGCCTAGTTTGGGACCTGAAGACCTTGTGTGAATGTTGAATAAAAAAAAAATATAAAATAAAAAAAGGTACCTAGAAGATACCCCGTTCTGCGTTCGTATAGAATAAAAATGATGTCTATAATAAATAAATATAAAATATAATAAATCATATTCATATCTTGCGTCTTGTCACTTATCGCACAGTATAGCTTAACGCGTGTAGCAAATTTGATAACGTTTAATGTATTAACCATGTAGTAACACAATTAAAAAAGTCAGTTAATTTCACATGTGATAACAAATATCGCTTTCACTACACAATTGCTGTGCCTACTTATAGCGTAGGCGATCACAGCAAGAACAGCTTGTATCAATGTGCTCGCAGCGCTATCAATATAAACAACTGAATAACGTCTGCATTGCGCATGCGAACTACCACTTAACATACATACATTCACGGCTCTTTCCCGTAGGGGTAGGCAGAGACCACTTCCTTCCAATTGCTACGATCCTGACATTCTTATATTAGATCTTTCATACAAAAGCGTCGGTTTAGAGTACTTGACCAAACCCTTTCTTAGAACTTCCTCAATCTGATTTCGGAACGTTCACCTACGCCTTCCTCTTCATTAACTTCACTCATGTATACCTGCTTAGTCAATATCTTTTGGTTCATTCTCTCTACATAAAGAAACCATCTCAACATACTTTTCTCAATCTTAGTCACTACATCTTCGTTTACAACACAACACACTATCCCTTACCATTCCTACCACTTAACTGTGTCAGAATTGTACTAAATAGTAAGGAGATAAGTAGTTAAAACTGAGTTCAGTTGTTTCAATCATATGGTTACGCTGTGAATGTTGGTAGTGTTACTCGTAACTAGCGTCAACATTTCGTGGAGTTAGTCATATGATTGAATGATGCCCTTAGCGCACGTAAAGACTATCAGTTCTACGTGTCTTAGGTAAAGGTTAGTGGTACTTTTGAGTAACCCGGCTGGCTATCTACCACCCTCAAGTTTAAAAACTTGTCGCCAAACACATAGTCTATTCAGGAAGCATTCCTTGAGAGCCAGTGAGCATTTTAGTGCTAGCGTGACCACATCGTCACTTACCACCAAGTGAGATAGTGGTAAAACGCTAGATGTATACAATATAAAGGAAAAAAAACACTGTTTGTACCGAGTTTAGTTTTACCTATATCCTCTATGACACATAACAGGACTCTACCCCAAGGTCGCTCGTTTTTCTACACCATGGTTTCTCTGACTTCCAGTTCCACGAAGCCCCTTTAACGAATGTTAAAGTTTCAAGGTGACAGCGAACCCTTTAACTAACTAATTAATAATAAGAAAGGTACTGGAGAATACTATGTGCGATTCTGTGATATTGTTAGGTCAATAAAACTAAACATTAACTTTTTATCGGCTATTTTTTTATACGCTTGATCGTTTATTGGAAATTCGCGACGCGCTGTATAAATATAATCTGATGATATGGTTATTTATCAGTTTGCAGGAGCTGGTGTCCTGGCTGTAGGAATCTGGACTGTGGCGTACCGACACCGATACGTTTCCTTACTGCCCACATTAACGTATCAAGGTATTGCATACCTTTTGGTACTAGCAGGGGCCCTCGGCCTGCCAGTGTCTGCTCTTGGATGCTGTGGGCTCAAGACTGAGAATAGAACTAGCCTGTTGTGTGTAAGTACCAATAGATATCGTTACGTATACTTTTTTTTTAATATGGGACAACATTCACACAAGGTCTTCAGGTACCAAACTAGGCAGAGCCTGTACTATGGTAACCTGATGACTGATATATACTTTAGACATACTTATATATATACTTATATACATATACATATACACACTCAGACACAGGTCAAATAGACATGTTCATACACACAAATATTTGACCTGTCCGGGAATCGAACCCGGGACCAGCGGCTCAGAAGGCTAGTGCCAACTGCTAGTACCAACTGCGCCAACCGGCGAGTCAACTTTTTTTTAACCTTTCGTGTATGTTTTGTTATCAAGAGCTCTGGGCTATGCTGCTGTTTGCCTATTGCAGCTGCAATGTCTACAAAACATGTGAGCAACTGTTTCTTATGACTGAGTCATCGGTAATTCGGTACCTTTAACGAGAGCCACAGCTCAACTTTTATCAAAGATTCACAGTTACGGACTCATGATTAAAATAGAGTTAGTTGCCTTGTTGCCTGAATAAGTCTCCTTGTACAGTTTCCTGAGCTGGTTGTATTTAACTTGCCACAATAGCATCTTACTATCCATCGGGTACATAATGCTTGCGCGTGTTAATTTGACTACTAGCGGCATCTATTGAAATTATTTAACATTAATACATTCGCCGCAATAGGCCCTAGGTTAGCCTGAGAAATTAACTCAATAGTTTTGTTTCTGAAATAGTAAGCTTGTAATTAATAGATATTGTTTTGTTTTAAAACGTAACTTTTGTTATTCTGTTGACAGTGTATCAGGTTAAAAATATCTATTCCAGTACACATACTTTCTTCTCATCACTTTCTTCCTGGAGGCTGGCGCGGGTGGGCTCGCCTACTATTACGAGGTGGCAGTTGAAGAAGAGTTGAGAATGGAACTGAACAATACATTTCTGTCCAACTATGCGCTCGACACGGAGCTCACTGATGCCGTCGACCTCATGCAGACTGAGGTATGGATAACCAATAAAAAAATTATGTATCGTCCAAAAAGATATCCTAAACAATGTTTGGGGCAGTCTGTGGGATATCTCGTGAGGTAACTTCAGAGATGAATGATTATGATTGAATGATGCCCTTAGCGCACATAAAGACTATCAATTCTCCGTGTCTTAGATAAAACTTGGTGGTAGGGTACTTTTGAGTAACCCGGCTGGCTATCTACCACCCTCAAGTTTAAAAACTTGTCGCCAAACACATAGTGTGTTCAGGAAGCATTCCTTGAGAGCCAGTGAGCATTTTAGTTCTAGCGTGACCTTCGACCACATCGTCACCGACCATCAAGTGAGATAGTGGTCATATGCTAGATGTATACAATATAAAGGGAAAAAAACACTGTTTGTACCGACCATTAGTTTTACCTATATCCTCTTATGACACATAGAAGAGATCACTGATGCCGTCGACCTCATGCAGACTGAGGTATGGATAACCAAAAAAAAAATTATGTGTCGTGCAAAAAGATATCCTAAACAATGTTTGGGGCAGTCTGTGGGATATCTCATGAGGTAACTTCAAAGCTCAATTGTTTTTATGTCTGGCCATCTGCCAGTCCTCGATGGCCAGCGTAGCCAATACTTTTCTGAGAGAAAAGCCCGTAAACAAGCTCTACAACTAAGATACGGGCGTTGTTACCATGAACATAGTGAGCTGATTGTAGTAGAATGCTGGTGACTGCTGTGGAAACGTGAACGAAAATTCACGTTTCCCTATCAGTGTGATCGTTATTTTTTTGCTTCGCAGTAGCTGATCATAAAACGGTTTTTACGGAGCTAAGACCGCTTTTCGAGGTCAGGCGATCAGAGATTAGTGATGAACTCGGTATATTAGCTTCTAAACAAAGCTGACATTAATTGGACTTGAACATTGACCTTGCTTATCATTTAGGTATATTCTGGGTGAATCATCCTATTGCCTATTATTAAATCGAGATAGCGTTCGTTTAACTGCCAGAACACTGCCTAGACATAAATTCAGGAAAACTTTATCTAAGTGTGTCGATCGACACTCAAAGTTTGATTAAGATTTTATTTGAGGGGCGACGAGGCTATAACCAAGCCGCCATGATGGAGCTGTTTCACTCAAAAAAAAAAAAAATTGGTTGTCTGTAAAGTCGGTTTACGGACGATAGATTTACGTGATAACGTCATAATCATTTATGACTTTGACTTTGATTATTTTATGTAATACAAAACTCAGGTGGAACGTTACGCGGAACGTTACTATTTTTCATGAGTGTTGCTGGTATTCATCAATTTATAAAACGTTATCACGTCAAAATATTTGGAAGTTGGTTCACTGCACATGGTTAAAGTTTTGTGTGGTTCTGCGCAGCGCTAGTGACAAAAATATGCTATCCAAGCTTGCAGACATTTCACATCGCAGTTTTCTTGCACTAACTAGAGGTTTGCGTTTGCAGAAAGTTAAATTTTATAGTTTACATGGCCAACTTTTTACAATTTGGATGTGATTAATTAAAGGATTAGTTCAACTTCAGGCTCTGTAAACATTTCTTTATAGAGCATGAGATTTTCCTTACCTGCCTGATGTATTCTTGTCATTACTTAGTAGTGTACAAAAATGTAATGGACTCATAAGCATCTAAAATAATTAATTTAAAGCACTAACATCTTCGTGATAATGTCAAAACAGTGCTCACAACATATTATCTTCTGTCACTGTTGTATTGCTGCAACTATCTGTCGGCTCAGCGGTTACACCTACCGTACAGTTAAACAAAAACAGCCCTAAGTGACATAGGACAATGGAACAACCAGCAATACAATCAAGCTGAGGCTCCTGTGGGATTGTGTATAAATCATTCAGTCAAGCGATGTCAATTGCGTTTTGAGATGACGCCAATTGAGATGTATCGTGATGTGTTTATTTCAGTTCAACTGTTGCGGCGCGGTGCGATTCGAGGACTGGCGGTACAGCCCGTGGCACGAGCACGACCCACGACTGCTCGTGCCCGACTCGTGTTGCAAGACCGTCTCCACGCGCTGCGGCCAGCGGGACCATCCCTCCAATATATACTACCATGTGAGCAAATATATCTATTGTTAACCGGCTTCCAGAAGGATGTTATCAAATCAGTTACATTTTATGGCTGTTCTCAGAATTACGTCATTTATGAATGATTCAAATGAATCTCCAGTAGAAATACATATTATTAAACTGTGTCCCGCGGCTTCACCCGCGTGGATTACGGTTTTTGCGCTACCTCAGTTATCCTACGGGAGACCTAAACTATTGTCTACACAAGATGGGAGATACAGATTCCATCATGTCGGGGATGTATGCAGGAAAACGAGACTGTAGAACACGTGCTGCTGCACTATGAGGCCACAGAAAGTATAATAATCACAACCGGACTGCATAAGGCTGACTATTGTCTTTGGAACAACCACATACACCACTGGAGCAGCTATGCCAGAGACTCAGGGCTATGCTCCGTTACATTAAGGAGTTCGGATTGCCCAGGCTGGCGGGGGGAATGCACAAAACACCCCAAGCGGGACGTCGGTGCAGGACTCAGCAGCCCCAACTTAAATAAAAAAATACGATAATCATATTTTGCCTTTATAGTTCCATCTATCTCTGTACTAAAAATTTTCTAAATTGGTTCAGTGGCTTAGGTGTGAAAATGTAACAGACAGACTGGGTTAATTTCACATATATAATATTATTAGATTTTGGTTTTATCCCAGAGCAGAACTGGGAGAAATACATGATTTGCTCTAATTAAAATACAGATTAAAAAATATTATCGCGTGTATTTAGAATACGAGTTACAATCGGTGTTTGGTTATATTAATAGGATAGAACTGTTACTTAAATTTGACGTAGGTACAGTACAAGTTTAGTAGATGCAAACTTTAAAAGCAGACGCCTCTTTGATTTTTTTAATGGGATAAGGTGACGGAACAAGCAAAAAGCCCACAGGATGTTAAGTGGTAACCTCTGCCTATAGACACATACAATTCGTAAAGTACTGCACTGCGCCCGTCACCCTGAGACATAAAGTTGCTAATTCTCATGTGCCTGTAATTTCACCGGAAACCATACCTTTCAAACCGAACACTACTGCCTGGCTGTAGAAAAAGATATGGTAGCCGTCCTTCCCCAGGCGATCTCTCACATAGACTGCCTATTTGTTAATCCAGTTAATAAGATACCTACATTCCCAATTTCATTCATGCATGGGCATGCAAGCATGAAGATATACAAACCTTCACATGTATAATACTACTGCGATTATTATTTTATACATTTAGTAAAACATCTATTTTATCATACATAATTCTACTGTATAGTCATTTTATATTTAGATCATTGCCATCCCAAAAAAAATTAAAAGGCAATGTGCTCCTTTTACCCATAATATATTTTCCATTCCAGGGTTGCATCAGACAGTTCACGAACCACATACGAGACCATCTGATCATCCTGGCAGCTGTCGGAGTCGGTATGTCCGTCATACCTATCTTCGGGTTTCTCTTCTCTTGTGTGCTGTACGTTAAGATCAAGCACGTAATCGACTGACCTCGGCCTAAGCCCTCGTCGACCAATCGAAAAGTATGTATACACATATATGATTAAAAAATTAAAAACAGAACTTGAATGACACTCTAATACAATATATCGAAACAATTTTAAAAAGTTAACAAAAGTGAGTTAAAGTTTAAAAATACAGCTCTTCTATGACAACTGTATCGAAACGTTAACTTATTTCCATTAAGATACAACTTCAGCTGGACCAATGAGCTTGCAATGCAGTTTTTCTACCATATAGTCTGCGGACGCGGCGCGACACGCATGCGCGACCAGCAAATAAATTTTGGCGCTAAACGTTTACAAATAAATGCAAACATATGCTGTGATTTTACGTAAATTTCATTATCTATTTTATGAGATTAGATAAAGTAGTTTATGAAACTGCACATAATTTGGTCTTAAAACACTCGTGTAATGATATAAAAACCTCGCCGACGCCTACGGCTTGTTTTTTAATTTACACTCAAGTTTTAAGAACCCTTATTATGATACAGATTCTTAAACTACCATTTTACTGGTGTAAAAATCGATTTATTACACAATCGTGTAATAAATCGATTTTTACACCAGTGAACGCTACCAGTTTTTAAGGTTTTTCACCACATGGAAACAACAGAAACAAAAAATGACATACTGCTGTATGTATAGCTGTACCTTTTGCTGTATTTATACATGTGATTTTTTTTATTTTAATGTTCAACATCCTTTTACATATATTTTTTAATAATATTAACACTCACAAATTTCGCGAGAGATAAATTCTTGGCTGCACATCATCACATTTATGTCACCACGCGGGTGAAACCACGAAGCGCAAATAATTATATTTTATAATTAAAATTTAAATAGAAATTGCGGTGATTTGCCGCCCCTTAAAATTTATGACAATTCCTGTATGTTTGGTTGCCTGGAAGAAATCGCTTTAAACGATAAGGCCGCCCTTTGTATCACTGTATTTATATTTGTTTGTTTGTGTTCTTTATGTGTGGGTTTTTAAAATAGTGTGCAAATAAAGAGTTTTCTATCTATCTATCTATCTATCTATCTATATGTATAAATATACCATAAATAATTATTCGTCGTTTTGAGCCAACTTGCTACTGCACTATGACCGAACGTTAATTGCTGCATCGGACGCATCTTTGTGGCTTGTGTGACTTTCAAAATCCTTAATGAATATTATTAATCAAATATTTCCAGGTGTTCGACAAGGCAGCGTCATCGAGTGACCTGTCGAGGCCGACGAGGGCCCCACAACGCGCCCCTTCATACAACAGCATTAGAATCAAACGCCCTATCAAGCGCCCTCCCTGTCCGTTACACCACGCTGATAAAAGTGACAAGAACTCTGAGCCTATATCCACCATCAGTGACAATGTTAGTATATAAACTCGACTATCTTCTAAATCTATGTGACGTGTCTTGATTGAGAAGTTTTCACAGCTATTCATAATTATTCAAGTATTAATAATAATGTCACAAAATGGAGTAGATACTGGTAGTAATTATGTTGTTCAACTGAATAAAATTATGAAAAAAGAATTAAGATTTATACAGTTACGATAAAGTTCAAATTGGTAATAAGACTTAAGAATGAAAATTCTTAAGTTAAGTGTTTTTATTTACTTTCTGTGGGTACTTATGCAAAATAATTCGTCATATAGTAATTTGGAACTTAAACTACCCACAATGGAATAAAATTGTGTTAATATTAGGAATCGTTTTATCCGAATTTGAATTTGACCTTAAATACATTAAAAGCTTTAGGTTTTAAAGAATTTTAGATGTTTATATACTTAGACCATAATGCATTATCTGCAAAATAATTGTGAGTATCCTATAAACTTCAGTTGTTCTATATAAGTATGCTAGTTTAAGAGCTATTTTACTTTACTTAAAATTCCATTTACAATGATCTGTAAAGTTCTCAAAATGATCAATTCAAAATCTCCATCGAATCTCTCGATATTGAAATATGATTTCATGTGTTCATCGAATGTTAAATTATTATAAAATATAAAGAATGTTCAGCGTAGTTGTTAGCTAGTAGACGTTGTGACCGAATTTATATCAAAATATAATGTAACGCTTTCGAAATACATGTATAAGTTTATTGTTATAGGTGTAATATGGTGCTAAAGATATTTTACAAATACGATAGAACTTTGATTACATCGAGAAGTGAATCGTTACGTGGAACGACCAGCCATTTGGAATTGTGAGAGGCTTACTAAATATAATAAATAATTTAATTAATGGACTCTAGGTGTCGCCATGTAGCTCTCTAAAAAGTAAGGTACGGTATGATAACACACAATGATACTAATACATAGAATAAGCAGAACTATATTTCCGGGGTATTAAGTTTTTGCATTTCACGAAGACTTGTATTCCATTTCTTTGTTTTCCTTTGTTAAGCGTATAGAATTTCTAAGAAATGTAACATAGTTAAAACTGTTCATAGCGACATCGTTTAGAACAACATACCGATTATAAATACCAAAATCAAAGCACCCGGCTGAATGCTATATGACAGCCTTATTAATAACATTGCTTTTTACGACATTGCTTGCTACGACATACCGCATTAAGCGGCCACATTTGACTAATGTTTTCGAAAAATTATATCTGTACAACGATCATCTCAGCTGTATTGTAAACAATTTAAATATGCACAGTATGATAGTCAATGGCTATTATCATAAAGGTAAACACTTGTCCATTTTAGGGTCTTTTGTAATTCTTAGAAACAAAACACGTGCATGCCGTTGAGCCAAGCCACTTCTTTATATCTCTTCAGTCAGTTTGTAACTTATCTGTACACAAGACGCACCAAAATATATTGTTGAGTTAATTGTGAAACTTTAAGCATAATTTTTAGAAACAAATTCCTATTAATATCTATGGATTTATATGTACTTACAAATTCAGTAATACTACATCTTAAAAAAATATCAAGTACCTCGAAAACATCACCGGTTGTTACAACTATCTGTTTTTACGATTAAATATGAGTCGCCCCTTAGATGTCGTTATAACAGATTTGACTGTAGGTATGTAGTGTGTTGGCGACCATGCAACTAAATAGACGAAATACGTGACGAATACGCAATCGTGTGCGGCAGCGAAATGATTTGCAATTGGATGTAGTTCTATGAGAAGTGTCTAGCTCTTTTTTTTATTAAGAAAACGCGCCATTGAGGTTCGACTAGCTTATGGATTCGCGTATTCAGGGAAGCACAATTTCTTATAATGTGTTCTAAGTGCACAGTTCAATGTGACACTTACTTTCTATCTCTTCGTGGAATGCAAATACTCCTTTATCCTAAATATGTAATGTTAAGTGTGAATATGCATAATGTTATATTGTTAATCGTACTTCACATAGAAGTTGTAAGCAACTTACGCGGCTACGAAACTAAAAGATACCTAAGACCTTGTCACGTTCGATGAGGTTCAAGTTGGGGGCGATAAGTTCTGCGCTGACGTCCTGCTTGGGTTGTATAATATTGTGCGTCGACGAAGTTGTTAATGTCGTGCTTTCTTGTCTATGAACTAAGTTGAGCTCGTCTCACGCGTGTTTAAAATTGGAACCCCTATTTTTTTTCTAATTTACCTGTCTTTTCTGTCCATCTCTTAGCTCACTAGATGTAACGAGCTGATATTGACTACTAAAATATCCCTTACATCCCTGTAATTTAAGTCACTTTGTCTTTGTCTTCAAGTTGATAGAGAAAATTGCCACACTTACGGGTTTTATGATCAATAGTTAAGGCAACCAATGGTTAAAAAAACCAATTGATCAAATTCTGATAAATTCGTCGTATGATACGAGTCTGCCAGCCTTTATCAAAAAATGGTTCCATTGTTCAATATTTTTAACTACAGCTCACGTAAAAATTTCATTTTTGGCAGAAATTTCACCTTATTTTCACCATTGTTTGCCTTTTATAGAGCGACAAATCGACTCTAAGCGGCCATAGTTATATTCTGTCCTTCAAAATAACATGAATAAATGATGTCTGGTTCATAATAGCTGGATGGTATGAAATAAGTAGATATCTAGGTGCTTAGTTACCTCATGCCACGATGTTTGGACTTGATTTTTCCTATGTATCTCTGAGACGTAGATACGTAATATACAAATATAACATATATCTAATTATCTATACGTCACAGTCACCAACAAATTAAACCATACATATAATTGTTAAAAAACACGACCTAGGCAATATAGTAAAACATGTGTTGTTGTTATTGATTTGATAATTACGGGAGATTCTAAAAACTATTCTGAAAACACGACCTAGGCAATATAGTAAAACATGTGTTGTTGTTATTGATTTGATAATTACGGGAGATTCTAAATAATATTGTAATATTTATCTATATTGATTTTATTGAAATTGTGAAAAAAATTGGTTGTCTGTAAAGTCGGTTTACGGACGATAGATTTACGTGATAACGTCATAATCATTTATGACTTTGACTGACTTTGACTTTGACTTTTGACCTTTGACTTTGACTTAGATTATTTTATGTAATACAAAACTCAGGTGGAACGTTCTAACGGAACGTTACTATTTTTCATGAGTGTTGCTGGTATTCATCAATTTATAAAACGTTATCACGTCAAAATTTAAAACATTTTATTGAATTTATCTTACTGTGACTGTGAATTTATTATATCTTATATCTTCACTCTTTTACTTTGAATTTCACTTCATCCTACATTATAAACGCGAAAGTTTGTACACATGTATGTTTCTTACTTTTCACACGGAAACGACTGAAAGGATTTGCATGAAAATTGGAATGAAAATAGCTTATACCATGAAATAACATAAGGGCTATTTTTATCCCGAAAATATATAATGTTCTCGTGGGATGACGGGAAGACACTATAACCGTCAATACCACGTACCATTTCACCGCAGGTAACACCGCGAGGCGTAGCTAGTCGTATAATTCAATGTACTTCACAAAATCGTAAGTTAGTGGAACTTATTCATGTGAAATAAACATAGGTAAGTAATATACCTAATTAAGCTTATGATGTGCCTTATATGGAATAAGATGTAGGTAGATAATAATATGTAGGTACGTAGAGTAAATATACAGAAGTGACAATACAATTTAATAAAGTAAATTAGATTAGGCCTATACCTAATCTAATTATAGTGACCTTAATCTAACACCAAGATTTGTTCATGCTCTGTGACCTATTTATTATTCGTCTAAAAAGTTCTGGTGATGTTTCTATCTTCATTACTATTTATTTCTGATATAATATAAGGTCCTTACATATAAAGTTGTCGTTTTATATGGAAAAATAAGTTTTTCAGTCAGTTAATCAAAGTATGTGCACCTCTCAACCGCGGGCCGCGAAACGCGCGCTACTGTGTACCGGGTGAGAAAAATGGCAGGCGCCGAGCGTTATAGTCTATTCAGTTTCGCCATTTTATCGGTTGGTCATTGATTCATATGCCGAAAAAATTGTAGGAGCGAGAATTAATAAAATCAATAAGTACGAATTTAATATGTAAGGACCTAATAGTATCTGATTTAATTGTCTAGCCTGTGGCATCGTCAAAGTCAATGTTTTCATTACCGCAAAGTCCTAGTTAATCCTATGTAAAGAAAGAAAAGAAAGAAATACATTTATTTACGATTATTACAAACTATTATAACACAAAAGATAGTATATTACTTAACATGTACGGACACATTATACTTAACGTAAGAAAAGAAAATAATAAGTTAGTAATGTAATAATCGCAAATCGGCCCCAGCTTAGCATACTACTGGTTGAGAAGCCAGTGCTGGTCTTCCGCTGGAGCCGGTTTGTGTAAAACACAGAACAAATTTTATAGTCGTAAGTTTATATGTTGTAGTACACTGCGGTCTGCGTAAGGTGTCAACTGAATCATAGGCGCACTTGCCCCTTAATGTGAACCTTTCACATTATGTGGGTTAATTCAAATTTAATTTGAATTGTCACTTCTTTATACAAAATAATCAAAATATATGCTAATTTGTATTTCGGTAGTCATGTGACTATTAAACATTATTATAAGCGTTAAGTAAATTGATAATCACATTAAATTGTTACGATAATTATTTATATTATGTATGCTTATTCAACTAAACCAAAAATATTTAGTCATTATTTTGTACGGGTTACTAACTACTCAAGTAAATTACCCGTTCTAATTTTTTTTTAAGAGATTATATATGTAACTATTTTTTTTTAAAATTAATTTCGATGTAAGTGCATGCTAAGTTACACTTTTGTAGGAAGATAACAATTTCAACAAGTCCATTTTAACAGACTCTGTGGTAGTCTGCAACAAATCTAGTTGACATTTATAGCACGCGTAACTGATCTTTGCGGCATTGAAGTTAGGTAGGCTCTGTATACTGGTGGGTCCTCAATCTCTCGGGGTTGGAGAAGATCTCGAACCTGGAGCCCTACTATCAGGTATGTAAAAACCATGCAAGTTCCGAGCAGTTGTAAAACCTGGCTAAAACATGCCAGAGACAACAATAACCGTTCCCCTTTGAGAATATCAATGTTCAGACCGATCACTTAAAGGAGCGTGATGCCGTGGTGATGGTATGATTTTATACTAAGCGGTTTAAGCCAGGTTTAAGAACTGCTTAGATCGTGTAAGTTTTTTACAAAGCTGATAGTAAGATCCTTGAGCCCCTCTACGGGACTTCCGCAGTCAGGACTTTTTGGACGACCGTGTCTCATAAGACTGGTCTTAGTGAGAGACTCAGCCAATCCAATCGCAAATCGAATAGACTCGATCATTAGGCTTTGTGAACGCTTACGCATGTACCTATCGAAAGTATGGATAAATGATGAAAAGGGTCAACGATATAGGATACATATGAAATCGGGGGGACAGTATCCTACATGTATCTATATCTTTTATACAATATCTGTGTAAATAATAATTCAGTAGTTGAGCAGAGAAAAAGCGAGGGAGGTAGTTATATAGTGATTGGGCTTGATTTATTAATTAAAAAATAGAATCGGATACGTTTTCGATAATTATAAAATAAATAAGAAACCCTAATAGCTCAAAAACAGCTTCTGCGCAACCTGCAGGCAACTTCAGAGTCAAATCTACGATAGTGCTCACTAGTTATACGTACAGTTAAAATATAGATATATCTTAAGGCTGGTGTTGCAATAAACACAATCTTAATTATCTATACATATTTTTGTAATTTTAACCAATCCATCAAATTATTAATGGTTTCAAACATTTCAGACGGCGTTATGTTGATAATAGCGAAACGTATAGCCTTTCACATATAGGTATCTATTGCGAACGCTAGAGGTTTTGTTATGTTTAGGTACTCTCCTACCTAAGCACCGCAAAAATAACTACTTAGCAGAGATTGTAATTTCTTATGGCACCAATATTTTTATTATTATTGTAATCAAATTAGTTAGGTATTCATATGGATGACAAAATTACCTATGCAGATAACAACTTAAAAGAGCACTTATACTTAAATAGTATAAATAACTGGTACTTATTCTAATTCGAATAGAAGTGTTTTTAACTGTCATGGCTGTTTACTTTCTCCAATAAATACCTTTCGCCAGCCTTTCGCCAATGATCGAGCAAATAGCTTGTTATAGACTATATGCGTTATGATTTTATGTGTACGAAAAAACATAAGTATTTAAAGTAAGTTATTCGAAAAACGTAGCGAATTTTAAGCGCAAACATTTTTTTTAAATTACTTATCTAAAATAAAAACCTTAAGTTTTATGACAGAAATGGACATACGCATAACTGATTCTGATGACGTTTGTTTCGTGGTTCTAGGACTTCTAGGCCTTCCCAATCTTTAAATATGTATTTTTGAATTCGGATTTTACGTGTTTCGAGTGTTGATTTTCCAGTTTATTTTTCTTTAAAATGGCGCTTTAGTAGTTACGGCCGCAGACTGCCAATAATGTGTTTTTGATCGATTAATGTGACTCATTTTACTTTTTATTACCTACACAACATTGCACTTTATGACAAATTGCAAAAAAAATATGCGAGTTTAAAAAAGGCTTGTTGACGATCGATCTTTTTAGACATGTCTGTAACAAAATTGGTTTTTGTGGCGAGCCCTAAGTTTGATTCCAGTTCAAAGTAAATTAATGCTCTTTATTAGTGATTTAGGTTCTATATCCATATTGAAACAAATTTATTTAAGACACGTGTGTTTATTTAAGATACATTACTCAGATTTCTTTCTGATCCAAGGAATGTATACGTACAGTAGGTAGCCGGTTTGGCAAGTTTCGGCTTTGCATACCGAGAGGTCATTGCATGGACCCTACTCGAAATCTTCAAATCCAGAAAAATAAAGAGTTTTTTTGCGTGGAGTTTGCTTTCCGCTGCTTTATTTTGTCCCGCGGTAACGACCACAGATTAAGGGCTAGTTTATAAAAATATTTCAGTATCATGTTTATGTTTTCATGGAAATGTACTAACAACGGAGGTTTGAAGGCAAGAAAAGTTAGGCATGAATGTATTGCTACAAGGAAATAGATACCCAGGTTACATTAAAATACGTTCTTCTTGAGCAATTTTGAGGGATTGAACCTGCACGGATTTTGCTTATTTTTATGGATGTTTTAAAATTATTGTTAAATTATATAAATTATCTAACTGAATTGGTTGTTTAATTTCAATACCTACATCTTATTCAATAAACCATATCCAGTGCTACCATATTGGTTATTTTTGTACCTCATAAGAATATAGGTAATAATATCCCTATTTTTCCATATCCAATCACTTATGTGTGCTATGTGCCCTGTCCACTGTATTCTCATTTCACAACAATGAAGAAGTGTATGTAACAACAATTGTGTGGAGCAAATGAAATAAAAAAAATGTTTTTCTAATTTATGTGTGTGTTAGTTTCCGCGTAGATGTGTTCTAATGTTTGTTTGTCTCAATGTCTGTCGGCTCATGCTTTAATTTAATCATTTTTTCATTCCAATCTGATGACAGGAAAGTATTTATCATTTGTGTCGGCTTTCATGCGAAGTCCCGGACTGCAGCTAGTATGATAAACGTCTATATCGATAGCTAGGTTGGTTAATAACGTAACTGTCTAGTCCACATACTCTATATGAATAGATCCATATACCTAGATTAGTAGGTAGGTAGTAATTTGGTAACTAGAATATAGGTAGCGATAGTTGCTTTAGTTTAGATATTAAAATCTAGTTATTCTGAAGATCAGAAATCTCAACAATTAATTAAAAGATATAGGTAAGTTATTAATTCAGTCCCTATCGTCACAGCTATCGTTTCTCTCCTCTTTCTATACCTACTATTGCAGTAACCGAAAATAGCATAGGTAATTATAGGTATTCTACAGCTATTATACAAATTAATCAATACGATCGAATTTCAATAAACCCACAACATGGAATAAGAGTTCACTGGAGGCACTGGATAGAATAAATTAAAATATCTTAACTTTAAATTGTAAATGTCTACCAAAATAATATTGATGAAGCAACGATTCGCTAAATATTTAAATTAGATACTAATTATATATATATAATACGAATTAGATATTTAAATTGAACTGAAATTAACTTATCAGCATAACCGGGCTTATTATAAAGAAGGACATAACTGACAATCAATACATCCATTAAATTGACTGGTGCGATAAACATACGGACAGAATGATGATCGTTATTCGCCAATAAACTACTTCGTCTGTCCCCCAATCGCTCGTCGGGGGACAGACGGTATGTTTCATACCTTTGGTCCCCATGGGTGGACAGACGGGAATATTTCTTATAAACTATCTACTTCAGACCACCTAACCATTATAAACTTACTAGAAAATGAAATCTACGTAAATGTATGTCCGCTTTTATACTTACGTACCTACCTATATTATGTAGGTATCAGGAGATGTTGCAAGCTATATAGGTATTATATAATTGTTGTTCCTGTGGTGCGGGCGTATAATAAAACAGGTTATACACTGAAGCCAGGATCTTACACCTTACTCAAAGATGCTCACATCAGTTGACTGCTCGACCGTCGCTTAAACATGCGATCATAAATACCTACTTACTTAAAAAAGCTATTTTGTAACATTGTACTCGTCGCTGCAATCATGCATACTGAGTTTAGAATTATAGCTTTGTTACTAGTGTGTTGTGAGACTTGTGAGTGTAAAGGAGGTTTACTTGAAGGATTATTGTCCAGACCGCATAGTGTTCATTCTAAAATTCAAGAGGTGGCAGGGACTATTCTCGGTATACTTACGCATGACTTAAACATTAATTTAGAAGGAAATGTTCATAAAACTTCTTATCACTCATGGGAAGATGCCTGGTATCATAACAATAGAGAATATGATCGTAATAAGCCCAACGATGAAACTGTTATCATAATTGAAGAATATAAAACACCGAGCAACAAATATGGGCAAAGTTTTAACAGGGGCTTTAATCAAGGTGGTCATGGACACCGCGACTACATTAATCAACCACATAATAATAAACACGTAATAAATCCGCCGAACTCTCGAAACTATCAACCAGATTACGGTAATCACCCTAGTTATGGGTTTCAGCATTCAGGATATGAAAACAAGCAACCTAAATATTGGAATAACGACCATAAATACGCTAACAATCAGCCTGGTCATGGCCACCAGCAGCCTGGCTACGATCAGAATCAACCTAGATATGGCCATATTCAGCCTAGTTTTGATCAAAATCAACCTGGCTATTACAATAAACCCAATCACGATATTTACCAACCGAAATACCGAACCGGTTACGAGCCCTATCAACAAAAATACAGCAACTGTCGTGACAATTACGCCTTCGAGAAGCTCAACGGCAATGATCAGATTAACTTTGAAAGCAATCAACACAACTCTCGTAATCAGAACCCAAACAGTGAAAACAAGAATTTTAGAGGTCAAGCTAAATTTGACACTGACCAAGCTAACAGCGAGGCTGGTAGCGGCTTTAAGCCTTCAAGTAATGCAAACAACCATCCGCTTGGAACCAGCCCAAGTTACGGTATTTACTATCAGCCTACCCAGAGTAACAACAAACAACAAAAAAATCGCGGAAACAATGAACAAGCGGGCAACTTTATTAATAACCAATCTCATCAAACTAATGTCGTTTTAGTCAAATATTCCGTCAGCCAAGGTGGGCCATATGATCATATCGCGGAGTTTCAGGGCTCAAGGCTAGATGCCCCAATGCTTGACCAAGCTAAAGTCAGTGGCGAAAAAACTGGGAATAAACCATTAGTTAGTCCCCTACTAATCACTTCGATGCCAAACCAAAATGAATACAATGGGGGCATTGACCAGAAAAAAGAAGTCGACCAAATATATAAATCAAAACCAAGTGACGATGACGAGGACTTCAAAATAGACATCAGATTCAAAGAAGAAAAGTAAATGTATTAAATTTTCAAATGAAATCTTTGAACTTAAAATCGTTTTTTTTAATATCTAGTGTTAATTCATACCTACTGTTTTGTAACATTGTTTGCATACTACGAACAAATAATAACTACCTTAAATAAATTTAAAAATTGAATGACGAACTTGTTGCATGTACAAACTATCGATTAAATGCTACACTGCTGTAGGTAAGTACTTACTTCATAAATAACAGTTGTTAAAAGTTTCAAGTATTTTATGAATTATTATCTATACATTTTGTGACCACCGACGACGACGGCACAAATCCGTAAGAAATTCGTTTTCGAGTTACATAGTTATTACTTGAGTAGGAATTTGGTAATTTGTTGTAAGTCCAATAGAAATAACTAATATATAATGGAATTAATACCTACTTGCTAAAGGACTTTGTTACTTATTAACCTATATTACAAGTCCCTACATAATAAAGTGTAGCCTATTATTAGCTCTTAGGGGTTTATTGCTTATAAATGTGTCAATCGACACGCATTATAAGCGCCTAATAAAATTTGATGATATATTGGACCATAAATATATCACATATATACTAATTTCATTTATTTACATATTTATTTTTAAATGGAAGACCAACGGCCATCTATACAATATAACATCTTAATATTTAACAATAGGCCAATTACCTATACTTAGGTGCTCACGGATAAACACAGTAGTACATATATTTTAACAATAATATCGTGAACCACACCACATAACAAAAGTACGATAGATTGGAGTAGTAGTTTGTTACGAAAATACAACTAGATATTTCGCAAAATTATTGTATTTTGCTACGCTTTTTATAACTCTGTGTGCACCGGCGGCGCGGCGGTATCAGCGCGTGCTGCGGGGTGGCTGCTGGTTTACCTAGGCGCGTAAACACAGAACAATCGATGGCTGGCGATCGCCACTCGACATCATAGTCTATCTTTAACTTTCATTGCGAAATATAGCCCGCTGTTCAAATTTGAAGTAGATATGGTAGGTACAGCTTATGAACTATTGCGTGATCCATGACGTATGCCGTGATAATCAACAGTGTGTTAGTGTGGTAGGGCTGCGCTCGCGGACTCCATCAGCTGTCATATTAGATCAGTGAAAAGCCGTTAAATTGCATTTGCCCTACAATTGATCTGAGCGAGAATGATCAAATTATGGATAATATATAACTGAGCTGTAGCGTATCTGTCATGCGATTGCTAATTCAAATTAATTGATAAGTGCAGTTTTTACTTAGAAATGATATGCTGTTAATGTTAATAAGTACTTAGAAATGGTTCCAATTATTTCAAAAGTTCTATAGCTTTACCAATACCTATACCAATCCCCACATGGACCATCGAAGAAAAGTGGAACAAAATGACTTGCCAAATGTTCACTTTTTCATTACTCACCGCCATCTCCACAGAAAGTTTCCATAGATTCCCTACTAATTTATTGAATAATAGGGGAAATGGGAAGGAACTTCTCAGGTCTTGATAATTCACTTACTGCAGACTATTGAACTTGATACCGGCTAAATGCTCATGAAATGTGGTTCCAAAAGCTTTCTTCTTGTACACTATGTATGAATGCATAGCCAGCCGGAGCCAAAGCTAAAAACTATGTTAGTGTCACTGTCAGCGATTATGTTCAGGCCACAGATGCCAACTTAACTAATTTGTAGCTAGATCTGGCTATTTTTAGATAACTTGCCTATCTACTTTCCAACATAGCGTTTAGCTACACACTACATGTTTTGCGCATAGTTAGATTTCATTTAATTATCTATGTCAAACTAGTTTAACAGTCTGTATTATGGTGTGGAACTAGCATTAACAGTGTTAAACAGAAACCCACGACTACAGAATACCGACCTATCATTTTGTCTAACTAAGCTATAGCAGCCCACATACCACTAGGGCCGAATTACTTCTTTCCTTTTAACATCTGAGGGGATGTTGTTACTAGCGCCATCTACCTATTCCCCATCTATAGGACGGTATTCTGTAGTCGTGGGTTCAAGTCCCACTGGCAGCCGAATTTTTTTCCTTCAAATATTTAAACGTAAAATAACAATATTTCGGCAAGAGAAGCTCCAAGCGCGTCCATCACGTTTGAATGGGTGCTTACTCTTTCTTCCTCATAAACATGATTCAAAATAACAACGATTCACGCCCTCTTTTCGGGTATAAATAAAAAAATATCGATCCTAGGAAAAATTGATGAGAACTAAAACTGAAGGAAATTTAATAACAAACAACTTTGGATAAACTGTTATTCGTGTAGAATTGAAACTAAACAAGTTATTTAATAAACAAACATTGATCCTTCAATTTAAAATGGCGGATGACACAATGGGTCTGGTACCCTGGGCATCTAAATTTGGACTGCTGTCGGTGACCTTCCCCAAAGAAATCCGAAGGAAAGTTGCTGTTAAGAATGATTGCAATGTCAAATCCTAATACGATTGAGATATGGTTTTATGTGTCAAACAGCGCGGATGCCATAATTTAAGAAAAAAGAACACCGATGGTGTCACTAACTTATGTTAGTGGCGTTCTTTCTAATTCTCAATTAAATACCTCTTAGCCAAATAACATGATTAGCTACCACGTTTTGGAAAAAGAAAATCTAGCAATCTTACAGCCTGGTTTATTATCTAGACTATTCACTAGACAGATATGGTGGTACAGGAACAGGCAACACTAGCAATATCGTTTTAGCCGGCGCGGCTGCCCGGCACAGCACACTGTCTTATATATATATTTCTCTAACTCGTGTCAAGAATTTAATTTCCTAAACATAAATAAAGAATATATCTGTCTTAAAATAAAAGTAAAACTTAATAATATTGTGAAATTGTATTGTCTGAAAACTGAACATTTCACCACGTGTGCGGTTGCCAGAAGAACCAGTCCACCTCTAACAACTAAATTATCGTCATACTTCTCTTCTCCCAAAACCTCTACTATAGAAGATACGCATACCTTCGTGGTACTACAAAAGTATACATAAATAGTTCTTTGAGTTAACCACGTGTCCAAAATAAAACGTGTGTTAAAAACATGTCCGTCAAGGCTGAAGAACTGCGTGATGGGCTATCTGCCGAAGAAATATTCGCCAACCGTGAGGGACTTACTTACAATGACTTTCTGTTATTGCCCGGTTACATTGATTTCACTGCAGAAGAAGTAGATCTGACGTCCCAGCTTACTAAGAAAATTTATTTGAAGTCTCCACTTGTGTCCACTCCAATGGACACAGTGACAGAGGCCGACATGGCGATTGCTATGGCTCTCTGTGGTGGCATCGGTATCATTCACCATAACTGCACAGCAGACTACCAAGCTAATGAAGTACACAAAGTGAAAAAGTACAAACATGGCTTCATCAGAGACCCGGTGTGCATGGGACCACAGAATACAGTTGCTGATGTGGTTGAGGCCAAGAAGCAGAATGGTTTTACTGGCTACCCAATTACTGAGAATGGTAAGCTTGGTGGTCGCTTAATTGGCATTGTCACTTCTAGAGACATTGATTTTAGGGAAGGTGACCCACAACTTTGTCTCAAAGAAGTTATGACTCCAATTGAACACATGATAACTGCTCAGTCAGGTGTAACATTGCAAGATGCCAATTATATACTGGAGAAAAGCAAGAAGGGGAAACTACCCATTATTAATGGAGCAGGTGAGCTTGTTGCTTTGATTGCTAGAACAGATTTAAAAAAGGCTAGGAGTTA
Organism: Apeira syringaria; assembly: GCA_934044485.1. NCBI lineage: Eukaryota > Metazoa > Arthropoda > Insecta > Lepidoptera > Geometridae > Apeira > Apeira syringaria. The sequence continues at coordinate 16,291,767 of OW203662.1, read as the reverse complement.
CCCCAATGCATCAAAAGATTCTAATAAACAACTTCTAGTCGGTGCTGCTATTGGTACAAGAGATGCAGACAGAGAACGTCTTAAATTACTTGTAAACAATGGGGTAGATGTGATTGTCTTAGATTCATCTCAGGGAAACTCAATCTACCAGGTTGATATGATAAAATACATCAAGAAAACATATCCTGACATCCAAGTCATAGGTGGAAATGTTGTGACCCGAATGCAAGCAAAGAACTTAATTGATGCTGGTGTGGATGCTTTACGAGTCGGAATGGGCAGTGGCTCCATTTGTATCACCCAAGAAGTGATGGCATGTGGCTGCCCTCAAGCTACAGCTGTCTATCAGGTTTCATCTTATGCTCGTAAATTTAATGTACCAGTTATTGCTGATGGTGGTATCCAGTCTGTTGGTCACATTGTGAAGTCCCTGGCACTGGGAGCATCTACTGTCATGATGGGATCTCTTTTGGCCGGAACATCTGAAGCCCCTGGTGAATATTTCTTCTCTGATGGAGTCAGACTAAAGAAGTACAGAGGTATGGGTAGCTTGGAAGCTATGGAAAATAAGGAAGGAAAGGGAGCTGCCATGAGTCGCTACTTCCATAAGGAGTCTGACAAGCACAGGGTGGCCCAGGGAGTCAGTGGTAGTATTGTGGATAAGGGCTCAGTCTTGCGTTTTCTGCCGTACTTGCAAACAGGAATGCAGCACAGCTGTCAAGATATTGGAGCCAAATCAGTTGCCAAATTGGGTGAAATGAGCTGCTCGGGAGAGCTTAGGTTCATGAAGAGAACTTATTCTGCACAATTAGAAGGCAATGTGCATGGTCTTTTTTCTTACGAAAAAAGGCTTTTTTGAAAGAATTGTGATACCCACTTTAAATGTCCCAAGCCTTTAAAATATAATATACAAATTATACATTATTCAATACTAAATAAAATCCAATTCTTTGATCTCATGATTCATAATAGGATTTTTTTAAACTGATACTGCCACATTGTATTTTTTCACACAATTATTTTTGTTACACTTTTTGATACTATTTTCAGCAATCTTAATGTATTTTCTTAAACTGTAATGAAATATTATACAATATAGGTTTTTATAATGAATTTTATTTAAGGATTATGAATCTGAAAGGATATATTTTACACTACAGCGAAGTATTCCATTTTGAAGTGTTTATTATATCAATTTAATTATTTATAAGTATCCATGTTTATATGTAACTAGGAAGTAAGATATGTTTGTTGCTTTGCAACTTTTTTGATTTTATTATGTAAATAAAAGTGTGTAAATTACGTGATGTTCATTATTATATAATCTTTCCTAGTAACGAATAATGATACCATTGACTAATTAGGAGATGGTCAATTAACCAGCGGATCAAAATAATCACACCAGGCATGAGTTTGGCAGCTCCATCGGCCAAGCCATATCTTGCTCTGGTTACAGATGTAGGGCGTTTGCAAACTCCATTATTTGCGACAACCAATTTCGATAATTCCCATTTATGTCAGACCAAATTATCTTTGTACCTCTAGATCCGATCAAATCTTGATTAGCTGTCAAAAGTGACATAATATGCAATAGTAGCCATCACGTAATTTATTATCAATGTGACCTCTACCATACTATGTAGTCGTTCATGAGATGTTGCTCAAATATTAGTGGTTCAATATTTGGCAGATGAAGCCCTAATCCCGAATGGAGCCCTCTAGGTCACTCATGCATGAACCATGATGCAAAACGAAAAAGTAATAACTGAAAGTGTTTTACGCTGTTTAGTGAAGGCAACCAATGACTATAATGAGCAACTAAACTGTTAATACCTGTGTTGACATAGTTACATAATAAATAACCTATTTATCAGAAATTAACGTAAAAAAATGTTACTATTAACAATTTTTTGCGTTTTCTATCAATAAGAAAAACAAATATAACGACACAATTTACAAATAACTACTTATCAACAATATTATCTATATATATAAAAATGAAACCCGTTTTCCGTTGTCACGACATAACATGAAAACGGCTTGACCGATTTAGATAAAATTTGGTATAAAGATACATGGGACTTTGGAGAAGGACATAGGCTACTTTTTGTCCTGGAAGAAGTATGGTTCCCGTGGGATAACTGAGTCAGCGGGAAAAACGTAGTGCACGCGGGTGAAACCGCGGGGCGCAGCTAGTAGTTTAAAAAAATATTTCTATTGATTAATGTTTAGATAATATATACCCCTATTGCAGTGTATAAATGACGGGTAAAAGAATTAAGTATTAAAAATATCTCTAAAAATAGACGTCGTTTTATATGTCACCTGTTCAGGCAGCAGTCCTGCCACACAGCCAGTAATCATTCTAGTTCTAGCGTGATTACATCTTCGATTGCATCGTCATTGACCATCAAGTGACATAGTGGTCAAACGCTCGATCTATACAGTATAAAAAACTATCCCCATTTTATAGTCATCATCACCTCAGCCATAGGATGTCCACTGCTGGACATAGGCCTCCCCCATTTTATATTGATTCAATACTATTACACAGTTGGGCTTGTTTTTGGAAATAAAAGCCTTAATATTTCAGCTTGTTGCCTGAGCAGAATACTGTAGTAGTCATACTGGCAATGCGCTAACACCCAAAGTTAAGCTGGGGGCTTAACTCACTATTCTGCGAAAGCAGTATTGCTGAGATGATGTGCTCTTCATTCCTAGCATATACCTAGAAGTCCTTAATCAATATTAAATCAACCAAAAGTGTATGATTGAGATAATTTGGTACCTATAATTAAATTTGTCACACAAACCACAACATTCTGCTTTTATCAGTTCTACAATCCAATCCATTCGTGTTTGCCTTTTAGAAATCGCTTTCAGCGATAATACAGTGCATTGTATATATGAATCTATATATACAGTTTGTAAGTACCTAAACCAATATCATGAAAATGTGTGTAATCTAACAACAAAGAACCTATCAATCTGTGTGTCCATCAGTTAATGATGATGATAGATAATTAATAAAACACGTTTAAATACTCTAATAATCACAATTTAATGGAATTAAAAATGCACAAGCTGCGCAGGCATGATTATTATCAATTGACAATAAATATTGTAGAAAAGTGCTCAATAATTTATATATTAAAACAACAATAATACATACTAGAATCTAGTTTTTGGACTGGTGCGCCCAATTCTTGCCCATAATTTTATTATCGCGCCCTAGCTACTTCAATTGCACAAAATGTTTCGGTATTGTGAGCTAATAAGTAATACTCTTTTGGCTTAGAAATAAATAAATAAATTGCTATCGCCGAAATTATGCAATCTCTTTAGAGAGCGTAAAAACTACAAAAGCATATAACACTATTGATATTGATAAAATAACAGCAGATGTTATCATGTTTTTTGCTGAATAATACCAGTGTCAAAAAAACGCTACAAGTCGATCTTGCTGACTATATCAAGACAACCTAGCCGATGCTCCTTTACCCTGATTGACTCCCTTAAAGTCGGTCATACACGCAAGTAAACATCCTCTGACCGAAACATCTCGTTTATTTTCAAACTGGACTAACTGTTTAGTCGCATGTATGTTCTCAACTGTATCTGTGAATCGTAACGATACCTACATATACTCGTATATGTTCGTGTATGACCGTCTTATGTAGATATACAAAATTTGTCACAAGAGTTTCGTAGTTCCTCTACTATAATTCCATTTAAAAAAATAGATGCAAATTGATTTCGATTGGAGTTATCAACTGCTAAGTGCATAACATAAGTGGGATAAAAACGAAAAACTTTTGTACGCGTATACATTTACGAGACGCATACAATCATTTCTCCGTACTGGTTTTTTCGACAGTTTCCACGGGCGTAATAATTACACCATCACTGGTTTTTCGAGTTACCACGCGTACAATAATTACACCGTCACTGTTTTTTCGAGTTACCACGCGTACAATAATTACACCGTCACTGGTTTTTCGAGTTACCACGCGTACAATAATTTCACAGTCACTGGTTTTTCGAGTTACGACACATATAATTATTTTCCAGTTCTGATTTTACGAATCTTACCAAGCGACTAAATGTACATTAATTTTACTGTTTCTTGTTGCTAGAAAATAAAAACTATACAAATAAATACTATAGTGGGTCTCGTGACAAATTTCAGTACAACTGCACATCCGACACTCGCTGACATAGTTCCTAAACGCACCAGTCGGAATGCACGAGTCAAGCGACCAAAGCGTAAAATCATAATGAGATTATACCTTAGCTTATATCTAGCACGTTGGAGCGAGTGTTTATAGGAAAAAGGAGTTTTCATCAAAGGACACTGCTCATAAGTATTACATTCATTGAGTTCAAATACCAATTCCATTAATAGTATTTTCAAAACGTGCACTGTACCTACACGCGTCCATGTCACTAAATTTCGAAACGAAGTCAAACCTTTACGAATAGTAATAGTTAAAAGATCATAACGACAAACTGGCAAATAATGGTACATTAAAATAATCAGTTCAAATAACAATGAGATCGTACAGAGGAAAATGACACGCGAGTCAACTGATATGTATTGTGCAATAACATATAACCAGAAGTCCGCAATTCTCTTATCGTATTACTTAATTCAAGGAAGCACATCTCTCGCTCAAACGTGCTGACGTAACGAGACCTTCCATTTATTGATAGGCGAAGTTAACTAACCGGTGCGATTGTTTTTCAATATTAATATCCCAATTAGTTAATGCAAGTTCCAAACGACCCAGAGATAGACTAGAAACCAAAATAATTTGATGACACTACCTGATTGGTGACAACTCTAGGCATCGACGTATTTAAAACGATCCAAACAATTACTTTAATATTTTTTTCGTCTAGAACGGAAAAGGTATGAACAATTCGAGCGGTTACCACTTTTCGAATGGGATGAGATTTAAAAGCCAAAATAACTGTAAGGAATGTAGCTTTACTTTTATAAAATAAGCACATGATTGCACAAGTTTATATTTGGCTAAATTTACTCGATATGATATGACCTTCGTTAATAACTCCATACTTATAAAAACAATCAATACCATGAATGAACTGTTTCTAATGGATCAATGACGGCTCTTGCGTTAAATGTCTATTAGACACGGATTATATAAGAGATTTTACAGCTGAAAAAATAATCTTTGCCTACGCAAGAAACCTCATATGGAATGTATGAAACACACGTATACTACGACAAAATTGCAAACAAAAGTAACGTCGGACAAATGAGAGCCAACACTACACAAAAGGAAAATTCTCAGTGCCGCGTTGGTTTTCACTTGCATTGCTGACGCCGTTAGTGCTATTGGGGGTGTTTTGAAACTCACGGTTACTAACTGTATTCCTCAAAGACTTGTAATTGGGATAGAAAAAGCTCGATACAAAATGGAAGGTCCCTTATAACACTAGTATGTTTATAAAAGCGTCAGGCGTGTCCCGACCGATTATACTGATTACTCCTTCGCAGCGTCGCCGTCTGCGTCGTCATCCGCCCTGAAGTCGGGGCCGTGGGTGACGTCATCCTCGAACACAATCTCCTCTGGATCGGGGGCGCGCGGGAGGAACTCCTCACCAGGGCAGATCTTTTTGAATATTTGCTCGGCCTGCGAAAAAGAAAATTAATATTGAAATATTTTAATTTATACAGGGATTAGTGACCATTCTTATATAATTTTTATTTTTTATTACACTCAAACCCCGCAATAGGATTCCCTGTACCACGGGAGGCATGGACTGGACACACACAATCACAGCTCCCAAACATCCAAGACCCGGGACAAACATCTACACTCATCGCATAAATGTTTGCTCCTGCCGGGATTCGAACCGAGGGTCCTGAAGACATAGAAGTCATGTCATTGACACTAACCACTGCGCCACGGCGACCGTCGTTTATTATAACGTATCCATATATATATATATATATTTCATAATGTATATATAAGTCGAGCGTTGTCCCAATAAGCGACGATAAGGTAGGAGGTGCTATGACTAGAGACTTAGTTATATCGCATGCTATTCAAAGACCCAGGACAAGCTTTTGACGGATTTTAGGCTTTTCAACGGCTTATTTTTATTAAATTTTATTGGTATGTTGTAGTTGTTTTTGCTTTAAGGAGATATAATATGTAGCTTGCATTATTTCAGTTTGGATCTGCCAATGCCTGCCTCAAATTGAATTTGAAGCGATGATCGCAGCGGTGGTATCCCCACTAACGGCTTGAGCTTCCAGCGAAGGTAACACCATTATCAAATTCTCAGCATGGCGGTAGAGTACTTTCGAGTGCCCGCCTGGCTAGCTACCACCCTCAAGTAAGAAAAACTGACACCAAACACATAGTGTGTCCAGGCAGCAGTCCTTGAGAGCCAGTAGGCATTCTAGGTTTGTGTAACATTGTTTGCGATGAAAACGAAGTATTCAATTACGTATATAGGTTAAATACTTTTAAATACATGATAAGACACCTGTACAATGAAGTGAAGTGAGGCACCGGTGAAATTTAATTTATTAGGAAGGCTAGCGTGCGTCCGCTCGGGCCGGCTGTCGGTGGGGTCTCTCTGTCGCGGGGTGCGTGGGCGCAGGGAAAGAAAACCCGTCCCGCACCTCACTGCTCCTCGGCGATCACGCCTGATGCGCGTGAATAAACATCTTCGACCACATATTCACTGACCATCAAGTGAGATGGTTGTTAAACGTTAGATATAGAAAGTATTTTTTTTAAATACGTATTCATCTAATAGATGTGTAGTTGCATGTTAGCAGAGCACTCGAAAAATAATCTCTAGAATGTGTCGTTTTGTGTATATGTGTATTTATTACACACCAAGAGGTGGAGGAGCAGAGCAGGTACATAGTAGTACGAGATACGACTTAAGAAATATATACCCCTCATCTGTTATTTACTTATGACACAGATTATATATTCAATAATATTGTGTAGAGTGATACAATGCACATGGGTTGCCTAGCGAAATCCCGTACCTATACTGTATAGCAATATTAACTTTCATATTTGTGTTATTTAACTGGTTTTATTTTTAAACAATTCGTATTTTATTGCCTATCCAACAGTATAAGGTTGCCTACTTAAAACTGTGTCATGTTCATGGTTGCTTAGATTTTTAAAAGTTCTGATTCAAGCGTGAGTGAGTGACAGAGAAGCGTTGCGCGCCGTACTCCATGCGAGAGACAAGGACGCAGAGAGATTTTATAATTATTGGATTATTTAACAGTCTTACGGTACGGGGCTTAGCTCGGCAACCCATGTGTAATCTATCCATCTACATTTTATCTAACATTTAAACGTTCTCATAATTAAATAACAGATGAGGGTATATATATATTATATATATCTTAAGCCGTATCTTAGACCATAAGTGTATATTGTTCAGACTGCAGACATAAAGGATACGTTACGGACTGGCCAAACGGCTATATCATGTTTCACGCAAAGTTAGCAAGTTCAGAAGCCATATAAGTGAAGAACAATGCCATCGTAAAATGTAATTGAATATACCTAAGTAACTACACACGTCGCCTCGTGCCTGCGTGAGACAAAGCAAATAATCCCTGGACTTTTATCACCTTACTTTAACACTGATCGGTTTGAAACATAGCGGCGATTTTGTAACTAATGTGTTTCGATACTATCTCCTGCCGAGATCCTTGTCTTTCGATGCAATTAAATAATTCTGAGATCAATAAAAAAAGGATATCGTATTGATACAATAAATTCTCATTTTACAAAAAAAAACAAGTATATATAATATAATATATCAATGTTTATTCAATTCTATTCGTTTTCACAAATACATCGTGCAAAATGTCAAGTCAAGGAGAAAAAGAAAACGATATTATACCGAAGTAAAAAAATTGGTTGTCTGTAAAGTCGGTTTACGGACGATAGATTTACGTGATAACGTCATAATCATTTATGACTTTGACTTTGATTATTTTATGTAATACAAAACTCAGGTGGAACGTTACGCCGAACGTTACTATTTTTCATGAGTGTTGCTGATATTCATCAATTTATAAAACGTTATCACGTCAAAAATTAAATATAAAAATAGAAAATTACGCACACTCACTATTATATCGCGACGTATTTACATTTTAGGCCAAGTAACAAGCATAGGGTTCACAATGTTATCGGGTAATGTGTTAGAGAAACACAATGATAGCTGTTAACATGTTGGTATCACATGGCGGATCAAGGTCTCGGAGATTAAGGTTGAATCGATGAGCAGCGGTCAGCAACGTCACTACTCTATAGGTACAAACGGGTGAGTTTACCGGTTGACGATGAGATCCACATCTAACTCCTAAAGGTAGACTTTCGAAGTGAGCGTCTATAGCGTCAGTGACGCGGCGCCACTGACGCTATAGACGCTCACTTCGAAAGTCTACCTATATCTGGTCTACGGTTAAATTGACAAACAGAACATACACAAGAAATAAGCTTTGTTATAGTAGTGTATTAGTATGTACTTTTCGTAATTGTGAACAAATTATTATATTACGAATTCAATATTTTAATATAGAAATACATCTGTATTCCTATTTTCATGAATTATTCAAGAGTAGCTAAGAGCTAGCTACTATTAGAATAAAATATAATTAAATGTTTTATTTGACTAAAATAATTAAGAGTTTTATAAAATATCAAATCGTTAATTTTCTGTGTTCATAGTTTCGAGAATATTATATACGTGTATTATATTATTTTGTCGTACTTAAGTAACAGTTTTATTGTATATAGCTTGTGTTTATACCAATGTCTTAATTTGCCTATAGTAAATAAATATTATTATTTCTATTTCGTTTTTTGTGATTTCCTTATCTTATTCATATCAATATGTATGTTTGTTAGTAGAACATCACTAATAACTTCCATAAAACCTGTGCGACAGAGAGTGCATATGCTCTCTTTCTCATACTTCTATTGCTCCGCAGGCAGCGAAGGTTTGACCCAAGTATAGTAAAACACACTTCTGTCCACGTAATTTGAATGTCACAACGCTCTAATTGAATTGCTTCGTGTTCAAATCCAATGAACGTAAAATGTAACTATCATCAGAGGTCGATATACACCAGTAAGTACACATACCTCTGTACCACGACAAATAATGTTCTTTTGTCCAGGGGCAACCAAACAATTTCGCTAGTGGATATTATTTCTAACTGATAAACAGAGATCTACGAAGGTTGATTGAAAGATAGCATCAGATCTATAAGGGAGTAATAATATCTATGCAATTTTCCATTCGGTAGATAGATAGATAGATAGAAAACTCTTTATTTGCACACTATTTCAAAAACACATACATAAAGAAAACAAACAAACAGATATAAATACAGTGATACAAAGGGCGACCTTATCGCTTAAAGGATGCACAGGTATGTACAGAAGGAAAGGTACTGATTCTAAAACCATTTTGAGATTTTACATTCACTACTTCAATACGTTTTTTAAGGGGTAAGGTGATGGAACAAGCAAAAGGATTACAGGATGTTAAGTGGTAACCTCTCTCTATAGACAGATACAATTCGTAAAGATCTGCACTGCGCCTGTCACCCTGAGACATAAGGTTGGTAAGCCTGTTATATGCGTGTTATTTAATATGATTACGTTATTAAAAAAACGTTAGAAATTAGCTTTATTTCGTATGATCTTTAGTAAAATCATGTTGTATACCTGTGGGTAAACTTTAGTTGTGTAAAAACATTACTTGCCTGTACTGTTTGATAAATTACTGTACAAAGACTTATGCCCATGAGAAAAACAGTACCTACCTTGCACCTTGCAGAACCAATGCACAGTTATTTCTAATACACAAGATTTTCTTGATGATTATATGTTCAATGTTGTATATAACCCCCAGAAGATGATCTTCCGTAATTTACATAACGTTTATGAGTGCTGCTGGTCGGTTTTGCTAAATTATAAAAAAGTTCAGATAAAGTAAAAAAAAAATGGTTAGTTTCATTTTTATATTCACTTATAAATATGCTTTGGTTTCTTTCTTCGTCTATATCATTCTATACACAGACAAGGCACGTTTGGAAAAAGTGACAGTTCTTTATTTATTACACCGTGAAGAGAATGAAGTACTTGATTAGTTTAAATATGGCCAAATTCAAATATTTTGCTCAATGTATGCGTATTTAGCATACGAGGCAAATAAAATGTTTATTTACAATTATCAAAGTAATTAAAAAATCTCTGCACCCAATATAATTATAAAGTCAATACTTCTCTGCTGCAATCTGAATATTCCACTAATATTATAAACGTGAAAGTTTGGATGGATGACTGGCATGCGCAGCATGAACGGCCACCGACCAGGTGGACAAACGACTTGACTAAGATCGCAGGCAAGGGCTGGATGCTGAAGTAAACAACAAGATGGCTTGTTCAAGACTGACTTTATTACGAACTTCAGATCCTACCCTCATATCTTATTATTAACATCTAGTACATCTTCCTCCTTAATTATTTTATTTTTACATTATGTTTTTACAAACTTATTTGTTGCCTTACACTTAACCTATGACGCCCGCATTATATCATATCCCCCATCATAACAATCTTTGGTAAGTACATACATTATCCAATAGGCTGTACATTATTATTGCTTATGAGGCTATACATTATTGCAATATTTAGTGGATCGGTACTTGTTTTAAACTATAATTGGTTGGAAAGCATTTAATTAACAAACATTGTTTAAACTAGATATGAATAGTTAGAGAAATGTAGTCTTGCCTAAACACAACTTTATGAACATTAATTATTATTGTAATAACGTCCTATGTTATCTTAAAATAGGTAATAGCATTAACAAGAAAGTAACATTCGTGCATTACAGATACTCTTACTAAGTAATAACAAATGAGTTAACTTTACAGGACACTTACGATTTGTATTCAGGCAGATGCCTCAAAGAGAAACCAAGACAGAGATTATTAATTAAGATTAGTATTTATCATAATTATCGAATAAATATCAATACTTCGGCATTTGTTTAATTTTCTGAATAGCCTGATTTGCAGCAGCCCTTTTAGAACGTTGTTCGAGTTGGTTCGGAGGTTTATCCGGGGAACAACCAAAATACTTATCATCAGTGTTCTCATCATCGCGGGTTCTTGGTCGTTCCTCAAATGGGCAACTACTATGTGAGTTATTCTCAGGACATTCTGGAAGCTTAATGAGGTGCCTTCTGTTCCTACGTAAGAGCTTTCCGGAACCATCAGAGATAAAGTAGGAACGTGGTTGATGAGCGCGACTGTGAACGCGCGCACGCCGCCGTGTCGAACCGTCCACCGCCACCACCTCGTCTCCTGCTCGCAGCTCAGGTAGTGCCCGAGCGCTGATATCGTACTGTCGTCGACCTCTTTCTTGATTTCGCAAAATGTTTGTGATGTCTCTTGCATTATCTCTGTCTGGCTTTAATTTGTCGGGATGTGCGGGCAGGCGCGTATTTAGTCTTCGACCCATTAGTAGTTGCGCCGGACTAGAAATGCCATCTCTCGCGGTCGACCTATAGTTTAGCAAGGCCAAGTACAAATCTTCATTAGAGTCAATACATTTTTTCATTAGTTGTTTTACCGTACGCACGGCGCGCTCGCTTCGTCCATTGGATTGCGGATAGTTCGGAGAAGAGGTGGTGTGCTTAAATCCCCAGGCGTGCACGAAAGTCTTAAACTCTTTAGATGCGTATCCCGGTCCATTATCTGATACGAGCTCCTGTGGGATACCGTGTCTAGCGAACTGGTCTTTCAATGCTAAAATGATTTGTTTAGTCGTGATACTTTTAAGTGGACATACTTCTACGTAGTTTGTAAAATAGTCAACTAGTATTAAATAATAACCTTTGGCATATTCGAATATGTCTGAACCCAGTTTAGACCACGGTAGATGTGGAATGACATGTGGCTGCATAGGCTCGCGCATGGGGCGTGCTGCGTGCTCGGAACACACGCGGCATCGGCGAACTGTCAGCTCGACGTCACGCGCCATTCCCGGCCAGAACATGACGTCACGAGCGCGTCGCTTGCATCGGTCAATGCCGAGGTGTCCCTCGTGCACCCGCGATAACATATCACTTCTGAGACTCTTGGGAATAAAAACCAAATTATTACAAAATATGACACCCTCTGCGTATTCGAAACATTCCCTATGACTCCAATACTGCCGCACGCATTCTTCCGTTTGATATTTGTTCGCCGGCCAACCGCGTAATATATAGTCTGTAAGGATTTTTGACTCGCTGTCATTATTACTATGTTCCTTTATGCATTTCAATCTTTCATCGCTGACCCTGACATTCTGCAACAGAAAGCATGTCTGTTCCTCTATCTCCTCGGACACCTTAGAATGCAGTCGATCTGGGAGTGGTGCTCGCGAAAGCGTATCCGCGACGTACATATATTTTCCCGGCTTGAATACGACCTGAAACGTGTACCGCTGAACGCGAAGCATCATCCGCTGTAATCTAGCCGGCACACAGTCGAGTGATTTTTTGAATAGTGCCTCCAGCGGCTTGTGATCGGTTTCAACGGTGACGTCATCCTTACCGAATATATATTGATGAAATCTCTCTAAAGCAAATACAATGGCGAGCATCTCTTTCTCGATTTGAGCGTACCGCTGTTGCGTATCGGTAAGCGTGAGCGATGCGAACTCGACCGGGCGGCCGCCCTGCAGCAGCACGGCGCCGAGCGCCCGCGAGCTCGCGTCCACTGATAACAGCGCGGGCTCGCGCGGCTCGTACAACGCTAGCACCGGTGCACTGCATAGCGCGTTTTTTATCGATGTAACCGTTTTCTCTTCGCACTCGCCCCAACACCACTCGTTCTCTTTCTTAAGCAAACTCCGCAATGGACCTACCCTTTCAGAGTAGTTGGGAATAAATTTACTAACATAGTTGACCATACCTAAAAATCTCTCGAGAGCCTGACGATCACTCGGACTGGGCATGTCCGCGATGGCCCTTAACTTTGATTGATCTATTTTCATGCCTTCAGCGCTAAAGGTGTGGCCCAAGTAGGTCACCTCAGCCACACAAAATTCGCATTTATTTTGGTTAAATTTTATACCGACGGCTCGCGCCCTATCGAGGAGGCAAGCGAGACGTTTATCGTGCTCTTCCTTTGTGGGGGCCCAGACGATGACGTCATCTATAAACGAATCTACCCCTTCCAAGTCCTCGAGCAACTGTCGCACCTTGGAGTGGAAAATTTCCGAAGCGGAATTAATACCGTATGGCAAGCGTAAATATTGATACCTACCGAACGGCGTACCAAACGTGCACAAGTCGGCACTCTCATCATCCAGTTTCACCATCCAGAAGCCAGACTTGGCATCGAGCTTACTGAAATACCGCGCACCCTTTAACTTGGTGGCTATTTCAGTCAATGTGGGCAGCGGGTAATGCTGACGCCTAATTACTTTGTTAAGAGGACGCGGATCGAGACACACTCTTAAAGTAGAATCTTTTTTAGCGACTATTACGATACCATTGACCCAAGCCGTTGGGTGTGTAACTTTTCGTATAACACCCAACGACTCCATTCGGGATAACTCCTTCTGTAATTGGTCCCTAACACCAATTGGTATTTTTCTAACGGGGCATATGCAAGGTGCGGCACTGCTTTCTAACGGTATTTTATAATGTCCTGGCAATTCACCGAGGCCCCTAAACAAATCGTTATAGTTTTCCATGTTAAGGGTGTAAACTCTTTGAATTAATTCTAGTTTTTCCAAAGCATACTTTCCTAAGATACTATGGCACGGCTCAGCAGATATAACAAATTTCAACTCATATTCTCGTCCTTTATGTTCAACCTTAATAATTGTTACGCCTATGATTGATAAGTAATTACCACAAAATGATTTCGCCCGAATCTTATCAGCGCTGAGTTTAGATAAAGAAAATCCTAACTTAACAAATTCCAACTGTGATAAAACGTTTAAATCTGAGCCACTGTCTAATTTGAATGTGTGTTTAGCATTACATTCAGGTAAATAAAATGATTCGTGCCATTTATCATCATTTTTCTGCGAAATATAGTCAATGCACTCAATTGTGGATATGTAGTACAACTCACCGTCGCCGTCGTCGCTGTCCTGGTTTACCTCATACACTTTTCGATATTTTTTACGCGGGCACATAGCTTTATAATGGCCTTTATTGCCACAAAGAAAGCACTTCACTCTTTTAGCCACACACCGATCACCTCCATCACAACGAATGCTGGTGCAGGCACTGCACGCCCCGACGCGGCTGACGCGGTCAGGCTGTGCGCCCGCGCTGGTTCCGCGGCCGGCCCCGATCGGCCTGCTCGCACCAGCCTGCACACTCTGCTCGACCCTGCCGCGTCCTGGACGCTGCCCGCTTGTGCTGCCACCGCCGCGTACGCGTGTATATGAATTTCCTTCGTATTGGGACTGCCTGGACTTCCATAACCCATCCACCGACGGAACTTTATTTTCACTTTTGACACCTTCAATTTGGCGACTTTCATCAATCGACATTTCATTGGCCTGACATATTTTTACTGCTTTCTCCAGCGTTAAATCATCCGCTCTTAGCATTCGGTCCCGCACACCGCTGTTGGAGACCCCGCAAACAATTCTATCTCGAACCAAACTATCTTCCAGTTCGCCAAACTCACACTGTTGGCTCAAGAGTTTTAATGACGTCACGTACTCATCAATACTTTCGCCTATTTCCTGATTCCGGGTAAAAAATCTGAAACGCACCATTATTGTGTTTGTTTTGGTACCGAAATATGCGTTAAAAGCTTCAATTAGTTTTTGTATATCATCTCGATCTGTTTCATTCTTGAATTTTAATGTTGAGTAGACGTCATATCCTTCCGGACCAATCAGATTTATCATTAAACTCGCTTGCACATCACTGTTTTCTTTGTGAACTCCCGACGCTTTTATAAACAACTGGAATTGTTTCAGCCATCTTCGCCACGCATCGGCACGACATGCCGGTCCGCCTTCCATAGTTAAATGCGCTGGAGGCCTAGCTTGCTCCATGATTTTATGACACTTCGCAACAATATAACTTTGTTTACACACCGCGATAGGTTATTTACTAGATTAACTGTAAAAAGTAATTAATATCGATTACCGCTGTCACCATGAAGTAAACAACAAGATGGCTTGTTCAAGACTGACTTTATTACGAACTTCAGATCCTACCCTCATATCTTATTATTAACATCTAGTACAGATGCGGGCCGTTTCCAACAGGTCCTTGTGAAAATCAATGGGGGAGGCCTATGTCCAGCAGTGCACGTCCTATGGCTGAGATGATGATGATGAATATGTAACGCATGCAGTGTAAAAGAAGACATTGATCACATTTTGGTTTAATGTGTTCGTAACGAATTACATGGACACAGATTATATAGTAACAGTTCACTGACATTCAGTTAGTACTAGTTAAGTACGTATTTTTTACACTTTCGCGATTCAAACGCGAATCGGGGCTTGAAATATGAGAAAAACATTTAGAAATTTATTTAGTAATTTATGTCTTCTCGTGACCACGACCAACGCAACTTTGTCGAAACTACGAGGTAAATAAATGACTAAATATTTTTCTTGCGATCAAGCCCCGATTGATAGCTAGAAAAACTAGCTGCGCCCCGCGGTTTTACCCGCGTGGTGATGATTGACGATGATGAAATGTAGCCTATGTGTTATTCCGGCACCCGAAGTATCTACATACCAAATTTCATTGAAATCCGTTCAGCCGTTCTGGCGTGATTGAGTAACAAACATCCATCGTCTCATCCAAACTTTCACATTTATCATATTACTAGTAGCGCCCCGCGGTTTCACCCGCGTGGATTACGGTTTTTGGAAATATACCCTATGTCATTCGGGGATAGTGTAGCTTCCCAACAGTGAATAAATTTTTCAAATAGTTTCGGTGCCTATTCAATGAAACAAACAATCAAATCATTCCTCGTTATAATATTACTATAGATTACTCAAATGTGTGTATCACGCCGCGGTTTTACCCGCACAGACATCGACTTTTCTGTTGTCACTCCAGAATGTACAGTACCAAAACCTTTATTTTTAATCCCCTCTTTAACTTTTAGCATATGAATATAAATCAAAAAACTAGATTAGCTCTTAGCTGATGCATACGTCATAATTACTATCTGTGTAACAAATGTTTGCCCAATCCGTTCGGTGGTGGATTGAGCTGTGTGTTCATAGATTAGTAAGAATAATTACTTTAAAATTTACAGCTTTACAATTAATATCTTAGTTTTGTCAAAATCTGAGTTATTGAAAAACTAACTTAAAAGGCTTTTAAGGAAGTCTTTGATAACGACGCATTTTCCTACGATTTCTCTTAATTGTCAGTGATTATGTGGTCAAAGTTAGTATCGCGATAGATCAAACAATATGGCAACAGGCAATCAAGCAAAGCAGCTAAGCAGCTGATAAACCGAAATGGAATAAAAACCGTACCTACTAGAAACGAGGGAATAACGTCTGTAAAAATGTGATAACCTGTTTATCATCAAGAAACACATGTCAAGTTTGATTA
Source organism: Apeira syringaria (assembly GCA_934044485.1). NCBI lineage: Eukaryota > Metazoa > Arthropoda > Insecta > Lepidoptera > Geometridae > Apeira > Apeira syringaria. Next base: position 16,275,120 of record OW203662.1, on the reverse strand, counting down.
TGGAGTCGGAAAAACAAATCAAATTAATGAACTAATATTTTATATTTTATTTTATTTATTTATTTACAAAATCCACAGCCCTTTATAAACAAATTATTGTACAAATAGCTTACACCTAAGGCCAATAACGGATTTACATTTTACTGATGTAACTTATGTATTTTTAGACTGTCATAGTATGTGAACTAGTAGGTTTTAGGTGCATTACTGTGTGTGTTGTGTCTGGGTTTTTGTGTATGTTAACGTGTGTGTGTGTTTGTGTATGTTAACGTGTGTGTGTGTTTGTGTGTCCGTGTGTGAATGAGAAGCAGCCGGTATAGTGCTGTATTACTTGAATGACAGATTCCAAATCAAAGTCGAAACTTTGATTTAGAATCTTAATTATTTCGCTCTTGAAATTTAATTTATTACTAGCTGCGCCCCGCGGTTTCACCCGCGTGCACTACGTTTTTCCCGCTGACTCAGTTATCCCACGGGAACCATACTTCTTCCAGGACAAAAAGTAGCCTATGTCCTTCTCCAAAGTCCCATGTATCTTTATACCAAATTTTATCTAAATCGGTCAAGCCGTTTTCATGTTATGTCGTGACAACGGAAAACGGGTTTCATTTTTATATATATAGATTGCAAAATAAGTCAACCATCTTATAAAATTTGTTATTGTAGGTCCTCTGTAATCTACTGACGATAGAGTTTTGGGCATAGTAAGTGCTACTTAACGGGACAGAAAACAAGTTTGTGTGCCGAGTACGCTTCTTAGAGCAGCAAAAACACATTATTTTTTTAAGGAGTTCTGAGCAATCAATATGTCCGTTACATATACCATGTAGAAATAACATATCTGTAAGTACTCTTCTATTGTCGAGTGTTGTTATTCTATATATAATATTAAAGTGGAGGCCGCCTGACCACCAAAATCATGACTTATCGCATAATTTCGTAAATAACACTTTTGTTCGTGGTAAGAAACTGTGATGAAAAGGAAAAATCCGGTTTCGACCTATATGATCGAACTTCAAATCCGATGGCTTTCAAAACGATATTCATCCTGGGACGACAACATTTTTTTTATTTGTTCCTACCGTATTGATCTGGAATGCTCTAGGGAATGAAGAAAGCAGCTTTCTTTTGACGTATGTGCCTTTATCACAGGGATGAATTCATTCCTTCATCTTTGACATAGTGATTCGTCAATGTAACTATGTCACAACTTTAAAAAGCTGAAGGATATTTTCGTTCAAGAAATCAAACTTCCTTGCCTTTTTTAGATCTGTACTGGCACCGGTTTTTAAAAGAAGTATATATGTATAGTCGACTAAGAAAATGGACCACCAAACAAATGTTTCTGTGTAATCTGTGTAACAGATCATAATGTGTAACAGATGCACGGGAAAATCAACCTCATTGTTTATGTATGTTTGTTGACCATATATTAGGCCCACAGTACATAATTACTTCTTTGGTTGCCAACACGATTCATTATTATGCGTTGTGAGCTAATAGGCATTTAATAAAAAATCTAATTATGTCGCGGTGATAAAGAAATCAAGCAAAAGTGGTTCGTAAGGTATGCTGTAATCAATTTTATAGATATTTTTTTGATGCAAATATTTTTATAATTACATAAAAACTAGAAGTAATTAGGAACTAATGCCATCCAATAACCAATTCCGCAACAAGTTCAATTGAATTTAGCTGTAATTGGGAATTATGTTTCTTAGTTTTACAAATGCATGTATGCTTGCCACAGTTTTAATTTTAAATGAAGACTCGCCTGTGTATCCATGGCACGTTTAGATAACACTTTTACAATAATTTATTTATTTGTAGTAGCCGTATTATAGACCGTTAAAAAAAGTCGTCACTTTCATAAAGCACTTGCGGCCCGCCCGGCCGTGTAAGGGTACATACTGCTCCGTAGACCACAAAAAAGACGGTCGCTAAATTAGAGCTGTGATTGGAATGTCTCTGACACCCACCATACTCTCAGGACCTTACTCCGAAAAGATTATCACCTCTTCTGGAATTTTGACATCTTGCAAAAAAAAAACATTCGTGTTGATTGGTGCCGTGAAATGGTTGAAAGATTTAACCGAGGTTACTCAAATGCTGTGTTCGACATACTTACGGGACGAAAGCTGGATTTACTGTTATGATCCCAAAAGATACTGGGTGTTTCCTACCGAGGAGTTCCCAACTAAAGTGAAGAGAGGTCGAATCATGGGAAAAAAGATGGTGGCCTCGTTCTTCGGCAGGACAGGTGATTTCGCGACAATTGTTTCATCATCATCATCTCAGCCATAGGAGGTCCACAGCTGGACATAGGCCTTCCCCATTGATTTCCACAAGGACCTGTTGGAAGCGGCCCGCATCCAGCTCTTGCCTGCGATCAGTCAGGTCGTCTGTCCACAATTGTTTTAGAGGGTCAAAAAACAGTTTATGCAAAGTTGTACAATAACAATTGTTTGCCACTTGTCTTGGAAAAATTTCGGGAGAAACAATCTCGCAGTACACCTCCTTCACCATGACAACCCCTCGTCGCACACCGCCAGGCGAACGATCGACTATTTGGCGATGTCAAACGTGGAATTACTTTGTCACCCGCTGTATAGCATTGACATCGCACCCTACGATTTTCATTTATTCCCGAATATATAAGAAAATCGTCGAGGAAAACGTTTTAAGTCCCTAGTCCACGGCGACTTTTTGTAGCGATGCTGTCGCGCGTCCAGTCACGATGCAAATGCGCGAGGCACAAACCCCAGCACCCCTCCCTCCGTTCTCCACCCTTCGTTCTCCCGATGTCGTCGGAACGGTCGTGCGTTGGCATCGCTACAGCCCCGATGCAGCCGCGCGTTTGCGACGCTACAGTTACTAAAATGCGCGACAGCATCGCTAAAAAAAGTCGCCGTGGGCGAAGTGCCTTATGGACGCCGAGGAAACTCAGAGTTTTCAATCAAAAAGTTTCAGTTACGGTTAAATAAAGAGATCAAGACAAAAAATTCGACCATCTGTCACAGTAGGTTAATGGGACATCGTCTGAACCATATGCAATCTAGAGCATGCGGGTACGAGAACCGTCTAGAGTCCGAATTTTATCCCCAATTTTAGTAAATATGACAAAATTTTTACCTTCACACCTCAAAACTTCTGCCATATTGTTTTACCTACTGAACTTTTTGGTTCCCCGAGGTTACGCTTCGGGATAGAAAAATCGCAAGAGTCGTCTAGAGCAGGGATGCACAGACTACGGCCCGCGGGCCGCATGCGGCCCGCCGGTCGAATACTGGTGGCCCGCCGACAGCAAAAATAATACTCTCGTACATTCGAAAATATTGAGTTCTATTCCAGAATAAAACCAATAACAAATGTTCGAAAAGTAATTTGAATCTCGCGCGCGCGCTCTATCAATCTTATCGGTGCGCCGTGCATGCGTCGGTAACAGCGGTCGGTAATGTTCGTGCTGATCTCGGTTAAATTCGAGCGAGCGAGATAGCAATAGTCCCAAATTCCCGATAGCTCGCGTAGGTAGATACACGAAGCTTCCAGAGTCGGTTTCGAGATTTCTCCAGACAGTTTTCGACTCTATGCGCGTGGTATAAAAGCCACGCTAACCGCAGCGACCGACAGTTCGGTTTTAATTTGAGTAAAGTGTCGTTAGTTCTAGTGTAGATTTTAACTCGACTAGCCGGTGTCATAATTATAATATATTTTGATCCACATTCAACGTAGATTTCCCGTCAAGTGCCGTGTATAATTGTGTTGTGAAATCGTAAGTAAAACTGTTATTAATTTTATCTACATATTTTATCAATTATTTTTGGTAATTAATTAGGAACTGTAATTGGTAGACATGGGCGTTTTCGTTATATCACCAAAACCGTTACACCGCTCTTTAGTAAGAAAGAGAAGAAACGAATATCAATCCATTCAGTTGTGTGCACGGTTTTGCGTTTTGGTTATATCGTTTGCAGTTTTCATAACGTAGGTATTCTCGCGCGTGTTTTGATATCGTCTCGATAATATAGATATCATAGTTTTTGTAATATCGGTTATGTGCAACCGTCATATCGATATGATACGATATGAAACTCATATCGGTTATTAGTTACGTTTTGATATATCGAACTCATGCCTAGTAATTGGTTTTAGGTGCTGTGGTAATCCTAGTCAGGATTAAAACGCAACATGGACATGCCAGGAACTAGTAAAAAACGTAAGGTTAAAGATGAAAATCGGCAGTTTCAAGAAATTTGGACTGAGAAATACTTTTTTGTATGGTCGCATAACAAAGTCGTTTGTTTAATTTGCAAGAATTCTGTTGCGATTGCAAAGGAATATAATGTAAAAAGGCACTATGAAACGCAGCATCCTACTTTTACGAAGTTTACAGGCGAATTAAGAAAGCAAAAAGTTTTGTCTTTAAAACGGGAGCTTATTGGTCAACAAGCTATGTTTACAAAACCCATTCAAGATACAGAAACAGCTACAGAAGTTAGTTATGAAATTTCTCGAATGATAGCAAAGCGGAGTCGCCCCTTCAATGATGGGGATTTTGTAAAAGAATGCATAGAAATTGCCGCTAAGAAAATGTGTCCAGAAGCAGCAAAAAAGTTTGAGAAAATTCAACTGAATCGTATGACCATCCAAAGACGAATTATGTCTTTGTCAGATAATATTGCGGAACAATTAAATGAAAAAACTAAGATAATTGATTTTTTTTCATTAGCACTCGACGAATCCACTGATATTAGTTCCACAGCTCAACTTCTTATATTCATACGAGGTGTTACTCAAGATTTTGAAGTCTTCGAAGAGTTATTAGGAATGTGTTCATTGAAAGGTCAAACCAGAGGAGTTGATATACTCAATGTACTTTTGGACGAGTGTTCAAAAACTGATTTGGACTTATCGAAATTATCGGGAGTTTCGACTGACGGTGCTCCTTCGATGATTGGTGTCAATTCTGGGCTAGTTACTTTGTTGAAAAAGCATTTGCAAGAAAAAAACTTAAACGCTGAAGATCTCATGCAGTTTCACTGCATTATACACCAAGAAGCCCTCTGTTCTAAAAAAATTGAATTTGAAAATGTCATGAAAGTGGTAGTTTCGACTGTGAATTTCATAAAATCACGAGGACTCAATCACAGGCAATTCAAACAATTCCTTGATGACATTGAATGCGAACATGGAGATTTACTGTATTATACAGAAGTAAGGTGGCTAAGTCGTGGATTGACACTGGAACGATTTTTAAATTTAATAGAAGAAATTGATATTTTTCTGGCGGAAAAGCAAAGGGACGTCCCGGAACTTAAAAGTCCTGATTGGTTGTGTGATTTGGCTTTTTTAGTTGACATTACAAATCATTTGAATGTCTTGAACACACGGCTTCAAGGCAAAAATCAACTGATATCCCAGCTCTACGCACATGTATCATCCTTTCAATGCAAGCTGACACTTTTCAGATCGCAATTGAATTCTGGAAATTACAATCATTTTCCGAATTATAAGAAAATGGCTGAAAAATTCAAAAAAACTGCTATTAATTTCAGTTATGTAAAAAAGCTAGATATTTTGATTCAATCTTTTCAAGACAGATTTTCGGAGTTTAAAACAGTGAAACCTCTGTTGGACATATTTAGCAATCCTTTCACGATTTCAGTTGAAAATGCGCCAGAGTTAATGCAGTTAGAAATTATCGACATTCAGAACGACCAAGATTTACGCAACAAATTCAACGAAGGAGACTTGCTGAACTTTTACCGCTGCATTGATAAAAATACGTACAAAGAGTTGCGCATAAACGCTCTGAAATGTGCAAGCTTATTTGGTTCTACCTATATATGTGAACAAACCTTTTCAATCCTAAATAATAATAAAACAAAAAATCGAAACCGCCTTGCAAATGAAAGTTTGGAAGCAGTTTTACGTGTTGCTACAAGTAAATTTGAGCCAAATATAAAAAAGATTGTAAGCACTATGCAGTGCCACGCTTCAAATTAATAAATTCTTTTTCAATTTGAATACATTATTATCAATTTTTCATTGTCTTTAATTACCTATACTTCTGGTGGCCCACCATCAGTTCATAATTTGCCCGAGTGGCCCCTAGTCTTAATAAGTCTGTGCATCCATGGTCTAGAGGTACAAGTATAAAAAAAGGGTTTAACAAGAAGAAAAAAAGTTATAGTCTCTTGCTATCTGTACGAGAAAGGGTCATGACTTTATATAAAGTAGTGTATATAATATATGCAAGGACAGAAAAGAGGAGGAACCTGTTCGACGGCACGATCGAAGTCCAGCCCAGCGTCGGGCCCGGAGCACACATGCACGCTCTCCGAAGCGCTGCCGCACGCCGCTGATGTGTCCTTCACGTTGTAGAACAGCGACCACACGCACTAAACAGACACACACATATTAACATTATATTATGGCATAAACAAAGAACGAGAAAGTCAACAAAAAATTAAAAGAGTTTTATGGTTTATTGCATTAACAACATGCCAAGCGGAACTTACGTTCAAATTATTTGAAGGAAAGAATTCGGCTACTAGTGGGACTTAAACCCACGACTACCGGGAATACCGTCCTGTCACTTTGTCCATCTAAGCTGTAGCCCGTAGCCACTGCAGTGGCTACTAGTGGCTTGGACGTAAGTTCCGCCTAACATATTTTTTTTCCTTTTGTGTGGTTTTATCATGCGATCAGTCTTACGACTATAAGCAGATGAGGTGCAGAGGTTTATGTCGTGTAGGGCGCTGTTCCCAGCGGAGTCAGCCCCTTTCTTTGTTTGGCCAAATGGCTCTTAATCAAAGATGTCCCGTCATTTCTTAAGGCGATGGATGGTTTCTGGGAAAGTGAGTTGCCCCGCCAGCTGGTTCGGGTGCTTCTGCAGTCTGGACATGTAGTTAGCATATTTTTAATGCAATAAACTATAAAACTCTTAGAATAAGGGTATGGTGTCTTCTCTTGATACGATATCAACTGCAATGTTGGTATATCAATCTTGTTAATAGCTCATACAATTAAAGGTAGATGGCGCTAAGAACGGCATCCCATCAGATGTTAAAAGAAAGAAGGAATTCGGACGATAGTGGAGTGTGCATTCAAGTCCCAGTACTAACCGGATTTTTTTCAGCTAAATTCTTTGAGGATCTACATCAACATTATAGCAAATACGACATTAGTCTCAATATAGTTATTTTTATACTTATTGAGACGTTTTCTATGTTTGAACTTTTGTAATCGTTTTTCAGTTCTGAGTTACATTAAAAATATGGGATGGGTACCGATGGCATTCATATGTAAGCGCTGATGGAATTTATATGTAAGCGCTTTTGTAACAAGTTCAATTGTTTCAGGCATTAATTATTATTGTGTCAGATGGAGGATGTACCGTGTCAGAGGGTATTAGGGTGCGAACTCCAAAGGTAGACTTCCATTTCCCGATAGTGACATCCCCTGCCTATCTACCAATCAGCTTTGCAGATTATATCCGATTGCACCGGCACTGAATCAACTCAATACCATTTCAAAATTTACCTTAGGTTTATCAGAGGGCTGAGTATGTTCTCCGGCTGACATGTCGAATATCTTCTCAGCATAAGGCTTGAGGTCGCTCACGGCGTCCTTTGACATCTTCGTTATGAAATACACCACGACTGGAACATAATATAGGTAATCAGAACATTGTTTTTGACGTGATAACGTTTTATAAATTGATGGATGCCAAAATGAAAAATAGTAACGGTAACATTCCAGTAACGTTCCACCTAAGTTTTATCTAGATCTAGATAATATAATCAAAGTCAAAGTCAAGGTCAAAGTCAAGGTCAAGGTCAAAGTAAAAGTCAAAGTCAAATTCAAAGTCAAAGTCAAAGTCAGTCAGTCAAAGTCAAATGTCAAATGTCAAATGTCAAATGTCAATGTCAATGTCATACATGATTATGTCGTTATCACGTAAATCTATCGTCCGTAAACCGACTTTACAGACAACCATTTTTTTATTATAGTTGCGTGCTTCCAGGGCTTCACCCGGGTGCATCTAAAGAATTTGTTGTGACTGCTAACTACGGGAATGCTAATGTAACTATACGCTATGGCGCGATTCTTTGGGGTAGTTCTTGGTTACTAGCATTGTTAAAGTAAACTCTAATTCAATAGTTTGTTTCCACATACGCGAGACCCTGGAGGTCGATCAACCTTTCAAGTTACAAATGAATCTTTATCATTTAACATCAGGTGATTCAGTCGCCAAAAGCAAGGTCGTAATATTAAAAAAGTGTAAGAGACTTGCGTGTAGACCTTCCCTTCGTTACATGAATGTGTAAGATGCCTGCTTTTTGTCAATATACATATATGTAACATATAAAAATAAAGACCTAATTCAAGGATTTGATAGACAACTAGTTTTATAAATAGAATTTTAGTTTAAGTAACTATTATAATTTTAGATCATATGTAGTATTATTGACTACTTACACAGTGGTATAAAAAAGTTCAAGCATTTTAACTTATAATAAATAGATGGCTGACACCAAACTATTGCGATTTTTTTATTTATTGTATTTAAAATTCACACAAGGTCTTCAGGTCCCAAACTAGGCAGAGCCTGTACTATGGTAACCTGTTGACTGATATATATACTTATATATATATATGTGTTATGGTTATGAACTAGCAAGTAAAAGTCAGATTTATTAGACAGAAATAGCTGTATGGTAAATACAAAAAAGTCACTAGTTTATCGGTGTTTCATCGAATACATTTCGGGGAGCTCTGGAGTTAATAGATTTGATTCCGTACAAATAGGTCGAGCAACACATGCAAGACACGCCTAGAGATATAAATTAATGTTCCAATATTTATTAGGTACTTAGCATCGTCAAATTAAAACCTTCAAGATAATTAATAATATCTACATTCAAATATTGACTGGAAAACATGGCCGTTAGTTATGGGACCACCTGTTGAACTTAACTTTTTAGATATTTCACATATAATTGATTTTGTTTTAAATGTTTACCATCTCAAGGGGCTATGCTCGGGGTCTCGGGATCCGTAGAAGAACTAAAGTCACCGACAAAGACCAGCAGATTAGCAAATTGATGTGGCAGTGGGCATGGTACATATCTCGGAGAACTGATGGCGACTGGGGTCGAAAGGAGCTCGATAGATTTTACTTGCAAGCGAAGCATTGGACTTCCACCAACAAGGTGGGCAGACGACCTGACCAAGATCGCAGGAAGGGGCTGGATACGTATCGCTTCCAACCGGTCCTTGTGAAAAGCAATGGGGGAAGCCTATGTCCAGCAGTGGACATATTATGGCTGACATGATGACCATCTCAAACTATATTATGCCAGCCGTAATCTATTCATCTAGCCACTCGCGTATTTATTCTTAACAGATTAAAGACTACTACAGGAATTTAGGCCATCGGTAAAGCAATTAACGTTCCATTCGGGGTATGAATCATAGTAACAGCGCATGAGTCACGGCAAACACTTCCGTCACTACACTCCGTTTATGGGTTCCCGAACAGCGCAATGTAAAAAGTTGAACAAAAAGTTATGCGCGCACGTGACCCGAGGAACCCTCCGGTGAAGCTGTAAATGCCGGTAGAGGCAAACAGCATTAGTCCGTTAGAAAAAAAAAAAAAAAAAAAAAGTGACCCGAATCGCTTGTTCGTGAACGAGTTACCTTACTATTTGAATGGCAGCAATAAATGAAGTTTCGATTGTATTTTAAATGCTGCGAGAGGATATTCGAAATACAAATTGAAAATACAAAATACAAATTGACGGTCGCCGTGGCGCAGTGGTTAATGTCAGTGACATGACTACTGTGTCTCCGGGACCCTGGGTTCGAATCCCGGCAGGGGCAAACACTTGTGCGATGAGTGTAGATGTTTATCCAGGGACTTGGATGTTTGTGTGCTGTTTTTGTGTGTGTCCATGCCTCTCGCGATACAGGGAATCCTAGTGTATGGTTCTGAGTGTAGTAAAACAAAAAGAATTCTTTGATTCAAAACTACCAATATCTTTACAAAATAAAACATTTTACTACAATACCCTAGACATGTTTGACCGCTGCATACAAAAGGTTTCTGAGAGAAGCATAATTTAGCTAAATTAATCTGAATAGCCTTGGTGGTAGGGCTATTTATAGTGGACACTATCCTGGCTAGCTGCCAACCTCAAGTTGTAAAATCACGCACATGCGCACTCAATGTGTTCACTTGTTCAGGCATTGAGCTCCAAAGACCTTCGCTTCCTGGTAATGTTTAGTCTAAACGTGTCGAAAGATTCGCGAATTGACGAAGTCAAAGTAACAAAGTATCAGCACACTTAATGTATGAGGAGTTTGTATAGCGTCGGTAAGTTGTAAATTCACTGCTTTTTTCGCTTTTATATGTTCATAAACTTTTAATTTTTCGCGGGTGGCTTAAACCGTAATCAAAATTTAGTTATAATTATTTAGTTTATAACATGAAAGATTAATTAGTATTCTCAGTGCAGCAGTAAAATGTTCAATTGGCGCTAAATATTAATATTATTTGTGAATGTATGTAGAGTTTGTTTAATTGTATAGTGTGGGCAGGGTTACCATATGCAAGATTTTTTAAAATTTAGTCGCTGTAAAATCGCACCATAATTGTAAACAAGTTTTGTTAAGGGACCACACCTCTAAGTGTAGTGGTAAACGTGGGTAGTTGCCTCGGAGACCAGCTCGATATGTGGAAAATACTCGGCCTACATACAAATATTATTGAATGCTCTAGTCGAGCAGGCTGATAGAACCAATTATCTTTGCATAAGTTCTAACACCATGGATATCAAAAGAAAAGCAAATTCTTTTTCCTTCAGCGAAATTATACTGTCATTGTACCGTCTATATTATATACGAATACAGTTCATCAATAAATATTTATGATTTCTGACTATAAAACTGCTATAGCAATTTTTGTCTGCAAAATATCACTAAAGGCATGAAGCAATTATAATTTGAAACTTCTTAACCCCTATAACTCTAAAACTCTACAGCCTAAGGCTTGACTATGCCCAAGATAGATAATCAAAAATATTTCGTAGCGAAGATAATTTGTTTAGTGCAAGAATGTCTTATCAATTTTCCTTATTGAACCGGCCTTATTGAGGCTGTTTTTGAATTATTATTTTTTTGTATTATAAGTTTGCGTTTAACCACTGTCTCGCCTGATGTTAGGTGTCGTCGCGGTCCAAGATGGAGCACGCAAGGCTAGAAGGTACTTATTCACTCGTGACTTGAAGACTCTAGGATTGTATCCATCGGAAAACACAGACTTGGGCAACGAGTTCCATTCCTTGGCAGTACGCACTAAGAAAGTTGAAGAAAAGCGCTTAGTACGAATAGGTGGCATGAATACCATGTTGCCATACTTCTAGGTGACCGATGATAAAATGTGGATGATGGAATCAAATTATGTAATTCCAAAGGACATTCAATGAAATGTATCCGATAGTACACCGATATGCAAGCAACTCTACGCCGGTTTTCAAGGATCTGAAGCCTACGTTTAGAATTTCATTAAAATATTATTAAGAAAATTCTAAGGAAAAGCATCCCTGTATAAAACAAAGTTTTTATAGATATTTACATTATATTGGTTCAAAACATATTACTTATTTTTGGACAAATTTGGCTTTTCAACAAGATGCAACCCAATATGTTAGTTATTTGTATAATTTACTTGTGTAAACTATATCTTCTTCTTCTCTCAGTCATGTGCGTCCACTGTTGGACAAATACCTCCCCCATATAGGGGGATTTGCCAATACTCGCCACGCTTGGCAGACGGGTTGGCGAGCGCAGTATGATTTCGAATCCGTCCATTAGCCGACTCTTACGGCAGCCGCGGGAAGAGATGGGGGAGTACTATTCTAGGCCGGTACCACCACGGCCCCTAGAACTATATTATAATGTCGAAAAAGAGTTTCGTTTAAATATGAATATGTATGCAGTAAGATCTCAATAAACGTTTTCATACTTACATAGACCCTTAGGGCAAGATCCAGTGGCAGGTCCGACTTCCAGCACAGTCACCGCATTATCATCCTCGGTGAGCGGGGGGAAACGTAGCAAAGTTAGCGGTTCCTTTTCGGCAGGCATTATGCTTCCATTAGTTATGAATACCGCCTGGTGAAAGAGGGTTTAAGAGTTAATACTGCCATTTCTAATAAATAAACCACCGGGTTTCAATACAATTACGCATTATGTTGTTCAAAATATGATTAATTTATGTAATAAACTTAATTTTACATATGTACATATTTATATTCGATTTTTACACATTTATATACTAGTTGCGCCCCACATCAACAGCGTGGACTACAGTTTTCCCGCTACCTCAATTATCCAATGCGAACTATAATTTGCCAATGCGAACTATAGTAAGTTAGTCTATGTGTTATTCCAGGGTGAAAGTTATCTTCATTCAGAATTTTATGCAAATCCGTTCAGCCGTTTGAGCGTGAAAGAGTAAAAAACATAAACAGACAACAAACTTCCATTTTTATAACATTAGTATGATATTTAAATACTGAGTCCAACCAAATCGCGATAACGGATATTCTCTAATAACATTATATCCTACTAATATTATAAATGCGAAAGTTTGTGTATGTCTGTATGTTTGTTACTTCTACACGCTCAAAGGGCTACACCTATTTCGATGAAATTTGCCATGGAGATAGATTAAATCCTGGATTAGCACATAGCCTACTTTTATACCGGAAAAAGTAAAAAGAAAAAGTATAGTTCCCGTGGGATAATTGAGGCAGCAGGCAAACCGTAACCCACGCGGGTGAAACCGCGGGCCACTACTAGTTAACACAAAATCTCACAATTTAATGTGCTGCAGTAAGCCAGTATAATTATATTAGGCCTCTGAAGCTAATCAAACGTCGGAGAGCTCGATAATGAGAATCAACTTCTGATTAGTAGCTTGGTCAGCCGTAAATAGGCCGCAGAAGTGTAGTCCCTTGTGCAAAATTAACCATCAAATTATAGCTAACCTTAGATATATCGGAACTCTCAGATGGTTCTGGAGAAAGCAACTCTTTAGGGCACTCATTGATCCCAATGACCAGGTGGTCGCAGTTCAGAGTCTTCGATTTGCTCGCGATAGTCACAACAGTTTTTTCGTCTACGGTCTTGGTCTCAACTTTGTCGATCGGTCGATTCAGGCAATACACGCCGCCGAACACAGCACAGAGCCTAGAAAAAGAAATTATTTGTATTATATTACACTCCACATACGTAAATCGGTTATAATAATTCATTTCTCAAAAGGAACTCACATTTTCTTACAGAGAAATACATTATTTTAAATAAGTTATTCAAATAGTTTACGAGTACAATGAGACCAAAAAGGCGATTGAACAATTAATACGAAACATACGAACATCAAGACGAAATTTCATCAATATCATATATAATAATCATATCATCAATATTTTTATTAAAGATATATCATCACATACATAATGACATTACAAGTATATATCAGATACATATGCATACTAATATTATAAACGCGTAAGTTTGTTTGGATGTTTGTTACTTTTTCACGCATAAACGGCCGGATGCATTTGGATGAAATTTGGAATAGAGATTATACCCTGGATAGCATAACACATAGGCTTATTTTCATCATCACTATCATCACCGTTTTTTCTTCTCCACGCGGGTAAAAGAGCGGGGCGCACGCATGTGCACGCATTATATACTTACGGTATATAATGCGTGCACATACAAATGACATGACCTATGTATTTTCACAGGTGAAAGAAGTAGATATTGGTTTTATTTGTGTCTCAAATTCCGTTATGTTAGGCTAGTGTATTATGGTTAGATAGTGATTTGAACTAGACACCTTGTATGTACAACCCCGGAGTCTTCAAGTCGCGAGTGAATAGGTTCCTTCTAAGTTTGCGTGCTCCACCTTAGACCGCGTCGTCGCTTAACATCAGGTGAGACAGTGGTGAAACGCAAGCTTATAATCTTTAAAAAAAAAACCTTAACTGAGGTCCAAACTTGCTTTAACTCTTTCGCAATTCTTGAGACTCTTTCACAACTTTGCCTTGTAATAAGGTCTAAACTAGCTTGGATTATTTCATTGAGCATAAATACCCCAGTGACTACTAGTTGTCAATACGTTAATAAACAACCCAGGCTATTGAAGATAAGCCTTGCCTTTCGTGCCATTTTAATGTTGGTGAGTAACTTACTACTAGCTCTAGTCACAGGTTTGATAACCTAACTCCACAAAATTTCCATAAAGGCTCCTAAAATGAATTGAGACGCGATGATAAAGGTGCGGGCCACATATAAATGGCGTCTGGCGCGGACAGGACACGGGCGGCTGCCTATTCCATTCAAATTGGGTACATAATGCGTGGAATTAAAGCGCAGTTTGGGACTCACGGTTTGTTATGGCTCGCGTCATAATCACGTCTGAGCCCTAACATAGAAGCCGCCGAAGAGCCCGAATGGAATAGGAAGCCGCCCGTGTCCTGTCCGCGCCAGACGCCATCTATATGTGGCCCGCGCCAAAGATCGCTAACCACACTGGATGCGTGCGGCGAACAACCTGTTTTGGAAACCCAAGGTCAACTGTGTCACCCACATGGGTGACCTTGTTACTGGATTGACGGGCCTTCCTCGTGGACGTCCTGCAGCCGAAATAATATTTAGCTTCTCCAACTACCGCACAGTGGAATAGGTAGCGTTACTCATTTAACCGAGACACCGACAACTAGCATAGCATTATGCCAGCTGTAGCATTTCCTTATGCATTTTATTTTAATTGTCAACAAATGTACTAAGTAGTACTTTCTTCCTCATTCTATAAATGACCTTATGTAATGGATGGATTGTTGAATATGGTATAGCTAATCCAATAGCAAAATAATCATCATTGAGAACCAGTCATCAACACACCTGTTTATCATCTATCAACGTAGTTTGCGAATTCATCTCACAACTCATTAATCACGATTTGATTTTTGTTTGAAAATGTTACAAGGAAACAACTAAGAACAATCGATCACACTAATATTATATGCGAACTTTGTGCATGTGTATACATATATGTTACCTCTTCATGCTTTAACGGTTTTATACTCGAACTAAATTCCAAATGTAGGGTCTGAACCTTATAACCTGGATTAACACATAGGTCACTCTTTATCCCGAAATAATTTATGGTTCTACTGGGATACAACAAAAACCTAACATCAGATATGTGAAAGTAATTCTGTCTGTCTGAAACATTTTCACGCCTGAACCACTGAACTAATTTTTATGAATTTTGCTGTCTGTCTGAAACATTCTGTTCCCGAGGGATAGCTGAGGTAGCGACAAAACCCTAGACGACGCGGGTGAAAGCACGGGGCGCAGCTAGTAGACTATAAAGCTTCTATATCAATAACATATAATTCCTAAGCATGCCCCAAGGGAAGCTTTGTACAAGGGCACAAAGAAACCATCGCGCAATCCAAACATTTTATCCTTCACAGGCCAACAACCCGGACGAACATCGGCGATTTCATTAACTAAATATTACAGGCTTAAATATGTACGTACTTAGCAAGGGAAAAAAACAACCATTCCGTATACATGACCAATTAAGTTTTTTTAAACAATCTTCATCGCAGTAACAGGTTTGTATTTAAGACAGCCCGTAGCATCGGTCTAGCTAGGCAACTATGACGGCGACCAAACTCTCATGTTATGGAATTTATGGAAGATATAAATCATTAAAAAGTACATTTAGTGTAATTGAACTCAACCTGTTTGAATTAAGTATAATCTCCTTATAAGAATAAGCAAAAAACATTTCATCATATATAAACTAGCTAATGCCCTCGTGGCTTCGCTTGCAGGGCCCAATGAGCCCAGTAGGTAATTCTATAACCGCTCGCATAGCGACGGTGTTGGCGTGACTTTATTATAACCTACGCACAGATAATTTAAAACACTTGGGGTTTTTATTTTTTAATCTAGTACTTTATGGTGATCAAATACTAAATTATTTAAGTATACTTCCATAAACGTTAACAAACCCAAGAGGGTTTTATTTAGGTGGAACCCTAATTCTCAGTCATAAAGTACAATCCAAATCAACGCAGTCTTTCCGAGTATAAAGAGAACAAAGAGGCTATTTGTTTTTTTGCGTAAATGGAATCTCGTTTAGAAACTACAAGTAAAACTCAACAGACAGAGAATTTGTCTCCATTTTAGTTGACATAAGGAAACTGTTCTAAAACCGTAAAATCTACCGCGGTGGCACAACCCCAAACTTCAGTACAAATTGTGCATATTATACTGTCATTAAATTAATAATTGAGGTGAATCACCAGGCACACGGTACAAAGAATGCCAAATAACAAATTTCGGTATATCGACCTAATTCAAGGAGAACAGGCGAATGCTCTGTGTATAAAAATCACCCACGTACTAGCTGATACGCTCGCGTAGGTTATTAGATATTAATTTTCATTCCCTATGTCATTTTCTAATATTGATAGTGAAAGTCTAGTCAGAATACGTTCAGCCGTTTTTGATGCTTGTCTAAAAAGAGGCATATATACGAAATTTTAAAAGGTCATGTGTTTTAGTGTACTGTACAGCTCTATAGCGGGTACAGCTTCAGCTACAATATTTTGGCAAGTGCACAAAATATTTCACAAAAATGGTATTTTCTAATTATTATCTCTAAATAAATTATTGATTTGGCGGTTATTAAAACCTAAATTATGACTATGTTAATTCATGTCCAGTTCCAAAACTTAGTAGAAATTTCAGGAATAACGAAACAGTTTAGCATGAAAAACGTTGCATCTTAAGTGCAAGCAGGAAGAGTGACAAAGAAGCGTTGCGCGCGCAATGCGGTGTGACAGGCAAGGATGCAAATAGTATATTATAAATCCGACTATTTTACAGTATGAATCCATGATTTAATAAGGCAACGTATACGCAATTTATTTACGCAAATATTATTTATCACATAATCGTTATTATCAATTATAAATTGTTATATTTTTTTTTATCGGGATTAGGCAAGCGTTTGACCACTATCTCATTTTTGATCATTTTTTCAGTGGTCATCTTTTGCACAAGGAACGCTACGGAGTTGGGGTTATCAATCAAATATATCGGTACGAGTAGCAAACATTAACAGGAACCGCATTTTGTTGCATTAGTACATAGTAACAAAAAACTTTTCTTAAAACTCTTTCAAAATGTCTTTTGCCAAATAGCAAACGGCTCTGTTGAGTGAAGCTGAAACAACGGGGGCGGCATGCAACATTAGAAAGTGGCTTCATTTTTGTTTGCCACTGCTGTTGCACATTTGGGTCACTGAACAGTCTACAAGTCTGACTTCATCGTCATGTAGACTCTTTATATGCATTTCAAATTTGTAAAAATCTGGCACTATAGCTAGATTTGAAGAAGAAGATGAACTTTGGAACAAGTTTACTCAAGAGTAAAATTCCGTCACTGACACATTAAAGTTTAGAAAAAAGTTTTTAGACAGAGAACAATACAATTCTTGTTGAACGATGCATGTTGACTTGGCGAACGTCGGAGTCCGTTTGAACTTCGCGGAATTGTGTGTCACCTCTGAACGAGGCGAAACACGTCTCAAAGAGGTTCCAGTGGATTAAGATTACATAATATCTGCTCAGATACAAATAACACTATACATTGTTAATACAACAAACATTTACATATAATTCTTTTAACTATGCATTTATAAAGGGTTATGTGAATGCTCAGAAATCGTGCACTAGGCGAGCCTGTACCAGATAACCTATGATGGTTGCGTTTAATTACTTCTTGTTATAACTACAGTGTGGTTAGTAAATCAAGATTAGATACAAGAATGGCCAAGAATGGCCTTAAATCAAATAATTGAATTAAAAACATTGAGTGTGTTATGTTATTGATGTGAGTAACTTATTTACTTATTTTACCATAGTAAAAACTGGGTAACGAATCTGAATGTATGTGTTAGTCACTATCAAGGTTTCGTTTACAGGTGAAATACTTCTCCATTGTGAGAAAAGTCTTAAAAACAGTGTCTAACTTAGCTCCATAGCTTTCATAGACAAAATGTTTAAAACAAGTTAATAAAGTTTAACATACCTGCAGAAACACTGAGGGAGCTCTCCGCTTCCATACATCGGCCATAAGAAAGGTGTGTTCCCATAGCGCCCCAAGCTCATGAGGAACTTTTTGCATTCCTTCACACCCTCTAGGCAAGGCATAGAGTTGTTCCCACCAGCGATTGCGTACAGCACGTAGTGGATCAAGTTAGGTGTCAGGCCCTTATGTGCTAGATAGTCTTTGAAGGTCTTATCATTCCAATCTACAAAGGAAGATGAATTTGTTTGTAATTAATAAAGTCAAACTACCGGACCGACTATAAAATGTCTTTCACTAATAGTAAATATGGTTATTACACAGTAACATAGACAAAAATTTTCAATCATTGTAGCAAGTAATTGTCGGTGAAAACATCATCAAATAGGTTTATCCTATAAACAAGTTTTAGTTAACCTATTTTATTGCTGAAGGTGTTGACATAATTGTTTTCCTTCCTCTTACCCTTGAACTCATTGCTCATTTCCTCTTCATTATAACCCACAATGGCAGTGAGCATCTTCATAAGCATTCTCTTCTCAACAATCCCGACGGCCTCCGTCGCAAAGACGTCGGCGCGGGAACAAGGTACAGGCATTAGTTTTGAATCCAGCCACGTAAGCACTCTTGTCACGCATCGAAATTCAGCGTAACGAGCTATGTTTGATGATATGAGGAGCTCCACAAGAGGTCCCCGGGAGAACAGGAGCTGAAAGAAACGATTTTATATCATTCTCGTCAAACTTCTGTGTGGAAAAGATTTTATTCTAAGTTTGTGGTAGTCCGTATTTTAAGCTAACAAATTATTCATCATTTGACCAAAGTGGGTGCATAATTGATGAGTGTGATACTTGAAAACAACAAGACTCCAAGCAGTGCCGGACAAAATCAGTGCGGGGCCTGTAGAAAAATGCTATCAAGGTTCCCTTGGACTTATTTAGGTTATCAAGATTATGGTTCCAAAACTCTTTATTCTATGTCGGGCAATTGACGGTCGCCGTGGCGCAGTGGTCAGTGTCGGTGACTTGAGTTCTGTGTCTCCGGGACCCTGGGTTCGAATCCCGCCAGGGGCAAACATTTGTGCGATGAGTATAGGTGTTTGTCTCGGGTCTTGGGTGTTTGTGTGTTGTGATTGTGTGTGTCCATGCCTCCCGCGACACAGGGAATCCTAGTGCGGGGGTCTAAGCGTGGTTAAAAAAAAATTGGTTGTCTGTAAAGTCGGTTTACGGACGATAGATTTACGTGATAACGTCATAATCATTTATGACCTTGACTGACTTTGATTATTTTATGTAATACAAAACTCAGGTGGAACGTTACGCGGAACGTTACTATTTTTCATGAGTGTTGCTGGTATTCATCAATTTATAAAACGTTATCACGTCAAAAAAAATAAAAATAAATGAGTGTTGAATAAGTTTGAGTTTTGGAACAGCAACCTGTCAATGTCAAGTAGAGTAATAATTAACCCCATTTTGTACATGGTATTATTAAACTGTCAGATGAAATTGTGCAAGTTCCAAAACCTCACAACTGTCAACTTAATTGTCACATTGGATTTTGGAACGAGCCAGAGTAACAATTACTCTCTACCGGGTGATAATTAGATGTTTAGCCTATAACACAACAAATTTATTTCCAACAATTTTTTCTGGATTTATTTTCGGCAAATTGAAAAAAAAAACACTTTTTATATTAACTTATTTCCGTTAATCACATTCAATATTTATTAGTGTTTATGAATAAAAATCATCAAGTTTGCTACAGGACATGGCATGCAAATTTGCCTAAATATGAAACACGTGTGAAAATATCCCAATGGTGCTGTTGACTCCATTTGTTGTTTTTGTCATGTGTTGTAGTTCTTGTCAAACCCTCTTGGCAAAATTTTAAGTTAGAAAGCAAATCAACCGATTGGCTCTTACCTTAGGGGTCATGTCAATGTTAAATTTCCTATACTCTGCAACAAAGTTGGCCTGGGTCCAAGTTTTCTTGGATGGGTCAGCTTTCCCATCATCAGTCTTATTCTCTTCCTGTTTTTTCTCCTCTTCTGAAGTTTCTCTAATGGAAATAAAAACACCAAAAAGACTTAAAATTTACAACACTAGGTAGGTACTTAATTTATTATGTTACAATATGATAAGAATATACCCATTTGTTAAGCTTATATTTAAATAGCTTTTATATTTAAAACTCATGGTTTATGATCTTTTACACCTAGCTTTATACTCTTTTTATTTATTTATTTACTATACATAATTTCACAGCTTATTAATAGTTTGTGCATATAGTAATGGTATAAAGTTATAAAAATATATACAAATGGCTTATAACTTTATAAGGTTTTTAGAATATTTGGGTATTTAACCTTTTATTTCTAGATTCAGATTTTTATTTTATCCAAGAATGAAAATATACTCACTTCTCAATATACCAATTTTCAGCTAAGTTGTAAACCTGTAATTGTCTCTTTGCGTCAGCGCTGACTTCCTTAATAAACTTCTGGAGGCCATCAAAATTGTAAGACGCCCATAGCCCCCCATAGTGATCACTGGAGTCCAAATGTAGGACATTCTTGCCTATTCTACTGCATGCCGCAGCCACTATGGACTCAACCATTCCTAGAGAAGAATGTTATTCAAGTTAAGTATAAAGTTATTGATAAGTCTACTATTTCACTAACGCTTAATGTGTTTGTGTTGTGTATTGTGGTATATGAAATATCCACCGACAACTTATAGTAAGAAAACCTCATCTATCTCTTATCCAGAATGCCATGCTCTTGAAGAAATATTGTAAGTGAAAAGGAAGACTATTACAGGCTCTCAAGGTGACAGATGTCACCATACACAACTTCATCAGGGTGTCCACTCTAAATCGTCTCTGACTTTTCCCTGACCATTTCTAGAATTTTCCCTGGCTGTGATTTTTCAAAGAAAAATTGTTTCTCTTGTGTGTGAATGTAAGATACTGATCGTAAGAGACAAACATTAGTCTTCACAAGCACTCTAGAGATTATGTTATTGGCTTCTAAAGGTGCCCAACTATCATAGCACTCTATGATAGTTGGTGTCGTGAGGCACCGCAAGCTAACGCAGGCGGTACAACTCAAAAACTCTCACTTGATGGTCAGTGATGATTTATAATCACATCAATTAGTGACTACGACGAAAGATTAAGAAATTCAATAAATACATAGAGGTACTGACTGATAAAATATGACTATATTTGTATTTATTCTATACTTTTTTAGATTTTTACATTAATTTTAAAGATCGTCTAAAAGTTGTTTTTCCCAGACTTTTCCAGGTCAGGAAGTCATTTCCATGACTTTCCCTGACTCACGATAGCTCCCCTGACTCTCCAGGTCCGCGGACACCCTGTTCATTGACTAAATTTTCAAAACTAAAGGTGGTTAGCTAACAGGCGGTACTAGACATTACCTTAGCACTACACTATCACCATATTGATATAGATATGAATCTTTTTGTTTCTAATATTAAAATTATATTTAAACTTAAATTTACATGGACATGGATGCATTTTTTGTTAAAAAAAAATATTTTGTTTGGAATTATTATATTTTTTCCAAAGAGTTTATTACGTATCTTCTGTTAAAAAAGAAACATTCTTTAATATATTTATTGGTGTGCTCCTCCTTTAGTAAAGGCAGAACGAATTCGAAGGCCAAAGAGCCGCAACTTTAATTATGCAGTGACTAAGGCACGGACGATCCGGCAATCTGCATTTTTTCTAAAAAAACGTCCTGGCTGCACCAGAACAAAATTACCAATGCAAACATTGCATTCATGACGCGACAGAAATATGTATATAAATGAATGTAACTTTTCAGCAATGATGACTGGGCACCAGTGAAAAAAAGATCGATATACAGGCTGGTTTCGCCATCATACCGGTAAAGGTTTTTATTACGAAAGAAACCATACCTGTGCCAACAACGATGACCTGAAAGTCTGTGGGTAAATCGTCGTCCATTTTTGCTTAAAGTTTTCCCTTTTGTATTATTTTATTTGTAAAGTATGAATTATCTTTCACTCAATTCGTAAATCTCTTTTTTTATGACAAGTAAATGACAATTTGGTACGACTGACTTTGACAGTTAAATTTTGAGCTGACTAGTGTTGCCAACTACAAAAACAAATCTATGGCTAACCAATCCCGAAAAGTTGCTATTTCTTTTAGATTTACTTTATTTATTTTTATAAATAACTACTATTAGGAATATAAAAATATTTATATATATATATAATATATAAATAAATATGAATTATTGAGGTAAATTATGTACATTTTAACAAAATAAAATATTATGAGCGACATTTCATATCGTAAATACGTAACCTAATGTAAAGTTACACTCTACTGTACTGGGGCCTTACTATCAGCTTTGTAAAATCCATTCAAGTTCAGAGCAGTTCTAAAACCTGGCTTGCTTGGTGCAACTTGCATGGTTTTTACACAGCTGATAGTAAGGCCCCTGATCATCATAAAGTTTGGTACAGTGGTAGTTAAATAAATAATATATAATTAAATAATTCTTTATTATTCTAGGTTTTTGCGTGTTTGTTTTTATGTTAAACAATGTAAAATTGAATAATAGAAATATATATACCCCGCAGGCGAAGACGCGGGGTGTATCTATTACTTTAAAAACACCACTTTGTAGTTAGCTATCTAAACAAAATAGCAAATCCTGGACATGGCAGGGATAATGGGACAAACATGTTATTGTTTAATTTTGTAAAGTAATAAAACTTAATTTTCCTGTTGATAATAACGCCAAGGAATTTATAGGTATACTATATGTAATGTAATACGTATAATATATCAATTCCTTGAATAACCGGAATAACGCTTATTATTTCTTATTGCCCGATATGAACTCATATTTTTTCTCTAAAGTAAAGCAAATTTTATACTTTGAATGATATAACTTACTTACTTACAGACTTACCATTGATTATAAAGAATGAAATTAATTTAAAGAGGTGCGAATTTTATGAAGATGAGTATTACTAGTATTAGTACTAGTATTACTTATTATAATTTATTCTATGATCGCAGTTCATTCATTTATTTTATCCAAACAGGAAATGACGCGTCATCATCTCATCGCGAAACCAAATTACTTCTAAAACTATAAATATGTTTTGTTTTTAGTTTTATAACACCAATAAAGCCGCCAATGTTTATTTGGGTAACCGACTATGTGACCGTGAAAAATGAAACAACAGATGAGTTGAGTTTTATATTTACAATTTTTACATACATTTCAACATTTTACAAGCTACAGGGAGCTCTTTTTAATTCGAGCAACGAACATTACATAAACTAACACGTAAATCTAAACCGTAATAAAAACGACTTAAGGTAATCAATCTAGATACTGGGTCCAGGTGCGGCGGGCTGAGAACACCTAGAATCAATAAAACCCCGGTGTCCGCGTTACATTCGTGACTAGACGAGAAAAGTGGCAGTTCGCATTAGTATATAGTAGTTCAAGTGACATCCGAGTGGTACAAGCAACATTTAGGCCGCCTCCAACTTCTTAGCTATTTCAATCTACATAATTTATTGTTCATAGGACGTATTGGTCTTTTGTGCCCTTAGTATTTTACAACTCTTGATTATGTTTGAAGTATTATGGTAATTGAAAAGAGAATAATATTTACTCACACGTTTTCAATCGGCTTGTTGATTAATACGAATACACATTACAAATAAACAAGTTTTGCGTAGACGCGCGAGTTAATGTATACGTTTAGCTATGTGGTTGAACGGTTTGTGAGATCGACACTTTTATCTGAACTGAAACCGTCATTTACGTGAGGTCGACTTTTAGCCCGGTACAATAGATTTGATGTATATAGAAATGCATTACACAGAAGTTAAAAGACCTCAAAAACTATTAACTTGCCTATAAACAATAATCGTTTATGTGCCTATAAAAGTCTAATTCGGCAGAGTTTTACGTTTACATTCTTAATACATAGAACACTATGGTGAGTTACGCCAGAGTAGAATCCAAGCAACTTTTATACAATGGTTTTGTTATTTAAATATTTAAACATATCTATGTAGATGATAATAATTTGGAAAACAACGACTTTGGCAAATTAATACTGTGGGTATATTATGCAGGTACATTTACACTTTGGTGGTCTGTAACATTAACATTATAAAACATCAATTCATTAACAAAACAGACTATTTACACAAAAATAATCTAAAAACACATTAAAATATCCACCATTGCCGTGCATTTTTGTACCATCCATGGTAGATTTAGACTATTTAACACGTAGAGAGAAGTGGAATCAGAATTATTCCCATCGACGCGTCGCATGTATGTTTCAAACTTTGATTATTATGAAATCAATGATATGTTGATTTTAAAATCGACATGATATGTCCGATGCCAATTTAGAAAAAATCTTACATTTATAATATAACTGAAGAAATGGCTAGAACCGTAAATATTTTAATGTGTTTGATCAACTAACATTTAACAACCGACGACAGTTGCGCTACTGTCGCCCCGGCCGCGGCGGGCGCGGGCGCGACTAGAACAAAGTTTCCCGAGAGTGTGAAGTGTGATCGACTCGCAGTGGTAACGGTATCGGACGGCTCGAGAGTTCAGTACATTCCCCTAGAGCTGCCGCTTCTCCGCCGCCACTGTCTGTCGAAAACTGTTCGACTTCGTCGTCTGTAGAGTCTGCGTCGTCCTCCGCGAACACAGAGTCGGGCCCTACGGATGCGAGCTCACATTCAACTGCGTACGAAGGACCAACACTGCCCACTGACGCCAGCGGCGCGAGTCGCTCGCTGGGACATGGTGATAATCGGCGTTCTGTCAATGCACACACTACCGAAGAACCGCGACGTTCTAAGTAAGAACTACCAGAACTGGAACACGTCGCGGAACTCAGCCTACGGTCGCGCGGCCCCGCCGAGAATCGACGTTCTGCAAAACGCAATGCGGAACCCGGTAGCGAGTCTCCACGAAGAGACGCGAGCCGACGGGGCGGAGCTAACAGACTGCCGTAGCCCCCGCCGTACGACGCGAATCTTGCAGTCCTCGGCCATGGAGGTTCCTCTCCGATAGAAGGCCGAGACCTCAATCGTTCAGACATTGCTTCTTCCAGAGCTGCAGTCAGCTGCCGCTCTTCCTCTACCGCTTGCTCTTCTGCAACGACGGCTTCAGCCATTTCCACTATTTTAGGATCGTTAAGAGCTTTCACTGATTTACTTCGGCTCTTGTAGACAATCAGAAAGACCATTAAAGCAAAGAAGCCGCCAAGGGTGGCAGCTATGCGAACACCGGTCATGACGTTATACGTGGCGTAGAATTCAATGCGCACCCGGTCTCGTTCAGCCGATGCTTTTGAGTTTTCGGTAGAGTTTTCCTTTGCCCCCACCTCTCCACCGCTCCATCCATCTCGATGCTCCATATTGTGGTCAAGTATTCATTGCCTGTGAACAAATAAAAACAATTTAATACACAACGAATACTATCCCCGAGCTTTTAACAGATATGTACTCGTACTGTAAGCTGCAGGATGAAGTTATCTATACAGCTTTGCGATATACTAATGTGGTGGAATTAAACTTCTATTGATTTATTGAGATAAAGTTATCAGTGCATGTGAGTTCACAGTACGAATATAATATTTTGTACAAGCTACAAATTATATTCGAACGAGTTCCATGAATCAGGGCACTTATAATGTGATGCTTAATGAGCCTTACACGATATTTGAAATTTGTAACCTCCAGTCCGTAACGGTTAGCAATAATTGCTGATTTTAATGTAATTTAAAGATTTTCTCGATTGAAGAACGTATTGCTAATAAATCTTGAGACTTGATAGCTTGAAGAAAATTTAGTAGTTTTTAACGAGATCAATTGATGTATTAATAACCTTAAAATCCCGATTGATATATTAATAACTGGCTACGCCCCGAGGTTTCACCGGCCAGGAGATGATGATGTCGAGCCAATGACACTCACAAATAATAGCTTTTTAAGTGGCTTTTTATTGGTAAATGAATTTTCAAAATCGATTTGTATCGAACATTTGTATTTTTTATTTCCTTTCTTCTGGTGTAATTTTAGATAAAGAGTAAAAATGCCTTTTTTTTAAAGTCGGTTATAAATCAAATTTATTCAATCAGAATGAACGTTCACGAACTTTCTCATAAGTGGTGTTTTTAAGTTTTAGGATTTTCATTAGGACTTTCAACAAAATAAGCTGAAATGACTCAAAATTGTCTATTCAGCAAATGGTCAAGCCTTAAAAATTACATTCAAAATATTATTTGAACTGCACATTTCCAGTAAAACCGAGTGACGGCAGAGAACAATGTTGTCGGTCGGCAGGCGATTTCCGTTCGCCAGCTGCAGCGGGGTTCCACTCCCGACGTATCTGGGACGCGGCGTATCGTGTGAAAAGCTCGAGTTGCCTTTTACACTCTATTTACTTACACCATTCATTTTAATATTCAGTTTCTTTCATAGCTAATCAAGTGTATGTTCTATAAAAACATATTTATATTAATTTGGCGATTGGTAATGGTACAAAAGTGGTCAAACAGTATATCTATGTATGAAGCAGAACCTTTTTTATTTTGCACATATATTAGACCACCGGAGGTTAAAATCCTTTCGATGTCAATACATTATATAATAGGATACATCTGACACATCGGCCTACATCAAATATGTATCAATTCTATATAATCATAGTAATTAAAACGAAAAAGCGTTAGTTTTATAGTTATTAAAGCGAAATAATAAAGAATTCAACGATTGCCGTAGCGCAGTGGTTAGTATCAGTTATTTGACTTCTGTGTCTCCGGGACTAAATGTTGCGACACAGCGAATCCTAGTGCGAGGGTCTGAGTTTGATAAAAGGAAAAAATAATATCTAGGTTTCCCCTCCTCAGTTATACTTACTTAAAATATGTCCGAACAAAGTAAAAACTGTCACCTAGCTTAGGTAAAATAGAATGATTCAAGTAATCGCAAGGGTACCTATCGTTCGATACATTTAGTTAGACGCAGCTTTATTTGGAATCCGGAATTTGTTAGCGGTATTAAACGTTAACTATTTAATACCGCTAACGTTAAGTTTACATCGTAAAATACCAACACTTCAAATCAATTTCCTACGAGATGTAATGCATCTTGGTCTGTCATAATCGCAACCAATATGCTATTATAACGGGCTACGCTACTGGGTACAAAATATACCATGGAAATTCCTCATCTAAAATATACAATGAGGACTCTTGCGGGTTCCCTATCATACACGTACTATACAAAGCACATTAACATTATGGTTATTTAACAATGGATTGGGAAACCATTGCTAGTTTCAGCGATATAAATAAAACCGGCCAGAAATAATTTTATAGCACGATAAAAAAAACTCGCTTCCGCGAATACGTAACTCGTTAGACGGGACAAGTAGCGCTCAAAACGAAAGCCATTGTGCTCAATGATCATTGGAAGTGATACCGCTGCCTAATTCTCTTTTTTAATACTTCGCGAGAAAGCACTTCATAATTACAATAAAACATGTATCTCTCAATGTTTCCCGCTAATTGTCTATAAATTTAGCGTAATTAGAATTAATTATTATTATTAACAAAATACTTTTAAAAGTTTATTTCATGTAGGACTTCCAAAAAAATCATTTGTAGACAATTTTAGGTCTATTCAGCCGACCTAAAATTGTCTCTTTATCAAATGATAGCCTTAAAATAGCGTACTTACAGTTCTCACTTAGATATGTGTGAATGATTCTTAATTATAGTTTTGATTCATATTGTGACCTATGAATACAAAATAAACAAAATATGCTATTGTTATTTTTTGCTAAAACGGACCTTTATGAGAAAGCGCACAGTTCAAAAATATAAAAAAACATGTCTCACAATTATTCTCGTGACATTTCGTTAGTCTTTCGAGTAAGTAACCTATAAAGCAATTGAAGTACCTATTTAACCAATCCCCCATGAAACTAAATGCTTAGTAAGATATAATCGTAATTTCGGCTTTAAAACAGGGTCTATACAACTCAGTGCTCTCACTGCAGCCGGCAGGACTAAGATAAGGTACTTTTATAATATATAGTATGAAATGCAATGCAAAACAAATTCGCAATGATAAAAGCAGATCATTATTGAAGCAATATGAAATACGAATGGTTCTGAATTAAACGTCTTTATCGATATACTGCCCCAAAACACCACACAACAAACAACGAAACTAAATATAAAGATTCTTGTTTTGAATACACGGAGCTTTGTAATCGCACACAGTTCAAAATTACAATTTAAAAACTGCAATATTTCTCTTTAAATTTCATTTGTTTTATTCCCTTTAGTGTCGAGTAAGTAGAATATAAATCAATGTAAGTACTAAACAAATAACCCGGGAGGAAACTAAATACTTACGTATGTAAATATGAAATCGTAATTTCGGCGTTAAAACGAGCTATTATAAGTTTCACTGCAGTTGACAGAGGTAACAGAGTGTAATTCTGTATTTAATGTTAACTAATATAGCAATAAGAGCGAGTTGATTATTATTAAAGCAATATGGAATGCCAACGATTCGAAATTACAGTCTTGATCGATATATTGCGCCAAAGCAACACACAATGAAACTAAATATAGCGGCGCAGGTGGAGTACCCGGCACCCAGTCACTGATGAAGGCGCAACAGTTTGGGATCATTAGCTATGCTTTACGCGGTGTTTGGTATACATAAAACGTACGCTGATCGACCGTCGGCGATTGTTAGCGAACTTTTCTAAAAACAATGAAATACCAGCATGTTTTATGTCGCGGTTTCTAGGCTACGTTATTCATCGCCTCTAATAAACACGGTAGACACAACGCGATCAAAGTTATAGGCGTACTTTTTGCAAATTACGCCTATACCTTGTGAAAACTGACAATTTCTCTTTATAGGTAAAGTTATTGAACAAAAAACCAGTTGCTACATGTAATATTTTACTTTATTGCAAGAGGAATATCTCGGCGGTGAAATCCCGAGCCTGAATATTTGATTTATTGCTTGCTAAAATAGTTCAAGACGAGCATACTGTAGGATGTGTGGACAGGTATGTCCGATCGCAGAATGTGTCGGACACAGATATTTTAAATTTGACAAATCGTATGTGTGTCGATCGACACACAATTTACATATTGGTTTCCCCAGAATAATTTTGTTTACAATAACGTTAAACTGTGCACATTTTGTAATACATATTCTAATAGATAATGTAACTGCCTCATTAAAAAGAAAACATCAAGTATATCTACCTAAACACTACATTAATTCGTAATTTTTTTTACTTAGACTACGAGTATACATATTCAGTACATCGCATATAACAGAAATCACACGTGCACATAGACACGATGTATATGCAAGATGTACAATTCGGTACAATAATCCAAAAAAGTGTGCACTTTATATAATTTTTCAATAATGGTGTATTACTAAGAAACACAAATATTCACGCCTCTTTCCCTTAGGGGTGATAGGCAAAGATCAAAGCCTTCTAATTGCTGCAGACCTTTCATACAAGAAAAATAAGGGATGGAAATTACGACCAACACAACAAACTCCATGCACGGCTGGAGCTGGAGACCCTAAATTAGGAATTAAAAGTGATATAATGGTAATGGTGGACAGTGGATCTATTGCAAACTACGCCAGAGTTAGCGGCAGGCTTCGGTGTGCTTGATAACTTGAAATAAAATGGAAAATCTAAAACTCTCTAGATTAAAAAACTTAAAGTTTAAAACTTTAACATTGAGTAAAAAGAGATAAATACCTCTTTGAAATTTTTGTTTAGGTAGTTTTAAAATGTGTAGCGTATGAATTTACTCAATCGTCAGTTGTCACAATAATGAGATCTTGCGATGAAAAATTGATCTTCATCACATATTTGAACCAAGGAGATGAACATATTTGAACCGGCCAAATCATGCCCTAAGCGAAACTTGGCACAAAAGGGTATCGATGATTGGTTATCCAGAGCCAGACATGCTGTCAGCCACTACAGCTTATTAAAATCTATTAAAGGCTGCCAGCCGAATATCTACGGGAAATCTGTGTTGCCAACAAACTATGACGTAAAAGGTGGACGTTAAATAACCGACGACGCTGTTCATTTACTCTAGCGTAGGATTCGGCAACCTGCTGCTTTTTCGATATTAGGTTGTTGCCCCCAGGTTACCATACGAAAAATAAAATATTTTAGTTTTAAATCCCAGAAAAATCTTGCGATTAATTAATGTCTATCGTTGAGGGCCTTACACTCGGGTGTTACTTGCACTGCCTCCGACACAGCGATGTATATTGTATATTATTTTTTACCCCTAACGTTCGTTGCTCCTAGCAGCGTAACGTTCTGTACCCCAGAAGCGAAGGTTTTGTTATTGACATAACAGCTAATGGAAAAGGGTCTCGTCGCTCTTGTTTTTCGTTATCCTTGTTCTTTTCGCTTTTGAGACTGAGGATGACTTGACAGTATTTCACACGCGACTGACAGTCAGCAGGCATTAACTGATGCCCTGTCTGCACTTTGCACGGGAACACATGTAAGTCTTTCACTAAATTTCGCTGTTGGGTCCGTCTGGTGATGTCTAGTTGCTTGGTTGATTTTTCTTCGTTCTCAGCGACATCGGCAGCCACAGCCGCGATATTCTCGGCAGAACGACCAATCCGGCAGCAAGGTTTTGTGTGGTTCTAGTCTGTTCGAGTCGAGCAGTTAAGCGGCAGAATGTTTGCCCAGTTGGCGCGACGCGATGAGGAAATCGAAGTCGAAATTCACGCTAGCACCACCGACCAATTTATGGGGCAAAAAAATCTACACAATTATTCTACGCTTTTGTCGAGTATAACGCTCCAGTGCTTGTCTATTTGTATACTGCAGCTGCCTAGTTCACAAATGTCAAATTAGATTGACGTACGATACCATTTGCAAAACTTATGATCTCCTTCACAGAGTGATTCATTTTGCGCCACGCTGTATTAACTTACTTAGTGTGTGTACTTAGTGGCTCTTGACCGCGGTTAAATTTGGTAAATTGTAACTTTTAACCCTTTAGCCTGAAAAGGTTGCCAATCCCTGCTCTAGCGAATTACTACTTTATGATGACGCTAGACTAAACACTGCACAACAGGCAGTCACTTAGTTAAGGAAGCTGCAATGGGAATGTTTCAGATGCTCAACATAATACCCAGACTCTTCTGCAGGAGATTCCCACTACTTTCGAAATTTACAAATTCCACGACAATGTGAAGCCATCTTTTCGTTTGGTCATGGCTATTGATGCTACTACGTGTGCTAATTGACAACTGGCCAGATAGATACCATCCTTTACAGTATTTTTTCATTTGAACGCGGGTACTAAAATAACCAAGCTTGGAGAGCACAGAAGACGTGAGCATGCCACATAAAAATGGCCACGAGAAAAACAGTCCTGCCCCAAATCAAGACCAGCAATTTTCAAACTGTGTCCCAATATCGTAACTATAAAGTTACGACGACGAAATAATATTTGTGCCGTGAATATTATTGTTTCCAAATGAAGTTCCGTATAAACGGAATTTGGAAACAATAATATTCATAGCACGAATATTATTTCTCCTTTGGCAGATCCAGATATTTTTGCTTCACAAATATCGCGGCGGGCGGATATCTGTTATTTGGAGTCTAGTTCCATTGCACAATTTTGGAGGTGGTATATTATTCATGTATATATATTTCAAATGAAAGAGCCAGAAAAACCATAGATATCATATAATATTGGATTGTAATGTTCATTAAAATTGGGTAAGAAAGTAATTATGTGTGAAAGTAAACACAACAATATTTGTGTGAAGTTACTTGTACTTTCGTTGACTTGCTTTACTGTTAAAGTTACGCTCTTAACAACTAGCAACAATTTGCACCACAGTGTTTATCCACTTGGACATCGGTGAACCTGTTGCTGTATCTTTTCATAAAATGTATGTAAATCAGCGCGTTATTACCAGAATAAAAACAAATTATCAGAATAAAATAAAGTAGCTAATAGATATATAATCTTATAAAGAATTTTCTATTTCTTTACTCTACACTGTTTCTACGGGTATAACGTCATATGATGCGTAGTCGATATCACAATCGACAATTGTTTTCATCAATTTATCTATTCATTAACAACTTTATTTACATTGTATTTAAAATATATTTTGTAAAAAAATATAAATTGAATTCGAACAAATATTTATGATGAAAGCAATAAGTAATATTATTACATCTATGAGCTGCCGGACTATAGCTATCTGACTGAATGTCACAATTATATATACTTTTATGTATGAAAAGGCTCTATAACATAAATTAAAATTCACATTTCGGAAGCAGCCCATAGATTAATAATAATAGTTGCATTCTCTGCCCCTATATCCGCTTATATCTTTAAAAGTATGCAACAGATCTTGATGCGTTTTTTTTTAATACATAGATTGATTGAAGAGGAAGGTGTATATGTATAATAACATCCATTAATGACATAGACATATTATATTTTATACCCATGGGAAGCCGGAGCGGGCCGCTAGTATACATATATATGGGATCTTAATGGACATGAGAGCAAATGGCAAGCCACACATCACAAACATTATTATTAAATGTGCCTGTGTGGATAGGTTGATGTCTGTTACTCAATCACAGCAGAATGGCTGAACTGTGGGCTGATTCAGAACAATCAATAGCTAACTGAATGAATTCAATTTGATATTGTTCATACATTTTATATTTTAAATATTTATAATTAGCACAAATCGAGTTAATATACTTGTATCATTATCAAATTTGTGCGGAGATGGCCTAGAATAGTACTCCCCATCTCTTCCCGTGGGTTCCGGAAGAATCGGCTAAGGGATCACGTACCAGGAGGTGAGCAGCAGCACCTTCTGAGGATAAGAAACCATACTGCGCTCGCCGACTCGCCTGCCAAGCGTGGCGAGTATTGGTAAATCCCCCCTATATGGGGAGGCATATGTCCAGCAAGGGACGTCTTATAGCTGCCATGAATGAATGATTATAAAATTGTCTAACAAATGTTTTATTTAGTTCTATAGGAGGTCTGTAATATGGAATTTATACATAATTGATTTAATTTGGTTAGTTATTGAAGAGTTCTTAATCTGGCGGTAGATCTGGATTCAATTTGGCAGAGATGGGTAATAATGTGATATATGCTACTTTTTATCAAGTATGTTATAGAGCGAAGAACTTAATCCATCTGGGTGAAACTGCTGTGATCGAAAGAGAAATAATGTGCCTCCATCTTTAGATCTCTGTTATTTGTAATTTATTGTCATGCTTGCAAGTCCGAATTCAGAAAGATCCTTAAAATTAAACAAAGCCTTCAGTCACTATTCTTAAATCTAGATGTATTGGTTGTGCTAATATTGTCCTAGAATACGATTTACCATGCCATGAATAAAATACTATTAATAAAATTAAATAAAGTTCACATCACATTTGCAGAATACCAGAACGAATTCAAAACAGAAACATTATTAGATTTTTTTATTTTATTTAGGTCAACACTATTTCAAGTGAAGAACTATATGGAACTCTTTAGTTATTTGTGATTACTTACTTTAGTGATTGCCAATCTAGAAAAGTATAAATATAAGTAAATGAAATTTTTTTTTTTTTTTTAAAGATTGTAAGCTTGCGTTTGACCACTGTCTCACCTGATGTTAAGCGACGACGCGGTCTAAGGTGGAGCACGCAAACTTAGAAGGAACCTATTCACTCGCGACTTAAATATTTAATTTATTCACTTTAATTAAATTTTTTTTTCAATAATGCTTGCGCTTCGTCACTGTGTGAGATATATTATTTAATTAATTATTAATCATTCATTCATAAAATGTTTGCATGTAAATTATATATTTCTTATCAACAAACAAATTTGAAAAATACGAAACATTCCTAGCCCAATTAAATGAATTACTTACCAACTAAACAGCACGATCTGTAGTTTGTAGAAATTGACGAATGGCGTAAGAAACTATGTTTTTTAATGTACATGTCCTTGGAAATATTATTAGGAACAAAAGCACATATTCACTTGGAAATAGAATAATATGTATGTAACTACATTGTGCACCGATTTGTGAATAATTTGCACCGATATAACATGTTGTAAATCTCCACAAAATATTGTCGTCCAATAACTGCTTTAGCTACATACTTTGAATTACAAAGCTAGCGTTGTTTTAATTCCAACAATAAGTATCAGATTTGTAAGAACAGCAGACAATTATTTTCACGAAATGAATCGACTCCTGTAAAATATATTTAAACTCTCAGCCCTCAGGTACCTTACGTAGTATTCACAAACTATAGAGATGCTAGCTTGTATTGTATTGTAATCTCTTTATCTGGTACTCTATGGCTATGCTCTCTGGTTATGTAGCAGATGATTGTAACAGTGCTCCAGGGTTGCAATCACGGATTTTAAAAAAAGACGTAAGCCAGGATCGAATTATACGTAGAATTTTACTATTTGCATGTGAAAAGTACGTAGATTTACGTACTTTCTTCTACTTAAAAGATAATAAAATTTTTAGCGCTTTCACAGAAAGGAACGACCAGAGGAAATAAATTAATAAAACATAAATGTAATGGTACAAAACATCAGCTTTCTGTTATAAATTTCTAAGTTAGTATAAGATTATTTATAGGCAACACACTAAGACACAAATATAACTATTTGTCTGACGATTCCATAGAGTTGTAGGAACTTTACTGCAACTGAATTACTTTCTTCGGGATTAAGAAATTGCGATGAGCAATAAAGAAGTGGAGATTTGTCATTTCGTTTTTTTCCTTGCTTTAACGGTCACTCAACGGTAATTACTTATG
Organism: Apeira syringaria; assembly: GCA_934044485.1. Taxonomy (NCBI): domain Eukaryota; kingdom Metazoa; phylum Arthropoda; class Insecta; order Lepidoptera; family Geometridae; genus Apeira; species Apeira syringaria. Next base: position 16,239,950 of record OW203662.1, on the reverse strand, counting down.
AACACCCTGAGGGACACTCATTTTTTAAATTAGGGAGGGATTTTTAGTGTATTAGGATTAAGCCTGCATGTTTAACCATTACCAAGTTATGAAATAGATTAGGTATCGAAGTTATTGCGGGATAAATTTATAATATTATACGATAATCAACGAAAATAAACAGTCAAATATATGAATCAAGTAATGAAAAATGCAATATTTAATTTATCTTCGGATTTATCAGCCCATCTCTCGATTTTATTTGTTCTTCTTTACACGTAGTTTTGTAGTGGTTTTGTAATCTCTTTGTTCTTTACTGGATTGTGAAATTTTGGTCTGGCAGCACTGTAGAAAAGATCAGCAAAGAAGTTTTGGCTACAAGACGTGTATCCAAAGCCATTATACCATTTTAAATAAATTATAGCGAAGCAAACGAAAAATCGAATACTTTCATTAAATTTCAATCAATGAGTATGCACAAACTTAACAGAGTACCTGCGTACAGTCGGATAAGTCTTTAACATTGTTTTCGACCCTAAAACGACTGAGCAATCAAGAATATAACAGTTCTCGTTTTTTAAAATTTTGGTTCAATGATCAGGCAAAAGGAGTATGGTATAATAGTCTATAATATATTTGGATCCCGAAATAAAATGTCTTTTAGCATTTCATATGGGGTAAGTGATATGTAGTAATTTTATAAAATAAAATATTTAATAGGCATGTGCTACAGGGGATCTCTTGACTAAGTACTTCTACTGGAAATAAAAGTTGGCACGAAAATTTACAGTATATTGTCACACAGTATACTTGACACAATAATGCGATTTAATGCTAATGTTACAGCAGCAAGATCGAAGTATTTATTATTAACAAGTGCGTGCGCACGGCCTTTATTACAAATTGTTTTATATAATTATGGTCACAAAGTAAAATTAACTTAATTACACCAACTATATATCATCAAAGTATAAATTAAACTACTATTTGGGTGGAGCGTGTGCTACGAGCAGCCCGCATTAACGATGTGCAAGTGCATGTGTTTTATTTTGTAACAAAGGCCGTATGCATTCAAATAAAATAGACAAAAACATTTACATATACAAATCATCTAAACTTACAGTTACTTGAAGTCAAAATGACAGGATTACTTTTACAGAGGGTTGAAAAAAAAAACAGTTTTTTTAACATCTTACAAGTATCGTTTAATTGATTAACATTTCAATTTAATGAAATTTCAAAATTTTATGTTGCGTGCGACCCTATCTCAAATCCAAGCTAAACGCTTTACATTAATCCTGTATATTCTAACGAATATTCATTTTTAAGAGAGAAAACCTCAATATTTTTGTTTATATTTAAATAAGGTTTTTATGATAATAATAATAATAATACCCATTAGTCCATTTAATTACTTCCTTTCGACGGCCGACATAGGGACTTGTCCAGCGGGACTTTACCGGCGGGGAATTACCTATGAATTCAACAAATAGGAGTGGCTTCCTTTCTAATGACAATGTTTCATTTAATTATGCATTCTTCTTCATTTAATGGATTGTTCACAGAATATAATCGCGTGTTGTGCGGTCGAAAAGATTACCGCATACATAGATCAGATAGAACATACTAGTATTAGGAGCTAGTACTAAGATTACCGGCCGTGGTTTTGTCCACTACTATGCTGTGGTTTAAAATTCAAATTATTCACTTTATTCAAATTATTCACACTACATGTCGGTTCAAAATACGACAATCTCCGTACATGTTTGTGGTGTGACGTCATTCGTAGTATGAATACGATGCATATGAAAACGAGGTAGTGCAGCGTGTGTGCTAATGTCAAATTCCATTGGCTAATCACGGTAGTATTCCATTCTCTAGGTTGACCAATTGACTTTCACCATTTGATGGTGGCATATGAAAACAAAATTTTTAACCTTTATTGTTCAGGGAATAGATAGTTACAGAGTGTTTTGCTAAGTTGCACTTGGCGATTTAAACATAAATCACGATTTTAAACTTCATCAAATAATTATACTTTGCAAAAATTTACAATCAGCTGATTTCTCTGACATTAGCACACAAAAGCGTACAATTTACGGTTTGTTTTTGGTAGCGTGTATATATATAACGTTATATCAGTGAATACAATTTTAAACCGGGCGTATTCACTGTGAGCACTGTATTCAAATACTCCAAAAGTTATACCATATCATAGTACCATTAACCAATATACCATATTTCTATATTATCTATGGTTTTGTTTCGCTTTCTGATCAGTGGCCCTACTATTGTAATCTCTTTGATCAGTGGTTTTGGCGGTTTTGGTTTTGTCGATGATTACCTATCTGATCTATGATGATTACTGACCGGCCGTGTGAGTGTAAACGATATTTCAATTCTAATTTATTTAAATATACCTACCTATTGAACTGATAAGTTGGAAGTTGTTTTGTAGAGAAAATAATTAAAAAAACACAATGTCTAATGAATGGCAAGAATATGTCAAAGACCGCAGAACTGTATGTAAATATGGAACAAAGTGTTATCAGAAAAATCCTGAACATCATGCAAACTTTAAACACCCACCACTCGTCTTGAAGAATAAACGCGAGCACAATAAACAGCGATTCAGTCCATTTCGAAGAAAACATAACGCATCACCAGCATCCGTTTTAGACGATACAGAAACTTCTAATAATAAACCAGCTACAAGTAATGACAGCGAGCCGACCACTCCATTAGAAGAATCAGAGAACTCTAAAAATACACATAACGCTGGGAAAAATTCACAAGACAAAAGCCCTACAGACCTAACACAAAAAGTAACATATGACCCAAGCAATAGAAATGAAGTGCTACGAAAACTCTTTTTAGTGGATATGCCACCAGACTTCTACAAATTTTATGAATGCCTTAATGAAGACAATGCTATTGATAAAACATTAGATAATGTGAATTTGGAACTAATAGGTCCATATGATTTATTACAAGGGAAATTGCCCATTGTAGATGATAAGGAAGCATATTTAGTACATTGGAGGTTTTTTTATGATCCACCAGAATTTCAGGTTTGTTATTAAAAACATATACATCAATAACATAATTTATGCAGTGTACTGGGCTAGACTTGTAACATGTCTCTTCCCATGGGTGGTGTTAGAGGTGGGTAATGCAGTGACCATACGTCCCATTTTGAACGGGACTGTCCCTTTTCTCGGTCACCTGTCCCGTTGTCCCCAAACAAAACTCTGGGACACAAGATAGTCCCGTTTTCCATAACTGCCGAATTTTAAAAACAATAGAACTGCGAGCCTTGCGAGACCATGAGGTTGTCGTCATCTCTGTTTGATTTTGCTTTAAAAATGTTGTCCCAACAAAAATAACTATAGTATTAATGAGTATAATAATAATTATAGTGAACACTAATTGTATAATAACACAATTTATCTAAATAAAGATCATTAAAATGTTGTTTTTATTTTGATTGATAACCTGTTAACTGTCTTATATAAATCCATGTCCCGTTCTGAGTTATAAAAATAATGGTCAGTTTAGTAATGCATTACCTACGTGAAGGTGGGCAGAATTGTCTTCTGCACACAAAAAACCAGGCCCTTATACCCTGGCAGCTGGAATTTCTGGGGGAAGCTATTTCCAGCATTGGACATACTATGGCTAAGATAATAAAAATAGTAAATATAGAAGTTATTTGTGAATAAACAAATTTGTACACTGGTTACAACTTCTAAACAAAAAGTCTGAGGTTTAAGCTGGTATGAAATGCACAAAATTTAGTGTTAATTCCATGAGGTAAATTATTCCAGGTCTATCATGTACCGTGTATGTCCTCCTTTTTCCACATTTACAGGAAATAAACATAATGATAGTTATATTATCACACATGCAATCTTACTCAAACCAGAACTCAGATACATATTTTGCCACTGCATAAGGCATCCCTCCCTCTCCTCTCCTTGCCCCTATGTAAGCCTCAATGAACCTTTTTACTTGTATTGAAAAAAAATGAGATAGTGGTAGAATTAGACCAAGAAGAAGAAGGTGAACCCTCCACCCCAATATTTGGCTGAATGTGCACCAATTCAAATATGCTTGTTTGCAGTTGTACATGTGAATTTATTATATTTTATTAATGATCTGTTTTATTGTTTCAGTCTGTCTTAAAGAAAAAAGGTACAAGTGAGTTCCACATTGGATACTTCAGAGATGATCCTAATGAGAACCCAGTTTTTGTAGCAAGTAACAATAGTACTAACGACTTTCACATCAAACCAATAGCAGAAAACATCTTTGCTGCTGTGTAGTATGTATTACCCAAAATTGTATCACCCATAGAATTCTGTAAATGAAAGAATGTTTGAAAAATGTTTTATATTACAACTTAACCTGGTGTCATTGTGGCTACTAAACGGAACTTAGGCGTTGTGGCCAGGTATGTTTAACTTACGTATATTACTGTATCCTGAAACAAGCGTATGTAAATGCTTTTTTTTTTACATAAAAAAATTAAACATTTATTTCTTATAACATGAGGATATTACCATCATACATAAAAAAAACAAAACATTTTATCTTGTTATCAATTTATTAGAATATAAAACAAAGCTTATTTATTGCTTATATTACGGCGCATATAGCGCACGAGTGGTCATAACTGAACACTTGAAGTCGGTACCATGATAGTTCACAAAAGTAACTATCATCACAATATTGTGCTCATGGTACTGACTATAATTATATCGTCGAGATATGCATACCACTTTTCAGTTATTGGAGTATAACTCAAAAACCGCTTGTCCTATTTTGATGAAATTTACATTGACATTAAATGGGACCACCACGGAAGTATACTCTATCTAACAAAAAAAGAATCATCAAAATCGGTTCATAAACAACGAATACATCCATGAACACACATAAAGAAAAAAAATATATACGATCGAATTGTTTAAACTCCTTTTTTTGAAGTTGGTTAAAAAGAGTAAATAATATGCTCAAAGAGGTCACCAACCGCAGCTACTGTGAGTGGCTATAAGCATGCGTATTTTGTTTTAAAGTTACGGTTTTTAAATCCGTCGGAATTAGATACCCGGCAGCAATGACGCCGGGTCAAGGAGATTAAAGAACTATTCTAAATATTGAATAACCCCTTGGCAAACTTAGGAAACAATTTTATATAATTATTTAGAAAGTACTTATATAATGCGACCTTCTAAATAACACTACTTTAAGGCGAAAGTTTGTCTTTCGTTTGTGTATGTTTGTCCTTCTTCACACTGAAACATATAAACGGAATTTCATGGAATTTCGAATGAAGATAGCTTATACCCTGGAATAACGCATAGAATACTTTTTACCGAAAGTATTGACTGCTCTCTTGGGATAACGGATAGACACAAAAATCATCATTTCACCATGGGTCCGTTACCCATGGTGAAATGGTTGAAATATCACCTACAAAACAATATTTTACACAAACTGCACCTCATGATATTTCACAGGGTGTAGCTTGTGTAATATATTGTTTTGTAGATGAAATATTAGTCAAGGGTTCTGCTGGCCTACAAAGAATTATGTATAGTCTATTTTCAAAACAATTTACTTTTCAATAAAACAAAACATATTTGGAAAGTATATATAGGAGCCCTACTTCTTGTAATAAGTCTCTAAACTGTTTATTTTTAATACTGTATAGATCTAGCCTTTGACCACTATCTCACTTGATGGTCAGTGATAATGTGTTCGAAGATGTTATCACACTAGACCTAGAATACTCACTGGCTCTCAAGGATTGCTGCCTGAACACACTGTTTGGTGACAGTTTTTCAATCTTGAGGGTGGTAGCTAGCCAGGCGGGTACTCGAAAGTACCCTACCACCATGCTGGGGATTTGATATCTTCAAAAAAGTGAAGGGCCCTACTAGCAAATAAAATTGCATTTTTTTCGAATTTAATAAACTTCTAGATACTAGGAATAAGTACTAAAATATATACATACATTTAATAATGTAATACTAGAAATATACAGTTATAATAAGTGTCTATTTCTAGTATTCAATTTGTATATTTTAGTAGTATAGTATTTTATATTTTAGTACTCAGTGGTTTGAAATTTCTGGGATGAATGGTCCTACTGGGCACACATATATATCTTACTTATATTGTGCAAATTTCACTGAATTATAATCATTCTATCCAAATTTCAGTATATACTTACAAAATGAGAAGAAATGCTCTCCATTCACATCAGTTGCATGCCAAAAACTGGCAGAAAAAGTGAAAAAATATGCTGAAGAACACAATTTTTCTTTAGAAGAATACAATATGAAGACAAGACAGGCTAAAATAGTGACAAAAACATTCCACGGGGCAGGCATTGTTGTGCCCTATAACAAGAAGACTCAGCTCGGGTACAGACATCTTGTGGAAAGTGATGGTAAGGACATTACGGAGAGACATTTAGTAATAATTTCTAATATTTTCCAAATACTATATTTTTCTTCATCCAGAGGAAGAGGAGAAAAACAGAGGCTGATGAATGCCAGAGTTTATTTTTTTATTTTAAGAGTAAGTTTCTCAGGGTATGCCAACAAAGGAACCATGGGCTACTATGAAGTGTAGGTCTTTGTGACATTGGCATTGACAGTGGCTCTGTTCAGTAGTTATAGTATTCAATAATGCATAGGTTCATATCTGTCTAATAATAAAGCATAATAATAAATATGATTCATCTCCAGACACTTAATGGCTAGGTGTTAAAACTGTCAAACTGTCAGACTATCGAGGAAAAATCTTGTAATAGTAATCCAAGCAACACATAATATAAAATAACATCAGTACAGTTCAATTTTTTTCATGTTCGAGGGGTGCCTGGCTAGCCTAGTAACGATGTTTAGTGGCTGGCGATGGATGACGTGCTTCTTTTATTATTCTGAAGAAAATAGGAAATATTACGCTTTATTATTTGAGAATTTAAAAGTTCGTATTTTGTACACCTTTGATACCTGCAAAAGGCATGATGACCTAAATTCACAGGTAGGCTATTATTGCTGTCTATGATGGGAGCATGCGCTAGAAACTCTGCCTTATAAACTAAAACCATAGTAGTGAAATTTGCAAAGCCGTATGTTAGAACCCATGGGAATAATTTATCTCTCCAAAACAAATATTTCATAATAGACTTGAAAATAACTGATTTCGAACACATTATGCTGGTACTTCGTACCTTTATATTAATATACCTGCTTGATTTGGTGATTCGCGATAGTCCCTGTAGGGTATTTGGGTGTTGACTAATAATTTTGTTTGGTATGTAGTAACTTTCTTTTTAGAAATTTCATAGAGATACTAAATCAATAGGGCCATTATTTGTCTGCAGCAATAAAGTGTTGTAGTTTTAGATTAACCTAATTATGAGATAGACTTGCATTTTTAGACTGTAAATTTTATCGTTAATATTTTTAAGCCTTAATTTTAGTATTTAAGTGGATTTCATACTCCAAGATAAATCTATTTCAGATTTTATTTGATTTTTAGTAAATGCTAAATTATTTGCAATGTTAATGAATAAATTTAAAATAAGTTTTGACCATTGTGCTTCAATAAATGTAAACTTAGATAATATTTGAACATATATCACATGTACACATTCCTTTCAGCAACAATAAAAAAGCTGTTCACCAAACTAGAAGCGGCCCAAACTCAAAATGAAAAGGACAGTGTTCTGTCAGAACTGCAGCCAGTTATAACGTATGCTAGTATAGCAGTAGACGAGTGCGACTTCGGGACCGGTCTGGAAGCCGGCATTGCTTTATTTTGCTCTGGATTGAAGGAGCTGGAACCATCTGCCTTGAGCAGTTTGAGTGTCGCATATTCGCTCTTAAACAGAGAACCATTTAGTAAAATTATACAGGTAAGTTGTCGTGGTGGTCCCGTCTAGAATAGTACTCCCCTATTTCTTCCCGTGGGTGCCGTAAGAGTCGGCTAAGGGATTACGTACCAGAAGTTGGGCAGCAGCGCCTTCTGAGGATCGGAAATCATACTGCGCTCGCCAACCCGCCTGCCAATCGTGGCGAGTATTGGCAAATCCCCCCTATACGGGGAGGCATATGTCCAGCAGTGGACATCCTATGGCTGCGACGAATGAATACAGGTAAATGTTTAAAAGAAACTACTTATTGATAACAACTTTATCTTGATAGTATACTACTTTCTGTATACTTTATGAAGGATGCGTTCCTTCACTTCATCGGCCAAGAGACAGCTGTCAAACGCAAACTTATAATAAATAAATAAAACAAAGCGTGTCTTCGCGGCGAATGCTTGCTTTGGGAGATACTTACATCACCGTGCCCGAAGAGAAGCCTCCCCAGTCGGCCACCAGTGCGGGCTCGCCTTATTTTTTTTTTGCCGAAAATAATGTAAACTGATTTGTCAGCAGTCATAAACAACACCTAACTGGCTATTTTTTTGCAGGCTCACCTCAAATATCGACGTAAAGGACCCAACATGTCTTTGTTAAGTTTAAACTGCAAATAATTTTTATATTTCTGTTTACAATTCGTAATGTTTTCGATTTATGTGCTGATAAATTATATGATAAAATCAACTTTATGTATTTTTTTATTTACCACCTCGACATATCGGACCTCTTGTAAATATAGTACATACAAAATATTTCTAAGGAGAAGCGCGTTTGACCCATCGCGCAAACACTGGGGGTGTGTATAAACTGTAACATAACTCAATACAGTTGTAATTTTTTTGTGGTAGCTGTAGTATTGTAATTAGTTGTTAGTATTTTATTTTTTACGCGTGATTTTGTTAAATCTTAAGGTACGCTAGGTAAATTATACATGTATGTGTAATGTGTAAAATAATGTTTTTTTCAGTGTAATGTGGAGTAGTACTCCACTTGCAGTCAGTAACAATTTAAACATATAAATCTATTATGATTACAGATCTGTGAAACTAGATCTGGCCTGGCTAGCTACCAACCTCAAGGTTGAAAAACTGTTACCAAACACATAGTGTGTTCAGGCAGAGCAGTCCTTGAGAGCCAGTGAGCATTCTAGGTCTAGCGTGATAACATCTTCGACCACATCATCACTGACAATCAAGTGAGATAGTGGTCCAACGCTAGATCTATTCAGTATAAAAAAAAGATACAGACGAAGAATTAGAGAAACAAAGAGACAGTATGTTTTGGCAGCTATCCTTGACAGCCAGTCAATGCAACAAAACCTAAACGTTTGCAAAAATGGGAAAGTGACAACAAGACGAAGAATTTCGACATAAATGTTTTAATTATTTGGGATCATATATATACCAACAACTAAATAAAAAATTAAATATACTGAATGATACTAAATAATCCAAGCGCAAAATAACAGCTAAATAGTGACATTAGACCAGCACAGAAAAACTGCTTAAAATTATTCTTTAATTACTATTATAATATTTTACTACTTACTATTAAATTTAAATATTTAACTCATTTATTTATGCCCTCTAAAACAATTTTGAGCACAATCTCATACTTAATAGCCAAGTACGAACTTGTAATAGGTATATTAAGCTGTTCCAATTCACAAAACGTCGTAACCACGTCAAATATTTTAAAAAAACGCTGGACATCGTTGAGGACATGCTCTGGAAAATTATCAGCTCTTATAAAATAACGACGGTCTGGCAGGTCAAGGGGCTATTGGGATATTAAGTTTTAAAAAGAAATAAAACAGTTGGGTATAAGAATTCAATGATGAATCATCTTTATGTTACAAAATAATAATGATCAAAAACATAAAAAATAAATTCGAAATTTATACGAATGATTTGCTCAAAACTCAGATGTAATTGAATATATAAAAGTTGGCGTAGACTCATATATTTTCAACCCAACACGCACTTTAATCAAACGACGACGATGAGCGAGAAGAAACTTGTAACTAATTGTATGAATTCAGTCAATTCGTGTAAAGTCAAATGCACCAGCTTTTATAACCCACTGTGATAAAAAGTTCTGTTATTCCTTAGGTTTGTCTGCTCCGTTGAGATGAAGGAACAATGAAATGGGGCAGTGATCACTGCCGTAGACCTGGTCTCTGATAACATTGTCGCATAGCGCTGGTAACAGTCTCTCTGACACTATGAAGTAGTCCAGACGCCTGAAACATTAAAGTCTTTATTTTCACTAGGAAGGTGTGCACTAAACCACACTGCTGGGTCGGAATGACCCGGATATACCTACTACTCTCGCAGAAAGAAGGTTCTTGTCCATGAAGTGCTAACGAAATGGTCGCGATTACGCTTAATCTGATTGTGATTGTTTTTTTAATGGTGATTGGTCAGGTGAAAGCATTAAATGTAAGCTAAAAATATAGAAGCACTACTTTGATAACTCTCCATAGATTTATAGAAAACCAGATTCCATAATTTAGGATTTATAATTTTATTTTGCAAATTAATATCATTTAAAAAAAACATTTTTACGATTTTATATGGTTGGAGAATAAGGAATGAATCCCTAGGTATTAATAGTAGTGACAAAAGGAAAAATTCGGCCAATACTCTCCCTATTGGCCGACTGACCTGTTAATCAGATATTCTAGAAGAGTTTGCTCCAATAAACGAATCAAGGTTTATTGTTAGGATATCGGGGTTTCGGTGGCCTAGAAGCGTACAAGTTTATTTCAAAAATATTTCTTAGAAGTTGGCAGTGTAAGGAATTTTTTTTGTATTGATCTAGCATTTAGAAAGTAATGCCGCTGGTGCTGCATCGGGTGCATTGTGTATAATCGGAAATGACCACTATTACATCAGGGGGGCCGTATGTCTGTCAGCTTGCTTTAAATAATAAAAAAAGATGGAAGTCTAAAAGGTGAAGAGGTTGGTACGCTTCGAAGTTATTGGTCGATTTTTACCACTTAGTATAATTTAGCAGCATCATAGCCTATTTCAGCTACATTGTGCATTTAATGCACAACACAACATCAAAAACAAAGCTCGACTATTAATCAACAAAAAATAGAGAAATTGACTGTAAGGCTCAAGATAAATTTAAGGAGTTTATTGTTTACCTCGTGGTTATTGTTTGCCTACAGGCTTTAATTTTAAATGACCCTGTAATCTAAATGTATTGTACCTCCTGGTTTTTGAACAATTTTAAACAATGAACTGCTAGCAAGGAGACAAATATGGGTATCGGCATTTATATTTTTGATATAAATATTATATACCTTTGAAATGATGGTCGCCCAGAAATAGTAATTGTCGCCAGATATAAACCCAACAAATCTTACGTCTCCTTAGCCAGTCAACATTTTACGTTTAAAGTTGGTTGACATAACAATCACAACCACGTAGTATTACTAGTTAACCTGTTTTATGTAAGCACTGCAATACATACCATCCAACATTTTTAGCCCGACTATTCATCATGTAAGTCCAAAACGTGTAGGCGCCTGTCTTGTCAGGGTATAGGTGCCGGTACGTGTCTACGAAACCGTCGCCCAGCAGTTCAGTCATGCCGGCTCTTTCTTCTTCTGTAAACCCGGCGTTCTTTCTATTCGTCTTGGGATTCGCTAAATCTGGAAACATAAATCGATACATGCACCTGTATTATCTTAAGAATATTATCGCAAAATTTCATCAAACAGTAGACAGTTAAACATACCTATCTCTTTATGCGAGACATTCATATCGCCGCATATTATCACAGGCTTTTTCTTATCTAATTCTTTAACAAACTTGCGAAACGCTTCGTTCCATTGCAGTCTTTTCGGTAGAGTGACTAGTTTCTTCCCCGCATTCGGAACGTAGGTGCAGATCAAATAGAACTGTTCATATTCGGCCGTGATAATGCGGCCCTCGTTGTCAAGCTCCTCGTTTTGTAAGCCGTATTGTACGTGCATTGCCAGTTGCGTTGTATAGATGCCCACGCCAGCGTAGCCATCTTTATCGCTGGACTTCCAGTACGCGTGGTATCCTGGCAAATTTGTTAGCTCCTCAGGAAGTTTATCTGTTGCACATTTTGTCTCCTGCAGACACAGTATATCCGGTTTTTCGTACGTCAAGTAGTCGACACCGCCTTTATTCATCCACGCTCGTATACCATCTACATTCCAACTAGCTATTTTAAAATTCCATGCTTTATCTTCAGAGTTCTTCGACGTGTTCGAAAAATCTGTTTCTCCATAATTAGTCGCGGCTTTGTTTTTGAGAGGTTTCTTTTTATCATCCGCGGGAGCTGAAATGTTATCGGTTCAGTGGTGTATATTGCTTTTTTGAGCTCCTAATTTGGATGTAAGAAAGTTCCCGCCTATGACCATTATAACAATATTTGTAACCAAATACTGAGACTGTAATGCCCAGTTACTTGAATAAAATTATTTATTTGATAGAAATAGTTACATAAAGGTAGGCTAAATTAGTATGCTGCTCTACTTTCCAAATTTTCACAGTAGGACTAATCAGAAAATCCATTAAATTGAGACGCTATGTACTCTGATCATTATTATTATGGCCCTAAATACACAAAAGTCAAATTCTAAATTAGTATTTTACCGTAGCTACATTCCAAAAAAAAAAAAAACCATAAAATAACATGACATTTACAATATTTTAGTAAACCTAGCTCGAATAAATATAGTACTTTGTAAGTATGCAAGACAATCAGACTGGGTGAAACACATTTTTCACCTACAGAATAAAATTTATACAATTTCTAATGAGATGTAGTTATTTGAGGTAGAATAAAATTTACATAGCATATGTACGCAACATGGTTTTTAACATATTGGGAATTTAAAATTCCAAGGTCTTAAATTAAGTTGTCTACATTTTCTTGTGGCTATTCAGTATTCATTAAGCTTTCAGTGTTGCTATTCATAATTTAGTTAACTGTTTCTAAAATAAGGCATGCTCTTATAGTATTGGTACATATAAATGTTCAAATTGAGTAAGTAATATAAATATTTATATGCATTTTATTATTAGTTACCTTTATGACCCCAGTTAGTATATGTTAACTCATTATATAAACGCAGTATATTTTCTGCTAAATAAAGCCCATAATATAAATTATATATATTAGTAGAGGTTCCGATTAAGAACAACCTTCAGCCATTTGTTCATTCAATGACATATTTTTTTACGAAATATAGTATGTTAGAAAAAACATCGAGAGTGGGTAAGCTCGACAACTGTCATTCAGGCAAAACAACCTTATATCATCGTGTTCTTTTATTGATGTAAGATTAATTTAATAAACAGGTAAATGAAAATAGCTACTATCAACGTACCTGTTTGTACCAGCCAAGCCAGTAATAAATTATAGTGAGGCCGGGATTTTTTACCCAACCAACTCTCGATGTCTTTTCTATATTCATACTAAATTTTATATATAAAATGTGCATCATACAAACAGATGGGTGAAGGTTGTTCTTAATCGGATCTTAGACTATATTTAAACTTTAAAAATAATTCATATCATAAAAGTTATACATAATATATATAATACATATTAGTTACATTAGTGGGAAATTTATTGTTCATAAAAACTAGTTTTTTAGAATACAAAAATTCTTATTTTGGTCACCCTAAAAATCAAATTTGTATATCAGCCCTTACTAAATATTCAAATTGAAATAATGAATTAATAGACATAGAAGTCTGAAACTTAATATGTATAAATTTAGGATTGTGATTCTTATGTATTATACCATGCATGTATTATAAGCCCCTTTTAGTTTGAATGAACATCATAATTACTACCATTTGATTGTGTCTATTATATCTTGTGCAATATAAAGATGGCAGATATTACAAGCTCCTGGTACCATCAGATGATACCAGGATAAGAGGAAATAAAATAAAGCATTCCATATAAATATTTAGAAAACTGTTTATTAAGAGAACAATAAAACACACTTAGTTATAACTGGAAACAGTAATATCAATAATATGCCTAGTATTACACATGCTAGTTACCCTTGTCGTCTGCAAGCTTGCGACCTCGTTTGTTTGTGACATCGCCTGAGTCTTGTGGATCCTCTTCAACATCAACTGCTTTTTCTAAAGGTTGTTCTACAACCTTCTTTCCCCTGCCTCTGCCTTTAGGCTTAGGCTCTGGATCCTCTTCATTGGCTTCCTGGTCTTTTGAATCACCTAAAAAAGATGTCATATTAATAAGAATAGCAGCTTATTTAGCAATTGATTTTCATTTCTTGATGCTGCCTAATATTGTACTACTAAAAATTTTAAGTTATAACTTAATGTGTACTATTTTACTATTTATTAGTTTTAAAACTTTTTATTTCATGAATATTAACTGGGTTTGATAAGATAAGAATTTAGGAGAACTCATGAGAAAACAGGGTCATAACATTGATTATTGAAGAACAACACCAATTATTTAAAAATTAAATTAAGTACCTTTAGCTTTCTCTTCTTTCTTGTTCACCTTTCTCTTTTTAGCAGGAGCCTCTTCTACGACATCTACATTATCTTCAGTATCTTGTTTGGGAGGTGCTTTCTTGGCCTGATTTCTCCCTCTGCTCTTTATCTCTTTCTTGTTTTGTTCATTTTCCTGAGATTCCAAATCATTCATTTCATGCTCAACACTTTCAGATGATTTCTCTTCTATTATCTTAGGATTTGTCTTCTTCCTACCCTTTGTAGAAGGAGGCTGTGCTTTAGCCACCTCTTCTATTTTGTCCTCTTCAGCGTCCTGTTCAGCCTTAGGCTGAGCTTTACGACCCCGACTCTTAGACCCCTGCTTTGGCATCTCTTCAACTTCAGGTGTGTTATCAGGTTCGGGCTCTTGTTTTGCCTTTCTACCTCGACTAGATTTTAATTCTGGTTTCACTTCTGGCTCTTTCTTAGTTTGTTTCTTACGCCCTCTGCCTGAAGGAGCATTCCTTGCATCTTTTAAATCATCATTTTCTGTTTCCCCATTGCCTGAGACAGCTTCATCTCCAGACAGATCAGGATTTGATGCTGGCTTTTCTTCTTCATTATCTATAATTGGTTCTTCAACATTTTTCTTCCTCCCTTTTTTAGCTGGTGGTGCTGTATCTTCAGACTTTCCATTTTCATCCACACCATTAACATCTCCCCCTGCCTTTTTCCCACGTTTCTTCTTGTCAGCTACTGACGCCACTACTTTTTCATCTATGTCTTGTTCATTTAACTCTACTTCTACCTCTTCTAAATTCTTTGCCTTTCCTCTGCCCTTTTTAGTTGCTTCACTAGCTTCAGTAGTTTTCTGGAATAATAAACTAATCATGTATATCAACTCTTCCTTTATATATTTTTTGTTAATGTGATTCCATTTAGGTCTGTCAACAAAATTACAATCTAGCCTTTAGACCAGTAAGTAATTTGATTTTATCTTAAACTGCTACGTAGAGTAAATTAAAAATGTGTCCAAATACCAACACCCATATAATATATTAACGAAAAAAGTTCTTTCAACTTCATAAAAAAAATAGTGTGGAAACTTTTTTCAGACATTTCAAAATACCTTCACTTTTTTTTCAGCTCGTTTTTATATATTTATGCCTACCATGATTTTTGACTCATTCAAGTCTGTAATTTATATTAAACAATTGTTATTTTGGCACTTAGTGTCATTCAACATATGCAATTCTAAAAAATTTATGTGTAGTGGACATGAGGTTAAGTTGAGTAAAAACTTCAGTATATTTCTCATATTGGAATTCCTAAGCCAAGTCACAAAAAGTCAATACATCCATCTCACATAACTTTTTCCTTGCATACACCAAAAAGGGGGCATATTAAAATTCTAATAATGATATTTTAGGGATATACTTGAGTATTTTATAATAAAGCTTTACTGTTAGGTATAATATACAGCTGCACACATTTAGAGAAAATATAAGTTTAGATGTCTCTACAAGGTTGAGTTATTTTTAGTCCATGAGTACCTTAAACCATTCATTGCAATTTCAAAGTACCTAATCATAGAGTAGAGTTAACATTTGAATGAAATATTTTATGAATACCCAATAAAATAGTCATGCAAATATTTTAATGAAACATTTTATTGCCCAATAAAACATATCTATTTCACTTTTAAAACTAGCTATTATAATGTGATAGATGAATAACTAAAAGATAAGGACCATAATATATGCTTTAACCCTAAAATTCATGATCCAATTTACCTATATAATATACATTAGGGTATTACCTACTCATAAATATAATGATACTTAATCACTCTTATAAGTATAAATTGTGATGTGCCAACGAAGTATGAATCGAGGTTCAATTTCTACACATGTATAGATAGGTACCGAATTAGAATTTAAAAACTATTAGTGGCAAAGCAAACCGTTACTGATTTAAAACTGAAAATAGACGCCGTTTAACAAAGGATCAAACGTCGATAATAGTGCATATTATGGTAATAGTATTTGAGGAAACACAAAAGGCGCGTGATCTACATTTATCCGTTTGTAGAATTTTCTGCGGTATATGTATAAATAGTCATGGAGGCTTGTTTTGAAAGATACAATACTGATGACGCAGTTAAGATTTCTAACATTGAAAATGTAACTTATTAGGATTATATACAACAAAATTCGGTTTTACCTAGCCCGGTAGTGTAACTGCTCATGGATATATAAACGCGAATATTAAGTGGTTCGTAAATGCGGTAATGATATGTATGATAAACTTTACCTTTGCTTTGACAGTCCTTGGCGCCATTCTGTTAGAGACGTATTTGTACGATAAGGAAAATTCTAACTTTTAAATCCACCAAAATGTGCGTGTTGAATTAACAGCCGGTGGCGGGCAAAATTTCCGGCTAAATGACAGATGAGATGACAGCCACAAACAAACCATTACCAGCAGTTACTTCAGTGCTGCCAGATGTTTTGAACCTTTTATATGTAGTAGAAACTGCTTAGATCTGTATGATATTTTAACTTACAATCTGTATGAAATCTGCATGATCGAATAAACTAAGATAGAATATTAATCATCATCATCATTTCTTCTTATGAAAAACAAGAGATAAGTAATAACATGATAAGGTTTGCTTATCGTATAATAAATATAAATATACATCATGTATTTAAATTAATTGGTGTTTTATTTAAGTAGGTATGTGCTGTACATAGTAAAATCAAAAACATAAACAAAACTATTTGTTTAATATTTTCTTCACATATCAATATTTAAACATTTGCAACAAACTAAATAGCAATAACTTTATTATTTCCAGTCATATATATTTTTGTTAAATTTCAAGTCATTTATTATCATATATGTGAACGGTTCGAACATTGATATTCTCAAAGGTGAACGGTTATTGTTGTCTGGTAAGTTTAAGCCAGGTTAAACCCCTGGCCCTTGAATGGGTGCCAAGTTCATTGGTTAGTCTGGAAATATCTTTATAGCTTTAATATAACATATTTCAAAAAACTCAAAATTTCATTGCTTCCTATAACTAAGGATAATTACTGAATCTAAGGTCTGACTTGGCTAGTTCTCATATACGAATTATTATTAAGTACCTACTGAAACAGTCATGGAAGATCCCTATGTTCGATGTCTAGTTTTTACCAACAAGCCAAATTTTCGAAATAATAAAATAAGAACTTACAGCTTTAGAACTTGCGGATGCAATATATTTGAAAAAAACTTACAACTTAAATTCTATAACAGGCTTTATTCCCTGACGCTGAGAAAATTAGCAATTTTTAATAAAATTAAAACCTTTAGAAGGTTTAAAAAGGTATAATGTGTATGTATTACAATGCAAAGCAGCCAAAGACCTGAGGGAGAACCTAGCGCACCGAATCGGAGACCTGGTAAAATCAAGGTGCTCACAATAGCTTCTGTCCTAGTAAATGGATTTAAAAAAAATAAGCGTTACGCCCGCCTAATGGTAGATGAAGCTCTCATGAATCATTTCGGAGCCATTGTAATGCCTTCAGGTTGTCTAGAGCTGATGAACGGTTCAGTTGCCTTATATCGATAGATAAATTCTCTTCGAGCTAAGGTACAGCCATCCCAACCTGGTAACGAACATCACCCAGGAGTTGTTGTGCACGCATCGGAACCCAATGGATGTCGCATACGCGCTGAGGGAAATATACTCAGGTATATATTCCTCTGCTCCCCGTATAAGGTCCTTACAGCTGAAGCAGTACATGGGTGTGAAGATCCCCAAAAACCTCCCTAACACCCTATTCCTGCTCCACACCCAGGAAGAAAAGGAAACCCTGATCAACCAGGGCTACGGAGGAGGTACAGGATCACGTACCCTTACTATGGTGTACATGAAGCGCAGGGGCTGACTCGTACGTCAGCCCCTGCGCTTCATGTACACCATCGGTCATCATCAGTCGGTGGTTGCCATTAAAATCAAAACCAAAATGAAGCTGCACGATAGCGTTTCGCACGCAGTCGTTGCAGTCTCACGTCACACCGGGACATTTATCTACTACACCGACGACGCAAATGATGCCATCGGTCCGTTTGCGAGAAAGACTATGGTTCTTAGACCCGAAAGAACCATCCGAGACTACAACCTCAAAATGGCAATCAGAAGTCGAAACAGCGCGGCGGTGGTGGCCCTGTCAAAACGAAATGTAGGTAAGAGATTAATTATTTAAAAAAAGAATAAAAAAGACATGGTTAATGTAATTGTATCCTGTTTTTCTAATGACGCATATTTAAGAATGTCAAATTTGTATATGCAAAAAGACCAGTCATGCCCACGAAAAAGTGCTGGCAAACGGTGGCATCGTGTGTCGGGTCGCCATCTTCCCACAAATACGGTTGCGGCAGCCGATGGCTGGCACGCGTGTCATCTCATCTCGTGAACGAGTACTGTTTGCGGACACCGGTCTGCTCTGCATGCATACGCAAATCGGACTTAAATAACAACTACTTTTGTGTAATATTATTTTTTTAAAAGTTTAATTGTATTATTTAAGATTAGTTTAAAAATTGTGTTCCTCACTGTACGTAAAATGTCTTTAAAATTTTCAATCTATCAATCAAGTTAAAAATGGCGCGGACCCTGAAGTTTGTGGAGAGTATGTTTCAAATAAATAAAAAATAAATGTATTACATATTTTGATATATTTTGGAAACACCTCTAGACAGTCTATTTAACCGACGATATACAGACCGACAACGCCATATGTATGGACACCATACTCCACCACAGTAACAACTATTAAATGATAACTTGCTAGACAAGGACAAGGATTTTGGTCACGCGTCGTATCGATCAAACGCTGTTAATTTTTGAAAAATCCGATGAGCTCCCGGTCCCCACGGGCCCAATGTCTACTCCTAGACAGAGATGTCTACTACTTTATGTTAGTGTCAATGTCAAATAAATATAAAAGTCAATACCATGGTGACCGACGTCGTGTCAGAGCGTCGTGTTGTCTGTCATCTGTCAGTCATTTTCAAATCAGAAACAGAAACTGCATGCACTGATCAGAAAGCAAAATCTGGATGTTTGTCGAAAAATTTTTCGAAAATAAATGGATTTGAGTGTCGTATTTTCTACGTTTCCTAAAATTACATTTTACAGATATAAGTATTCTCTGTCGAATGCAGTGTGAAAAATAATATTACAATGGTTAGAGGTTATTCGTATACTTCTCATTTCAAATACATATACCGCTAACATAAATCACGTTTTTGTGATGAACTAAACAGATGGTCTCTCCTTCCTATACGATTTTCCAAACGGTAACGTTACAAATTTGTTTTTATCATTTACAGGTTACTTTAGATCGTAAAGGAACGTTCAAAGTTGAGTACCTTCAAGAGATAGAGAAAAAAGCACAGGCACGATGGGAAGAGGAAAAAATATTTGAACTGGAAGCTCCTGACGATGGGAAACCACATCAGAAATTTTTGTGTACATTTCCTTTTCCTTATATGAATGGGCGTTTACATTTAGGACATACATTCTCACTGTCTAAGTGTGAGGTATGTAATACTTGGTTTTAAATTATTGTTTGAGTATTTAGTAGCCCGTAAAGAATAAAGTGCCACATGCACTTTGTTGCCAGTTGTGGGAAAAAATTAAGAATTTTACTTAATTCTACAGTAAAATATGAGTTGCTCCTGCCACCCCAATTTTTTATTTTTGGAAGCATGTATATGAATAATTTGTGGCACATGGTTGCACAGTAGAGCTCTGATTTGATACAAATAGTCTGTTTTTAACTGTTAAGTTTTGTGGTGCTTCGACACTCTGATACCGTTCTTGGAATGCATGAAGTTGGGTGGAGTCTGTCAGTCCAGCTACTCGATGTCGCCCAGGAAACCCAGCAGCTCGCTGATGCCAGTGCAGGCTTCCTGGACATCCATGATCCTGGCAAATCCAGGATCTGATCTGGCCCTGCTGTCTGCAGGCTCGAGCCCATCCTTGCCAGTTCATTTCCTCAAGATTCACTGTGCCCCTTGATCCATTGTTGAGTGATCTTATTATTTTTTGTACTTACCTCTTCCAATAGTCTGTGGCACTGTATGGTAAGCCCTGATGAATGTTCATATCTTACCAGAGCTTGTACTGCAGCACTGTCAGAGAGTATTCTGATGTTTTAGTCAGTTACCTCCCTACGGAGTACCGCTGCTGCTGCTGCTGCCCACGCCTTCTGCTTGGAATAAAGAGTTATACTTACCCAGGTAAAGTGTGTAAGTATAACTGTGTAATGTGTATGTTTGGGTCCTCTGAGAATGCGCCCGCTCCTGTTCCTGGTGCCATTTTTGAGCCATCAGTATATATTCTAACTATATGTTTACCTGAGCTATCACTAGGCTCTACGTGTAATAGTATAGTGTAGCTCCTGTTGAAAAAGTATTGTTTTTGTACCCTATCAAAGATACACTTGCTTAAGGAGTTGTTAACTGCAAAGTTATCTATGATGGTTGTGTGTGTGGCTGATTGATTTTGACTCCAGAGGTTTAAAGCCATTAATCTATATGCAGATGCAGCTGCTTCTTATTACTAAAATAAACATGTACATGTACTCTAAAACATTTTTATGGCCCTATAAGAAATGCTATGTCCTTTCAGTATGCAGTAAGATATCAACGGCTGAAAGGCAAGCATGCTCTTTTCCCATTTGGATTCCATGGCACTGGCATGCCTATCAAAGCCTGTGCTGATAAGTTAAAGAGAGAGATGGATGTATATGGCTATCCTCCAGTCTTCCCTATAGAAGAAGAAGTTGCAATAAAAGAGGAAGGAGATATTGTGCCCAAAGACAAAAGCAAAGGAAAGAAGAGCAAGGCAGTGGCAAAAGCCGGTACAGCAAAGTATCAATGGCATATAATGCAAAGTTTGGGGATTCCTGATGAAGATATTAAAGCATTTGCCGATGAGAATCATTGGCTTGAGTATTTTCCACCATGTGCTGTTCAGGACTTGAAGAAAATGGGTATTCATGTAAGAAAAGATATTTTTTAGACCTTGTAGATTTCAACACTATCTCAATTTATGGTAATCACTCTAGACCTAGAATGTTTATTGACTCTCAAAAATGACTGCCTGAAAACTGTTACTGTTGTGTGTACTGTGTACTGTTACTGAAATAATAGGAATAATGTTCAGGTAGTGGACAATATTCACTTCATGGTTAAATTTATAAAAAAACATATTAAAAATATCTGGTGTTGATTTATGTCATAGATATGTATGTATATACATTATGTCTGTCATTTGACCCTTTGTAATCGTAATCATGTGTGGAGTCAAGACTCTATACAATGTACACACTAACACAAACACTAAAACAATGACAACTCAAGAGTTGAAATTGTTGCAATAGTTTACTTTTTTGTTTGCTTTGTAGCAATCCTCTGTAAGAGTTAAATTATATACTTTATATATATTTAAGTTATATTTATTTATCTCTAAGACAATGTAATACTCCCATCCACAGGTAGATTGGCGTCGTAAGTTCATAACAACTGATGCTAACCCGTTCTTTGATTCATTTGTCAGATGGCAGTTCAACCATCTAAAAGCCAAGAACAAGGTCAAGTATGGTAAACGATACACTATATTTTCGCCAATTGATAAGCAACCTTGTATGGATCATGACAGAAGTTCAGGAGAGGGTGCCGGTCCACAAGAGTATACCCTTGTGAAAATGGAAGTTTTAGAACCATTACCTGAAGTTCTTAAGTATGTATTCAGTGTCATTTCATTATTATGACATGCTAGATTGTTTTGCTAACCATGATTTGGATCTTCCATTGTTGATGATGCCATTTTATTGATGTATATTGGTACTAGATATTTTTAAAAATATTTAAAAACAGGCTTAACAAGGGCATAAATAAAAATAAGAACATAGCAGATAATCCAACATAACTTTAATTCAGCAGTTTTATCAATACTTTTCTTCAGTTTATAAATACATACACAGTGATTACACAATATGACGACATAGACATTGCAATCTCTATGCATATGTTTTATTGTATATCATACTCTATTTAATTTGATTATTTGTGATAGGGCCAATGTATGTGTTTTTTAATTATTTTTGTTTCTGCCCCCAAAAGGGTTAAACACCATGACTACAATGTGAATATGAGCTATATAATATAATATGTATAATTACTACCATTTAAACATTTATTCAAGGCACATAAGCCTAATATACCTGTGCGACAGGTAGCACATTACTACCGGTGGATTTGACTTGAACAGAATAAATAATTGTAATGTAACAAACCGACTAGGACTCACGTGGTAAACACTGGAAAATGACTCTCCGACCAGTTTCGAACTTATTTGCAGTTCTTCATCTGGGAGTTATGATTAAATAATTAGAATCAAATGTAAATCACAATGTATAAAATTGTGTTCTGTTTTATATTAAGAGGTATGTTAATAGATTACAGTTATATGATAATAAATGGCACGGACCCTAAAGTCTGGAGTGTATTGTTTTTAATTTAAAAAAATCCAAAAAATCAATGTTTATTTGTGTTTGTAGATCTTTCCAAGGTAAAAAGGTTAGTTTTGTTGCCGCTACCCTGAGGCCAGAAACAATGTATGGACAAACAAACTGCTGGGTCCATCCCGATATAAAGTACATTGCTTTCGAAACAAAAACACATGGCATATTTATTTCTACAAGAAGAGCTGCCAGAAACATGGCCTACCAGGGATTTACTGAAAAGGATGGTGAATTCAAAATCCTTAAAGAAATTGTTGGACTAGAACTTCTCGGGATTGCTCTGAAATCGGCATTAACTTGTTATAAAAAGATATACTCACTGCCGATGCTGACAATCAAGGAGGATAAGGGTACTGGTATTGTGACAAGTGTTACATCAGATTCACCCGATGACTATGCAGCTTTTGTTGACTTGCAAAAGAAACCAGCCTTCAGAGAGAAGTATGGTATTACAGACGACATGGTCTTACCGTTTAATCCTGTTCCTATTCTCGAAATACCAGAGTTTGGCAACTTGTCTGCTGTATTTGTCTATGACCAGTTGAAAATTCAAAGTCAGAATGATAGAGAGAAACTGACTCAAGCAAAGGAGATGGTTTATCTCAAAGGGTTCTATGATGGAGTTTTACTTGTTGGTGAATACAAAGGGAGGAAAATTCAAGATGTAAAAAAGGATCTGCAACAAAAGTTGATCTCTGAAAACAGTGCTGTGATTTATTACGAGCCTGAAAAGACTATCATCTCGAGATCTGGTGACGAGTGCGTCGTCGCGCTTTGCAATCAATGGTACTTGGACTATGGTGAGCTGAATTGGAAAAGTCAAGCAGAGAAATGTCTGGGAGATATGAACACCTACCATGATGAAGTGAGGAAGAACTTTCAAGCAACATTGAATTGGCTTCATGAATATGCTTGTTCCAGAACATATGGCTTGGGTATACAAATTCATATATTCATAATAACAACCTTTAAATTCACGCAGCTGTGTACAGCGTTCGTTTTATCTTTTTCTAAATTAAGACTTTTTATATTTACATGTAATATAATAACACCCACTTGCCAGTTAGTACGAGCTGGTGTAGACTTTTAATTGTCAGTTCATTCAGTCAGAGTGTCAGTTACTCTGTCTCTAAGCAGTGTTCGATGGATATGCTGACCGCAAACATGCACTTTTCTATGTCTGTGTTCATTTTATTTAAGCTGCGCTGCGCGATGTCACTCTTGTGAACTAGCATTTTCCCGTTGTCGATGAGAACTGTTTATGTTTTATGGAATAAAAAAAAATGTGGTATATCAAGGTCTGTGAAATATCTACCAAGTTTCATCTAGATCCGTTCAAGCGTAGTGGTGTGATTGAGAACAAACATATAAATCTTTCGCATTATAGGAGTAGTCAGAATTTCATGTGTAATGTTTTTCAGCTTATATGTGACATTGCTTCCGTTCTAGGAACGAGATTGCCTTGGGACACTCAGTGGGTCATAGAATCTCTGTCGGATTCGACAATCTACAACGCATACTACACAATCGCACATTTCCTGCAAGGTGATACCTTCAGAGGAAACAAGGAAAACGCACTCAATATAAAACCGGAAGAAATGACTCCCGAAGTCTGGGACTACATTTTCTTCAAAGATGCACAATTGCCCAGGAAGACGACGATTGCTAAAGAAAAATTAAATCGTATGAAGAAATCATTCCAATTCTGGTAAGAACTATTTATAACAGATATGCCCAATTGTAATTTGTAGACTTTCGCGATTCGAAAACATTGTTAATAAATCAAACAGGGTTGATCTGAGAGTCTTCTCGTCACCCCGACTAGTGCAACTTGGTCGAAACGTCGAGGTAAATAAAAAAATGTGAGGAAGGTGTGGCTTCGTATCTTGATTCATACAATTTAATTTTTCCACAGGTATCCTGTAGATCTGCGAGTATCAGGAAAAGATTTAATACAAAATCATTTGACTTATTACATCTACAACCATTGTGCTATCTGGCCAAATGAGGAAGATAAATGGCCTAAGGGCATTCGGGCGAACGGCCATCTGATGTTAAATTCAGCGAAAATGTCCAAATCTGAAGGGAACTTCCTGACTCTAGCCGAGTCAATTGAAAAGTTCAGTGCGGACGGTATGCGGCTAACTCTAGCAGATGCTGGTGATTCAGTTGAAGATGCTAATTTTGTGGAAAGCACTGCCGATGCGGCTATATTGAGGCTGTTCACATTTATCGAATGGGTGAAAGAGATGGTAGCGGCTAAACCCTCTCTGCGTACAGGTATTTCAAATTTGTCGCTCGTTTATATACTCGGTAATTAATGTAATATATAGCGAACGTGTATAGCCAATTATGTCATCTGCCACGGTAGGGTGCAAGATTATTTGACTCTTAATAAACCAACAAGGTTGATTTTCCCGCGCAATAATATTCTGACAGTCTGTGGGAGACAATAGTGCACGGCCAATAATTCGTGTACACCCATACACTAAGATGAAATTCCCAGCTTGCAAGTCGATGCTTCCTTTGCCTTGTGCCAGTAGCCACAGACTAAGCACTTTTTTGTTATGGCTCATGTCTGTTTCCGATTTATGTTGACAATATTTTGTGAGGAAGTGACTGAAGACAAATGAGTTATAAATATAAATAAACCGACATTCGTCGCGTTTCTCGTTCGCAAGTCTAGCAACTCGCAAGTTAATCTAGTTAGATATAGGTTTGTAGTCGGGATATGGAACATATATATAATATATATATATATAATGTAAATTTTACATAATTAAGACTGAAAACATTGACTTATAATGAAAGACACTAACAATGAAAACAATGTTTCCAACCCCTCTCCTAGTATGGCTCATGCGCCCCTTTTCCCTATTTTCTTGGCAAATACCACGCTAATATCGTGAAAGACGTTTTCTCGCCAGATTAAACTCGATTGTTCCAAAAAGATCTATTAATTTGGCGATTCGCTTGTTTACCGATTGATACACTTGCGGTTAGGGGACTGTTGGAGAGCTTTTATTCATAGTGGTGTAAGGGTTAAATTAAAACGCCCTCGACTAGACAATATAATTATTTTATATTAAGTTAAAATAATTATAATAAGGATATTACAGGCTCTGCCTAGTTTGGGACCTGAAGACCTTGTGTGAATGTTGACCCATATTATTATTATTATTATATTTAAAAATATGAAAAATTTGAATTTATTATTGAGTATTTGTGGGAATTATTTTCTAGGTGCATACAACTTCCATGACAAAGTGTTTGTGAGTGAGATGAACACTAAAATCAATCAGACAGACGAGAACTACACCAAAATGCTGTTCAAAGAAGCTCTCAAGAGTGGTTTCTTTGAGTTGCAAGCTGCAAGGGATAAATACAGGTATTTTTAATATCTCTTTTGGGATTCGGCAATGCGATCGATATTATACGAATCTTGTTTGCAATGGCACAGAAAGTGAAGTAGGCACAATGTACGTTTGTCTTTAATTATTATGACTGCCTCGCTCACTTGCTTACTTTTGTCGATTTGCTTTGTTTAATAACAAAATATTTTGTACCGACAGACCTTCCCTGCATGCTCATACATGCAAAGGGCTTATTTCGGAGTCACAAAGATCATTTGCGCCTATTGTACTTCTGTGTCATAAAGCAGAGGAGTAGAGGGTTAGGAAAGTCGTCAATGAACCTATTTTTGGTTTGTTTTACGCAAATTAATTATTAAAATATTTGCTAACTGGTATTGAGACCAGAATAAGTTTTTTTCTTAGCGAACGTAATGCTAGATTGTGTCGCTGTTTTGTTTCAGGTTGCGATTATTCTTATTCTAACTGCGCGTCGCGGTTTTACGCGGTGATTTGTCCCATCGTGTAACAGACCGGTAACAGTGCATGTCTCTTTAAATTCCTCGAATAGTAGTCCATCGGAACAAACCTGATAAACTTTTATTAAATATGTAGACAATGACCCTAATTAATGTTAATCACTCGGACTAGCTAAAAAATCCACTAAAATTCTTCAATACGAAATAGCTCGTATTTTATTGACGCTATCTCTAATATTAGACTAGTTTTATTCATTTGCTGTCCAAATGCGGGTAATTTTTGTTGGCACCAAATAAGTGGCGACTTATTTTACCTAAAACTACCCGAAATTTTAACACAAAAATCTTATATAAGTGTTTTTATTTATAAATGATATACTAATTTGAACTTTATCGTTACCATGTAAGAACTTATATTATCTTTCAGAATTGTAGTTTAGTTCAATTAGAGAATCACTACCATTGTGTGTTATCGGAAGAATATTGGAGTCTCAAAACTATCGCGAGTTTCTTCCATAATTGTAATGTAACAAACCGACTCACGTGGGAAACACTGGAAAATTAGAGTGAAAACCTTTTGAGTCCTAGTCGGTTTGTTACATTACAATTAAGAACGATTATTTCCCCTTCCCTTCTATCGAACAACAAACTATACCGTATTTGTTTGAAACCTTTTTTTTATTGCAGGGAGCTTTGTTCAGACGGTGGGATGCACGCTGAGGTGGTGACGAGATACATAGAGACGCAGGCGAAGTTGATGTCGCCCATCTGTCCTCACGTTGCGGAACACGTCTGGGACCTACTTGGAAATGTAAGATTTACTTAGTACGCATATTGAATAGAAAGTGGAGCAGGGGGTGCTAAGAATCTCCGGCAGATTCCCGGCTACCACTCCCTGAAAAAACGACCTCTGGCCCTGGTAACACACAATATAAGATCTTTGTTGGCAGACGAGAAGATCGTCGAACTGGAAGAAGAAATGAGTAAGTTACACTGGGATATCTTAGGGTTATGTGAAGTCCGTAGAGAAGGTGAGGACACCATAACTCTCAAATCCGGTAACTTGCTCTACTACCGGGAAGGCGACCAAAAGTCCCAAGGTGGTGTCGGATTTCTCGTTCGCAAGTCCCTCGCTAACAACATCATCACCATCGACAGCGTTTCGAGCAGGGTGGCATACCTAATACTCAGAATATCAAGCAGATATTCGTTGAAGGTCATTCAGGTATATGCACCGACCTCGAAACTCGGAACCGATGAGGAGGTAGAGGCTATGTATGAGGACATTAGTAGGGCCATACATACCTCCAAGACCCATTACAATGTTGTTATGGGGGACTTTAACGCAAAGTTGGGCGAAAGAAGTGATGGAGAGTTGAGAGTGGGGCAATTTGGTTATGGACAACGGAACCCTAGGGGACAGAGGCTGGCCGACTTCATGGAGAAAGAGGGACTCTTTATGATGAACTCTTTCTTTCAGAAGCCGCCTCAAAGGAAATGGACCTGGTTGAGCCCCAACGGTTCCACAAGAAATGAGATCGATTTCATCATGACCACCAAGAAACAAATATTCAATGATGTCTCTGTGATCAACATGGTCAAAACCGGTAGTGATCACCGCATGGTAAGAGGCACATTGAATATTAATGTTAAACTTGAGAGGTCCCGTTTGATGAAATCCACGCTCCGACCTCAAAATGTCCATATCCAAAACCCCGAGAGCTTTCAACTTGAGTTATCCAATCGCTTTGCTTGCCTTGAGAACTTTGCTTCGGTGGACGAGACCAACAACAGGTTTGTAGAAACTGTCCACGAAGTGGGGTCTAAGTTCTTTAAGCCCCGCCGTACAAATAGACCTCAAAAACTCTCCAGCCATACCCTCGACCTCATGGCTGAACGACGCTCGTTGCAACTGCAATCATCCGAAGATGCTGCGTCATATAGGCAGCTCAATAGACGAATATGGAAATCCTTGCGACACGACATCCGTACCTTTAGTACAAATCGTATTAAAGATACGATCGAACGGAGAAAAGGCTCCAAAGTGTTTGCAAGAGACAGGTCTATTGGGCAAAGCCAGATGACACAGCTGAAGAGAGATGATGGCAGTATAGCGTCGACCAAAGCAGAGGTGCTTGGAGAGATCGAGAGGTTCTATGGACAGCTATACACTTCGGTCGCTAAACCTGTTGACAACTTGGCCAAAGACCCAAGAGCCAAGCTGACCCGGCACTATACCGAAGACATCCCGGACATCAGCCTATACGAGATTAGGATGGCTCTGAAGCAGCTTAAAAACAACAAGGCACCGGGTGACGACGGAATCACATCAGAGCTTCTGAAAGCGGGTGGATCACCGATACTGAAAGTCCTTCAGAAGCTCTTTAATTCCGTTGTCCTCGAAGGGTCAACGCCGGAAGCATGGAACAGAAGCGTAGTGGTGTTGTTCTTTAAGAAGGGTGACAACACATTGCTTAAGAACTACAGACCCATTTCGCTTCTGAGCCAAGTTTACAAGCTGTTTTCAAGAGTCATCGCGAATCGTCTCGAACGTAGGCTTGATGACTTCCAGCCTAGCCATAGACCACATCCATACGCTGCGGCAAGTTATACAGAAGACCGAAGAGTATAACTTGCCCTTATGTTTAGCGTTTGTGGACTATGAGAAAGCCTTTGATTCGATCGAGACGTGGGCGGTGCTTGAGTCTCTCCAGCGGTGCCGTATTGACCATCGGTATATCGAAGTGCTGAAGTGTTTGTACAATAACGCCACCATGTCGGTCCGAGAGCAAATTTCGAGGGCGATTCCATTGCAACGAGGCGTGAGACAGGGAGACGTTATTTCTCCGAAACTGTTCACTGCCGCATTGGAAGACGCCTTCAAGCTCTTGGAATGGCAAGGATTCGGCATCAACATCAACGGCGAGTACATCACTCACCTTCGGTTTGCCGACGATATTGTGGTCATGGCAGAATCCATGGAAGACCTCAGCACGATGCTCGAAGGCCTCAACAGAGTTTCCCTAAGGGTGGGCCTTAAAATGAACATGGACAAGACGAAAATTATGTCAAATGCCCATGTTGCGCCCGCCCCCATATCAATTGGGAACTCGACTCTCAAAGTTGTTGACCATTACATCTACCTAGGACATACAGTCCAATTAGGTAAGTCCAACTTTGAGAAAGAGGCCAATCGTCGAATCCAACTCGGCTGGGCAGCGTTCGGAAAGCTCCGAGACGTCTTCTCGTCCAAAATACCGCAATGCCTGAAAACGAGGGTCTTCGAACAATGTGTGAGTAGTAAGGATATACGGCTTCTGGCTCACTCCTCAGCCTTGAGCCAGAAGCCGGACCGCGGGTGGCTCAAACTAAAAAAAAAAAAAAAAAAAAAAAAAAAAAAAAAAAAAAAAAAAAAAAAAAAAAAAAAGTAAATCGGGCACGCCGGATCGATCTGTGCTATCCGTTTTTTGATATCTCTTCAGGATTCCGAGATAGTTTTCAGGATTCTGCATCTCCAATACCCCTCATTACCATTAGGCTAATTACGGTCCGCGACGCGCGCTCGCCAGCAACCCTCATTACCATTAGGCTAATTACGGTCCGCGACTCGTGTTCGGTCTCTCTTTGTGTGAATCATCAGCGTCAGCCTTGAGCCATAAGCAAGGTGGCTCAAACTAACTAAAACATGCTACTTTTGCTTATTGTACTTAGGTATTTGTTTGTCTACCTTTAGCATATTGCTCTCTAGATATTCCATTGCCTTCGTTAAGAAAATGTATGCCCGTTCCTGAGAATAATGTATGATAGGCGGCAGTGAAAGTATTATTCTCGAAGGATGGTTGTAACGCTTTAGAAGGTATTTGTTGACCATCGATATATAAACAAAATGAACTCATATCGAAATTTTCAAAATTAAAGGGATTTTTAGTAAGGCTACCATTGAACGCCGCGTTATTAACGAACCCGACAATACATCTTTTAGGTATTTGCCCCAAAAATATATTATCAAGTGTTTTTCCCTGAACCCCCGATGGTATTGTTAAAACTTTAACTTCGGCTCGAGTAATAGGATATTTAGCTGTAGTGGAGGCTAAAACTTTTTGATGTGCAAGTAAAACCGTTGGATTTATTCGAGCTCTACGTACAATAAGCGTTGCATCCAAAATTCGTGCTTTTAACTTTAAATCATTCGAGGCAGCCATCAAGTTAAAAGTTTCTCTTGATCGCACTAATTTAACAGCCATATCAACGCCATTGATCAAAAATTTTTCTTGATTGAATAAGTCACCGTGCAGATGTCCTATCATTTCTATTTCTTTACTCTCAGCAGCAAATTCTTGACGTTTTGTGAATCCTTTATTACTTTCGTCAGTTGAATCCATTTTTCCTGATGTATCTTCATACCAAAGACCACAGGTTAGATGTGAGTCTTTAGCTGCGGGGGTATAATTCAACAGAGTTTCTATGTATGCACGATACGCATATGTGTTATTTGGTGGAGAAACGAGTTTTTGATTCAAATAAACATCAAGTTGATTAAAGATTGAATGCATCCAGTTATTAACTGGAGCCACCACAGCTGATGAATTTAGCTTTGAAGAGTCCTGGTTTAATATTTTCGCTTTTATATGTAACAACGTATGAGATAAGTCTATGTAGTCATCACCTGCTCCTGGCACTTGAAATTCTATGGGTCCATCATCAGCAAGAGATGAAATTGGTTTATAATGTATCCACATTCCATTTTCTATACTAGTTTGTGTAGACGGTAAAGCAAATAAATCTAATTCTGACTTAATGCACTCGCAGGAATGACTATGTAAAAAAGACATTATAAAAATATTTTAAGAAAATATGTCCCT
The DNA here is from genome assembly GCA_934044485.1 of Apeira syringaria. NCBI lineage: Eukaryota > Metazoa > Arthropoda > Insecta > Lepidoptera > Geometridae > Apeira > Apeira syringaria. Next base: position 16,208,280 of record OW203662.1, on the reverse strand, counting down.
AATTTTTTTGTTTAGTTTATTCTTTTTAGTAGCTTTCGCTTTAGTGGTCGATGGTGAAATGAGAGAAGAGTGATGTTTTTTCTTTGTTTTATACCCTGAACCAGTCATGTTCATGCGATCAATTTTGGCATCGGCTTTCCTTTTCAAATTAGAGCCTGCCTCCTTAAGTCGTGATTTGATCGATTCTTCCATAGGTCTTGAACTAACCATATCAGATAAAAGACCTACTCCTGCATTTAAAGCTTCTTTGCCAATCACTCGAGCCCCACTAGAAAGCAATGGTAAAACTGACCTAAACAACCCTCCCAAAAAGCTACCGATTCCATGACCACGCTGATATGGGACTCCTTTGTAAATTACTCCAATACCGGATCCAGCTTGACGTGAATAATAATGTTCATAAGGACAAGATATTTTGCTGTGTTGAGAATACATTATAATTTGCTAAAATGTAGTTTAATGCACACCGTTCCGAACTGGAATGGTATTTTTTGACCAGTGTTTGATCTTATATCTATTTCAATGGTATCAAACTCTCTCCGCATTACTGGTAAGTAGTGAGGCGGTGAAAACACATGCATTTTATTAGCTCCATAAATATACTTTGAAGGGTCTAATGGTATTATTCTCAGTAATGGAGTCATCACATCTCCAACAATCTGTGGTTCGATTATATCACAATAAACAAATAATTGTGACGGCAGCCCTAAGTGTAAGTTAGCTGGACATTTTCCAAAGCCCTTGCCAACGAGATTTTTATTTGGTTCAAACCCAAGCTGAAGAGACAGTTGAGTTGACAATGTTAATGATTTTATGTTTTCATCATTCACTGTCACATTCACGAATTTTGATATTACATCATAACGAAAATTTATGTCTTCTTTTATGTTGTTTAATGCTGTTAAAATATGGTTAATATTGTCATAGTTTGTAGCTGGAATGTGAGTTTTGTAGTACACAAGAGAAGGTTGTATTTCTTGAGGCATTTGCATTTTTTTTGTGATGTAAACAACATTTTCATGATCTTGAACTGTAAACATCGTACATGGGTATTGAAACTCAACGACGCCGACATACCATGATCCTTCAAGTATTATAGGCTTTGGCAACTTAGTTGAGAAAAGCGTGGTTTTGTTTTCTGGGAAATATTCCGTAGAACTGTTGCTTAACAATGTTAAATAAAAACTTTCTTTTATCATATTTGTTTTAATTGAGATGCTAAAATCCAACTGTTAAATTTATCTGGATAACCTTTCCACTTGACTAACACTTCTTTTCTGTCACCAGATAAGCGAGTACGAATGATTTTATCTACTTTGAAGTGTGAAGTAGAGTCATACGTAACTTTTTGGAGCTCACGTTCATAAAACGTTCCTACAATTGGTTCATTTTGTAAATCTTTTAATGTATAAACCACCCATGGTGAGCGATCTATTACTGAAGAGACAATGAATACTTCATCGCTCCAATTCGATTCATATCCTTTTTGAAATACATGCTTATATTTAGTAATTCTAACATAATCACCTACATGAAAATTTGGAGTTAAGATAGTGAAGGTCCTTGTATTGATTTTTCTATCATATAAGTTATTCCAAACCGTTATTATATTACTTGAGTTGACATCAGCTGGACTCATTTTTATACTGGAGTGATAACCATGATTATAAGCATATATTAAATTTTGCAAAATATCTATGTACCTATAAGTATTGTTATGAGTAAAGTACCGCCACATTTTCATTTTAAGTGTTCTTTGAAATCGCTCTACTATGCTTGCTTTAATATCTGGATTATTTGTAGTATAGTAATTAATTTTTTTACTTTTGAAGTATGACAGCACATCTTTAGATACAAATTCAGTTCCTTTGTCAGATTGTATATGAAAAGGTGTAGTATTAGCTTCATTAAATATGCTTACGAAACATTGCTTAATAGTTACAGAATTTTTCTTTTGAATGGCTCTAGCATATGCAAATTTAGAAAATACGTCAATCACACAAAGTATGTAGTTATAACCTTCATTATATTTAGAATAAGTCCTCATATCACTTAAATCAGCTTGCCAGAGCTCGTTAATATTAGATAATATATATCTATTCCTAGGAAATTTTCTATGTACAGGTTTATGCAACGTATACGTTTCTTGAGACTGCAACCATTTTTTAACCTCACTTTTATTCATTTTACCTTTCATTGCCTTTGTTAACTTTTCTATGCTACTGTAACCAGCAGGATGTGCAGCGTTATAATATATTTGATTTATAAGTTGTATGGGGTCCAATTCACTATCCTCTAGTATGGAGTCCATTTCTCCCAGTCAAGTTTCTTACGAATTTTTGTTCTGTATTTATCCGAGTTATCCGAGGGAGTACCAAATTCTTCATCTGTTGAAGTTTCGCCAAGCTCTTTCTTGTGTAGTTTATTAATATAATTGATTCTTTTTGGATTCCCTAAGTAAGTAAGTGGTATTTTAATATCTTTCAGTGTCTTTGCAAAGTTTTCCCAACCTATTGGATCACTTCTCTTGAGTGGCCTAAGTATATCATTTACTAAATCAACAATATTGCTTCCTGGAATTTTCTCATTGTCTATAAGCACTGTACCATCATCGTCCCATCGAATTTTCTTTTTACTCAATGAAAGCAAATTTAACAACGATTCACCTTTTTTAGCATATGTTTTTGGAATACAACTGAGTATTTGATTTGACGAATAAATATTACTCCTGTTTTGAGTGCTAACTTGAAGTTTTTCTTCTTCGTTCTGTATCTGAGAAGAGACTAGATGCTTAGCTACAGTTTCATCTTTTATATTTGATTCTAATAATTCTGCATTCTTAGAGATTATCGGTATTTCAACAGGTCGTCGATTTTCTTCATTGAAATGTAAATATCTCTGCAGTATTTGTAAGTATAAGATACATTTTTTTCTATCATCCATATTCGTATTTAAGATGTTTTTCATTTCAATATCTAATCTGGATGTTGGATCATCTACACTGTTGTGTTGATTTAGTTTCTCTATCATGCTAGGTTCAATAAGTAACATCTTTTTAGCATGCTCCATTTTTCTTTACTTAATAAAAGAACCAAGTAATCCACTTAGTATTGAACCCAATATTATAGGTAAAAATGCACCACCTTTTTGTATGATAATATTTTTTCTTACTTTATTTGTGCTTTTGCGTACTAACTTGCGAAGAAGAGATTTGTGTTTTTTTAATTTTTTCTTATTTTTTTCTTCAATCGACACCTTACCTTGCAAGACGTTATGAATGCATTCACAAATGCAGTTTATTTCTCCATCACCACATGACTTTAAAAGAGCTGTTCTATATTTTGGTTTTAGTTTATGCAGTGCAGATAACAATTCTTTGTGCGTCTTGAGGCTTCGCGACATTATTTGAAAATGATAGGAATTTGCTGGTTCTTGGCATATTTAAACCCCTTTGTTGGTACATATACATGACAATAATGATCTGGGGGAAAGACACTAGTTTTTATACGACATAGATCACTAGTATTTTGTTTCAAATCAACCATAATATATCCATGTGCTTCTTTGGTGGCATCCTTGTAGGCATCTTCTATGAACTTTGGATTTTCCGGTGCTACTTGACGTGCCAAATACCGGATTTGTGTTTTGTCACGTGGATTTTTAAAGTAAATGATATAACTTGAATTTAGTGAAATATCTCTTTGTCCTCTTCCTTGATGAAATAAGTTTTGAGTAATGTAAAATACACTCAAGTTTCTATGATGACTGCCTTTGGTGAAAATATCTACAATTCGCCCATCAGATTCTCTCATCAGATCATCAATAATTACAAGATTTGCATCTTTACCATCAAACATACTGAGATCTGGAATACCCTGATGGTAATTTACATTTTTTAGGTTGTACAAAGGTTGCATTTCGTCAAAGCACCAAGTTATTTGCATAAAAGGGGTGCTACAAATATCTTTTGAATATTTTATGAAATTAGTAACAAAATTAGATTTTCCACAACCACTTGGTCCGGCTACTATTGCAGTAAACGGATGAACAAAATGAAACATCTTAGCACACGTGTGAACTGGTTTAGGTATAGGAATAAAGTAAAAGACATTTCTTCGACATACTTGATTTATTTATTTGAATATCATTTTATCAATTCAAATCATGTTTTAAAGATACATAATAGTTTATATAATACATCATCTTAATCATCTAAACAAATATCTTACACTATTTATTCAACTTGAACAAAAATAATTACAAACTATTTACATGTTTATATTTACATCTTACCCTAATTTATGATGACCCCATGCTATTGTATCAACATTATTAGGTAATATAAATCTTTTTGTGTCATTATATGATAAACAAACTTTATTAATTTGCTGTGTGAATATAGTGTGCTTAATTGATCGAAATCTATACATAGTATCATGATAAATATTTCTATTCAACAAGCAGGACTTATACATTTGCATTGTCATCCTTCTTGTGACACTTTTATTTACACCTTTAGCTTTTGTTGTTAATTTATTTTCGCATTGGATTGCATACATCTTTGATCTCAACCCTACAAATTCTTTTACTATTTTTCCATTGTTTTCATCTTTAAAAAATCCCAATTTCTTTTTATTGATTTGTGGATAACCAAACATGTTGTCTGAAGGATAATCAGACGTATCGAATCGTGAAGAGAGATCAGGTTTAATGTCTTCATAAAAATTATTTGTAAAAATTTGGTAAATTAAGCTGTCGGTGTCAGTGTATAATAGTTTCGTTTTATCACCGAACTTATGCAGCATATAGTCGTAATGAAACTCATACATCAGAGTTTTTGATATGTCCAAAATGGAAAACCCTAAATAAATTGGTTTATCGTAACACAATTTAGTTTTTTTTAACTGTACAGCCACCAAGTTTTGAGAAAAAATTGATACGCTATGAAATTCAGGTTTTGCAATAAAATCTTGAACACCCAAACTTTTACCGTGATTTTCCCAGTGAGTAAGTAATTTAACGTTTACTCGTTTTTCAATGTTTTCCATTGTTTTTCCAAATACCGAATTGTTCATTAATTTGTAAAAATCTTTTTCGAAATCTGACACGGCTTTTGTTCTTAGTTCAGTATTTAGATCAATGTATTTTTTTAACCATGGACTTTGTTTAAATTTTAGTATTCTGTGAATTTTAGTTAATTTTAGTCCTAATGCTAGACATTGTTTTAGATTTCTGTAATGAATCTTGTATTTTATTTTGTTATTTAAATTTGGGATTAGTTTTTTCTCCTTTGTTTCACCTACACAAATATTTTCAGGACACAATGGAAAGTCAGAATGCAAATCATGAAGCTCCTTAGGATATTCAAGATCAACTTCAAGAATAAAACCATACTCAGAAGTATCAGAAACTTTAAAATTTGTTTCTGGACTCACCCACTCGAAACAACCTTCAGGTAGGTATTGAGACATGGCCCATCCATAAAGGTTGTTAGCATCAAAATAAGCTAAATATGAAGTAGGTATATTTTTATCAAAGTCATTTAAAAATTCGTTATTTGCTTTAGCATGACGATTACTACATTGAGATACACCACCTCTAATACCAGTCTTAATAAATGCAATTATATCAATGTCAGTTAACAACTCTAATTCAACCTTTGTATGTTTTAACATCGCGTCCCAACTTAACCCAGGTGCAGTGTAATAGTGACTCGGGTCTAAGCCATATGTTTTAAGACAAATATCTCTGAAATTTTCAAACACGTCAGTAAGCAGCAACACATCAGTTTTTAAATATAAATTAGAATAGTCTAGCATATTACGACAAACAAAGTGTTGCCAAACATCTTGGGCACGGTTGTATTCTTCATCTGAGATACATGTATCAGTAAGTGAACTATAAAACTGTTCTCGATTCGGTAAAGATGTTGAATTTAAACTGTCATATGAAGTCATGAACTCATATGGATAAATTCCTTTCTTACGAAGACGGTTGAAATCTTCTTTAACTGGATAGGCGTTCTTGAGTTCGTGAAATTCGTCATCTTTGAGGTTTTTAACTAACTGGTCAAGACTACATGGTAAAAATTTGAAGGAATCAACAAATCTTAAGGTAACTTTTTGGTTATTAATTGTTAGATGTTTTGAAAACGAGATGTACTTTTCCTTGTTTTGTGGAATTATATCAATTTCACCTTCAACAAAATTAAGTGCATGGACAATGAAATGAGCATCATAATTACTTAAATTATGTAGAAATACCGGAATGTGACGGGGGGCACGAAACTTGTTCTTACATACTTCATGTGCAATTCCTCTCAATTCTCCCGTTTGCCAATCAAAATCAAGAACTTCTTCAGTAGTAATATTAGTTTCACATATGTGACATGTTTTCGAATTAGATATCTTATTGGTATGATCAGCTGATGGGGACTTCGGGGATCTTTGGAAACAATTTTTTTTACATATGGTTTTCAAATCATTGCACAAACGTTCCATGAATACTTGTGCACAGTTTGGACCACAATATGTCTCATACTTTGATAATCTATCATCGTATGAACATTTTATATAGTATCCAAAACTATAAGTCTCATGTTTTTGAATGTTATTAGTGTATGATTTAGATGAATCGTTGGGACATGATTGTATAGGATTTAAAAATGCCTCAAAGTCTGCGTAGATTACAAAAGGAATTTTCATTTTCTTTTCAAAATTATCAAATTTTAATGTGTCGTTTGATGACGGTTCCCCAAACCAATTTTTTGATGTTTTCTCGCTGTTTGGTAACTTTGTTGTAATGTGAGAACAGTCTTCTTGTTGATGTTTACTTAACCTGTCTCTGGTAGGAAATCGTATCAAACATCCATCACAAATGTAAATAGCAACATTCAAATTAGATGTTTGCTTGCTTACTAATCGCGACATGTTTTTGATATAGCAATAGTGGCCATTCGTTCCATTTTGTATGTATAATAAATTGACATGAGTACTTTTACGACTTTTTGTGAAACAAAGTGGACCTACAATAGAATGTTTCTTTGTTTTCGTATCAAACTCTAAACCAAACACATTAATACTTATATATAATAATAATATAATAATATAATAATAATAATAATAATATAGGACAACATTCACACAAGGTCTTCAGGTCCCAAACTAGGCAAAGCCTGTACTATGGTAACCAGATGACTGATATATATACTTAAATACATACTTATATATATATATATATATACTTATATACATATACACACCCAGACACAGGTCAAACAGACATGTTCATGCACACAAATGTTATATCATTTTGTTTTTCGATTTTCGCTATATCCGTCAACTTAACTGGAAATGATACTCCATTAAATTTTAACTTATTTGAATGAATGCTGTAAGATGATGGCCGTTCTGAATTTTTTTTAACTGGATATAATGCTGAAAGCAGCGACCACTTAAAACATAAATTATCTGAGTTTTTGACATTTATTATTGCTTTTTTAAGCTTAATATCTTTAGGTAGATCAATATATGAAGTACCACGGAGAGGGTTAAATTTATTAATATTTAACTCAATGTAATTAATGGTTTTCAAACTCCAACCACTATCTTTCTTCTCAAAAGTACATATTTTATTTGCTAAAGTGTCGCGTAAGGTTGACATAAAAATGTCTAAGTCATCTGCTTGGGTAACTAAGAAATTACTTGTTTGAAAATCAAAAGAATTAGCCAATTGTTTTGTTTCTTGTACAAATTCCGCATGTAATACAAAGTTTATTTTCAAACTATAATGTTGTTTTATAGCTTTATTAATTAAAAAACATAAGTCGTCTCTAACTGAATTAAGAAACAGTTCTGGTGTTTCAAAAAGTATATCAGATTGTTTTTTACTTTTAACTTTGTAAGAAATTATGCGTTGTCTGAAAGCCGAATCTATTATCGATATATTATCTCTAGAACTATGCAATATTGATACATTATTTTTGTGCATATTGCTCTTAATATGGTTCGTATAGTATCTTCTAGTAACTAGAATATCACATGAGTTGCAGTGTACCTTTTCTGAGTCATGGGAAGAGTCAGTTGAAGATGTAGATTCTTCAAGCCTCTGATGCTGATGGCTAGAGTCAGCTGAAGATGTAGGTTCTTCAAGCCTCTGTCGCTTTGCATCGTTACCCATGGTATCAGCGCCAACAGTTCTTTTGAGAGCTCCTCCTCGCCCCACTTGAACTGTGTATGATGATGTTGGTTGACTGAAAAAGTAATTAAATATTAATAGAAAGTCATTTGAATACGAAATATATTTACACGATTATGACTCGAGTTTACTTACTTATCATCGTTTTCCGCTGCTATGCAAATTTGGTACAGCTCATTGTCATAGGTTGAATCAAATAGTTCTGATTTTTCTAACCAAACAGCTTGATCGTTTTCCGCTGCTATGCAAATTTGGTATAGCTCATTGTCATAGGTTGAATCAAATAGTTCTGATTTTTCTAACCAAACAGCTTGATCGTTTTCCATCTTGCAGGTGACTATACCAAGGTTAAAATAAGAATGGTGCTTACATTTGATTTACATTGACTATTTATATTTTAGAATATGGTATTAAATGCAAGGAGATTAACACTGATGAGTTGATCCAATTAGCTAAATATGTATTGTAACGGACAAAGTATTAACTACTCTGAGTAATATGAGTAATATAAGAATTAAAGTTTATTTAGCATGAGCTATTGTTAAAATACAACTTTCTACATGTATCCAGCTTAGATATTTCTTTTGTAATGTTGTAGACTATATTTTTAATACTCTCATAATTTTTGTTCTTGTCGTCAGCATAATATTTGATTCGTATGTTTGCATGTTTCCAATGTTGCGAGTTGGGTATTTTTGTCAATTTGCTTAATTCGTAAACATCAATCTTAATCATGTATTGTGACTTAGATGCATCGTCATTGTTTGTTGAAATAAAAGCAATGCCACCATCCGGCTGAGCTCTTGACACTGATGAACACTGTTTTTTCTTCTTGCTGTTGGGAAACTCGAAAAATTCATCTAAACTCTCTTTTTGCTCCCTCTTTCTTTTTAAATTTGAAGATTCTATGTTCATGGTTATATTATCATTGCTGTCTTCGTCTGACAATTGTTGATAATAATATTGCTTGAAAGTATTCTCTTCGTTAAATGTGTTCTGAAATAGAAATAGCAATAATATTAAATGATATGCATAGATTCTTACAAGAACTCACAAAAATTGGTATCACGATGTGATAGAAATATGTGTCACAACACTCAAAACATATACCCTAAGTCCATGAATATTAACACTGGGCTATCAATGCTTCAAAATCAAGTTATCGTTAAATAAACGTACCTACATGCAACTTCTCTTTGACTTTTCACAAACACCTGCTTTGCACAGTTTTTATAAATGCTAATACATAAATAAAAATAAAGTATAAATCTTACCTCCATTGTTGATTTTGAAAACTTTTAACTCACAACACTTTAATATCAGAAATAATAGACTTCACTGCTCACATAATTCTGAGAGCGCTACATCGATTTCGAATATATATACCAAGATGATACACTAAATAAATAATCATTAAAAATCGTTTAGTGATATGACAAAACCATTAGAATGTCAATACAATTACTAATAGCGGTCATTTTGTAATGATAACGATTAACGTTTCGTGATATGACAAAACCATTAGAATGTCAATCCAATTACTAATAGCGGTCATTTTGTAATGATAACGATTAACGTTTCACAAGTACCTACACAAGAATGCAAATGTGAAGTAATAGGACAAATATGCAACTTTCTTTGTACGTAGAGCTCGAATAAATCCAATGGTTTTACTTGCACATCAAAAAGTTTTAGCCTCCACTACAGCTAAATATCCTATTACTCGAGCCGAAGTTAAAGTTTTAACAATACCATCGGGGGTTCAGGGAAAAACACTTGATAATATATTTTTGGGGCAAATACCTAAAAGATGTATTGTCGGGTTCGTTAATAACGCGGCGTTCAATGGTAGCCTTACTAAAAATCCCTTTAATTTTGAAAATTTCGATATGAGTTCATTTTGTTTATATATCGATGGTCAACAAATACCTTCTAAAGCGTTACAACCATCCTTCGAGAATAATACTTTCACTGCCGCCTATCATACATTATTCTCAGGAACGGGCATACATTTTCTTAACGAAGGCAATGGAATATCTAGAGAGCAATATGCTAAAGGTTTTTGTCTATTAGCTTTTGACTTAACTCCTGACTTGTCAGCTAACTCATTAAGTCATTGGAATCTGATAAGAAATGGTAGCGTAAGATTAGAAGTTCGTTTTGATACGTCTCTATCTCAAACTATCAACTGTATTGTTTATGCTGAGTTCGATAATGTAATTGAAATAGACAAAAATCGTAACGTGATCGTAGATTATAGTAGTTAAGATAAAATTGTATTGTATTGTAGATATAAGGATGATATCAATAAATAAAATACTCAACATAGCTCATATGTTTTATTTAAAGCTTTCTTTATATAAATTGTTATACTGAACATTCACAAAGTATGAACACCATAGAGATTAAGGATCATGTATCTAAAATATCGATGTGAGAAGTGCCCTGGTGCTCAATCGTCGGTTAGGTTAGGTTAGATGTTTTAAACACTAACGTAAGTAGTGGCCTGGTGTTCATTCAACGATTAGGATCACAAGGTAGCACAAGTGCAGGACGTAGTTTTGTTTACACAGTATGAACACAATAGAGATTAAGGACCATTTATCAAAAATTAATCCCTCCATACAAAATAACGTATATGCAGCAAACAGATTACCAATCCATATCGAAGTGCCAGCGTATATAGTTAGCAATTTGGATTCAGATACACAACCTGGCTCCCACTGGGTAGCCATACACATAGATAAAAACAAAGTAGGTCAATATTTTGATTCGTTCGGCCGACCACCCACAGGACCTCATAGAATTTTTCTGAATAGAACCTGCAGAGTGTGGGATTTTAACAGCAAGAGGGTGCAAAATGATTATACTTCAGTATGTGGCGAGTACTGTTTGATGTATTTGTACTACAAATTCGTCGGAAAGAGAATGCATGATTTTATTCGATTATTCGGTTCACAAACAATGGTGAATGATGTAATACTTTATAATATGTATAAATGCTGTTTTATAGATGAATAAAGAGAAATACAATATATAAGAATTTGTGGTTGTTGTTATTGATATCATAGAAACAAATACCTAAGTACAATAAGCAAAAGTAGCATGTTTTAGTTAGTTTGAGCCACCTTGCTTATGGCTCAAGGCTGACGCTGATGATTCACACAAAGAGAGACCGAACACGAGTCGCGGACCGTAATTAGCCTAATGGTAATGAGGGTTGCTGGCGAGCGCGCGTCGCGGACCGTAATTAGCCTAATGGTAATGAGGGGTATTGGAGATGCAGAATCCTGAAAACTATCTCGGAATCCTGAAGAGATATCAAAAAACGGATAGCACAGATCGATCCGGCGTGCCCGATTTACTTTTTTTTTTTTTTTTTTTTTTTTTTTTTTTTTTTTTTTTTTTTTTTTTTTTTTTTAGTTTGAGCCACCCGCGGTCCGGCTTCTGGCTCAAGGCTGAGGAGTGAGCCAGAACCCGTATATCCTTACTACTTGTGTGTTACCAGTGATGACTTACGGAACTGAAACGTGGTCTCTGACTATAGGCCTTCTGAACAGGCTCAGAGTCGCACAACGAGCTATGGAGAGGGCTATGCTCGGGGTTTCTCTACGTGATCGAATCAGAAATGAGGAGATCCGTAGAAGAACGAAAGTCACCGACATAGCCCAGCGGATTAGCAAGTTGAAGTGGCAGTGGGCAGGGCATATAGTTCGAAGAACCGATGGCCGTTGGGGCCGAAAGGTTCTCGAATGGAGACCACGGACTGGCAAGCGCAGCATAGGACGGCCACCGACTAGGTGGACAGACGACCTGACTAAGATCGCAGGCAAGGGCTGGATGCGGGCCGCTTCCAACCGGTCTTTGTGGAAATCAATGGGGGAGGCCTTTGTCCAGCAGTGGACGTCCTATGGCTGAGATGATGATGATATTGAATATGTAATATGAATATGTTAATCCAGGGTATAAGCTATCTCCAAAAAAAAAAATCATCGAAATCAGTGTAGCCATTTGAGCATGAAGAGGTAACAAACATACAGACAAACTTTCGCATTTATAATATTAGTAAGATTACATGTTTAGATATCAATTGATCAGCGATGGTAACTATGGTATGTAACTATCAATAGGTCATATTTTAAAAGAACTTCTCATTCCGTAGATAACGTAATCAATACCGATTTGCGCGATATCTACTTATAATTAATTATAAAACGTACAATTGACGCTTCAAATCGACTTTTATTTCTAGACTTTCTAAGGGGACTAAAACTAATTAGTTTTACAAAAAAAGAGGGTATTTAACTGAGCCACAGCAACGCGTGGCTGAATATACTAGTCTAGGTAATCATCACACTAATATTATAAAGGCGAAAGTTTGTATGTTTGTTACTTCATCACGCTCAAACGGCTACACCGATTTCGATGAAATTACATAGGATTATTTTCATCATCACCATCACCACCGTTTTTCTTCACTACGCAGGTAAACCCGCAAGCGCAGCAAGTTAATTTAAGGTAAATTAAGGTGTCGGTATTAATATCAATTTAGCGTGGTAGTATAGGTTTCATATAAAAGATTTCATAAAATGTTTACGGCAAAGCGGTTAGGACTCGAACGCCTGCCCAGTATATGCATCATTATAATTCCAATTGTTTTATTTTTATTCCAGAAAGAGAGCATTCTTCACGAACGTTGGCCAGTCGCCGGTGAAGTGGACGAAGTGGCCGTCAAAGCCAGCAACTATCTAATGGACGCGGCGCACTCATTCCGTATCTATCTCAAGAACCATTGCGCAGTAAAGAAGCCCAAGAAAGGAGAGACGCCCAAACAGGAGAAGAAGCCAAATAAAGCGGTCGTGTGGGTGGCGAAGGAGTTCCCTAAGTGGCAGCACATTATATTGACTACGCTGAAGGAGCTCAATGGAGTGAGTGATTTTTTTCTGGCTAGTTCATAAACAGTATTACTGTGTTCAATCTTTTGATGGAAACACTTAGGTAACATTAGGATTTGAACGTGCTCTAAAACATCCTGACACGTTTTTTTTTTAAAGGTTATATTGCTTATGTTGGACCACTGTTTCGCCTGATGTTAAGCGACGACGCAGTCGGTGGAGCACGCAAACTTAAAAGGAACCTATTCACTCGCGGCTTGAAGACTCCAGAGTTGTACTTATCGGCACTTTACCGAGTAAACTGTTTTTCTTGACCTTCAAAAGTTTCTCCTGGTCAACAATGAATGTTATCAATAAAAAATAGTTAAAGTTAAATCTGACCTTTAAAAAAACCCTTATTATACCCCTCAAAATTTATAGTAATATATAGTAAAAATTAACACTTCACTAATCATGTTTTTCATATGTCTTTATATATTTTAAAAAAAAGTGTATGTACATGACATATCACAGACGCGATAAGTTGACTGATTCGGATTTTTTATAATCATAATAGGTGTTTCGGTCGTAGGTTTGTTTCGTCTGTCACCATAAAATAAAGATATTTTGTTTTTAATGATATCTTGATTTTTAGCCGGACGGTCTTCCCGACAACAAGGCGATCTCGAGCAAGCTCGGCCAGATGGAAGCGCTCAAGAGATACATGAAGCGAGTGATGCCGTTCGTGCAGGCGACTCGAGAGAACTTGGAGCGAGTCGGTTCGGAGGCGCTCTCAGTCGCACTTCTCTTTGACGAAGCTCGAGTACTCAACGATAACAAGCAGTATCTACTCAACACTCTCGATGTAAGTACATTATGTAATTGTAGACATAGACAAACGTTTTATTACTGTTTTAGCACACAACATAATTATATTTATGTAATTAACGAATCAGTAACGATATCAACAATAACATTCTCACATACACAAATACACATTTGTATGGTCGCTATTACTAATAGTAGGCTCAACGTAGCTTTTCTCCGCAATAGCTGTTTTTGAGCCTCCAAGAGTCCTCTTTTTAACCTATTTCCTAAAAAGAAGAATGACCTCATTTCTTTTTAATTTTTTTTAGTCACTTAAGTACTCGGTCATTTGTAGTTTGATTTAATGAAGGGCTTTTTCATTTGATCCATTCTGTAATCAAAATAAGGTCGCTTCTATTAAGTTATTGAATTAATTCCAATGACTTTACTATCAAATCCCTGAGGTGAAGGAGTTCACTCTTAATCTACTTTAGTCATCACCAACACGACAACGTAGTTTCTTCAGATAGTGTGTGTACATCACCAACCTAACCAATGGCCAAAGCCAGATTTCATGGCACAACAATTAGGCAGTTTCTCCATTGGATGCTATTAAATCTATACTAATATTATAAAATAGGTAAAGTTTTTGTGGTTGTATGGGTTATCACTGAATCTACTGAAACGATTTTGAAAATTTTTTTACCTATATAAAACACGTTATTTGTGAGTGTCATAGGCCACTCATCATCATCATCATTACCACCACGCGGGTGAAACCGCAGGGCGTAGCTAGTATGTTATAAAAATACTCATAAGATTTAGTTTCTATTTAGCTGGAATCATTGGAGATCAAATACACCGACGACGCGGAAGCTCCCGAGAAGACTCGTGAAGACTGCGCCCCGGGCCAACCTCATGTAACATTTACAGTTGAGCCAGGAGTCACTGTTGCTGTCATCAATCCGACGGCTTTGAGCGGACTGTTCACGGTGTCTGTCACGTTAACAGATGGCGACACCGTCGATAAGGTGAAGACGAAGATCGCTAAGGAGATCAAAGCCATCAAAGGTAAGAAGTATTTTGAGTAATTTGAATAAATATATGCATGCATTTTATAACAAGAATCATCACGTGGTAGTAATGACGCAATATTTACACAGTTGGCATATTTGATGAGTGTGTGAGAGCATATTCACACTGCAACTCAATGACTGCCCCTGATCTAAGGGTGGGCAATCCGTAGTGAAAGCCCCGGATGGAAGTTTTAGGAGGCACCCATTATAATATGTTTAAAAACTTGCCCTACAAAGCGCCTAGAATGCAGCGCACGTTGTTCATTCAATTATGCATTCGATTTTAAAACGACGACATACGTCCTAACGTCGGATATTAAATATGCGTAGAAATTAAATTAATGAAATATCAGCCCCGTCATTCAGAACGATTGATAACTAACCGATTCAATTCGATATTGTTCATACATTTTATATTTGGAAGTTTTTTGAATTTCTCGAATCTTATAAATGCAATGGAATATTGTAATATGTACTTATAATCATTAACGACATACTCTAACGAATGTTTGAATACATAACCGAATTGGTTAGTTATCGAGAGTTCTGAGTAGTTCAACTTTTTCGCCCAACAACTAACAAGCTGATAGCAACAGGCGCTGTCTTCAATATTTTATTTCTGAAGATATTCAGCACCACGAAAAGATTTTCGTGGTGTTTGTTGTTCTAAATTGTTCCGTTCACGAAAAGAACCATTTATATTATTTGTGATAAATACAGTACAGGCAGATGTTAAGTGATGATACGGACTTACGATGCATCACGCCTACCTAGAAGATCCATGCATGCGCTCCTGACTTGAAGACGACTAGGTTTTCGGAAATACAGACTTAGGCAATGAATTCCACTGGCTAGTGCACCAAGGATTTGCAGGAAGCAAAACGTTTTGTAACAAGTTACAACGCCTACAATGTACATATGTATGTCTCATTGCTGTCCGTCTGATTGTTCTCTCATGATATGATCTCTATTCAAATTAAGTTCTCCAGGGCTGCGTTCAGGAGCTTAGTCGGCCAAATATTGATCGACCAACATTTGATCGATGTCTCACGAACGGCTACTTCATAGCATATTGCAGAAGACGGAGAAGAAGTCACTTACATTGTTCATGGATCACATGATAGTTACTACTGCATATGCCACTTTTGACAGCCGACCAAGATTTGATCGATTTTAGAGGTAGAAAGATTATGGTCTCGTCGAGCATAATTTGCTCTGACAGGTTGACGTGAACGGTCATGATCAAATATTGGGTGAAGCAAATAATGCTCTAGTTGAGTTCGTGAACGCCGCACATCCGCTGTCAGAGCAAGATATGGCTTGGCCGATGGAGCTGCTGAACGCACGCCTGCACACTCCGAAATGGGCCTGTAAGCTATTAGAAGAAAGTCATTGTTGATGAGCTTTTTCGCCTTTCTATAGAATCAAGAGCCTCGACTTGGTACTTAGCCTAGCCATCTCACAAATGAGAATAGTGTACTCCATACACGATCGAACATGTGCTTGATACAAGTTGAGCAGTTGTTCCGGTGTAAAGTATCGCAACACCTTTGAGATTAAGCCCAGCCGCTTGGCAGCCAATGAACGTTAGACTCGATGGGGTGAAAATTGAAAGTTGTGTTCAAGGTAGATTATCGGTTATCGGCACGGATACATCACAGAATGCAAGAGCCAGATTGCATTGACCCCGTTTCGCGGAAAAAAGATACGCCTGAGTTTTATTGACGTTGAAGCTGACCAAGTTTTATTACCCGCAAATTGCCCTTAAGGCTTAAGGTCACAAATTCCACTTGATCATCTTCCTCAATGTCCTCTTAATAGCAGTGTGTGTGTGTGTGTGTTGACTAGCGTAGTTATGAAATTGTTTTGTAATGAAAACGCTCATAAATTTGAATATCCATCCGGATTATCCATTAGCACGATTTTCACAATTAGGTAATAGGTTTCCTACAGTTATTTTGTTTACAAACAAAAAAAAATCAAATTCAGCGAAGGTAATTGAATAGGCGAAATCTGATTTTGCGCCCTTCTCGAATTTTCCAGATGTGGCCAGCATCAAGCTCTGGCGGTACAAGGATCCGATTCTGGGGCCGCGCAAGATTCCGACCCCCGGCGATCACGAAACGAGATGTGCAGCTCTCGATAACGGCTCGGTGCTTCGTGTCGATGTCACCGATAACAAGGCGCAACTCGTTTCTAACGGGACAAATATCGACCTAGGCACCCAACTAATCTATACTTACGAGAAGTAGGTCACTAGAACTGTGTGTTTACAAAAAGTTTAACTTTTTGTGTTGACAATAAAGATATTTATTACTTTGAGTCCTTTTTTTATTGTTCTGCCCCGATGTTAATAAAGGCATAATTGTAAAATTGAAACTATAATTCGACACATATAATAAACTAGCGGCCCGCCCCGACTTCGCTCAGGCAGCGTTCGTAAGAAACGTTTTCGTTCGACCGTTTTTTCTCCGAGTACCACAAATAAGCATTTTCATTGTCACCCATGCCCTGACACACGCTGTATACATTTCAGAGGCATTGCAGTAGCGGGGAAGTCCCACATTATACTGAATATATTGGTCGCATAGGGCATTATCTTTTCGCATATCCGATTCGTGTACGTCTATTATAATTTATGTATATTTTTTTGTCTTTGGTCGTCAGTAAGTTTCCTAGATACTGAAATGAACGCGCTTAGGATTGACTCAATTGAGCTCTTAGGATTGACTCAATTGAGTTCTTAGGATTGAGTCAATTGAGTTCTTAGGATTGAGTCAATTGAGTTCTTAGGATTGAGTCAATTGAGTTCAATAGGAAAAACGAAGTCAGGACACTTACCAGCGGCTTTTAAATGCGACGCATCGTAGGTCTCACAAATCAATGCTTCCGATACCAGTCGCAGTAGGATCCAGCAGCACCATGTCGTCCGTGTACATAATATTATCATAACTCCCCCACCCGACATGATTGCTGCTGAGTTCCATTATGAGGTTATTTACATACGGGTTTCCGGGTTCTAGAGTTTCGGAGATAATGATTCCTTCTGAGTGAGCGGTCGACCATTTGAAAATTTAAATTTACGTATGTGTGTACACATACGTGTCAACTTTGTTACCTTATTGTTGTTGTTGTGTTAAGGACAACATTGTTACCATTTGTTCGCAATAAAGAATATTGGTTGATTGATTATTCCGGTGCCGTGGTGGTACCGGCCTAGAATAGTACTCCCCCATCCTGCGCTCGCCAACCCGCCTGCCAAGCGTGGCGAGTATTGGCAAATCCTCCCTATATGGGGAGCCCTATGTCCAGCAGTGTACATCCTATGGCTGCGATGCTGATGATGATTGATTATTTTATAAGACTAAGAATATCGCACACCAGTACGATATTTTTGGAAATGAAACATTGAAATCACTTAATTTCTTTTATTATAAATATAGGTAATAATATCATTAACAATTATAAATAAACACGTCTAATCCGCCCGTTTGCAACTCGAAAGGTTACCGCGACGTATATGAAGTACACAATTGGTACACCTTATATGAACATTCACAATAATAATCATAATAGGAAACTTTTATTTAATTCGGTTATAATATTCTTGGCTCAATCATAACATTCATGGCTGCTTATTATTATAAGAATGAAAACAACAACATACAGTTATACAATATTAGAATCATATAATAGAAAATAATGTTACAATATAGGCCCAATTCATTTCACTAAAATTATCAATATCATATTTTATCATATTAAATCACACCACTTTGCAAAAATAAACTGAACTTATTTTCAGAAGCTATTTATTTAACTAATTTATTTGCAACACTACGCAGCTATTTACTCAATCATTAAATGCACTATAATTATACATAATGATCCGGCAGTGGACATTGCACACGACAAATATTTTACCGATTACATTAGACTTACGTTAGGTTGTCTATATTAATTACTAAGTGTAGACATATTTAAATATATCGGCTAAAAATAATATAAACACAATTATTCTTCATACACACATGCAGACATGGATTTACAAAATAGAATTGTCAGAGCTTTAAAAATTAAATGACTGATTTAAACAATGGTTAACTTTAAAAGTAATACAGTACTATGATAATAAAAAAGATATAAAACGCGTGAATTTATAACAAATATATACATTTACATCTATATTTTTTATTTTGAATGTATAAAAAAAGTCACATAAAAAAATGTGATTTTAAAATTGAGTAATTTGCAGCAGTACAAAATACTGTAACTAAAATAAAATCAATGGCTGGTTTTAAAATTTAATATGGGAATATTTTCGTTTGTTTTAAAAACTATATATATATAGATTTAAAACATTTTTTTTTTTTGAAACGTTTTTTTTTTTGTAGTAGGTATTTCATATATATATATATATATATGAAATACCTACTACAAAGATCACAGTAAATAAATCAATAAATAAGATTAGCATAGGTGTTTGTTAGCATTATAATTAGATAATCATTTTCAACTAATGTTTATAACCAAATTAGAAAAGCTATACTTAATTTGTCTTCTATCGCCTACTCTGTTTGATGACAAACTGTTTTACCTGCAGACGTTCATCACTTGCGCTAATGTTCGCAGAGCCTAAGTTCAGAGGCATAAAAATCGGTTGCGCCTACTATATTGGCGAGCTTTTTCTCGGAACTGGCGAAGCTCAGCCACACCGTTGTAGGCGCGTTGGGCATTTCAGATATCATATTGGTTATCGACGATAAACTAGCTCTCGTTGTGCTTCACGATGTTACAGTTTAATCATAATTGGTACAGCAGCTTAGATGTATATACATACAAACATACTTTTGTAATTTTCGTAAACATAATGTTAATTTATCTAAGTTTTCGCCATCGGCTCCCCGCGTAGACCTGTACTAGATATTCTTGTAGAATATCTAGTCTGTAGAGTAAAAAATATTAATGCATTATTTATAGAAATGAAATGAACATTTCTGAGCGAGTCAGTAGAACAAATCGCACTTAACCAATTTTAAAAGACATCTATCATTGGCCCTATTTATTTGTCTTAAATATACATTTAGCTATAATGTAGTAATTAATTGTATAGTTTTTTTTACGATTGTTATACTTGCAAGAACTGAAATACGTAATATCAAGTACGTACATAAACGTACGTAAGGAACATCATGGTCATTATGAAAATGAATATAGTCTCATTGAGTTTGTCACTTCAGATCAGCCTTATTTTATAACACTAAAAACGTTAAGAGTTAGTAGCGATGAGTTATTAATTTGCATCTAAATGTTGAACTATAATACAAAATTGATCTAATCCTCGCCCTTTTTTTATGTTACTGCAGTTGACTTCAATAATGAAAATATGATTAGATTTGATAAAAAGTAATTACGTAGTCTAAAAACTAAAAGGCAACCGTCCATACTATCGAATATATAAACTCGTAGACAAATGGCATTTCGACAAGCGATAACAACGGCTTTGAAGCAGAAGCGGTTACAGAAATATAATCGCTATAAAGCGATGCATCTTGTCTAGGCCCACTGGACTTTCCTTCGAGATGTTGATCAATGGCTGTAGCCTGCTGCAAGAATAATACGTATAGTATATACTCTGCCGCGAACAATGAATTACGTAGAATTCTTATGCAACTGATGAATTAAGAGTCACAGAATATATTGGTGAAAAATTGTGACTTTAAAACGTCAGCCTCCTGGATTAAGTCTCTTTGTACGAAAAAGTTGTTGCCATCTTCAGAATTCTTGCTATGGGATGCTAGGCCACAAACTAATATTTAACGCTGGCTGGCTGGATACCAGTCTGAGTTATGGGAGAAAATACCCACATTTGTTGACACAGCGGAGTGTAAGATTCTTCTCGCTATTTTTTATAACGCGATAGATGAGGAGGCTCGTCTGATTGAATAATTAACGCACGGCTGAAATAGCTGGACATTTACTCTATCTTTTGGAATGACACACAGATAACAGGCCTTAAGCCCCACAATTTAAAAAAAACATAATATGTAAGTAGTTGAATATCCGATACGGACGTCATTTATATATTATGGTTTTTAACACGGCGTGGATTTTGTTATGTAGTCTCTAGACGTATAGGTGTCATGAAAATGTAAACGTAAATTGTCATTAAAGTTATGACTTAAATTTTTCACAATAGTTTCAACTTTCATTTGACAGTTCTTGCCAAATATGTACAACAAATAATAATAATTGATGCAATTTAAATTGCCATACAATATTAAGCCTTTTGATTATATTTCACTATCAAAGCGTAAACCATAATTACCAATACAGACACTAAGTAAAAGTACATTTAGAGATTTTAACTTTCTAAAAGGGTTTCAAAAGTGAATGCCCTCGCAGGCCTCGTAAAGATCAAAGACGGCTTGCTCATAGCTTCAATATCGTATGTCGCGTGTACCTCCTACGAGATCATGTGTAGAGTGCGGTGGGCTGACAGCTGCGGAGGGCGTAGCGGGCAGACTAGCGGGCGGCGTAGCGGGCAGCGTAGCCGCCGGCGATGGCAGCTACGTCGGCGCGCTGGTGGCGAATAATTTATCTAAACCTGCGCCCTCTGGCGCGTCCACTGCACTCGGGGGCTTCGGCTTAGGGACTTGCATCGCAGGCAGGTCGAGGATAAACACCTCTTTCTTAAAAAGCTGCCCGATGTCACGACCGATTAACTGGAACATATATATTGACATTTATAACGCGGTTATTGATGTCTATGATCAATTCTACGTCATGGACTTTGAAAAAACTTTTGCTGATTTTGACAGCCTTTTAGCACTAGAAACAAAGAGAGAATCTTGCCCGAGCTGGTTTTACTCAAGAGGTAAGTCGAGTCGAGTCTTTACAACACGGGCAATGAAAAAGCTTTTGTTGATTTTGTCAGCGCACTAGAAACAAAGAGAGAATCTTGCCCGAGCTGGTTTTACCCGAGAGGTAAGTCGAGTCGAGTCTTCAAATCACGAGCAACCTAGTAATTGGTACCACTGTCAGGTGACACAGTGGTCAGTCAAGCTCACTAGACTATCAAATGTATTGCTGTATCTTTTAAATTTGGAAACAATAGGTTTTTCAGGGGCTCCTCAGGTATGATCTACTCTATTTATTTACTCTGAATTTGGACATATCTTTACGAGCTTACGTTGTCAATGATATACTTTACTTGTGTTTATGTTAGTGAAAACAACACATATTTGTTAAAAATTGTCTCTTGGACAGTTTCATTCCTGATTTCAGTAAGTTACACACACAGTTAAAGTTTGTATATGGACACTACTATGGCATTGATCAATTCAGTTACATGACTGGATGTAGAGAATACACCAACTTGATGGTAAGCAATATCGTCGAATAATCGAGTTACAATAAATTGACGCATAGTATTTGCCATTAAGACATCCTTTTTGAAAATTAGCGTATAAATATGTAGTTTGAAAAACTATCACCAAACACTCGGTCAAATGGTACATCAATAATTCATAAATAAAATTATTGATTACTTTTTCTACACTGGCTATATATGCATATAAAACAGGGAGCCAAACAACAAAGATAAACAAAAGAGTATGCTATGTGTGTGGGTGTAGGTGGGGGTACTGACGCATGCGGTGAGTTTCTTGAAGAGGTCCCGCTTGGCCTTGTCGAACTTGGCGGGCTTGTGCTGCTGCTGCGTGAGCTTGTCGTCGAGCCGCTGCAGGTCGTGCGGGTCCGCGTCCGGGATGCCGCGCATCACTGCGCCCACGCACGGGAACTGCGGCCGCAGCGTCTCGTACATCTGCCGCACATACCGCACCACAACATTACACACTGCAGTGGCGGATGCAGAAACTCAAGGAGGGGGCGCTAAAGATACATGAGCTACCGTTACCTTTATCGTAATAAATAATATTATTTCGTATTATTCGGATATTGTAGAGATTTTTTTGCATCAGGCCTTTTAAGGAACAAGTCCCCGAAGTTGATGGGTTACCTGCACGCCGAGCTGCAGCAGCGCGGCCAGGTTCGCGTCGTGGTGTCCGTGCGCGCGCAGCCCCCGCAGCGCCGCCGCCAGCGCCGCGCCCGCCTCGCCGCCCGACACCAGCCCCGCCCGGCACCCGGCCTGCAAAACAGTATGGATCACCACACATTCAACAATATTTTTTAAACCAAAAAAAACATTTTCAGTACATACCTAATACTCATCTTATATAAAAGGAATTTAAATTGCTCTTATCACCCAGTACCACGTGACTGCGGACACCAATCTGAGCGCGAAGACGTAACTGACGGGAACGCGCGCTGATTTATTTGTCTTATCTAAGTTAAAAGTATTACCGCTGATTTGACAGTTAACGCGAGACTTGTGTTGTGGTGCGTTCGAGACGGGCTGCGGAATAGTTAAAAACGCCAAAAACGATAACGCTTGTCGCTCGTAGGGAGCGTTGTGAACTGTCTTTGTTCACCACTCAAGGTGCATGAAAATGAAAAATACACTATTGTAATATTGGCCTTCTAATTTAATTACGAAAATCTAAATCTAATCATCAAGATTAAGGCTAATATTACAGGTATTGATATATTTATAGTTAACTGAATCGTCGTATTTACAGCTTATATGACGTTTTGTGTCATTTGATTTGGGAAAAAGCTTTTCCTAATTTGCCGAATTCCAAAATCGAACGCTTGTTCACTTAAAAACTGTCGTTAAACGCCAATTATCTATCTCGAACGCACTTTTAATTTCGGGCTCTGACGTAGTGATAGTCACGTGACAGGTTGGAGAGACTTGTGGAGGAGCGCGATTTAGCGGAAGTTTAAAACAACGAACTATAAGACTAGAAGACTAACTTTTTCCCCCAGAAAATTTGTCATTTTTCATAAAATTATTATTTTCATGTTTATATAGATCCATGAAATAAAAACGATTAAAAAATTAGTCAACATTCTTGTTTATTGAAAACTACGATGTTATTTCTTCTTTCGATTTGCCACACACTACTATTATAGGTAAGTACTTATCTATATATTATACATATCTATACCAAAATGCTAAATTATAATTTAGACTTTTTCCTCTTTACAATAAACACATCTAAATGCGTTGATGTTCTTTAATAGTTGACAGCCACACACAATGAAGCTAGTAAGTATAGTATAAAGTATTTCGTAGATCGGTACAATACCTTTAACGCTGGGAGAGCCAAAAAGCACGCTCGTAACGAAGCAGTGGAATCAGCCCAAGTTAGCGCTAGCAGAATTGTGTGTAGTACAGCAGGGGCGGCCCTAGGTTCCGCCATCACTAGTGCTCCCAGCTCTGACACCGTGTCAGGGGTTCTAGCGCCCGCCCCACCGCCGCCACCTGCCGGGGGGTCCTCTTCCATATCACCTGTGTTCTGCTCTAGGGTTGGCCCGCTATCTACTAATGATACCTGTAATAAAACTTATTATGATATATATGAACCATCTGACCACCGCACAATGTGTCTACCGATTGTAATGACAGTTGAACAGTTATTATGGGGCCAATCTTTGCTGCATAATATAGTTGCGTGTGGATTTTGATAAGGTAGAATATGTGTGAGAATATTTATGAGAATATTTATGAGAACTCTTGCCGCAATAAAACACTATTTCCACAGAAATGAGACGACAACATTACAGACACATTTCGTTATTTTCTTATCATTTAGAATGTTGGATCAGTTCATTGTGTAGAGATGTTTCAATAGTATATTTTAAACCTGACCTGACCAAGTAATTTGGGCCTGAACGTGTTGGCGATTGTCGTCCATTTTAGTTGCCATTTAGCTTAGTTAAGACATCCATCAAAACAACAGCCTGCATATATACAATTTTGTAAAACCACATGATCAATTTTATATATGCTTACTTTGAGTACTTCCAGGTATTCTCTGGTGAGATTTCTAACTAGCATATCTTCTAAGACCTCCTGCGATTCGCTGCCTGCCTCCTCTTCTAATTTTCCAGACTCGTACAATGACGTTATATATTCCCAGCGCTGGGATAAATGTGTTACCACTGTAAATTTTTTAAAAAAGGATGAAAACACAAACAAAAATAGGCGCTAATTATTACATAAATTTTGATCCTTCGAACCGGATCATACTTATCAATGATACATCATATAGTTCAGTTTTAGGCGCATATTACTGCCACAAGCGTATATGAAGAAGTATATCGTATCTCACTGGACGAAATTTTGCAAACCAACTTCTTGTCGATGAAAAAACTAAACATATTATTATGAAGGTAAAACACTAGAACTATCACTATGAACCGATGGCTACAATTTTACATCCAGAAGTGTATGCCTGTGTATTGTGTAGTGAAGGTAAAGTACTCACTAAAGGGCGCTACATGCGCTAAGATCGGCAGTGCTACGTCGTTATAATGCGCGGGCGGACAGTGCAGTATCAGCGGCCGGAGCGTGTTTCTGACGAGCGGCCGCAGCCAGTGGTCCGGCAGCCGCGGCTCGGCCAGTAGCGACCGCGCCACGTATTCCGCCAGGCCCGGCACGGCGTACAGCTCCCGCCCGAGAGATATCGCCGCTGCGCCTACTATGAGGCACACCTGGAAAATCAACAATATTCAATATCATATATGCATGGAATAATTTTCTGCCTCAAGTTGTCAGCATGTAGCTGGGTAGAACCTATTTATGAGCCGCTAGAGATTGTCAAATATTATCAGGTAGTAGGGAGGTAGGGAAAGATTGTATAACATACTTCAAAAAGTCGATCGTCTCACTTCAAGGTTGTAGGTAAAGATTTAAAAATTCATCACTCAGTATATGCCCTATTATTATATGAATGGACTTTTTATTTTATTTATTTATTTTATTTTAAAAATTTTAGGTAGATAACATGTAAGTGTAATGTTTTGTGCGTATGAATGATAATTTACAGTAACCTTAGTTTGTTACCCGAAATGAACACATTTTGAATAAGTATTTTCATGTGAAATAAGTATGTACCGCATGAAACAGTGTCGTCTCGTGCGTGACGTCACTCGCCGTTCCTAACGGAAAACCTGCGCTCGATGAACACCAACGTATTACGGTGAGTGGAGGGTATGTACTCACGGTTTCGTGCAGCGTGTGCACGTAGGTCAGGATGCGGTCGTCGAGCGTAGGGATGGGCGCATCGTCCCTGAGGCCGACGCCGAGCGGGATGCCGATGCCGACTCCGACGCCGAGCAGGTTCCGGCGCTCGGCGGGCGGGGGCGCCACCCAGGGCGCGTAGGCGCCGTCGCAAGCCGAGTGCAGCGAGTGAAGCGCGCGCCCCAGCTCGAGCACGCACGGCAGCAGCGGCAGCACGTGCGCGCTGCACGGGTTGCGCCACAACGGGTTTCCGGACGGGGTTGTGCCAGCGCCGAACCCGCCGCGGGACGCTCTAACCAAACATAACGATGCTTCATTATAGTAACACTTTTATAAGCCAGCTAGATACGAGTATCTATGTAAACGAATATTCAACATGATATTCCCCCCAAAAACTTCGAAAAAAAACGTAACAACAACAAACACTACTAATAACAATCACCAACAAATGTGCACAAAGCACAATTGCACAAATGTAGGGAGAAGCATATTCGAGTTCGAGAAAACAAAATCAAAACAAATGAGTTATGAAAAAAATATTTAGTATCTATACAGTCCTATATGATATGAAAAATATTTTATGTTATAACTAGCTGTGCCCCGCGGTTTCACCCGCGTGGATTACGGTTTAACCGCTACCTCAATGATCCCACAGGAACTATACTTTTTTCGGAATATAAGTAGCCTATATGTTATTCCAGAGTCTAACCTATCTCCATGTCAAATTTCATTGACATTTTAGTTGAGTTTTACATAAATCGTATAACAAAACGCAACTGACATTGGATAACAAAACGCTTGAAACTGAAAGCTAAGCGTAATATTGTCTATAGTTATGTATGGGTGAAAATTTGTCAATTTGAAATTTTGATGTTGATAGTTGAAAAAAATATAGCGGAATAAAAAGTTAGCTATTTTATGTTCATCTCCTGGTTCTAACCTAGCTCCCCACCAAATCAGCCAAATCATTTTCAGCCAAATCGATGCAGCCGTTCTTGAGCTATAAATAGTGTAATTAACACGACTTTCTTTTATATATAAAATAAATAGTGCAGAACGATGTTTCCATTTAATAAGTATTTAATAGCATCGAAAAACTTCGTGGTCGAGGGAGCATTTGTGACACGGAGCCATCAGTATCGTCGGCGTTATCCATGAACGCTAGCGTCGAAAGGCGATACTGTCCGATGACCGAATGTATAGTCGGTAGGCGAGGTTCTGTCTGGTGTATTGCGTACAACTCACTTGTCGGGATCCGTAGGCACGACGGTCCGCTTGACGACGCCGAGGGTGAGCGCGAGGCAGTGCACGAGCGCGCGCCGGTCGCGCATCACGGCGGCAGAGTCCAGTGGCGGCGCGCCCTTCTGTGTCGGGATGCCGATCAGCGCCGCCAGGGAGCTGGCGCTCTCGAAGGAGCCGCGCAGCCGCGCCCACTCCGCCCCGCAACCGCCCAACACCTGCACATATACAGATATACTGCCACCTTTACTCCGAACGCCGCTGCCGCAACCAACGAGCCTTATCACTAAAACACCATTCGCCGTCCATTTGTCAGCGGGCTGCATTTTATAAACCTCATTGTAAATAATATTCTCACTATAGCAAAAATAACACGCTTTTTTACACAAGATCATCCGATTTTCCCACATAGCCTTAAAATGTATATCACTAACAGTTGGCATTCTCATCCATACATTGCACACACAACACAACACTGCCTAACTATCTATTCCCTGAACATTAAAAGTTGAAAACTTTGTTTTGATTCTTATAGCGTGAATACGATGTTCAAGAAAACGAGGTAGTGCAGCGTGTGTGCTAACGGCAAATTCAATTGACATATAACATTTGATGGTGTACTTCAAACAACCACCATCAAATGTTATATGTCAATTGAATTTGCCGTTAGCACACACGCTGCACTACCTCGTTTTCTTGAACATCGTATTCACGCTATAAGAATACTACAAAGGACGTCACACCACAAACATGTACGGAGATTGTCGTATTTTGATCCGACTTGTAGCGTGAATAATTCGAATATAGTGAATAATCTGAATTTTAAACCACAGCAAGTGAGGGCCTGTAGACAAGAAGAAGGCAGGAAAGAATTTTACGTTTCATAAGCTAATTGTTAAGGAGATTTGCGTCTGTCGGATTTAAAATAAAATAATAATCTAAATAAATATATTTTCATTTCATAAATAAGATAAATGTAAAATAGAATCGTGAGTGGAGATGCGTGTGCGAGTTTGTCTCGGTGATGTGCTTTAGGGGGATGAGGGGCTTTAGCGCGTACACACATGTTTTATGTGAAAATAACTGTTTCCGAGTATTTTAGAGGGAGTATATGAGTTTGAGAGTAGCGTGTGGATAGGTACCTCCTGCACGAGCGCGGTCTGACGCTGGTAGCAGCAGAAGTGGTTGGAGACGAGCAGCAACGCCTCCTGCAGCGTGACGCTCTCCACGGCGCTGGACTCGGCACGCGCCACCACCGCGCCCGCCATCGCGTGCAGCCGCGCAAACACCGGCAGCAGCAGCAGCGGGTACTGCCGCCGACACAGACATCATACATATACGCACAAACCCATTTCATTGCACAAACATGGGCATGCATACAAAAGTTGTTTACATGAAATATGTTCGACGATATATTTTAATTTAAAATAATACAGCATGCAATTGTAATACAAGTTTCAATTCTTGCAATTCCAAAAAAATAATGTAATTGTTATCCATTACTTTTCTCATAATGGTATATTTATCTATGAATGTAAGTTAACTTAAATAAAACTGTCATTTAAATATTTACTGTAGTAACATTTATATACAAGCAGATAAAACAAATTTCTCTTAAATGTACAGCATTACATGGGCCCGAAAGAGACTTAGGCACACACACGCTCTTTTCACATTACTGGCACATTCGCAGAAATACTTCAAGTATTCTAGTAACTTTAGTTTTTTAGAATAAAGAATTACTGGTTCAACTTTAGTTTAACCGGTGAATACACGCATGCCGTTCTCATATTATTATTATTTTTCAAGTTGATTAGAAGTGTAAAACTCAAAAAAATACTGAAAAGAATCAAATTTGTCTATTTAAAGACCTGAATAAGATCGCAGGCAAGGGCTGGATGCGTGCCGCTTCCAACCGGTCTTTGTGGAAATCAATGGAGGAGGCATATGTCCAGCAGTGGACGTCATATGGCTGAGATGATGATAATGATAAAAAATTGATAAGGCTCAACCACTAGCAAGGAGCCCTGCAAACTACTACAAGATGTTGAAATGTGATGAGGTGTCATGTCATGATGTATAAGTATACCTTTATTTAAAAAGAAACACTAATAACTAATTACAATACTGCAGCTACTACAATAACATTTGAGCAATCCACTAGCTATTGGTAGCCCATAGATAACTCAAATGTTCTAATCCGCTACCGGCTGGCAGCGTGCCCAGAATGCTAGCAGCATTGCCACGTTGAATTGCAATGCTGATTCGTTGAGCCTAATATGTGCCAGCATTTTGATCACGCGTCGCATAGATCAAACGCTCTGATATACCTTGGAAGCGAGTTTGACGAGTAGTCCAGCGGCGTGACGTCGCACATTCTTGACTGCGCGCGAGTTCCGATCACCGTCGTACACCAGCGTGGCGAAGATCTTGTCCAGTATGCGCGGCAGCAGCTCCGCGCCCGCCGCTCCCACCCCTGGACCTGCCCATAGCACAGTAGGCACAACGTAACTTTGTGTTTACCAAGTTGCCTGCATGTAGAGCTGACCAATGTATAAGCTATGCTTTTAATTTCAATACAAATTACAAAATAATATCTCTCATGTATTTATCTTGGGCCAGCAAGATACAAGCTTTGCCTAGTATGGAGCCCACAGTTAACACCGGCAGCAGCAGCAGCGGGTAATATATCACATATTGCATTTGGTTTAATAGATACCAGTTGAGAAAAGAAATGATATGTAACTAGTTGTTCAAACTGAACTTAAATGTAACTTTTTGCCCAATAAATATATTATTATTATTTATAATACAAATAATAAAAAATATTAGTAAGCCATGTATTGGAAATATAAAATACAAAGTACAGTATCTTACTTAAAATATTAAATACATTCAACCTACCACAGGTTAAGTAAATAGAATAATGTTACTACAATTAGAAGCACAGTACAGGTGCAGTTATGCCCACTTTAAAGATATTTGAGCGGTCACCGCTCAATATAGTTAAGTCAAAGTATTTGTATAGGTGATTGCTTTGAAAAACGGAACTTACGATCAAATTTCTGAATTTCCAGTCGCGCGGTCATATAGTTCAGTCTATTTGATGAAGATGGCGCTAAGAAAAACATCCCCAAAACTCGTTCTGCGCGCCTTGAAAATTGTGAATATATGCTTGGTAGAGTTCAGAGACGGTAGATAGATTACTCACCCGCTAACTGTGAATGCGCACAGCTCAGGAAAACGAAGAGAGCTGAGATGAATGAGAGAAGAAGCGACAACAATAGCGGCGCCGGCGGAGACGCCTCTACGCAGCGGCGCAGCAGCTCCAGTCCCGAAGCCACACTCGGTCGGGGCTCCGCCACCACAAGCCGCGACAGTACCACGTCCAGTGCCTGACCAATTTAAAACTATTCATGTAATCATCGCGGCCGCACTTACGAACATAAAGAAAATTATTAATATCCAGACTTGAGGCGTTTTTTCGATATAAATAGAGCCAAAGAAAGAAGCGACGGAAAACTCAGGGTCCATCCATTTGAAATAGCTTATGTAGTGTGTATTGCATACAAACATTCATGGATAACATGTTATGATGGCGTAGCCGTTACTTGGATTATGCAATTAGCAGAAGCGGGGCACTTCAAGCATATTTGCCTTCTAAATATTATCTTACATAAAAGTATCTATTTTAAATCAAATCATTTTTTCAGTAATTATTTGGTGTCTTAAAATGTAAAAATGGAAAAATCAAGAACTTCGTCAGCTGTCATACCTGACCCTTACCTCCCATAATTGATTCAGATAAGCCTCTACATACCTGTGCAAGAGCCTCCCATTCAATATACAAAGAGTCTTGCATCTCAACATTGGGAGGAGAGGAGGGCGCCTTATCGAGTGCCGAGCTCGTCCATTGCTCCATGTATGCCCAAGTAACCAAAGGGTCTGCTATCATACAATGTCTGAAACAAAACCAATTTATTTATTGCCACGACATGTTCACAGCATTACAGTTAACACCATTGCGATGTAACATACAGATAAGCTATTCATAGTTATAACAAAAAAAATTGACATGATAATGTAGAAAAAATAATGTATACATTTTCGGAATGTTGAGTCAATACTACTAAGCATGTAGGAAGACACATGTCAAAGTTGTAGTAAGTAAATGCACCTCACCTAAAGCTATCGAGTATCTCAGTGCGAGATCGACTGAAAAATATGGCGAACTCTTGCTCACTGTCGTAGTCCATGCACGCGTAGGCGAGGGCGCTATGCTCGCCACTCACTCGCGATGCCGGGTAGCTCACCTTACAAACGAACATAATATATAAACTTATGAAATATATACACATAACAGAAGCAAAACCTTTGGTGAGTGAGATAGGCAGTAGAATATGTGATGGTGATGGCCCGGGCCCTCTCCAGCTCCTTCCCGGCACAATCGCGATTGCTATCTAATGAGGTAATGCAGCCTGTGTTTTATGGGTTTTTTATTTTACCTTTTACCCAGGAACTTTAAAGGGCGGGTTATTTGACAAATTTATTAATATGTATTTTTAATAATGTATTTGAAATTTAATTTTGACATAATAAAATATATAACGATGGAGTAAAAAAATTAAATAGATTGAGTTTTTTCCCTTCTTCAGTTTTTTTTCTAGGTGACTTATCATTTGATACGTCACCTACATAAAAAACTGAAGAAAAACAATTGTATACATAACAAAAATTAAATTTTAATATTTGGCTTAATTTTTTTAGATGGTCACCAATTTATTAAATGTGAGTTTATACACAAAAAAACAAGAATATCAACTAACTGCCGTTTTATTGATGAGGAATTATAGTAACGCATACGGGCGCGTCGTGGGCGGTTAGGTTATATCAGGGTAAGGGCACTACTAACGACTAAAACTCCACGCTGCTCCTCCATAGACACTAGTAGATATACGTGTCGGCGTTACCTTGAGCAGTTTGGGCGCCGCGGCGTTGAGCCACTGCGGCAGGGCGTGCCGCACGTGTGGCAAGCGCGACGCGTGCTCATGCTTCAGCACGGCGAGCCAAACGGCGTTGGCCGCCTGCGCCAGCGTCAAAGATGGGTGCGCGCTCAGGAGCAGCATGCTTTCCAGGAGCATGGGGAACCACGCCTCCAGGTTAGTCGCGTGACTCCACATCAGGGTCAACTGGTGCGTCAGCCCTACCAGCACCTGTAACCGGCGAGTATATTACGTTAACTTCTCTGCTCCCGAGTGCGAACCAATTATTTCGGAAAAAATCTTCATCTAAAATTCATTTCGGCGACTAATAGCTGTCGCCATATCAATGCATACATTTTATACTATGATAGCCTTTACGAGTTAATATTGCTAAATGTGGTCTAAAATAACTTGTAGTTTTCAAAGGCAATGCACTCTTACTTGAAGAGTTCATCCACTGGTTAAGCCTCAGTTCTTCTGTCCCAAATTTGTGTACTGAACATTTCAGCGAGCAACATTCTGTAAGGTCGCACCTTGGGTATTATTCGTGACCATTCGTGACATTTTTAACTGTGTGCTTCCTTGTCTCATAGGGTATGTAAACCTTTCATTTAGACAACAGTTTGAAAAATGAAGAGGCACTTCCTGAAACCTTTTATGCCAGCGATATTACGTCACATGGTGCACAGACTACAACACTAGACAACACTAGAATTGAAATCCTAGATGTGATACCAACCAGCGCCCATCCGATCACCGATAGTCGAGCGGAGGTGGTCTCTTTCAATTGTTCTCGAGCCTAAAAAGAATATTCAAATTGTGTATAATTTCTATATACCTGAGAGAGTTTTTTGAGAAATAAATAGTGAGGTTCGTCAATGGCATTGATGGAAGCGCGCGTGGCGTCGCGGATACACGTGATCGCTGCTTCGCTGAATAATATCATGAGGGGTTTCCTTTCTTTCGTCTGTAACAACATAGATAAGGAACAATACAATCATAGGAAATATAAATAATAGTAGTTTATGAAACTATATCATAATAAGGATTCTTAAAATACGAGTTTATAGCATTGCATGAGTGTTTTAAGACTGATTATGTGCAGTTTCATACACTACTTTATCTAATCTCATAAAATAGATAATTAAATTTAAGTAAAGTTATAGGGCCAAAATTCATGCTGATCGCGCATGCGTGTGTCCGCGTCCACAGACTATGTAGAAAAACTGCATTGGTCTGGCTGAAGTTGTATTTTAAAGTTAAAAAAGTTACATTCTGATACAGTTGTCCATAGAAGAGCTGTATCATTGTAACTTTTAAAAGTTATTTCGTTTTATATTGTCTATAAACACTGTCATTCAAGTTCTGTTTTTGATTTTTTAGTCTTTATACTTATTTCAATATGAGATTAGATAAAACCTATTATTTAAAAAGTGTCGGCTTTGGCGCAATGAATGGTTCGTAGCAAACTGGAGTGGTTGTATGGGAGTTTATTAATGCGATCTTAACACTGGTCACAATTCAGATGGGTTACCGCCAGTATCTTAAAATTCGTGTATTCGCAAATTTCAAAGAGCAGACTCCGAAAGTCTCCTTTAAATTTACTAGAATACAATGACGTCTGACTTGGCATTCCACAAACTAGCATTAAAATTAAAAATAAATATTCGGTACCTTTAATATATTATTTGTACCCTATACACTAAACTTTCGAGCAGCTGTGTACCTTATTTATGTTTGGGCCCATTGGTTAAACCATATATTTATTATAGATTAATATTGATTCAGCTGTCAAATAGCCAAATAGAGTACATACTAAAGAGACACGATAAAAAAAATATTTTATTATTGGTGCGCTGCATAAAGATGGATGACAAAAAAAAGTACCTGCATACAGATGATAAAAAATCAATGTGTCTTCAGTAATAATTAGAAAGATTAAAGCCGAAATGTTGATAAGTACATAAAGTAGTAATATGGCTTGCTAAAGACGACGACTTTGAAATTCGAGTAATTGAGATCCCACTAATGCTAGTATTAAATACATAGTTATGTTTAACTTACCGAGCCTTTTCTATTGACAACTTGGAGCAGACATTCAGCCGCCGCTAATTGAAACACGTCATCTTGTAGCAAAACGCACAAGATTTGCAGCAAGTAGCCATTATTCATCACAATGTGGTTAGTGGACACCCATTCCACGAACTCAGTAAGGGTACGCAGCACTGCCTGTAGACAAAAACATCAGTTACTATCGGTTTAGCCAACCGAACTATAGGATACTCAATGTTGTAGTCTTTTGTCACTACCAACGAAACAATCAGTAGTTCAAAAAATCTTATTTTCTACCAGTGAATAAATAGTTATCATTACCTAATTCTATCTCTAAACCAACTAGATATTCGCGATAGTTTTCAGACTCTAATTCATATTGCTTTTTTTTATTAGTGTCAAAACAAAAAGTACTTTTTTGATTATCATCATCATCTCAGCTATAGGACGCCCACTGCTGCACATAGGCCTCCCCATTGATTTCAATAAGGACCGGATAAAAGTGGAAGTTTTGATAATTTTACAAGTGTAATAAAAATATATAAATAAGCCTAAGTAAATTTTTAAAAAAAACCATGTGAACCGATAAAGAGGCACTACACACCTGTACAACTCGACCGTTACTGGCGGCACCGGCAAAATTCCCGGCCGCAGTTTTTTCTCTGAACTCCCGTACATGCATTTCAATGAGGCTCATGAAAAACGCAAATATCTCTGACATGTTGCTGGTGAGGGCCTGGTAGATGTCCTTCCGACGCTGCTGCTGCTCCAAAGTCTAGAAAAAAAACATACATGTACAACAAATACCTGACGAAAAAAATTAGATAACGGAAGGGTTGTGTTGTCGCTAGTAGTGTAAACAAAGTCATGATGACAATTATGCTTATGATACTATTTTTTTTAGTCTTCTCTCCAATGTTGTTGTATTAATTGTTTTTATAAATTGAAAGTCTTATACAAAATCGTCGAATCATTGATTTTGTCAAAATAAAATTATATGGATGTAGTTTTTGGCCCTCGTCTGTGGAAAGGGACTCAGAAACTCATTCAGCGGGTTCAAATGCTTGTGCACGTTTTTGTTTTGACATACCGTATAGGGATCACTTTACTCCGTACTTGAACAAACACTTTGTTCTTAAAATGTTACATCGTCGTAAACTACATTTGGCTTCTCTGCTTTTTGGTGTCTTGAAATTCAAGGCACCAAAATATCTATATGAAAAATTATCCTGGGTTTCGAATCGGAGGTCATTTGGATCGCGGCAATGCGCAAGGCAGCTCTCGACATATCGACACAGTTCTGCTGCGTTTAGGGGTAGTTTCCGCTACGCCGCGTCTAAATGTTGGAATAACATTCCACCTCCAATAAGAAATGCTCAAAATATTACCAGTTTTCGAGCTAATCTAAAAAAATTTTTATACTTTCACCAAAAACAACAGGAACACCAGAAGCATGACACTAGCGCTATATAAGGGTAATGTTGTATTAAGGATGCACATCGCCTCGCCTTTTTCGCTTTATTTCTGTTAAGAAGTGCCTACCTGCTTTCGTAAAATAATTGTCAATTTGTATCTCTGTGGACTGTAGAATAAAATCCTTCTTAAAATAATATTAGATTTCATAACTTAGTATTTCAGCTTACCTATCCTAGGCCGTCTCTGTTGGTACATAGGTGTATTTTTGCTTATGTTTGTTATTTTACTTTCTTCTTATTTTCCTTTTTTTTTACATTATATTGCATATTAATAACATCTAAATGGTATTATATTGTGTTAGTTTATATTTCATCTACTGCTGTCGAAAATAAAATTTGTTCTGTGTTTTACACAAACCGGCTCCAGCGGAAGACCAGCACTGGCTTCACAACCAGTAGTATGCTGAGCTGGGGCCGATTTGCGATTATTACATTACTAACTTACTACTTTCTTTTCTTACGTTAAGTATAATGTGTCCGTATATGCTAAGTAATATATTATCTTTTGTGTTCTAATATTTTATAATAATCGTAAATAAATGTATAACTTTCTTTCTTTCTCAATGCAACTTGGGCGAAACGTCGAGGTAAATAAATTACTAAATGTTTTTCTCGCGACCAAGCCCCGATTGATTTATTAACAAATTATGGTTATGTTTAATCGTGATCAACATGCCCTAAACACGTTTTCTGCATCACATTGTATTTCAGTAATCTAGAGGTGGTAAAGAATTGTTATAAAATTTGTGACTTATGGTATTTTTCTTATATTATTATATTTGTTGATGAGCGAATTTTTGATACACATGTTGAATGTGTGCCTAATTATTTTAATTTAACACATATAGTTTACTGCGTCCCATTCATAAATCTACAGACCAAAAAAGACATGTAGCCCACAGGTAGCCCAGTAAACACAAAAATAAGGTAGATTAAAAAGAAACCAAGGGTTTGCCTGTTTGCCAATTCATATTTTTACTAGCGAGAATGAGATTAGCCTTGCGATTTTTGTTATCACACAGTGGCAATGTATACTATAAAATTGAACCTCACGAATTGCATATACGAGTAGATCAAGGCCAGCGCGCCTCGCGTTGTATTGGGTAGTGCAACTAAGTATGTTATGTATTAGTTGTATCATATATTAAATGGCACACATTAATTATTGTAATCAACCTTGAGATCTAGTATCTAATGACACAACTAATTTGCGTTGTGATATCTTGGCTGGGAATTATTATATTTGACCCATTATTCTTATTATCACGTGTATTGAATTGGATTATATATTTATACATATGTATAAAACGAGTTGACAATATAATAAAATCAAGTCCGTTAGTTTGTTATTTGTTAATATTAGTTATAGTTCCCCCATTATTGAAGCAATGAGCTATTGAAGTAAATGCAATTGTAGATATACCAGGTAGCAACTGTGAAGCTAATAAAGTTGAATCTGGTATCGCCCGGAAAAATGCGAGTTCACCGGCAGTGTTCGGAACTATGGAAAGCCCAGTGTGGCAAATATGTAAGTCGGTTAGCTATCGATTATTCTAAATTAGAGGGCAGAAGAAAGTGGAAGTGCGTGATTTTTGCCTACACCATCGGGAAACGGGTGTGGTACCTTATGTTTATAACATTCATGTGATATAGACCATAGACGAAGTTAATGATATTCATAATTCACCTAAACATATGTTTAAAATAAGTTTTTCTCAGTGAAAAACATAATGCAAACTTAGGTATATGTAGCATGAAACAAAGTCTACATGTTCATGCGACTTTGCGTTCTCTAAAATGAATCATGTGCACAATTGCGAGTCAGCAAATTTTCAACGCGTGAAAACCGCAAGAAAACCAGTAGAGTACTTTGGAAATTCGCATTTACAATTAAACAATATAATATACATAAACACGATTTCTACTGCTTCATAATAAGTTTGGTGATTTATTTATTACTATTTTAATCTGTGAAAGAAACAAATATCTGATGGTGTCGTCGTTATTCCCTCTTCATAGCGTTGTTACAAATTTTCCGCCTTATATCAGATTTACTTTTTAATTGTAATGGGTTAGAATAATTCAATTTTCGTCGTCGGCGGCGTCTATTAAGAAGCGATATTAAATTTATATCTTTTGTTCAATTCCAAGCAATATCATATTGGATTTCACTTTGGACCCCTAGATGTCATTTACAACTTGACACATGGACCAACTGCTCCCTCCTCCACACCACTTAAAGAAAATCAGTAACCTATTGGACCTCATTCTTATTCCTCACAAGCAGAAAATGTTCATCTTTGGTATTGAGGCAGGAACTTTGCTGATTTGCTTACACACTTTTTTGTTATTACATTGGTATAGGAAATCACAAACAAAACCATAATAAGAAAATATTATTGCAATGAGTTGACACATCAAACTAATTTCACTTATTAACAGAAGTAACAACGAGACAGTCAAACAATCTGTCAAGATCTTTAAAGTTTAAACAAATATTACACAAACCTGCAAAGTAGCCACATCTTCAGTCAGCCTTAAAAAGATGTGTAGAACTATCTCGGTCTGCATATGCCCGCGACTGCATGCGTCATTAAGCTCGGCGAGAAGAGTGGGCCAGTGTTGTGGCCATTCTCGTTTGATCATCTCTACAATGACGCGAGCTAATGCATTGTTTAGGTGCCCTGTCTCCCATCCACCCATGTACAACAACTTCATAGCATTTTCCTATAATGAAAATGATACATACAAGTATAAAGTAAATTGCTATAATGAAGAAAGCAAGATAGATACTACACAGTGCTTCTCTGGCAGGATCTCTCTGGATTTTTTGGTTATGTCACCTGCTATTCTCGCAACAATTACTGTGTTTAAACCAATCGGCTAAATCAGGAAGGTTGTAGTATGCATTCAAAATTTTAAAGGTTTTTATTAGGTCTCCATGTAACCTCCTTTCTACTAGGGCGGTAAGGCGCAGGAGGCTATTCAAAATATTGCGGAGTAAGGCTGGCGGCATCTTGGCAGCCCTCCTTTGAACAATTTACAGGAGATCAATGTCCCCCTGGAGGTATGGGCTCCAGACTTGAAACCCATATTCCAGGAGCAGCCTGATGTAGTCTATATATTTTGACGAATATTGCGATGGTCATCGCTGGAAATGACCGACACTTGTCTCTGAGAGTAAGGCCCATGTAGCAGTAGTGGCAACATATTGGGATTTTATGCTAATATAATTACCTACATACCATTTTATCAGACTATTTCCAATAATTAAATTATGGTCATTATTTACATGCCAGTGTCTTTTAAGAGGTTGCAAAGAGTTCTTATAATAAAAATGAACAATACAAATATTTTTGTTATCTATTATTAGTCCCTACTTGTTGGTTATGAGTGTGTGGTTTTAAGGAATATTGATTTGTCTGATGTACAGTACAGTACAAGCTCTATGGGTACTATTTAAACTGATTTGATAATTTAAATATGTCAAGACTGGAGAGATGATACTGGCAGTAAACATCCTCAGGAAATTTTTAGTGTTTTTCATACATATTCACCCAAAGCATCAAATCAGAGGGAATGAGTGATGAAGCTTATGATTATGTAATTTTTTTAAATTTATTTTTCTATTACTATTAGTTTCTCCATTTAGTCTCTCCTTTTCTTGGTTTTCTATAGTATACCTTTTCAAAGCTCCATGATATGTTGTCTTTTCAGCCCCTTTGCATGGTTAATAATGGCCAACTGTGTCACCAGATGATTGGTATGTGTGTTAAGTCAAATATGGAGTTCCTTGACAACAAAATTGGTATTTTCAGAGTTTAGGATATTTACTGTATGCCACATGCTAGTAGTGAAAGTACAGTGTAAAAAGTGTGAATCAGCTGTGAAACTGGAAAGAAGACCAGTTTGTCGTTATTTAATAAATAAGTGAATGAATACCTTAATAAAGATTTTTTCACCCTGGGTGATATGTGGCCAGCGACTTTGCACAGTGTGCTCCATAAGCTTGAGGCCAAAATGCTTGACAACAGGGGAGAACTGCGCACCACTGGCAAGTAGGAGGCCTGCTTGTGCACACCATGGAGAATGATCTTTGAAGCTAGAAAATCAAAGCAAATTAAAACTGTACAAATTGATATATTTGTCTAGCTGATCTTGATTTCAGTAAAAAACTTGCATGGGGAATTATGCAGTGTACCTATTCAATGGACTTGTAATAAGATGGATATAGAGATAACTCAGTGGCTGTACAATATTTCACCTTACATTTTAACTTGTAAGTAATAGCAATTATAAAAAATCAACAACAAAAGGAAAATAAATGAATGATCAAAGCAATGAGAAAAATACTTACTTTTCACAAGCATTGTAGGCCTGGACTCTTTGCTCATGAGCAACATTAGGCAAGTGAGTGAGTTCCACTGCCCGGCTCAGTTCATCTGCCAGCAGCATCACCTCACTCGGCATCTCACCTTCTACCCCACCCATGTCCATAGCGATATTTTCTTCTAACTATTCAAAGCAAGAAATATAATACGATAAAGATGGTGTCATATTAATAACAGCACACAAAGAATGTAATATCAAATGTTCCTTTACCTGTCCTAATTATAAGCTAATTTGAAAGACAATATCACACGATCCGTCACTTCATACTCAACAAACGTGTAGTTCTGAAACAAAATTCAATACTCCATAAAAAATGTAAATATTGGAGAACGAATAGGACGGTGCACCGGCGTTAATAGTGTAATTAGAATTACTATGGCGTTTCATCATTCCAGTATCGATCGTGTGAATCAGAACGAAGAAGAATTATAAAAATTACTATTATCTACAAATTTTATAGAAAAAAACACAAATTTATATTAAATGTAAAAATACTTTACAAGTATACCTCGTGCTCAGACACAATTTAAAACTGACCATAGATATACAAAAATATGTGAGGTGCGCTTGGTCATTCTTGGTCTTGCTTAGTTCCATTCCATCGATATATCGGCCATTTATTGCTCGACCGGATTCCATTGATGGGATTCAAAATGGAATCTCAACTGATGCAAGGTTAACGAAGTATGAGTGTATTTAATGCAGCGAGTAATCCCGAAGAGGAGAGGTCACCGCCATGCAAGAGACCGAGTTGAATGGGACGCACCACCTAAGCATCCCATCCCAAACGGTCTCTCTACTCCGCTGCCTCTCTGCAGCCAGATGACGTGGGCTGTCCCTTCCACCTTCGCCCAATCGGATTGGAAGAGAGAGGCCACGCCATCCTCCTCCCTTGGGGTCCGGGCTGCGAAACAGTCAAGACCCATCACCATTCCGTCGTGCGCCGTCGCTCCCGTCCCCCGATCGGAAGGAGACGGAGAAAGGGCCCACTACACCTCCTTGACATCCCGTCGTCGGCCACTGGTGGGTAATGGCCGAAGAGGAGATGTCCGTCTGGGAAGGATTCCCGGACCCACTCGCGGCTGCTCCCGCAACCGCCTGTCCCCTCCGCATCACCTCCGCTGATCAGAGGCGTATGCGGAGAAAGACCCACCTCGTTGGAGATCACAGCGAGTAATCCCATACCAACCCATCCCATCCCATCCCACTAATATTAAATATGTGAAAGTTTGGATGGAAGGATGTTTGTTACTCAGTCACGCCAGAACGGCTGAACGGATATGGATGAAATTTGGTACAGAGATAGATGGTCTGGAAAAGCACATAGGCTATACTTTTTATCCCGGTAAAATGTATGATTCCCGTTGAATAATTGATGAAGCAAGAAAACCGTAATCCACGCGGGTAAAACAGCGGGGCGCAACTTGTGAAATATTATTATGCAGTCAGTCCAGTCAGCGTCCACCATTCTATCATATCACCATTCTAAGACGTGTGGCACTCGGGGACTGCCGCGGTAAAGCTATTGCATAGCATTTTTTATCAACTTATGCAATTAATATATTAATAACTAATGCAGTAACGCCGATACAACCAATGCCACCTAGAGGCGAGTTGCTGAACTAAACAGACAAGCGTAATATTTAAAAAAGTAATTAAAAGTTCTGCTATTCATCGATAGATGGCAAAACTAAAAAGTATCACCGCTGTGCCGGTCGGAGTGGGGGGTGTTAGGTTATTTTCGTTACGGGATTTCTGAATTCGGTCTTCACGCTCAAGGCCCGCGATAGAAGCTATGCAATAGCTTAATAATAGAACAATAATTAGATAGACCACAATAAACATCATAGAGTTTACTTGGGGAAAACAGCAGTCCTAGCGAACCGTCTATATTTAAAATATGACAATATTACTCAAAATGAACATGACTAGATATATATCAAATATTATTTGTATACCTAAGCATAATATTAATATTAATATGGGACAACATTCACACGAGGTCTTCAGGTACCAAACTAGGCAGAGCCTGTACTATGGTAACCTGATGACTGATATATACTTATATACATATACACACACCCAGACACAGGTCAAACAGACATGTTCATGCACACAAATGTTTGACCTGTTCGGGAATCGAACCCGGTACCAGCGGCTCAGAAGGCAGAGTGCTACCAACTGAGCCAACCGGCCAGTCACAATAGGAAAATATAAATAAATATATATCTGAGATACTCAATTTTCTGAGCAATGCCTTCTATAGTGAACCTTGCCTGCACCTCAAACCCTAATATTGTTGCGTATTCTTTGTTTCTTCCATTTTTCCTTATCCTTTTGTACTTTTGTCCATTATTTCTCACTGTCGTTGTTAGATACATGAATATGTAACAAGTTACAGTGGGTGTCTCATATTGAAAGAG
The DNA here is from genome assembly GCA_934044485.1 of Apeira syringaria. Classification (NCBI taxonomy): domain Eukaryota; kingdom Metazoa; phylum Arthropoda; class Insecta; order Lepidoptera; family Geometridae; genus Apeira; species Apeira syringaria. The sequence goes on along the minus strand of OW203662.1, from coordinate 16,165,615 downwards.
ACTGAATCCTAAAACACAGGATCATTCTAGTATGTGTTTCAATGATCTGAAAATGTGCTTGAATGTAAGTAAAAATTGACATGTATAAAGGTTTTTTTTATTCAGCCGTTTTACGCAGATTTTTTTCTATTTCCTGGTGATTATATGATGACAAACAGCTGCCACACAAACTAAAATGTCTACTTCAGAATCAGAGCTCATGACAACGTCTTTTGTCCCGGTCACACATATAAATGAAAAAAAAATTGGAGTCATCGTGAATGGAATAAATGTTTGGCGTCCATCCATTTGGCTTAAGCTAATTGAAACTACGCCAAATGACGCGACCTTGAATGCCTACATTTACTCATGGGCGCTGCCAGCAGGGTGCAAGGGGGTGCACTTGCACCCTCCTGTCAGAAAAAATTTAATCATTTTTTTTGGTTTTATATTATGTTACTGTTTGAATATAAACTGAAGGCGTCTAGGTGTCTAGATCACCATTCAAATTTGATCATCACCATGTCAATGACTTCAGTAGGTATTCTCTAGCGCGTCCGTCATCGTATAAACGAATGACGTAGGAAACACTTGACATGAACCCAGTAGCAATGGGATTTTTTTGCTGGATTTTTATTTTTTATACTGTATAGATCAAGCGTTTGACCACTATTTCAGTTGATGGTCAGTGACTCACTGGTTCTTAAGAACTGCTGCCTGACCACACAATGTGTTTGGTGACAGCTTTTCAAACTTGAGTGTGGTAGCTAAAAAGGTAGCAAAAATCGAATGACGTCATACGGAACGCAGCGCTTGCCTTGCAAACATTTTGTTTGTGCCGGCGCATATTTTCGGAAATTCGCATTCGCCGTACGAATGAAGAAAAACTAGTCTGCGGGAGTCTCACTGAATTCCAAATCGAAATCACGCAATTCGATTTCCCTATGCTTATAGAAATCGAATACGGAAAACGTGTGTATGCAGCTGCCAGCTAATTGTCATGTTGCTATCTCTTTAAACGATGTATTTAAATGGTATGGTATCCCCTGTTTGAAATTAATTTATAGTCTACGTAGTCCGCCTCTTCTTAGGTAGTATTAATTCTATTATCTCTGATTTAAAGTTGAAAGAAAATGGGCGATAAATTTGAATTTCATGAGCCTAATTTGGAAAAACGGTTAAAAGGGCATCAAAATGGAGTCAGTTCTTTATATTTCAGCCCCAATGAACAGCAAATCGCTAGTAGCTCGTTAGACAATAGTATTCTGGTAATTAATTAACTTCATAGCTATCTGAGCTTATCATTCTTTTATTTGTTGCCATGACTACTTTGTACTTCATCATATTTATCAGTCGGCCTAGACAAGATGCTTCGCTTCATAGCGATTCTCTTTCTCTAACCGTTGAATGTTCGTTCTCGTTGTTCATATGGTATATAGTTTGGAAGTGTCAGACATTTTTTTTGGTTTCTCTTAGCTTTAGCGCTTGTAGAATGTTACTCTGTCTAGGGCTACTGGTATATTCAGACCAGGATCTCAGGAATTCAATAGAGTGTAGATGTTACGCCGATAACCGAAGCAATGATGAATGACCCACATATGCCATTCGTTTTGTATCAAACGAATTCTTAGGCACTACAAACACAACAAAAACAGAAGAAGCAAAATAGAGAATAGGAAGTAACAGAAAAACAAACTGAGGCTTATGACAATCTTATATTTAGCAGCACATTCAATACATTTGCAATCGCCTCAAAACTGACATATTTTCTGTGAAAGCCCGTGAATGTTTTTCTATAATTAACACTCATTCATTTTGCATTACTCACAGGGCAGCGTATCTGTCATTCACATTGTGAATAATGTTCCCAATCTCAACTTTCATTTATTGTATCACTATTATTGATATGAACAACAAGATTGAACATTTGAAGGTTCCAGAAAGAGAATCGCTATGAAGAGATGCATCTTGTCTAGGCACACAAGCCAGTATACATTTACTTATTACATTCCCTGAAACATTGTGTCCAAAAATTGTGCTTGCTTTGAAAAGTTTTTACAACTTTGCAGCTATGGAATCTTTGTGGGCCAATGAAGAGCTACAGATTTTCGGGTCATGATGAAGCCGTAATGGATGTGACATTCTCTCCATCAGGAAAGCATATGGCGTCAGCTTCTCGTGATAAGACTGTTAGATTGTGGGTTCCCACTGTAACCGGTAGTACAGGGGTGTTCAAAGCTCACTCACAAACAGTTCGATCTGTTCAGTTCAACCCAGATGGATCAAAGGTACTATAGTATTCCAGGTGGTAGGACTTTTAAATAGGAGTCTTTATTGATTGGTGCTACCTCGGTTGTTCCATAAACAGATATGTAAGATAAGTGAGGATGGGTTAATCTGCTGCAGAAAATAGAAGTTGTACGTTTGTATATTATTGTATTACATTGCTGCATATTTCAAAATAAATAAATATGGTAAATGCATAGGGATTAGCAAACTCAATTGTACACAATAGTTAAAAGGTTAATAATACAGGCTGTCTCTACTAAGATACTTATGCAAGTCATTTTTTTAAGCATTCAAAGGTCAAATAAAGTAAATATTTACTTTCCAGATAATAACTGCATCAGATGACAAAATAGTGAAAATTTGGACCACAGACAAGCACAAGTTCTTAGCATCATTTGTAGGACATACAAATTGGGTGAGGTGTGCCCGCATGTCTGCAGATGGTTCTGTTATAGCTTCTTGTTCTGATGACAAAACAACTAGACTATGGAATCCAGAAACGGGTGAATGTATTCACATTTACAAAGGCCAGAAAGGCCATGGCACATGGTTAGCTTGGCACCCATCAGGCTGCTATGTAGCAGTTGGCACAAGTCAGGGTAACATCAAGTTATATGATGTTAGAACTCATAACCTTGTGCAATATTACAGGTGAATATTGCAATCATCTATGGTGTCAAACTATTTTTACAGCAATTTACTTTCAAATTATAAACAATTCTATACAAACATATAAGGTTTAGAACTCGTTGCCCGAGTCTGTGTTTCCCGATATGTACAACCCTGGAGTCTTCAAGTCACGAGTGAATATGTTCCTTCTAAGTTTGCGTGCTCCACCTTAGACCGCGTGTCGTCGCTTAACATCAGGTGAGACAATGGTCAAACAGAAGCTTATATTCTTTAAAAAAAAAATAGTAATATTAAATAAACTATAATATTTACGGTTGCTGATCATTATTGTATTATTTAAAAAAAATAGAATTTCTTTATACTACATTTACTATCTCCCCTTGTGCTTAGTCTTGTGTCTTGGTCTGAGCCTCGCTTGATTGATGGTAAATGATCTTCCTGTTTACACTCTCATGGTGAGTTTAGTTGACTGAATTAGCCACAATGGAGGATGTCGGAGCGTTAGCGGCAATAAGTCTCAGCTTAGGGCTTGGGGAGAGCCACAATCGTATCTTCACACCCCTTACTGGTGCCTCACCTCACCACTCTTATGCGAGTGTAAATGTAGCATTAGGATTGTGTCCAATTAAGTTTTATGAAATAAGTATTTATAAAGATAACTGTCTAATTTCAGTATACACAATGATGCTGTGATGCAAGTGGCATTCCATCCTAGTGGCAGTTATATACTGACTGCTAGCAAAGATAATAAAATGAAGGTTAACATATTTACTAACTGTACACTTTTTAATGTGTGAAAATCAAAGTTTAAATGTAACTCACATATTACTTTTATGGCACAGATATTGGACTTGTTAGAAGGCCACCCAATATTTACATTGAATGGTCATAGTACAGCAGTTAATGCAGTTAATTTTTCACCAAGTGGAGACCAGTTTGCTTCAGCTGGTGATGATAAAATGGTATACTAAATTTGAATTGATATGTCATAAACGTTTACTACTCACAAATAATAAATTGAAATTCTAATAAACCATGAATTTAAATTCTTTCAGGTACTTATATGGAAGACGAATTTTACTGAGTTATCTAATGATAGAAAAGAGAATATTGTTGATAACGAAGCCCCAGCAGCCAGTCCTTCAATAAGAGTAATGAAATAACCTACAACTCAATTAGTTCATAGTGTTGATGTATATTATAGATAAGTATTATTTGATGTATTTGTAGCCAAACTAAATAACATTTTGTGATTAGTATGTAGTTTATCTATAATGGTTCCCTTCCTACGCAGGAGAGGTTGCTATCAGTAACATCAGCATACACAGTAGCCTTTCAAAAACTTGAGTTTAGAGAGAATTGCTATCCTTTGAAGAAATCATGGTCTTGCTAGTAGTTATGGTTTATTAATGCAATTCCACAAACCAGGGTAAGAGGATGTGGCACTCATGCTATCACAGCACCAAGTATCCTGTAACTACATTTGTGCACCTGGATGATGAATTTGATGTCAGCCATAGTCATGAACCTCCAAGGGAAACAAGCTTTCAGGAGCCAATAGCTAACAGCACTTTCATAAATAACTCCGGTTTATCAGTGAGACTGTCCACACCTACAGACCACTCACAGGGTATTATATCTCATCACTCAATTATTGGAAATGTATCAGTAAACTCCGAAGACCCTGAAGATCACAGCGTAGGTCATATGAGCCACATTCCACGGAAACCACCCACCCCAACCACTTACACTATTCCATCTTTTATGGAAAAGTCTATAGTGAAAGAACATAATGAAGATAGTTTGTTTGGTATGATTAAACTAAGAGATAATGATGTTTGTTACACAAGTGGCTCGATTGAGTGGGTTGGCAGAAAAAGGAGTTTTCCAATAAATAGTGGCTTTAAATTAATCAATGAAAGCTTAAGACAAGGCAATGAGCCATTACACAAACAGGCGAGGAGATTAGATAAAACATTTATTGTAACAAAGGATAATACGATAAAGGAGTGTGATTGTGCCAACATGTTGCCAACTGTGAATGCCATTGTGGACCACTTGAATGCATTGCATGAAGCAGTTGACCTTGTTGACTTAAGGCTTAACACTCTGGAGGATGTTACAGAAATTAAATGATAATTGTTTAAATTTGAATTGTTAAATAGTGGGGTGATAATAGTAATAAATAGTACACATGATCATGAATAAATATATTTTCATGTAAAATTATTTATTTTCAATATACTTTTTTAAGTTTCATTAAAATATCACTGTATGGTTATGTACCTACAACATCAACATTAAACAAAATATAAGTCTAAAAGTAGTAAACCGTATTATATATTACAAAATAATAGCTTGCAACCATGATAACACTTTAAAAGTAGAAATAAATGACTAAGTTTTAATCAGACGTAGACATGTTCTTAATTTTATTTTCTACTTCGAATTGTACTTGGCAATTTATATGCTTGTATTACTGTGTACCTGCATATGTAGTTTTTTTGCCAGTCTTCTTGATTACATCTAACAACTCATCAGCACTGAGTGTTGACGTCACTGACACTTTTTGTTCAGGTAGGCTGATATCGAATTTGTCTACCCCTTTTCCTTTCTGCCTGTTGAGCACTCTTTCGACTGCTCCGGAACAGCCTTCGCATGTCATTTCTACGTTGAAGATATGCGTCTAAAAATCAATGTAATTATGAAGGAAAATTAATGCATTTAGCCAAATATTTTAGATCTATGAAATGAATCAACTCACTGTTGACATATTGGTGATGTGATGTGAAATTAGGCACTCTAAGCAGGTAAATAAATTTCTGGTGCCACTAGTTACTATGCCGGAAAATAGTAGCCGTGTTATTGGTCCTCGTTTATAGATTTAAGATTTAATTAAGCAGGTTTGCAATAAATGTAACACCAACTGTTGAACATAAATTTTGAAAGGTTTTCGATTCACGAAAGCATAGATCAGATAGAATACATACTAGTACTGCACGAAAGTGCAGCCACAGAATACTTTAGTACGGTTTAGTGCAGCTATCCACAAACTCTAAAGAGATACCAGCAGCTATCTAATAGATTAGATTATACCAAGAGAATGTATACTCGTAGCAGTGCTGCCAGTAGTGATTGGAGATTTAGAACGCCGGGATGTCAAAGAGGAATGAAATTCGCTGTAAAGGAACGCAAACATTAAATTATTGTATATTATAAATCGATATATGTTAGCAGTAAGATATGTTCGTTGATCAGCACTTTACAGGCGTAACATCTTTAATATTATTTTTGTAGATTATATATCAGTATCACCCAATAAGTACAGAGTTAGTAATAAGCTAACATATAGGGGGCAGTTTGGTTTTAAAAATCACAACGCTTGATACCAGCCTCAATCAAATTTACAACACTACCTATCGCACTATTGTTCAGTTTAATGCATATTTTCAAAGTTCCTTAAAGCTGGTGGTGAAGTATTACCAAATATGTATACGAAATGAACGCATGCAAGATGGGAAGGAAAAGGGAACACATGACCGTAAAATTGATCGCAAAATGTTCCAAAAGGAATGATTTGGCAACACAGCTACGTAGAGAATGATTTAATATAAACATATCTTTGAAATTTGAGAATATAATAGCCGTAATAATAGGCACAAACTAATAAATATCTTTGAAGAGAAGAGATTCCTACGGTGTGTATTGTAATAGATTTACTTTATATAGACAATTTTTTATTGTTTATTAGTTAATTCTTGAATATTTTTGAGAATTTGCACAAGGGCAAATTAAAGTAGCTCAAGGGCAATTTTATTACGCTTGGTGGAGTAAACAGTAATCATTTTTCAAAGAGATATGGCTATTTGATATACAGGAAAATGGGAATTCTATTTTGATTTTTCCTGGGAAAACGAAAGAAGGACTTATAAAATAGTTAACGTAGGTCGAAAGGGCAAATTAAGATCTATAAAATGAGATTTGTTTTATTTTGAAATTCTAATTTTTGCAGGCCGGAACATACCCGGTCAAGACTATTGCTCTGCTTTGCGCTAGTCTGCCTTACTTACGTAGTATTGAAATCTCTTGCTAGTCTGTGGACACGGTCATGGTGCAAATCGTATGTGCATTGCTTTTATTAAATTTTATTTTGGTAATGGATAAAGCGATGTTGTACTAGCAAAATCTTATCATGTCGCTGCAAGAGAATCTCAAGGAATTAGGCTGGTAACTATAATTTTTGTAAAACATACACAGTTGGATTAAATATTATTAGTATGGTGCTTCCAATAGGGTCTGTTTTATTTCTTCAGGCATCTAAGTAAAGGCGGTGTGGATACCGTCAGTGAAAATGGTCAAATACAAGATGTTAATATACTTAGCAGAAAAGCGCTTGACGTGAGTACATGTTCTTGAGTAATATCATATATTTTAGAGAGATTTTGAGGTCAATCAATTTTTTTTATATTTCAGTATGATTTGAGAGATATTGGAGATGCTGCGTTCCCAGAGGATTTTGCGAAGGAACCCTCTAAGCTCGAGAGCCCTATAGTAGTGCAAATTCAGAAAATAAGGAATGTATCAGCACCTAAAGCTAATGAAGAGTCCAGTCATGCTCCACGCATGTTGAAGCTTACTATACATGATGGAAAAACAACTTGTACAGGCTTAGAAACCAGTCCTATTACTAGCTTAAGTATAAACACTCCACCAGGGACTAAGCTTTTATTAAACAATGAAGGTCTAGAGGCATGCCATGGTATACTTTGGTTGACACCATCTGTAGTAACTTTTTTAGGAGGAAAGGTGTCTCACATGATTGAAAAATGGGAGCTAAATCGAAGTCTGGCTAAGCATACGAGAGGTGAGTATGCTATTGTGACAAGTTAATTTGTTTTCTGCATTTGTACACATATCAATTTCAGGATTTGTTCTCTTTTTATTTCTCCCACCATTAATATAAGATTCTATGGTATTTAAATGTTCCCATACCCATGCATTATCCTAATAGCTGATTTAAGATATAAGTTAATGTAAAGAAATGAGTACCTTAATTAGTTATTTTACATTTTACAATGCACCTGCCACAATATGTAAGCAAATACAATATGTATTAGAATAACACAAAAGTGAAACACACCAAGACATTGCCTTTGTCTGACAACTTTTAGAAATTTATTTAATATGCATTTCTTAGCATTCTATGAGTTCACAGTGAGGGTTTACTGTGAGCCCACATGCCAGGGGAAAAACATTCTGAATCATGCCTGGACTTAGTAGATGTTAGTTTCAGGACCTATTGAAACTATATCCTAGAGTTAATTTAGCAATAAAATGAAATTAAGCTATAAAATTATTTATTGGTAGGTGTATTGCATTAGCAGGATTAGCTTGCCTATATTTATTATAATAAATAATTAATTAATTAAATAATTCTATTAAATAATTATATATTCCTAATTTATTTCCTAAAAATAAACTCAAATATGACTATTTATTTATTCCTGTTTACAGAATTGATGATAAAAATTAATGCAGTTTTCACTGTTTCATCTGTCAAAAAGCAAAATAACCAGGTAGACTGAGTTTAAGTATGGCACATACAATAAGAAGGTTGTATAAGAATTGGTAGTAATAGGTACCATCCTTATTGTTAAAGGTTTATTTTTTAACCCACCAGGTGGAATTGGTGTGGAAGGAGGACCTCCGCCCTGGATTCCATTTGGACAAAGACTGGAGGCACTTGCAGTTGAAAAACAGTTCAAGAGCCTTCAGGATGCTAAGCAAGATAATGCAGAGTTTGAAGCCCAAAGAAAAGGAGCAATAGCCGAGGCTCAGAGGCTGTCAGGGGTCAAGAAGGTATAATTTGATAACAGATTTTTCTGGCTTTACCGTAGTCACTTGATTATCCGGACCACAGCCATTCATATGTATGATCATACAGACTGTCTCATGATAACATTTCAGCCCCTGAAAGTAGATCATAAATGGTTCAAAAACTGTGTGTGATTCTTGATAGTTACTTAGTCTGACTTACATCAAATAACGATTACCAAGTATAGACAAATATATACCCAAATTAATTAATTTATTAAATTAATAATTTATTACATGGTTACTAAAATATGTTAAGAAAATATTATATAATACATAGTTTGAAAAATAGTTGGTTAGTCACATTTCTATTATATTACAGGTGTTTGGTGGTGGTACTAAGCCATTGCTGGATGCAAACGTACAGAAGATAGTAGATGCAGGATATTCAGAGGAACAGGCAGAAAATGCACTCAGGTATACCAAAAACAATGTGGAAAGAGCTTTGAAAATATTACAAAAACGTGATAACTCTGAAGGCAGAGGAAAAGATAAACAAAAAGATCAAGATCAAACTAAACGTAAGGGGCGCAACAAGGACAATAGTGACGATGATGGTATACTTGTTAAACCTACAGCAAAAGTGTCCTTGTTTGATTTCCTTGAAAACAAACTTCCCAATGTCCCACAGGATAAAGAAAAGAATAATCGCCAGTATAACAATAATCATGCAGATGAGAGAAATGACAAAAGTTATCAAAATAGAGATAAATACAGTGCCAAAAACAATTCTCGCCCCCATGGATCGAGGTATGATAGAAACAGGTCCGATAACAGGGGAAACTTTAGTGACAGTCATCACTCACATAGGGATAGGGAAGACAGAAAGTTTCAGACTCAAACAGAAAAACCACCAAGATTTCAACGTAAAATAGAGGAGAGAAATAAGCAACAGCAACTGCAACAACAACAACAGCAACAAAGACAACAACAATTACAACAGGAGCAGCAACAACAGGCAAATAATATTGGAAATCACGGCCTAAACACTCCATACAACAACTCATATCACAGCCAACAGAACCAGCAGAGCCACTATCTTGAAATGAATTCAAGAAGTGATAGAAACATGAACATGAATGAAAATATGGGTCAGCACCTACATCAGCAGCAACAGCCCCTTCAACAGCATCAACAACAGCCACTTCAACAGCACCAGCAACAGCTTCAACATCAACAGCAGAGTTACCGAAACTCAGGAATGGATGCTTTAGCAGAAGCCGCCGCTAGTCTGAACCTCCTGTCTAGCCCACCTCGGGATGCACACCCGTTACAAGAGACGAGGTACCAGGCTCCTCTGGCTGAACAGTACAAGCAATACGCTCCTATGCAAGAGCAGTATCGGCGTGGCGACGTGGCCAAGTACCAGGAGCAGTACCAGCGGCGACAACAGCAGAATGGGTACCTGGAGGCTCAGCAGGCAGCATTGTACCAAGGGCTAGGCTACGGCGCTGGATATTTGGGGCGGCAATACGCGACGTATGGACGGCAAGATGGATACAATGCGGGCGGGTTCCTGCCCGGGTCACTACTCGGCTTCCAGCATGCAGCCGTCAATGAGCAGGCTCGCGCCATGCTCGGCGTCAGCGACGTCAACTGGAACATTGGGGACCGGTGCCTTGCGCTCTACTGGGAAGACAATAATGTCAGTATGCATGTACCCTAAACATAATCTCATGTAAAAGAAATTGTATATCTTTTAACATGACTTCAAAAAAATTGGTTCTATTTTTGACTGTATGTATTTTTTTATGTTTGTTCATCCATTTCTCACCCATTTGTGGACCGTATCTCAAAATTCTTTTTTGTTTGGAAAAATATACCAAGGTGGTCCCATTTAAATTTCATAGAATTCAATTAATTAAATTAAATTCAATTAAAATTCAAGCGGTTTTTGAGTTACACTCCAATAACAGAAAATGTTACGCCTATCTTGATGACTTCCTTTTTGACAGTGAATGACAAATTGATCCCGTGAGTATCCAAAGGTCAACAGAAAAGGGTAAAAAAAATTTTTTTCACTCTTTTCTATTTTAAAAAATGGAACTACCTTCAACAATCAAAAATGTGAAATAACTTGTTAAAGTCGGTACCATGCGTACAATATTTTGATATTAGGTACTTTTGAAATATCATGGTATTGACTTCAACAAGTTATTTTACATGTTTGAGTGTTGAAGTTGGTTCCATATTTTGGTAAAATATTTCTATTGCTTAAGTAGCTCGCGCCTGCAGTATCATGTTATATGCAAAATTAACATTTGTCATTATCATATGAATTCTATGATAAATATTTAACGATATTTGATTTTTTATTTCTTATTGTTTTAGTTCTACGAAGCTGAGGTGACAGGTGTCTCAGCGAATACGGTAGTGGTTAAATTCTGTGCATATGGTAATCACGAAGAAGTTCTCAAAACAAACTGCTTGCCCTTCCCCAGCCAAGGTAAAATTGTTAGACTAAATTTGATTGTTTGACGGTCACCGTGGTGCAGTGGTCAGTGTCAGTGACATGACTTCTGTTTCTCCGGGGACCCTGGGTCCGAATCCCGGCTTGGGCAAACATTTGTGCAATGAGTGTGGATGTTTGTCCCGGTTCTTGGATGTTTGTGTGCTGTGATTGTGCATGTCCATGCCTCCCGCGACACTGAGAATCTCAGTGTCGGGGATCTGAGTGTATATAAAAGAATAATAAATAAATTTGATGTATTATTTGGTTTATCACCTAGTTTTGGTATATGAATGATGTGGTAATTTGACAAGTCTCGTAAGAATTGCATATTGTGAGAAGAAAAGCGACTACACTCATGTTTTTATTGTATGGAGTTAATGCCGACGTGAACTCCAAGTGGGTGTATGCATGCCTATGAAAAAGGATTTCATACACTGGCAAGTGGAGCGCATGACGGCCATCGATAAGGTGGACAGACAACCTGACTACGATCGCAGGTAACGATGATGCAGGCTGCTTCCATCCGGTCTTTGTGGAAATCATTGGTAGGCATATCTCCAGCCGTGGACGTCCTATAGCTGACACGCGTAGCCGGCTTTCTTCTTTTGTATCAGCTTTGATACAAAAGAAGAATCGTACAGGCTTCTGCACAATTACATCCCTAAATGACTACAGCGCGACTGCATTCAATAAATAATTTTAAATGCTGTAGTGCTTACTCATTCATGACATATTGTGGCGTCTCAATAAAAATAAATGTGTATTGTTCCAGCAGCGGGCGCGGGCAGTGGTTCTGGCGCGGGTGTGAGTACGAGCGCGGGCATGGGCTTGGGCGTGGCGGGCGGCTCGTACGCGGGTCGGAATGCGACATTCGCGCGGCGCCCGTAGTGTCGCGCCGCGGCGCCGCGCACTGCCGCAGTCGCCGCCGCGTGACGCGTGACGCACGCAACCGACGCATCACCCCCGCGCACATACACACACAACTTCCCCCCACCACGGCCCACCATCTACCGCGACCCTTACCCCACCACCCCGCGTCCCCCGCGCACACTGCGCACTTCGCGTCTCCCTCACTTCACAACTCTCCCCTGTGAATAACGTATGATGATTGAAGAGGAACTCCAATTGAAGAGTAACTAAAACAAGATATACGTAGTGATTCGCTTATTTAACTGAACTAAACTAACATTTTGAACAACTAAATCGATTCTTAAATGGTTACGATAAAGTGTAAATTAGTATGAGACTTATCAATAACATCACTAAAATTAAATGTATTTATTAAATTTGCGGGTAGTTATAGCGAAATTAAGTCGCCACTTAACTTATTTGGTGCCTACTAAAAGTACCCGCAATTGGCCAGCTATGGAATAAAACTCGTCTAATATTAGTGAGAACGTTGTATGGAGTTATACGAATTTGAATTTTAGCGTAAATAGAATACGAGTTATTTCAATTGGAAGAATTTTAGTGAATTTTAGCTAGTTCGTGTGATTAACAGAATTAGGGCCATAGTTAACATTAGAAACAGGACTTACTGTGTCCGTTGCCCGTTTCGATATCCAATCTCAATTATGTTAATTTTACTAAAGCCAGTGTCTGATTAGTGCTATTGGTTTCGGCCGTTCAAATAATTAAAAGTGCTCTTTTTTATAAGCTCTCGATATTTCGGTTGCGAGCTTCGAGCTATAAAAACGCAACTACTCTCTCAAGACAAAATAAAATACGATGAAAATATTCAATAAAAAATTGAATATTTTGAATATTCAATAAAAAATTGAATATTTTCTGCTAAATTATGCTAGTGGACGTGCCAGTTTAAAATCATAAATAAAAATGTCTCTAATTATGTGTTCAAAAATATTTTGATACTTCAAAACACAGTACAATAAGATTACGAAGGTTTTTGTGTAGTTTATGTATTTTCAAATTTTATTTTATATTTATTTAAAATAAAATTTGAAAAATTATCTTATCTTGAAATAATCTTATTTTATTAATCACGTCTCTAGCGGTTTTTTATGTTCTTTGTCTGATGGAATTTTAATAACGAAAACTGGATATATGCTGAGACACTATGTTTTGGTGGATTTTGACCTTTAATATTAAAGTTTTTTTGTTACAAAGCTCAGAAATCTTCACTTGATCATGTGAAGTCCATTGTAATCGATTGAATACCGTGTTACATGTTGTATTTTTCAATGCAAACGATTACGTATCTGTGTCATATTATTGTGCTAGAAGCCCTAGAAGGGCTAACAAGTTCCTTTCGATTCAGCCGTGATGAAACTATTGAATGCTTGTTAGTCTAATATATCATAATTTTAGACCTAGATTTACAATATACATATAACTGAGTCACTGTATCAGCGACGGGCGACCAAAATGTATTTGATTTTGATATATGGGGATAGGTTTAGCTGTGTTCAGGCGTTATTTCTGTTGATCCCACCACGAAATCTATAATTTCATTTCGTCGCTTAGAATATTGCTAAGGCACAATAAAAGAGCATTAAAGCCTATTTCATAAAACTAACAACAAATGAGTGATGAATGCTAATAGCTGTCACTCAGACTAATTAATTCCGTTGAATAAAATCGCGATCTACGATATATAATATACCGATTATAAGTATATTCTTATAAATATCTCATGCATTCATAAAAATAAAATAGATGTGACCAGCAATGTACCTTCCAACGTGGCGGACAGAAACTGTCACAACTGAATGGATTTATGTATAAAAGGCACTTCGAATAACAATCGTTAAGAATTCATTTAATTTAATATCTTCTTTTCGTTGAACATATACAAAAAGTATCAACAAAGCTGTCATTACGTAATATTTGATTTACGAATAATGATTACTGAAATAGGCTGCTCATAGAATAGCGTCATGCGACAAAACGCATGTTTTGTCGCATGACGAAACGTATTTTAATTCTAAATAGTGCATTAGAAATATAAAACTACGCTTCCCGAAGAATAAGAAATTAGAGTACATGTATATCAATTCTTTAATTAATTTTAGAACACTGAGAATGATGTAACGGCACTAACTACCACTAATCCAATATATAATGGCGGATGTGACTGAGACGTGAAGTATTATTATTACGTTATTAAATATAAGTGAAAATGCCATTGTAATCTTGATGAGTCAATTTAACAAAATCTAATAAAACATATCGATAAAGTCAATCAGATTATTTGCTGTTAAAACAAAAATATCCTTATATTTACGGGCATGTATTTTCATTGAGTGTATATGAAATTTAATTCGATGACTCGTATTTTATATAAAGGGATTCCACGAAAGTATTTGTTCGCGGGAAGCGAGAGGTTAAAGGTGTCATGAAGATTATAATGTCAGTTTGACTTTATTTTCTGATAGTTTTTCGGCCCAGTTGTAGCGGATCTGCGTAGCTTCTAGTTATTAATTATTAGTTGAGTTTGCCTCGCACTTTGTTAGTTTTATTCACTTTACATTATGCAGTTTGGTTTCATACTGATTGTAGTTGCTATGGAAATAGGATACAACTGACGGCTAAATTATATTTCTAGAGAAAATGTTTATGTTATATTACGAATCTATTTCTGCAAAAGGGCGCTCACCCTTTTTTTATAGCACCTTTTCCAATTAAAACGATTGATTTTTGGATCGTCTTAGAATCGTCCAATTAAATCTCATGAATGATTTCGATTGAAGATTCTATTTGGAACGTTCATAAATGCGTTCATTAATATTACTAGTATGTTTGTTTATCACATGAATAGGATGTTAAACCACATATACGTCACAGAATAATAAGAAAACCTTATCGTCTCATCCAACATCACCGATGTAGTGTTCCAAATTATTTTCTCCCAAGCAACAGTAAAAATAACAAGTTTTATAGAACTTTCCATCGTGTTCAGGGCATTTTTGTACCAATGTTTTAATGTCTTGATAAATAATTCTTCGTCGAAATGTTCATACTTAAGTTATTTGATAGAGTTTTCTGAGACGTTTCGAAACAATTTTGATTACAGGGTATATTATCAAGTCTGTTCAAATGGAGCATCTGACAATAACAATACCATGAGTTATTGTCATTTTTCTCATACTTGCCGGCATATAATGAATACATCACATCAAGGCTGGTAACTTCTTGCTCGCTCTCTTTGTCCAACTGCAGAGTCGTTTATGCTTGTGGTTTTTTATATACCACTATTGAAATATTACCAAAAAAACAATTACCACTGGGCAGTGCAGAAGTGGAAAGATTGTGTACCACAGCACTTTTATTCGGCTTTACGGTGTAAAAGTTATTAGAAGTTAAAATTTTCCAAAATCCTGTTCATAGGTTAAAAACGTTTTGGTCACTTAACCAAAAAGATGATGTATCTATGTATATTATGCATTTATAAACATATTAATTGAATGGAAGCAGATCATGCAAGTGACTAGTAGACATAATTATAACCCCTGCTCTTTCTCAGATCTCACTTGACCTCGCGTTCGACCTGCTTAACTACAACATTCAATGAATGGTTCAGATCTACGTTTTTCCAAATCGAGCGCGTGCAGTATTTTTTCATGAGATTATGGAAGTGGTTCATATTATTATTAACAACTCAAACGAGTTACAAAAACGCATTTGTAATTTGACACAATGAAGATGTGTAATCGATTTTCTATACTTTAAACAGTAGGATAATTTTATGCCCATTTTTGCCAGAGCCTTGTGTTCAGTATCAGCTGCAGCTGATGTTAGTTTTATTGGTAATTTTCCTAGTTTTTAATAGTGGTGTAGTAAAATGAAGCTTGCATGGTTTGTTGGCTTTGCTTGCGTATATGATTAATGATAGACCAAAATAAATTAATCTTTCTTTCGTATTAAGTGAAGCTTATATATTTTTATTGTATCTATTCCTACTGAAGCAAATGGGAGTGAAATTTGAGTAGTTACATACCTATTTCACTGATTGATGTTTTTTTTCTCGTCTTGTCGGGTACTTTAATATAATTACTAATATAAATCATGTAGGGAAGCTGCGCAGGCCGCGTCTTTTATTAGGTAGAGTTAAATGGATGTTTCATAATAATAGGGACTCTAATGTTTAATATGAAAATGTAACTACATAATTTCATAAATAATAATTTATTGTGTGTACCATGTAACCATTCGCAGTAGCGTGTAGCTTGTATAAGTGTATCTATTTGTTGTATCTTAATAGAGCAAACGTAATATATTATGGATTCAGTATGAGATGTTGTTTCTTATTATGAAATATTTGTTTTTTTAAATAGGAATACCAATGTTTTTGTTCAGTTTTCTTGAAAAGAAACCATATTTTATCTAAAATTATAGGGTGGATTTAGCAAATCAAATAAATCTCCAATATGCAGTTGTTCTTTTAGCAACAGTTAGTTGAAAATTGATGCATTTTAAAGCAAACGACCACGCAATATGCAGAATAATGAACTGTATTTCAAATTTACATTGGCAGCTTAAAATGTATATGTTTATAAAATATGCACATATTTTGACTGACATGCATTAGAATAGTGGTTTATGAAACTTTAGCACAACATGAAAGAGTTTGAAAATCGAGCCCCAGTAATAGTGTGGCGGTAACTAAACATACATACATACACTATAGTCATAAGCTAGTTGATTGACATACATGGGCAAACACATATCACATAGTTAGTTAACTAAGGCGTATACATTCAAATGTTCACCACATTTTTAAGCGTTCACAGTAGGCAATGTACGGTTAGAAAAATCGTGTTATAAATCGAAAAGTTATTTTGTTATGAATATAATGCTACGAATTCAATCGATACTTAGAAAAACATTTCTTTAATTTTGTTGTTCGTGGTTATAAGAAAGATAGAGATGAGCGTGCTTGAAGCTTTAGTATAAATAGCGGTTAGAAAATCGACTACGAAAGTTTCTGAGAATGCTCATTAATTTTAGTAATATTACTATTATGTTAATAATTTATTATACTTGCGTTGGTTATATATCATGTCATTTATATTATCCATCAGTGTAATTATAATGGCACACGAAACATACAAATATTTAGAAACCTATCCATGGCTCGTTTTAAGAACTAATGTTGATTAAAGGTTTGATAATCTATTACAACATTTTGTATTTCTTACAGACGTATCGAAATTAACGTTTAAAGAAGAAAAAATCGAGTAACAAGTACACATTTGGAGGTAAAGTGTCGTGAATAGTGGTATAGCAGAGAATCATGTACACTGGAAAACTAAAATGGAGTTTTTACTTTTACAACTGCCGTCAAGGCTCCATTAAGCCGCGGCCACATTAGGTAGATGTTGGTATATGTATTATAGTTAAAAATGCATGCTGTAAGCATGTCATGAAGGCTCTGTTTTGAAAATAGTATTGGGAACTTACTCTGTACCTTCTATGTGGCATAGATCGTTCCCGGGAATGCAATAAATAAAATTTATATTATTTGTTTTTGGAGTTGCTAGTATGACAAAGTACACAAGTATTTATTGTGAATTTCAAGTTTGTTATAGGTTTGTTGTTAGTCACATTTGTCAGGGGCCCCGTGTGCCACCGACGCATTAAAGAATAATATAAAAAAAATTGACAAATGCGCCGAGGCATCTTTTACGTTTCTTTTTATCTGCTATTTATCTATTATAATTGCGTAAATTGTGGTCCAGCGAATGTCAAGATTCTAATTTATTCCAAACGCGTCGTCTGACACATGTTAGTAACAGTTTTCTACGAAGTCATTCGTTTATGGTAGCCTATATATTTATCCAATAATTTATAAGTGTGTTGTTGCAGTGTGCATTTGAGTAGAAGACAGCAACATGCGTCGGGTGGTTTTATTTTATAGGCTAGCGGTAGGCTAGGATGTTTCTTACCGCTTAAATACACTCATGTCGGTTGACAGGTTTATTGTGTGGAAAGATAATTTGTAGATACATCTAAACCATGCCACTAATAACCTCCATAAAATAATTACGGATTTGGGTAAAAGTAAAAGAGCTCGACTATTGTTGCGGCTCTTTCATTGAAGTAATCTTCCATTTTATATTTAATCACATTGACAACATTAAAACTGTACTATTGTTTCAAAATTTCACGGCTTTTCATACTATATATAGTTTAATACGGGATGCGCACCAGGATTTTCATTTTTATTGAGTTCCCGATATTTCGGCGCGGTTCCACGCACCAGTCTCCGTGATAATGGTGCGTGGAACCGCGCCGAAATATCGGGAACTCGATAAACATGAAAATCATGTTAGGTATCCCGTGTTAAACAATATAGAATATAGAAGTCATGAAAAATATTAATATGCTTCCATAGTATCTGTCTAAAGGGTCTAGTACCCAGTGGCGACAAATAAGCACGTCCCTTAACTATAAATTGTATATTTTATTAATACACAGGTTAAAGTTCAATTGAATATAGACAAGTAACAGATATTGGCGCAGCGTCATGTGCGCTCGCTCGCATCGTTCGGACTGCTTGACATTTCTCAGTGGAGGTGGTACCCGATGTTATAATTAAAAAGAGGGCTGTCCGAACGATTAATTTACTACATTATATCGTACACAATATTCTATGAACGCGTCGCTAACAGTATCCATGTGTTTGCCTAGTAGGGAGTCGACTGATTTTTTTAATAAACTGCGATTTGATTTACCTATTTATCATGTCGAATTTGTGCCGGAAACTCATAATTCTGTACCTACTAACCGAAGACTGCTAGGTCTGGTTGAATAACCCCACAATCTAGTAATTATTTATTCATGTAAATTTATTTTGTAAGCCGAATGTAGCAACGGAACAATGTGCGTTCTGTAAACCAAAGCTCAAGTGTATCACCTTAGTTATTAGAGAAACACGACGCTCTCAATGTGTGTTACTTACTTGCGTTCCATACATTACATCTTGTACCATTCAGTTTTACTATTGAATTTTAAGTAAACATTTATTAACAAAAGCTAATAAAAGAATAAAAGAAAATCTAAAAACGATTATAGTTTTTTATTTGTTGTAGACAGGCAGAAATTAAATAAACGCCTGCTTCCTGCTTATCCCTTGCCTCTTCTTCTTCTGTCAGTTTTAGGTGAAAATATTATATGTTGGTCAGAAACAGACCTATAAAAATAGTAGGTAGTGAAATCCTACAAATATTATAAACGCACAAGTTTGTGTGGGTGTTTGTTTTACTCTTTCACGCTGAAACGGCTGAACGGATTTGTATGTAATTTGGAATGAAGACAGCTGCACACCCTGGAATAGCAGGCTACTTTTTGTCCAGAAAATAGATTGTTCTCGCAAGATGGCGGGAAGACACAAACAGAGTCAATATAACGTACCATTTCACCGCGGGTAACACCACGGGGCGCAGCTAGTACTAAATATATAAAAAGTATATTAGCATGAAAAGATGCATAATTTACATTGTGCTATCGTAAACTGTCGTTAGCGATCTGCCTTCACGTTTGTGAACTCATTGCAATTTGGTTTATGCACATGTCTCAATCGGCTTACAGTTGTGGTGCAACTGGTGCAAGTAATGGTTTTCATTATACATTATTATTATACATATTTTTATGCAAAACAAATGCCTTCCTGTGATCTCACAAAATTCAATTCTCTATTATTGTGTGATCGTTTGCCTGTCTATTTTCTACGTATGTACTAAAAATACTTAGGTAAGTGTCCCATCGCACTCCAACTATCCCACTTATAGGATACTTCACACATATATAGCTCGATATTCGTGAATGCTTATGAATAATATTAAAGGTACTGTCAAAGCACGGTGATATTATCTACATAGCCTTCGAAGGCTATGCGCGGGCGCATGTAGGGTATCTGTTATATGGTAGTGGGGAGCCAGTGTCGCCTCTATGAACGGAGCACATCAGTTGAACCAGCCCCACTGACCGCGTCGTACCTGTACGTCTCGGACTTCTCACTCTATGCCGCGAACTAAAGTGATGCTATAAGTGAGAGTGATTGTAAAGTGAAACTGTTTTGTAACCAAACACGGTCTCGGTATCGCGCTTGACCCTAGATAAAATCCTCCAATGCGAGTTCAAATAACTTCGCTTTTCGTCGATGGTTTGCTGCAAGTCAATGTTGGCGCAAATACTGGATCGACCGGTTGAGATATTCCCGATATAAAACTTATCAAAGGTTTGTGTTGGGCTGTTTAATACAAACTTTCACTTATTGTAGTCCATCAGTGAGAGAACGGATTAGATGGACCTTGCAACCAGCGTCGGCACAAGCGGCGCGATACCTTGAGTGCCTTGCCTTGAGGTTGGGTCCGCGATGCCTGCCCCGAGTATATGTACCTGCACCTCGTACGGTCATGACTTACTAAACAACGACACGGTAAGGCACGAAGCTGCTTAGGTACATACGCGCTTGCCATACGTTGGAAACTACGATAACTGTTGGCCTCTTATTACAATATTAGCCACCATTTGTCTTATTTATTGTAGTGAAGATGGGTGGCATCAAATAACTAATAAAATATCTTTGCTGTGTGCTCCAACGATCCCTTATATTCGATTTTTAGCGTAAATTATGTAGGTTCTTATCTGACTTATCTGCTGGTACCCTTTTCAATTTCTACCAAGCTAACTTCATACGTATTTACTTACATAATTTTGTTGCAATATATTTATTTCATATTAAACAAATTAAAATACATATAAATTTTAATTAAGTATATCGTACTTAGCTGTTAAGGGCTTAGGCCGTTGTTAATAAATGTATTTTATTGTGTCAGTAGGTTACCTACGGTAGGTACTTCTGATTAGGTTACAAAATTAACATTGGCCAAGGACCCTGCTAAGTAAAGGGTTCCGTACGTTTCATAATATTCACGTATATACTAAGATACCTTTAAACATAACTATTATTTCTTTGGTCCTTTTAATATAGTCCGGCCGCTTTGAATGAGTTTATAATTATAGAAGTTGTAAATTGTAGCTTTCTCATAACTAGGCGGATAGACCCAAAAAACTAAGGTTTTCATGTAGGTATGTAGTTTAATAGAACTTGAATAAAAGCTGACTAAGAAATTAATCGCTTGCAGGGTTGTCTACTGCTAACTATTAGGAAGTATTATTATTACAATCCATATTCTCTGCTACTAGCTATACAGTTAAGCATCACCAAACATTTTATTGGATCACTAAGCACTTATTCATGTTACGGTAAGCCGGAGCAATTGGCCGATCCAGCGGTAGCCTACGACCGAACTCCCATTTAACAACACGGGTACCCATCCAAAAAAATTAAACAATAAAGTTTGACCCTTAGACTTAGGCTTTAGAAAAATTTAAACAATATTTTCAAGATGTTTCAGTTCATTTGTGCTTTAATATGAAGCAAGAAATAGTCGTGAATTATGAGCTGAGTACTTATTGTGAAAGTGGTGCAATACAAGTAAGTGTGTTGAAACTATTATTGAGGTACCTATTGAACGTCCGACAGGAAGAAGGCTGACCGCGGCCTAACTAGGTAGTTAGGCCGCGGTCAGCCTGCTTCCGCATCTGATCTGATCGCCATGAAACTGATATAAGTATAGGTAAGTAGGTACTTACCTATACTTATATCAGTTTCATGGCGATCTAGATCAAATGTATGCACATCTATGCAGCCTAGACTGCAATGTCACACGGTATGTGCTCTGTTAACTTCGTTTTATCGGTGCACTGGCACGTTTGGTATTTGTGTATATGATTGTACGTGCATTTAGTGTCTAGGTAAAATAATTCGACTCGTACCTATATAACCGTTTAGCAAGCGTAAGATTTTCTTGTGTATTTTATTATAACATAAACGAAAATCTTCGCTAAGATCAAAGAAAGGATCAATCTGCTATAAACATAACACTCTCATACATGACAAGCATAGGTAGTTACAAGCATTTATTACAATCCTCTGTCCACGGCAACCTGACTAAGATCGCAGGCAAGGGCTGGATGCGGGCCGTTTCCAACTGGGCCGTATAGAAATAAATGGGGAAGATAAATGTACAGCAGTGGACGTCCTATGGCTGAGATAATGATGATGATTACAATCACAAATGATGTGCGAGTTTCTTTATGGTTTAGGTAAAGCCCTGTTCTAATTCAGCTTGAATTAGAACCACTTGCTTTTTCATGGGGCTGATGCTTATATATATATAAAATACTCATAACTAACTATAATTCTACAGCTACTACAATCGCATTTGAACACTTGCTTGTATGTAATATTCACTTTTATAGCTTAGTACTAAAATGTCTATACTAAGACTAGTCAATTTGAGGGTACATTTATAGATATCTACAAAGCGCAATGCAATATATTCTATGGATTATACGTACTGCGCGCTTTCAATTTACACAAATTATACAATATAAATAATAATTACAAATTTTAGCAAACTGATTTTCCGATTCTTAGAAAACTGTCCTAGCTATTACTTTATTTAAAAAAAAATAAAGCCCTCGTTAAAGTTTGTCTATCAAGTATTTGATCAAGTAATTAACCTTGGTTGGGTTATCGCTAGTGGCATTATCAACAAAGAACTTCCGTGCTTTGGGTGGCACGTTCAGCGGATGTCGGTCCTAGTTTTTGTTTTAGGAAAACAGTCGTCCATGGCTGATGCTCTTTGGGTAGTGTTTAAACCTACACAGGCTGGCCACATACCTATCCGCCAAACCGGATCAGCCACCGTGGTGGGTTATGACCAACACTCCGGCTCTGAGGAGAAGGCCCGTGTCCCTGTCCCAGCAGTGGGAATGTAATAAACTTAGTATGTAGGTAGGTACATGTAATATGTATCATAATCTATTTCTGTAGATAAATATTGTAAAAAAATATCGCATCACTTACATACATAGTTACACGGGTAACTAACATAGTTTCGTATTGGGAGCGACACAGGATCGGTGACAATTGCGACTAATTATTTAGACCTACTTAGGTATAAAAACAGTTTCTCAAACTTGATGCTTATAGGATTAAGTTGTATATGTATTAAGGTTACCTATGGTTTTATTTTATACAGGTATAATAATAATAAGTTTTTATTTATCTCATACAAAGATTAATTACATATATGAAAAAATGAAATAGTTCATTACGAGTTATTTTTGTATGAAGGGGTATATTAGACCCAAAAGGGTCCCCCTTTGGGTAATAGCCTCCTCTAAGGTATTCCACTTAGTTCTATCAGTGTATATCCAGTCTTTGCCTGCTACTGCTACTATTTCATCCGCCCAACTGGCGACCCAGCGGCCTCTCGTTCTTTTACCGTGTGGACCTGACCATACCTACTACCACGGTAATATTAATAGATAATATTACCGTGATACTACCGATTGCGGAGTCCATCTGTTGTCATTATATCGTGTCAGGTGACCCGCCCATTTTCATTTCCATTTCATTTTGGTTTTCTTACAGATGTCCGTATTTCTCACCTCGTTTTTAACTCATGATACTACTTTTGATACAGGTATTACATTGATTTTATTAAGTATTATCATACAGGTAGGTATTACATAATACTTAATAAAATCAGTTTGATTTATTGTGAATAAACTTATTGGTTCCTTTTCAGAATCACGATGGGCGGAGGTGGAGCGATGGACAGCTGCGGGAGGTGTATGAAGCTCTCCCTCATATGTATGAACGTTGTTACTTTTGTAAGTAGCTTCTCGTGTGATGTTCATTTGCTAAATATCTGATTAGTGCATGGTAGAATCTCACTTAATTAGCAACAGACAACTAAATTACTTAGATTCATTTTTCCTTTCAAATATCTTGTGAAACAAACGTAAGCGTATGCGAGTTAAAGTTTTTTTGAAATTCACTTTTTCACACTCAAGAATTGTATTATATTACACCTAATCCTGGAAGGGTCGTAAACAAATGTAGCAAGATATGTAAATAATCATTCAGCCTGTACTGGCCACGGCTGGCTAAGGGAGACGTTACGACGAACGCACATCACTCCAGTTTTCGATGGACAAATTATACATAGGCTTTATGTTAAATAAATAATAATTACAAATTTTAGCAAACTGATTTTCGGATTTTTAGAAAACTATCCTACCTATACCTATGCCTCGCGTCTTGCTAAAGGCGCCATGAAAACTTTATTTTATTATGAAAATTGTTCTCCGCTTTCGCCCTACCCTGAGGCGCCTTAGGCGCACTACCTCGGCACTGCCTACTACTGATTGGCTCATCGTTTCGTTTCTTCAAATGTTTAAAACGACCAGCCAGCATATAAAATATGAATATTACCATAATGTTTGCAGCAGCACACACGGATTCCTTTAAGGCAACTATGCGTAAAAGTTGTGCGTCCTGGTGCGCAGGGCGCGGGCCAGTTCCAATGCTGTCTTGATGATGATTGCAGAACGAGTGGATTGCCCTTTTACTCGGCACTGCTGTGAGAGGCATGTCTCTTATAGTCCAAGTAGGGGGACACATACACACTCCTTTTTAACAAACCTGGCTATATGGGTTTACTGTTACCTGTATTAAATATATTTCATTTCATTTAATTTCATTCATTTTATAATAGGTGAGTATGAGAGACAGGAGAAATTATTTTCGTCCGTAGGTTTTTTTAAAAGTATTTCTATGTCAAGTTAGACTTAGTTGAAGGTGTACAATCATGCAGATCTAACTTAGACCGTTGACTGGTCACACGTTGGTTTTTAAGGACTGATTTTTAAATTTCTGTGTAGTAGGTAGATCGGTCACAAGAAAATTCCCAACCACTACGCTGTAAGGCTCTGAAAGTTCACAAATGGAGACCGCACAGACTAGCAAGCACAGAGTAGTACATCCAACAACATTAGATAAAAGAGCAGATACAGATTCCAGGAAGAACCTGAATGCAGGTCACTTCAAAGCGGTTCCCTTGGAGATCAATGGGGGCCACTGATGAACATCAGTGGATGTCTTATTTTATTTCATTAAGACAGTGGAGACACGGGCGTTCCTCTTTAAGGGGAGTTGGCAGAGTGGCCTACCTTACCCAATATCGGTGCTTTTAGACTACCCAAGACCTAGGCTTGATGACTTGTGTACTGTGTTCTGACGACAACAACAGGAACCGACAGAATCTCTTGGATGAAAACGTCATTAGCGATCACCTATACATGTTGCGACCGTGCTTGGTTAAACCAGTAGACCTGTTCAAATTGGATAAGCTCCGAGACGTGTGTTTGAACAATAGTGGTGTGTGATTTTAAAATTATAACCCACACAATAGGTAGAACTTTGTTATTAAAACTGACGTGGTTTTGACATATTATGAATGTATATAACACGGGAATTACTCACGTAATAAGTCAGAGGACTCAGAGTTTCGCCTAGTACGCCCAGTACTAGGCGAGCCGCGTCCTTGAAAAAGACCGCCGAATGTGGTTGAAAACTACAGTCAGTACAGTTAAAAACTATAGTCGGAACCCTCTGACTTATTACGTGATTAACTCCCGTGTTTTACACATTCATAATATGTAGAATCTACCGTATTTCTATTGCAGCTGGGCGGTGCCATCGCCGTGTTCATCGGAGTGTGGGTATGGACGTCGCGCTCGTTTTCGAGCACGCTCATGTCGAACAACATGTTTATCGCGTCTGTGGCGGTGGTGATGGCCATGGGAGTCGCCATGATGCTGCTCTCCGTGCTCGGTTGCTGCGGCGCCGCCAAGGAAGTCAAGTGTATGCTGCTTACGGTATGTGCACCTGCGTCATTATTGTCCTTAAGTAGTTTACAAAAAATTGGGGAAAATTATCCGCACGGCAGCGTGAGCTGCCGTGCGGATAATTTTCCGCACGGCTTTAATTTTTAGGTGACTATCTATATAAAGAGGGCATTATAAACCTTATGCAAGCGGGAGTCAGATTTGTATTCATAAAACTAAAATATAATTAGAAAAGAAATATTTATTGACAATTCCGCTTCGGGTCAACAGGTAGTGTGCAACCTCAATCCTCCCGATCACAGAAAATTCATGTCTAAGGTATTCATGCAGAGCAGCATGAATATCTATATGCAACGTTTAATTGAAAACTCTTTACACCTGATTCACTTTTATGAGGCAACATCAGGAGCTGTTCTGATGTTCTGGTTCTGCGAACATTCCGACGGAATAAGCTGAGAAGACTCAAAATTGTCTATTAGGCAAATCTTATTTTGAAGTATCTTTTATACTTACAATACATAAACTGGCTTCTACAGTAATTGATCATTCGACAATATGTCATAAACATATGGTTTCTATTTATGTGTATTTTATGTAAATGTGCCTTATATTACATGGGAAGTTTATATGCTTTATAACCTTTAGGCCAACGCAATTAAAACCACTAAATCTAACGAAACTGGCTCGTAAATATAAACGTGGCGCGTGTGATTCGCTTAATTAATCTGATTTACCTTTCTAACCTCTCTTCTGCTGGAAACAAAAGGTTTCTGTCAAAATCATCTATAACGTACGATGGGCACTGAATCACCAGTCACCATGAACTGAACCATCAGTTCTCACACTGTCTCATGAAAATAGAGAGAGCAAAGTCAGAGGCGATAAGTGTTTGATTGGCATACCCCCGGAACTTGATTTTTATAAGAAACATTTTACTTACGGCGAATAAGCTAAGTATATCTACGCTTAGACTACTGCTTGCAGCTTCGTCTAGGTTTAGCCGATACCGACTACTACATAGAAGGTTTGCGCCAACCTATAGTACAAGTGACACCTACATCTACGATTAACTGACTGCTTGCGGTTACATCAAGTCTTCTCTCTCAGCCATGTGCGTCCACTGCTGGACATATGCCTCCCCCATACAGGGGGAATTCGCCAATACTCGCCACGCTTGGCATGCGGGTTGGCGAGCGCAGTATGATTTTAAATCCTCAGAAGGCGCTGCTGCCCACCTTCTTGTACGTGATCCCTTAGCCGACTCTTACGGCACCCGCGGGAAGAGATGGGGGGAGTACTATTCTAGGCCGGTATCGGCACGGCACCTAGGCCGGTACCACCACGGCACCTAGGCCGGTACCACCACGGCACCTAGGCCGGTACCACCACGGCACCCGGTACCACCACGGCACATCAAGTCTATCCGGATAGAACTACATCTACATAGATGTGACAAGCCGCGTTTTAACGGATTATTAGAATACATAAGCGTTCACATAAGCTTAACAGACTGCTTGGTGCTTCAACTAGACAACTTGGTCGGCTTTTTTTTTTGCTTTTTTGCCCACACACTCACTCCCCCGCACTAGAATACCCTGTGTCGCGGAAGGCATAGACACACACAATCACAATACACAAACATCCAAGACTCGTGAACAAACATCTTTGCTCATCACAGAAATGTTTGCTTCGGCCGGGATTCGAACCCGGGTTCCAAAATCAGTGTCGCTGATCACTGAGCCAGTCGAATTTATTATTAACTTTAATACTCCCGTATTTCTGATTTCAGTACTACATCGTAGTATTCATATTGTTCGTCGTGATGCTGGTAGGCGGTATCCTGGAGTTCGTATTCCGTGAGAAGGTGGTGACCACACTAGACCGCGAGATGTTCGCATCGATCCCTTACTACGGAGCTAAACACGAGTATACGAAGGCGTGGGACGACACGCAGACGTACCTGCAGTGCTGTGGAGTCAGGACATACAAGGACTGGAATGACAACGTACCTGAGAGCTGCTGCAAAGAAGTTTATCCTGGGAAGGTAAGAGAGATAGACACATAGGAGTACGTAGGAGACGTAGACACACCTACGCAGCACTCGTGACTTGAAAACTCGTCTATCTTTTCGTCAATAATGCTCTTCACGTATGCATGATCATATTAGCATAAGGATCACTGCGATGTATTGACAGAATCGTAATCGAGCTGAAGAACATTTTTTACCATAAAATAGAAACGACTTCAACACTCAAAAGTGTGAAATAACTAGTTGAAATTGGTACCATGATAGTTCAAAAGTAACTGATATCCAATGATCTTTTACTAAAGATGACGTATATTACTGCGCGGTGCTCAGATTTTGTTCCTTTACGACACAAACATGCTATGTATGCATGCATATATAAACATGCATGCATGCGACAGATAATACGGTACAAATAATATAGAAAAGGATAGCTATATGTTTAGACTTGCGCTTGAAATACGCGTCATAAAGAAAATTACTACAATTGACTTAATTTTGCCGCCTCAGATTCCGCGCGCTTGTGCGACATCTACCTCATATAAACATATAATATCATTGCTGATATCAAAATATTGTGCTCACGCTACCGACTTCGACAAGTTATTTCACACTTTTGAGTGTTGAAATCAGTTCCATTTTTTGTAAATATTTATTGTTATCCCCTTTTCAGTGACCTTTGCTACTCACGGGATCAATTGTCATTGTCTATGTTCTCCGATGTCTTCAACCGGAACTATAATATCGTCGGGGAATGCGTAGCATTTTTCAGTTATTGGAGTGTAACTCAAAAACCGCTTGTCCGAATTTGATGAAATTTAAATGGGTCTACCATGAAAGTATAAAAAGTCAAACAATAAAAAATCATAAACGACGAAGTCATCCGCAAACACAGAAAATATATATATGGTCGAATTAAATAACCTCCTTTTTTGAAGTCGGTTAAAAAGGAAAGCAAGCTATTGAATGTGAGTGTCAGTAATAGGCTTACTATGTTTTATAGAACCGATATTGTAAAATAATTATAAATATGGGTCGTAGAACAATAAGAAAACTTAGGTGTTCCGCGGTTTTGTTTTACCGTGGTACACTCAGGTCTTCTATTATAGTGTTTCACGGTCAATTACGGTGACGATGTGTTCGGAGGTGAGATGCATGATAGACCATGAATGATGAGATGAGATTTTCGGTCACAGACGTGGACTAGAAAGAGTACACATGAGACTTCAATACGTGCTTGTATGTTTGAACAAAAGCGTTGTTTCCTCAGCGGCTGGACTGCAAGTCCTCCCCGAACCCGACTACGATGTACATGGAGGGTTGTCTCGAGAGGGTGATCGACTTCTTGCGGGACGACGCATTATACGTCGGCTCGGCGGCCATCGTCGTCGCGCTCATAATGGTAAGGAATGCTTCCAGTAACTAAACCTTAATTAGTTTGTCCTCTAAGAGTAGATATCCTACTAATATTTTAAATGCGAAAGTTTGTGTGTATGTGTGTAAGTGTGTATGTGTGTAACTGTGTATGTTTGTAAGTGTGTATGTTTGTAAGTGTGTATGTGTGTAAGTGTGTATGTGTGTAATATGTTTGTTACCTCTTCACGCTTGAACGGCTACACCGATTTCAATGAAATTTGGTATGAAGATAGCTTATACCCTGGATTAACACACAGGCTTCTTTTATCCCGGAACTTTCTACGGGAACTACACTTTTATCCCGGAAAAGGTGTAGTTCCCATGGGATAATTGAGGTAGCGGGAAAACCATAATCTACGCGAGTGAATGCGCAGGGCGCTACTAGTATAGGTGATAGTCAAATTCCATGTTAATAGAGAAGTTCGTTGCTCTTTGTATAAATCGGAAGTCGTAATCCTGGCCGTATGTATTCTGAGACCGTATGTAGGTATCAGTGGTGCATACAATTGCATACATTTTTAGTAACGACGCCGGCGGTGGTGGGGCGCTTATTTCCTGTGCTCATTCTGCTATTTAAAATTTAACAGAACTATTGAATACGTTGGTGGTATCTACGTATAATAGATTCACCAATGCGTTCTATAGTTCGGGTAAATTTTGAATAACACAAGAATGCAACGTATATAATATATTATATACGTTGCATTCCGTAATAGGTTCCGTAATATTTACATAACTCGCTGCGGATTACTGCCACTACTGCGACCGCTGAATGTCGCTAGACATTCACGGAGTTTGTGATACAGCCTTGTCCAAGGATTGGATAGGATTTTAAATTGAGAATTTTTTTCATATATTTTTTAAAGTCTCGTTTTTTGTAAATAGTCTTTATTGTTTTAGTGCTTAGAGCGTTCTTCTATTGTATTGTTCTGTATGCGACAACTTACAAATTAAAATGTCCCATAAAACAGGAAGAAAATATTTTTAGAGTAAAATGTTTTTTTCTTGCAATAATTTAATTTCTTTACGCTATTAAAACTGACGTGGTTTTGACACATTATGAATATATAAAACACGGTAGTTACTCACATAATAAGTCAGAAGGTTCCGACTATAGTTTCGACCACATTCGGTGGTCTTTTCAAGGAGGGTACGGAGCGCTCGCGAACGCGGTCGCGGTTTGCGCTTGCCTTGCTACGTGAGGAACTCCCGTGTTTTATATGTTTATAATCCCGTGTTTGCCTTTTGTAGATAACTCTAAAATAGAGTTAAGAAATACGAGTATATAGACATCACAATGAAAATATGTAGTCAATGTGAGAGTTTTAGTTCCTCATTGAAATTCAGCCCCTAAGTTTCATATGTTTTGTTTGTTACAGTTGCTGGCCTTAATATTTTCATGCGGTTTGTTCGTGAAGATAGAGTGACGATTACAAGGACTGATGATTCATTAATAGATTATGTTGATTGCATCTAATCACTGTATGCTTTCGGATTTATATTTTATTTTTTATATTTTTATTAAAAAAATATAAAAATATAATCTGTTTTTCATTTTTTTTTGTGTCTTCACAATAGTAAAACGTAGCCGTTAAACGCGTCTGTATGTCTGTTTATCCGCTCTTAAAGCATGCGACGTGAAATCAAAACACGAATACGAAGCCTGTCGAGAAACTATTTCACTATTGCCTTAAACACTAGATTAATATTAATAATATTTGAGTCTGAAAACTATCGCGAGATTTTTCCATAACTGTAATGTAACAAACCGACTAGGACTCACGTGATAAACACTGGAAAATTACTCTCCGAGCGAATAAGTTCGAAACTGGTCGGAGAGTAATTTTCCAGTGATTACCACGTGAGTCCTAGTCGGTTTGTTACATTACAATAATAATGATATGTATGTAAATGGAGTATGCTTTTGAATTGCATTTTGTATTGCAACTTTTGATCAGATTTTTTCACGAAGTACTCCTTAGACACAGTAGTGGTCGACACAAGAAACGGTCGGACAGCAAAACAGACAAAGAAGTCACCCAGAAACAGAAATCACTTCAAATTGTTATTATGCACATTATAAGTACAAAAAAATAGTTACATTACTAAAAAAAATAACAAAATATTCAACAAATAATTATTTAAAAATACAAAACACATATAAAAAAATACTTTTTACTTTTTTGCTCCCCTCCTTGGAGGGAACTTGATAGTGTTGGTGTTACCGTCTCGATACATTCCTTGGCGAGTGAAGTACCCACATGCCCTAATGATGCAGTCTGACGTAGTGGTGCCCAGTGGCAGACCGAGAGCACTGATGCGCTCAAGGACTTGCGTTGGACCACCCACGATCTGTAAATGATGCAATTATATTAGTGTTTTTATATATAATTCGTTGGACGCGATTCGTAGCTTGTCCTAGCACCGAAAGCTTTACCGCATTCATGCGAATGTGTCATAATATATCTCGATATTTTTGTTTCACATAAAAGAACTATGATAAAAATATAGTTTAGTGTAGTTTAGTTTGTGGTTGAGGTAAAGCCGACCTAGTGAGGTCGGCTTTACCTCAATCACACTCTCGTTACTTTTAAACATAAAACACATACTTAAATTAAATTGGATTTTTAATTATACATATTACCTAGTTAAATATGAGTTATCTTTAGAGAATAGACTGCGTGTGTACATACACTTCCTGCTATATTTAAACTTGACAGGCAGGATATTGTTGCAACCTCTTAAGGGTAGAAGTTGGATGTAAAAGATGCATTATTATATGTATGTTGTATCCGGCTTTACTCACGTTTATAGTCGAAGCTTCGACCTAGGTTTAGAGCATGTCCGATGCTCATCCTCAGGTGAGTTGACGCTGCCAGATCGCGGCGACCACGCCGCCGCCGCCGGTGGTATATAGTAATGTGTCAAACTCACGAGAATTTTCAATCAAAAAAAATTTAAAGGTGCAGTTTGAGGTTTCGAACGGTTGATTTGAACAAATATTAAATTCCATGTGCGCTTTTGCATGGTTTAGTTTCGCAACATCAAAACCAAATTAAAAATAATGCATTTTCTTGCATAGAAAAAGCGGCAAGAGACTCGAGATTATGGCCCCGAGTTTCTTGCCGCTTTTTCTTCCGCTTTCGTTTCAAATTAGTTTAATTGGTAAAAAACACTCTCCAATCTGAGATAAGCGCCTACATGAACAGTTTGTATTAACAAATGTCTAGGTACCCTGCCAAACACGGTGTGCTTTCCGTCAAACTGTGGCAAAGGTTTGAAGATGATGTTGAACTGTCCACACACTTCGTTTTCCGGTGTCACTACCATGGACAATACTCCTGCGAAAGAAACACAGTTTCGACTTACATTACAAGAACTCTCCTCTTTGGTATCTACGATTTAAAAAAGGTACAAGGGATCAAATGAAGGAAGTTGAACTACGGATTTTTAGACTTTTTAATTTCCTTTCTTCTGTTGTAGGATACAGTTCATGCGCAATACTCGTTGCTGCGATAATTTTTTAAAAAGGGAAAAATATGGCCTACCGAAAATATTATTTCTCACCAATAAATTATCAAATTAAATCAGATTTTGTTCAATTAGAATTTACTTTCATGAGTTCTTCTCACAAGTGGTAGTTATTTAATGTTTATTAGACATAGGGCTTGCAACAAAATAAGCTGAAAAGACTCTTAATTGACTATTTAGAAAATGGTAACGCTTTAAATAGTCTAATATTAAATTGTATAAGTCTCCCAAAGATGTCCATAAGCCATAAGGTCCGATGAGAGCGGACTGCGTTGTTGTTCTACGAATTTCCTCACCTCCTCGTTTGATCTCTTCGAAAAACCCAAAGTCCTGTTATGGCGTGAGATGAGTACATATCTATACTAATATTATAAAGAGGTAAATTTTGTAAGTTTAAGAGCTTAATCTCTGTATCTACTGAATCAATTTTGAAACCAAAACTCTTTTACCAATGGAAAGTGTATTTGTATTTGTGAGTGTGTGAGACTTCATCATCATCGCCACCTTTTTTCATCACCACGCGGGTGAAACCACGGAGTGCGGCTAGTGTTAGATAAAGTAATATAAAATTGCTTCCTTGATAATTCTTGTGCAATAACGTCTTGTTTTTTATTTTTGATAGGTCTACGTTTGGATGAAGATCACGGTAGACCTAATACTACTACATATACAAGGACAATTGGCTGCGCGTACTGTGTGTGCTTTTTAAAACGTGAGGGCTGTAACCGCCCCGGGCTGATTACTAGGTGGTACCTTCGGGTTGATATTTTTTTTATATCGCACTCAGACCCCGCACTAGGATTCCCTGTATCGCGGGAGGCATGGACACACACAATCACAGCACACAAACATCCAAGACCCGGGACAAACATCTACACTCATCGCATAAATGTTTGCCCCAGCCGGGATTCGAACCCAGGGTCCCGGAGACACAGAATTCATGTCGATGACACAAACCACTGCGCCACGGTACCGTCAAATTGTTGATTGTTGATGTCAGATTGTTCACATATTAATAAGTATTTTATAGAGTTGCATGGCGTCGCTCCGAAAATTCGGCTCTGTAACGTTATTTACTCGTGTTGTTTATCTATATCTAAGAAGTCTTCTTACCAGGCACAGAGTGTTTCAGTTCATAATTTTCCCCACCCATAGGTTCAGGCTGGCCATCGGGCAAGTAGCAACCGAAGCCGTTGTCCTTGGTGACGTCACCGCCGCGGCAATACAGCTCGGGGACAATTCTGTAAAACTTATACGTTAACACTTTCAAGGATGTGGATAATTTAATGACACTACAACGATCATGCAAAAAGGCACAGTACTATGGATCACATCGACATGTTTCGAACTGAGACCAAAGTGCTATACTTGCTACATAGTTTATGCATAGCTAGTTTGTGATTTTTTTAGTCGATATGTTTGCTATAGTTTTCTCTCCAGAGGCGCCGTTTTGGCCGTCGTAATAACAATACGCTGAAGCGGTAGTAAAATTACACCGCGGTCCGTGTGAGGGAGCAAATCGCTGACGGAATCACATTGCGAAATGGCGTGAAATATGGAAACGTGATCTCTCCGAAACTACTCCCTGCTACGTTGGAAGACACTTTGAGCTGATAGAATGTCAAAGAATCGCCACCAACCTAATAGCGGGTACCTATCACTAACTTTCGGTTGCCGATTATATCGTGGTATGGCAGATGATGATCGATGGTATAAATCAAGTTTCTCAACGGTGGGTAACGGTAAATAAATATAGACAAGAAAAAAAAAACTTTTAATGACTTTGTCGCGCTATGCCTAACCCGGTATCAAATTAAAAACTCTATTGTCTCGAAGATTGTTGATCACTGCAACTTTCAAGGCCAATCAGACTAAATAGGCATTTCTAATTTTAGTAATAAGGTCGATAATAAGGTCAATAATATTTCAACGGTAGCTTTCATGTTTACGGCCACAATAGTTAGTAAATAGTCACCACTAATTCCAGCATAATAAACGCGCCTGTACCTACAGTGTGTATAGGTCAGATGTCATTTAAACAGATATTTATTTAAAGGTTGAGTTATAATGATCTATCATATTCAACCATATTTTTATTTTACATAGTACGATTTCTATAATAAATGAAATCATGGTTGAAAATACCTCCCCACCAAACCTAAAATTGCGCCTAGTAGCTCAGGAGTGCCGCCTAACCCAGTAATAAAAAAACTGCATGGAGATCAGACCACCAACTACTACTAATTATTCTAGTGTCCAAAGATAAGTATATTTTTAACCTTTAACCTAACGAAAAGATGGACATCTTACTGGGCTCTGCCCCGGTGAGATGTCTATCTTTCCAAAGTAATTTTATTTACTGTTAGATACATAAGTCAGTAAGGTTGACGACGGGCCCAAACTAGTAGTCCAGTCAAATAAACTTTTAAATTATGATTTCAGTCTAAAAGCTGTATTTTTGATATTATGTAGTTTACATCATAGAAAAACATGTGTAAAGATTTTTGGGTGCACAACCACCGGCGAGAGTTGAAAAAAATGTTTTGAATATTTCTTTAAGCAATAAAAAATGGTAAAAGTTAGAGAAAAGCGTTCTGAGGAAGATTTATAGAACTTAAAATTTTACATTAAAAAGGCTCTATGATTTTTTTCCTCCAGTCAAAGTTAAAATAAAACAAACCTAATTAGCTCATATTTCTACAACCTGCGATTTTTTTAAATTTACGTTTATCTGTTAAACTTAGTAATCTTCCTAACTCGGTTAACTTTGACCTGAGGAAAAAAAGTCATAGAACCTCTTTAATGTAAAATTTTACGCTTTATAAATCTTCTTTTGAACTTTTTTCTCTAACTCTTACTATTTTCCAGTAATTGCGAAGAGAAATATTCAAAATTTTTTTTTAACCCTTGCCGGTGGTTGCGCACCCAATAATGTTTTACACATTTTTTTTGTACGATTAAAACTACATAATATCAAAAATGCAGCCTTTAGACTGAAATTTTGATTTAAAGGTTTATTTGACTGGACTGCCTGGCTATGCCTGTATCTTGAGTGCCCAGAATAGTTTGACAATGTAGATTAGACGCTAGATTACAACTCGAATACGTATATTACAGTTTAAATTTACTACAACAAATCCATCAACATTTGCAATTAATTAGGATTAGGATATGGAATAAATATAATTATATAATATTAGTAATTCTAAATATTACTATCATTTTACAACAAACAACACAAATTTAAAATTCAACAAAATCTAGATCTATGTTGAATTGTGGGCGTGATAACATGATTTGTAAACAGTCACAACACTGCGGTATTTTTGTATTGGATTTATTTTATTTGGATTTGGATAAATGATTTGGATTTGGATAAATGGATCGATCAGACGGAAAAGCGAAGGCCAATCTGATGCTTTATATATGTTTGAGAAGGCGTACCTGAAGAGTCTTGTACCGGTATAAGCATGGCCCTTAGCATCTCCTCTGATGAGACTGATGAACAGCTGACAAGTCTTTGGGCACAAGTCATTGAAAAGTTCTATTACCACTTTGCCTATCTTCGAGCCCCTAAGTACCCATATGTCCATGGAAACTCTGCAATCAAATGTTTTATTCTTTATTTATATTTTGTTCTAATAATTGACCTGATAAAATTTATAAGGAATTTATATGTACTGAAGTCGAAGTGACGTTAGTCTAGGAATAGTAGTCATTTGGTACTCAAATAAAATGAGGGTTTTGGGGGTCACATTCTTCATGCGCAAGGACATATGAACTGCCCAATATCGTTCAAGAAATAGCGAAGCGAAATTGTGTAAACTGCTTAACACAATTTCGCTTCGCTATTTTTTGATATAGTATAATATACTACTATATGTATGTGTTGTGGTGGTACCGGCCTAGAATAGTACTTCCCCATCTCTTCCCATGGGTGCCGTAAGAGTCAGCTAAGGGATCACGAACCAGAAGGTGGGCAGCGGCGCCTTCTGAGGATAGGAAATAATACTGCACTCGCCAACCCGCCTGCCAAGGGGGGCGAGTATTGGCAAATCCCCCCTATATGGTGAGGCATATGTCCAGCAGTGGACGTCATATGGCTGCGATGTAATAGTAATATACGTTTACTACACAATTTGATCAATTTTTAGTATATAAACACATTACTTACTTGGTTCGAATTACATTGGGAGGTTTTTCAAACGCCGGGTCTTTGATGCCACGATCGATTTTCTCCGTTTTAAATAAAATAAATGGCAATCTGTAACATGACATTTATCCAGTCTCGTTCTGATGACATTATATTTATCAGATGAAATAGATAAGTAAGTAGTTAAAATGACACAATAATTCTGACATTCTGACTTTCATTTCATTTACCTGCTAACATGACAGTCGTCGTGGCTCAGTGATCAGTGACACTGTCTTTAGCACCGCGACCCCGGGTTCGAATCCCAGCTAAAGCAAATATTTCTGTGTTGAGCGGAGATATTTGGTCTCGGGTCTTGAATGTTTGTGTATTGTGCTCCCGCGACACAGGTATCCGAGTGCGGGGGTGTGAGTGAATGCGTTTGTTTCATTTTTGTTTATTTCTTATATTTAAGCATACACTAAGCAGTACTTACGATGCACCTAGAATCAATTTGTGCTTTGTGTGTTTCCACTCCTCTTCTAATTCTTTGGTGAGTAATTGTTCCGATCTCTATATTAAGAAAAAAAAGTATGTGAAATAGGTTAAAAATAATGTTTTTATGAAGAATCAGAGAAGATTGCAACTTAAAGAAGCCAGTGAAAGATTCATGTAAAAGAATCCGCTCGCCTTACAAGTTCCTTGTTACCTACACGCAAAAAAAAACTATTGTAATAGCAACATCTGAGCTGCACTTTCATATCTGCTACTGGCTTGAGAACAAATGCCTGTCGTTTTGTTTGAGCCACAGCGTAAAGCATTATTGAATTCAGACCTCACAAACTATAATTTAACTGGTACTTACTATAATTAAGTAATAGTATTTAGTGTTATATATAGTACACGATGATAATACAAAAATATTCCAGCTAATTATTCCTGTTTAAAAAGTATAAAATCAGCTGCACACGGAACTTTGAAATAACTTATATAATTTTAAATTAATTAAATCTGCCACCTGCTTTACTTGAAAGTAAAATCTACGCAAATAATAATGCTTAGTACTGCTGCACATATTTAGGAGATATTTATTTTATAAATAATATTTTATTAGAAAAATATTTAGAGCTTGCTATGTGGATACCTACTAAAAAATAAAATATATATATTAGTCATGCCTCTAATCTTACAAAGTAATGTATTCAATATATTAGCCGAAAAAGACCTATTTCAGTATCGAATACAATACTAA
This sequence comes from Apeira syringaria, assembly GCA_934044485.1. Classification (NCBI taxonomy): domain Eukaryota; kingdom Metazoa; phylum Arthropoda; class Insecta; order Lepidoptera; family Geometridae; genus Apeira; species Apeira syringaria. The sequence continues at coordinate 16,127,304 of OW203662.1, read as the reverse complement.
CAGCTATAAGTAATCTGCTGTAGAAATATAGGTTTTGTTTCTGGATTTCATTGAGATCTCTCTGCCGTTGCTGACATAGCAGTTTGTTGTACTTATTGGTAGGCTCTGGCCGCATCCAGCAGTCCACGAATCCCTGAAACGCAAAATCAGTAGGTAGTGAATAGGTTCCTTCTAAGTTTGTGTGCTCAACCTTAGACCGCGTCGTCGCCTTACATCAGATGATACCGTGCTCAAATGCAAGCTTATAATCTTTAAAAAAAAAAGTTGTGTGCCAGTGACACCTGCCAGATAGAAAAAGTATATACGCGATGCAGTGATAGCAATGGCCTCTGTGCACGCGAGACGCAATGAGTATATTTACGCAGGAGCGACAGAGACGGGCACCTACGTATAACCAACCGGCAATAACACCTGTTACTGTTATGTCTCAGCTGTCCGTTAATGAACGAAATTCTATTGCTGCGCGACTGTTATTTAGTTATATTTATAGTTAGATACATAGATAAGATAAGATAATTTATTTTAACAACTAAATACAGTGTACAATCAATCACATATGTACAAATTCTTAAATCTAACAGTAAAGGTTCATAGAATGACTACACTTCTCACTATCGGATAGCCCTGAACCCTAGTACTAGTATTGACTGTTTTAAAGGGTTGCAGGTCCTTCCCAGTCTTAGAGTTTTACTCTGGGGATGTGTATGTATTTGTGTGTGTGTGTGTGTGTGTGTGTGTGTGTGTGTGTGTGTGTGTGTGTGTGTGTGTGTGTGTGTGTGTGTGTGTGTGTGTGTGTGTATGTATGTATGTATGTATGTATGTATGTATGTATGTATGTATGTATGTGTATGTGTATGTGTGTGTGTGTGCGTGTGTGTGTGTGTGTGCGTGCGTGCGTGCGTGCGCTCGTTTGTGTGTGAGTGTGTGAGATGAGCATATTATTATTATGTTTAGTTAATTTAATATCCGATTTTAAATATTTTATTTTAGCACCACAAACAAATTTTCAGTATCTGAATAAACTGGTTTTTGTAGCCAGGACTGGACAGCGCATTTGCACAGTCTTTTTGACAGCGTTAGTTGGTAATCAGCAACTACGTGGTGGAAAGTAATATGTTAGCAATAGCACAGGCTTGCCAATATCAATGTTAATAAAACCATTTTTAAATTCCAATTGTAATGAATATAAATAATAATAGTTTGGGTCTTTGGGTTCACTATTTCTTTATACACCAATTTTGTCAATAAAGTATTTTTGTATTTTTTAATCTACTTCAAAAAAGGAGGTTATTCAATTCGACTGTTTTTTTAATGTGTGTTCGCAGATAACTTCGTCGTTTATGAACCGATTTCGATGATTTTTTGTTAGATAGAATATAAGTACTTCCGTGGTGGTCCCATTAAAATCATTCATTCATCAAAATCGGACCAGCGGTTTTTGAGTTATACTTCAAAAAAATTGGTTGTCTGTAAAGTCGGTTTACGGACGATAGATTTACGTGATAACGTCATAATCATTTATGACTTTGACTTCGACTTCGATTTCGACTTCGACTTCGACTTCGACTTCGACTTTGACTTTGACTTTGATTATTTTATGTCATACAAAACTGAGGTGGAACGTTACGCGGAACGTTACTATTTTTCATGAGTGTTGCTGGTATTCATCAATTTATAAAACGTTATCACGTCAAAACTGAAAAGTGCTACGCGTATCTTGATGATATTATTGTCGCGGTTGAAGACATCGTAGAACACACAATGACAATTAATTGATCCCGTTCGTAGCAGAGGTCACTGAAAAGGGTGAAAAAAATTTTTTTTAACAATAAATGCAACCGACTTCTACACTCAAAAGTGTGAAATAACTTGTGGAAGTCGGTACCGTGAGCACAATATTGTGATGATAGTTACTTTTGTGTGAACTATCATGGTACCGACTTCACCAAATTATTTCACACTTTTGAGTGTTGAAGTCGGTTGCATTTTTTCTTAAAATTTTTTTTTTGTATATTTGTATGAATCAGCTAACCCCGGTTCTTTGGATAAGATTGATCCTCTTCAACAACTCCTTGTTGACGTTCATGTTTTCCTCGAGTTGGCGCGCATAGAAGTCCAACCTTCGAGGCTTTAGATACAACTCGGGAAACAGCTCCGGGGCATTATCGTCCACTTTATGCGTTGTCATTTGTAACTGTAAGTATGTAAAAACATGACAGGGGCAACTTTACAACTTTCTAAGAACTGTTTCTGCGTCATTCAGAAAACGTGGGTTTGATATATTCGAAAAATATAAAGATATATTAAATTAAATCATGTTTTCAAAAGCCATATCCCAGCTGAAAGCTAATATTGTACAAGCTATCATCAAAATTATGAACATTTTATGATTATGATTTATATAATATATTTTATTATATAACTAGTCGCGCTCGGCGGTTCCGCCCGCACGGAATTTGGTTTTCTTGTGACCGTGCATTTTTAAACACACAAGTACATAAATGTTATGCATTATCTTACTAGGATAAATAAATCATGCAATGAAATTGAGTATAGAATAATTAAATAGTTAATATCTACAATTCATATAAAAAGGAAAGATTCGATTTCTTGCATGTTTTTATTTTTGGTGGCATTTAATCAACCCAAAAACCAATTATGGTTTAAAAGATATCACTGCACCTATAAGTCTCCCAGCTGTTTAATTTGACAGAATTACACGGCTGATCATCACAGAATTACATGGAGTGGTACCGGCCTAGAATAGTACTCCCCCATCTCTTCCCGTGGGTGCCGTAAGAGTCGGCTAAGGGATCACGTACCAGAAGGTGGGCTGCAGCGCCTTCTGATGATTGGAAATCATACTGCACTCGCCAACTCGCATGCCAAGCGTGGCGAGTATTGGCAAATCCCCCCTATATGGGGGAGGCATATGTCCAGCAGTGGACGCACATGGCTGAGAGAAGACACGGCTGATCAAACATAAATGAACTAAGTTAGTAAATTGCTCCTCATTTTTTGAAAAGGTTTTTGCTAACACCTTACCTCTTTTTGGTGGTTGCACCAACAAGCATAGAATTCCTTGTCCAGTAAAGGGAATCTTGGTGGCTGAAACATGGTTTTCCAGTCTGAGTATATATGAAATTCTTGGGCAAAATTAGTTTCCAAACTGTATCAGTTTTAAAACAGTGTTTACAATGAAGAAACGGGACATGAAATGTATTTTTATGAATGCAAGCTTGTGATGTTTTGATTTAGTTGCACATTTATTGCCATGACCACAACTAGCCCGGCTATCATATCACGCGACAATTCCAATATTGTTAAGAGACAGGAAACACCAACTCGTTGTGACTGTGGACGAATGTACTTTTTAGTGCCTACCGGGCTAGTTTTTTATTTATTTATACTGTATAGATCTAGCGTTTGACCATCTCACTTGATGGTCAGTGACGATGTTATCACGCAAGACCTAGAATGCTTACTGGCTCTCATGGACTTGCCTGAGCACGCTATGTGTTTGGTGACAGTTTTTCTAACTTGAGTGTGGTAGCTAGCCGGGCGGGTCAAGAGTACCCTACTACCATGCTGGGTATGGGCATGGTTGATAACGGTGTCACCTTCACCGGAAGCTCAAGCTGTTGGTGGGAGAGTATAGAAGCAGCGTCCGTAAGTTTGACAGACTGTTCGCCATGGCACAGCTCTCTGTATAGGCACACATGAATAGTAACAGCACAGTGGCGCCTCCCACTCACACTATTCGTGTGTGTATAATTTGTTCACGTGGCGCCGCGCCATGAAAATATTACCTTCTTGTTATTGTAGGTACTACTACTGGTTAATTTGTTGAAGTGGCGTTCTAAGAAGTTAATAAGAAAGCGGTTTTACAACAAGGGTACAATAGTATATTATGATACAAGTGAGATAAGTCGCTCATTAGGTACCTACATACAAGGCTGTGGGTTGCAGTGGGAGCCGCAGACGAGGGCGTAATTCAGCCGAGTGTTTAATAAGCAGAGCTCATGAGTTTTATCCGACGTTTTTTCCAACACATTTGCGAGGAAAAAAGAAACATGTACTTATTGTTTATATCGTATAATTATTAAATCGAGAATACTTACTCTTTTTACTGGTATATTACTTGCAGTAAGTTACTAATATAACATTGAAGGGATATTTCTATTACGCACTAGTGTGTAGTGGTAATACGCACGTGAAGGTTATAGATCGCTTTATGGGCCTAAAAGCGATGTTATAAGGCTCGCTTTACGAGTGTGCTGAAATACTGATAGGTGTCAAGACAAACTCAACATTCCATATAGACTTCCACATACCAGTTTGAAGACCCTGGGTTTGCGGACCCGCGGTGGTCGCGGGCGTTCCGGTTCGGGTGGCGGCGTTGCCAACGCGGGGTTTTGGAGTAAATCATCGCAAGCACGTTCGCGTAGTGGATGCATATTTCCGACCTGGTAACCCTATACCATGACCACCAGTATCCTATGCTCAGTTGTGTCTTGTTACAATTGAACCAGTTTAAAAAAATACACTCAGTAATTTCAATTCTCAAATTTTAAGTACATAATAGACATCACATTTTACTAAAAATGAATTTTCACAATATATTTACAGTTTGCTATCTATGGACTGCTATAAAATTCTAATGACAGCGAGCCATTCATAGATAAAATACTTCTCATCTTAGAGCATACTTCTCAATATATAGCCTTTTGGGAGGATTACTCTTTCTACGGTAGATTTTACCGACCGTTTTTGGCATACACTGCAAGATGTGGAACGAGCTTCCTCTCTCGGTGTTCCCCAGTAGTTAGAATATGAGATTCTTCAAAAGAAGAGCTTACAGATTCTTAAAAAGGATTGGCAACGTATCTTAATGTCCCCAGTATTACCGATATTCATCGGCGACGGTGATCGCTTACACACATATTTGGATCAACGGATTAGCATTGCAATTCAACGTGGCAGTGCTGCTAGCATTCTGGGCACTCGAAGCGGGTTAGAGCATTTGAGTTATTTATAGGCTGACAAGTTATTTCACACTTTAGAGTATTGAAGTCGGTTCCATTTTTTGCTATTTTTTTATTATAACCAAGTTTCTCGGATGATATCTTGTAAAATGCTTCAGAGAGTTGTATGAAAAAGTCTAGAGTCTGACCGATGCGGTTATCACACGTTAATAAAAAAAACTTTAATCCTTTCCTCCTGATTCGGAATTTATTCAATTTAAAACTATGACAATATGTTCATGAAAAAAAGTCAGTAGACTAAGCATGAAGCGGTGGATAATAACACAAACATGAAAAAAAAGTTCCGTGATTTCTTCTCAATTGAAAATTTATCAGAGGACAATATATGAACGCTATTATGAATAAATAAACATATACACACATCCTATGCTCGAGTTATCAACTTGATACACAAGGCTGATCGGAGACTCTTCCATTATCGACTGGGAAACTTTTTTGTGATCAGTGCAATGCATCTGGCGTCACAAGTGCTGTTATCCGCATAGCAAGGAATATTTTCAATAAACAATATAAACTTTATATTCAGAACAAATAGTGTCGGTGATAGCACATAGCCTTGTGACGCACCAGCTTTGATGCACATCGTAATTGAGCAGTTGGTGTCGAAAATTTGATTGCTGAATCCTGTATCCATCCCATCAAGATAGCTGAATATCCAGTTGCAACGTCCATGCGGTCTTCATAAGGAATACCCCTTATGAAGACCGCATAGACAGAAGTGGGAGATGTCAAATCAGACCGTAAAGAATTTACCTAGTAGTAACATTCGGACTAAAAAAAAACTATCAAATTGCAAACCAAACGTTATATTAATTGCCGCAACAATGGGCACGGTATTTGGAAGAATAAACCTAGTAAATAAAATTAAAAAAAATTAAGAAATAAATGAAACCGACTTCAACACTCAAAAGTGTGAAATAACTTGTCGAAGTTAGTATAAGACTTAAGGCACAACCCCGCGGAGTATTCAAGTCGCGAGTGAATAGGTACCTTTTATGTTTGCGTGCTACACCTTAGACCGCGTCGTCGCTTAACATCAGGTGAGAATGCGGGCAAACGTAAGCTTATAAAAAAAAAGTTTTTTTATCATTTAAATGTGCAGCGTTCAACTATAAGTACATGTAAATTACACATTATCTGAAATTTTCATGAATCCTTATTCCATCATCCTTAATCCTTATCACGGGAATAGATTTCCCCCTTTGTTATGTGTTCAGACAAAGGGGAAATAGATATCTATTTCCGTGATATAATGAAAATGTTATCATAAGTACTTCGGTTCATGTTTATACCATAACTAGCTGTGCGCCGCAGGGTCATTGGTTGGACGGCGGTTTCTTCGGTACCTCAGCGCTCCCTCAAGAACAGTTGAATACTTCAGAATATGATCTATATGAAATTTGGTACAGAGGTACCAAATTTCATCCATATTTGTTCAGCCTTTTATTAGATTGAGTAACAAATATCCCTCGTTGTAAACTTTCTCGTTTATAATAATAAAATAAGATGTTTATTGCTACAAAATAAATGGTTTCTTATTAATTTATTAAAAGAAATAAGATTAAATTCTAATTACATATTGTACACTAGTTATTTTGGATAAACTAATTAGAAGATGTGAAGCTTTCGCTCTGCACGATTTTTATGGACTGATTTCGACAATACAGGTTTAGACTTATGAGTGCCAGTTAGCTTCGCTGGCATGTTAAATATTTGTACATCGCAAGGTTTTGAAGAATCTTGTTGCGGGCGGTAGGGACAGTTTGGTTGAGGATAATTGTTTTCTGGATATCTTGGATCTGGATAGATTGGTTGTGGATAATAGGGCGACGGATAGTCGAGTTGCGGCAAGACAGGTTGAAGGTAGTAAGGTGGCGAGTAGTAAGGTTGCGGGTAGTAAGCCGGTGGTGGGTCGATTCGTTCCGGGTAGTCGGTCTTATTATCGGGTTTTGTACTAGTTGAGGGCAAGTTCGTGCATGAAGGTACGGCCTTTGCCAAGACCTCGTACGATGACGTCGATATAGACAAAATATTATATTGGATCCGCACCACGTTGGTGTGTTCGTTGAAAGTCACTGTGGGATTACTGAAGCGACCGTGGACATCAACACGTGTGTACATCACCTTCATGCAAGGAGGCACCTAAAAAAAAATTCACATTAGGACTTATGTTAAGTTTTAGTAGCTAAGTAATTGTGATCAGATGTTTTAATTCTACAATTAATTATAACAATCAAGTGCGAAAGGGAAACGAAACAGACTACACTATCCATTACATAATGTTTGTTTCGTAGTGGATTTATATAATTGAGTGTGGTAGCGACCTAGACTAACGTTAGAAACTACCCTACCACCACCATGTGGATTTAATAGTGATGCTACATGCACCGCAAGCTAAGGCGGTGGTTTTAAACGATTAAATAGCATATTTACAATACAAATGTCGGTGCGTACACCGAGGTAGGTAGGTCCGTATACGTAGTATGTATGTATTCGTACGCCGAGTGCGCATGATATAAAACACTTAATTTTCATCTGCGACGTACCCACACTGGATGATGGATGACGGGGATCTGCAAAAGTAGCTTGAAGTATTTTTCTTTATCAAAACATCCTACTACAAAACAATTAATTGAAGTACTCGTACCACAGCGACTGAGTTTTGCTCGCCACTTTTTTACTTATATAGATAAAAACTTATTGACATACCTACGTTATTTTTTATACAAACTATCCTCCAAACTCTTAGAGAAGTTTCCCAGATAGCTTGGGGATATAAATTGATCCTTTAATAGTATAAGACTAATTAAGTTTCTAATATAAATTGATCCTTTATATATATTTATATAGTATAAGACTAATTAAGTTTCTAATAAAAGTTCGTATTGCTATCTTTTGATATATCTATTGAGTACGCTGTATGTGCTTCACGTAACTAGGCAGATGACGGTTTCCAGACGATTGATCGACCCAGGACTTCTACGAAGATATTATTTAAGGTGTGAGAAGGTAGACAAGAATGCCTAGTACACGTAGGTTAGTGAAGAAAATACAGCAAATTTACCCATAAAACGTATTTTACATATCAACCAATGTCAAGCAGGTATATAGGTATACAACCAATGCCAAGTAGGTATATAGGTGCATAACAAAAGTAACTTACAATTATGGGGACCTCAACGGTTTTTTTAAATAATCCCATTTTTCCTTGTGTATGATAAACTATTGTGCTGTCCTCTGAATCTTTTCCGAATTCCCAAATATTCGTCCCAGCCGCTGATAATTCCAAAAATGTCAACAGTATAACAAATAATAACTTAGTATATTCATACACGGACATTTTACGGATACACAAGTTACTGAATTAAATTTGAATTTATGAGTAACTGAAATAGTAACACTTTAGAATGTACAGGTACGTGATTATTTTACGTAGGAACGTTAAAGTTGAATACACTTTATGGTATCATGTGTTTTTAAGTCAACCTAGTAGTACTTTCAACCTCGAAACCATCACTACTAACAAATATTAATCATAAGAATCATAAGATATATTTTTTAATAATTTTTTTTTGTTAAGAATAAAATGTTTGTCTCTATTTAAGCGTACCCACTCCTCCAAAACACCCTATTGAATTAAGGTAACATGTCAGTAACTAACGAAAACTGAATTTATTCTAGTAAATGGAAATCATTCACATGTTAATCAATTTACCTCCAAATTATGCAATAAATAAAGTACATAATTTGGTTATTACTTACAACACAATTTTTAGATTGAATTCTTATGTATACTTTATCCAAGCTAATTGGTGGACTTGTAATAATGCCGATGGTACATTTTACATAATTGTATGCCATGAAGTCAATTAAAAAAAGCAATCAAGAGGTTAAATCACTCGAATTTCATAATTAACCACGTACACTGGAATGTGTATGATTTTTTGGTAATGGGATGCGTTATTTTTGGTTCACGCACAACAGATCAGCAATATAATTTTATGAAATTTTCGTGCTGAAACATCTCAAGTGTATTAAATTAAATGTAATTCACAGATAGGGCACGATGTCTAAACGAATGAAAGAATGGTGACATTCAACCCACGCTTCAACTTTTGGTTCACGTAACATCATTAAATAATGTACAGGGTGTTTCTAGGATAGTTTCTTATAATATAATTTTAATCAACATACATAATAATAATATAATAATTAATAATTATACATATATAATAATAATTCGTCTCTGATATTTTAGTAGACAGGAAAGATGGCGGTGTGTTTTAGGTAAACAACGCTTTATCTCATATCTCTAATTGGTTCTAAGTCAGTCATTTACTTCTTAACTCCAAAACAAACGAAAACACTGGTTCGGTAGGCTGTACTGTCTTTCTCATAGAGAACCAGAAAAGCACACAAATAATATTGTTACAAATTAATGTTAAAAGACCTTAGCGAAGCAGGCAATAATAACAAAATATGAGTGCATGAAAGTTTGTTTATATGATAAAACTAAGTAACTTTAAATAAGACTAGCAATACATTGTCGGCCGCGCCCTGTCTTGGCATGTACAAATTTTAGGATTGCATGCAAAAGTTGTTTTATTTCATGGAATACCAGCATGCAATAAATGTATTCTATGACTTTGACCAACCTATTATCGGAACCCGTGGTCTGCCGAAAAATACTGTGGCATTTTTTATCACATTATGAAAACAAAACATAGTTGTACTTGATATTCATTAAAAATGAAAGTAGTTGTAACAGTACTTTCAGCTTCTTGACTCCACTATGAGTATACCTAGACCTATCTCTTAAACTCTTTAAATACATACAAAAAAATAAATGACCTTTCAGTTTTCTAACTGACGTATGGTGTCAATTTTAGTCCAAATTAATGTCATTTATCAAGTTTTAAGAAAATGAAAATGATTTATCTTAAAAATAATTAAAAATAGATCACAATGAGAAGTAGCGGATTAGTGTTATTTGTTTGCGCTGGCTTGTTGCTTGTGAGTACTTGTAATAACTTTTTTTTCAATTTAGGTCAGTACATAATACTACCCATATGTATAGTTTCATAAAAACATAGCAGCACTTTCCCAGGCATGTAGCACTTCCCTTGTCACACATTTAAGCAGCGAAATAGTCGTTTGCTTACCAGTACTTATACAAAAAAGAAATAAAAGCCAACTTTACTTTCTTGTTGTTGGCATTCTTTTATCATTATTATATACATCCAAAACCCCGGACAAACATGTATGTAATAATGATAAAAGAATGCCAACACGGATGTTTGTCCTTTCGGGTTTTGGATGTATCCAAAACCCGAAAGGACAAACATCCGTGTTCATCACATGATTTTTTGCCCCTGTTGGGATTCGAACCCAGAGTCCCCGGAGACCAGAACTTATGCTACTGACGACTGAGCTACGGCGACGTAAATTTAAAAATACGTTTCTGCCGTAACTGCCGTTTCTGCCGTATAAGACGGTGCTTTAAGAGTATATAGGAAGTTTTATATGGTAAGCATTATACTTTTAATCAACAGAGCGGCGGCGCTATCCTTGGCGGGTCTACAGCATGGGGACTGATTCGCATGTCCTACTACTTCTGGACGACGGACCTCGGCGTGGAACTGGGCTCTAGCATCATCTTCATAGCTGGTGCACTGCTTTGCCTGCCCACATGCTGGCTGGCTACTGTGGTGCCTTACCACACCAAGTCCATTTCGATGACTGCTACGGTAATTGGGCTTTTAATTACGCTACCAAGTTGTAAAAGTAACTACTTAAAAGACGTTGATAACAGTAAGTAGATAAGTATTTAGTATTATTATAAGTAATTAGTGTTTTTGCTGATGTTTAGGTTGTAACGGAGGGAGTGAGACAACTTCACTGTTGGTGTTTTGTTGCTAATTGTCTACTTTAGGTAGAGAAACACAGTCGCGGAGCATGGAGAATTTCAGAGTGGTCTTGTCCATTGCCTTTGTTGCTTCAGAGCAAATGTGTGCAAAACATAAATGTACGAAAATTCGTGTTAGCGTTGTCCTTAGCGCTCTGAGTCTTTAGATAGACAGATAACTTTTTATTTCAACACACCAATAAATCTTACAACAAAATAACAAACTTATATACTATGTGTCTCAATGGGCGGTTTTATCTCTCAGATATGCTTTGAGTTCTTATTTGTATGTGTTTAGTTTACCAATATACATCATACATATTGTTACATTGTAATTACATACTCAAACAACAATGACCGACATATTTGTGCATAATCTAAAAATATATTTGTAATACACGCATATTAATATGTATGTGTATATTACTGTTTTTGCGTTCATAATTATTATTATTGACGGTTGCCGTGGCTCAGTGGTGAGAGATATAGGCCCTGGGATTGAATCCTGGCAGCGGCAAATATTTGTGCGATGAGTGTAGGTGCTTGTCCCGTGTCTTGGATGATTATCCATCCTACATCCGTGGGTCCATGCCTGCCGCGACATACGGAATCCTAGTGCGGCGGTTTGAGTGTATTTAAAAAATATATTATTGAGGAAACCATAGGGTAGGTGTGAAAACATCGAGGCGTAGGTATTTACATAGGTACTTGAGGTTTGCAGATGATATTTGAACCCAGTTATGTCAATTATTAATATTTTCCTTGAACTTGCAATAATGCTTATCCTACATTGTACAATCAAACTCTACAACCTGTAATTGCTAACTTTCCCACTTGTACTAATGTTTACTTCTATGGCTTAATGAGATATATTGATAAACTAATATTACAAGCTTTTATCTTAGAGCGAATTTATCTGAGAATTACATTAATTCGTTCTGTTCGTACCCTGAAGCCTTTACACCTTACTACGTAAATATTAACTGTTGCCAGAACACGAGCCACTACTGAAATAAGCTAGGAAGTTATTTGTTCTACAGGCATAGAGATCAAAAGAAAACAATGAATTCAGCTTCAAACAATTTCATATCGCTGGAATTCAGCGATAAACATAAGGATACAAAATGGAATGAAATGAAAAACGTGGACAAGTTATTACCAAAACTATTACCAAAAGAACAAAGTTCACTAACCTACTCTATCAACCTTCTGTCCAAAAGGACATATATAAAAGAAATGTCTATAACATGTCCATATTAATTTATAACAGTGTACATAATGACATAAAAATATTAGACGGTAATAAATTTAAAAAAACATTGAATGACTGGCTTTTTAGCATATGTTTCTATAGTGTTAAGGAATTTAATAGTTTTTGTTATAAACCTACATTGTAAGCAATAAACATGTTATATTACATTACAAGTTAGAATAGTAAGATTACTTATAAAACATTTGCACGTCTGCTTGCAGACCGAATACAATACCACATAACTAATATTAAAATCTCTGTATATGTCTGTATTTTAGCAAATAAATGATTTGATTTGATTTGGAGAATAAAAATCTCCTTGGCTATAATTCTGAGCAAAAAATGTAAGTCTGTTTGAACAGTTGATTACTTTGGCAACGGCGTCAATGCTGATGCTGTCGGTCGGGGTGTCATCCGTGTCTTCGCTGTCGCGTGCATTGCGCGACCCGAGCGCGCTCAACACGAGCATGTTGCGGGCCATGACGCAAGTCAGCTTCGACCCGGCCGTGCGGAGCTCCTTCTCAGCCATGCAGATCGAGGTTGGCTCTTCACCGGAACATCTAGTTATATGACGTATAAGTAGAGGTTTGCTTTGAAATAGCCGTAATATTTAATGTGGAGAGATACTATGTAGGTACAGAAAAGTCAATGTATTTGTACCAAATGAACAAAATGTAACACAATGCATTCCGTGTTATAGGTATGACGTCGTAAATTGTAATTACGATCGACTTCGCGCAGATTGTTACTCATGAATGCAACACTAGCGCACGATTGGAATCGAGTTCGATGGAATCCCACTAATATTATAAATGTGAAAGTTTGGATGGATGGATGGATGGATGAATGGTCGTTTGTTACTCAATCACGCCAAAACGGCCTGACCGATTTGGATGAAATTTGGTACGTAGATACTGCAGGTCCCGGAATAACACATTGGCTACTTTTGATCATCACCATCATCATCAATCATCACCTCGCGGGTAAAACCGCGGGGCACAGCTAGTTTAACATAACTACAAAATGATGTTGAATGAGATTGGAACTGATTCGAATTAGAATTGGACTGACATTGAAACTGAGTTCAAGAGTGAGCCGGCGGATCAATACGTTAGTAGATATCATCAGACTATGTGAGGAGTGAGGTGTCGTCACGTGGTGCATTCAGCAGGTTTTATTTAGTTATGTGTGACGAATCTTTAGGGTTACCTATCTTATACGGATAAGTGTAATTTAATGCAATTACCTGTTTAACTGAAATATTTTTTTTGGGAAGTTCATTATGCGTTTATTTCATATAAATATTTTGAGTATAACTGTACTGAGAGACACGTAATGACTTAAAACCCTTAGATATATGGGATAAGATAGTTTTTTTTTAAGCTATTGCATAGCTTCTATCGCGGGCCTTGAGCGTGGAGACTGAATCCAGAAATTCCGTAACGAAAATAACCTAACATTCCGACCGGCACAGCGGTGATACTTTTTAGTTTTGCCATCTATCGATGAATAGCAGAACTTTTAATGACTTTTTTGAAATATCACGCTTGTCTGTTTAGTTCAGCAACTCGCCGCCAGGTGGCATTGGTTGTATCGGCGTTACTGCATTAGTTATTAATATATTAATTGCATAAGTTGATAAAAAATGCTATGCTATAGCTTTACCGCGGCAGTCCCCGAGTGCCACACGTCTTTTAAATACTGTATAGATGAAACGTTTGACCACTATCTCACTTGATGGTCAGTGACGATGTTGTCGAAGATGTTATCACGTTAGACCTAGAATTCTCTGAGAGTTAGTCACTTATCATCATAGTTTCAGACGTCTGATGTCAATGCCCTGCCATAATGCATCCCTCATTGTTTTCCACAAGTGCTGGTTAGAAAAATCATGCACCTATCCTCTTTCCGCAATATTGGTCAGATCATCTGTCCACTTCCTCGGTGCGTACTACGCTGCTCTTTCCAGATCATGGTCTCCACTCCAGCACTTTTCGAGCCAGCAGTTCTGCGTAATAGTTTTTATAATATATACATGGACCCTGGTATGTTAGTTATTTTCGTTCTCCTTAGAATCTCCTTATTTTTAATTGAATGTTTTTACTAAAATATCCAGTTAGAAATAAGCCCCTCTATTCTCTAGTCACTCAATTGTCTTACATTAGTTAACAATACGCTGGATATTAAGGTTTTAAATTACGCGGCTTGTATTACTTAAGGTCAGTAAAAAGGTTTTGCTGAGCGACATATTGTGTGCCTATATTAATTTGAATTGTTTCAGCTTAAGTGCTGCGGCGTGCAATCCTCCTTGGATTGGTTCCAGCACAGGCGAAGTCTGCCACCAGCCTGCTGCGGGCGGATTTGGAACGGAAAGGTACACGGCCCTAACAGTTATAGGGATTGGGTGAGAAACAGAGTGTTTTATTTTTATACTAAATTGTTTTAAACTAAAGTGTGTTAGCTGAGTATATTTTCTCTTTCTTTCGTATAATGCTTTACTTTTGTATAATTAATGAAACGTTTGTTTGAATGGGTATAATTAATAATACCGGTACTCTGGGATGGCTTTCATTATCACAAAAGAGGGCGTTTGAGGATGGAGAATCCAGATGTTTCAGAATTAGATCCTCTGATTAACTATAACCAAATGCGTAGAGAAATACTCTCTAATACCTACGTACGTGTAAGGCTGTGTATGCACTTCGCATAATATATGAGATGATTTGTGTCGTCTTCTGTTTTTGGATTGTAGTAAGTAAGTATTAATGAACAGTCCGTACGTGATTGTTCATACATTTTACACTTACACGTTACACTTTAATCTTGAAACGTATTTATCAACCAGTTGCCCGAGATGTTGATTTGTATAACTTTGTTCTTTATATTTATGTAACAAGAAAGATCATCAATTTATCTAGTTGAGAGCTTCTGAGATATCCATAGTTTAAGGGTTAGACACAGATCTGACAAACAAGGTCGTTTGTGAGTTACGTACCTAGCTGCGATTAAGCTGTCTAAATATGTAGTGTTATTAAAGAACTTCTGATTGCTTCTTATAAAAACTCCGTTGTTTTTATCCCAACAGCGAAGCGATCAGTGCAACGCTCCAATCTACAGTATGGGATGCCTCCGTCCAGCGCTCTGCGAGCTGCGCCAGTTCACCAACTCTGTCACCGCTCTCGGCTCTGCTATTGTTATCGTCATGGTTAACATTATACAATTTATTTCTGAGAAACTCGCAGTAACCATCGTTTTATACATAGTATATTTTATAAGAATTGCTTGTTTGATGCATAATGAAACGAGCAATAACTCCAGGCAATCTCAGAAATGGTTCTAACGATTTGCATGAAAATTTCTGTGAAAGGAAAACGATGCTCGGTCGTCTGGTACTTACATATCATTATCATTAGTATAGTCTACAGTAAACAAAACTCGTTAGCCGTTGTGTACATGGAACAGAGAGATAAGGGGAATTGCTATACGAATCCATATATGTATATCGAAACCAGGGGAGCCAAAATCAATACAACAAAGCTTTATCCGTGATTGTTATAGGCAACTGAGCCTATAATCAAACAGCCATTTATTTGAAAATGATCCTTAATTGCTATCACATAGACTTTATTTCATCAATAAGTACGACGCAATAGCGTCTTGTACATTCGAAACTCAAACATCAAATTCAAAAGCGAATTCTGCCAGACGCCAGAGTTTGCTACTAAAGATGTGCACACTTCCTATTCCTTAACCATTAGATTTAGGGTTCATATTTGCTGATCGCACCTTTTAGCAAAGAATTTATAATCGCTACTCACCTTAGAGATAAGACACATTTCTTACCCAATCTACCTACTAGTTGTCTTATGTAAATTTCGTATATACCAGGCGGTGACGCTGTTCGCGAGCGTGTACTCGCTGGTATCGGAGATGCTGGAACGCGCGGAGCCTCGGCTGAAGCCGCAACCGCAGCCGCTGCGTGTCTCGTGTCTGCAGCCTGCTCCACCCCCCCTCTCCAGGCCTACCTCGCTTCTGACCGCGCTCATGACCACTCCTGCTCAAGCTACGCAAGTTTAAATAAGCGCCTTACTACTCGATCACTTATTGGACAATGAAGCCTTTTGCTATTTTATGCATCAGTTGCCCGCATGTATGAGTTTCAGTAGTAAATGTTTCACAAAAGTGTCGCTCTATATTATCGTACCAGTAATTTTTTTCTCAAACTAACCGTTTCGTTCTTTATGTTCTGTACTCAATAAAAAACGGCTTACAATTTGTCATTCCGTTTATGTTCTACGATACCACAGAGAATATTTAGTTTTCTAAAGATTCGTTGAAGAGTATTTATTTTAAAACAGGTCTATCATCTCTATGATGTATATTGTCAAAATTTTCTTTCGTTCTTATAAATATTTCCAAATGTATTAGATTGGTGATCTTACAATGTGACCATCAGTTAAAATATGTGTGCGTGTTAACAATAGTTTTAATAAATGTTGATCAGTTGTGTATTAAATTAAGGATGTAATAAATGTGCCTTTAATATTTTGGGGTCTTATTTCAACGGCTTACGAGATATTGATTAGGTACGTAAGTTCTGCCCTAGGCAGAATCTATGGGTAATTTTTGGGTCTTTTTTCTCGTGGAACACCACTACCACTAACCGTCACTAATGTTTAGGTTTAGCATCGTATATACTTTGTGGTTTGGGTAAATGTACTGTAGGTCATTATCAGACAGGCGCTGCACTGGGTAAACACGTAATATGACAAACGCAGTATAATGATTCTTTATCTAATCTCATACTGTTTTAAAAGTTACATTATGATACAGCTGTTCTATGGACAACTGTATCATAATTATTTTACCATTAAAGTACAACTTCAGCTGGACCAAGGAGGTAACAATGCAGTCTTTCTACGTAATATAATCTGTTGACGCGGCGCAACACGCATGCGCGATCAGCAAATGGATTTTGGCGCTAAACGTTTACAAATAAATGCAAACATATTATTATCCTGTAATTGTACCTAAATTTAATTATCTATTTTATGAAATTTGATAAAATAGTGTAGTTAGATAAAATAGGGTATGAAGCTGCACATAATTTGGTCTTATTATGATTCAGTTTCATAAACTACTATTATGCCTCTTCAAATTTGTTAATAATTATGTGTTTTTGGAGTTGTAATAGAAAACAACAAATTGAAGTAAATCTTTTTAATAGTATTTTTTTTGAACACAATACAACATGCAAGCATCAAAATGCTTTATGAAAATTAAGAAACAATCATATTCTCTTCTATATTTGGTACCTATTTTTGGTTACTTTTAAATTATACTTACAGAAATCGATCTCTATATTATAATAAAGACAAACAAAAACTATAATATATATTATGAAAAATTAGGTACAAGAGGACGAGAGCACGCGGACCGGCCGCAGCGACCAGCACTACGCTACTCATGTACACCACTATCACTAGAATTAAAATATTACGTAATAATTGAAGAAGCCGCCGCGCCGCCGCCGCGGCCGACCCCGCACTCCCCTTGCACACCGTGCCCCGGCCCGCCGCCGCGCCGCCGCCACCCTCCGGCTCGAGCCGGTCCATCCTACACTACTCTAAATTATATTCACAACAATAGCTAACTAGTACCGTTACGTTTCTAATAATAATAACTTTTAAGCGATCGATGTATTGTTAAAAATGTATATTATGAAGATTTATTATAAGTCATGGCGGCAGCACGGCAGTTAGGACGCGCAACGATTTATGATGTGCCGCCGCGCCCGCACCGCGCCCCGGCGCAACGCGCGGTTACGCATCTCGCGTCCCCACAACACCCGTCCCGATTCATTCGTCATCTACACAGCAACCGCGCGTCGGGCCGGGAGCACAGTGTTCGCTTACATGGAGCACCGTGAGCGCCTGCTATGGACGAGGAACGAAACTATACAACTCAATCATGACTCAGTACAAATATCGCACGAACCCAGAGCGCGAGTTGATAAAAGCGCACGACGCCCGAACCGCTCACTGTTCGCGTCTTCGCAGAGACCACATCGGAGCGGCATCGTCGACAGTCTAGCTACGGAATAACGCTACCACGAAGTCGCTACTCACAACGGAGATATAATGATTCGATATATAAACGCATCACTACATTTAATACAAGTATCACAGCGGCGGTACGGGCGGCGCGCGGGCAGACGCGTCGCCGCTCGCTAATTTAAGGCCGTCGAGAGAGTGGCGCGTCCGCCTCAATTGGTTAACATTAGAACTATCTAGAATAAATAATATATGTGTAAGTGTTGGCGCTCAGGGCGGCTCTAGCGCCGCGCGCCGCGATGCTTGCGATGCGGGTCGCGGCCCCGCCCCCACCACAGCGCCACCAGCGCCAGCGCCGCCGTCACGTCGCGCCGCGCTCTGCACACACCACACCACCCCTCAGTCTCACAGTCACTCCCACACGACATACACTACGTAGCGCACCTCCAATTTCTGCTCTAATTATTCCATTAGGAGCCGCTGCTACGGTCTGTCACTACATTAAATATCTCAATGCATGCGTGTTTCGGGGTACATAAATAAACAAAGGCTTGAAAGTAATGGTGGCCGAGTATAGTTTTGCATATACAGTACCTAGGTACTTTTCACTATAAAGTATATTATTTCAACCAAGGTTTAACGTATGGTATATTTTCACCTACTAATATTTAGGATTTGGTTTACTATTTTAACATGTTTTATAACTACCAGTATTTACGGCGAATTGACTAGTTGGTGTGCGTAATTTCTGACTATATACATTTTATATACCTACTATTATTAAATTTATATAACATTAGGAACATTTTATTTACTATACTAAAAAGAGATATGATTGCGTATTGATATTACAATATTTTCTATCTACTTCTAATATCTAGTAGGATTTTGTGTAATAATAAAAAATAAATTATGGTACGAATTGTAAACCAAAAAATGTATCAAGGCATGCTTAGTCAAGCTACGAAACAGTGAATCATTGAATGCTCGAGACCACAATGCCTGATGAATGATAATGAATGAGAAAATGATACAACATGCAACATAAAATGATACCTGAAGTGTCATCCGCCAAATATTCAATCAACTAATAAAAATGGATAATTGAATAAATGGCGCGAGCGTTCAAATAAACACGTGTTAAAAGAGCGTAATGTATGAATGAATAAGAAGAGTGGGGATGGTTACCGATGCACACAACACGCGAGATTGCTCACCAAAGTAGCACACTGCCCGCCCTGCAACAAGCGAAACGGCGCTTTCACACACAGACCATTGAAGCACTCGGTTAGTTAGCAACACATACAACGTAGCATTTCATATTTGTATTAAAATCACGAAAACGTAACGTAGCAAATCAATAAATGAAAAACAAGCAATTTAGAACAAACAACCCGGTGGTTTTGGTTAGTTAATATTGGCACCCAACGTGGGGCCATTTTTACGATTATGTATCTCTGTAATCGAAAGTGACGTTGGTGACGGTGACTGGTGGTCACGAAACGATAGTAAAATGGATAAAATAAACTATTAAAAACTGTATTGGCAGAGAAAAATATGATAAACATGAAATATTTCTAATACTATAAATATGTAACAATTTACGCAATTACCATTCGTTAAAATTAAGCAACGTTAAACGCATTTAATAATTTATCTCTTTCTTGTGACCCAGATAAAGAATCCAATAATTAGTGACTAATAAAATTAAATCTAAACGCCCTATGAAATTGCGTTCCGGTTTGCAAGAAAATTATATGTTACTTCTTTCAGTACATATATTATTTTAATATCTTAAGTTTTTGAGTAAAACTTGTGTTTATTAACAGTGTTTGAAAAGGGTCAAAAAGAGACGTGTTAATAGATAATATATTCTTACTGTAGGGCGATGTAAGCATTTGCAAAGCTTTAGCATGTAAGCTGCATACGTACCGTGCACGCGGGGCAGTGTGGCGGCGCACACCCCGCCAGTTCTAGACGATGCGGCGCACCCCCAGCTCCCCCTGCCCCACCTCCACTCACTCCCCCAGCTCCCACCCCTACCCCACAACATCCCTCGCCACTCTCGTCACACTCTGGCTCCCAACAGTCCACCTCACCCAGCTGGAAAGGAACCAACAACAAACTAATTATTTCCAGAACCACTTACTACTGTTAGAACCATGTATGTTTCAGTACCTTCATACTCAGGCATCTGTTCAGGGTCCCTATATGCGCTTTAGCTCCATTTTTGCTGGTCATTGCTAAGATCGCAGAACTCTCCAGCTTACATAATATGTAGAGCTTATACGGAATGCCGCAGCACACCGCCTTAGATATTTAGGGACTTTCTACATAATCGGTCTTAGGGGATACCACTGCAGTAGCAAGCATTCCTGACTCCTAGCAGTAGCATGTAAGCATCAAGTATTTTGGTAAGGTTCGAAGGGACACTGCAACGAATAACTTCTGAAAGAAGCTATCTCATGATAATACATTTATTTTCCTTACTATCTCTTCCTTTAATATTGACTAAAGAGGAGGATCGCAGTACTCTATAGTCTCTATCTATATGATGCAGGACTATTCAAAATTTTCTTCATTTGGAAAAGCTTATTTGGGACTCCTTTGAAGCATATTTTTATTTATTAAATAGGTGGCAAACATGCAAATGGGCTGCCTAGTCATCTTTGCCTACACTGGAACTATTATGATACGTTTCCAATCCTTTTAAAGACTCTCCTTTTGAAGAATCCTATATTGTAGATGGACTCTGGAATGCCGAGGGAGAAAGCTCTTTCCACGTTTTGCAGGTATATGGAAAAACGATCGGTTCAATCGCACAGGGAAGAAGGGATAATACTCACCAGGCACTCGCAGATTTGACACTGGTAGAGCCAGCGCTCGCCGCTGCGGAAGGTGACGTGGTGCATCTCCTGATGGCGGCAGCGGTAGCGCGGCTCGCAGTATGGACAGCACGTGGCCGGCGCCAGCGTCAGAGAGCTAGCAGTGCTCGTTAACTGTAACTATTATAAGGTACCGCTGTGAACAATTCACTCGAAGTATCAAATTATTCATAATCAGTTACATTGTCCTTCAAATTAATTTTTTGATAATAAAAATATTTATATGATTCCAGTAAGAAATTATGTACATTTACCTGCATTTATGAATGAATGTGAAAAATAGAAATTTAAAATAATAATATAGTTTTATGTGAAATTTTGTTCTACCCTCAAAATCTGATTACGAATTCTTAGCGATTTAAGACACGGCAAATCTATATAAATCGCTTATTTTCTGTTTTCTGTTCATCTATTTACGCAAATGCAGGCTTATTTATTTATTCTACCTACGTTTAAACGGCAACTTTATATGCTGACTCCTATTTTTGAAGTTATTTCTCACAATAGTGTATACATATATGTAGCAACTGCAATGAAGGAACTGGAACTTATTCTAATGAACTTGAAGCTTAAGTCGGTGTATAGGTATGGATATGACCGATGACACTCACCGTCGTGTGGTTATCAGTGGTGTCGCAGGCGCAGAGCGCGCGGCTACAGGTGGCGACGCCGGCGCGGCAGGCGCATGCGCGACACCCGCCCGCCTCGCTCCACGCCGCGCCGTCCCGCACAGTGCCACCCTGCCACGAACAGCCTGCAACGTTCCACACCACACCGCCACACTCAAACAACACCCAACAAATAGAACATCTGCGACTTCCTCATCCTCCCATCTCTGGCAGTGTCCCCTCTATAAGCAACCATTACATTACGATGCTTTTAGCTTTGATTTTTCAAGCGGTGAGCGGTCCCCCCTTAACAGCTATACACGAGCTAAAACCTCAACTGGCACTGATTGATTGGCTGACAGAATTATTCAGAAAGAAGAGGCGTGGCATTTGGGATAGAGGAATAATGTACGAGAAATATGCGAGGGTTCATGTGACAGGATCAGGAGTCGTACAGACAGGTAGACATTTCGCATAACTGAAACAATTATTAATCTATTACAGAGATGTGGGACATGATATGATTCTACGCAGGTATAGCCCGTGCCCGAGCTAAACCAAAATGAACTGCACGTTATGGGAGGCTGTAGACTTACATACACACATGCATATGAGCATCTCGAGAATATCGAGCTTTTATTATAATTATAATGTTATGGGACATTGTTTAATCCAATGATTCCACTGTTCTAATACCTTGTGCAAACATCGTAATCCTAATATTAGAATCAATGGCAATCTACGCCGGTTCTGATATTTAACGAACAATTCTGCGTGCCGACTGGCCACTAGCGGTGCCACAGAGGTAGACTTCAACTACTAAACTCGCGAGCTGCGATTGTATCATTATTTTATTTGTATTACAAGTTTTTCTTCTCATAGTTTGATGCTAGCTTTTACGTATCTTTCGCTGAGTGGTCCGACTAAAGATATGTATACATTACATTAAATATATATATATATATGTACTGATACCAATGAAATATATATATATATATATATATTTCATTTATTCAGTTTTTACATTATTTAACTAAATTATTTATGCTAAAAATACTCAAAGACCTAGAATAGGTTTAACTTGAGTATTACATCCTCTTAATAATAATTATTACAATATTACTATAAAATAGTAAAACAAAATCTAAAGCCTAAAAATGCAAATTACATTGCTAAATTACAAATAAAAAGTACTTAAACGTGGCTCACTCAGTTCACAGTGTTCCGTATCACATTCGCAAGAAAACGACCCGTCGACGTTGACGCACCGCGCGCTCGGGTGGCACGTGTGAAAGCCTTCAGCACACTCGTCCACATCTGTAGAGAAATATTTACATCGACAATATAATATCGGAAAACTACACCGCTAAGATCTATCGAAAAAGAAAAAACGGAGTGAATAGACTGATTTGTTACTTGTATAAGCAATAAGCAGCGCAATCCGTTCCCACTGGGTAGACACGGGCCTTCCTCCCAGAGTGGTCATATTCGATCAAGCTGGCCCGTAAAAGGCAGCCCAATATAGGAGTTTTAAGGTCACGCAATGGCTCCGATATGGCCTATCGACTCTTGTCCTGAAAGTACAACAAGGACCAACGGCTTAACGTGCCCTCCGAAGCCCGGAAGCACTCTATTGAAAAATACAACCCGTCCAAGATCTGAGGTGTATTTTGCTCGATTGAATGAATTGTATTTGATAAACTTTGTTTGGACGTCTGATGTCAAATTTGTTGAGAACTTATAACGAGACATTTGAAAAATAATTAAATAATTTGTGTTCAACAGCCCGCTTAACGCGGTTGATCGATTAAGATCATATACATACGTACACTCCGCGACGATCGCTTCGTGCTAGGAGATTATGAAGCAGGGAGTGGACTCTGGGTATGTAATAATAATGAATACCTTCACATAGGTCGGTAGTGGGGTCCCGGCGATACCCCTGTGCGCACACGCAGTAGTAGGAGCCGGGCGTGTTGACACAGAGTGCAGGCGGTGGGCAGGCAGGGCGGGCGGGGTGGTTGGTGGGGTGCGGGGAGCCCCGCGCGCACTCGTCCACGTCGCGCTCGCACCGCGCCCCGCCGAACCCGCGCGCGCATGCACACACGCCTGGCGTCTCGCATGCGCCGCCGTTGAGGCATCCACCGGAACAGATCGCTGTACATACACAAAGCATTAACACCAATCATAGTAATATTTAATCATATAAAATATCTTTGATTCACACACCGTTACTTCTTACTTAACACTATATGGGTATTACAAATAGCGACATTCAATTATATCCATAAAAAGTACTAGAACATTGATTCTAGGTATTGGAAATAGAAATAGTTAGCTAAAACCAATTGACAAAGCTGAAGAAAGATGACCACAGGCGCCGACCAAGACAAGGGGGGAGGTCGAAAGCTTCAAAAACAGTAATTATAGTCTTTGTCTGCTAAACCTTCAGCCAAAACACGAGAGTCAAGATGACCAAACAACATACTGAAGATATTTTGACACTTAAATAGTTTGACAACACCAAGCGACAGCTTGGAACTGTTTCACGATAACGACGGAATAACAATAAAGCTGTGAACTACGCCACTGCGCAATCTCTCGTCCAAAATTCCTCAACGACACATGAGATGGAAGCCATAATACCTTTTGTGACCATCAGTTAATTATGTGATGATGACATATGACATTGCAATGTAGTGTCTGTGACTGTAAGCCGAAGAATCCGAGTTTTTATTAGCAGATAAGCAAGTTGAAGTAGTTGGTTCTTTTTAAAATCCATGGAAAATATATTACTACCGATAAATGTTTTTTTTTTTTTTTTTTTAATTTATTTAAGGATCTTCAGACAGTACACAACAAAAAACAGTTTTATTGTATTAACCATACAACAAATGTTGTATGGTTAATACAATAAAACAGTATGTAAGGAATAGGAATAAGGGCCACGTGTACAAGGTTTTATTTCATATGTTTTCTCATAAGCTATAAGGGAACCGGCCTTCTGATTCAGAACGATCAACAACTATCCGAAACGATTCGATTTGATATTGTTCATGCATTTTATGTATATATTACGTAGAGATTAGTTGCATACAAAATATTCCTCTTCGTACTTGCCACTTGGTATTAGATATATTATATTTTATTTTATTTTATTTTTATTCTCTTCGGAAAACTACAGCTAATAAGAATGATAATGGATATTTGTAAATAGTTAAAGTGAGCTTTTTAAAGTTTCCGCATATGGGTAATAAAGTGCACAGTACATTATAATAATACATAATAATAAGTAAATATCACGATTAAGCAAATATCACATATTATACTATAACATAGTGTAGATATGTACTGACGTGTGCAGGTGTAGCCGTCGCCCTCGTACCCGTCCCGGCACCGGCACGTGTAGGAGCCGGGCGTGTTGGTGCACTCGGCGTCCGTGTGGCATCCGTGCGACGCGCCCGAGCACTCGTCCACCTACAGTACAAGGACATTGCTATTAGGACAAAATAATAATAATATTAATAGTAGTTTATGAAATTGTAACATAATAAGGGTTCTTAAAACACGTGTAAGTTAAAAAAACGAGCCATAGGCGAGTTTTCTTATAGCATTACACGAGTGTTTTAAGACCAAATTATGTGCAGTTTCATACACTACTTTATCTAATCTCATAAAATAGATAATTAAATTTACGTAAAATCACAACACACTGTTTAAATTTATTTGTAAACGTTTAGTAAAGTTAGTTTAGTAAAATCCATTTGCTGATCGCGCACGCGTGTTGCGCCGCGTCCACAGACTATAATTATGTAGAAAAATTGCATTGCGGTTGCAATGATCCAGCTGAAGTTGTATCTTAATGGAAAAAATTTAACATCTCGATACAGTGATCATAGAAGAGCTGTATCGAAATGTTAACATACTGTTACTTTTTAAATTTATTTCGATATGTTGTTTATAAAGTTCTGTTTTTAATTTTTTAATCTTTATATTTCAGTATGAGATTACATAAATTCTTTATTTACATCTTTAGGACAGACAATGTTACATCTACTGACAATAATTCCAATATACTATGAACTGTGTTACAGGTCAACAGTTCCTTCCCGTTATTGTGACGTAGAAAGTACATTCGATTTTGCGACGATTTATTTCCATTCAATTATGATAATCGTGCAATTATGTGTGGTTAATGTTATAGAAGCTAAGAAATATTTAGAGAAATTAATATTGATTTTAAAAAGATAACTGTTTTTGTAAATGAATTACGAAAGACGACAAATTCCGAGCGTACATATTGTTGAATAAGTAATTGTATGTTTACCTCAACGCAGTTGAACTTGTCCCTGCGGGTGTACCCTGGCAGACACTGACACACGTAGCCGCCGACCACGTTGACGCACCGCGTGTTGGAGTGGCAGTGGTGGCCCGTCAGCCCGCCCGCCTCCTGACACTCGTCCACATCTGAAACGCATAAAACCTTTATAGGTTACTAGCTGCGCCCCGCGGTTTTACCCGCGTCGTGATAATTAATGATGACGATGATGAAAAGTAGCCTATATGTTATTCCGGGACCTGAAGTATCTACATGCCGAATTTCATCCAAATCTGTCCAGCCGTTCCGGCGTGATTGAGTAACAAACATCTATCCATCCATCCAAACTTTCACATTTATAATATTAGTAGGATTCTGTTGTTCAATGAAACTACCTAAGTGGTCTTAAATAAGATATTTGTATACCGTTACAATAAATTACTCCAAAAGGGTAGGACACTTATGAATGACAATACATACCACACACCGATAATAATAATATAACTCGCGTTCATAATTACTTTACACTGTTTCGACGGGTCGTTTTTTTTTTCAAACAATTGTCGATCGTGATATCGACTACGCGTAAGTACCACGTTATACCCGTGAAAAGTAAATTGATAAAATGTAAATTACATACTACACACATTATTAAAATGTAAGTAGTTTTATTAAAATAAGTTATCGCGTTTTTGTTACCAACTTAACCCATGGTTGAATTAATCTCGTTCAATACTAGAAATAACTTACGTAATATATGTCTAAAAGTGCACAGAGGAGGCACCATGATTTTTAGTAGAATATATGATACATAATATCAAGATACTGCTATAAAAAATCCGGAATCGAAAAGAAAATCAGCCATAATTACGATATATTTACTTTTACAGGTGGCTTCACATACATAAAAAACTAATTTATTTGATTTACTTCCAAACTATAAGTCCGAGCCTAAAAGTCATTCTATAAACATTTTTTGCAATTTGATATAAGAATCCTATGGTATAGTTATAGTTTTATGTAATAACGATTTTAACTCAGGGTCCTATGTCCTACCTCTTGCATAGCGACAAAACACTCTGCTTCGGCAACATTATTATCAAGAACGATAAAATGGCGACCTTTCATATACAGTTCATACTTTATTCAATTAAAAGCTTTATTGTAATTGAAAATGCTGTGATGGTGTACCTTGACAATTGATCCCGTCTCCGTGGAAGCCCTGGTTGCACTTGCAGGTATACTTGGTGTTGAGGTTCATGCAGGTCGCATTCTCGTCGCAAGAGTGACCCATGCTGCAGTAGTCCACCCCTGTTTATATAGTCATATAGTCGATATAGTATCTACAATGCCATACATTTTATAAAGAAACTAATAATAAATACAAAAACGTTGATGCTACTAATTTGCGGGTATGAATTCACTTTGAGCATTCTAGATCTAGCGTGATAACATTTTCGACCACATCGTCACTGACCATCAAGTGAGATAGGTAGTGGTCAAACGCTAGATCTATACAGTATTAAAAAAAAACTTTATAGTCATAGTCATATGTAAAATAATAATAATTGTTTCAAACGAACTAACATTAACAAGAGTTTATAATTGTCTTCATACAGGGACAGAATAACGATACCTCATAATTATTAAAAAAATACAGCACCTAAACGTCTTTTTTCTTACAAAACACAATGCAATAATATAATAATAATGCTTCTTTCTACATTATCGTAGTATCTGTGTCTAATTAATATTTTACTTAATTTTTTTATCTTTGGTTTTGAAGTACCTACAACTGTACATGTAAAATGGAAGGTAGCACAAATGTGTAAGGAATTAACACATATCTCACTCATCACTAGCGAACAGGTAATGAGAAAAGATAATACTGGAAATGTTAATGAGGAAATGATGTTAGAGTTGTGAGCGTACCTGGACAGAACTTGCAGCACTCGCCGGGCACGGTGAACTGGTCGGGCGCGTCGCACGGCAGCGGCGGGCACGCCATCTCGGGGTCGACGCGCGTGCACTGCATGTTCCCGTCGTGGCAGACACACTCCGCGCATTCCTTCGGCGCGAACCGCTCGCCGTGCTCGTACAGATTGCCCTTCAAGAGACATTGTCCTGTGGAGTTAGACAAATCATTAACATAAATCATTCTACTCGTGCTAGCTCTGATCTGATCATCTACACAGAATGCTAACAATGAGAAAGACTTATTTTGAGCAAATAGATAATGTTTATTTACTCAGCATTATTGTATAAAGCACAAAAGATCATACAATAATGAAACAGACCGAATCAATCTATTCAGTTGTACCTAGAAAATGGATTGCTTCACGTATCTTTTCAATTCTTTATTGTAGATGGCTAGCAGCTTTGTCATTTTATGTAACGATAATATTGAAAACTAGTTTGATTATTCGTTTTATACCCAAGCCAATGAATTTCGTAGCTGTAAATTAACACAGAGAAAAAAACTTGAAGTTCCTAAACAAAGCGCAAGAGCACAAGCTATATTTATATATATGTATGATGCTAACGCATCGCAAGAGTTTGCATAACAGTAGCCGGATTTCGTCAGTGTTGCATGAACAAATATTAACAAGTTTAATCTAGAATAAATAACATATGTAACACATTTGTATTTATAATTAGACTACAAATACTTTCTTTTTAAAAATTTTATCACACTAACATTATAAATGTGAAAGTTTGTGTGTACCTTTTTACACCTTGACGGCTTGATAGATTTGAATGAAATTTGTACTGTAGAGAACCTTATGACCTGGATTAACATAGAGGATACATTTTATCCCGAAGCAATTGGTGGCTGTTCTGGGATACAACAAAAACCTAATTATTATTATAAATTGTGAAAGTAACACTGTCTGTCTGTCACGTGTCACGTCTAAACCATTGAATTTTGGTATAGAGTATAGATAGATGTCTTTAGAAAAGGACATACATATTATACTTTTTGTCTTGGAAAAAGTATAGTTCCCGTGAAATAACTGAGATAGCGAGGTACCGCGGTCTACGCGGGTAAAACCGCGGGGCACAGCTAGTCTTATATTAAAAAAGGTTTTGGTCACTCACTCAAGCAAGTTGGACAGCATTCTCCTGGATGTAAAACTGGATTCTTGCATTCCGCCCTGTCGCACTCGACCGGCCTGCACGTGATCTCACCGTGCTGGAACACGACATCCGACCAATTAGTATAACACAAAAGTAAACAAACATAAAGTACATGTGTGGAAAGTGTTGAGGTTTAAAACTGTTTGATTAAGCTTTCGCCGACGGCTACAATGATTATAAGAATTTATTTTCAATTCGGCCAGCTTCCAAAATTAAGGCTCTCTTTTACCAAATGTTTAGGTATTTTACGCGCGTTAGAGCAGGACAGTAGCGGAAGCGGCGCGTCGCAGCGCACCGCGCCGCCGGCCTCGCGTCGTACGCACGCACGGCTCCAAGAGAGAGTAATATTTAACGCCTGGTAACAAGCTGTTGGCAAAATATAGCTCCACATATTTTGGTAGGCGCTAATGAACATCTGAGTGGCTTTAAACATAGTCTGTTTAGACTAGCTGAACCCCTCGTGGCTTCTTGTATGGCCTAATATGTATCCCGATTTTACTTCTTCAAAAGGACCATTTGACTGTAACTAAGTTAATGTCTAAACGGAACATTTACGAAGAAAGAAATCTCAGAACACTAGTACTTTGTATTACTCTAATTTAAAATACATACTAGTACTGTACATGTGTTGCATAAATAAGGTTTATCGAACCAAAATATACCTAAATAAGTTCTACATTCAATAAATTTGTGTCATGTAAGGTACACTATAAAATCATATCTTCTATACCATAAAATATTGTTTTTCATAAGTCTTTCTAAATTTCAACGTAATATGCTACTATAGGTTGAGGAGAAGACGTCACAGACTAAAGACTAGCAGTTCCGTGGTTCAAATCCCATGGTGGTGTATAGATCTAGCGTTTGACCACTATCCCGTTTTATGTCATTATCATCAAAATTATTTTTTCTTCTAATCATACTCAAATCCCCGCACTAGAATTTCCTGTGGCGCGGGAGGCATAGACACACAAACATTCAAGACCCGAAACAAACACGTACACTCATCACACAAATGTTTGCCCCTGCCAGGATTCGAACCCAGGTTCCCAAAAACACAGAAGTCATATCACTGACCACTGAGCCACGGTAAACGTCAATCAGCCATAATAGATAATATACATAAATATATAATAGATCGCCACAGGGACCGGTGGAAAGCGGCATGCATCCAGCCCCCTTTCTGCGATCTTGGTCATGTCGCCTGTCCACCTTGTGGTGGATATCCAATGCTGCACTTGCCTATTCGTGGTCTCCACTCGAGAACCTTTCGACCCCAGCGGCCATCGGTTATTAGAGATATTTGCCTGCCCACTGCCACTTCAACTTGCTGATCCACTGGGCTATGTCGTTGACTTCAGTTCTTCTAGGGATCTCCTCATTTATGATTTGGTCTCGTAAATAAGCCCCGAGAATAAAAATACAAAATATTTTTATTGACATATATATTACATTCAGTTTCTTGAGTCCATAGAATAGCTCTTTATAGCCGATGAGCCATAACTACTTACGAAATTTCACCCAAATCCGTTTTACCCGCCTGGTGATAACAACGGTGATGATGGTGATGATAAAAATAAGCCTATGTGTTAATCCAGGGTAAAGGCTATTTGCGTTTCAAATTTCATACAAATCCGTCGTGGTGATGAATGATAACGATGATGTTGATGAAAGTAGCATATGTGTCACTCCCGGACCTGAAGTATCTACTTACACAATTTCACCCAAATCCGTTTTTTGGTCCGGTGATGAAAAACGATGATGATGATGATGATGATGATGATAAAAATAAACCTTTTTGTGAATCCAGGGTATAAACTATCTATGTTCCAAAGTTCATCAAAATCCGTTCAGCAGTCTTTGCGTGAAAGAGGAACAAACATCCATTCAACCATACATTTATACTCACAAACTTTCGCATTTATATTAGTAGGATTTATTTACGTATATTATATATTTATTAACATACATATTCAACATATATAATATATAACTACTTTTTGCTATATATATATATATATATAAATAGCAAAAAGTAATAATTGTTCAAAATAACTGCTTGAGTCCGCAAAGTAGGTAACAACTTTCGATATCTAGAAAATAGTTACATTCATCATCATGTGCATAATCTATGCGTTCATTGATAAAAACGAAACTGCAACAACGAGTTGCAGTGCTACACGCCATATGCTTTGAACGATAAGAACATAATTGCTGTTGTGTGTCTCAAAATAGCCAATGCCATTGCAATATTATTTTATAACATTTCATATTTTCAAATTTAAAATGTTAATTTATCAATAAAATAGTAGTATCATTATTTATTGGAGAAATATTTAAAAACATCCATCGATAGTATTGTTGATTGCTTAGATCGTAGCCGTAGTATGAACTCTTTAGCGCCACACGCCAGTGGGCGCGTAAAGCGTCACTCATTTAGTATTGGTACCTACGGAAGTTGGTAGGTACGGGATTGGAAGGAAACAACACTTGCAACGAAAGTGACGATTTATTCACTCGACTTACCACGTACAGAGTTCGAGAGAGTCCCGTGGATCGAGGATCTTTCTAGAATCTTCATTTATTTTAGTCATTTGTTTCTCTAGAATTTTCTATACTCTCCCATTCGCGAATAATGTTCATTCTGTATTCAGAACCTTCCACCGAACCCCAAAACGCTTAAAAAGTGCTTCGGCGATATTGAGTATTGAACTCGTGGCCGGCGGTATTGCAGGCAAAGTCAAATGCCATTGCACGCTCTACGCGGTACGCCACCGAGCTAATAACCGAACTGTCGAATTTTTGCCCCTGTAGACAAAGTAACATTCTACAAACGTTAAAATAGGGTGAAGAAACGAGATAGAGCGATATAAAATTACGCATACCAGAACAGGATGGGACGAAAGACATGTAGCCAATGAGTGGCGTGCTCGACACGTTTTCGCAAGGTGTACCGTTAGCCAACAGGTTTCATAGTCATTGGATTTGGACAACGAGAACGAAATTTCATCGGCTCAAAAAAAAGCGATGTAGGAATGCATTTGGCCTTCTGTTCCAAATTCGTAGCGCTAGTTAGACTCGCAATGGGCTGATTTTTAACCAACTTCAAAAGAAGGAGGAGGTTCTGAATTCGACCCGTATGTTTTTTTATTTTTTTTTATTTGTGTTTGTTACCGCATAACTTCCGACTGGGTGAACCGTTTTGTAACCGACTTCAAAAAAAGGAGGTTCTCAAAACGACCCGTATGTTTTTTTTATATTTTTTTATTTGTGTTTGTTACCGCATAACTTCCGACAGGGTGAACCGATTTTTAACCGACTTCAAAAAAAGGAAGTTCTCAAAACGACCCGTATGTTTTTTATATTTTTTTATTTGTGTTTGTTACCGCATAACTTCCGACAGGGTGAACCGATTTTTAACCGACTTCAAAAAAGGAAGTTCTCAAAACGACCCGTATGTTTTTTATATTTTTTTATTTGTGTTTGTTACCGCATAACTTCCGACAGGGTGAACCGATTTTTAACCGACTTCAAAAAAAGGAAGTTCTCAAAACGACCCGTATGTTTTTTTTATTTTTATTTGTGTTTTTACCGCATAACTTCCGACTGGGTGAACCGATTTTTAACCGACTTCAAAAAAAGGAAGTTCTCAAAACGACCCGTATGTTTTTTATTTTTTTTTGTGTTTGTTACCGCATAACTTCCGACTGGGTGAACCGATTTTTAACCGACTTCAAAAAAAGGAGGTTCTCAAAACGACCCGTATGTTTTTTTTTTTTATTTGTGTTTGTTACCCCATAACTTCCGACTGGGTGAACCGATTTTAACCGACTTCAAAAAAAGGAGGTTCTCAAAACGACCCGTATGTTTTTTTATTTTTATTTGTGTTTTTTACCGCATAACTTCCGACTGGGTAAACCGATTTTTAACCGACTTTAAAAAAAGGAGCAGGTTCTCAATTCGACCCGTATGTTTTTTTATGTGTGTTTGTTACCGCATAACTTCCGACTGGGTGAACCGATTTAGATCGTTTTCTTTTTATTTGAAATCTCGTGCTTTCCGTGTGGTTTCATTTAAATTTCCTCAAAATCGGGTGAGTACTTTTTGACTTACAAGTCAAAACTGAAAAATGCGAGCTTATACCTACACGATATTATAGTAGCAGGTGAAGACGTCGGTGAACATACCTACACCACTATGACAATTGATCCCATGAAAAAAATTTTTTACTAAATAATGGAACCGACTTCAACACTCAAAAGTATGAACTAACTTGTCGAAGTCGGTACCATGAGCACAATATTTTGATATCAGTTACTTTTGAACTATCATGGTACCGACTTCAACAAGTTATATCATACTTTTGAGTGTTGAAGTCGGTTCTATATTTTGGTAAAAAAAAATTTTATGGTTTTTTTTATTTGAAAGCTGGTGCTTCCCGTGTGGTCCCATTTAAATTTCATCAAAATCGGACAAGCACTCTTTGAGTTAGGTACACTCCAGAAACTGAAAAATGCGTGCTTATACCTAGACGATATTATAGTAGTGTGTGAAAACATCGGTGAACATACCTACACCACAATGACAATTGATCCCATGAGTAACAAAGGTCAAGAAAAAGAGTGAAAAAATTTTTTGTACCAAATAATGGAACCGACTTCAACACTCAAAAGTGTGAAATAACTTGTCGAAGTCGGTACCATGAGCACAATATTTTGATATCAGTTACTTTTGAACTATCATATCGGTTCCATTTTTCGGTCTATTTTAATTATTATTTGTTCGTTTACTATTAGAAAGAAAGAAAAATACGTTTATTTATGACATGACACATTCGTATGCATGTGTACGATATTGTTACGGAAGTGGGTACGGGATCGGAAGGAAACAACACTTGCAACAAAAGTGACAATTTATTCACTCGACTTACCACGTACAGAGTCCGAGAGAGTCCCATGGATCGAGTATCTTTACAGTCACAGTCACCGAGAGCACACGCTGGTTACTGTTACTTAGCACTGATGCTTTAGCACTGTTACTGTTCATTTTTTGGCACTTTTCTTTACTTTTCACTTAACTTTTTACTTTACTTTATTACTTTTTTCTTATACTTTGTCTCAAACTCAACTGACTCACGGCGGCGTCCGGAGCCTCTTATTTACCCCTAATTTCGATATTAATTTATTTTCGATTGTCATATTTTCGATCGTCATAATTTCGATCGCCTTTCCTTGAATCTTCCTAGAATCTTCATTTATTTTAGTCATTTGTTTCTCTAGATTTTTCTATACACTTCTCATTCACGAATAATGTTCACTTATGTCCAGAACTTTCCACCGAACCCCAAAACGTTCAAAAAGTACTTCGGCGGTATTGGGGATAGAACTCGGGGCCAGCGGTATAACAAGCAGAGCTCTGCCCGCTACGCCACGAACCTATTAGCCGAACCTTCGAATTTCTTAATTCGTTGCTTCGGACTGACTGATTATTTGACGTGACGTTTATTTGTTTTCTATGACGATGATATGGCCGTCACAATATTGAAAAGTGGACTCTAATGACGATTACTTACGTTTTTTGTTACGTATGCAGATTTATGGCTGTAAACGCAGTCGGATAAAAAAACAATAAATACTGTGTTTTGAATTTATTCATCGAATCAAAAATGACCAAGTGACAGAGATTTGATTTCACCAAATAAGCAGCAGTGGACGTTTATGGCTGAGATGATGATGATGATGATGAAATGAGTGAAATATTTATGTGGCCGAAAAATCAAAAGTGGCGATATTGCCGGTACGCATGGCCCCAAAGATGTTTTACTATACCTCATATAAACATATAATATCATTGCATGGCCCTCATCAACAAAACGCGACTCTGCCGTTTTTACCTACGAGTTTACATCATAGTCATAATGTCATTAATCAGGGTTACAGGTTTATTTATTATTTGTCAACGTAAGAGTCAAATAAAACTACCGTATAAGCAACTACAAAAGTGACTGTTTGGGTGTGCGGTTGGCTGTAGTTGTATCTAGTCCAGTTGTTCGTTACGTAAGCCTAATACTATCATAATAAAATATAATTAAAGCAGTACTATTTTTAATTAGCGTTCACATGTAGGTATTCAAACTCAAAAAGAGCGGTGTTTCCATGTGACAGAAAGAGGTATTTATAGGTTTCGAAATAAGCCTTGCGAATAACAATAAATTTGCTCAAAGCGGTAAGGACACCAATTCTTCCACCAGTGTTTTTATATTTACGATTTCATTTTGTTTTCTTTTTTTGTGTTCAATAAAGTGTTTTTGATTGATTAATAAATTGCATTGACGCTCGATAGTTTATAGATGCGCTTGACAACTATGTTATCTGACCCGATGGTCAGTGACGATGTGGTCTTTAGTGTAATCAAACTAAACCTAGATGTTCAATGGATATCATGGATATCATCAAGGAATACGACCTGCACACGCTGTGTCTTTGGTGACAAGACCCGGGACAAACATCAATGCTCATCACATATAACAAACAAAAAAAAAGGAAAACATACAGCTGCATTGAGAACTACCTTTTTTTAAATATTTAGAGAGAAAGTGAAAAAGAATGACGAGTAACGAGTGGGGACTAGAGAATACATGTTACTACACACTGTAGTGCTAATACATTCAAATTTAAAATATCTACCACCCTCGATTATATCAAGTTCAGTTGTTATTTTGTCGTAAATTTGTGATTGAGTGATTTATCCACGAATTTCACACGGGTTGTCACGAAAGTTTTTAATCTTTTGATTATTCAAATGACTACTTTTCAGTACGCCAACTAAATGACGAGCCTAGCCGGTGGGAGCATCGGCTGTCAAACTGACGGACGCTGGTTTTTTTTTTATCACACTCAGACCCCCGCACTAGGATTCCCTGTATCGCGGGAGGCATGGCCACACATAATTACAGCACACAAACATCCAAGACCCGAAACAAACATCTACACTCATCGCACAAATGTTTGCCCCTGCCGGGATTGGAACCCAGGGTCTCGGAGATACAGAAGTCATGTCAAGACACTAACCACTGCGCCACGGCGACCGTCTACCTCTACGTTGAACCTCAAAAACGCGAATGGCTTTTGTGAAGGCAACACCGACATCAAATTTCCAGGATGGTGGTAGGGTACTTTCAAGTGCCTGTCTGGCTCGCTTTCACCCACAAGTTCGAAGAACTCTCAAAAAACGCATAGTGTGTTTATGCAGCAGGCCTTGTAAACATTTTTGGTCTAACGTGATTATACATTCGATCACATCGTCACTGTCCAAGTGAGATAACTTTGTCAAACGCTAGATTATAAAGTATAAAAATATGGTCACTGATGAGCACTATTCACAACAGGCTAATCAATATAATAAAAAGTTGTATCATACACCTTCGTACAAAACGTAGGTAAATATTCATATATTATTTATTGTATCTATTTTATAAATGTATCATATTGTTGCTCACACAAGCAATCAGGCGCTACTCGGCTAACGATTGCTCGATTGTGTGTTCTATCAGGCGTAACAAGGTACATAATAAATGTTCTCTCTATAGGGATACAACAGGAGCTATCTATACTACATGAGCGCTCTTTCTTTGGACAGATATGTTAGAGCCCCTTGTATTCAGATGTTAAAATAATAATATTAGGAGGCAGAGCGATGCAAGCACAGGTCCGACGTTGACAGTGGTCACGGGAGGAATGCGCGGGTGGAGAGCAGCGCGGATAAGCCAGCTGAGATCACGTGATCCCGCGCGGCACTAAGAATTTAACGAAATAAATTCATATAAAATCAACAGAAATGAATATTGAAAAAAAAATCTTGACTGTTCCTAGATAATGCCATTATCTATCAAACAAAGTAAGGTTCATATGAATGTTGTTATTATTTTGTAAGATATACGTGTTTTAATTTTTGAAAAGCATATTTTTCAAAAATTAAAACTATCGAGAAAACTTTACTTAACCGGATTTTGAATCCTGACTGTTCCTTTATGCTGAACCAAAGATACTAAAACTGAAAAAACCAAAGCTCTGTCTTCTACACATGGTTTAAAATACATTTTTAAAAATAGCGGTTTGTCTACTCACAGCGCCTTAAATTAGTAAATAGTCAAAAACTAGAATTGTCCGAAACTGATTTGATTTTGGCACCATCTACTTACCAGTGCTAGACGGGATGTGTCCATGAACTCACCGCACTCAAGATCCTGATAAAGGATTCCGGAAAAAGCCGAAACAATTTTACTGTCAATCGTGATATCAGCAACGTGTAAGTTACAAGTTATGCCCGTATTAACAGTAAAAATATCAACTTACCTATTTCGTAAGAAAGAAACCAATTTACATTTGAAACATGCGTGACCGCAAAAATCAATGGACAAACGAGACGAAGTTCAGTGATCATCATCGCAGCCATAGGACGTCCACAGCTGGATATATGCCTCCCCATATAGGGGGGATTTGCTTATACTCCCCACGCCTGGAGTTGGCGAGCGCAGCATGATTTCCGAACATCAGAAGGCGCTGCTGCCCACCTCCAGGTACGTGATCCCTTAGCCGATTCTTACGGCACCCACGGGAATGATAGGGTGGACTAGCGACTATAGCAAATAATTAAAACTTAAATAATACTTGAAAACATTGTGTTTACTTGTATCTGAGAAAATATCTCCATATAAATTTATTGACATCGCACATCAAAAGTGAAAGAACATAATACAAATTCAAATGCAGTGCATTATAGACAAGTATACGTGGACATCATCAGGTAAGAGTTGGGGAGTACTATTCTAGGCCGGTACCACACGGACTCAAGTTCAGTGATGCGAAAAGCTAAAATGCCTCACCACGCAGGAGCAGCGATTGCAGTCTCGTTGCCAGGAGGCGCCGTCGGCGTGTACAGTGCCGTTGGAGAAGCAAGACTTCTGGCAGTCACACTGCTCCAGCCGCGCCAGTCGCGTTTCAGCGCCTACAAGCTGTTGCAAAAACAACAATTAAACTTTAATTAGTGGGTTTTTCCGATGCGTACCTCTGTGGAAGACACGCATCGTAGTGCCAGTTGTGCTAAGCATGAATTAACAGTATACCCAAGTAAGATTTGTATTCAATGATTTCATGAGGTACTAGACTACATATGTAAGAGAATGAGGCTATTCACCCATATCTGAAGTCGCATGGGCAGCTTGAGTCTAAATTATAAAAAACTTAGAAGTCTGTGTAAATTTGCAATTATAAATAGGATAAATCATGATGAGTCTTACCATCAGACGAACTATTTTCTAACGTTTATTTGACGTTTTTCAATTTTTTGTAGTATATTAACATTTATGATTATGAATATAAAATATATTTATTGCATATAACTGTGTACATAAGATGGTCATAGTTATAAGTTTCAACAGTTTGCCCATTTCGGACATACAATTATTATAAGTGGTTTTACTTTTTCACATACATAATAATGGAATGTTTATTATACCTATTTCTAATAACAACTTTAAGGAATTACACCACACCAAATTTTAAGCGTCCGATTATCAATTAACTGTGTGGTAAAAACCGTTTGACCGACGGTTTAATAATCGGACGTTTTAATTTTTGGTGAACTCCACACTAAAAGGTAAACCGTACAAATGAACCACACTCTTTTTTACCTTGAGCGAAAGATCGTGGATATGTGTAGTGAGTTCCTGTACTGTTGCCTGTAAGAGCGCGAACTGGCCGCAAGTCGGACATTCCGAATCCAACCCGGGACATTGCGCCAGATAGCCGTGTGGTCCGCTCACCAGTCTCACGTCTTGTATTGTGCCCTGCGAAACATATTTCAAATCACCTTATAATATTCAACGTGCTTGAGAAATACAGAATACTATCGGGATATTTTGGTGTTTCGTTACGATTTTCCATTTTATACAGGACCCAAAATATCAATGAACGTGTCTCGAAATTCATGCTACTTCTTGCACACGAGTAGACGCAGTCAGCATTGAGTATCATTATTAAAGCCAAATGTAATAATGTTCTTCTCAGCGGTACTGGTATAAGACGGAACAAACGAATA
The DNA here is from genome assembly GCA_934044485.1 of Apeira syringaria. NCBI lineage: Eukaryota > Metazoa > Arthropoda > Insecta > Lepidoptera > Geometridae > Apeira > Apeira syringaria. The sequence goes on along the minus strand of OW203662.1, from coordinate 16,088,002 downwards.
CGGCAGAGAGTAGCCGATAGTCTTCTCGGAAACAGCCACATACCTGTAATTCTTGAGTTCATCAGTGATCATGGCATCATCTTGTAACAGTGTACTGTTAGTTTTACTTGTACAGTAAAATATCGGAATTCACGTTTCCGATATTTTGGTAATTTTAATAATAGTGGTTGATTTTAACAAATGGAGGAGTTCTAGAATGTGGGTTGTTTGCCGATCCAATTAGAAATATAGAAAATAATCTGAAATTGTTTTTAACCTATTATCTAAGGTAGTTAGAGCTTTGGTCATGCTGTTATCTTACTATCTAGTTTAATAAATACTTTTCTCAAGAATGATTGGCCGTGATAGTTACAAAACGAATGCAAAATGTATGCCAATCGCGATGACGGGGTGAGTGCTTGATACGTACTTTGAATAATGAATGCTTGCTGTTCCTTTGTCCGAGCCAGAGCGAGAGCATGGGTTGCGTGAAGTTGCGGTCGGGCGGCGGGATGAGGCGGCGGTAGAGCGGGTGGCAGTCGACGAGCAGCGTGGCCTGCGCGCCCGAGACGGCGAGCGCGACGCGGTGCCACGCGCCGTCCGCCAGCCGGAAGGGGAAGGTCTCGACGCGCGGCGCCGCGCCGCCCGCCGCCACGTAGTGCAGCCGCACCTCGTCTCGCCGCCCGCTCGACTGCACCTCCAGGTACCTGCGCACCGTCCACTGATGCACTACACATCGCACACGCCCGCGCCTCGCTTCGCTTCCTCGCGAACTGTTCCGAGGTACACATAAACAAACCAAACAACACATTACATTCCGACCGGACGCGCCGCGACCGCGCGGATTCCGCGGAGCCGTATCGCCCGCGAGCGGACCTCGGCTCGCTCTACATCTCAATATCGCTCGGCCGTGATGGGGGACCATGTACCTCGGAACGGACCGCGTTCGGTGTCAGCTCGCCACTTGTTCTATGGAGCGCTGCGATCGATCGGAACGAGTATCGCGGTGATCGGACGCGATGCGAGACAGTGCAGGATCTCATGTCGCTTGGAATGCAAGTGCGGATGAGCCCGGTGGTAGCGCGGCGGCGGCAGGTCCCCTCGGGTGAGCGCGGGCTCGCGGTCGATCGCGGCACGACATACGACGACATCGAGTGAGAGAACATCGAGAGACGGGTTGTGGGAGGGCGAGCGGACAGTACAGAACACAACACGTCAAGACACAGAACACAAGACGAACTGCGGGGAAAGACGTGGGCGACGCGGGTGATGCATGCAGGCCGTCAGCCCGCGTCCCCGTATACAACCATGCAGTGACAGTGAGCTCATAGAGGTCAACGGATGGATTAAGGAGGACATTCCGAGGCACAGGACATTCCAAGATACATGATTCTCCCCTATGCGCGCGCACGCATTCCCACGCGCGGGCTATAGTATATGCGTGCGCGCGCAGCGATGTTGAGATCTAGAACTCACCGTGAGTGGTCCCGTGCCGCTCGCCGCGCCCGCGCCGTGTTGTTCCTCTCTCACACATGCAGTTGCCCTGCGATGCTCGAACCACCGATTCATATTGGTTATCTACTTGACATTAAATTGCAAGTTAATTTTGATATTGACTTTTAAGCTATTAACTGATTGTATATTGTTAGGGCAACGAACAATAGGTACATAAATAATAGTTCGTTACAGCTAGACATCACTGTCGTAGCTGCTCTACGCAAGTGACTACGAGTATTTTGCTACGCGGTACGTTGTGAGATAGACCAAATGTATTTAACCTCTATCCAATGTAGCACTTAATATTAATGAGTATAATTACCGCTAAGGTTTGTCCTCAAGTAAAACCTCCCAAAGTATGCTACTATTTAACGACCTTATGCACAGTTTAAGAGTACTATGTAGTAGAAAAACATAAGGAGTAAAGTTAATAAAAAGCCACTGAGGGCTTTTCTGGTTCGTTTCTATACCCCTATCTTAGAAAAATTCAACATCCCTTTTAGTGCACGCATTCCTCATATGAGGAATGCGTGCATTATTTTTCTTCATCCCATGTATACTTTTCTTTCAAAGATTATTTTTAACCAGTCAGGGGTTATAAATAATAAAAACGAATAGGGTGTGTAAGATTGATGTGTAAGTGTGTCTGTGTGTCTGTCTGTGGCACCGTAGCTCCTAAACGAATGGAGATATGTTGATGCCGTTTTTCGGCTTAAAGGCCGAAAAACTCGCTTAAAGGTTATCCGTTATTTTTGTTAGCTGAGGTAGACATCTTTTTTTAAAGGTTCACCACACCGTTCTTACACTAATCTATACTAATATTATAAAGAAGAAAGATTTGATTGTTTGTTTGTTTAAATAGACTCCGAACCTACTGAACCATTTAGAAAATTCTTTCAGTTTTGGGAATCTACACGTTCCCCGGGTGACATTGGCTAGATATACTATTTTCAAAAAAAATAGGATCCTTATAATCCTTTTTAATTTTGATTTTTTTTAGTTTTGCTAAGCCGGGGCGGACCGCTACAATAATAACATTAATCACATACAAAATTACAAGGTTTTCGATTTCAGAATCTACTTGGAGTGAACACAATATGCATAAAAATACACTTAGGTATAATTACCTCAGTGTATTTTTTTATACAATAATGATATTAAATTTTATTTATCTACTTAAGATTCAAGTCTTCTTGACGATGGTTGATGCCTGATGGTTGTTTTGATTAATTCTACCCCCAAGGGGATATAATAGTGATGAAAGTTTGTATGAAACTTTGTCAATTTTAAACCGATCGGGCTGAGACTTTGCAAGCATAAAGCTACTATGACGTAGGCATCCCCTAAGAAAGGGTTTTGAGATTTCCCTAAGAAAGTTTGGTACCCGTGGGATAATTGAGGTAGCGGCAAAACCGTAGTCCACGCGAGTGAAACCGCGGGGCATACTGAAGTATGTCCAAGATTTGGTCATTTAAAATATTCATTATAAATATTCAGATTTAATATTCATTAATAAAGCTGAATATTTATAATAAATATTTTAATTGACCAAATCTTGGACATACTGAAGTATGTCCAAGATTTGGTCAGTTAAAATATTCATTAATAAAGCTGAAATTACAGTAATATTATTTACTAGCTGTGCCCCGCGGTTTCACTCGCGTGGACTACGGTTTTGCCGCTACCTCAATTATCCCACGGGTACCAAACTTTCTAGGCCTTTTTAGGCTATCAGAGGCCTAATAATATAAATGTTTTTTTTAATGAAAATATTATAATCTAATAAATATTAGATTCTCTTTCTACGGTGTAGAGTAGTTGAAGAACGCACCTGTGTGGCAGGCTGTGGTCTCTTTTTGTGAGAGCGTCATGACGCAAAAAGAGGCTTCCGAGCGAGACCGGGAGAGAGCCGACCCTGCTCGAAGGCGACGACGGCAAGGAGCTGGTCACAGTCACCCTCTGCCGTCTGCCCCATAAAGGGGGCAGACGGCAGAGGGTCTAAGGTCCCCAATATACTCATATAAAGGAACCGACTTGTGAGTGGTGGAAATGGGGGTTTCGACCACTCTTCCAACAGGTCTGGGACGGACGGTGGCGTAAGTGGCATACATCACCGTATTAATACCGAAGTTCTGGGGTGTTCAGCTCCCGGGAATCGAAACAAGTGCGAATAGGGCACCGGCGCGTTCCATGAGAGATCCCGGAGCCCTCAGAAATAGCACTGAGGCAGGCCACCGAGGGGTTTTTAGTGAGTGGAAATCATCACATAACCCGGCTACATCCCCATTGTAGTCGGGAATCTTTTGAAGATTTTACCCTCAAAAAAAAAAGAACAAAAAAAAAGTGAAGAACGCACCTGACAATGCTATTGTTAAGTGATCAATCAGAGTAAAGCGAGCTTTTTCAAATTCTTTGCTGCCGTAGAGAGATACTTTTTCTATGTTTGCTGTTTACTAAGTAGTATCTCTGCTGCTTGTTTTATTTTTGAATAAAGCGCATCAGAATTGATAAATATTGAAACAATGCCCCTTGTGCTAGAGGCCTAGAGAGGGGCGGTAAGAGGGCAAGGGAGATGAAATTGGGGGGCGTGGAAGTAGTTTAAGGTCGTCATGGCTGGTTTGTAATTTTATATTCTTAATATATAAAAAAATCACTAAAAGTCACATACTATATTTAAAACGTAACTACGAGTAAAATATAAAAACGATTATTTAGTTTATAATATTATTTCTGTCCTGTTTTATTGTTAAGCAAGTATTCAAGCTGACTAGAAGTAACTGTCAGTTATTTGACTTGCGTGAGAATTGGCTATGTTTTTAGCAACTGCAACTACAAATCTTGATTGATGTTACTAATGCACAAAGAAAACGCGGGCTGCTCGCAGCCCACGCATCACCCAAATACTAGTTAATATTATAAAGTTGCACTTTAATTACTGGTACAAATAATGCTGTTCATAAAATATAATAAAATTATTTATAGTATTTACTGTCATTGTGTTTTTTAAGATGTAGTAAATTAGGTAAGAAATGTGTTGAAAAATAATTGTTTTTAAAAGTGGGCGATAGACGAAATAAGATTGATATACTCTGGGTTAAAGTGATAGGTATACCTGTTGTAGCCATGGGAAAAAGAAAGAATAGTCCCCGAGTTAGCGGGCTCCTGCTTCAGTGAAGCGAGAACCGTGAACTCAGGCGAGCGCCGCAAAAGCTCAGCAGCATGGCTGAACACCTCGCCCTCGACTTGAAGAGAGCGGGAATCCCCTGAAACATAGTTCAAATCAGTATTTAATATGACTCTCTGTCTTAAACTCAGCTAAATCTTAATACAGAATACAGAATATGTTTATTGCATATAACTGTGTACATAAGATGGTCAAGGTTACAATCTAAGTTTCAACAGTTTGCCCATTTCGGACGTACAATTTTTATAGTTTACTTTTCACATACATATTATACATTTCGCATACATAATAATGGATGTTTACATCTTAGAAATTTATGATCACTTTAAATAAAATATTGCGAACAATGTTATGTTTGCTACAGCGGAATGGACAATTCAACGAATCGTACGCATGTCGAGCGACGCATTTACATAATACAATGTAATCAATCTGTAGCAGGAATATAAATAAACATCTATAAGTTTAGCGTGAAAACATCTTCGAACACATTGCTTTTATTTTTTACTTTTTTTATTTTATTATTATGATACGCCAACAGTGTACATAGTATATATATTATGATATATCAATATATCATTAACTCTAAGATTATGACGGAAGTCATATGTATTACATTCTGATATAGTACACCTATTACAGGCATATACAGCTTATACAAAAATTTGGTAATTTTAGGATTGTAAGAATAAACTATGTTAAGTGCAGGTGCCTACAAAATATGAGTAGGTTACTGACCATCAAGAGAGATAGTGGTCAAACGCTAAACCTATAAAGTGTAAAAAATATAGCTGCAAAGTGCAAGTATAGCAACCTTGAATTGCAAAACAGCTCATAATGATATTACCTTCATTCCCAAAACTATGTCCAAGTTTCAATACCTCGTACATCCTACAAAATGTAGGCCGTTAGACTATTATAATTCAAACATTTTCAATAACACTTAACCACATAAAACATACAGATTGATATAGATGAAATAAGCATCTTTAAAATTCATGCAGCCTACCTAGGTCGTGGCCTGCTGTGACTCCAAGTCCTTGGCCTGTAACGATCGAACCATGCTGGCGCCCTGCCAACTAAATTACTTTATCTTTTTTTTTCATTTTTATATTTCGGGCACCAAATTCTCTTAATGTTCTGATTAAAATAGATGTAAAATTTCCGTTAACTCTTCTCGAAAACCAAATAATTGAATTTATAAACATATTGATAATGTATGGCTTCTGTATTTCTGGCCCATTGAGTGCGATGGATACTACAAAAAGAGCAACGTTTTGAAGCGATGATAGGTCAGCAGGGGGAGCGTCGCCATCAAACTGACGGACACTGGTGCGATCCCCAACAAGAGCTTGAGCTTCCGGTGAAGGTAACACCGTTATCAAACTCCCAGCATGGTGGTAGGGTACTTTCGAATACCCGCCTGGCTAGCTACCACCCTCAAGTTTGAAAAACGGTCACCAAACACAGTGTGTTCAGGCAGCAGTCCTTGAGAGCCAGTGAGAATTCTAGATCTAGCGTGATAAATAGAACATTTTCGACCACATCGTCACTGACCATCAAATGAGATAGTAGTCAAACGCTAGATCTATACAGTATAGAAAAAAAACGAAAATGATTTTGCCATCAAGCATGGTCTTTTCCATGTAGTAGGTAGAGGTTTTTAATGCAAAGTGATTTTAATTGATCCCTTTTTGTGATAAATGTATTTTAATAATAAGATGTATCCTGCTCCTACTAATATTATAAATGCGAAAGTTTGTGTGTATGTGTGTATTTGTGTATGTTTGTTACCTCTTTACGCTCAAACCGTTACACCAATTTTGATGAAATTTGGTATGGAGATAGTTTATACCCTGGATGTTAACTGTTGTCTGTGTGTTAACACATAGGATGCTTTTTATCATCATCAGTCATTACCAAGCGGGTAAAACCGCGGGGCGCCGCTATAGTATGTAATATGTAAGACCATAGGCAATGATGAGGCGGACTTTCGTAAGTGCAATCACCGCTATATTGCACACCCACTTATAAAATAGAAAACTTTGCTGATATATACAGCCGCGTGTCATCGCCGTCAACTGTACGTACTCGCCATAAGCGCATACGGTGTGGTATCGGCTCGAGTATTCACGAACGCGTCGGCATCAAAACCATCACAATCATCTGGGAATTACCGGGTAGAAAGAGAAGGACGACAGACTCACTCGAACCAGCGCTCTACTGTCACAAGCTATCGAAGAAGTACGAGTGAGTCGGTCACATTTTTCCCTCTACAACACCGCTCTTGTATTTCCACTAAAGCCTTTGATTTTGTTGTGTGTGTATGATCGAACTCGCAATCTATTAAAATAGCACTGCGATAACAATCCGAGTTCACATCAGACAGATATAGTTCAATTGAAATGAGCGAGTAATAAAGTGCGCAATACATTCGGATTCAAATCTCGAAGGGGAACGAGGGATGACGAAATAATGTTTCAGATGAATGACGTGATAGCCCCCTGCGGTGGGAGCAAATTGCATGGAAGGGAATGATCCAAGAGGGACACGGTCGCTCAGTTCTCAACAAAACATTTGTGTGTAATTGTTTCAAAGGGAAAAAGTGATTTGTCAAATCTACGGAAACACATTCAAGTTGTCTCAAAAAGCCAACTTTGGGATAAATTACGTCAGTGAATGAATAAACAATGCTAAACAATCACAGAATGATAAATCGTGGGCATCCCCAGAATGGAGTGAACACAATATCTTTTGACAAAAAGACTGATTTGCTATGGGGAATGAGACACGAACGCGGTTGGAACATCGCATCGTCTAGGGATGCCGTTACCGGATCACGTGACTAAAATTGTCACGAAAATGAAAAATACTTGTCTCTATTTGAGGGTCGCGAGAGGTCGATGCGCTTAAATACACTTCAACATTACTAAAGCAACACAAACTATCTAATATCTAAACTACGTAAGATCTTTTGATACTTGAAGTGTGTATATCAATAAATACCATTATTCTGCGTTTCTCCTATATATCTCGCATGTATAAATGTAAATAACTATTTTATATAAACATCTTATCTTATCTCAACATCGATTTGAATTTCAACTTCTTGCGTATAATTAATAATCATATCATAGATACATTTAGAAACATGTGAGGAGCGTAGCTGAATTATACAGTAGATAATATACCATGTAAGTTCTGGAGCTGTACACAGTAATCACAGTGAACCATCGAGAAAGTTCTCAAGCTGTACAAACTCTGAGGATAGTTCAATGACTCATATCTAGACATACATATCTACATATAACATGCTAGACTTTATTATTTTACCAGATTGAAGAAAAACAATAAGGGAGAGTGTTATTCTCGGAATACTGAACTTGAGAAAATAAATTACGTAAGCAATTCGAGAAAATTGCACACGACTAATGAGCATATTATCTTAAAACTTCTGCGTTGTTTTTTACTATGATTTACACATACAAGTTATTTACACTGCTTTTACATAACTACGACAAGAAAGCACATACAATGACTACTTTATATTATGGATCCATAGTGATCACGGTACATTTTGAATAAAGTATTTCCTCTAAGTATTTTTTTCTCGATAGCGGAATAAGCTTATTCGGAAATATTTACGAAACAGCTGTAAAATTTCAAGTAGCATTTCCTGGCGACACTGATTGATAAATAATTCATGTTTCCTCTCCCGGGTTAGCTCCCCTCGACTACATTGTTATTTAATATCAATTATTATAGCAACTGCCCTGGGTTCCTCTAAAAAAACAACTTACAGTTCTCGTCTGTAGTGCCGTTTTAACTTTTTTACTTATTTACTAAGACTTCTAAGGGGACGTTAAACGAGGGGCAAAAGTATTATAAAAATGCAACATATATATATCAATATGTCGATACCTGTTATAACTTGGGAATGTTCTTTTGCGTGCTTGAAAAGGAAAGTTAATTGGAATGGAAGATAACAAATCATCTTATTAGTTATTTAACAAATATATATTTTATTTTTAATTGTAATATATATATCGCATATTGAAATCCTATTTTATGCCGAATAATAAAAACGCTGCGACTAAAGCAATACAATCTGTGTTAGCATTAGAGCCCTAAAGCTATTTTGGTTTAATTAAATCACCCTCCGAGCCGCGAATATCAATTCAGTGACATACAAATATTTGCGGTCTTTGTGCAAACACTTTATTGTTTGACTCTCCGCTATGGATTTATTTTATTGCCAGTCTTTATCACTTTGATACACATGACCTAATCCAGTAATATTTATTTGCAAATTTTAAACAAATTTAATCTACAATATGGTAGCTGAAACATGAATTTTCAGAGCTAGCTGACAGTTTTCTGTTTACCGTTGACTTCGCGACTTTCATTGATTACGATGTGGTTCGTTGAACAAATGAAGATCAGTGAATCCCAGCGAAGCGGACGAGCTTGATGTGCTAACCTTTTACCATCACTTAATTTTCACCCCTTGGCTTATTTTACCGTGTTAAGGCGTCACTTTAACACGAGTAGAATAGAGTTTGTAATGTAGATTACGTTAACTCGGCTGGGCAGCGTAAGGGAATCTCCGCGACGTCTTATCTGCCAAAAATAACGTGATATCTTCAGTGTCTGCTACCAGTAATTTTTTACGAAACTTAAACGTGGGCTCTGACGAAGGGCCTTCTGAGCAGGCTTAGAGTCGCACAACGAGCTATGGAGAGGGCCATGCTCGGGATTTCTCTATGGGATCGAATCAGAAATGAGGAGATCCGCAGAAGAACGCAAGTCACCGATATATATCGGATAATGCGGATTAGTAAGTTGAAGTGACAGTAGGCAGGGTACATAGCTCGAAGAACTGATAGCCGTTGCGGTAGAAAGGCTTCCAAATAGAAACCACGCACTGGCAAGCGTAGCACAGGACGGCCAGCGGCAAGGTAGAAAGACGACCTCACTAAGATTACAGACAAGGGCTGGATGTGGGCCGCTTCCAACCGGTAAATCAATAGCAGAGGCATAAGCCCAGTAGTGGAGGTCCTATGGCTGAGATGATGATGATGTAGACTTTTGCTTAGTTATTAAAGCTAAGTTAAATTTTATACTTAAACAATCAATTTGACAACGACTTCATTTATGCAAATGACATCAATTTAAGTGAATTCACTTTGGCATGCTATGAAACGACAAAATTAGATATAAATTATGAAAAGGCTATCGTGGTAACTGGCGGCGCGGCGGAGGCGTGCGTGTCGCTTGCACGTCATGTGACATGTCTGGCACAGCTATTGCAGCGCCCTCGTCGCGCCGATGTCCTTGACAATGACAGGTCTACATGTCATGTATGATACGATGGTCGGTATTAATAGCTCTGCACTTCGTTGTCGACTGCAGGATTCACGCTCGCTGTCTCTAATGTCCGCAATAGACAACGCTTTAGGAGGGCAATTCTATACTTTTTTTATATACGTTATGCGGAAGGGCAGTATTGTCTACAATAGACTGGAGATACAATAGGCCCCTAATAAAGCTTTGTTTAGGTGATACAGTATGTAAATCAGTAGACGGTAGTGGATATCATATTCTTAGCTTGTGGAGTATAATCTCCACAGATCTAAAATATGTATGTTTTTTGAGAACTGCCAGAATATACCCATCAAATTGTCGCGTATAAGGCTGTTAGATAAATTATTCAGGAAATATTAAATTAAGAGGTGTGAATTTTATTTAATAACAAAATATTAGATGGTGGAAAAACACTGGTCTAGATCATATAAAGTCTTTAGTATGCGGTGGCAATTAAAAAAGTTTGTGTGAGTATTGACGTTTGTAATTTAATTTAAATAGACTAACACTAGTTAGTTCTTGAAGAGCAAATTGCTAAATTAAATAACTGTCCCAGAAAAAATTATTAAAATTATATCATATATGAAATTGAAATAAATATTAGCTAAAATAATATATGAGGTTTATAATTATGTATTGCTACCTATGTGTTATTGTTTAGAGTAGTACATATTTCCCCGCACTATCTCACGGACAAGACAGAATTAGTTAAATTGTCAGCAGAGGTTTTTATTTGAAAATATAAACATGAGTTCTCGTGTCGATTTAATGACTATGTACCTAGAATTACCTACGATTCAAGAATAATTTCTTAGTGTAGATTCTGTACTTCAATATTTTAGTGGAATATGTATACTTTTTTCTACAATAAATTGAATTGAATAAAATTAGGTTTATTTCTTAATGTTGGCTATTTTATTCGTTAGTAAATTTCATCATACACGTGAAATAGTGTGATTGTTAAGCCGGTAACAGCAATAAATATTAAATAATGGATTAGCTGGTGCGAAACATACTTCCTTTGACGTTTGACACTTGTAGCGGTGACTCGACTCATCCTCCCCAGTGAGCCGTGATCCCCACAATTAGGGCTGACACCCTCCGTCAATATGACCGAATGCAACTTGCCTAATGGCTGGATTACGGCACGCGTAAATGAAACGGGACAAACTGCCCCACGCTAGGGTTGTCGAGTTGCGTTGAGTAGATAAGAACTTTTAGCGTGAAGTAATTTTTAAGGGTGTTTTAGACAATCATATTTGATAAAAGGTCATTTTATTATTGAATAATAACTCAAAGTGCCAAACCATTGTCACCATATAGTTACAAAATTATTTTAAGAACTTATAGTACGATGTATTTTGCCTAGATACGCCTAGGCATGTTGCGGCGGCCATTTTGCAAGATAACACCTATCATTAATTGTAAACTTGTGACAACGCAATAAAGTTGTTTGAGTAATCGCACTAGTAGGTATCATAAAAGCATAAGTTTCTTATTTGTATGTTTGTTACTCCTTCATCTTGAAACGGCTGAATGGATTTCCATGAAATTTGGAATGAAGATAGCAACACAATTTTACAGGATACTTCTTATCCCGAAAATGTTAACTTTTTCTGTGGGATGACGGGAAGACACAAAAATGTTCAATACCATGTACCATTTCATCGCGGGTAACACCGCGGGGCGCAACTAGCTAGTCCATCATAAAGTTAGCTGTCTTAAAATCTATTCAAAATATACAGTAAACATATAACAACTATAATAGATAGTTAATTCATTTATATACTATTAAGGAACTGTTAAGCCATTTAAACTAAACACTTAGGGAACTGTTACAGTGTGCCACGCATTTTAGACCATTTCATCACCTAACATCTCGTGAGACAGTGGTCAAACGCAAACACATTTTTTGCTTAAAAAGGAAAATTATTAAAAATATGACTGGCGATTTGTGAATCTTTGAAGCTTCTAATAGCGCAAAAGGGGTTTCAAACTTGCGTGAATCTGACGCAAGTTTGAAACCCCTATTGCGCTATGCGACGCAATAAAATTCAGGGCAACTGTCAACCGTTAATCACTGGTGACTGGACGGATTGCGGATACTTGCTGGGTGGATTAATGTACGGCGGCGCGATAATGGACTGGGCTGGCCGAATGCTCGCCGGCTCGAAGATTACCAGCAAATTGCGCGCCTGAGCCGATTACACCACACGATCAAACGGATTAAGACTGCATTTGAATTTAATTAGGCAGGCTTATTGCGAGCTAGCAAGGAGAAACTTTCACTAGCAGCTAACGAAATATGAATTATTTTATTATTGTTGCAGATAATGGGAATCTGCAACAATCATGATATAATTCATATTTCGTTAGCTGCCAGTGAAAGTTCCTCCGTTCTTATAACTCCAACAGCCCTTCAGCCGTTTTTCTTCTTCCCACCCCAGTCTCACAAAGCCGGCGGTTTTTGTTGAATCTCAAATGTCCAAAAACGAAAAGGGAAGAATACAATGGACACGTGCTCCTGACAGCACCCTCGGAAGTACGATCAATGTATTCATGAGCAAATGTAATTGGAAAAATATGATTCGTTCTTATTGATAGAGCGTATACCGCTAACGTTATTCTTATTGAAACCAGATGGAGCAATTACATTTTAATACGTAACTTACAGCCCTTGTAATCCGAATTAATATCACAAGGCATAAACTATCCTTTGATTTATATCGCCAATAACAATGACACACTGCTACGAGGGCATAATGCAGGGTCTATTACGTTAGTCTAACAATAACATCGTCTATAAACAGGCATTCCCCTGCGCTGGACAGCGATATTGAGGAGTAGTAAACACGTGAGTGCCTGTTTCGTGCTAGGTAAGTGAGACATAAGAATTATTACGAAGTGCATTAATAAGTAAAAAGGCGTGGCTCAAACGAGGCATCGCGTCGGCTTCCACTAATGGATGACTCGAGTGTAAAATCAGCCGCAAACTGAAATGCATTTCCAATTCTTTGGTTCGTGCCGTTGGTAATATCCATTAAGTGGGGTATGTATGATACTATACATTGCACTTTTATATTGGAGAGTTTGATATTGGCGAGAGATAGGTAATTTGCTGCTTCTAACGTGTGCGAATTGCGGCCGAATAGAGCTATCACTAGATAGCGATGATTTATATCATAATATAAATATATTATGATACAAATCTTCGCCCATCAATCATTGCCCTTATGATTGTTATACATAAGGGTAAAAGTAGATCTTCGAATGAAAAGGGGTCGGCTGCGTCTCAGCATGGTTGTGCGGAAGTTCCTGTGTATAAAATAATGTAATGAAGCTATGCAATGATGCTGTAATTATTCAGAGAGTTATAGTATGAAAAATATATTTAGATAATACAGCAACTCTGCTGTGACTTATATATGATTGTAGAAAAGTTGTTATTTGTATACATTATCCGGCTTTACTCACGCACAAGTATTACGACCTAGGCTTCGTGCCAATGCCAATCATTGGTTTACGCTGGCAAATCGCGGCGACCACTTCACTGGACATGCGCAAAACCAAGGTCCGCCTAAAAACGTACTCACGTTTTTAGTCATACCTAGGTTTCGCGCATGTCAAAGCCGGATAACATATATGTGAAAAATCATGAGTCAAACTCACCAGAGTTTTCAATGAAAAGTATGAAAAGTAATGTGTACAGAATCATTTAGCATGGAGAAGGGTCCATGGCTACTCGATATGATTTAAGCGAAAATGTATGTACAGAGTTATGAAGGCGGGCTATTCGAAACCCATATCACCCATATGCATGACATTTTTTTTATCTTTTTTTTTCACATACGACACAGAAAAAAAGAAAGAAAAAGTATGTCATGGATTTCCTCTGTCTTTCCTATAAGGCACGGACACATACAATTACAGCACAAAAAAATCGAAGACCCGGAATAAACACCTACACTCATCGCATAAAATCATAAATGTTTGTCCCCGGCCCGGATTCGATCCCAGAAACCAGAAGTCATGTCACTGACCACTGAGCCATGGTGACCGTGCAACATTTACCCAATTATTAATAATGTCCTTGTATGCCCTAACGTCGTGTGTGATATGTTATAATGAATGTCTTGAATAAACGTGATTTCTTAATTATTCTATCTTTCTTGTACCTTGTAACATATACGCAGTCCTCTGTGGTTGCATGCCGGGTGCGAGGGAGACACCCGCGCGCGACGTGTTGTGCAGGGACAACGCGCCCAGCAGGTCTAGCTCGGTGGCTGAAACAAAAACAATACAAAATACATATTTAATAAACAATTTTTTATTATTATTATTCACATTCACACAAGGTCTTTGTCCCAAACTAGGCAGAGCCTGTACTATGGTAACCTGATGACTGATACATATATATATATACTTATACACACCCAGACACAGGTCAAACGGACATGTTCATACACACAAATGTTTGACCTGTCCAGGAATCGAACCCGGGACCAGCGGTTCAGAAGGCAGAGTGCTACCAACCAACTGCGCCAACCGGCCAGTATGTGTGAACTCAGCGCGCACATGGTACTAAAAAGATCAATGTAATCGGTCTATTATTATTCATTGTAAACATTCCATCTGCTTGAGGCTATATCTTTCTTATCTATATACATATCTCATAGTGCAGCTGATGTAGGTACATGTGCAATGTAAAGATTCGACGGTCGCCATGGCGCAGTGGTCAGTGTCAGTGACATGACTTCTGTGTCTCCGGGACCCTGGGTACGAATCTAGGCAGAGGCAAACATTTGTGCAATGAGTGTAGATGTTTGTCCCGGGACTTAGATGTTTGTGTGTGTCCATGCCTCCCGCGACACAAGGAATCCTAGTGGGGAGTCTAAGTGTGATAAAAAATAATAATAATTTTGTTTAAAGATGCACCATATGTAATGCATATGCATGGCATATACGTTTCCCAGTTATTTAACTAAGTCAATTTACAAAGTTTAATTTCCCTGTACTCTATTTAGCGGATATAACCATTAGTTGACGGAGCAGCGAATCGCGGAAATCTCCAAACAAAAGTCGTTAAGCCCAAATGATCTCCGACGATTAGGCTATAACTGGCATATTTTTTCTACAGTATACGATTATTGTTTAAGAGCCAATAAACTGGCAGTGGCCTACATTCCGACAATCAATACAATGCCGGAAGATACCGAAAAAAATGGCTTTGACAGACGTGACTATCGACCGGGAGCATCAGCCTTTCACTAAATGTATATACATACCTACGAAAACAGAGCCACATGGCTTTTCAATATGTATACATAGGTATATCTTGATTTGCTTGAACCGGCCCAGTATTTTGACCTCTTTAACTGCTCCGAGACTGAGTTTCACATGGCGGCAGTAAAGTATATAACTTCCGATGTATATAAATTGAAGAAGTAGATAGTTATTTTCAGGCATAGGTAATAATAGTTTAATTATTTATATTATGATTAAGGTGTGTGTATTTATTATACTTTATAGTTTTATTTTGTAGTAATGCATATTCAAAGGAATGTGAATATAATAAATAAAAAAATAAAATCTTTACTACCACGTTTTGAACAAATACACCCATCAACTGAATGATGATATCATACTATTAGCTTGAGCGGTTAAACTAGCATAAAGTAGCAGCGAGAAAAATTATATAGCATATTTGCTATCTTCAGTAACCGTAGTTATAAAATGGTCATAACCAAGAATATTAGTTAGTTAGGAATATTAGTTTTTTTAAATTAACAATTTCGCTTGCTGTGCAGCGTAGAAGTTAACAAAACGTTATAAATATTCACATGAAATATTGTGTTAAGAAACTAGGTTTTATCTCAGTATGAGACAAATATTAAAACCTTGGCGTAACAGAACATAAAATAATCACTATAATTTATTGGCATCATGCCAATGTGACACAGACGTATGTAACAATAAAGCTGGCTCAGTTTATAACATGGTACAAAGTTAAAGGTTATGGAACCGGACGAGGTTGAACCTAGGTTGTTTTGAAAATTGTTAGCCACAGAATGAATAAAACCTCTTTGATCACTGCAACTATTTTGAATTAAGAGGAGTAGCAGTCTATGTGGGGGTTTTTCCAGGGAAGTACTGCCATCATACCTATTCCTGCCACTAGGCAGTTCGCATTACTATGTTCCGGTTAGAAGGGTAAGGTTTATGTCTCAGGGTGGCGGGCTCAGTGCAGTTCTTCACGAATTGCATTGGTCTGTAGACAAATACTAATTAAAATCCTCTATGCCTTTTGCTTGTTCCGTCATCTTATTCCATAAAAATATAAAAAATAATTGAGGGCTATCTCCTTGTTGAGAATCATTAGCCATTTGTCGGTACCTAGTTATTTTTTAAAATATTTTCAGACATACTCGTATCTGTGACTCTTTTTTATTGTAGTTATACTCATTATACTCATTGTTGCAACTGTATAATTTGCAGCAATGAGCTTCTCGCGAGAAGCTTTCCGCTCAAACAGCTGCTAAAATCATGGATCATAGATAAGTGACTATATACTGCCATGGATAGACTATTTAGCTTGATCCTTGACTAATTTTATTACCATAAAAAGAGAATTTAAAAAAATGTTTTGTAAGAGAAAATTTAACGAGACGAGGACGTCGAAACACTTAAGCAGTTATTTTTCGACTATACCTTTTTAAATGTTGCTGGTGGACCCGAAAGCTTACGTGCATATTTCAGGCACTGATGGCTTCAGGCTTCCGTGTCAGTGCGGAATATTTTGAAAAACTAATTATTTACTAAATGTTTTTTTTCATAAACAAACTATTTTTATTTCACTATTTTTGGAATAGCCTTATACTGAGAATAGAGAGGTCTCTATTCTTCGTTTACATAATAAAATTCTATAATTTTAACTCATATAACATTTAGCTGTGGAAATATGTAAAAGTGTTGATATGTCCGTCAGTTTTCTTATTTTTTATATTTTATTGTTTTATTTATTTTATGCTTGTTCCTTCTGAACTCTACCATTTATAAGCCTATTTAAAAAAGTCTTATATTAGATGAAAGCATAAGCTGTCTTATGATCCTTTAAATTATATTCTTATTACTGATTAATGATTATATTACAAGTAAGATTTCTAAAGTAAACAATTTTTGATTAATGGAATACTCATTTTAACCCAAACTAATGGGAAAAAAAACTTTATTATGAGAAATATATATAAACAGAAATTATTATTATATTTTGTTTAAATGGCATGATAAAAAAATAATGAGAATCATATTATATATTATTTTAATAAGGGCATCTAACATACCTGCACCTTATTGACACGCCTCAGACGAACATAAATAACTTAAACCTAGCTACATAGCCTTCCTAATGCTTATGCTAATAAAAGTATTGCAAAGGTACAACAGTACAGATCTAAGAACTCATTATGTGAATAAAACGGATCTCTTGAAACGTGAGCCCCATCCATCAGCTGTAACCCGGTCACGTAGCGGAACGGGCTACGACGTAGCGCCTACGTTGCTCGCAGACAACTAGGCTACGAGATTTTTCAAATTACGAACACCTAGCTACAATATTGTAGGATACAGTAGTCCGTTTTATTGTTCTTTTAATGTCGTGGCATGTCGTCTCGTGGCCCGTTTTTAGATGGGCAATAAAAGTTACAGCTACATTTTAAACTGCAAATGTTATCCAACGATGTCATTGTAAGAACAGTATTACATATACGAGATTGTAATATTAGTGGTTTTTAAAACATTAACGCCTGCCAAAAAATAACATAATTTAGTCAAATTTGATATAAAACGGTACACATTAAAAGGTTTTTTTTAATGTAGTATGGTAGGCGATGACATTCGCCTATGGATTTCTGTAATATAAGTATATATATCAGTCATTAGGTTACCATAGTACAGACTCCACCTAGTTTGGGACCTGAAGACCTTTTGTGTGAATGTTAATAAATAAATAAATAAAATAAAAATACCGGGGGGTTTACGATACGTTTCTAATCCTTATGAGCTTTTGCTCACAAAGATTGGGCTCACTTGCTACATTAAGGCGGTACATACCATTCGAAATCGCTAATTGCCATACTTCTGCTCGACTGATTAATGTCAGTCGACTAGGGATAGTGGAATCAAACTATGATATTCCAATGTGCATTCGCCGAAATGAATCCAATCCAATAGCAAAGATGAAAGCAAGCAACCTACGTCAGTGCTCAAGGCTTTGAAGTCTAGATTCTAGCAGAGAGTCGTTTCAGTTATATTTTTGCTTGGTTTTTCCATTGGCTCTAAAGCTGTAAGTTGGTACTTGGCTAAACCATCCCAAAGATAAGATCTGTAACCAAAATATACATCTTGTATTTAATCAGCATTAAACAACGGTAAAATTGCTCCAATAAATACGAGTGTTTATGCAATAGGGTCACAGATAAAGCAATAGTTAATGAATGTGGAGGCTCTTGTAATCTCGTGTTTCATTAGAAAGCGTCACAGATTGTGTCAAGAGTGCTCAAAGCGCGAGTGGGGCACAAGCTCCGACTTACGTCGCCTGTGCCTACAGCTCACTGACACGGCAACTAGGGTTGCCACTGTTTACACTACTATCTGAAATGGGCACTTTTTACAAGGTTTCAGCTAAATAAGTATGTTTAACTCTAATATAACAACTAAATATCATACTCGTGCGTACCCGACCTGTATCACTAGGATCCAGGTCGGGTACCCACGAGTCCAATTTAGAATTTTTACGAAATTGTAATGAAAGTAAAGCTTCAGGGTGTAAAACAGATAGATCTCTAATTATAATATTTGAAAATCTAATATATATAAAAATCTCGTGTCGCAGTGTTTGTTATCGAACTCCTCCGGAACGGTTTGCCTAATTTTTATAAAAATTTTGGTGTATATTTGGTAGGTCTGCCATTAGATCGTAAAGTAATTTTAATATCCAACTCCAACCCCCAAAATAGGGGGAGGAGCATATTTTAGCGATATTAGTATTTTTCTATGAATAATTATGCAAATAATTTAACCGTATTACGTCACGTCAAAGATCGACAAAATAATGAAGTGTTGTGTCACTTTGATATTTAAATAATGTATATGACAGAACAATATTTGCAAGTGTAATTTTTAGACTTTCGCGATTCAAACACATTATTATTAATAAAAATATTTGCCAGGTCAGCTGGTAAAATATAACATATTTTATTTACTGAATAAGATTTTGTAAGTTATAACTTGTTTATAGCCCTGCAAAGGGCTATAAACAAGTATTTTACTTCTTTTACTATGTCTTTTTGATACTTTGTAGATCTAACGTTTGACCACTACCTCACTTGATGGTCAGTAACGATGGGACCAATAGAATTTTTTTTTTTAAAACACATATTAATTTTCTAATCGATTTTACGCTTAATGGTAGAGTTAATATTTTACACGAATTATTCACACACAGCTATGGAGGAAAGATATGATATGATTGAAAGATGATATTGCTTATAATTATTATGATTCAATACATCATAATAGTTACTTGCTTTCTGTAATTTACGAAAATATTCCTAATAAATAAATATTCATAATAAAGATATGACCATGAATTGGTAATATCTTAAAATAGCAAATATTAGTACAGCGGAAAAAACTAAAATTTGTGTCTAAAATTCATATAAGAGTTATATTAAATATATACAATTGCAGGATAATGTAAATACTCGAATTACTGACCATATCAGTCTAAAAACTAGTTAACTTTGTGGGAAACGAATTCAATTACTTAAATGATGTTAGACTAAAGTCGCGAAAAGCTGCAAAACTTCCGCTGAATTTGCGCTATATTTGTAGGTAATTTTCCGATGCTACGGTTTTGCAAGAGACAACGCCGATGCCATAACGTAGATTTGAAACTTTTAGGTACAATCCAGCGGGTTTTGCACTCCCAAAAGAAATATACCTGTTTCCTTTACCTAATTTATTTAAGTAATAATTGGATGTACTAGCTCCCACACTAGAATTCCCTGTGTCGTTAAAGTTTTGTATCTTGAAGGTACCAAAACAAACAAATTTCGTATTAAAACTCACGTTCATAATTACTTTACACTGTTTTTTACGGGTATAACGTGGTACTCGTGGTAGCCGAAACAATTGTCGATCGTGATATCGACTACGCGTAAGTACCACGTTATACCCGTAAAAAACAGTGTAAAACAAATTTCGGTTGTAACCATATCGGTATCAATATTCAATCATGGAGGTAGGTACACATAACAAGACTCGACTAATAAGATAATAAGCCTTTGCAAAACGAAATTATCTTGGTGGGGAACATCGAAAATTGGTCGATGTTTGATTAAGCTACTTGTTACAAAATACTGTATTTGTAAATCATTGTACAGGTTAATTACCTACCTATTACAGTATACCTACCAACAGTAAAGTACCTACCCAGTTAAAGTTCGATACCCCCATGTTTAAACAACTTAAAAAAGGAGAAGGTTCTCAATTCGACACTATTATTTTTACAATTTTTTTATATATATATGTTGTTTATAATATGTACCTGACTCGAACGGTGTCTGCACTGAGTTTTAGTACTATTATCATTTATTCTGTGCCACTGGGGCTACATAATGTGTTTTTAACTGACTTCAAAACGGAAGGAAGTTCTGTGTCTTTCTGTGTGAGATTATGTCTGTCCACTGTATGTCTAATTTTGTATGTGTGTTCACCGATTTCTTCGCTAACTATTGCAGGATTGGAAATTCCTTTCTTTTCGTTTAAAAAAGTACACTTTCGAGGTGTTCAAATTTTAATTGTATCAAAATCAATTATTAAGATATCAAGGAATATCATAAAAAGATAAATGGGAATGGGTTCAGTTGCTGCAATTTTTGACCAAAAATAAGCTGTGGCTTGTTCTTAACTTTTTTTTTAAAGATATAAGCTTGCGTTTGACCATTGTCTCACCTGATGTTAAGCGACGACGCGGTCTAAGGTGGAGCACGCGAACTTAGAAGGAACCTATTTACTCGCGACTTGAAGACTCCGGGGTTGTACTTATCGGGAAACACAGACTCAGGCAGTGAGCTACTCCTGGCAGTTCGCATTATAAAAGTGGAAGCAAAACGCTTCGTACGTAACGGTGCTATATCTACCATGTAGCGGTGGCGCATAGTCGTACGTCTGGTTGACCGATGATAGAATGGAGATGGTAAAACCAAAAAATCAGTGTCGTCAATTCGTCAGCTATTTATTCTTATTCTTGTTAGGGTTAACACTTTTTGCAAAATGATATCCATATAATTTTACAAGAAGTGTTAACCCTAACAAAAATAAGAGTAAAGAGCTGGGCGCCGCGACGTCGCGCCGTCGCCGTCACGTCTGTGCCGCCCGACACCAACTACGGACCAGTCGTATAAAAGAACGCTTCGGATGGCTTCATAAACTGCTACTTATCGTCTTTTGCAGCCGTCTTCAATTATAAGCAACTACGATACAATTATATGCATCCAAAGCAAAATATCTTTTCCCTTATAATGTTTCTTTTAGCTAGCCGATATAAAACATTCCATATTTTAGCAATTTCTCATTACAGAAGCGGCTTACCTTTTCAAAGCGATAGTAATTTCGGGTATTATCTAAAATCTTAAGAAAATAATAAAATGAAATGTCTTACGGCTTCATAAAATCTATTATGGTACTGAGTGAGTACAACACATGTCAAACTGACTTTATAGAACTGAAATGCTGTATTGTCGCTGTATCATACAGAGTAACACTCGACTCTATTAGTATTTAAATCATATGAAATCCTATAATAAGATAATTCATTTTTTAAAACTTTCCTATTCTTACACATTATAAGCAAGTGTTTTTTGTATAAGTTATTTCTGGGAAAATGTATTTTTGAACAGGATTCTTGAACCAAATAATTTTAAACAAAGAAATGCGTGATGAAAAAATGATTTAAACGTATGAAATTCCATTAAAATATAGCAATGAATAATAACATGAACTAATGTCAAAGGTTTCAAGCGACCCAAGAGTAATTGTCGGTAAGGCATAGCAGAGCTCATCGTTTTCACTAATGACCTAACTATTTATTCTACAGGACAATAACTAGCATTGGTAGCTTAAGGTGCACTTCGAATCACGAAAACGCCTCTACGGTCACCCATCTCATATGACCACAATGTACATTGATTGCATCACCAAGTTAAGCAACGTATGCTGTACGAACACCCTAAACAACCGGTTAAGATCATATAATTAAACTCCGCTGCGGGCGCTTCTAAATCGTTGCCATAAACGTTAGTAGTATATATAACTACGTTATATATACTACTAGTTATATAAACGTTAGTAGTATATATAACGTAGTTATATATACTACTAACGTATTTTTTAAACCCCTCCGCTACCGCAAACATAATGCTTCTTAGTAAACCATTGTCTAAAATGTATCAAGGGAAGTCAAATTAATATCTATATATTATTCACAAAGTCTTGGTCCTATTCTTGAATATGATACAATTAAAATCTAGGTCTACAAGGAAACTTACAGAAAAAAAATCAAATTTTCTAACTTACTCCGTGAGATTTATAGTCTGGGAAACATGAATGACTTTTTATCAGCACCATTAGCACGTTTTCAAATAAACAACCCAGCCAATTACGTAAGGTCACGCACAGTAAACTGCACTTTAGATAATGTTAATTTTCATAAATTTTCTATAAATACACACTTTCCGAGAAATCTTAATTATATAAATTTCAGTGAAGTATATACTAAAATTATTATTACTAGTACCAGTACTAGGCGAACCACGACCGCGTCCGCGAGCGCCCCGTATTTTCTTTGAAAAAGACCACCGAACGTGGTTGAAACTATAGTCGGAACCCTCCCTCCTCACGTGTCACTTATTACATGAGTAATTCCCGTGTTTTATATACATTTATAATGAGTCAAACCCACGTCAGTTTTAAAAACAAAAATGATTATTACTTCATTATATAAAGGGTAAAAATATGTATACATTATATAGAATAAGTTTTCACTAAACTTCATTATTTCACCCATTTGGCGTCCACCGATGGACATACGCTTCTTCCACAGATCGTCATAAGGCGATTCCCGCGATCTTTGTCGATCATCTCATCAATCTTCTCACGTTGTCAACAGTGTGCTGGACTTCCTGCTCCACATACCCTGAGCCTGCTACTCTGGGGTCTTCACTCGAGAACCTTTCTATTTCATCGGACATCAATCCTGCGTGATGTGATTGATTCTATCCTGTTGTCATTTTAACTTGAAAATTCGCTAGGCTATGTCACTGACTTCCATGTTTATAATACGACACCCTTCTAACGCATTAAACCTGTATTATCTTGTAAGCTCTTTATTTTTGACTGAATCGTTGTATTTAATTGAATATTGATTCGGCGAGGTGTAATCATTGCCCAAAGTACATGTTGGTGAAATATTTTTTTTTTTTAATTATAGATCAAATATGTAATATAAAGAGAAGTACATAATTTTCAGAATGATACCAACAAAAAATTAACCCAAAAAAAGAAACCGACTTCAACACTCAAAAGTGTGAAATAACTTGTCGATGTCCGTACCATGATTTTACAAAAGAAACTATTATGGTCGGTAACATGACTTCGACAAATTATTTCACACTTTTGAGTGTTAAGTCGGTTCCACTTTTTGACAAAATTTATTTTTTCGCCCGTTTTAGTGACCTTTGCTACTCACGGGATCAATTGTCATTGTGTATGTTCACCTATGTCTTCACCCGCATTTATAATGCCTTCGAGATATACGTACCACTTTTCAGTTATTGGAGTGTAACTCAAAAACCGCTGATCCGATTTTGATGAAATTTAAATGGAACCACACGGGATGCACCATCTTTCACAGAGAAATAAAATTAATCGAAATATTAAAGAATTAGAGAATAAGTATTTGATGGAAAAATTCGGCCGCTAGTGGGACTTGAACCTACTACAGAATACCGTCCTGTGGCACAGAGCGACAGGACGTCGCTAACTAAGCTATAGCAGCCAGCACCGAATTTATTCCATATAATATTGTTTAGCCAAAATTTTTCAAAGAATGATTTACATTGCATTGTATAACTATTTTAGGCATTTCCTCAGCAGCAACCAACATGGATTGTAAAGAGGAAGATCAACTATTACAAACAAATTATTTATATATACAAGCTACTTGCAATACTTTTAACAATAAGTGCATAGGTGAACTCTATATACATAGACATTATAAAACACAAGTTTTTATAATTTTATATATAATTGCCATTGCCTTTCTGGGTACGCTGCGTACAGGCAGCGGCGGTAGCGTAAAGTTGTCTAATTTGTCACCAAAAAAGCGCCCGAAGTTGTCATTTCGTGCGCTTTTGTGGTGCAGTTAAACGCGATACTTCTGCTTTACAGATATTTCGAAAAGCAGCATATGTTTGAAATGTTGGGCTGCTGTTGTTAAGTTACAATTTAAGTGGCTTATATATTTATTGATAATCTAAAAATAAGACCGCAAGAACGTTTTCATTTTCTTCTAAGAACACTACCATGTTTTAATGTCACCACGTACCGACTGAAGGCCATAAAGCGTATTTACCACGCGATCGTAAACACCTCTAGGCTATTTGGCTTTAATAGTAGGTGGGTTCCTTCCTTCTCAGATATATACGTTGATACGGATTGTTAGAACTGTGGTCCGACTCATAGACGGTTACAGAGTTTGCTAAGCAAAATTCTACTGTTTTACTTTATGTAAGAACACAGTATCGCATGTCTACAATATTGTGCTAAGAATGTAAGCTTCAACACTTACGATACAAACTTAGTTACTATATACGAAGTTCTCGTTGCATCAAATGCAATTTACGACTCGGAAGTAGCTACCGACATTAGCCCCTTGAATAGAAGCGATAACATTTTAACTGGTGGACTTTATTGCTGTTTTCAATAGTCTGAATAGTCAATACTTACCAGTCTCGAAAGTAACATGGAATTGGCATTTAAAGATTTATAAATAATTAGCTGCGCCCCGGGGTTGTACCCCCGTGGTGATGAAAAACGGTGGTGATGGTGTTAATGAAAATAAGCCTACGTGTTAATCCAAAGTATAAGCTATATCCATACCAAATTTCATCGAAATCGGTGTAGCCGTTTGAGTGTGAAGAGGTAACAAACATACACACTTACACACACACAAACTTTCGCATTTTTAATATTAGTAGGATTAAGTGCGATAATCGGCTGGTAATTTTCAATAGAGATATCGTCAAGTGTCTCAGAAATGGTTAAACCAGGCGGAAAGTGTCGGTTGGCCGACGTCAGGCGCGATCAACGAGTAATTAATTAACCAAGCTGTTACACGTGTCACGTCAACAGCCTTTACGGGGAAACGCCGCCGGTATGCAGACGAAGCCAATTATATTTCATTAATTGGCTAAGGTATTTCATTGTTTTCAAACACGAACACGCATTTTGTAAGGAAACGGTAAAGAACAGAGTACATTTTCTTACCGTCGAAAAGAAATACAATGCCCCAAGCAGGAATAAGTTGCATCACAATCATCGCATTGCAATCGTATAAACAATTAATTATCGCACGTATACCGTCCGTACACACTATCATTTATCTGTGTCACAGTTATACTAGAAATATCAAAATTTGACAGTACTGGGTTCAATTGTTTAACGCTGCGATAAGGCTGCACAATGCCTGCGATAGCGATACCTGCCTCGGCCATAGTAAAGATAAAAATAGTAAAGATTTACAAAATCATAAGGTAATCATAAAGATATTAAAATGGCAGATTAATATGTTAAGAAAAAATTGTACTAGCGAGTGTCGATGGTATCTTCCTTGGTTCTCCCTACTAGCTATTGCTAGCCATACATTTCATAGTAAATGCACAGTATATACGTAGTATATAAATAGTTAGGATCAACAACTTAAGAATTAATAGCATGCAGTTGCCAATACATATTTGTTCATATCGGTAATACAAAGTTCGTTATCCCCTTTGGTAAAATGTGTAATGTCGAAAACACAAGCGAAAGTCGCTGTCAGCACTTACGTTCCGCAAACGATGACAAGTGTTTAGGGAAATCCGAGTGCCTGTGAAATGGGGTATCGCATTACCTACTCGATCGGAACGTAATGTCGCGTCGCTTAGGCAAGGGTTAATAACAATTAATTGAAGTCCCTTACGCCGCAACCCGAGACGGCACGTGGGCTGGCTACCTGCCCACTCGGCCGGCAATATTGGCCATATGGACGCTACTCGATGTCTACCTAATTATATGTAAAACCTCAAAACATAAAGGGTGACATTGAATTAAAATCTAAGTATTATGTTGATCATAAAACATTTGCACACATGCATTTTTTTATATTTCCCTACTCTTGTAGTGTAAATTTTAGATAATGTGCCGGATACGGAAATTAATTGTTACTGCCAGTGGAAGGGTTAAAGGTTGTGTTTTTTAGGTTGTGTTATTTGACAACTGACTTGGAAAAAGGGAATAATCAATATCAAATAATAAATTAAAAAATCTTAATTAACTTTTTTAAATTTATTTATTTACCTCAGAACTCCTCAATTGATGATTAAAAACCATTTTTTATATACATAATGAGCCACCAATTCTGGGAAACCCTGTATATACGAGTACCTCAAAACCATATTTTCAGATTGTTGAAATAAACTGCATATTAAACTAAAATTAAAACTCGGCTAAGTCTCTTAATTTGAAAAAAATATCGGTCCAATTTGTTTTTTTACATTGTCTATATAGTTTTTAAATTACTGAATTAATAGCGCTCACGTAATATTTCTAGCGCCTCTATTCAAATTATCTTAGTGCTACAAGCAAAATTATAAAGAAATCAATGGTCTTTTAAGACTACTCTAATAATATAATCAAACGGTAATCATAATTCTATTCACTCATCAATGTAGCAGCATATTTTATGGCAGGTAATTTACTTTATTGGGTCTCTGTTGCACCAGGGGTTATAAATTGATGGGCAAGTTACACGACCCATCAACAGCAATCGGCAAATGAGCCGATATTAGGAAGAACCACTCATTTGAAACGAAAACACCAATCATCAACTGACGTAGTGGTTGAGGAAAAAAGGCAAAGAAAGGGCATCGCCAGGACTCCCTTGACATATGTTACGCGCGTGCCACCCCACCGTATCAGGTTCCAACCGTAGAGTTGGTTCTTAATGTGTCACAATAACGTGTTACACCTAAATAAAATACCATAACTAAGGCTTTGACTCTCGAAAAAACCTTGGAATTTCAATAAATATATAAAAATATAGGAAAAGGGCTTGGAGTTTACGAAAAAAATTCGATGACTCGACACTGCCCATGGTATACCCTACATAAAGAATTTCAATATATTCTTTCGTTTGTGGCTGTGGAGAGATCAGTTATGATAAATAAGATTTACAAATTCACTCCCCTGCACTAAGACTCAGTGTCGGAGACGGCACTAACGTATACAGTAACACATCACAAACATACAATAATCGAGAACAAACTTTATATTATTCTTTACAGACAGTTTGCCCCAGCCGAGATACGAACCCAGTACTCTGGTGCTGGGTTGGATCACCACCGCTTTGGGGGCAGGATCGCTACGAACCTAGCCATGGACCCGTCATCAGGTTGGTATGAATATATCATAATCACATCTTCTGTCACATCCCTGAATGAGTGACCGCCAGTGCGATTTTCAACTGAGCGCACCCATTCTTCGGCGGGTACGAATGTCGGAGGCTTCTTAGTGGTGACATTGGACTAACTAATATAGTTCCTACCTTTCGGAGACAAGGGTCTCTGAAAGGAACGCCCGTATTTCAGCAGTGGGACCGTAATGAGGTCCCACGTTTGTTGTTCCCATTTTTATGTTATATCGTACTCCTAATTACGAGTGTGTTAAGTACGTGATAACATCTTCGACCACATTGTCACTGACCATCATGTAAGATAAAAAAAAACCTAAATTACGCAATAAGATTAAATTGTTTTTATTACAAAAAGATGTATTATCGAAGTTGAATGAATCGCAACTTTAAAAGCATTCGGATGGATATATTGACAAATAGGCAGATGGACTTATTAGTAGTTAGTATTCTCTATACGAACTCACACTACATATCCATTTAGTTTGAGTTCATATAATCATATAGTCCTTAGGAAACTTAAACTGAAGTTAGGTAAAAAAATAGAAAGCTAAAAATATGATTGCAAATAGTCAAAATATCTCATTTACATTTCAAATACCTATATTTCAAAGAACAAGACATAACAGTTTATCAAACAGGCTGTCCTTGAGTTTTTATAAAACACTATGACTATGTATTCCTTTCGTTGAATCGACATCAGTTCAAGGACAAGCAATATAGGTAGTTGTCATTATTTCAATGATAAACAATAAAAACTAAGCGAATCAAATAACAATCACGCGATACGATGTTACAAAATCAAATATTTTTTCTCGCGTGCGCGGTTCCGCGTCAGCACAAAATGTCGTACGATATGGGGCGATACATATTTACACGATGATTACGTTTTTTTTTGCCTTTGATTACACAACCATTACACACCTCAAACTCGCTTAATATCTATTTAGTCCAACTAAAAGGAGGATTAATTTTATATACCATAATCAGCATAATATTTATTTATTCATAACAATAAGTAACATAACAGTTGGTTATATATATATATATATATAATATGTCGAGGCCATCCCTATCACTCACGTGGCTATAAGTCAAGTTTGCGGAGAGGATAGTGGCCAGGTCAGGTCCTGATATAGGTTGTATATCAGCTTCCTGGGCCAGCTCAATGTCGATGTTTTCTGAACACCTGAGGGCAACGTACGTTGCTTGTGTTTCAACTGTTTTCTTAACAACTAAGACCGACGGCATTAAGAGGGTACTGAATGGAATCATGGAAGCGCATTTGCATTTATTTGTAAACGCTTAGCGCCAAAATCCATTTGCTGGTAGCGCATGCGTGTTGCGCCGCGTCCACAGGCTATATGTAGAAAAACTGCATTGCAACCTCTTTGGTCCAGCAGAAGCTGGACCAAAGGACATCTTAATGGTAAAAACGTTAACATTTTGATACAGTAGTCATAGAAGAGCTGTATCAAAATGTTAACTTTTAAAATATATTGTCTATAAAGACTGTCATTCAAATTCCGTTTTTGATGTTTTAATCTTTGTATTTCAGTAGGTATGAGATTAGATAAACACTTTTTCGAAATTTGTAAGAATATTCTGTATCTTCTTTTCAGATAAAGTAGTTTTAAATATTTAATAGCGCTCGGTAGCTATCCAAGACAATCACCTGCTGGATCGCGCCTACATTAAAATTTAAATTGTACAATGTATAGCACCAATTCTCGTTCAAGTAAAGTACGCATTATGCATGCAAGATTTTGGAATATGAAGTCGGTTAATAAGGGTCAGCGGGAGGGGGTGCGGGAATCGAACCGGTGTCCTGACAGGTGGTGGACACGCGCCGGTGACCACCGCCGCCCCTGCGCTCACGCCGCGCTGGCTACCGTCGCTTCGCTCGTCGCCACTCTAATAAGTGCCATACCGTACCTATCTACCAACGATTGCATTTTTTAACATTCTAGAATTTGATGTACTCGTTTTAATTTTATAAAATAAATGTATTATTATCGATAAACATTATTTCACTTGATGGTCGATGAAGATAGTCACTAACGGCTTAACGATAGAACGATATTGAAAACGTGTTTTGTGACAGATTTGTCAAGTTTAGGGGTGGTCCAACATGCAATATAAGAATAAACTAACTAATCGCTAAAAAGGATTATCGACGAATTAAATAATATTTATAAAAAACGTGTTTTTTGGACTGAAATGGATCAAGGTCTTATAACTACCGAAGGCAACCTCATCTTATTTATGGAACAATTATTATTTATTTCATTCTAACAACACCAACAAATAAACATATCATCATGTAACTTAGAAATAAAATAGAAAAAGACCTTAACTCACAAGTATTTGTATTGCAATCTATACAAATATAACATTTTCATTCATTATTGGATATTGTTCAAATTAAATTTAAAAGACAGATGAATCATTATCTATTTTATCATTTTACCTTCCGGTAACGGTGGTTACAACATGGAGAAAGGGACATTAAAATTTAAATGATGTAAAAGTCACATGATCAAAAAAAATTAAATCAAAATAATTTATATAAAAGACATAATATCTAACATGATAACTCAAGCGCTCCATTTGAAATTCTGATAACGTCTTGTCCTTCGCATGCCCTTTACCGTGTAGGTACCTAACTCCTTGCAAACAACATCCGGTGGGGAATTTTGCGATATTATAAATATTAAATGAGCTTATTTACACTCCAGCCTTTAACACAGAGGGTATTGTGTGTTATCCCTGAGGAGACTGGAGCAAAATATAATATTTACATAATGATGCAATTTCCTACATAATTTTATGATACCTATTACAAACAAGGTAATAAAATAATACTAATATTTTTACATAGGTAAAACTTACATTTACATTTTTAAAGGAATAACATAGGCTACCCTTTGGATCAATCTACGACTACAAAATACCATCTTTACGCTTTGCCATCTAATAATAGTTAATAATAGTCGTACAAAACTAACCGTCCGAATTTATGACTTTACTAGCTGCGGTCTCACCCGCGTAGTTTACGATTTTCCCGCCACCTCAATTATTCCACGGGAACTATACTTTTTCCAGGATAAAGGCAGTGTAATTCCAGGATCCCACATATCTCCATACCGAATTTCATCGAAATCGGTGTAGTTGTTTCAGCGTGAACAAGTAACAAACATACAGATATACATAGAAACTTTCGCCCTTTTAATATTAGTGGGATTATTTAGTTAACATCTGAGGGGATGTATTCTGTAATCGTGAGTTCAAATGCCAATCTTAAGGATATAGTTTTCTTCAAAAACTTCGGACGTAATTTCAAGTATACGGTGATGAGCACGCTTTTGATCGACATAATTAGATCATATTTTCTGGTAAAGTATAAGGCACGAGATCAACCCAAAATAGGAAAAAAAATATGCATCTCACTAACATGTACTAAATCGAACAATGCTTATTGAAAGGGTGTTGACCTGTCCATGTTCGACCTTCAAAAAGTCGACCGAATAGTGTCTTTGACATTTTGAACTTGACAGTGGGCCATGCGGCTGGCAAAGCCGCTTCGCCTAATCTGAGCAAACAGCACGAGAGATAACGCGCCGTATCGCCAACGCCACGTATCGCACGTGTGCCCAGACCACCATTCTATTGTGTTGATGCATGTAAACTTCCTTTTGCGTCAAGTACTGGGTCCACCACTGTTGGGAACGTAGCCGGCCAAGTTCTTGGAGCAAACATAGCCTGTTCATTTAGGTAGACACTTCAAATGTTCGGGTTCGATTCCTGGACAGGTCAAACATTTGTGTGTATGAACATGTCTGTTTGACCTGTGTCTGGGTGTGTTTATGTATATAAGTATATATATCAGTCATCAGGTTACCATAGCACAGGCTCTGTCTAGTTTGAGACCTGAAGACCTTGTGTGAATGTTAATAAATAAATAAATAAATACAGCATGTACAAGAAATTGTAATAGCATTCAAATTGAGATCAGGGCATATGCCAGGCAATATTTTTTTATATTTAATGCGCATAACGACATCACCTGACTGCGAGAGGCTGTGGACATGTTGATGATATATTGAATGTGTCCGGAATGCCAATATTAGAAGCTATTGTGATCTGTCTGGTATAGCCATAGGTAGATGTAACAGTATTCTAGCTGATTTTTCAACTTTCATATACGGCTAGATAGCTGTACTTGTATCTAAACGTAATTAGTATAAATATAGTTATGTACATTGTAATACATAGTTATAATCTGAGCGGCGTAGTTGAAATGGCGACAAAGCCCTTTAATTTTAAATAAAAAAATAATTAAAAATCGTCTTTGTGCCTAATGTAAACGTGTGCTTACCACAAAAACCGCTATAAACTAACACAGCTGCTATAACAACAATCACGTCAGTGATTGTTACTACTTACTGCTAGTCTTTAGATAGCTCACATACTTCAACCAGGTACTTGTTCCCTGTGCACCATAGATGATTCCAGCGTTCACTGATCAAAAACTGTGCTAGCATTGAGTTTACACATCGCATCGATCAGCTCATAGATCGATAAAAGTTGGATATAGAAAAGATTAATACCATTTTTTTAAATAGTTTAATCAAGAACTAGGTAATCCTGAAAATCACGGTCAACAAAAGATTATTTATCTTATTAAGTCAAACGACAGGCGTGCTTAACGAATAGGCTATAATTAATTGGAAAGCAGCTGTAATGCGAGGATTTTCAGCATTTTTTCAAATTCCAATCGCTCGTTAAAAAAAAATGTATATCATTAAGAAACCGTTACACGGACACAGATCTCGGCAATGATTTTTTTTAATCAATTACCGTGATATGTTTCGGTTAGCTAAATCTTTGGCCTCTTCCTTTATGATAGTTTTATGTCTGTTGATTAACATCAGTCAAACTTTAAGCTAGGAAAGAAATTCGTGCAAAACAATACTCTAAATGTGTCTATTTTTCAGTTCAATTTGCTGTTTTCAACCCATTAAGTAATTTATTTTATAAAACAATTAGAAACACTAAAAACCTTGCTATCATTGCAAATATAGCACGTGAAAACCACAGGCGCCAGCATGTCGTATCCTTCCCAAGCTAAACGACTACATTTAAATAAATTTAATCCCCCAACTGAGTATTAAATCATGAGACGGCATTATTAGGCGGAGCAATTTATTGGCTGTCAAACAAAATGGTTGAATATTGCGTATTGAACAAACATGCGAGGCACGTCGCTCGGTACGGTAATGTCGCTAAGGGGTGCACTGTCGACTTGCCCCCGCGCCGCGCCGGGCCCTTCATGTCCCCTCAATCATTAGAATAGTTTATTGTCACGTCCGTGAAATCAAAAGCGATTGGAAAATAGCCGTCAAGTGAATTGTTTCGTACAATTAAACTAAGTGACTTTTTACACATACGATATTAGGGGTTTTATAGGGTTCAATTTATATGTCTAAACACATATATATATATATAATTCCTATAAAATTAAAAGGGGTTTTGTCACATAGTGCCCATGTCACCCCCGTACGTACACATTACAAATTGATCATCAATAAACACCTAAATAGTTCTCAAATAAAGTTTGATCAGTATCTTCGTTTCCTCGGAAAGCGGGGAAGCCAAGATACTGTTGCAAACGCCCAGGTCTCACTTGATGGTCATTGAGCATGTGATCGAAGATGTTATCATGCTAGACCTAGCAACCCGCTGAGCAATCATCGCTTCTAAAATTCTGCTACTAGTGGTGCCTTCGCTCTACGTCTATAATGGTTTGAGATAATAACTATTCACCTCGCACATACGAGTATCATTT
This sequence comes from Apeira syringaria, assembly GCA_934044485.1. NCBI lineage: Eukaryota > Metazoa > Arthropoda > Insecta > Lepidoptera > Geometridae > Apeira > Apeira syringaria. The sequence goes on along the minus strand of OW203662.1, from coordinate 16,054,345 downwards.
TATTCACCCTTCTTACATAAAGAAGACTCATGGTGCCACGATCCATATCATATCTATTAAATAATATCATCCAAATCTATACTTTTATATTAGAAGCGAAACATAACAAATGTCCAGTTTCTACAGTGTAATACCTAACTATTCATATATCATCATATCAGCCATAAGATGTCCACTGCTGGACATATGCCTCTCCCATTAGGGGGAATTTGCCAATACTCACCACGCTTGACAGGCGGGTTGACGAGCGCAGAACGACATGTGACCCTCAGAAGCCGCTGCTGCCCACCTTCTGTTACGTGATTCCTTAGCCGACTCTTACGGCACCCGCGGGAAGAAATGGGGGGGTACTATTCTAGGCCGGTACTCCACGGCCACCTAACCATTGATGACTATAAATCTAAACCTTTGCTCTTCCCAAGAATGCGAACACATTAACCAGATCCATCCACAGTAATTACCGGTGTATTATTAAAACTTAATATACAAATACAAATTTCTTTATTCACGGAAAAATTAAAACAAAATATACATTGAAAGCCCTGCCTGCTGCTTTAGTATACACTGTGTTGCAGCAGACAGTGTCTTCCCCAAAATAGACATAGTACATGAATCATCTTAAAATAATATAATAATACAGTACGTACCTACATTAGAACAATAAATAATAAATAATAAATCCTAAACTATATGAATACAATTATCTAATTACCAAGAAAACGAAAGAGAACAAAAATGAAATTAAATTTATATGTAAATAACGAGTGTTGTGTTAAATGTGTAAAATAGATGCACGTTTGATCATTATCTCGCTTGATAGTCAGTTAGGATGTGGTCAAAGGTGGACTCGCTACCCTTATAACTAGCTTCCAAGGACAGGTACCTAAACATACTGTGAGTTTGTGACAGTTTTTCAAATTAGACGACGATAGCTAGCTAGGCGGCCACTGGAAAGTACACTACTACCATGCTTTGGTTTTGATAATGATATTACCTTCACCGGGAGCTCGATCTGAGGGTGGGGAACGAACCAACGACTGTCAGCCTTACAGCAGACGCTCACACTATCATAATTCTCTAAGTAAATACTAGTACTATTAATGCAAATAAAATCTACACCTACAATAAACACCTACCTGGGTGGGTACTTTAGATTCAATTAGTCACAGGTGATTATTTTCAATAGCAACACTTCAAATAAGGCAATAAACGTCAAGATAGTCTAATTGCAAATTAATCAGCATCGTTGATAACATAACCCACAGTTATGTTTGTAATAGTAAAACACATTTTTATTTACACCACTCGCGATCATCTCTACTATCCTACTAATATGGTAAATCCGAAAGTTTGTGTGTATGGTGTATGTGTGTATGTTTGTTACTTCTTCACGCTCAAACGGCTACACCGATTTCGATGAAATTTGGTATGGAGATAGTTTAAGCCCTGAATTAACACATAGGCTACTGTTAGCCCGGAAAAAGTATAGTTGCCGTGGTATAATTGTAGTAGCGGGAAAACCGTAATCCACGCGGGTAAAACCGTGGGTTGCTACTAGTAAATTATCATGTCATCTGTTCTCGTCATCTGATTTCTTTCTTTCTTTCCTTCTTTCTAATGTAGTAAAATGTTTTCAAACAGTAGATATTGGATAGATCAATATAAAAGTGTAGACGCTCTCCAGAGAGTAGGGAAAGCCGGCCTTGAACCCTCTTGGGAATGAGTTACCTATTTCAGTTCGGTGAACGCTGGCGATTCAATATCGGAATCACAACGATTGAAACGCATTTTATCTTTTATTATAAAGTAATGGAAACCTAATCGTACCTACTGCCTCAATTTCAATTTGGGATCCTGCTGACCACTATCTTTTATATAAAACTCTTGTCCATAAAAGTATTCGTAATATGTATTTTGCTAACGGCGCTGTAATCAAACCATGTTTTTGTATAGAGAAATGTTGCCTAAGATCAGTATCTAAAATTCACTTCTGCTGCATTCCTTACCTTAGCTCTCAATACATTTTGCACACAACTGTTAAGTATTTAGTTCAATGAGTGAAACCAAGTGAAACTATGTTTAAGACATAGAATCAAAGGCGGCAAGCGTCATACTTTCACAAAATTAACTGACTATGCAGCCAACCATTTAAAATGGAACAACATATCATTTTATTCAATAAATAGTCAATCAGAACCCAATAGTTCAAAATGAGAATTTTGAAAATATAAAACCCTTACAAGAACAGGAAGGAAATCGTCTGTATTTATTTTCCGCACATTTGAGCTACATATAACTACTAAGCTATCGTTGATTCTGTATGCCAAATTTATTTTATTCAAACTTACCTCACCAACATAACAAATAAATGTCATATACTATAATAGTTCCATTAAAATTTTGATACTATTATTCGTTAAGGATATTTCAAGTGACGTAAAGCTCATATAGTACGCGCAGCCTATGTTTGTGGTTCTGACCTTAGATTCTGGGAACATTTCCGCATAATACTTCGGTAAAATAGTATTTCATCAACCAGAGTGAGCGAGAGCGAGATATGCAAATAACATAAGCGAGTGAGCAAGAGAAGTATACTATAATTAAGCTCAGTTACTAAATGACTCAAATACAGCTTCAGAGACAAAACATCACTGTGACTAGTGACTATTGTTCGTTAGATTTATAAATGAGCTTATCTGGAAAAAAATTAACCGACACCGGAGAAATGAGATTATCTTAACGTGCACAGCACGATTGTCAATCCACACTCATACATAAATAACTGCGTAAAATTACCTATCAATTCTACAAAACAAATTGCTCATAGATTATTATTGAATTGTCGTTTTTGCTTGTATTGTTATTCTAACAACTATATTTGTTAGTATAATTACTAGTAAATACTAACTAGTAGTAGCTACATAATTTTTACCACAATGCAATCGAGATGCAATTATTATTTCTTTCTCAAAAAATGTTGTATTATAGATAATAATATTTATCTACGTACGTTACAGTCCTGAGACTTGTACCATGGCTTCCGAACCTAGTTTAGGTTTCAGGTGCACCATTTATTAAAAAATGTCAGTTATCTATGAATAAAAAATATTTTATTTATTTATTTTCGTGGAATACCTACCAAATTTATTTACGATTACATTTCAACTACTATTGAAGTGCTTAAATGACGAATCATTGAATGATTAATTGATGAATCACTTGTTATTAAATATATTTAAATATTTCCTGAATAAATAAGAAAATTGGAACAATTTTTTCTCTGTTGTTGTTTCTTTTACGCATATTTTTTCCTGGGAAAAAATATGCGTACCCAAAAATAACCACACTCGTTGTTACTTTTGTTTTTGAAAGTCAGCCGAAAATAAACTTAGCTAAACGAGGTACAGTCAATTTCATTAATATCCTGAAGGAAACGCGAACGAAATTGCGTTTTCAGGCAGGAAACTGTATGTATTAATGGATTTTCACAGCTACAAGATTAGAATATTATGAATAAAGGTATACATTGTATCTTAATATAAAAATATTAACATATGAATATAATTTGCTACGTCGTTTAAAGGACCAAAATACATATCGCAATGTAAAAGGCCGGCGTATAAAAGATATTAAGGGTGAGTTATAATGTAACCTGGCAGTTAATTAAGCGACTCGTAAAAGTTCCCTTTGTAAATTATAAATAAATGAATTCCACGAATCCTTTTACCCGCTGCAGTAGACAGGTTTCCCCCGTACCCTACATCTTTCAAAGTACTCTAGAGCACCGTATTATCTAAATAATAATGTTAAAGTATATTACTGCAGTGAACCCAGAATCAACTCATTAAATAATACCTAGACTACAAATACAGAGTCTAAAGCATTGATTCGGTACTATCGCAAATCTATCTTGATCGCATCGCGCGATACAACTGATATCGATACAAAAACTATAGGTAGTATTTCAATTACTCACTCAAACTAGCTTAAATACTTTAAACAATCCAAAACCTTTTAGTCTGTTCACGTTTTAATTAAACATCGAATAATTCTTAACAGTGCAATCTCTAACATTGGAGCAATAGAATAAAACTGTTATTCGATTGCGGGTCATTTTTATCGCTTCAATATTCATAAATTAGGACTATTGATCACTTGGTTTCAGCTACAAGTGCTTCATTTATATCTTACTTTGGACATGTGTCATCAATTAATTGTAATAACCTGGGCGTTTGCAACAGTATCTTGGCTTCCCCGCTTTCCGAGGAAGCGAAGATACTGATCAAACTTTATTTGAGAATTATTTAGGTGTTAATTGATGATCAATTTGTAATGTGTGTGTACGGGAGTGACATGGTCACTATGTGACAAAACTCCTTTTAATTTTATAAGAATAAAAAAAAAAGACATGTGTTATTTATTTACCTAAAATACACATGTAGTGTACACATGACAAGGCAACCTAAACAAGGCTTGCCTTTATTACAGAGTAGCTGGAGCAAACAAGGCGGCGCGAGACGACCTAATTGCTGCCTGGAGTCGTACATAATTCATCGCGAGGCCGTTATACGATTCACAAAGGTCCACACCACGTGTAGTAGGTACTGGGTACATACATGGAACACCGCTAGCCCCTGCCGAGTAGATCGATACTGTACTTTTGGTAGTATTATGTCGCTGGGCAACCAAAATACCATGTGTGTGCATACAGGGCACCACAAATACAAGATCAACAACATTTTAGTTTAATATACATACGAGATTTAAGAGTTTAAAGACTCCCCTCTATTTAAGAAGTCTTAACATTCTAATATATCAGAAATGCTAATCACTCAAGTTATATTTTCACTTTGCTCTTCTACCGATCTGCAAAAATGTATCACAAAAACGATCTTTAGAATCGCACAGTATGTGATTCCCATGAGTAAATGATAATATTATGTCTATTACGGAGTACCATGGGCCATATTTAATTTTGTAATAAAATTAGTACCGCAATCAAATTATGTATGTTTTTTTGTTTTTTTTTACATATTATAAGTTTGCGTTTGACAACTGTCTATAACCTGAAGTGTAGTGTAACCGAAGCTAGTAATAAAAATAATAAAAAGTACCAATTCATTATTTGTAGCGCAAATCATTTCTTCAATCAGACATAAAACATAGAAAATAATATTAATAAAATTGCAATGATACGGCTCTGATTACTAAATGACTACAAATATTAGTCCAACTTTGTCTTTTCATTGAAATAGTTTTCAGCTGATTTGAAAAATGACTTTATAATAATGCCATACTTACGAATATATATATTAGATTATAACTAGTCTATGCACAGGAGCCAACAATCATATGGTTCTTGTTTTCCACAGTTATAGAACTACTATATTTCAGATTTGGATAATTTATTTGCGTACAATACAGGTTTTCAGCTGATGATGTTGTAAATATAAACAACAAGTCCTTTTTGTTGAGTTTGAAAACTATCGCGAGTTTTGTCCATATTATTCCATCTATCCATCTAAGAACCGGCCAGGACTCGCGTGATATTTGCTGGAAAATCACTCTCCGACCAGTTTCGAACTCGATCGATTTGCAGTTCTTCATCCTAACTCCCAGATAAAGAACTTCAAATTAGCTGCAGTCCTTATCTGTAATTTGCCTCTTTAGGCATGCAAATTTTATATAAAGTTATGCTATATATGGATAAAACCCATGGATTTAAAAAGAATTGCCCACAATGGTACTGTTTAAATGGAAAGTTTTTATTTGAAATGGCCGTGGATTGAGGTCAAATAGATTTAGTAGGAGCGCCGCATTGCGCCGAATGCGATACCTGCATCATCTCTGCACTTTATCTTCAAGACGCACTAGCATCAAATTGCCTAATTTCAAACACATGCCTTTCACTTTTTAATTTCAATCAAATAGTCGCCGCGTCGATATGACTAAATTAATCATTTTCACCCGATCAAGCCCCGTCGATTTATCTAATCCAATTATAAATGTTAAAGTTTGGATGGATGGATGTTTGTTACTCAATCACGCTAAAACGGCTGGACGGATTTGGATGAAATTTGTTATGTAGATACTTAAGGTCCCGGAATAACACATAGGCTAACATCATCATCATCATCATCAATCATCACCACGCTGGTAAAACTGCGGGACGCGGCTAGTTATCAATATGTTCAAATCTTGAACGTCATAAAACTACAATGCCTTTAACTGTTTTATTTATATCACATATTTATATACAGTTACAAACATACACACATACACACACATATGTACACACAAACTTTCGCATTTATAATATTAGTAGGAAGGATTTTCTCACCCCTTTTTATGTTTTTTTTTACATATTATAAGTTTGCGTTTGACAACTGTCTCACCTGATGTTAAGTGATGACGTTGTCTAGGATTTAGCACGCAAACCTAGAATGTACCTACCACTCGCGACTTAAAGACTCCTAACATGTAATGCCATGTTTGCCAAATTAACCAATTCTTAAAACTGTTTAATATTCTTACATAAAATTTTGTAACCTATTATTTTGCAAGTTACCAAATCATGTTTGACCGAGCACATTAGTAAAATTGGTAGTTTCACACTTTCTAGCTCACACTTAACTAGCCTTCAAAGTTGACAGGTCAAATTATTAAGGATAACTCAAAATGCTTCGGTCAGTGGTCACATCTTGATCAAATTCAAATTACATGAGCCATAATCGTAGCATATTATGCAACATGAGAAGTACCAACTTCCAAATATAAAAAAAATATCTGGATCGGTTTACTTAGAAAAAAGTTATGAGCTAACTGAATTGAAAACCTCCATTTTTTTGTAATCGGTTGAAAAGGGGAAGATTTGCGTATATAACTTGATTAGTTCCAATTATAGTTTCAACTAAATCAGCCGGACATTTACAAAGCAGTGTCGATCACCCACGGGCGTGTCTCGCCTTGCACATCATCTGATTGAGTTAAGGAATAGTCGTATAATCTTTCTTCATATTTAAATCGAAAGAGGGCAAAATAATTTCCTGCTTGCATTTGAAAAAAGAACGCGAATGCATTTTTGAAATCTACACTCAAAAACTAACATGGGCTCTTCCAATTAAAACTACATCATATCTGACCTAAAATTAAACCTTCCTTAAATTTAAATAAAATAAAATGTTAAGATTAGTATAATTATAGCATGTAAAATTTGAGTAGCCTATTAATTATCTAAATGTGTCAATCGATACGCTTGTAAATTGTCTAGTCAAATAGTTAATAGTCAATATTAAAAAAAAAAAAATGTTACTCAACATCGTATTTTCTGACCTTATACATTCGTAGCTACACCAATAAATCAACTATGTAAAATGATTTCCGTAATAAACCTAAATGTATTCCACGGCCACAACCATATTTCTCCGGAAATGTAACGAACCGATGACTGGTTTACATGCGCGAGTTCGCAAAACCAATCAATGTCATTGTCAAGGAATAAATATATTTGTCATGATTATAGGCCTTATGTCAAATGAAGTCAACGTGAACCATAGAAAAAGTATCTCTCGTGAAGTAATAAAATTATACAGATATTCATAGTTTTGGAATAGATAGTAAACCAAGAGCAATCTTAGTGTAGGCTTGACAGTACTTTTTTTTTAAAAATCAATATTTGCAAGCCAACAATCCTTGCTATCCTTGCTTACTATATCCCACTAACATTACGAGTATAATGGCGAAAGTTTGTGTGTATGTTTGTAAGTCCTTCACGCTCAAACGGATGCACCGATTTCGATGAGACTTTGTATGGAGATAGGTTAGACCCTGGATTAACATATAGGCTACTTTTTATGCCGAAATATCGAATGTTCGCGTGGGATGGCGGGCAGACAAACATCGTCAATACCACGTACCATTTTCCCGCGGGTAGTACTGAGAGGCGCAACTTGTTATTAATGTGAATGTTAGCTTGTTTGTTTGTTACGCTTTGACGCTAAAGCTGCTGGACCAACTTTAATGAAATTTGGTATAGAGGTAGCTGACACGTTGGAATAACACTAGGCTACTTTCATCATCGTCACATGGGTGAAACCGCGGGGCGCAGCTAGTATAAATATAAAAGTCCATATTTTCTAATTAGTCTTAAGTCTGTGTTTGTTTTTAAGCCCAAATGCAAAAAGAGGGCTGTTATAATAATGACGTGTCTGTGTGTCTGTCTGTGTCGCCCTAACTCCTAAGCAAATCGACCAGTTTAAATGCGGGTTTTATTTAAAAGCTGACGTGATCGAGACGGTTCTTACCTACAAATTTATGAAGATCTATGTAAACGTTTCAAGGTCGTCCGTTCTTTTTGTTAGCTTTCACTCGCTTCATTGTTTTCCGTCAAAAATCACTGCCATGTCTGGACCACTTATTCGATAATTGTGACTCCTAAATTAGATTCAAAGTTATTAAAATAATATACTAATAACAAATTATAATACTACAGCTACTACAATAAAATTTGAGCAATCCACTAGATGTTGCCAGCCTATTCAAAGTTTTATTATATACACATTATTTGAACGAATTTAAACGCGTGTGATTTATTTATTTTAATGACAACCTTCCTAACACATTTTTATTGGTTGTAGTTCTGCGTTGACTGAAAAAATAAAAAGCTACGTAGAATGTTATGTTTATGTGCCGCTTTAGATTTAAATTTAAATAAACAACGTTACCGATACCCACAGTAAATCAGTATCATTAAAAATATTTTCTGTCAAATTTTCTTTCCACATAAAAAAAATAAAAATTATTTGTAATTGCAAAACACTAACTCATTCAAAAACAAATATGGAAACAGCTTAAAGTTACATTAAATATCACATTCTTTTTTAATTAGAATTGCGTGACCCATATTAATAGTTAACAAGGGCTAAGCGTGTCGATCACGAGTTTCAACGTTACGGCACAACTCACGGTTGGGAAAATTTACGGAATTCTAAGACTACCCGCGAGCCCCATTAATAAATTCTGAAGGTGACTCGCTACAAGCATGCACTGAAATACGTTACTTTACCAAAACTCAAATTATTCTTCTACCTGCGTAAGTTATATCACTTTTAACGCAAGTTTGACTTTATATGGGGGTAGTTATTACGGTTGCGGTACGCAGTACATATTCCCAAATAACCATGTAATGATTTTACTACCATTTTACTACCCATGGAAATAGGATAAAGTGATGTAATAACTCGCGGTAGGATAGCGATATAACAAATAGACATCAACAACATTTTTTTTGTTTTTCAACTTTTTATTGTGGGTATAACAATTTTGCGCAATGTCACCAATAAAATTAGCAAATTATGTATTAGGCGCATATGGTATGTGTCTAGAGACATTGATAATAGTAGTCCATGATAACTATTGTATGCGGTAGCAGCAAGGATAAGTAACAAACGCGGACTTTTAGAAAATAGCGTTTCCCATCACATACGGGGTACATATTTAGATACATATTTTTCACGTTTGAAGTAAAATTTAAATTAGACTTTTTTAAATATGGTATTAGTAAGTATATAGCTGAAGTCCAGAAAAGACTGGGAAGTTGGTGGCATAAGTTGGAGAGTGCCGTACTGAAGAATCGTATTAATTGAACCAAAACCGAACATCGGTTTTGCGAATTCGGTGAAACATGTTATTTTTCCCATATACGAGCTTTCTCACGGTATGTGCAATTACATCACCCAAAGCAGGAGGTCCACAATGGTGGCCTAGGTGAATAGGAATCATTTTGTTGTATAGATAATATTTCGAGGTTAGTACAAATAAGCGTAAAATAATAATATTATTATTTTACCCTTAACGTAACGTCCAAAATTGGACAAGTTTTTTTTTTCATCACACTCAGACCCCCGCACTAGTTACATTGAATGTATTTGACTTACCTTCAATATTATAATATACATCTTTAATTTCCATGTATTTTATTTTAAACATCTTTAGTGCAAATATCCACAAATAAAACCTGTGTAATGTTTAGTATTTACGAATGAGAATGCTGGCAAGTCAAAAATTTAACTCTGTCTCGTAGGCTCGTATATTATGCACGGGTAGCAGCAGAATATATGCTTATCATAAACTGAACAGTTCGCCATGACTCATCTAAATAATATCGACCAAATCTGTGTAGCTTTCCTCAATCGTTAGGGTTTCGTAGGAACTTTTGACTTGAATTTTACCAATAAACGTAGTACGATAATGTATAGAAATAAATCAATGCTTTTGATAACAAGGTGAAACGTTGTTCTTTTTACCAAGACCATGGAGTATTTACATGACAAGTCCTAAACTGTTTTTTTTTTGGCGTTTATAATTATATTCATCTTCAATTATTTCAAAAACATGGGTTTATAGCGGTCGCAGAGAGAGTTTAAGTATAGCTTTGATTCGCCTCATTGGCGTATGAAATTTGTCTTAATAGGTAGTAACGTTCATCTTCATCATCTCAGCCATTAGATGTCCACTGCTGGACAAAGGCCTCCCCCATTGATTTCCACAAGGACCGGTTGGAAGCGGTTCGCATCCAGCTCTTGCCTGCGATCTTAGTCAGGTCGTCTGTCCACCTGGTCGGTGGCCGTCCTATGCTTCGCTTAGCAATCTCAATTTGGAGAACCTTTCGACCCCAACCAACAAATAAAGTTTATTAAGTAATTAATTATAAGGTCATAATTCATCGATATAAAATTAATACAAATATGTCAAAAATAAAATTTCATACAAATAAAAGAGAGATTAGATGGTATTTTACGATTAAAGTTGAAAAAAACCATTAAACTGGCTGTCAATGTCATAATATACATAAGTATATATATATATATACGAGTATATATTGCTAATGTTTTAATTGCTCATCAAAAAGGCTAAAAAGTACTCGAAAACTGCAATAGAGAGAGTTAGAGAATGGAAGTAACTTAAGAACCAATGGTTAAACTATTACGATTACTTCTAGTAATCGAAGAGCATACAGAAACTGAGTATCAAAAATAAATATACTTACTATACTATACATTTCAATTACCCATTTTGAACTGTTCATGTAGCAAACACCACAAAGATATATGAAATGCGCTTTAAATATACTCTTGCACAGAAATATTTAACGAATCAGGTTTTTGCATCTGACTGTCAGTGATTGGGAAGGAAGAAGATTGGAAGGTGAAGGTAAGGAAAGGGGTGAGGCTATGAATCACATGCCAGTGCTTTTCCTACTAATATTATAAATGCGAAAGTTTGTGTATATGTGTCTATGTGTGTATGTTTCTTACTTCTTAATGCTCAGACGGCTACACCGATTTCGATGTAATTTGGTATAGAGATTTGAGAAAGTTTAAACCCTGGATTAACATATAGGCTACACTTATCCCGGAAAAAGTATAGTTCCCGCGGGGTAATTGAGGTAACTGGAAAACCATAATCCACGCGGGTGAAACCGCGGGGCGCTACTAGTTGGTTCATATAGGCAAGCCTTTCACCATAATTACATCTGGTAGTGAGTGACTATACGGTATAACACGCTTGCCGATAGCAAAATTGAATATAATTCACTTGTAACGTGAAGACACAGATCACCTGAGTCTGTATTATCATAGACACAGCTTCTATGGGCACTAAAGAACTATATAGGCTCTGGCAATTAATTGCAGCTTTTAGGTGAACGCACAAATGAACAAGCAAAGAGGTACTAAAAGGTATCAAGGCGTCACTTAAGTATGAATGCATATATTACAAAAAAAATGTTATTAAAACAATATAATTCTATGTTTTGATAACATGAGAAACTTGGATAGATGATAACTATAGAGATGAGCTTGCAAGGATAAACGTTATCCATGTACAAACTTCCATCCAAATCTTTAGAGCCTTTTTCGAAGTAGTCAAATAATATATAAAGTATTCATTTAATATCTTATGATAGTCATTAATGAAGCTGGCTAAAGCTATGTACTAAAAATAATGGAATTATACTATAAAATAAAATAAAAAACTTTTTTCTATAGGCTTTATGTGTAGCCCATGACCCCATAGCTTGCGGGTGATTACAGGCAGAAGGGGCGGGAGAAATCCTGATGCGTGTTGATTTAAAATATTACAAAAGTGAACCCTACAGATGATCTACTGGAAAAAAAATGCTAATCACATTTTTATACATTATAATTTTCTTTCTTTTGGAAGACACAGTTCAAGCGTATTTGTTGTTACCGCGACAGTTTTGATAAATGAAAAATATGGCAAATAAAATCAAACTTTGTTCTATCAGAATTAATCTTCGTGAACTGTTCTCATAAGTGGTATATGTATATTAAGCGCATGAAACATTATTATTAGTATATAATAATATATAAACCGGCTTTAACTCACTTATACATAACCGGCTTAGCCGGCTTATATACAACCGTCTTAAACTCACATGTTATTTGCTGTAAAATTACTCTGAAAGTTTATTAGACATGTAGGACTTTCAACAAAATAAGCAGAAAAGTCTAACTTAAAATTGTCTATTTAGCAAATGGTAATTAAAGCCTTAAGTACTTAGTTGATAAAAGTGAAATAGTCGCGTCAGACACATGAGGCGGGCGGCGTGCTAGGTATACAGGCGAGTTTAACACGCGAGTTTTCTTTAGCTGCTAGCGTGCCGCAAGCGAGCGATGAACTTCTTAGATTTGAACTCTTTAGGAATACATTTTCGTGATGCAACTAACAAATTTATAACTGCATTAGCATCATCGACTAGTACATGTAGAACTCTACCATAAAACGTAGTGAAGGATTGCTAGCCATATCTCGTAGCCGCGATTATGAAACCCTTACCCATTACTGTTTTTGTGTAGTGAAAATGTTATTCCATAAACTTTTTGTTTTGCTGCCAGTTGTTGTGGTATCCGCGAAATCAGAAAGTTTTACGTAATTAAGTATTATGTTCAATTCTATTCATCCTTCATATTCATGATAACCTGTAATTGGCTCGTACTCTATATATTTAAACCACCATCAGCCTCATCATCATCAGTCCACAGTTGGACATAAGCCTCACTTTATGCACGCTACTGAGCCACTGATATATTCAATTAAGATTATATAATGAATCGCTTTCAGAAGAGTTTGCTACCGCTTCGTAGGACACGTTACGCCTTTAATATATTGTGTCGCTGTTGATACTGATTGTGGTCCTAGGATGACATCTCTAGGTTATGTTGGATAAGAATAATGTATTTGCGCAAAACAAATACATAATATGGATAACACATGTGCGATCTAAAAGTAACAATTCATGATCTTAGATCGTGTTTTGCCCTCAGGCGTGCAAATTTGTCGAGCGATGGCAAGTTAAAATAATATAAATGAATACTACATAAGAAATATTAATTGAAATTAACAATAATAAAATTAATATCGTCAATACCCAAGAGGGATGTCAGGCAAGTCAATACACATGAGCAAATGTTATATCTTAGGAGACCCTTGGACTTTGCTTATAAACACCCGCGATCCTCTCTAATGTCATCGGTACCTTATAAGTCCTTAACAACTAATAAAAAACACTTTCGCATACTAACGAATGGCGACATTGACGTCTAAGCACTTAGTAGTACAGGCCAATATACGATACTATATACTATAAAATACTACTTTTTATCGCAGCAATAAAACACAGCGATAACATAATTTACTGCTAAACGCTATCCAATCAGTTCATGTTTGTTATAGTTTCAGCTTTTTTTTCAGGAATAACGATTTACGAAATTTATGTCCGTAATCTATGAGTAAGCATGCTCAATATAAAACATCATTATTCATGCGTTTTAGAGATGCACACTCTAAATAAATTGGGTACAAAATTATGCTTGGATTTGTTTAATGAAATTTACCTTCAAACACCGCAAAGATTATTATAAAAGTTTTGTTGAAATATACCGGCATGCGTGCGGATCGCCACACGAATCATTTGCTGTACTTACACACATTGTGATAATACATCTTTACTCTCACTCCTATCAATATAGGATTGTTCTAATAGACTATGATCTATTAACCTATAGTTGGTTATTCAACTGTCATTGCAGTAGATGTTTGTAATTGTCATAGATTGTGTCATTAAATGGAACTTTAAAACCTCTTCTCGAACAAAAACTTTTAATTATATTATATTCATTACTAGCTGCGCCCCGCGGTTTTACCCGCCTGGTGATGATTGATGATGATGATGAAAAACAGCCTATGTGTTAATCCAGGGTCTAAACTATCATCATACAAAATTTCATAAAAATTGGTTTAGCCGTTTGAGCGTGACGAAGTTACAAATATACACACAAACTTTCGCCTTTATAATATTAGTGTGATATTAATTATTACTCAAAAGTTGCTTCTTAATGTAGGTGCATACAGGTAAATCTAATTTAGCTTACCACGTAGCTAAGATGTGTAAATATATCGACAGCAGGTCATTTCTAGTACATATTTGTATTTATTTTGTCCGAACGCGTTCCCACGCACACACCATTCCGTGGAATGTTTAACTGGAAAAAATAACTTCACAACATGTAAAGTTACAATACGGCTTACCAGATCTTGTCTAATACATAAATATCTCGTGTCGCAGTGTTTGTCATTGAACTCCTCCATAACGGTTTGTCTCATTTTTATTTGTATAAATATATTTGGGAATTGTCTCGTACTCTATGTATTCCAATCACCATTATCAAGGTACGACCTACATTTTCTTTCACTCTCCTACCTCTACCCCTCATATTTTAATCGAGATTTTAGTATTTTTGAATGAACAGGTATCCTATTAATTTAACCTTTGTTCATTGACTTACAGTAATTAAAGATAAAGGTCGTGGCACTTAGACATTTCGATAGTTTTATGGCAGATCAACGTTTGCCGGATCAGAAAGTAGTTAATATATTGGTTAAGTACGGATAATAGGAGAAAATGTATACTGTTTTACTCACGTTGCATTTGACATAATATTTGAACATCACCTGTTTTAAGGATTCCCAGCCAACTGATACAATACCGTTATCAGGTACGGTTTAATCTATCTAAACAGATTTAGTAGATAAGATAAGAACATTAATAACACAAAGCGCAGCGCGCTATATGGCTGATATTATCGCTTGTTCACTATTTGCTTTAATAGCCATTCACAATATGTAGTTATCACTAAGGTAATGTAGTCAATACCTGTAAAGCATCATATTTTGCTTAAAGTATTATTCAGTATCTACCCAATATATGGTCATGAAAAATCAGAGCCGCTCTATAGATGTAAAATGTTAGCTGCTCCGTTGTGTTGCTAAGGCCATGACCACATAAAATTTAGTGATTGCGGGCGGTGTAGCCTAACCGTAAGGCCGAGCGTGTGTTACGGCGGGATTCAGCTAGTCATTCATAATTAACACAAATTATTCTGAGGATGATTACATGTCCAACGTAAATCAATATTTCCTTCACTTCATTACTATTCCCTTACGTAGGTTATGAAAAGCGAATACAATTAAAAATTTTACTATTTCTAAATTTTGAGATGTAAATGTATGTATTGTGTGTATATATGATTGATAAATGATTACAATAAATTAAAGTTCTTAGTTTAATTAATAAATTTAAGAAACAACATTTACTATGCTATTTTCATTTGCAATTGTTGAAAAACCCCTAGTAGATGGTGGAATAACAAACACTCAGTTGCATGCTCATGAGATCGCTATTTTGCTTTCTGTGTAACCTCTGCATATACTTTATGTATTAACTATGTCTTCACACAAAGTCTTCAGATCCCAAACTAGGCAGAGCCTGTACTATGGTAACCTGATGACTGATATATACTTATATACATACTTATATATAGATATATATACTTATATACATACTTATATATCTATATATTTATATACATATACACATCCAGACACAGGGCAAACAGACGTTCATACACACTAATGTTAGACCTGTCCGGGAATCGAACCCGGGACCAGCGGCTCAGAAGGCAGAGTGCTACCAACTGCGCCAAACGGCCAGTCAGTATGTCTTTGATTTTTATGTACGCCGACATCTGTGTAAGACTCATAATACCCAACTCAAATGTGATGAAGTATATACATTTTTTTAGAAATTAGACTAGAACTTCTCAAATGGAGACCACAAACCCTCAAGCGAAGGGTAAGACTTCTACTGACAATTTGAAAAGTCGTCCTTCTAAGGATCGGAAGAAAATTTAAATGCAAGTTGCTTTTAAATTTGGTGCTTATCTGTCGGACTTGTGTAGTCCGAAAAGCACGATCTATGCCCAACTGTACACGTCCTGCGCCTGTAATGCGTAGATATATAGTACTCGCATCACCTACCAAGTAGTATGTAGTAAAATATATGTGTATACAGAAGCTAACGAGACATATAAATTGCGATTGCTAAATAGAATGGCTAGCTTATTATTACTTCATAATGTAGAATTCGGCCTAATGAAGGAAAGTATACCTTAAACTAGGTAGGTAGTCCGTACCCAAAATTACATAATTTTTTTAGGAATACCTTACGTATATCGCACAATTGAGTGTTCATTATTCAATGTAATACATACAGTTCTCGTGTCACAGTGTTCGTTACCAAACTCCTCCGAAACGACATCACTGATATTTAGAAGTTTTTTTGTGAAAAATGTTGTTTACAGTTTTTTCACCCATTTTTTATCTTGATTTTAGTTTCTTTATGTACAAATATCCGGATAGTTTAACCATCGATCATTGAAGTATCGTGTTACTTTGACTTTTTCTGTAATTTATATGGCAAAACGACGTGTGCCAGGTCAGCCGGCAAACGTTGCCGGCCGCGAATTCCGGATAATATTATTATATAACTATGTGTCCAACTCACGACAATTCAACTTTAAAAATTAAAAATAAGTGTTTTTAAGACTTTTTGCAATAAAAAATATCCCATTATTTAATGTAATATTGAAAAAAAAAATGGGACATGTGACTGAAAATATATTTGAGGAATCAAAAATCCAGGAATAAGGCCGGCGCGTTGATGTCTTTTACAGGGACTTTCAAACCTTTAGCTGACCCTTGAATTTATTCTACACATTTTTTATAAACAATTTTATATATTTTGTTCTAGTATCACGTTTAATGTATAATACATAATTAGATGCATCATTTTTTTTTTACTCAGATCGCCTTTTCTCCATGCGTATTATTTACTACCGTATGAGCATTTTTATCTATAAAGTTAATCAAAGAATCACGTTTATAGATTAATGTTTCCATGCATGCACCGTTTATACAATAAAAAAATACATTAATACAAAATAAAGTAATGGTTAGGACATAGGGCTCGTGGTGTTTCCGCACAAATAGGTACAAACATGAACTCAAAATTATCAGCAGTAACACTTATCTCATTTTTGGACAGTATGAAGTCTGTGGGCATGTCTGGGCGAGATATCTCATAAACCAGGTGGCCAGAGGCGATGCCCGCATGCACTAATCTTTATTTCCTTGATATTCGGGTGCCGCCGGTGTGGCCGCAGTGGCGTGATTATGATCAATATTTACGCAGATGTGTCACTCCGTCTTATTACGTAATGTGGCGGCTGTTTAGTGAACACAGCCCCGGAGCTGGCTCACCAGCCGGTGCGGCATGCGGCCGGTGGCGAGCAAGGACAGGCTCGCCCGAGACAACCCCAGCCCCACCTCTACGCACCTCGCACCGGCCCGCGCTACCCTTACAACTCTACGCTAACGTCTTACGCTAACTAACCAATTACACTCGCGCTTTAATTGCCGATATCACTACACCGCCGCCGAAGCGGGCGAATATAAATAAAATATTTGAAACACAGTAACTTAACCACGGCCGCAAGGAAAAGATCGATTAAAATAATACAATTAAAACAAACATCAACCCTCGACTTCATTACGCTCCAGCACCTAATCGAGGGGTCGAGGATAAGGCACACGCGCACCGCCACCGTTGTCGTATTCTTTTCGAATGCTACGAAAACGGAAACTCACGGGGAAAATTGTGAAAAGTTTGGGTTTCAGCGGTGACCTGCCGATGGCGGCGTGATCAGCTGATCGACGCAATGTGTACGGCACGATGGCCCGCGATACGGACACGAGCAGAGAGTACTCACCGGCTGCGATGGTCAGCCACCACCAGCTCCAGCATGCGGCCACGAGCGCCCGAGCGCCGGCCATGTCAGCGACAGCGCATGATACGCGCGCTCTCGCCGGCCGCCCCGGCGGACTGCCGCCCGCACGATCGATGCCCGCTCGCGCCTCTCGGACACGCACCCTCCCGACTCCCAGCCCCGCCTCCGCCCCGCGCACACCTCACACACCGTGCCACTCGCCCCGCTACCATTTTCCGAGTTTCCTCGAGTAGCGCGCGCGCTGCCCTCTTTTCCACCGATCGCTGACCGCCCCTAATTGATTGGGCCCGTTCGTTTGGCTCGCACGTTTTAGGTCAGTAACGCCGCAGTCTCGATGTCAGTTACGTATCCCGTTCCAGGAACGCATCCAGTCAACGGCCGCCAGCCGATAACCAGATGAACTGACTATGTGTGCTGTTTGAATACTTTAAACAATTCAAAAGTAAAGAAGATAATTCAAATTGATCGCATTCGTTTCGTCTTCGAAGACAGTGAGAATCGTTAGAAATGAATCTACTTTTCTTTAAAATGTATAAGATTGATATTAAATCTTAAAGATATAATAAGTTAAAATCTATCTAACTGGGTGTCATGTCATGTGTCGAAATACACATATATAAATACACCAAACAAGAGTTTCAGATTCATATTTGAGAGGCACTCTAAATGGCTGCGTATAATGAAACTGCTTGCTAATTATTATAGGTCACATTTTAAACCTTTTGATCGACCTACAATAATAAATACTTAATATTAAAAATCAAACCGAGTGCTTCAGATGCCTTACTAGTAATGGAACTCGTTGCCCGAGTCTGTTTCCCGATATGTACAATCCTGGAGTCTTCAAGTCGCGAGTGAATAGGTACCTTCTAGGTTTGCGTGCTAAATCCTAGACAACGTCATCACTTAACAACAGGTGAGACAGTTGTCAAATGCAAACTTATATATGTAAAAATATATATATATATGTAGGTATGTTTGGCGAAAACTGTCACCAAACACATAGTTTGTTCAGGCAGCAGTCCTTGAGAGCCAGTGAGCATTCTAGGTCTAACGTGATAACATTTTCGACCACGTCAAACTGACCATGTTTGACCATGGTCAAACGCTAGATCTATACAGTATAAAAAGAAGGTCTAGTTTGCCGGGCACGGCACGTAGCATGAGTTCACAATCTGAGATTTTCATATCATCAGCATTTATAAATTATTTATCTAATCTCATACTGAATATTAAGTTTAAAAGATCAAAAACAGAACTCGAATGACAGTCTTTAGACACTACCTATATCGAAATAACTTTAAAAAGTTAACATTTCCATAGGGCTCTTTTATGACAACTGTATCGAAATGTTAACTTTTTGACCATGAAGATACAACTTCAGCTGGACCAAGGAGGTTGCAATGCAGTTTGTCTACACATAGCCTGTGGACGCCGCGCAACACGCATGCGCGACCACAAATGGATTTTGGCGGTAAACGTTTGCAAATACATGCAAATATAGCTGTGATTTTACGTATATTTCATTATCTATTTTATAATATTAGATAAAGTAGTGTATGAAACTGCACATAATTTGGTCTGAAAACACTCGGTTTTTAAGAACCCTTATTATATAATATAGTTTCATAAACTACTATTTAAATTGAAATACATAAGTTTACAGGTTCTAAAAAGAAATCTTGTAGCACACCAAATAGGGTTTGCATAGTGGAAATAGTTATAATAAAACGAAATATAATATCTACTTCAAGGTATAAAAATCTCGTGTCACGATAATAATTCGGCTAATTTCCGAAACGGATTGATTTTAATGAAATTTAGCACAGATTTGTTTTATATTGTATTGAGATTATTTTTTAAAATAATTTACATGGCAGATCAACGTTTGCCAGGTCAGCTAGAAAATATATATGTCGGTATATATTAGATATCTTGCGTTAAATGTTAAGTATGGGTTTGAGTTGTAGGCATTGCTAGTGTCGGCCAAACATGACAGATGGCGTTTCCGGAACGTGTTAGATATTGAAACAAGGTAGATGGCGTTAAATGTAATAGAGCCCGCAAGGCCAGACCTTCGTTATTTTAAAAAAGCTGAAAGTTTGTCAGTGTCAAATAAAATAATCCTTATACATTTAATTAAAAACAAATAAATGATTTAGAAGTTAAAAAATAGATTTATGACTTAAGTGATTATTACTATAGAATAATGTAAAATATTATACCAGACTTATTATCCTCCATAGTCTCATAATTATAGGTAAATATACAAGTATAGCTGCGGATGATTAAGCCCATGCGTTAGAATCCATTAGTTTGTGCCTAGCTAGTAAATGTAAACTCAAAACGCACCGTTATTTATTCCTATTACATAATATTAGGTCAATTTTCAGGCATAGTTGTCAGTATTATAGTGTGTTATCTATGATAGTTGCCAAAATAATTATATAGTAGTGGAATTATGGCAGCTAATGCTAATGTCTTACGCCAGTTGATATTTTAAATCCATTTATCCGTAAATAGCTTTCTATGTCTACGCACTTATTTGACACTTCTGACTCGCTATGAAATGCTATCTCACTTAATCAGTGACGCTAGCCTGACAATAATTTAAATATAGCTTTGGGATGAATGTGAGCTTAAACATTATTCTATTATCGAGCTCTACTACGAGTGCTTATACTTTGATGATTTTTCTTTCTGATCAGTGGTGAGATGTCTGTACAAAAGAAACTTAAGGTTTGACCATCTGCTAAATAGTCAATCAGCGTTGTCAACTCTACGTCTTATTATATAGATCTACGATTTTGAGGCCTTTCCTGCAAAACTACGTACTTCAGTCTTATAATCTACGTATTCTTCATCAAATTTTACAAATTTGCAAAATAACACCAATAATTTAGGCTGAATGGGCTTAAAATCGGTCCGTTTCATTCTAGCGCAGTCTTTTCTCGCCACACTACAAGACAAAGTAGAGAGAAAGGAAAATAATTATTACGACGAGTTCAAGTAATTAAGGCTATGAAAGGACCAATTTACCGTTCGGATTGATTAGATGCGCTGACAGCATTGTGAGCCTCTTAATCCAATATGGTGCTGGTAATGACGTCACCCGTGACGTCACACACTCTTCGAAAAGCATTCTCACAATGATTAGGAACGCATTTGTAACATTTGTAATTGTACATTTGGTTATTTTTGTCTGCTTTAAATGTTGCAAATAAATTTCTTTCTTTCTTTCATTAGAGCGCACTAAAATCGATTTTGACGCAGTTCGGAACAGTACTTCGTCTATGTTAATTGGATATTCTCTATTCTATGGTCAATTGTCATTGTCTTGTCATGTGTGTGTTTGTTTATATTTTTCGGCAATAGTTACAAATCGAATTTTCGTTTTTGAAAAACAAGCAAGATAATCTAACAAAATTAAGTGTCCTATTTAAACGGACTAATTACATTACATGCACAGTGTTTCCTTTATTTATATTTCGTTTGTGCACTCAGCAGCAGCAGCAGCTAGCATAGAAGGACGATACAATTACAAAATAAGAATGTGTTCATGTAGATAAGTACAAAAAAATAAATTAAAATTTGGCATGCATTTCAAGATAGGAGGCCATAATCGTGTACAATTATAAACATAATCTCTTGTAAATTAATTCCGTGCAAATGAGATTAAAAAGAGGCTATTATGATGTATTTGTACGTACTTGTGCCAAGTTCCCATCGAGGGTTGCCGTTAAGTTGTACGAAGACGGAGAATACAAGAATTACACATACTCCGAGCTTTACGGCGTCTGTGAATATATTTCCCAAAATTTACAACAGGTGAAATGTAAAAAAGGTATTATAGGTCTTGTTTCTGAAAGGAACATAGCTGTACCATGCATCATAGCAGCGTAAGTGTATGGAAAACATTAACAAATGAAATTATATGTTGAAACTGGATTAAAAGTGGAAATTATTTATTTTCAGAGCACATAAATGTAGTACAACATTTATGTTCATCAATCCAACGCAAGACATCAAGAATGTAGCTAGAGCAATCAATTTCTCAGTCATAATAACAATCCATTACAAGAACAATAACACTCCTTTTGATATATTTAGTAAAAAGTCTGAAAAATCAGTGGCAATATTCAATTTAGTTATAAATTTTTACAATTGTAGCCCCGCTAATAACCAAGACAATAGATACTTGGAGCAGCACTCGTTTATAGCCCGGACATCAGGCAGCACAGGAGAACCTAAGCACATTCAGGTGCCAATACAATGCATTCAGCCTAACATTGATGACCTAACAAAAATGTTCGATATTACCCCAGAAGACATTATTTACTTCTCTACACCACTGACTTTTGATCCATCTATGGTAGAAATCATGCTTGCATGTTTAAATGGTGCTTCACTTCTTATTGCACCTGATAAAGCTGATGTTTTATTCCCAGTAACAAGAGAAAATTCTATAACGTTTTGGCAAACCACACCATCTAGATTCTTTCAGTATTCTAATGCAGATATTAAGAATAAGATATTGAGTGCTAATTCTACATTAAAAGTATTAGCCCTTGGAGGAGAGCCTTTAAATGGGGTGAAAAGATTAAAGGAACTGAAAGACATTCAAAATAAAACTAGAATATTTACATTGTATGGTGTGACAGAGATGTCATGCTGGGCGTGTGCTGCTGAACTGGAACTGGATAGGATTCTCAATGATAGGGAAGTGCCATTAGGAAACTGTCTCTCTGAAACAGAAATAGTACTGGAACCAACAAAACCTGATGGTAATTCTGGAAACATTGTATTAGGTCAGTAATTCTGTATTTTTACGTCATTTCAAATAAAAATTGAATACAAGCTACATTGTGCATCTTTCACAAAAGTACTTTGGAATCAGAGTCCCAACTTGTAGGATTAGAAAAATCTGTGGTGATCTCATCATGAAAAAGATCAAATTGAATTCACAATTTGTTATCTACACTGATAATAAAAGGGAAAGATTTGTATGTTTGTAATGAATACACTAAAACTACTGGACTATATCAAAAGATTTCAATTTAAAAATTATATAGAATATAATAATAAACTCCACTATGCAATGCCAGTTGCTGTTGTGCATCAAAGTTTGGTTTTGGAGTGAGATACAGTAATGATTAACCTATAGCTGGTGATAGTTGAAATGCAGCTCTTGTAGATAATATAACTTGAACCTATATATCTACCTCAGGTGAGATAGTGGTCAAACGCCTGCCTATTCCCAATAAAAAAAATAAAAAATTATATATTACACATTTACCTGACAGGCCATATGTATACTGGATGTTCTGATTTGCAAGTAAAAGTGCGTTGCTCTATGCAACTAACTGTTACGGAGAGATCACAAAATGTAATGCTTTAATTGTGCAGATTATCTGATTTTTATTTACTTTATCTCCCACTTCTTTGTTTACAGTAAGTAAAACAAGAAACTGTTTCATCCTGTCTAAAACAAGATCATGCAGACAAAATTCCTTAAAATTTGTGAACACTGGGGATATTGGTGAAATAAAAAATGGTACTATTTACTATAGAGGCCGCAAAGATGATATGATAAAACGATTTGGACATAAAGTGAATTTGCAACTAATAGAGTCCACTATAATGCAGTGCCCTAGAGTTAAGACCTGTTCATGTGTATGGCTACCAAAACCATTGCTATTGATTGTATACTTTTCCTCAGAAAGTCTCAGCAGTCAAGAGCTGTCAGACTTTCTCAAATGTAAAATGGATGATAAATATTGGCCTGACAAAGTTGTTAGAGTTGATAATTTACCCACTAATACACATGGCAAAACATCTAAACAAATGATCACTAGAATGTATGAGAAATTGACAGGAACATCTCAGACCACAGAAAGCTTGAAGTTGAGCTTTTTAAAAGAGCTGAAGGTAGCTGTGCCTAAAAACTATACTTTTGAACAAATAAAAGATAAAAATTTCAATTCTATTGGTGGAACATCATTCCTTGCAGTATCAATGTGCAATAAGCTATCCCTAATTTGTCCACAATTTGGTAAGTTAATACTGCCATACTTGATGTCAGCAAGATACACAATTGGTGATATACTAGAAATGGCACAAAAAGAAATTTGTGTAGAAGAGATTCAACCTAAAAAAAGAATAAAAAGATGCATATCAGGCAAGGACAGCAATCCAGCAGATAACTCAATTGAATGCTTGTCAAGTTTTAAAAATACTAGCCATGTTGGGAGTGGAAATCCTGTTGATTTTATTGTTGTATGGACTTATGACACTGGTAAATGTGTTGATGCTACTCCCACATTGTACCAAACTGGATTGTGAGTACATCACAGGGTTGGATGATTAATAAGAAATATTTAAAATTAGAATAGAAGACAATGATATTATATGTTTATATGAGGTAGATGTCAAGCGCGTGGAAACTGAGGCAGCAAAATTAAGTCAATTGTAGTAATTTTCATTTTGACGCGTATTGCAAGCGCAAGTCTAAACATATAGTTATAGTCTAACATTTCTATCCTTTTCTATATTATTTGTACCGTATTATCTGTAGCAGTAAACATGTTTATGCCATAAAGGAACAAAATCTGAGCACCGCACAGTATGAATATATGTCATATTTAGTAAAACATCATTGATAGAGGATCTATACATACATAATTTATTAAGCACATCTCTTCTCATGTTTGTCAACATTTTTCAGTAACCTGTATGTCACAGTAGGCAGCCATTCTGGGAAAATCGTTGTTATGGATGCCATAGGTGGCATTGTGCAAGGTGTCACCAACATCAAGTCAAGAGTGGAAGCAGCAATATTGTGCTACCAGGGGCCTGCCATCGAACCTTGCGGAATCGTTGGCGCCCATGATGGCACTATCGTTTGTTTTGCACTAGAAACTGGCAAAGACCTGTGGAGGACCAACATTGGAGTTATGGTGAAGAGCAAGGCTGTCTGCTGCAATAGGCAGCTTTATGTTGCTGCATATGACGGAAATTTGAGGTGCATCAATGTAATGGTATGAAACCTTTACAGATTTTGAAAAAATAAAAATAGATCTCTGTTTTAAAAAAAAAACATGGGCAACATGCATCTCAAATCTGCAAAAATCATGCATGTAAATCCAAAGTCTTGACCTTGCATTGTTTGTTAAATGTGTTGTGCTGTGTTTAAATTAGTAGAGGATTCATATCAGGCATAGTCAATTTGATTCATTGGCTGTCTTAAATACTGGATTTTATGGTGTATGGTAAGCAATCACCGTCGCCTAAGGATATATACTGGGGGCATTACAATATGTTGCCAGTCCTTTTTGTATAAGACTCTGTTAACTCTCCTTTTAAAGGATCATGGGATCCTTCCTTATTATTATTTATATTAAGAAACTGATCTAATTAATTTTACGCCCCAAACAAACCCCTCTTGAAGTTTATTACTTTTTTATTTCCTTATGAAAAAATATTGATTTACAGACGGGTGCAGTCAAGACAACAATATCCATTGCAGACCAAGCGATATCCGCAGACCTAGTCCTCGCAAAGGATGAGTACGTACTCCTCGGCACCCTGTCCGGAGTATGCGCGAGTGTGCACACGGCGACGAACACTGTGGTGTGGCGCGGCGTGCTCACCAGTCCTGTGTTCGCCAGTCCCGTTGTATACGACAATGACAAGTATGTCGTATTCGCAGAGGTCAATGGAGAGATACACTGCAGAACAGTCGAGAAGGGAATAAAGGTGAGACTCGTTAAACACAGTTGCCACAATAGACCGGTGCATGGTGTATCCAGGCCCATACTACGCTGTTGACAAGTATGAAAGGTTTGCAGCACATGCGGGCAGTCAATCTAAAACTTCGTGTGCGGTATGGCTGTAGGACGCCTGTCTAATAGGCTACAGGTATTTAGGAATTAAAGGTACGCGCTATTCTTGTCGTTCCGGCCAGTATTCGTGAAGATCGATGGAATACTCTAGAATAGTCCCTATAAGGATGTAGCGAACAACTTGCTCTAGCTGTGTTTTTCTCAAAGTATCACCTTGATTCTCTTGAAATGTCCAATAACCATGAACTTTTCATAGAATAAATGGATAGTTAATTCTACTAATATTATAAATGTGATAGTATGTTTGGATATTTGTTGCTTGATCACGCCTAAACGGATCTGAATAAAATTTGACACAAGGATAGATTATAGCTCGATATAGCCAACAGTCTACTTTTCATCCGGAAAAAAATAAGTTTACATAAGTACGATTTACGATGCGGCGGGTGTAAACGCGAGGCGTAGCTAGATAAACAAAATCAATAGAAGATAATAAGATCTGACGTAGAAGAGTCATAGTAGTGCAAACACTTTAGGGTACTTAATCACTAAACAATTAGCGAGAAATATTTTCAAAATGAGGTGTATGCGTGTGCCATTTAAACACAACTGCCTGAATGCACTGTGTGTTTGGTGGCGGACTTTCAAATATCCTAGCTTGCCAGCTAGAGGACCTTTTTTATATTTTTTTTATTCACTATACTAAATACCCTTCTACCATGTCCCGAATCTGATTATACAATTCGATCCCATAATCGCATGCTCCAATCACTCAATATTTGATATTTGGGCAGTATACAATACAAGCGGTTACCCGTTTCTATTTTCAGATTTGGAAGTATCAAGGCGCTAAGGGGAACATATTTTCGTCTCTTTACATAAAGGAAGTCGACAAGTGGAAATGGCGAATGGTATTTGGATGTTTCGACAACAAAGTGTACAGTATAAATATAAAGAATTTCCAACCTAGTTTGCATTGGAAGACGGAGCTGACGTCGCCAGTTTACTGCACGCCGTGTGGCCTTAGCGACAAGTTCATCCTGACCGCTTCGAACAACGGGAGGCTGTGCATCATAGATGCCGATATGGGAGGGATCCAAGCAGAGTATCGCCTCCCCAATGAGACGTTCTCCTCACCAGTAACACACGGCGACTATATCTTCATTGGTTGCAGGGATGACCACCTCTATTCGTTGAAGTATACTTTGAATATATAATTCATTCATCATCGCAGCCATAGGACATCCACTGCTGGACATATGCCTCCCCATATAGAGGGGATTTACCAATACTCGCCACGCTTGGCAGGCGGGTTGGCGAGCGCAGTATGGTTTCCTATACTCTGAAGGCGCTGCTGCCCACCTCCTGGTACGTGAACCCTAACCAGGGCTAAGGCCGGCTCTTACGGCGCCCAAGGGAAGAGATGAGGGAGTACTATTCTAGGCCGGTACCACCACGGCACGGAAAATATATAATATTGTCTTGGAATTCTAGTCTTAATTTGATTGAACTGCTTTAATTAAAAATTTAAGTGAAACTTATTTTAATAAACATTGTTCTTTATGTATGAGTTGATACTTTTATTTAGCTCCATCAACTTTTTTCTCAATGCCTCATACCCTAGGATAAATTGTGTTGAAAAA
Organism: Apeira syringaria; assembly: GCA_934044485.1. Classification (NCBI taxonomy): domain Eukaryota; kingdom Metazoa; phylum Arthropoda; class Insecta; order Lepidoptera; family Geometridae; genus Apeira; species Apeira syringaria. Next base: position 16,026,655 of record OW203662.1, on the reverse strand, counting down.
TTAATCTTTATAATTTTTTTTTTATTTGAAACTTTATTGTCCAGACTCCAGGGTCCGTGCCATTTTTTAACATGTAACTTAATTGATAGATTGACAATTTTATAGACATTTTACGTACAGTGAAGAACACAATTTATAAGCAATATAAACTAAGCAAGAATAATACACTTAAACTTAAACAAAATTATTGTTATTTAAGTCCGATTTGCGTATGCATGCAGAGCAGACCGGTGTCCGCAAGCAACACCCCTTCACGAGTTGACACGCGTGCCAGCCACCGCCTCCCTCAACCGTATTTGTGGGAAGATGGCGACCCGATACACGATGCCACCGTTTGCCAACACCTTTTCGTGAGCATGACTGGTCTGTTTGCATGACATTCTTAAATATGCGTCATTAGAAAACAATATAAAAATTACATTAACCACTTCTTTAATTAATCTCCTACATTTAGTTTTGACAGGGGCTCCACCACCGCGCTGTCTCGACTTCTGATTGCCATCTTGAGGTTGTAGTCACGGATGGTTCTTTCGGGTTTCGGATCTTTTTAAACTTGCACATAATTGTATTACTTTCACAGGTAGGAGTTAGGCTTAGGATCACAGGGTGTTACCTACTGATTACGGAACGAAAAAGCATTTTGATTATCTATTCTCCATTTCGATCGAACGATGTAGAATAGATGAAAGACCTCAGCACGCTGCTCGAATGCCTCAGCAAAATTACACATGCCCATGTTGCGCCCGCCCCAGTATAAATTGGGAACTCTATTCTCGAAGTTGTTAACCATTATATACGTCTAAATGAGACAAACGGTCCAACTTTGGCAGGACCAACTTTGAGAAAGAGGCCAATCCTCTCATCCAGCTCGGCTGAGTAGCGTTCGGGAAACTCCGCAACGTCTTCTCATCCAAAATACCGCAATGCCTGAAAACGAAGGTCTTCGAACAGTGATGACTTACGGAACTAAAACGTGGTCTCTGACTGTGGGGCTTCTCAGCAGGCTCAGAGTCGCATAACGCGCTATGGAAAGGGCTATGGCCGGGGTTTCATTATGCTATCGAATCAAATGAGGACATCCGTAGAAGAATGAAACATACCCATATAGCCCAGCGAATTAGCAAGTTGAAGTGGCAGTGGCAGGGCACATAGCCCGAAGAACCAATGACCGTTGGGGTCGAAAGGTTCTCGAATAGGACCAGGGACTGGCAAAAGCAGCATAGGACGGCCACCGAGAAGGTGGACATACGACCTAACTAACAAGTAAGGGGTGGATGCGGGCTTCTTCCATACGGTCCTTGTAGAAATCAATGGGATCGGCCTATATGTAGTGCACGTCCTATGGCTGAGATGATGATGATATTATGCGTGATCATCTGACTTGGTCAAGAGACGATGTGGTCATGATGGTCAGTGGTAATTTAGATATTGAATATCGGAACCCTTACAAACTAATACATGGGGTATTGGGCGACAGGGCATTTGTCGAAGCCAACTGCTTCATTAAGGTAAATTTTACAGCAGATTTTATAAACCTGCCTCATACTTTTCTTAGATTTCCAATAAAACCGCCTATATAGATACCAGCTGTACACAAGAAATTTACTTATCTATTTTAATAAAACAAGTGGTAAGTGGGGTTGCACCTCCGCGCAAATTGATTCGATTACAAATAGGAGCAATTTTGACCGATTTCATTAAACATTATCTGAATTAGCTAACCGAATCTGTTCACCAACGGAACATCTCGTAAAAAGATTTTATGGAAATTATACCATTCTTATTCGATTTGGGGGTGCTGAGTCCTGCAACCGACGTCCCGCTTGGGGTGTATTGTGCATTCCCCCCGCCAGCCGTTACCCAAGCCATCAAAATATACCATGTACACTTATGCAAGTAGCTGATTAGTTGCGGAGATCACTGTAGACACGCTCAGCTAGGCAGCGGGTGTAATAAACATATTTTTTTTAGATTGCCTGATACAGATTGATAGAGATTTTAGAAGCCCTGTAATAGATTATACATGGGCAAGGTCATAGAGATTATCTAGAAGTGATTAGATTCTTTTGATATCTTGAAGGTGTCAGGACTACAGAAAGTATTCCTCATGGATTACCTGACCTGCTGAATAGTGTTTGAATATCAGACTTAATGTGAAACTTGTTGGCTGCTCTTATTCTATCCGATAATATACACATTTCACGTCAAGTAAAATCAGAAACAAGCATGCAGGCACATTCACATTTATTAAAAATCCCAACTTCATATTTGGCTATATTCATATAATGTCAATATCCATATATTTATAGCAGGTAGTGTAATCAGACAACAATGTCATACAATGTAACTTTATTCATGATCTTACACAAAACAGGTATAGTGAGCATTAATATTTGGACAATGCTCCAATATGATATGGTTACAGAATCAAATAATGGGTAGACATGGAATGCATAAACAATCTTCCAGTAGAAATTAACCTAGCACTTGTGCAGATCATCTTATAGCTTTGTATTCTTAACATAATAAAAGCAACCTTACAATCAATGAAGTCCTTTACAATTAGGTATGTATAACAATTTTTTTTTTACTTTTCTGATTAAATAAAAATGTAATAAAGCAATATAATTTTCCTTAAATAATGGAAAATCTATTTTAACTTCAACTGCCAATATAAGAGTATGTATCTATGCTTTTTAAATAATCACCAAACCCTATTTAATATTTCAGTTGTTACCAGAACAATTCCTAAACAAAATTAACAAGCAAATGTACAATTATAAATAGGTATTTTACTGTTCCTCCTCTCCAAGCTCCACCTTTACTTTGGAGAAGTCAAAATCTTCATCTGTGCCTCGCTTATATATCTTGAGGACATCTAAACAGGTAGTCTCAAAGTGTGTTGTAGCATCGTATGACTCAGAAATAAATATCTGGCTCTGACTCCCATCATCAATAGGTTCATAGTAATCAGACACTGACACAAACTTTTGCTTTACAGGGCCCAAGAGATCTAATCCAGGTTTGATCTCTGACTCAGGGTCGTTTGTTTCCACAGTGGTGGATACCATGGCAATGAACCAACCCTTGGCTGCAACTTGGTGAGTGTAGGACACCACTGATACATAAATGTCAGAGTGCCTCCCCACTTGTTTCTGAGGGATGATAATTTGGGTTGAAAGAGCATCCTTGGTGTTGGCAATAGGATGATCTAACAAGCAAATGCATCGGATCACTTGAGCCTTCTTCCGTACACGATCGGGCACATAGCTGGGGTCACAATATACTTGTTTACATTTCGCAACCTCATTTCCAGAGCGTACTCCCACCACTTTTCCATCTTCTCCCAGAACAATTTCATCAATGGGTTTATCAAGCATGTAAGTGCCTCCATATATAGCAGAGAGTCGAGCAAACCCTTGAGGCAGTTCACCCAAACCATACATAGGATATAGATAGGGTGACTTGCCATATCTAGCCAGGGAATCAGAATAAAGCTTGATACGACGGATTGTTTGAACAGCTGGCTGTTGAAGATAATTGTCATTGAGATAAAGCGCCAATGCATGCCCCGTAAAGTCTTGAGTATTTTTATCTAGACCAAACTTGTCATAAAGGGACTGCATGTTGGCTGTACTAGGATCGAAATCCTTCCACGTCTTCGAATCTTCCTCCTGAAAGTCTTGAACATAAATCAAGAAGTTTCGGAAGCGTCTCTTTTCAAACATTCCCATGAGATCGGATGCAAGGGCCTCTTTCTGGTCCACAGGCACCTTAGAAATCTTACCGCCTTTGTAGACATAGCTGCCTTCGATGGACTTGAACTCCAAGTATCGGGTAACGCCCGTGTGAATGAGAAGCTTCACGAGGAGTCCATTTGCCATTAAAAACTTGGGAATCAAATCGACATTCCAGTCGCGACCTCTGCCGTAGGTCTCGTCAGGTGCCGGTGCGTTGAACTTTGCGAACAGCTCTTCTAACGGGGTAATCGACGCAGATTCACCGCCGTAGTACTTGTTACGATCAATGTGCAACACCTTCTTCCCGGACACAGACAGCATACCACTCAATATGCATTCTTTCAAACCGGTTCCTAACACAATCGCGTCGTATTCTTCATCCATGATGTAAAGATTTAATGAGAACAATTAATCTCAAAAGACTACTGTAGATATCCGCGATATAAATGTCAAAATTTCGAAAAGAACATGTCCGACATCCGACACGATAAATGACAGGCAGGATGACGTCGACTACAAACACAGACTACTTAGATTTTGACCAAATTGCCAACATAAAGAAACTGGAACTGAATTCTCTGCACAGATTATAATTAAATACTACTAAAGCTCTCTGGCTTGTCCGTAGCAGTGCTGCCGGATTAAGGTAATTGCCATTTTATACAGTAATAAAGCCTTCAAAATGTTGAATGTATACTAATATTATAATGAGGAAATAATTAATTGTTGGTTTGTTTTTTTTTTTTTTAAAGTATGACCACTGTCTTACTTGTTTATTTGCATCGGAGCATTGCAACCGCTTTGAAAAAATCTTCACCGTTGGGAAGCTACACAATCCACGGGTGACATAGGCTATCTATACCAAATTTTTATAAATAAGGGGAATGATGGTTTTTACCCATGCGAAGCCGAATTATTAAAACTCACGTTCATAATTACATTACACTTTCTACGGGTATAACGTGGCACTTACGCGTAGTCAATATCACAATCGACAATTGTTTCGCTTTCTTCCGGAAGCCTTCATCAGGATCTTGAGTGCAGTGCGTTCGTCGCAACGTCCCGTCTCGTACTGAAGATTCTGATGTTGCTGTTAAATGTATTTGTGGTGGAGCGATAAGTGGATAAAATTGGTAGGCCTTTTCGAAATAGGAGTGTATTACTGACTACGGCTAGAGATATTACGTGTATCATAGGGCTTTGCGTAGATTGCCGAGAATGCTTTGTTTGGGCCTGGTGAATCTCTTTTACACTGTAGTCGAGAACTCTGTAAAATTACAATCGTGGCGAGCTGAGCGCGATGCCACCCGCAGTGGTTGTCGCAATCTGGCAGCGTAAACTCACCTGAGGATGAGCATCGGACATGGTCGAAACTTCGACTATAAACGTGAGTAAAGCCGGATACCACATATATATATATTAATGTATCAAACTCACGAGAATTTCCAATCAAAATTACAGTGTTCTTGCGAGTATCGCTCGTACTGCATGAGATTTACCAGGCTTGCAGTGTCATATAGATGCCTTAATTAGGTTTTCGGTATCATCATAACACATGGACTTAAAAAATCTGACAATTTTTCTGTACATTTTTTTCACTATAATAAATAAATGATTTTCAGATTACATGTGCGCCGAGTCTCGTTGATAATACTGATTGTCCTATCTAGTGTCTGATAGGGCTGATGCCTGAAGTAACGTCCTCTGTAAGCAAAGTAGCTCTGCACAAAATGTGTTTTGGTATGTGGGATGTTCCAGGTGTTGCGGCGTGTTGACCTGAGCAAGTCGCGTGCAGAAATCTGAGCAATTTTTTGAAATCCTAGAGTAATAGCTTTATGTACAATTGCCCAACTCTCAAGTGTCCGGTATCACAATAGAGTTGATCAGTAGAGTATCTAAAAAGTTTTCTGTATGCTACTTTTAATACAGCTCGCTGGGCTCTTTCGAGCTTTGATATGGTTGTCTTGACAGCAGCTCCCTAGCTCATATACAAATATAATCTTGATAGCCAGTGAAACCAATATAAATCTCCATATAAAAATGATATCAGGTAAAAATAATCGTAGGAGTATGTATCAAACCTTTTGTGACATATATAATAAAATTAAAATATATATACATCTTCTAATATAAAGAGTTCTCGTGTCACAATGTTCGTAACCGAACTCTTCCGAATTAGTTTGACCGATTTTTATGAAAATGTTGGTGTATATACGAGATTTTAGGTCAGAGAATAGGTCTTTAACTATTTATGATACTCCTCAGTGATAATGGTGGGCCTCCAGAAATTTTTAAACCCGTAGTTCTTGCCGGTGAAACAGCGGGGTGCAGCTAATGTATGTATATATTACAGTCAACATACTCATATAATGGCTCTATATGGCAGCACCACGGATTTGTCACAGGTGTTCGTGGGCAGCACTAGTTCAAAATTTGACTGTCACTGTCTATGATTGTTGTCACTGTCACTAACTTTACCGTAAATTCTCTTAACTATGACATAAGAGAATTAACGTGTTACCGGTACCGGTAACATTACCCGATTTTAGTAACTTTTGTCCTTTAACGGGCTTTGGATGATGAAAGCCAAGTGAGCAATAATTATTTTAAAAAAATTAAAATTATAGTAAATCTGAAATATGTGACGACCAATTTGGTTTATTGTTTAATAATATAATTTATTTTAATAAAAATATTGGCTCAGGAAAGTAACAAGATGTAATGCAATATGTAACTTAGTGTCTTTTTATTCACAACAGTTTCATCTCGGAGTATAACCATCGTTTTCTATATATTTCAAAAATTGTCTTATCAACCTACCTCCCTCCCCATCAGTATTAGACAGCGTGGTGGGTTATTGTCATAGCTGTTTTAGGAGAGCCTATTCTCTTTAGTGAAAACATAGATAATCGATGATTATGCTGATTGAAACGTGAATACAAAGATAAGCTATCAAATTATTAAGGAAGATATATCATAAATGGGTACAGAATTAGTTCGGGATTTTGTATTGCTGGGCTGCCGGCAACACTGGTGTTTCTGACGCGATTGGATTGAATAGATTCGTATGTCGTGGTTTTTCGTTTCGTAGTTCGCACAGAGTACACTGTTACATTTTATTTACTGAAGTCGTTCGGTCGCGGTCGCCTTTCTTGTTTTGATATTTTGTGTTGATTGATTCCTGTTGATTCCTAGCAACTGTTGCGTCGCGTCGCCGCGAGCTGTGGTTGTGAAATAGTTAACGTTTCTGTAGTTAAACATAAAATATGTGTCCTTCGGTAATAACGTTCACAATTACCATTTCTGAGTTCTTAACTAAGAACACAAGTGAAGTGTGAAAAAGTGGGAATGACTTCCATATGTTGCGATAATTACAGCACATTCTCTTTGATCACGTCGACGAAAATAAAATATAGCGCAGCGACACGGTTATCGCAGTTTTAAATGAAAGGGAAAAGCGGGTCATTCACCGTTCAAATGCATAAAAATGTCAACAGAAGGAAGCGGAGAGACTCCTTCGACTACTCCATGTCTGCCCGGAGCCCCGCAGCAAACATACTTGTTTCCGAAGGGGAAAGGGCACTCGAGGTCAATAAGCCATGGAGGAACGCCAATGGTTGCCGGGGCTGCTGCAACAGCAAGGCCCCCGCTCAAATCAGCGCTGCGTGGACACCAGCGAGCGTTGTCACACGGGCAGATAGGCGAGGGTGGACGTACAGGCACTGGCCCCGCGGCTCCCCCAGGTCACAGCCGTACTGGCAGCCGAACCGACTTCATCTTGCCGCCTGGACACCGCGAGCCTGCACCAGCGAGTGCGGTGCCGCGTCACGGCTCTGTACGCGTACATCATTCGCGGCAGGCTTCTCGCTCTGACTCCATTTATACGATCCGCCGCAGCTCAGTCATGGGGCCATGGAGACGAGCAGCATTCTGGCTGCTCAGACGCCCAAGGCCAACCATTGACAACCGTCACCTTAACGTCATCCCTAACCACTTAGTGCCAGACAAAACTCCTCTCAAGGACCACCCTAATGGGAACAGATGTGACAATAAAGTGAGGACTACAAAATATACATTGCTCTCATTCCTCCCCAAAAATTTGTTTGAGCAGTTCCATCGAATTGCAAATGTGTATTTTATTTTCATAGTGCTATTGAACTGGGTGCCAGCAATAAATGCTTTTGGCAAGGAAGTGGCCATGATGCCTGTGCTGTTTGTGCTTGGAGTGACTGCCATTAAAGACTTATTTGAAGACCGTAGAAGACATAATTCAGATAAAAGAATAAACAACTCATTCTGCAGGGTGTATAAAAAGTAAGTAGTAGTAGGAATAACTATATAATATTATATCTGTTCCAGTGTCTTGCAGTTACATTATTTCATTACCATTGTAAACTATGGAACTGATGATTGTACTATATCAAGCTTGGAATGTGCATGCATGTCAGTATAGTCATAGATTTTATATTAGTTTTGTTGGAAAACAAACAGCGATCATATACGGTCGCAGTGGCTCAGTGGTCAGTGACATGACTTCTGTAACTCCGAGACCCTGGGTTTGAATCCTGGCTGGGGCAAACATTTGTGCGATGAGTGTAGGCCTTTGTCCCGGGTCTTGGTTGCTTGAGTGCTGTGATTGTGTGTGTCCATGCCTCCTGCAACAGGAAATCCTAGTGTGGGGGTTAGAGTGTAATAAATAAATAACTAAAAAAATTATAAATACAAAAACATTTCAAGCATAGTTTTAAAACACTAAAGCTTAACTGTTTTCGTTCATACATATTTACAGTGTCATGATTATTGAAAATTAATAACAAAGATAGATATATTGACTCACATGGAGATCTATAGAATTGTAAATAATTCCTACGACTAATTGACCTATGTGGTGCAAATAGTTAAACCTCAGAAAATAGTGATGAGGAGTCAGTGTATAGGTAATATTATGCAGAAAAGTAAGATCTGGAAAGAAAGAGAGAAAATATATTTATTACTCTTATATCTGTTCCAGTGACTTGCAGTTACATTATTTCATTCACTTCTTAGATCTGCAGCTTCCCATCTTTTAGATAGTGTAAGGAAATGATGAAGTCTGGAGCTCTCGTCATAATTGGAGCATTGAATTATAAATTTGGGGGGTGCCATGGGGGAGGCACATGTTCAGCAGTGGACGTCCTATGGCTGAGATGATGATGATGTTGATGATTATAAATTTAAAATTAGTAAAACATAAGAATTTATTTGAGGGTTTTCTAGCATATATATACAGTCGTGGTCAACTAATTAGGGACATTCAAGATAGTGAAGGGCTATAACCGGTTATGTACATATATATATAAAACCCTATTGATTTCTCAGCACCTATTATTTGCATAATGTGGTCCGATTATTATGCTATAAATGGCTGTAAATAAAAGATTAAATAAATAGAAAAAGTATTTGATATCAAAGATTAAATATGTATTAAATATTAAGGTACAATTCTGTAGTGGACATTTAATTAAGGACAGTAAAGTATAATGAAAAATACAGTTAAACAAAACTTATAATCTGCAGTGTTATAATATCTTTAACAGCTCTATTTTATTACGTGTAAAATCAGTACCCAGTAGCAAAACCTTTGTTAGTAATTACCGCTTGACACCGATGTGGCATAGACATTATCAGTTTCTGACATGTTTTGACAGGAATGTTTACCCATGCCTCACAAAAAGCTTCATGAAGTTCATCCAAATTTGTATTACGATAAGTGGCAACTTTTTTCTTGATTTCGTGCCAAAGGTGCTCAATTGGGTTGAGGTCCGGGCTATTTGCTGGCCAATCTAGCACCGATACAGACTGACTGGTAAGAAACGACTTGACTGAATGGGCGGTATGTTTCGGGTCGTTATCCTGCTGAAACGTCCATATAATAGGGAGATGCTCCTCAGCATAGGGAAGCATAGTTTCTTCCAATATTGCCTTGTATTGATGTTGGTCTAAGTTACCCTGAACTTTCCTCACAGGTCCCACTCCACGTCCAGAAAATGAACCCCACATTTTAATGTTTCCACCGCCATGTTTCACCTGTTTTTTTGTGAATCTTGGATTCATTTCCGCTTTTACAGGACGCCGTACATATTGCCTTCCATCTGAAGAAATCAAATTAACCTTGGTCTCATCAGAGAAAAGTACATGTTGCCATTGGGCGTAGGTCCAATGTCCATATTTACGTGCAAACGCCAAACGAGCATTTCTATGTTCTTTCTTCAACAACGGTACTTTGCGAGCCACTCTTCCGAACAACCCTGCTTCTACCAAACGTCGTCGAACGGTCCTCGCAGATACACCGGCTCTTTCGTTTGCCCCAAACACTTCGTGTTTCATTAAAATAGAGCCTAGAAACGGATCTTTCTTAGCTAACCTGGTTATCATTCTATCTTCTTGCGGAGTCGTTTTTCTCGATCTTTTTGTTCTGGACACATTTAAAGCTGTGTTATAGCGCTTGAAATGTTGCACTGCGTTGCATACCATAGTTTTTGAACAATTTAAATGTTGTGCTATCCTTCGGTATGACCAACCACGCTCGACAAACTTCATGATAATTTTTCGTAGTGTTGGATCGCAACTTTTATTTTTGCCCATTTTTCTTCAAAATAATTATCAAAACTTAAAATAAAAAATCTGGATTGCCGCCAAAACGTCCACGAAACAATAAGAAAAGAAACAAAAAAATATTAAAATTCCAATTTTGAAATTAGAACGCAATACCTCAGTGTCCCTAATTAAATGGCCAGCCAGCATTCTTTGAACAAATAGCACTATGATAATTTATCAGCTATACTGTAAAGAGGTTTGATATTTAAGAAGTTGTTATTGTTTGTATAATCGCGCACATAAATGACTAATTACACTTACATGTAAAAGATATGGAATATTGTTAAGACTCGTTGGAAAATAAAAAAAATAATTCACAATTTGGCTTAACTAGAGATTGTCCCTAATTAGTTGACCACGACTGTATATATATATATATATATATATATTTAGCATAGCAAAGATTCCAAACTCAAGTTGGTCACTCCTTACTGGAGAACAATATATATAAGTATTAGGAAACCTAGAATTTTCATAGCTTTCGCACAAATGTTCTCTATATGTTTGTCAAAAAAAGTTTTGAGTCAAGAGTTAATCCGAGGTAGACTACAACATCGGATCTCAGAAGATTTAGGAATTATGTTACTTTTGTAAATTTTTTATTGAGAATAGGGAAGTGTTTCATTACTATCTCACCTGATGTTAAGTGATGATGCGGTCCACAATGGAGCATGCCTGCCTATGCGTATACCTATGTACACTTGTGACTTGAAGACAAGCAGATTATATTTATGCAGAACACAGATTTCTATTTTTTAGCTGTATGCACTATGAATGTGGAAGAAAAATTCTGTATGTGACAAGTAGGAATGTCTACCATGTATAGATGTAGTAATGGATATAAGGTCGAATTCTATTTTCGAGGTCAGGAAACAATTTGTATGTCTTCACTTTACCCTGGTTTATTGCAACTACATAAAAAACGAAAGTAACTAAATGCTGAGCTTTGATTGGCCACTTATATACAAGAAATGAATGCACCTTTGATCAAACAAACCAGTCACCACTGCCAAAACAATATCTAATTCGCATAACAGAAGATTTATTATTATTATATACTATTCACTCTCACCTGTGCACCTCCTCATCTCCTCCCATCTCTGGTGTTGCGGAACATTTAGCTTATAGGGTCATTGTGCTGGTTTTTGGGCTTTAAATGCAAATATCAACTTTAAGCTACCAAAATAATGTTGTATTGATATGCCTTTGCATATGATTATGATAGATATTATTTTTTATTATTAGATGATAGACATTTTAGATTTTAAAATCATAACTGTTGATGACTTGAAGTATATTATAGATAATTTTAGAAAAAGGTAAATACCAAAAAGGGTCTAAACGCTAGTTGTTGGCCTCAAATTTTATTGTATTCGGCCCGAAATAGTTTAGTTTTCGGCCACATAAATATTTCACTTATTCAAAAACTTGTAAATATCCTAACCAGCAAAAACAGGTAAATAATACTCAATTTATTGTAGTTATACTTGATACGTTAATTTTATTAATATTGTAAATTAGATTTCTATTATTCCATGCTAATCTTTAATAAAATAGCTATACAATTATAAAAATCACATCAGTTTAATAACTTTAAATTGGGTTTCAAAAATGTTTATTTTTTTTCTATATTTCTCTTGTTCAAAAATGAAGCCATCAATAGATCTTAAAAGTTATACTTTATTAATACCTAAGTAATAGAGTCTTCCTTTTATCTATCATCAATATGCTCTAAATGTTACAAAATATATTACAAACATATTTAACTATTGAGTTTTATGGTTTATTGCATTGACATATCAAGCTAGGCAGAACTAGTCTAACTAACTTTTCCATGTCCTTTCCACCAAAAACCTACAGAACCACAACCTAATCGATTCCTCTATAACGTGAGCTCTCGCCTTATTGACTACTTTAGCTGTTCTGACTTGATTTTATAGATTTTTTTTTACAGACAGTATTTTTGACCAAATCATTCATCTATAAATTTGTTTGGTTTCCCAAACAGAATTAAGTTATTAACTCCAGATCAATAGGGAAAGTGATCTTTTATTGAATTTCAATCAATTTAAATTTGATAAGGCCATTAAAAGGGACAGCTCTAGGATTTTCGGCCACGATTTATTGTCTAGATTTCGGCCGCTGATAAGACCCCATTTTAGGCTTGACATAATTTAAAAATACTACATATTTTGGCAGCCATAAAATAACAGTTAAACAGACAGTAATCATACAAATTACATGTAACGAGTAAGTACAAGTAGTAACGAGAAAAGATAAGTCCCTTGTGGCAGTGGCTTAATAAATAAAAGAGACAAAAATTAATCAAGCCAAGACAACTTGGTTTACGGCCGCATGGTCATAAACTAAATTATAAAAGAAATTTCTATGTTGCTTTTGGCTACCAACATGATAGTGTTAATTTATGAAATATAGCAAGAAACACAGTAATAGTATTATAAAAGTTTACAAAATCTATGTGATGTAAGACTGAGGCTGTGATGGCACTGAGATGGTTAAAAGACCATGAAAAGTATAAATAATATACAAGTCTATCTATTATCTATGTCTATGTAATTGCAATGATTACTCGATAGTTTAAATTTATTTATAATTTATATATAGCCCAGAGTACTAAAATTGGTTTTAGAATATGTCATGAGAATCCCAACACTTACTGTTTGAGAGTGTCGAAAATCGAACAGCGCGCACAGTGCGTACTGCGCATTCCTCAGGTCTGGACAGAGCCTTATATCTGTTTTAGAATGTATAGGTACCTATTTATCCAGTTGCGTCGAATTCCAACCAGTGCTAAATTCACAGACATTATTAGAATTAATTATTCATTTAGTGATGCATGCCCTATGTATAATATTCTCTGTATGTTATGTGAGTATGGATTATAAGTCTATTGTGTGGTAGGCATAGCAATTCATTTATACTTGCATGTCTATTATTTATGTATGGCCCTCGGCAATCAGTCTATCATTCTCTGAATTTTTTACTATGTTTACCTACTCCAAGCAAACACATGCTTTAGTATTTGATTTTGTAGCTCTTCGGACATAACCTTTAATGGTTGTGGTATAACGCTATGTTTGCATTTGGCTGACATATCCCTAAGATTAGAGTAAGGCTCCTTGCATATAGTACTTGTGCTTATACAATTTGAGCAAACTGTCCCAGCGTACCATACTATCTCTTGTGAGCCAAAATACCCAGTTCTTTGCCAACCAATTCAGATGCTGATGAATATAGCTTAGACTGTACGTCAATGTAATGCCAAGAAGCTTTAGGTGTTAAGGGTACAGATACATAACGAAAACAACATTCAATTGTCTTCACACCACTTAAGACAACTTAAGTGGTGTTCAATTTAACCAGATTGGCATCGCCCCAGTTTGAGACGGTTTTTAGAGTTAAGTTCAAATGGTCCATGCTCGACCCTCTATACCTATGAACAGATACATTGTTTCTCATTTCATTGTTATAATTAATTAATTTATAATTACATTTTATCATCCGATTTTTCAAGATGTCTCATATCCAGACACATAGTTTAGCCTGCAAGGTATAAGGATATGGTTCGCCAATAAGACTGTCATGAAACCCTAGCAAATATCTTTGACATATCAAGAGAAATGGCAAGGTGCTTCACCATACTTCTCTATGGCTTCGCTCAAGATTTGATTGGCATACGCTAAACAATATTCTCAAGTAGAATTGTGTTCCTGGAAGTTTTTTGTGGTGCATGTTTTAAATATCAACATCTTATATGATGCAGACAAACATTAACTGCACAACATTACTAAAAATAACCTTTTCGAGGTATCTTCTATGATTTATTAACTTTCTTACCAACCAGTCAATTTATGTACCATCCCTCACGAACAATCAACCTGCGAGGCCGCTTGGAAGTAGAAATTCAATAATGTATTGATATTGATAAAGTACACACATGCAATCGATGTTTGTGAAGTATTTGATAGTTCGACGGCAAATAAGCTTGTCCTCGAACTTTAACTCCTATGTAGTTAAGGTTGTTAGTAAACACCCTTTGCGTGATTTATTTTGATTGGACTAAAATACCATACTCGGGGTTGAGTTGCCATAAAACTTGTAAATGAATAGCCTGGCTTCGTGCCTATAGTAAACAATACCATATCCTATCCGTAGACAGTTTTAATCAGTGGCGGATCGAGGTTCATACATAGTGGTCATGTCTCGTCTTCAGGTATAAGGAAACCTACTCATATATCTAGAATGAAATATGCACACGCAAACGCCGTGTCACACACAACTTTATATATTATGAAATTGTAGTTTCCCTTTGAAGTAGGTGTCATTAAAAGAAATAAAAGTATGTCATGTATCTGTCTCCTTCCTGCAATCAGAGTTTATTGGTTGAATATAAATAATGAACATTACTGAAACTGAAATTATTCATGGGCCTATTAGATTGCTGTATTCTATGCTATTAGAGGTGATTACGCCCCCATGAATATCTAATGAGATGTCCATCGCACGCGTAGAACAACTAGGTCATTGGTCAAGGACAGCTGCGTGTCACTCGACCCTCGAAAATTGTAAACAAAATCGGTAATCGCGTCAAAGGTCTTTTTAAAAATTCAGAAGTCATTTAGTCAACTTTCTCTGAAGCTAAGTGAGTCATAGCTGCCGAAAGTCTTACGATTTTATCGATTAACATACCTACTTACAGATTTCGAATTCCTTCAAAGCTACTTTCCCTGGCGGAAATCATAAGTATACCTACACATCTATGCAGGCATATTATAGCCTAATTACATTAATGCAAAAAGCTGTCTACAACAGCAACAATAGTTCAATGTGAATACGTATGAAGAATTCAACTCGTTTTATTGAAACTATTTCATTTTCTACTCAAACTTTATCGCTCTGCTATAATTTTTTTTTAATATACTCGTATGCTTGCGTTTGATCATGCATTGGCTCACCTGGGTGCCAAGTCTACTAATTCAAAGTTCATATTCAATCTGCTGCGAGGCCGCGCCGATGCCAATAAGACAACGTCAAAAATCCGTAGTCTGCTAAGTCATAGCAGCCCGAGTCTATGTTCAATCTATGCTCGGCCTATGTCGATTTAGTAGGGCATTTGACATTTAATGTGCTAACAGACTATGAAAATAAAGCGCTGTGTCATTGAATCTAGAATTGAATCAAGATTGATTCAATATGAACGACTTAAAAATAGCGGACTACCAAAGCTGTCAAATTCACCAATTGTGAGCCGATCATATTGCCATATTGAATAGTAGACTTAGGCCCCAGATGTTAAGTGTCGACTTTGAAGTAAGTAATGTCATTAGAAAAAATAGTATGTATCTGTCTCATTTACACTATACAGATATCTAATATCTGTATATTATACGCTAAATCGGGTATGTATTAATTCTAATTTCTCTTTAATTTATGTATCTTTAAAGGAACAAATAATATTAATGAAACCATTCTTGTTGAAAGATACACCAAGTACCTTTGCCTACGCGTACCCAAAAACTAACACCCACTGTCGCCATATTGAAAATTGCTTAAGAAATTACGCACAAACGGCGACAGTTCACTGTATGCAAGTGTTATTAGTTCATATTAAAATTACGCAATTGCCAACGCAAAAAAAATATCTCTTATTCTTATTCGATTTGGGGTTGATGAGTTCTGCACTAAGACGTCCCGCTTGGGGTGTTTTGTGCATTCCCCCCGCCAGCCACTACCCGAGCCTATAACGGAGCTTGGCCCTGGGTATGGGCAATTGTCTTCAAGTCGCGAGTGAATAGGTACCTTCTATGTTTGCGTGCTAAATACTAGACAACATCATCACTTAACATCAGGTGAGACAGTTGTCAAACGCAAACTTATAATATGTAAAAAAAAAATTATTTCTTTCGAATGAACATTTCAAAATCAAAAAAGGCGCAACTTAAACATAAAAACTTAAAACTGTGTCTTAAATGTAACGTACGCATGTACGTTACATTTAAGACACAGTTCAGCACAATTACAATAGTAAGTATTTTATAATAGACACATACATTTTTATATCTCTGTCTATTCTTATCGTTTTGTTTCAAAATAGGTTGTAATATCAACAAAATGATTGATTCGGTTGCCAGATGTGAAATACTTATCTATATTTATCTCTAAACGGAATAGTATTCGTAACGTTTGTATAATGTTAAAAATAATTCCTTATCGCTCGTATCGTGCGTAATCAGAGAACGTGTTCAGCTAAGATTATCTGCTTATATTGGTTATAACTATTCCAAAGAATCATCAAACGTTGACGCGGTGACTGTGCTGTACCTAACATTGACTGGCGAGACTCCTGGGTGCTAATTCTCTTATTTATTAGAACAATCCATTCATAAACAATGCAATAGTCGTTCAAATGTTTTCATAAATAAACTTGATATTCCGCTAAAATAACAATTGCATTCGATTGCATTGTAGACAATTGAATTGCGGTAGAAATAAGATCTGTGTAGCCATTACAATTATACTCCAAGTAGAATAGCAAAACTAGAAAAAACGACGATTCATTGTGAATCTATGAGCAATGTGTTAGTAGAATTGATACCCTGCATTAAAATACAGTAGTTTGCTACGAAAAAACAATGGTTCTATTGCAGTTATTCGGTGAAATAAAAGCGTGCGTCTAACATAATAATATTTTTGGAAGGACTTCTTTGAAGTCCGTGATTCTTTTGTTACGAATAAAAATGTGTTCCTCTTATATTCATTATAGTTATATTCGCACGCCTAGGCTGTGTGTGTTTAACTACATGAGTTAGCACTTTATGATGGCTCTATTTTTAATTGACATGGTCTCTAACATAATTATCGCTATCATATGTATTTACCACGTATTGTATTTTGTTTTCGTTGCTTGGTATTTCTCAGTTTACGTAGAGAATGAACGTGAATATATTATTATTCAAAATGCAAATAATCAAATTTCTTTATAATATTAGTATACTAATATTATAAAGAGGAAAGATTTGATTATTTGTTTGTTTGTTTGCATTGAATAGGCTCCGAAACTACTGAACCGATTTGAAAATTTTCATACTAATCATTGTATTTCTCAAAACGCATTTGAAAGAAGAGACACAAGGCATCAAAATAAGCGGTGTATGTAAGACTTAATCAACATGCAAAAATTCAACAAAATTTGAATTTTGTAAATTATGCTGACCCCAAAATAGTCGTACCGGACTGCGTCTCCAGAGAACGACGGTAATAATCCCGCTTTCAATTTTAACAATAGTGCTAGTTACCATGAAAGCGAGGACAACATTGACCAACTTGTAAAAGGCGGAAATGCTGCAGTCGTGCTACTTTTGTAATGGAAATCCCCCTAATCCTTAAACGTGTAGGTAAACCGAGCAAATTCCGGTACTCGCGCAAATGCGTCACTGCCATTCCTCGTAAATGGCCAGTTTTACGATAAACACTGTTTTATGGAGCTGTTAGTGCTACGGAGAGTTCCTAACGTAAAGTAGAACATAACTGCTCTAATTTCAGCTTAACTCCAAACTATTTCAAAGTAACAAGTAGTTGTACGTATGTCTTTTGTTGGAGAGGGGCTTAGCCGGTCCCGGTGACTACAGAGGCTCGCGAGTATTTACAGGCAGAGAGGGCGTAACAAAT
The DNA here is from genome assembly GCA_934044485.1 of Apeira syringaria. Taxonomy (NCBI): domain Eukaryota; kingdom Metazoa; phylum Arthropoda; class Insecta; order Lepidoptera; family Geometridae; genus Apeira; species Apeira syringaria. The sequence goes on along the minus strand of OW203662.1, from coordinate 16,008,590 downwards.
ATGTACTGTAGGGACTGTGGCCCTAATTCTGTTAATCACACGAACTAGCTAAAATTCACTGAAATTCTTCAAATTGAAATTGCTCGTATTCTATTTACGCAAAAATTCAAATTCATATAACTCCATACAACGCTCTTACTATATTAGACGAGTTTTATTCCATTGCTGGCCAATTGCGGGTAGTTTTAGTAGGCACCAAAGAAGTGGCGACTTAAATCGCTAAAACTACCCACAAATTTAATAAATACATTGTTTTTATTGATGTAATTGATAAGTCTCATACTTATTTAGACTTTAACGTAACCGTATGTATAAGAATTGATTAAGTTTTCCAAAATTGTAGTTTAATTCAGTTGAATAAGCGAATCACTATAATAATAGTGAATAAACTATCCTTATATGGACTATACCGATGAAAAGAAATATAATATTTATTATCATATTTTAACACTTTCATTACTTTTCTTAAGGTGTAAGACCAAGTTCCAAGAGAGTTCAATTATCAACCGCATTTTTCGTTAGCGCGAATTCATTTTCACTTATAATTAATTAGCTAATGAAATAAAATTTTGTTTTATCAGAATTAACCTGCATAAACTGTTCTCTTTGTTAAAGTAGCCAGAAAGTAGGACTTTCATTTCAACAAAATATTCTGAAAAGACAAAGGCTCAAAATTGTCTATATCAAATATTTATAGTCAAACCTTAATGTCCACCGCGTTCTTTTTTTTTTCTATAAAATGATCATGTTACCGTACCCATTAGCTGCGTAGGCGTGAAGTGTTTCTACAAGGAAAATATCATAATTGTGTGACTCCATAAGTAACTTGAGCCTGATTCATCCACTAGACATTGATATAAAATTCTGTTTTATAAGTGCTTTTCACATTATGAATATGGGTATTTACAATTATGAAAGTCCGAATTGCTATAATATTCATGATTGATTCATTAAAGAAGACGACTATATTATAATTTAAATAAAACCGTCTTCTTTAATTATTTGAGCTAGTTTGATTGAACGATATAATTAGTACCAATGCCGAATGAAAACCCCACTGGGGCCTATTTCATAAAACAGTTCTTTGTGGTAAACCAACAAAAGTTGAATAATATTATAATGGCATAATTTGGTTCATGAAACATAAGTTTCACTTCAGTCATTGACGTTTGGTGGCTTAATAGTAGGATTTTTCATTTCATTAAATAGGCCCCTGATCACTAAACTCTGTTGTCGTGTTATCATCATATTTTGATTCTCTGCGGTGTGATCGAATATCACTTCGTGCGTGCAGGAAATTTTTTTATTTAATTTTTTCTGTGGTGTCCTGTTTAATGTTTATGATTGTTGATGTCCTTGACGCGTTTTCAACTTCATCGTAAAATAAGCTGGGTGAAGTGGTAGTTTTTTCATCTATTAGATGTACTTACCTGCCCTCGCGTAGTTGTGCTTCGATCTGATTAAATTCGCTTCTTTCGTTATGTATCCTACTAGCGGCCCGCTCCGGCTTCGCACGGGTATAAAATATATAGCCTATGTCATTAATGGATGTTATTAAACATATAAACCTTCCTCTTCAATCACTCTATCTATTAAAAAAACAGCATCAAAATCTGTTGCGTAGTTTTAAAGATTTAAGCATACATAGGGATATAGGGACAGAAAAAGCGACTTTGTTTTATACTATTAGTGATGTAGTGATGAGAGTGGCATACATTTATAGCTTATTTCGTGATTAGTCATTGGTATTTGGTATTTCGCTTTTATATTATATTTTATATTATACTTTTCGATATATATTTCTATAGCGTAATCTATAACACACGGTCAATATACTTATAATAAGTGACAATGCTTATTAAAGCCATAACGAAAATAGGTAGATACTTAGTAACTTATTTTTTATTCCCTGTGTCGCGGGAGGCATGGATACACACAATCACAGCACACTAACACCCAAGACCCGGGACAAACATCTACACTAATCGCACAAATGTTTGCTCCTGTCGGGATTCGAACCCAGGGTCTCGCAGACATAGAAGTCATGTCCTGACACTAACCACTGCGCCACGGCGACCGTCATACCGTCATTACGACCAAAATGGATCATGTCAGGGATACATTTTTGAAGTTTACGTCTTCCTCGGTATTCCTTGGTATTTTAAGTATTTAGTTGTCGCTGTGTGGTTACAAAACATTTTATATTTCAGTAACTACACACTGTGCTGTGACAAATGAACGTAATGTTGTGACAGGCAAGTAGGTATTTCGTGTCCGGTGTATGTTGTGGCGTACAGCCAATCACGACTACTTTCACGATTTGTAGAGCCTACATACTAAATGTTTTAGTGCGACCTTACTTTCATATTTGGCCACGTGCGTTTGATATAATATACTGGGCATCGGACTCGCCTGATAAAAACTGGTCATCTTTCAGTTTACTTATTTTGTTATGCTTACTGGTAACTGAGATAAGTGTTTCGCTTGATAATAAGCGTCACTCCTTTCTGTGTCGGTTGCAGTGTGACAAAGTTGTAAGCTGATACGTTCTGCACGCACTTGCTCTGGCCATCCCGAGACCTGACTACAATTCCCACTTGTTACTGTACGCAAAATACTTAAATACTTACCCTGAACCTATCTTGTATAAAAACTATTAGATCTGTTTTACAACCTCGACGCAAAATATACATCGCAGCGTCAATATCTACCAAAACAAATATGTTTTTTCATTCATTCATCTCAGCCATTGGATGTCCACTGTTGGACAAATGCCTCCCCCAATTGGGGGGAATTGCCAATACTCGCCACGCTTGGCAGGCGGGTTGGCGAGCGCAGTATGATTTCCGATGCTCAGAAGGCGCTGCTGCCCACCTTCTGGTACGTGGTTCCTTAGCCGACTCTTACGGCACCCGCGGGAAGAAATGGGGGAGTACTATTCTAGGCCGGTACCACCACGGCGCAACAAATATGTATTTGTAGAAAAAGAGTTCAAATTCAAAGTTGAATCTGAACGAATTAGCCGAGGATGATGGTTTATTGCCAACCAAATCAAGGCGTTTTGCTTTTTACCTAAACAGAACCAAATTCACCCTACTCCGACTTACCGAGATTCGTGCCGATTATTTTGAAGGGTTGAAAACTCCGGTATTGATGCAGCACATCTATGACGGGAGTTAATACCTAGTTGAAGTAAGCTTTCCTCTCCATCGCTCCATCTCTGGCTCCATAGATATGGCTATTTATAGGTATAGTAAGATAACACAGATCATAGGAAAAAAAGTTATATCCTTGTATATAATTGCAAAATTCTGTTTTCAAGTGCACAGTGAAGGGCACGGTGATAAGCGCTCGTCACGACTTATGTAGGTGAATCAGCGCCATAGTGGATATATTATGTACTGTCATATATATATTTATACACGTTATTATATTTCATCCTTATAAGCCCATGCTCTGTGTTCATCTTACCTTATATTTTTAACCGAATTGTCGATCATGCCGTATTCGGTATCATGAGCGCAATATTTTGCTAATAGTTACTTTTGAACTATCATGACTTCAACAAGCTATTACACACTTTTGAGTGTTGAAGTCGGTTCCATTTCTTGGTAAAAATGTTTGATTTAACTAATGAAGAACTGTGTTTCTATATTATTTGGTTTACTATGGCCCGTTCGGAACTCTGATGAATTATAACTCCTAGCAATGTTTTGGTGTTAAATGTCTGACGCCTACTTAACATGTTTAATACATATAACACCAGTTAGCAATAAATATCGTAGTTTACGCCTCCTCGTATTATATTCATACAATTTATGTTTTGTTTGGCGTTTATTTCAACATACATTTATACAATCCTGCATTTGTTATTGAAATTAATCTGATCGGAACAATAACGCGGTATTGTTAGTATGTATTTAAGGGAACCTAGAAATCAGAACATTACGATCTGGATTTAATTTATTCTTTGTAATAGTACAATTTGTCGTACAAATTTTAGCTCGTTTAGAGGTAGGTAGGTCATAACAAAACAGCCCAGAAAATAAGCGTCCATGCAAAGGCGAAGCAGTACTTAAAATTTGTACAAATGCTCGATTTGCATCAAGCAAAAGTTTGGTCATTATATGGATATGGAGTACTGTTCACACGTTTGTGTTTTGTTAATTCGAGACTCTCGGATCCATCAAGAGACGAGCTAAACTTCTTGCTAGCAATGACTAATTGCACCGATACTAAGCTAGTTAATCGGTTTTTTTACCAGATACTATTTGAGGAGTGGGCCCCTGTGTTGCATCATTTGATTGCTCCTATATAATGCCATTTACGAATGACTATGAGTACTGCAATGCGCCATTATATGGTATATAGGTAAAATCTCCAAGTCATGAATGAAAATCTTCAAAGCACGCGTAGTCATCGTTGACAGCATCATTATGTGACATTTTGTAAGATAGCGGTAAAATGCCTTGCTTACCTGAATTAAATAAAACAAGGTGAAGGAGCAAGCTGGTTAAATAAAACAATAACACACCAGGAGATGATTGCTACACTTCCTGTGGCACCTCCTGGTAATTAAAGAATCTTCTACCCTCTAGAATGGTAGAAAAGGTTACTTGTTGTTTGTACACCACGGAGCTGTTTAAATGTATGCAATGTAGCCAAAATAATTAAAGTACTGATTGCGTGACCAGTAACCACCCTTGGGTGGTGTCCTTGCAAAGCCGCTCGCTAAGGACATAGCCATTTAGAACCTAATAAAATGGGGTGGTTTACTAAATTATTGCACACCTGGCCTTAAAGTTTTAACAGGTACTTAAATAAATAAAATTTGATTACGTTTGAGTGTACTAAATCCTTCGTGCTTAGCTCACATTAACGTTATATACCTACATATGTATTTGCTTTACTCATTCTGGCTAAGTATTACTTTCTGTCCTTGTTGTATTTCCTTAGATACAAGTTCAGATGCTTGTAAATTAAAACTTGAAAATTAATGGTCCAATTACGAATAACGAAACTCATAATGAATTTAAGGCCGAAGATATTCAAAACCTGTTATTGATAGCGTAAACGTACAAGCTTCAATGTATTTGTGATACGTGTTTCAATTGTTGACGAAGTGGACGTGTTCAATTTTCTGTTTCCACAAATACGGTCGCCGTGGCGCAGTGGTTAGATTAGATGTATAGCAAACAGTTTGTTATCCACGCTACTGACGCGAGCCTGAACGAACAAATGGATCTTACCGATACTGCTGGCAATTCCGCACCCGTCCATTCCCTTATTACATACAGTAAATATTAAGCGGATGATTTAGAAAAGGTGGAGCACAATATCTTAACTGAACAACAACCGCTTGACGGTCGCCGTGGCGCAGTGATTAGTGTCAGTGACATGACTACTGTCTCCGGGACCCTGGGTTCGAATCCCGGCCGGGGCAAACATTTGTACGATGAGTGTAGATGTTTGTCCCGGGTCTTGGATGTTGTGTGCTGTGATTGTGTGTCCATGCCTCCCGCGATACAGGGAAACCTAGTGCGGGGGTCTGTGTGTAAAAAAAAAAAAAAAAAAAAAAAAAAATACGGCTCTAGTTAAAAAGACTGGATTGAACTTGTTGGAGGCAGTAACTCAATACTATCTGAACCTTACGAACAAATAATAAGTATTTGTTCGTAGTACTTCGTAGTCTCAACCAGAAGTTGACGCCGCAAGAAAGCTGCTGGACCACCAAGCAGCCCTAAACAGGATGAAAATGAGATTTGTGCATGATTAACAAGCGGTACATAAACAGATACAGTCTACGATGGGAAACAGCGACTTAGTAATATCAACGGATGCCCAAGATACAGGCTTAGCCTAGTTTTGGGCCCTCAGCAAAACTACGTTCCTGGCACTACATACGGTTGATTAATGTATTTGTAATAAATGTATTTCATTTGTAATAAAATGTATTTGTATTTGATTTAATATAAAATCAAATCATTATTATAAGGGTGGCATATTCTTGTATAATATAACACTGTAAACTCTAAGGCTTTCACGGCCGGCGTTGCATGTTGTATGTCTTGCTTCCGGGCTGTTTGGCCGTGGTCTATGTGAAACTTTTGTTCCAGACGTTTCGTCGATCACTGCGGTCGACATCTTCATCAGTATCAAAGAAGACGCCGCGGAGGAGAGTTCTACGCTCTTGTCGCCGCTCGGACCTGAACCACTGAAGATGTCGACCGCAGTGATCGACGAAACGTCTGGAACAAAAGTTTCACATAGACCACGGCCAAACAGCCCGGAAGCAATACATACAACAATATAACACTGTTAAAAAAAACCATGCGGGGCCGTCTTTGGGGTCTGCCAATAGAAGTGAAAACTACGTGGTTTCTAAGCTAACATGGTAAACGTGCGGTGACGATGACGCGAGTTTCACGCCTTTTGTTCAAAAGTTCACATAATATAGGTACACAGTGTACATGTAGCTCATGGAAAACGTGCGGTGACGATGACGCGAGTTCCATGATTTTTGTTCACCCAAAAAGTTCTCGACGAGCCTAAATAAGTTTTCACTTCAAAAACGATTCAATTTGCATATTATAATATTTTTATCACATATTCATTGGAATACTGAAGCCGTTTTAAACATCGTATATCGTATGGCTATTTAAGTACTCTACTAATATTGAGGTTTGAACTTTGTGACTAAAAAGCTTTAGAGTCGCAAGCATAAAAAAATCATTACATTTTCCTAATAATATTGATTGGACAACAAATTTATAAAAACTATTATTTATATCGTTTACCTCTATATATTCTCTATATACATCTTCCAATAGTTGATTAATTGAACGGTCTGGAGCTGGGGAAATCATTTTTTAGAAAGAGTTATTCTTGTTTTCACAATAATTATTAACAATCAACAAATTCTATTAACCATCGTGTGGATATATAATATACATATATTATAAATTGTATTGTTTATTGCAGTTATTTACGTTTTCTCGGTACTTACTTTAACATACTCATAACTTGAGTGCGACTGACTTCAGCTAATCGAAGTTACGACCATTTTGGCCTACCAAGCTTTGGCCTTTGTCCCACCAATTTATTTATAAATTTATAAAAATTGAAATTTGTTGAAGCCAAGAAAATGTCCTGTGTAGGGCACTTATCAAAACATATCAGTGCGTAGTTCTTGTAAAATAGTAATGAATATGAGTTATAGACTAGTTATAAATTAAACAAATTTGACGGAAAAAAAACGCCTTCTGTTATCCGTGGTCCAGTCTGTGATCCGCCTGTTGCTGTCTACCGACACGTTAATCCGTAAAATTAATCTGTAGGATTTAATGATTACACGTAGGTACATAGATGGTATTGCTGACACGTCGTATCGGGCTTCTGCTTAGATCAAATTGCTTGGCCACCCAGACGGTAATAGGTAGGTGAAAAAGGGACTTATAAATATTGCGAAATTTCATTATAAAAATACATATTATCAGTACACGATGTTAAAATTTTCTTTAACACACTATTCGAAGCAACATTTCAATTACGTGGTATACTATTATATAATTCTTCCCAAGGACACTCATTCCAGTAGCTGAATCATTTTGTATACTTGTGTGACGCTGGACGTATGGATATTATACGGTTGAGTGCAAATAATCAGTGACACTGTTCGATGTTAAAACACTATGGAAATGCGAAGTGATTAGCGAAGAGCGGTGAGTAGAAAAAATTAACGCTTCAGTCGGTGCACAATTAGCAATAGTTGCAAACATCCATATGAGGAAATATCAGTGCTTGTCTAACTACATAAATAACAAAGCTGTTAGAGTAGACGCTGATTTGGAAGGAGCTCTCGTGAAAATGCCGAAAGGTCATGATTATTAGTCATTTTCAGAAAACATCATGTTGATTGCTGCGATAATATCCTCATGGTTATGTCGGTCGTTAGTTCGATACCCAGCATTCAATGAGCTTTCGGTGTAGGTAACAAAAGTCTCAAATCGTCAGCACTATGAATTTGGTGACAGTTTTTCAAACTTGAGGGTAGTAGTAGATAATGCCTATCTTAAAGCAGATCCTCGTTTAGAGATTCCGTGACATGTAAAATGCCTTGCGTGACTCGAACATATTGCTCTCGAATCAAATACTATTTCCTGGTCGATTAGGATTTTAGTACTTTCATTCAGTGACTAGGCATACATAATTGAGAGGCGGACAGCACTCGTGCAGTGAAGTATTCATAGCAAAGTGAGCGGTGATCACGATGCACGGTCAATGTCGAGCGACTACGAACCCGTTTTATCAATGTTGGACGACGAACCTCCGTCCCCACACGTCCGGTTCACATCAAACATAAAGTACTGCGAAATGGTCCATCAAGATGTATTAGGAGTATTATGTACTTTATCTTATCATTTACAAAGTACATATTATATATAATATATATATAATATTTAAAAAAACTAAAATGATAATTTCGCATATCGTTCTCGAAAACTATTAAACGATTTAAATTTGTGTAAACTATTCCATAAAAACCTATTTTTGTATATATATAAATAAATAAGCTGCGACCAGCTGTATCAACAGTATGGATTAAGATTTTCCGTTGCCCATCCGCCTTAATTACCTACCTAAAGCCAAAGCCGTTTGAAAATGGTCTGTTAAGTTTTTACATAAATTAATATATTAATAATTATATTTACTTTATAAAAAAGAAATGTGTTCTTAGGTAACGTTTTGTTTTTCAAATGTATTCTCTTCAAAAAGTAACCTTTGTAATGCAGAGAGAAGTCGCTGTCGCCCAGTGGTTCTAGATAAGATGCATCGCTTCCACAGATCTGACAAACAAGGTGATCTGTGATCGCCTCGTAGCGATTCTCTTTCTCTAACCGATAACGATGGATATTTGTTCTCGTTGATCACGTGATATATCGCTTAGTATGTGTCAATGTACTACATTTTTTTGTTTTCTCTGCGTTTACGCTTGTAGAATGTTACTTCATAACAGAAACGTGATAATTTAAATATTTAACTATGCGTCGTTTTCTAAAGTCAATACACCCTTCGTTCCGAGAGTCATGAACTTGAAATATCAATACACCCTTCGTTCCGAGAGTCATGAACTTGAAATACCTACTAATACGTTTGGACTGCTTTGTGAAGCCGTATAAATTGGATTATACTAATCCTGTTTGAACGCTTACACGCTAAGTGCTTGGTCTCTTCAGCAAGAAGTATATGAATGAGGGAATCGCCGAATTAATCATCCTCCTCAATCCGCTTTCCTCATGTCTGATTTTCGACTTCTCTCTATGACTCTATTTCAAACAATGTCACGCCATTTTCCTGAGTTCCCGGCGATGTGTATTGTGGCATCGTGGACAGATGTGGTAAATGACTATAAGTGGTGCGGACATCGGGCTACGACCCCGGACCCAGTCTACTTTTCCACTTTTGCTAGTAATTATTAATTTCTCGAAAATTTCTCCTTCCTTTTGGCCGCCGAATCATAACGTTTGCATATCCTAAACGGTTTTTTATTATCTTATTAGTTGGAGGTAAATGATATCAAGCGAAGCTCATTACAGAAAAAGATATTTCGCGTTAGACCACCTATGCATAAGTGTTACCATCATTCGATAAACTTCTAACATGTAAACATGACCACTTGTTTGTGATATATTATTACTTTTCGACAGTTGGTTATATCACGGCACTTGTTCGTGTCGATTGATTAAAATTTGTCACGGGATACCGTTTCAAATTCACCTCCAATTGTCTAAATTGGTTTGTAATACATTATACTTCTAGTATTAACAAGCTGAATAGTTATTGAAGGTCTCTTTAGTGTTCCAGTGATGACAACAGAGCAAAGTAATAAAATTTGCCTATTTGCACGCCTCCGTTTACGACCAGGCAATTATTGTCCGTGACTACATGTCACAAAGCTATTCAACCTTCGAACGCAATGCTTTACAAATCTCAAATACATTCCTAAAAGCATCATTGGCTGTATTCCAATATCGGTTGAAAAACCACGTGTTTGTTATGTAGATCTTAAATCATTCATTGGAATTCAAAAACTCGTTAAGAACTTGGGTTGTTTTTTACTTTTGAAAGTCAAAGCCCTTGCTCATTCTTCCCACTCAAAAGTTTTCATCAAGAGTTGTCATGAGCAATTTGTAATATGTGACACATTCGACAGTAACATTGATGAGACATTTGTTTTCTAGACTGTATACCCTCCCAACGTTTATACTGTTTATATATGACGTGACTGGACGTGTATAGCGTGACACTTACGCGTCGTCGATGTCACGATCGACAATTGTTTCGGCTTCTTCCGGAAGCTTTCATCAGGAGTTAGTCGTAACTTCCCGTCTTGCACATTCAGAAATTGAAATAAAATACTTTTGTGTAACGTGTAACATTATTTTGATATCTAATAATCTTGAATTAACCTATCTAAAACCAACGGTTACCTGGAAAAGATGGCTGCTGCACTTATGGCAAAAATCGACGATTGAGGTTATTCTTGGAATAACGTCGTAATAATGAGAAGAGATAAAAATAATATGGTGCAATAGAGTGTTGTTTATATATCTTCTTCATTTATATAATTCTACTGTACTTGTGTATGTCACTGAACTCCTCTTAAACGGCTGGACCGATAAGAATGAATTTTTTGTATGCGTTTGTGTGGTGCCCTAGATGCTTTTGAATCACATATCAGCACGGAAGATGGTGCTGCAGTCGGACATATCGGAATATCATGCAGGACAACGTCTGTCGGGTCCGCTATATAGTCTCTTTATCTATCTCCTTGCCGGAAGCACAGAATAGGGCTAGACAGCGAGACTTAGCATAGGCTTTAGCCCAGATATCTGTGTAACGCCAAAATAACTTTACGTGGATCACTCGCTTATATTTTAATGCTCATATAAATGATGTTATTAATACAGATACTTAACAATAGATAAAAAATAAAATGTCTGCGGCTCGAATAAATATTCAATATGTTTATTATCGCCGATGCAAGTTTGCATGCGTGTCGACCGCCACATGTGGATAAAGCACTTGAAAGCTTTACCCAAATGTAGCTTTGAAAGCTTTTTTGTAATATTATTTGATTTCCTTAGTAATGAGTAAAGTCTGTAAAGAATGTTTAAATACCTTGCTCGTACACTGCATTTCATCTTAATAATTTCATCATCCGCTGTTTGATTTATATATACTTACTTCCCTCAAATAATCTTCAAAACTGTAGGTCGGAAACGGCCGAATCCTCCTGTGTAAGAAGTTTTAATTTTATTAATTAGATCAAGTTTTAACTATATTATCCTACTAATATCATAAATGCGAACGTATGTGTGTATGTTTGTTACTTCTTCACGCTCAAAATTCTACACCAATTTCTATGAAATTTGGTATGGAGATAGTTGAAACCCTGGATTCCGTGGGATAATTGAGGTTTATTGAAAACCGTAATCCACGCGGGTGAAACCGCGGGGCACTACTAGTCTCTTATAAAATGCAGCATTTTCTCACCGTTAACCTTGTTTGTATTCTATTGTAAAGTTATGAACTAGTTTTAAGTCCCTGAGGCCACAGAATCATTAATAGCGCAATGAGACTGAAGGTCGGCCCACATCCGGCTGAGCTTTGTACAATGCGTCTCCTAGTCTTGTGGTGGGGTAGTGTATAGAAGTTTTTTGCCCTCAGGTGCGACCACGGCTCGCTCCGAGGCCACTAGATATCTCTTCAATAGCCTGACACTTCCTGCTCTAACCTGTCGATAATCAACACCGAGCTATATATAATATAACTAGCTGCTAGGCCTGCGACGCAGCTGCACCGGCTATCATAAATAACCTTTTTTATGATTGAATCATGCTACATATTTTAGATTAAAAATAGAATATACTATATATACTAGCTGTACCCCACGGTTCTCTCGTGTGGAATACGCTTTTCCCCTCACCTCAATTTTACATCGTAGCGTGATGTTATATAGCCAAAAGCCCTCCTCGATAAATGAACTATCCAACAATTTTTTTTTTTTTTCAATTCCAAACTGTGTAGTAAGTAATTAGTAGGTAAATTAACAAGTAGTATTTGAATCTGAGATTACCGCGTTCAATCTAACAAACAAACTCTTCAGCATTATAATTTAAGTTTAAATTAAGAATTCGCTAGTTCGCTATATTTCAAAAACTTCAAAAAAAGGGTGGATGTTAGATAGATAGATAGATAATGCTTTATTGAATCACAAACACATTTGTACATATTATTACAGTAGTTAACAATTAATATAGTGAGACAATAGGCGGCCTTATCGCTGAAAGCGATTTCTACCGATACGATACCGATGCGAGCGATGTTATCAATTTGTTTCTATTTTTTATTTGTTTGTTGCCTTAGATCTCCAACATGTATGAACCGTTTTTTTTCATTCGCAAGTATTTTATTTCTGATTAGTTCCATAAAAAAAAATACCAGAAAATGGACACATTTCACACTTTTGAGTGTTGAAGTCTGTTGCATTTTTTGGTAAAAAATTTATTTTCACCCATTTCAGTGACCTCTGCCACTCACGGGATCAATTATTGTCATTGTGTACCTACGTTCACCGATTTCTCCACCCGCAACTACGAGTAGGTATAATGTCATCCACGAATGCGTAGCACTTTTCAGTTATTGGAGTGCAACTCAAAAACCGCTTGACCGATTTTGATGACATTGAAATAGGATCACCTTGGAAGTATACTCTATCAAACGAAAAAATAATCATCAAAACCGGCTTATAAATGACGAAGTTATTCGCAAACACACATTAAAATAAAAATACCGAATTGATCGATTGGTCGAATTGACCTCGCTCTTTTTTTATAATTCGGTTAAAAAAAAGTAAGAGTGGTCAAACGCTGGATCTATACAGTTTAAAAATTTTTTACCAAAAAATGGAACCGACTTCAACACTAAAAAGTGTGATATAACTTGTTGAAGTCCGTACCATGACAGTTCAAAAGTAACTAATATCAAAATATTGTGTTAAAGTCGGTTCCATTTTTTGCTAAAAAAAAATTTTTCACTCTTTTTAGTGACCTATGTTACGCATGGGATCAATTGTCATTGTAGTGTAAGTATGTTCACCGATGTCTTCACCCGCTACTATTATATCATCTAGGTAATAAGCACGCATTTTTCAGTTATTGGAGTGTAACTCAAAAACCGCTTGTCCGATTTTGATGAAATTTAAATGGGACTACACGGGAAGCACCAGCTTTCAAATAAAAAAGAACTATCAAAATCGGTTCACCCAGGTCGAATTGAGAACCTCCTCCTTTTTGAAGTCGGTTAAAAAGGTTAGCTTTTAAACTATGTAATTGGGTCGGAAATTTCGTGGGATTTTACGCGGAACCTATTGCGTGTCGGTCCACACGTTTCCGGCAGAATAAAAGACAATAAATATTGTATAATTTATGTTTTGGGTATGTACAAAATATGTTTCATACGCATTTAGTACACAGCTGTTATTTTGACATTACAAACTGTTTTCTTTTTTACTTACATATTTGAATAGATTACTCAAGAAAATGAGTGCACAATGTCCTCAAATATACAAAGAACTCTAAACAGAGAGGTCTCTGAGGAAATATAAATGGTGACATTGAACGGTTGCCTAGTGGGTGTAGATCTGTTAGGTCAACGAGTAGCTCCTCGGATGAGGTAATAATGACACCATAGTTATAATATTGACCTTAAAACATTTTCCATGTTATGATTACAGTACAACTGAAATCTACAAATTTAACTACTATCAACCTACATTTCGTTATGAAAACTAACGCTCAATTTTTTTTATATTCACAATAGGCAGGCGTTAGATCACTATCTCACCTGATGTTAAGTGATGATACGGTCTACGAAGGATCACGCCTGCCACAGAAGACTCACTGCCTCCCTCCACATGTTCCTATCTTTTGCTTCGTGGAGTTCTATGTGAAATGCGAACTGTGTCAATTTTTACCACATCAGATGGTAAAACTGTGTTTAAGACTATGCCAGTTATCTACGTATTAGCCGTTTTTCATTCTAATAAATGTCTAAGTATCTAGATATTGTTTTTACAAAAACTTATAGTTCCATTATTGATGATGACTTCGTATTTGAATTACACAGCCGAGCCATTGTTCGTATACAGTAATTACGGACTCTCACTTTCTGTTTACTGGTATTACTAGTATTAAAAAGAATACACAATAGTTTACTCGTAGATGCTTAAAAGGCTCGTATGATAACCTAAATTAGAGAATGAGGAGTGGTTGTGAGCTATCGCGATGAATCACGACATTCGCGGCCTCGTTTTTTGTTGTCATTCATAGATACATACATATTTGTAGCTTATCGTCCTCTTAAATTAGTCAAGTGTCACAATCCCTTTGTTTTTATTTGATTATCAGAGGAGTTAAATAATCTTTTCGGGCTTATGGTTAGATAAGCATGGTTCTATAGCCCGCGCAGCTATCCCCTTAGTTTGATTCTTTTACACCAAACATACAGTGTGAGTTCTTGTAGCTGTCCTGAATAGCTAGTCAACAGTCGTTGCCACCGATTACATCGTCACTGACCATCAAGTGACGTTGTGGCCAAAATATTATACGGTTTACCTTGGATAAATTCTAGTTTCTGATATTGGCGGTACGCATGCGTGTCGACCGACCAATCTGGACTAAACATTTGCAGGAAATGGAGGGTTAAAATGACCTTTTTCGCTATCGATCTGGCATTGGCCTTTTAATCAGAACGTCGATCTTCCGCATACGGCACAGTCATTCCGCATGTTTGCGGTCGATGTGAGTTTCTCCGCGGCAGCCGTGGCCGCGTCGCTAATAGGCACGCGCCTTGCGCAGGCGCAGCGCACAAGAGAAAGCGAGTTTGTTAACGGTACCGTACAACTCAGCAAAATTCCACGTATCACATATTCTACAAGGTGTATCTGTGCTGTAGCACCTATTAGCTAAAGCCGTAACCGCCAACTATACTGAATAACGTGTATCTGGCGCATTATGCTTCCGTTACCCATGCATAATATGTCGTTAGTATTTAACAGCTATCCTTTTTTAACTAGGTACTATTACTGCGATACGTCATTATTGAAAAATAGTACGCTTACCACAGACACTCATATTCAATTTTGATTATACTAGTCCGAGGTTTCCCGCCCGTGTCGATTAACACAGATATAATTCCTCTACAATTATGTTATTTGCGTTGCTCAAAAGATCAATAGCCTCGTTCGTATACTACTATTATCGAATATACCTACATAATTGTACACTGAGCCCTCTGAGTAAATGTAAATATAGCTCTACCTCAATTACAACGTCGGAGGTCAACATCTATTTTCTCTCGTAGTACTCATACATTTATTCTTCCAGGATTTGCTCGTAATTAAGAGTACATTGTTTTGTGACGTCATTGTGCAAGAAGTGGGTGTCACGAGGGTAATTTGATTTACTGTTGGTTTTCTTGCCTAATTGAATCAATCGCCACACTTAATTAGGCCCTTGGGCGATTAAGATAAGACCTTGTTTAGACCACTACGTGTGTATACTAACACATGTGTAAGAACATGTCAATTTCGGATATGAATAATACTGGTAGCACCTTTCCATTGGTAAACGGAAACAGAAAGATTTTTGGTAAAATATTTTCTAAATGTGTGTCCGTAGTGTGAATCACTGAACTAATAATTATCGCATTTTTTATGATGGCTTTAATCTATACTAGTAGCGCCCCGCGGTTTCACCCGCGTGGATTACGGTTTTCCCGCTACCTCAATTATCCCACGGGAACTATACTTTTTCCGGGATAAAAGTAGCCTATGTGTTAATCCAGGGCTGAAACTATCTCCATACCAAATTTCATCGAAATCTGTGTATCCGTTTGAGCGTTAAGAAGTAACAAACATATACACATAAACTTTCGCATTTATAATATTAGTATCTAGGATTATGGCTGCGTCTCGTATCACCGGCGTCGACTACTGTTGTTCCTATATTTTATTCCACTTGTCTCTCGGAAACCGTATCTTTTGCCCGAGATAAAAAGCAGCTCTTGTTCTATTACAAGTTAGATAGGTTACACCTGTATATTTTTTTATTTAATAAGATAATTATAAATTGTATTTATTCACAAAATTCAGTTAAACTTATTGTTAATAATAATATTCATGAACTCTTATGATCTAAAAATCTTATCTAATTCATTTACATATAAATGAATATAAATTGAATTGTCACTTTTCGACTAATGGGCTCCTGCCCTACCAGTACTAGTAATAATAGTACTATTATAAGCTTGCGTTTGGCAACTGTCTCACCTGTTTTAAGTACTCTTAAGTTACTTATTAAAAATTAAATATCTATTTATGTAGATTCTTATATAAAAGGCGATTTAACTACACGCTAAATTATATGTCGTCCAAGGTCCCATCTATCTCTTAGTTCACAATTAATTAAAATTGGGTCAGCGGTGTGGGCATGAAGTGCATGAACAGACAGACCAACTAAGTTAATTTCACATTTATAATATTAGTTGGAAGTTTGCAATTGGATAATGGCGACTGGAAAAATGATTTGTTAGTTTGTATAATATTTATTTTTCCCCAGTTACAAAGACAAATACTATATTACTGGACGTTAGGACGGTATTCTGTAGTCGTGGGTTCAAGTCCCACTAGCAGCCGAATTTTTTCCTTCAAATATTTGAACGTAAATACAAATACAATAATATTGTTAATTTCTACATATGAATATGGTCATAACCCAGTGATTGGCTAATGGTCTCGTCGTGGTTTATATCAGTACAACTGTAACAAGCCTGCACTGTTTTAAAAACTGTGAGAGCCCTATATGTTTTCTGGATCAAGAGCGGGTTGTCGGAACCATGCGGCGCGGCGGCGTTGGCACCGATATTGTCACCCGCATTCACCAGTCTTGTGACCTTGTCACGGTCGCAAAACGTCGAGGTAAACAATATTTTCCCGCGTTGAAGCCCCGTTACATTTCATAAGCTACTAGCTGAGTCAGCGGTTTTACCCGCGTGCACTACGTCCCTAATTTTTCCAGAATTCTCCAATTTTCTGAGGTTTTTTCTAATTTTATTTTCCGTAAGAAACTTCTACAAAGTATAAAAAAAAATATGACACGTGACGAATTAACCATATATATATTATTTTTAACCGACTTCAAAAACAGGAGGGAGTAGGTTTTTGTTTAATGTTTGTTACCTCAGAGCTTTAGACTGCGGGAACCGATTTTGATGATTATTTTTTTAATTTGACAGCTGGTACTTGCCCGTGTGGTCCCATTTAAAGTTGACAAGTTATTTCCACTTTTCAGTGTTGAAGTCGGTTCCATTTTTTGGTATATATATATTTTCAATGGACTGTTCTTATATACTTGTCTAATACATCATTGCTGTTTATTTTTGTCGTGACCGATAGTAAAAATAAAGGTATACAGGATACCAATTATCTTATTTATTAAGACTATCAATTCATAAACTATGCAAAAGTCGTTCAATTGTTATCATAAATTAACTTGATATTCCGCTAAAATAACAATTGTATCTCGATTGCATTGTAAACAATTGAATTACGGTAGAAATTAGATATGTGTAGCCATTACAATTATACTCCAAGTAGAATAGCATAACTAGCAAAAACGACGATTCATTGACAATCAATGAGCAATGTATTAGTAGAATTGATACCCAGGCACTGTTAGGTGTTTTAGATTTAAAAGAATCCTATATTTTATTCGAAGATCTAAAAACCTTACCAAATTTTGTAATGAATAAAGTGGCCGCAATTTTAACGATGAAGTGAATACTTTGAAATATGTTAAACTACCTACGCCCCGCCGTGTTGTCCGCGGTGAAATGGTACGTGGTTTTGACGATTATTGTGTCTTTTCGTCATCTCACGAGAACAGTCAATATTATCGGGATAAAAAGTAGTCTATATGTTACTCCATGGTATAAGCTATCTTCATTCCTAATTTCATGAAAATCCATTAAGCCGTTTCAACGTGAAAGAACAACAAACATCCGTACATACAAACTATCGCCTTTATAATATTAGTTGGATTAAACGTTAGCCATAGGCAACCGCCTATTATTACCGCCTAAAATTGACACATTTAGATAATTCTATTCTAAAGATATTTGGATAATAACTTTCTCTGAATAAAAAATTTCAACAGCGCGCGGTTGTCGAAGAGTAAAAATACAATGAGCAATTAGGAAATATATTCACTGACTGCATAGTTAATTTCAATTGTTTGAATAGAACCGTGTTCAGGAACTATGTATTGACAGATTGTTAAAAAGTCATTAGATTTAATCGATGGTCGATCAACACATCAACGAGGCCCTTAAACCTTTCACACGTCGCAGTTGATCATCCAAGTCGAATGTAACAAACATTAGAAATATTAATTTTGTAAACATTCGTTTTGAGGCCATTATAATATGTAACTGTAAGTACCACATAATAAATAATACAAGTACAACACATAAAATAAAAAATGTGAAAACTAGCCTAGAGTTGTGAATGTGACTAAGCACATTTTCATAGATCAACAATAATAATACCTGGAAATATGAGCGATAAAACACGCGAGCCTTTGTTTTAGGTGTCTCAAAAATGCAATAACTTGAAGCTGTGGAGTTAATCGATAGGCGAGCCAGGAATAACATAAGAAAATCGTTCTCATTCTTGTAGAATTTTTCCCCATCATAGTTACTAAAGACAGTATTTTATACAACCTTAACTTTCCTAGTAGTACTATGATGTATGTATAATAAATAGCATGTATACACATGCTATCATGTATACACATGCTATTTACTATACATACATCATAGTATATAACCTACAGGTCTTAAATCCTAACTATAGAGCAAATATTCACCTCGATTGGTAAATTCACTAATGTTAACAGATATCGGCTTCACTAAATCAAGTAAGATATGTGTGCCAATATCAGGGTCAACCTTGTGAAAACAGGAAATTCTAATATCCATTAAATGTAGCATTTAATTTATGTGACGTATTTAATGACGTCGCGTGACCTTAACATTGAATAGCAAATCATTCGAGAACAAGATTTACGCCTGATTTCACTAACGGCTCCGAAACTAACATTGTCGGGTAGCTGTCTTTTGGGTTCCGTAGTACTACAACAAGAAACCCTTATAGTCTTTAAACTATCCGACGTCATCTCATTTGAAATTCTTTAGTTTTTTTAAAGGCGTTTATAAAGGGGGAGGTTTTGTTACACTTTAATAGCTTCGCCTGTATCTATTTAACGGATCTATGAATGTGATTTTCAACCCTTTTAAACGTCGGATTAATCTGTATTTTCGCATACTTAACAAGACCGATGGCAATGCAAAAATTTAAATAGTTTGTCAATAATGCTTTCCAGGATCTCAAACATTAAGTATTTTTTAGTTAGGCTAACTAAAAAATCTTTTTATAAACTAATACTATCATTTGCTGGTATTCCTCAAAATATGAGCTTTCATAAAAATAATTGAATTTTTTTTTTCATTATACTTTCAGATTGTTTTAATAGAAATATTGTATCAAAATCAGTTTATTGCCTACTATTCATTTTCAAGTGAGTAAATGTGCTCTCTAATTTGCTGTAGTTTTTAAACTCCGTAATTTTTTCTCTTTTGTATAGACACTGCAAAAATTTTTCTTTGTTTCACACATAAAAAGCATAACTTATTATTCAACTACATTGCTTTAGCTAGTTATCGAAAATGGTTGGGTCGCAGGACGCCTCGACCTCGTCGTCTACGTGTTGTAGATGAGCGGTCAAGGATCCTTGCAGTGAGATTTCGCGGTCGCGTCGCTTTGCACATGCGAATTGCGATGTCGCTTGGAAAGTAGATAATTGTGGCCAATCAATTGGCAAATTAGGTGATTGATTTAGAGTCTCGCATTCATAATACGTTATTTTACAGTTGTTACTTGGTTTGACAGCGATAATGTTACGCCGCGACGGTGCGGGTGTAGTGGCGGAAGCGTTTACGACACACATTTGGCTCACTATCTACGCGGTACTAACGAGTACACTTGACGCGCGGTCACAGCAATGTTTCACGCACGGTATACCTAATACAGGATATGTACGGAAAACCCATGCGAGAAATCTGATTCGCTCGAGGCGAGAGGTGACGCATAAGGTACGGCGACAAGCGCCCGGATTGATAAACTAAGTGAACGATGAACGCTCACTTATCAACCCGCTATTTGTGTTATCAAGTTAGGCTAGCAACTCGCATTGGGTAAATATTACTTTTATTTTCATAGCTCAAAGAATGACTATTGTAATCATGCTAAGCCCCTCATTTCGAATAAGTTTCCATGCAAGTTCCACTGGCCCAATTGCTTCCGATGCTGGAAAGACATTTTCTAACAGCGTTCATTGGCACTCGAAGGGTTCGCCGAATTCATTATTTTGTGTTTGGCTTATCAAATTCCCAGGCATTAATTAGGTAACCACCGATGACGTATTTTCCAATAAGGAATACTGGCTTCCACAAATTTTGGCGGGCTATCCCTAACATCATATAATTATATTTGAACTGACCACAGATAGAAAAAATGATGTAATTTATAAACGGGTCTTTAACCGAACGGAAACTGTTTAGACCTATTTTAACCATTCCACCGGCGCCGTAAATAAAAGAGTTTTAGGAAACTTAATAACACTAAAATACCAAAAACCTATAAATGCATGTATTAATATACTTTGTCATTAAAACGGTTTAGGTCAATACGAGAACAGCTCGGCTTACTACAACATCTCAATCACAACAATGCAGGTAGAAAAATACAAGTATACAATACATATATTAAATACATACTACTATTGGCTTTGTTAATACGTTGAATATACAAATCTATAGACTTTAAAGTGATTAATAAAAAAGTGTGAACGGTATTTTGAAAGTGTTTGCAAAAAAGGCATTATTCATCAAGACGCGGGCGAGGCGCAAAGCTTTGGATAAAATATAGTGTGTTGGCCATGGGCCTTGATCGTTTGGCAATGAACGTGGTAATCGGTAGGCAGCATTTATCTATCAGGAAATATACCATTTTAGTTTCGTTTACTCACAGGCAACAGCAGATTGAATTTTCATATGAAGCGGATCCCTCTTGTGGGGCTTGCCATAAACATACTATAGCCAATACTGACAGCCATATGAATAATATTTTCTATTCATATTCTTCATAATGTTACACGTTTTAGATCAGTTATTTTCGATGCAGAATCATCAATCTACTAGTTATTGTTATAGTACCGGTGGAACTCACGTGATAATTTAAGATTTCTACCAGTTTCACCAGCACTACCATCAATCGTCTGTTGGCTCTGACAGCAGAACAATAGTCTCCCCGTGAATAATTTACACGCGGTTAACATTTCTCGGTCTCATTGTCAATCGGAGCGTCCACAAACTCGACAATAGTGTTCACGTTCGCTGAGGCCAGTAGACCTGCTCCGGCCTTCACATTGTCCTAGACGAGATTCCCGTTGGTGTAACTTGAAACAAGCTTGCATTGTACACTATGTATGTACACCTACTAAGGCATATACAAAATCTTCCTGAGTTAAAATTGTCTGACAATAAATAAATTTGCATTTGAAGAACTTTGTATATATAATTCTGTTCTGACTTGTTCCACCTATCGGAGCATTCTCTCAATGTTGCTTCTGACCCTTGCACCAAGCGTTGTTGTTATGTTGTAAAGCCATTTGCTAACACAACGATACAATAATCGTCGAATCAATATCCCACATGGCGGCAACCTCTCGACTCTAGTCAAGGTAATTTCTGAGTTTGTCCTTCTCGACCTCCACGAGGTTCTCAATATCAATATTAAACAAAAATCTTTTTATCCTCGATATAAGTCCACGTTAGAGTTCGCGAGGTTATCAAGTATATCAAATGCGGGTTGTGGTTTTAATTATACCTTTCGTATACCGTGACGGTATTCTTTATGCATATCAGAAGTATTGCTTGAGTGATGTCATACAATTTATATGGTTGTAAAATATTTACATGAAACTTCCTGATTGTTTACAGGAATGGTATAAATAGATTGTTAATAATTAATTATTATTTATCTCAATCTCGACGCGCGGGTGTACTCAGTTGTTTGTCCGTGACTCGTGTGGTCATGCTGTTGGAATAGCTATATTTTAGCGTGTCCTCGTTATCTTTGACATCAGAGTGGCTAATTGTAATCGCACTCAAGGTTCTATTTACTACTATAGGTACTATTGTTGAGCTTAATGTATAAAACTTCATACTTATGTGTGTCAAGACTAGAATCTTATATTATACTGACATTGGTACTTAATCCATACAGTATACGTATCATTCTTAGCCCGCAGCAATGGGTTCGGTTCACGCTTTGGGTCTTCCTTGATGTTGGCTTTTATGAACTTAAGGCTATCGCGAGCTAAATGTTCTAACAAAACTTTTACCAAAATGCGGTGAATCGATGCGCGTACAAATCGCCAGAATAGTCGTAAGTACGAAGTGGACGTGTCATTAAATGTTATTTTAATTCATATTTTGATTAAATTATAATAATAATAATATTTTGATTATCAATTATATAAAATACATATTATATTTTTGTTACATTCCATTACAGGTATGCAATATAATTCTTTTTGACTTTTGATTGATTGATGATTATGCAATATATATAATGATTTAACATGCAATGATGTTTTACTAAAGATGACGTATATTCACACTGCGCGGTGCTCAGATTGTGTTCCTTTAAGACATAAACATGCTTACTGCGACAGATAATACGGTACAAATAATATAGAAAAGGATAGCTATATGTTTAGTAAAATTACTACAATTGACTCCATTTTGCCGCCTCAGTTTCCGCGCGCTTGTGCGACATCTACCTCACATAAACATATAATTGTTTACATGGGTTACTTTATTGATTGGTATTGTTTCTCTGTCAGTTGCCAGTATCTTCTTCTATTAGATTATTTAAGCATTTGACATCATTTTTGTCTTGATGACACAGCTGTTCCAATATTTAACCCGTCACTTTGAATAAAACCTTCACGGCGAACACATAAGTATAATATAATATACCATTTATGACAATTCCACTTTCTCGTCATCGTTAGGACCTTTGTTTTTGTGATTGTAACATAGAGGAATGTTGTATATATATACGAGGATATGCCTAACGGGTAAACTGTAAGATCACAACGGTGCATTGTCTAAGGGGACTGTGTAAGATCTAATGGATCCTATTATTGCATTGCGTGAGTCCGCTTCTGAAACGCTGTTCAATCATCTAGTCGCCGGCTATTTTTACCTAATAGGGATAAGTACTTACAATCATTTTATTACTATCACTAAAGATAAAGATAAAATGTCATTTATTGCCTTAAATATCAGCACAAATTACAACACAATTACAAAGACATGACAGAAACATTACATGTAAGCCAAAAGGGTTATGCTCAGCATGTGCAGAATTTAAATTCACCGGGTGAAAATAGACTGCGCAACACTAACAACATAAAGCTGTACTCCGCGGTTTCATACATGTTGATTACTCTTTTATAATGAATATAAGCTTGCGTTTGACCGCTGGTGCGACCGGTCTATTCATCACTAGCGATGATGACCCTGATGAAGATGAAGACTCCGGGGTTGTACTCATCGAAAAACAGTTGTGTCCTTACCTCAGTTATCCGACGGGAACCGTTCATTTTTCGCGTAAAAGGAGTAAAAAGTATAGCCTATAAATTTTAAGGTTGGTTTATTTATGAGTAATTCAGTCTATAATATACCTCTGCGCCAATTTTTATCGAAATTAGTGCCGTTTTGGAGTGAAAGAGTAGCAAGCATCCATTTAGCATGTCATTTACCTACTAGCTGCGCCCCGCGGTTTCGCTCCTGTCAGTTTCGTTTCCGCGCTACCTCGGTTATCCCAAGGGAACTTTACTTTTTTCCGGTGTGAAAAGTAGCCTATGTGTTATAGTTAGCGTTGTCTTATTTTAGATAATTTAGTTTGAATGTTTACTGTTGCTGATCTTTAAGTCCCTAACAGCGCTGCTACTTTCCGATAGGTTAGATTATATATTTCGGGACTTCCCCATAGAAATTGGTAAGCTTTTTATTTCACATGCCACGCGAATATTTTGTTATCGTTGTAGGTAGTATTCTTTCATTACCTATTCGTGCTAAACTGTAATAGCGTCCTTTAAAGCGGCGTTCTTGATTTTATAACAGTCGCAATCAAATGGTTATGTTATTTGTGTTACACGAACTAGGTATATTACTTCTATAATTCATACATATACAATACATCGTCATGTCTGGTTGTTGCTCGGAGGGGAAGGCAGGTTAACACATGCTACAGTCATAATATGTCTCTTGCCTTAAGTCAACGTTATTATTTTATGTCCAAGGGAGAATAGAAGAATCACTTCCGACTATTTAATATTAATAATTAATTAATTATAATTAATATTACAACTAGCGAACCCGACAGAAGTTGTCCTGCATGCAGCGCCAAGCGGAATTTATTTAATATTTTTTTTGTGAATCTAAACCATCCATGGCGCCACCCAAACGCATACAAACAAATTCGTTCAAATCGGTCCAGCCGTTTAGGAGGGGTTAGTGACACACACACCTACAGTAGAATTAAATATACAATCCTCGATTGTAGGAAGTGTGCCCAGACCAGAGTGCCACGAGCAAGTTCGTATTTGTTACAGAATTAATGGATCAAATCTCTCACTAGTTATACGCTCGAACATTCGTTGAACAAACTAGGGCTAGTTTATTTACCAACAAACATCATCATTCATTAAAACAATCGTTTTGAGTATAACGTCTAATGGTTCAGTTAAAAAAGAAAAAAAAATTTCATTAATTTGTTTAGGTTTAGGCTAAAGTTTATTGTCTGTCCCGAAAATGTTCGCCCGCATTAGCTCTACGGTTCTAATTTGAATTTTATAACTATTATTTGTGTTATATATAAATTATAAAAATTGAGTGATCATTGACAGAATTCGACTTTGAATGTTAACTCTGCTTCTTAAACTAAATTAGTGGTTTATCTTTATTTGCCTTCAGGCTATCGATAGAGCATTCTAAACTTATGTTGAGTACGATTCATATCCTCACTGACTTTATTTTGGATTAACTTCATTAGAAACAGTACAGTGCCTACATTCTGACAATGCATCGGTATCTCATTAAGCAACACTTTTTTGAACTAATCGATGTTAAAAATTAAAAACTTCAAATTGTAAATAAACAAGAATAACTTTAATTTATAACACAAAAGTATAGTATTGTAATATTCAGTGAGTAAATCCGATGTTGGTATAGTTCACACGAGGTAAGTACTCTATTTAACACCGTAAGTAACATAAGCGTTCGTGTTTTGTTTCTGTTGTGAGCTCTATTTAAATAGAGCTCACAAAATTGGACGCACAAAAAACGGACGCACAATAAATATTTGTTTGGGCTCTAACAGGGTCACATTACATGAATGAGTTACATGTTGCTGAAACGTCCAATAACAATGCTCCAGGTAGAGTGGGGCATTAGCCTTATAACAACGAGTGCTGTTCTCTATGCAATTATTATGTCATGTTTATGTAGCGTAAGTATCAAAAATAGGTCAGGCCTTTTGAAACGTCATGATTTTCTACTTGTATATAAATGTCACGAATTTATGAGTCGTCCATTGACGATAATATTACTTATCATAATTTTAACTGGCTATTGAATTAATAGCTTAGCTAAATACTGATTGGATTAGGCAGATACTATTTCATACTTACGATATTAATACCTTACGATTCGCTATAATGTGAAGTCGGGGTTCACTGATTTGGTTGGTAACAGTCTCGCTTCCTCAACCAAGAATACTATATATATACATTCTGAGTAACTGATAATTTTACATCAATATTTCTTGTTTAGCTTTAATTCGACAATTACATGGCCGAGACAGAACGAATGTCTGTTTGTTCTGTCTCGGCCATTTAATTATTTGTTAATTACGCCAAATTCTGTATAATCTTAGTAAAAGCCTAAGAAATATATTCAGTATGAAAGGTACATCTGTTGTGATCTATCATTATATCTACACGCTATTACAATTATTTTTGATGTACCTATGCTTTATTTTCACTTGATTACAATAAAAAGAAATATTTAAAGCAACTATTAAAATGTTTCACATAGATCACGGCCAAACAGCCCGAAAGCAATACATACAACATGCAACGCCGGCGGTGAAAGCCTTAGAGTTTACAAACTATTAAAATGTTTTTATTAAACTTGACAAACATCTAAAATATCAAATATTTCCTCTTATAATAAAAGTAGAGATGTAGATAAAAGATGCAATACATACATCGGTATAGTACATATCCATATTAGGTATATGGATATGTACTATACCGATGTATAGTATACCTAATGGCTCTAATTCTGAATCACTCGAACTAGTCAAAATTCACTAAAATCTTCAAAATTAAATAGGTCGTGTTCTATTTACGCTAAAATTTAAATTCGTAAAACTCCATACAACGCTCTCTAATATTAGACGAGCTTTATTCAACTGCTGGTCAATTGCGGGTAGTTTTAGTCGGCACCAAATAAGTGGCTATTTATTTTACCTAAGACTACCCACAATGTTAATAAAAGGATCTAATTTTAGTGTTGTTATTTATAAGCGTCATACTAATTAGGACTCGCAACCATATAAGAACTTATCTTATTATACAGAATTTTAGTTTAGTTGAACAAGAGAATCACTACCAATATTATATCATGCTAACTCTGTCGCCTCATTCACCGTTTAGTTTTGGTTTGACAACAATTAGTAGGGAGAGAGGGAGGCGGCTGCGCAGCGGTGAGGCCGGTGGTGTTATGTCTTGTCTGTTCGTCGGTGTCGTTTCGACACGCTTTCAAACATTACTTAACGCTGAGTCGTGACCTCAATTTGTGTAATATCCTGAATGACCTTTACGCCTTTTACAAACATGTACCTATCCTGTGTTCTCATAGAGTAAACAATCACAAATTGGCCTCAGCTTAGCATGTGCAATGTTAGGTTAGCCAGCGCTGGTCTTAGGTAGAAGCTATTTCTCATATAGTAAACAATCACAAATTGGCCTCAACTTAGCATGTGCAATGTTAGGTTAGCCAGCGTTGGTCTTAGGTAGCAGCTATTTGGCGTTTGCCAAAAAAAAATCGAGTAAAGAACTAATGAGTGTCTATTATTATCATATTATTATGTACATATTATTATATTCACTTCAATTATGTATTCACTAAAAATAATATTGCTTTACCAAAGAAAAATAATCCAGAAAAAAAATATTTATTTCTTTGTACTTCCAACCTGACGTTGTTATATAAATACGTATTTTAGAACACAACTTAAATTTGAAAGTCGTATTCAATCTTTGAGTTCTTCACCAAGTGCCGAAATTGGCTGACTCGAGTCAAACGCAATCTTCCTTTTGCTTTCCCTCACGATGCTCATAAAAATATAACTGCCTTAACTTTCAACGTGAATAATAATATACCCTTTAAAGTTTGGTATTTTGATTTAGTGGGACGCAGCAGCTGCGATGAAATCATTTTATGACTAGCTATAATATAGTAACTATTATTTCAATCGATTGAAATGAAGAATTAAATTTAGTGAGTTAAGGTTTTAAGAGGTGCCGATGACATCGCACCTCGCTGGTATTAACGTGTTGATTTCAAATATAATGTATGTGTTTTGAGCATTTGTCTTTAACGCGAGATTTTTTGATAAAGGAAAAAATGGTCATTCGAGTATATTTCTTTCACATAAATTAGCAAATAAAATCAAATTTTGTTCAATCACAACTGACCTTTATGCATTGTTTTCAAAAGTGGTATTGTTTCATGTTTATTAGACAGTACCTGGATGTTTTTTGATAGTAGTAAGTACACAATCGGTTTTCTTGGTCTAACCAGAAACCCTCATTGGCATAGTGTTGCTTAACAACGCTATCTATTGTCAAATAGCTTTTGTGTTGCTTTTGTCGGTAAAACAATTCATAAAAATAATAGTATTACTTTCGCCAATAGATGTCAGGAAGAGTTATATGAGCCGTTTCCGAGATTTAGATAATATATGTACATATTGTATAGATATATACACGAAATGCTCGTTTAATGGTATAAGTTAGATGTAGGATTTTCAAAACAATACGCTGAAATGCAAATGGTAACGCCTTAAAATGACACGCACGTTTTAGTGCCGATTTTTTTATTAATAGATTCATGCTTAAAATAGTATAGAAAATGTAACAAATATAACTTATCTAATATTCTATCAATCACTTCGAAGTAACCACATAAGAACGGTTGACATAAGGACCTTAAGCGGTAATTTTAATAAAATCTTGTGAGGTTTATTCTTATTGATAGGTGAACTATTTACCAATGTGGGGTCGAAAGAAGCATCACACTAAATCTAGAATGTCGATTGGCACTCTGAGTTTTATGACGTTAAATTATGCTCAGTTTTGTTCCCAAAATGATGTTGGTTAAGTTATCTTGGTTGACATAGCTGAAATAGCAGTTACTCCCAGATTAGCTTACTCGGCAGTTGTTGGTTGTTATGTACCCTGGTATCACCACGCTGTCAAATTTTTATACAAAATTTGATAAAGATAATATTATATTCTCAATAAACACAATTTTGATTAAACGTATTCGAACCGTCGCCGTCGTATGACACTAACGATGACACTCGTATTGTGATCATGACTCGTGTGGTAATTCTTCAGTTAGTCATTGAAAATAGTGTCATCAGAATCAGAAAATTTATTAGTGACAGTGTAATTTTTTAATACAATCTAATTGTACAAACAGAATAAGAGATATTTGTTTTGAAACCAGTTCATATATATACAATTAGATACATCGACAGCTGTGGTCATACCCCTTTGCTCCTGCCGATATTTTCCTCATGGGCACACATATATGTATTAGTTTAGGGAGTTATAACCGACGCAAATAGATATTAACATCAATTCTCCTTTCCAGATCAGAGGGTCGGTACGCGAGGACGAAGTGGCGGGACGTACGTGTCGGCGATATAATCCACCTGTCGAATAACGAAGCCGTGCCGGCAGACATGGTGATGCTGCACTCTTCCAATCCATTGGGTATATGTTACCTAGACACCTGCAACCTGGACGGCGAAACCAACCTCAAGCAGAGAGTCGTCGCACCAGGGTTTAAAGATAAGGTACTTTACTTGGTACAAAACAATCTTGGGTCTTATGACCCTAGACTGTTTTTACATTGTCAGCAGTTCCAATTGGAGCATTGCTGTGCTCAAACAAATCATTCCTTTGTCTGGGACTGTCCGTAGTGTCCGTGTGACGTTTTCAAAAATGAATGTCATATCACCTTGATTAAAACAATGAAAACGTGATGTGAAAACTGTTTAATCAGATGTTTGAAGATAATATGAAAACTTTAGTAATTTACGTACGAGTACGTGTTGTAGCGGTGTATAATGATGACATTGTACAAACTAATCTACGAAATTGGTGACGTTATAATAAATAAACAGATGATATTTTGAAGACCATAAACTATGTCATCGCGATTAAATCTAGCTAACGTTCACGCTTAGCCTCATTCTGAGCGCTGCGAATGTATCTACCTCCGAACGACCCTTTCATAACTCGCCGAGCATGATAATGGCAATTTCGGTCCATATTTACCATAAATTGCAACGAAAATCAGACCGTGAGAAAACTTTCACTCCTGTCCTCCATAATACAGTCACTTTGCTTAGATAAGATTTAAATCTCACCAGTCTATTAGACGAATAACTAATACTTTTGTTGTTACAGTTATTAGATTTCCAGCCACAGAAGTTCAGAAGTTCCGTAGAAGTAGAGAGGCCGTCGACAAAAATATACCGGTTTACGGGGACGATATCACATCCCGAGGGGCGGCGCGTGCCTCTTGTCTCCGAGAACCTGTTGCTCCGCGAATGCACAATCAAGAACACGGACTACGTGGAAGGCATCGTGGTGTACGCAGGTCACGAGACCAAAGCCATGCTCAACAACGGCGGACCCCGGTACAAATGCTCCAATTTAGAAAAGAAAATGAACACAGACGTGATATGGTGCGTTCTAGTGCTCTTATTTCTGTGCTGCGCCGGCGCCGTCGGCTGCAAACTGTGGCTCGACAAGTATATCACAGGAACCAGTCAGTACAGACCACCGTTCTTGCTCTTCGCGACCAAACCTGCTTACGAAGGATTGCTCATATTCTGGACGTACATCATCGCTCTACAGGTCATGATCCCGGTTTCTCTGTACGTGACGATAGAGATGACTAAGCTATTGCAGGTGTATCACATTCATCAGGATGTGGAGATGTACGATCCGCTGACGAATACTCGAGTCGAATGTAGGGCTCTAAATATCAACGAAGAGTTGGGCCAAATTAGTTACTTGTTTAGCGACAAAACGGGGACTTTGACTGAGAACAAGATGGTGTTCAAGCGATGCACGGTGAACGGCGTGGACTATGACCACCCGCCAGGACCACCTGCCGACCCACCGCCAGAACTGCCGCCCATCGTCACACCCGTCACCGCCGTGTCACCAAATAGGAGGCTACTTCAACACGTGACAGATGACAACGACAGCATTACGAAACTAGTAAGTTCCTACATAATTTTGACATTGTTACGTATTTCTCTGCTTTAGTAACGCTTACTACAATTAAAATGTAATTCCGTTAAAGCGCTGATTGGCACGCGTTTCGATGAACAATTTTAGGAAACTAAGATCTAATGGTCCATTATAACTAAACTAAAGTCATCCTCTGAGTTTAATGGGGGATTTCACCCCCTTCCTCACATATTTTATTGATAAAATTTACATCTTTTTCTGTTTTTAAGATCATTACTTATTATATAATTATTTACGTTATTCCTCCCACTAAGACAAGCATGTAAACTGTGTTTATACCCTGATGATTTGGAATATTCTAGTAAATAAAACCTATGCTCAATCGCTATTTAGAAACTAGGTCTCGTCACTAGATAAAAGTTAGAATGTATGTTTACCCAATACGTGTTTATTATTATGATAACATCTATTATCGTCCTCAGATGAGAACCGTGCAGATAAGTAAGTTTTTCTGTGAAGTGTATGTTTTGTTTCAATACCAGAGTAGATTATGTACCATTAGTTCAATCTGATTGAGAAAGGTAAATGATTATGTGACTGGCACATGTCATGCCAGATGATGTCACATTTCAAACATCACTTGAATAATGTCTATAGAAGAATTTGCATCTGAATTAACTAAAGATTTTTGCTGTCATTAGTAAGTTGTTGGTGTATAAACAAAACCCATTCATAACTCAATTAGTAGCGTCTCGGTTCTGAAAATGCTTACGCACGTGTTTCACCGGGTCACGTTTTGAAGAAACGCTGAACAGACTGTTATTGGGTCTCTTAGTTTAGTAATAGTTGTTTATGTGACAATAATTATAATGACGGTCATAAGAATACAACCTGCAATCAGCTGCAAAAGGACAGTGATTTGGCCTTGAAACGATTCGAATGGTGCAATTGGAATGCAATTCCATCATCATAGCAAGTACTGGCTTTAATATAACGTTATATCTGTTTATCACTATCCATGTTGCGTAATAAGCTAAAGCTTAGCTTGACTTTAACACTATAAAGTGTTAAAGCTAAGTATTTCTTTTTTTCTTTCTTTTTTTTCTCTTCTATTTTAACTTTTGGTCAAACATTTGTGTGTATGAACATGTCTGTTTGACCTGTGTCTGGGTATATGTATATAAGTATATATATATATATATATATAAGTATGTATATAAGTATATATCAGTCATCAGGTTACAATAGTACATGCTCTGCCTAGTTTGGGACCTAAAGACCTTGTGTTGTCCCATATTATTATTACTATAAAAAAAATTGTTCATAAAAGTTTTACTCCACGACTACTACTAAAACTACTAAAATTTGGCTGTGCATAGAGGAATGTTGGGTGTGGCAGGAAAAGCATAAAAGTAGAATAATGAAATCTCTGAGAATACTGCCTACCCCTACGAAGAGGCGTGAATATACATAAACGTATGTACCTACATATATATGTATGTACCAAAGACTTAAGCTAAGCTTACAAGAAACAATATAATAGTAAAGTAGATTATCTTAGAGTTATATAGTATGCTTGCCTTTGATCCATGAATTCCGCACTAGGATGACCCGTGTTATGGAATTTACGCTATTCCCAAAACTTAATAAAAGATGTAAAATATATACTATATATTGTGTTAATAGGGCCACTTTATTAAAATAAAATACTACAAACTAATCCGAGCTACCGAACTACCTTTGGCCAGCGTATAGATAGCTCAAATGATCCAAATCATTGGCAGCGTGCCCAGGATGCTAGCAGCATTGCCCCGTTGCATTGCAATGCGAATTCGTGGAGCTAAAAATGTACCAGCATTTTGGTCACGCGTCGCATCGGTCAATCGCTCTGATAAGTTTTGCAAAATAATAGCTAATAATAGGTTTTTTATATTATATATTTGGTAACATAGATTGCAAATGGTTCAAATGTATGTATTATCAATGCGGGACGACGGCGACGCGACGCGACGTACAGTTTGTCTGAAAGTTCCAAATTGTGCGTAGTTAGTGTATAGTAATTCCATGAATGAGCGGAATGGGACTAACAGGAAATCATATCCGCATTGATGCGTTGAAGCAGTGATAGCTCGGCGGAGCTTTGGCTGTCAAATTGACGGTCGCTTGTTTTATCCCCACCAATGACTTAGAGCTTCCAGTGAAGGTAACGCTGTTATCGAATCCCCAGCATGGTGTTAGGGTACTTTCTAGTACCTGCCTGGCTAGCTACCACCCTCAAATTTGAAAAACTCACCAAACACAACATACCGTGTTGTTCAGGCAGTCTTTGAGATCTAGTAAACATTCTAACTCGAGCGTCTAACATCTTCGACCATATCGTCGGTGACCATCACGTGAGATATTGGTCAAATGCTAGATCTATAACGTATATTTTAATGACAAAAACCCCCTTTAAAACAAACAATATTTTACTTCATAAACGACTATTATTTCATTTTATAGTGTAGTTATTTGGGGTATACAATGTATGATTTTTATTACAAGGTAAGTTCTGGGGCCTCTATTTTAATACTATTTATTTATATGGTCTGTGACGCTGAATTCGAATGTGGAATCATGCTAGACCTCGAATATTGGCTCGTTTGCAAATACAGCTGCCTGTACACGCTGTCTGTTTGGTGACAGGTGTCCAAACTTGAGGCTATCTTATCCTCGATGTATATGCAGAAACTTCTATTTATATTATCTATAGTATGTAGTTCTTTTTATAAAAATATCGTAGGGTGAAGTAGTAGTGATTCGGTTTACATTAAATTCGTTTATTAAGATAACAACAAATGGCTCTACTTCCATCTATCTCACTTACTGATACAATTAGTCAATTTTTAATTATTAGGATATAACAACAAAAAAAAATCTTGACAGATATCCCATTAAAACTCAAATCTTCACAATATGTCAAAAGAACTCTCAAAATACATTTCCGCTGAATGTTTACGTTCAGAGTATGAACTGGTGTAACATAGTGAATGGTACCTGTGTCAGGTGCGCGAGTTCTTGCTGATCCTGACTGTGTGCAACACGGTGGTGGTGAGCCAGCCGCGCGTGGACAACATGCGACTCAGCGGCTCCACAGACACAGCCTTCCCGAACGACAAGCCCTCGCGCTCCAACGGCACGCTGCGCTCGAACGATAAGTTGGTATTTATTACTCACACACACCGTCTCGTTACATTTATCTCAGCATATTTTGTTATGAAAATTGCCGTGACGACTCGTAGTCCTCACTCGTAGTCCTCACACACAATTGAAGCGATAGCTCACGTCATCGGTTCGATCCCGACCAACGGCCTTAGTTAAGGTGAAGGTAACACCGTTATGGAATTCCCAGCATGGGGTAGCGTATTTTCGAGTTAGCCTGGCTAGCTATCACCCTTGAGTTTGTAAAGCTGTCACCAAATACATAGTGTGTTCGGGCAGCAGTCCTTGATAGGTAAGCATTCTAGGTCTACCGTGATAACATCTTCGACCACATCTTCACCGACCATCAAGTGAGATAGTGGTCAAACGCTAGATCTATACAGTATAAAAAACGGTTAAATGGTGAACCGGCAAACACTTACGTTTTTGACAGCTGTTACTTCTCGATGTTAGGGCAGTATTTGCCCATCATCATAGAGAGCGAGGTCTATGCGGGTTTCACCAAATCAGTCCATCGTGACATAAACTATGAAACCAACCAAACTGTTTCAATTCAGTAATTCACTCATGACTCCCAGATTTTGCCTAATTAGGAAACACAGCACAAATAATTAATTCAAACTACTTAGCCGCCGTTGTGAATGCGAGAAAGCTAATTTCAACTGAATATGGATGTAACAACGTCGTTTCATGTTCTTGAACATTTCGTCATAAAATTCAGCTCTATCTGATATTTCTTTGTAGTTTACTGAAATTTTACTTCGAAGTTAGAATTTGAAGAAAACCGTGACAAACCACTGAATGGATATATCAGACATTTAGCACGCAGATAGTTATTATGATAGGTATGCATCCGCGAGAATTGAATTTTTTGGATACATCTAAATTCTGTAATTTCTGACGAGATAACAGACAACTTTTAGTCTGCGTGGCTGAAACCAAACGGTGCAGCTAACTAACCATACAATTCGGTGAGCAATGACAACAATCAGGCTTTCCTTAGGTACTGCCGCCTGACGGAGTCCCGATCGACGACCCCCTCCCCCCCGCCGAGCACCACCTCCCCGCTGCGGCTGCGACTCAAGCTCCCGTTCGGAGCCAAGCACGCCAACGGCACTGAACACAACTCGCAACCTGAAGAGGTCAGTTTTTGCTTACTAACCCCGATATTAGTGTTTTGCTAACCAGAGAAAGTTGAACTATAATCGTATTTTGTTATTACACAGTAACACATCTATAACAATCTATTATGTAAGCACACATGGTACATATTACCATGTAGTTTACGGTCATATGTAAAGGGTATATACGCGGGTGTTGCCATACACTAAGATACCAAAGAGGATACAAATAGACGAATACTATAGATCACGAAGACTGACACTGTTTCTGATAATGATTTTTGTTTACATTGGTTCTAATTCTGTTCTTCAATGCATCTGAACGTTTTATAGAATAGGAAAGTTCTCATACAGTATTGATAACGTCCAATTTTGTTTCTATTTTATAGATCTTTTACTAAATGAAATAGTGGGCAACTCACTTGATGGACTGTATTATTTTTCCATTTCAACGGTTTAGTAGTACCTATAATAACATAAGTATAATTACAACAGAATCTATTTAGATTGTATAATAAAATTAGAAGAAAAATGTCCATAAACATGTCTGGCCGGGTTGAGAGGGTTCTGTAACAGTTATTATACACGTTAAAACATATTGTGTTTCATGGCCTCTCTGTTGTAGGACGTACGGTTGTAAGTAGTAATTATAAATAGTACCTTACTAACTTTATCTGCGCGGAAAATAATACATTCCTATGTTGTAGTTCAGGAATTGCAGGGACGGCATACTTCTCATGTGCCTATTGGGGTCATTTCTCCTCTCATTCTGTCGAGGAGATACTTCACCCCAATTTCTCGTGTATCATGTGATGTAATATTAATTATATTATTTTTAAATTGAAATCAATACTTAAGCTACTCTTATTTCGTTCTGCTTTTATCAACTGTAAAAGTTAATAATGGTTAAACGATAGGCGAACAATACAAATGTATTGGTGCAAGGTAAGGGTTCCTTGTAGTGTTACAGAACCCTAGAAGAAACATCAAAATCAATGAACCTCTCTTTTTTTCTTTTTTTTATTCGCAATACTACGCGTTTGACCACTATCTCACCTGATTTTAATTGATGATGCGGTCTATGATGATTCATGCCTGCCTAGAAGATACCTGTTCACTCGTGACTTGAAGACACCCAGATCGTATTCATGCGGAAACACAGACTTAAACAATGAATTCCACTCGTTACCTGTACGCACTATGAATGTGGAAGCAAAACGCTTCATGCGACAGATTGGAACGTCCACCATAAATGGATGTCGCATCTCAAAACTAGTGTTATGAAAAATACATAACGTGAGAACATTGCTCGTATGCATATAAATCAATATAATTATAAAAAAACTCCGAAATTCACCTGACGTATTTATTGTATATTGTATGCAACATAAAATTAATTAATATTTAACATAATAATATTAACGGCTTTCATGTGCCGGTAAAATGTTTGTCATCGAACAGAGTAAGCGAGATAGGAAGGTGCAAAATATGTAAGAGACTGAGCGAGACAGTCATACAATTACTAAGCCCAGTGACCAAAAATAGGTACTGCGCAGCTACAAGCAGGCAACTTCAGAGAGAGAAACTTACGTTGTGACTACTATAGCACTAATTAATGAAGTATTTCAAATTCCAATTAATGAAACAAGCTGAACAAATACGTAATTAATTCGATTAGGGTAATAGTGTTTTCAATTCGTCCATACGTATAAATCGAGGACAAATATTTAATTATGTCCTCATGGTGCTATTGCTAAGTATACGTTATTTATTATTTATTTTATTTATTTATTTGTAATAAAATACTTGTTGCACTTACAGTTGTTCACCAAATCGCACAACAAGTCACACACATCAACACATTTTCATATTCACATTATCCTGTAACTTACTTATGAAATCAATACATAGGTCTAAAAATATATTAAGTTTAGTATGGAAGATATCTAGACCAGCTTCCTGAGCAATCAAACTATTTATTAATGCAATTGCATGGGTGCATATTGAGCTGTCTGCGTGCGCACTGGCGGCTCTGCGTTATCGCTACTCCATAGAGTTTTGTTTAGGTTAAGGAAGTTTCACAATCTTATTTTTTTAGAACTACCGTCTTAATAGTTATGGTCAAATGGAACCGACTTAAACACTCAAAAGTGTGAAATAACTTATTGACGTCGGTACCATGATAGTTCAAAAGTAACTATTTTCAAAATATTGTGAGCCGACCGACTTTGACAAGTTATTTCACACTTTTGAGGGTTGACGTCGGTTCCATTTCTTGGTAATTTTGTTTTTACCCTTTTTAGTGACCTTTGCTACTCACGGGATCAATTATTTTGATTGTGTATGTTCACCGATTTCTCCATTTTCTCTAACGTCTTCGACGTATGCGTAGCACTTTTCAGTTATTGTAGTGTGACTTGTTGTGACTGAAAACCGCTTGTCCGATTTAGATAGAATGGGACTACACGGGAAGCACCAGCTTTCAAAAAAAAAAGGCAACGACCAAAATCGGTTCACCCAGTCGAAAGTTCTGAGGTAACAAACAATTTAAAAAAGCATACGGGTCGAATTGAGAACTTCTTCCTTTTTTGAAGTCGATTAAAAAATAACGCCAGATCTGAATCATTGCTGAATATTGCTGGTTTTATATTAGGCTTTATGCCAGCCTTCTGTTTGTGTTTCTTTTTGAACCTAGATTACCTCGCGTGATTCTAAATGGCATTAATCAAAATAATTAAGGAATAAATTCGGACCGCTTGTAGAATACTGCTATAACTTAGTTGGCAAAGTGACAGGATAGTATTATAATATAATTATTATATATTATAATTATTCCTTCAAAACTTTGAACGTGAGTTCCGCCTAGCAGTTGTCAATGCAATCACCTATGCAGTCATCAGTCACCGACATCAGTTTTGTATGCATGAACCGCTTTGATGAACCTTATCTTTGAGTGTTTTAGGAGTAACCAACTCAATAAACCGGATTGTTTTCATGGACTTAGCGTCGGTTTTACAGTACTGACTTATGCTCATAAAAAATTGCAGTTGTCGAATAAGAATGGAAAATTATTTCACAGTGGGAATAGGCGCATCTTTTGTAAATATTCACCACGCGTCCTCGCCGGAGCAATTAATTGTAAGTTTTGCCGTCATCGTCCAAAGCAGGAGACATAATGATCACAGTAGAATAGGCACGGCCCGTTGTAGCCGGGCCAGATTTGACCGCTCACTTTAAAGGTCGTCTGCTTCAATACAATGCTAAAATTGATTGATCAAAGCAAACGATTACAACGCTATTTGCTAAAAAGAGGACTGATTTGTTTCGATTAAAATCGAGACTGTAATGTGAAGCAAAATTAATAAGATAGATGACGCAAAATGCTCTTTTTGACTCTGTAAAAAATAACAAAGATAGCTCTCAATTTTTATTTTAAATATTTGTATTTGGACGGAGTGTTATTAAGCAAATTTCAAAAAAAAATTTCAAAGAAAATTCATGAATTATTAAGTGACATGCTTGTTACTTTGTTATGCAATCTTAGTCTCAAATCCTCGTAAGCGTTCTGTTGCTTTGCTTTCATATGTGAACATTCCATTGATATTTTACTCCATCATGTGTAGCGAATACATATCTAGTATAAAGTTTAAACAAACAAGTTTCTTCCAACAATGTTAGAAACTATGACATCGCTAAGATCAATCTTGCCAAATAATGGATATGGCTGTCATACCGTGTCGGTGCGACGGAAGGCTACGCGTGTATATTATCACTTGCTTTCAATAAAATCTAAAAATAAACGAATTGCTTCACTAGTTTTGTGGCAAGTATATATCCGTGATCTACCGGGGTTGCCGGACCGGTTGTTTCTGTGTATGTTATTTATATCATCTCGATAAATGATAAAACAATACCATTTCACAGTAGGTTTATTTTTACTATTATGATATTGATAACAATATCTGGATGTCCTGTTTTTTTATACATATTTATCTTAATCCTGGTCGATGTGACGTTATATATTTTACATACAGAAATGACTTAGTAAACTTTTACTTCCTTGGGTTCTAGTTGTATTGTGGTCCTGACGACGGTGGTAGTTCTTGCACGTACTCTCTGCAGGTATTTTAATACTGTACATTCTGGCATCTGACGCCTATAAGCTTATGACCCCTCCCACCCTATGTTACATTACGTCACGCTTCGTTAATCCCCCCTTCTATGAATCACGTTATGGTTAGTTTGTAATGATGAGTTGTGTCTCCAGGAGCCACGGTTCGAAGCTGAAAGCCCCGACGAGCTGGCGCTCGCCGAGGCGGCCATGGCGTACGGGTACGAGCTCCGCAACCGATCTCCCGACGAGGTGGAAGTGGGCGTGAGGGGAGACCTCGTCAAGATCAAAGTGTTGCGCGTGCAGCAGTTCGATAGCAACAGGAAGTGCATGTCGATCGCGCTGCGCATGCCCACTGGACAGGTGAGGAAACAAATGATTCAAGCACACAGATAACAGCAGTGCGAGCATGGATCGCCGACTCGACCAAATTCGACAGTAACTTAAAGTTAATGTTTGTTCAGACACGGCGGTTTGGAGATCTCAACAGTACCTAATAGAACGCGGGTGCTGTACGATTCGCGTGTACGCCATGTCTGATCAAGCACTTACTGTCGAATTTTATCGAGTCTACGATCCGTGCTCGCACTTCTGACACGATATAATGTATTTTAGAGAAAAACGAATACATTTTTTTTAATACTGTATAGATCTAGCGTTGTACCACTATCTCACATGATGGTCAGTGACGATGTGGTCGAAGATGTTATCACACTAGACCTAGAATGCTCACTGGCTCTCAAGGACTGCTGGTGTAGTTTTTCAAGCTTGAGGGTGGTAGCTAGCCAGGCGGGTATTCGAAAGTACCCTACCACCATGCTGGGAATTCGATAACGGTGTTACCTTCACCGGAAGCTCAAGCTGTTGTTGGGGATCGAACCAGTGTCTGTCAGTTTGACAGGCGACGCTCCCCCCGCTGAGCTATCATCGCTTCAAAATCACATCGCATCAATAGTGTGTGTCAGCATAACAAGCCTTTTCACATCTCTTTACGGCTTTGATATGAACCTTCAATATAGTTATTAAAATTCATAAGAGCCATCGTACCGTTTGTGTTATCGCCGGTAAACATATATTTTATTGTTACCACAGTTCACTGTATTTTTATTGAATACACATTAAGGAAACATACAACATACAAAAATATACTTTAGAGGTAAAATGTATAATCTGTACGTGTACGAATCCATTAAAATCATTAAAATAATTGATTATTTTTTATTACTGTGTAAAAATAATTTAATTTAAGTTACTCCCGCACATAAGGGCAGTTTTAGGATGTTGATAATTTGAAACG
This sequence comes from Apeira syringaria, assembly GCA_934044485.1. NCBI lineage: Eukaryota > Metazoa > Arthropoda > Insecta > Lepidoptera > Geometridae > Apeira > Apeira syringaria. The sequence goes on along the minus strand of OW203662.1, from coordinate 15,968,042 downwards.
TTCATGCGGGCAAGTTAGCCTAGCAATGAGCGTGTGTGTTATTGTTTTTGATCTTTATTTAGAAACTAGTTAGTGCCCACGATTTTGCCAGGGTGAAAGTCATGACGCTATGTTTCCCAACTGTTATCAGAATTAATTGCCTTAATGTTGGGCCAAGCCAAGCTGGGCTTAATATACTTGTCGAAACCACCGTTCCTTTCGAACTCAGCAGAAATATATATACTTAGACAAAACAATAAATAATAACTAATGGAGTTTTATAAACGAGTATATAAAAACCTATAAAACCTAACCTATAAAAACGGGCATATAAAATTTTTATTAATTTCTTGAAATTACTACTTGACCGATTTGAATAAAATTACTACTTGACAGATTTGAATAAAATTACTACTTGACCGATTTGAATAAAATTACTACTTGACAGATTTGAATGAAATTACTACATGACTGTTTATAATGCAATTACTACATGACCGATTTTAATGAAATTACTGCTTGACCGATTTTAATGAAATTACTACTTGACCGATTGTAATGAAATTACTACTTGCAGATTTTAATGAAATTACTACTTGACCTACGATTACTACTTGATGATGATGATGATGACTACTTGACCGAATTTAATGAAATCAATACATGACCGATTTTAATGAAATTACTACTTGACAGATTTGAATAAAATTACTACAAGTCCGATTTACTCCAATTTTTTTTTTCATTAATGATAATGTAGTATACTATGTAATATATATAACATAGATTTACTCTATGATTATTTCCATAAAAATATTATGAAAGTCGATTGTAGTACTCGCTGTTAATTTTCAAGAAAATGGTTCGAGGCCAAAAAGTAGGTTTATAATAGTTTATAAGCCACGTCATTAGCCAGTAATATAATTCAACTAATTTAATTATTCGCGGCAGTGGAGGGTCAAGCCATAGTTGTCCAGTAGTGCCACATTTTCCCTTCTATTGATAGTAAAGGTTAAACAAAATATATTTTCTTATCATGTATATAGCTGATAATTCAGAGCCTACATTTTGTACAGACCAGGGGGACTATTCTTACAACTTATTTTTAATCTAGACTGTCGAAGCATACAAATATGTTTTAGTTGGGTACTTTCTAGTGCTCGCTTGACTAGCTACCACCCTCAATCTGTCACCGAACACATAGTGTGTTCAGTTGTTCTTGGGAGCAAGTCAACACTATAGGTATATGGTGATTCGACCATTTACCACATCTTCACTCACCATTTGAACGCTAGACTAGATTCTAAATTGATTATCCTTCCAGCATGATTGTATGAAAATGTGACATGCACTAAAATTGTCCAATGCTATGGAGACCTGCAAAGGGAACAAAACCGACGATTTTTTTTTATTAAATATTAATATAACCTCATTTATGATATTATATACTCGAAACAAATAAGGGTAAATAGGTTTCCAATGAATGATTCACTCGTATGTTTTCCTTATATTAAATCATGCATTTGCTAATTACACCGCGAATTGGTGCAGTATGCAAATAGCTAAAGAAATATGTAACTATATGTTAGTAATGTAATTATATACGTATAGTTTAATGATGTTTTGGTTATAGCTCTTTTACCAAATATTATTGATTGTTTAATGTATTTATTTATTAGAGTAAACACAGTTAACAATACACCTCACCAGAATACAGAGTTCCATTAGATTTCTTAAGACAGCAACAGAAATGGTATAATTTATGTTTAAGAAGTAATAGATATAAATAACCAACACAATATTACCATTACCACTTAAATATACGAAATTTAGTTTTAGTACTTAACAGCGTACTAGGTTGACCCTGTGCTACACTGCTAGGCCTCTTAATTGTCCTCTTAATTACAGCAATTTTGAACGTTATAAGATAAACTACTAGCTGTGCCTCGCGATTTTAACCGCGTGGTGATGATTAATGATAATGATGATGATGAAAAGTGGCCTATGTGTTAATCCGGAACCTGAAGTGTCTACATACCAAATTTCATCCAAATCCATCCAGCCGCTTAGGTGTGAAACAGTAACAAACATACATCCACACATCCATACTTACAGAGTTTCGCATTTATAATAATAGTAGGATTAGATAATAAGGTTCTAAATCAAATTCATACCCATTTCATACCTTATCACCGAGAAATAAAAAGGTTGTTCGAGATGCCATTTGAAAAAAATTCAAATAGCTTTCACATAATTATAATATGTGGCTAGATTACATTTAAATTACCCACAAACAACTAATTTTATGCTTCAATGCGAATGCGCGGATCCCCATTCTACTTTCGCCGGGCGCTCAGAAACCGTGCGAATATCAGTAGTCTCCAACCTGCAAGTTCATCTTTTACCCTAAACACAAAGGGTAGTGTTCTGAAGAACTCTTCAAATTTATTCCGGCGTGACGGTTTTACCACTGCACCCCACAAGCCGACATTGCTTAAAACCTCATCCACATTAATTATTTATGTGATTCATACTGTGTAATTAGCTTTGATCTGTGGTATTTTTCTCGGTAACTTACCTATTTGTATAGAATATATAGTTAACCATTTCAGGGGTGCGTCTTATTCAAAGATTAAAACATTGTTAGTACAAGATTAAATAGACGTCCTACGAAAGGTCTTTATAAAAACGAAATCTATCAACCGTAACTGAAAACTCTTTATGTAGATATACAGATTATGGACTAATTCCACCTTTATCACTATGATTTGGCCTCATCGAGCCAAGCTTAATTTGATCTTACTGCATGTCATGAACAGGCATTTTAAAATATCGTGCTAGGCAAATCACGGACAATGGAGTGCTCAAACGCCGCATCTCACAGTGAAATACGCTAATAATAAGTATGCGCTACCGGTGGCTCATAAGAGGGTTATATACCGCGTACTTGTCCAATGTCCATACAAAAACAAAAACCTTTTTCCTACCTTTGAATATTGTAATTTTTATGGTATTTTTTTCATACACATCATTTACTAGCCTTATAAGTCTTATTATTTTTTTTTTTTATTCAGCCTATAGATAAATCAAATGCTCTAACCCGCTACCAGTTTGCAGCGTGCCCAGATTGCTGGCAGCTTTCTGGGCACAACTTCGATCAAGAATACAAGTATTGTACTCTTGAACTATACTTACAACGTGCACTTACTTACACTAACAGTGTTTGGTATAGAATCCTCTTAACATGGACCATGTTGATAATATCGGAGTGTTCCGTGTAAAAACGTTGATATGATGGTATCACGTTCGTAAAGCTGTTGAAATCCATTAATTTGCTAGCTTATACAGAGCGTTGGCAAATACTCTGAAAGATATGAGACTGATAACTTTTATTACGCTTGTATGTCACTGTATTGCTTTGCCTCAAGATTGTATATCTGTAATGCTGACAAGACAATATTTGTGTAAAATACAATGAAACACATATCTAACTAACTAAAATTAATGTAATTGTTCATGTTGTATTTATGTCTATGTATGTATGTGTATGGTTGTATTTATATATGTACGTTTATAAGTATTTATATAATTATGTATTATATATCAGACATTATTTGTAATCAATTTTACATACTTGTTAACACCCACAATATTACATATCCTGTCCGAACAAAGGTTGCATGTAAGAAATTGCTTAAAGCGATAAGGTCGCCAATTGCTCTACCACTGATTTATGTAATTTATATTTTATTTTGTATTCTTTTTTGGTGTGCAATAAAGACTTTTTTATTGATTGATTGATTGATATATCTGGTCTTTTTTTCTTGTAATTAATTAATTGACGAATATTGCCCATGGTACATTTTAAAAGATTGCTTAGAGAGCAATTGTTCACGGCAGCGGAGAGTTGAAACTGTACCGGTGGTGGACGTTCTTATGTTAAGTACCTTTGAATTGAATTTTGACCATAAACCCTGAAACTTCCGCTTCTAGATTATAATACGAATTAACAAACGATATGTATACATCAATTATAAAGAAATATGAAAATCTATATCTTATCTGCCATATAATACCGGAACATATAATGTCCTCTTATCTATAATATATCATAACATTTAATCTTTTTTTGCGTAAATTGTTTGAAAACTTATCGGTCACGCCATTAATGTACAACGTGCTTATCGCCATAATGTACTTAGAGAAAGATAGATATAAACAAATTGATAGTGCCATTACATACTCTTATATGTATATTCAATTGTGCAAGACTAGCGGCGTCCCGCAGGGGTAGAAACCCGCACGGCCTCGTAAGTTTCTCGTTATCCCTCTAGTTATCAGTTATCCGTAAACTCATTAATTAATACACATGCTTAGACATTTTTCGACAGATGTCGTGGCATTTACCTGTACACTCCCCCCCCAACATTATTGTAACAGTTGGTCCGCCCTGTCTCACCTGATGTTAAGTGATGACGTTGTCTAGGATGTGGTATGACAAGTATCACACTTATCAATAACAATACTAAAATTAGTTCTTTTTATGAAACTTATAGTTTAGGTAAAATAAGTCGTCACTTATTTAATGCCAATTAAAATCCGTCATAACTCATGTATTAATAGAATCAGCGTTGTAAGGAATTATACGAATTTGGATTTTAGAGTAAATAAAATAAGAGCCTTTGATTCCAAATTTATTTAGTATGTGTGATTGATTAGTCAAAAAGGAGCATAAGATAGCCTACCGCAATCTAAAAATTCATAAGAAAATCTTTGAGTGTGTGGCTCGAAAAGTACGCAAATGGCCAAATTGTGTAATCAGATAACATACTTTGCTAAACAGCCACTTATTAATACAGTTATAAATATATTTTCATTGAAGGAAGTGACCATAACGGGCCGCTGTAATCTAGTCATACTGGGCTCGTATCGTATGGACCCCTAATGCAGGAAGCAGTTATCTTTTCCCCTCTTTCACCGACTACGTAAAAAGATGATTAGTGTTGTCATTTATAGGTGTCATGCTAGTTTGAACTTTTTTTTTTTTTTTTTTTTACACTCAGACCCCCGCACTAGGATTCCCTGTATCGCGGGAGGCATGGACACACACAATCACAGCACAAACATCCAAGACCCGGGACAAACATCTACACTCATCGCACAAATGTTTGCCCCGGCCGGGATTCGAACCCAGGGTCCCGGAGACACAGTAGTTATGTCACTGACACCAACCACTGCGCCACGGCGACCGTCACTTTGACCTTATGATATAAGGACCTTTTAATACCATGTTAGTTGGTGTCATCAAAATAATACCACCATAAAGATAGTAATAGCAAGTTTGAAAAAAGTTTGAAAACCATAACCTTAGTTAGTGTGTCAGTATATGAACTGTACCTAGAATTTCAGATTATATATAAATATGTATAAAAGCATTGAAAACCATATCTATGGACTTAAAAGAAAAAGAAGTGTTTAAAAAACAAGCTGTCTTCCCCTATAATTATAGTGACACTTAGCATTTGTTTTACTATAGCATTATTTTAGTTTCTTGTATCAGTGTACATTATGTTGGGGTTCAAATAAATAAATAAATAAAGATTAAAGCGATCCCTCAAAAATCACAATAATATTGTTTTCTCGCTTTTATAATCATGTGAAGTGACGAGACGGATTAAAATGTATGGGTGTGGAAACGAAAAGAATTGCGTTGTGCGATTGTAATAAAATTCAGCTCATTATGAAACTGCATAACTCTCATAAGATGCAAATCTAAGTACATACTTACACATACTATCGATGACATATGGAACAGAAACGTATCTTACTTAACGGTTTCATAAGCATTCTCAAACTCATAGACTGAGTTATGCTGAAAGAGCAATCTCATAGGGGTTGCCTTATGAGATCAGGGATGGAAATAACCACCTGTACACTACACATGTCATTGTATAGTAAGTCCGCCCACAAGGTGAATAAGATAATTTGATCAAAACGCAAGGATAAAATAAATGTAGGCCATTATTAATCGTTATTTATTTTATATGCATGTGGGTAAAATTCATTTTTGGCGTCAGCGCTTGGATTGAAACCTGAGCAATCGAAGGGAATAAACACGAAACGCTAAAACACTTTCATCATCTCAGTTATAAGACGTCCACTGCTGGACATAACCTCCCCCATTGATTACCACAAGGATCGGTTGGAAACGGCCCGCATCCAGCCCTTGCCTGCGGTATTAGTCAGGTCGTCTGTTCAAAAATTTAAAAATAATTACAATTTTTTTTTAAATTTTACCCATGAGAAAAACTAGAGAGGAACTTGCAAGACGCGCGGTGGGAAGGATTGGTTCACAGGCTTCTTTCAATTGCCCTCCCCATCCGATTGGTCGGCGAGTTGACATTAGCTTTGTCAGGTGTGTTCTCTAATTTGAAGTAACTTTTAACTAACTTGTGAATAAAATAGAATTTTTCTGTTAGAAATCGATGAGTGAAACTAGCGATTGGTTGCTAGTGTCGTGAAGATCAATGTTATTTAAAATACTCTCAATTATATTATAATTTTCTCAATAAAAATATTAGAACACGGGATAAGCACCATGATTTTGATTGAGTTCCCGATATTTCAGCGCGGTTCCACTCACGATGATCGCGGAGAGACTGGAAACAATATTTTTATTATGAAAAGCCATGAAAGTTTAAAACAATACTTAATTTTCTCAAATTTGAACATATACGACTGCCCGCCGTATAAACAAAGGCATACTATTACAATACCCAATGAGATAGTTATCTTCAATGTATAAAAAACAACACATTGTAACTCACCAATGTGGATTTCTGTGGAAAGTTTATAAGTTCGTTTTGTTCACATAAAACTTGTATAGATATTTTTCAATGAAACAACCTCAGTTTGGCGCCAAGCTGAGCATAGTCTTTCTAAGAAAACATCTAGTATGGTTTTCTTAGAAAGACTATGCTCAGCTTGGCGCGTTCAGTAGATTCAGAAATTAACATGTACAGAAAGACAAACAAAATATACTTTTGTGTATTTTGTTACCAATCTTGACTTTTGTGTTCAATGTTCATACGCACTTTCCTCAATCTAGTATCATAACCTGTGCATGTACATTCACGGACTAAGTATTTTTTTATGTTGGGCTGCTATATGATTGGTTTGATATTTAAGAACTACATGTAGATATACGTAGCCTTTTTTTTATACATATAGCTCATTTTGATTCGCCGAAGCGCAGTTACAACTTGTTTGTTCATGCCGTTAACCTTCATTCGCTTCCTAAAACCATTTCTCTCACTAAATATATTCAGTTTTTCGCCTCAAATCACCGTTAAATAGCTGTTAATCCCATAACTTTTAATAATTAATGCAATAATATGTATGCATGTACGCTGTGCTGTTGTATTATTTGTGTAATAACATCAAATTATACAGAATGCCTTATTTGTTAACTCAGATCAATATAGCTTGGTGAGAGGTGGAGATTAAAGCAAAAAGTGCTTTAAACGCCATCATTCGTAATCAACTTGTATGTTGAAGAGATTATCCTTGGCATAAATATCATAAGTAGCCCCATTACGTTCTCACTGCTGCCAGCTGCTGCCTGCTGCTGTCTCCTCCTTCTCTGGAGGAGACAGCCAGCAATACAGAATACTGGCATTTCTTGGAGAAGGCTTTACTTAAAAGGGGCCCGTATAAATTAAATGACTGAACTTTGCGTATTTTCATTTTATTATAATATATTATAGTGATTTGCATTAGTATTAAAATTTACAAGAAATGAAGTAAAGCTTTGTTTAGTTTATATTTATTTATTTATGCATGCGATAAATACATTCTTATAAGACCTGAACTGGTTAAAACTAACCAACTACTTTACTTAAGTTTTCATGGTTCAAATCTGTGTAAACCGCGTTAGTTAGTTTCCATAACAAATTCTGTTTCTGATTGTTCAAGCGAATAAAGGCAAGTAATATTTTTTTTTTTTTTTTTAGTATGATAACAGGATCGTACAAATTATTAATTGCGCCCTGCGGTGTTATCCGCGGTGAAATGGTATTGACGATTTTTGTGTCCTCCTGTCATCCCACGGGAACAGTCTATATTTACGGGATAAAAAGTACTCTCTGTGTTATTCCAGGGTATAAGTTATCTTCATTTCAAATTTTTATGCAAATTCGTTCACCCATTTGAGTAACAAACATTCATTACATAAAAACTTTCGCGTTTATAATATTAGTCTTCTTCTTCTTCTTCTTCTTCTTCTCAGCAATTAGACATCCACTGCTGGACAATTGCCTCCCCCATATAGGGGGGATTTGCCAATTCTCGCCACGCTTGGCAGGCGGGTTGGCGAGCGCAGTATGATTTCCGACCCTCAGAAGGCGCTGCTGCCCACCTTCTGGTACGTGATCCCTTAGCCGACTCTTACGGCACCCACGGGAAGTTATGGGGGAGTACTATTCTAAGCCGGTACCACCACGGCAGTATAATATTAGTAGGGTGTGTTTAATTGTAACAAACTGTACATAAAACTAGATCGCAAATTTGGAATAGGAACTGACGTCACTAAAGATGTATTGATTTGTTTCATATATAAATGAGTGTTGTCACTCACTACTCACCGCCCACTATGAATGAATCATCCGGTTTCACAACTTGTCTCTTATTTTAAAACTAGATATACCATTCATCTCGATAACAAATAGACGTCACAATCTTAAAATTAATTATAATACTTTGTCACCGTTACTTTAATTAGCCGACCGGTTTTACCAAAGAGAAACTATGTAGTGTCTCCTATTAAATTATTCGTAATAAAACATTGGTTTTGAGACACACCATCTTTATTGGGTTCATGACCGGAAAATGATAGAGAGCGCCACAGAGCACCCTCAGCTCACCACAGACCTATATATATTATACGCATGAGTGGGCTACACACTATTGGGGGTAATTTAGGCTTACTTCACATAATATATAAAATCTGAACATCTCCGTGGTTTTTAAGCGCAGAAAGTAGCTTTTTCCTCGACTGACAAAGTAGTATTGTCAACCAAGTTAACGATGTTGAATAATAGTGTTAATTCTAATAATCAATCAAGCTAAAATAAAGTGTATAGGCATAAATCATAACAATGCAATGTTTTTGCAAATATGTTAAAACAGTTACACTTTTTGGTTTTGGAGAGCATCAAATTACATATCGGCTTATTTAATGTAAAAGTACACGCAATTTTATAAAAAAGTCGAATATTAGGATTGTAATTAATAATTGATATTCTAATTTGTACTTTATCGCAACTGTATACGCGCTTTCTCATTTTACTCTTTTTTTAGCTAGTTTGATTGAACAACAGAAATATTAACTACCATTGCTCACTTTAATAAACTATATGACATCGCGTTATCATAGACGTTTAATTTTAACTTTTCTAATTCCCAACTCTTGGGTAGCGACGTGGCTGTAAGGTAGAAGACTCGACGACATTTGCTCGGCAACCGCCTCATATCAGAACAGCAGGACAATTCAGGTACAGAAACTGAAAGCAGGCTAAAACGACGCTTTAATAACAGTTTTTACGGTATACTGGTATCATGATGTTTGAGTTTTTGCCTGATCTTTGAATGGTAGAGAATATAAATTGACGGTCGCCGTGGCGCAGTGGTCAGTGAAATTGACTTCTGTGTCGTCGGGACCCTGGGTTCGAATTCCGGCAGGGGCAAACATTCGTGCGATGTTTGTCCCGGGTCTGGGATGTTTGTGTGTGTCCATGCCTCCCGCGATACAGGGAATCCTAGTGCGGTGGTCTGAGTGTGAAACAAATAAAAAAAATTAAAAAAAATGGCGGAGTTTTACTGTCCTACTGCTACTTAATGAATACACTAATTTAAAATTCTGGGACTCTTCTAAATTGCCACTGTGCTGCTTATTCATACAAATTAAAAAATAAACAGTTTTTACCGCATCTCTGCTGCTAATAGAACCTCCAAGTAAAGACATTTAAGATCTTTATGGAAGTTTTATAATAAATTCCCCCTCCCCGGGGAGTGGCTATTAATCCCCTTCAAGACATATATATTAATCTTCTCCACGGTCTTATCTTATTTGTTTATGCTAGGCAAACAAATTTAGTATAATAAACTTTATTATCGTATATTATTGTATGTTAATTTTAAGCCAATAATTTAAATATGCATGTTAATATATATAAATATATTTAAACACAGTCATATGTTAAAATGTAACATAATAATTATTGTATGAACTAAATGAATATATAAAAATAATCATTCAGCAAGTGATATCCGGAAAAGAGATTTTGAAATTGCTTTTAATTTATTTTAAAAATGGAGGACTTTCGCTGTTACAAATATATATAAAAAATACAAGTGAAGTGAGAACATGTTTTTGATTTTCTATTACTCCGATATTAAATAAATGCATATTTATTGTACAGGTGGTAGTTTACGTGAAAGGCGCGGACAGCACCGTCCTCGCCGCGCTGGCACCGATGCGCGCCGGCTCCGCCGAACTGGCCGCCTACGATAAAACCGTGGCCCTAATCGAGGAGTATTCGCGCGCGGGCCTGCGCACGCTGGTCATGGCGAAGCGGACAATGACGCCCGCGCTCTGGGAGGAGTGGCTAGCCTCGCACGCTAGAGCCAGTGAACAGGGAGAAGGTAACAACATAAACCATGTCTTAAAAATAATAAGGGAGCGTCCATAAATTACGTAAGGTACTTTTAGTGATTTTTCGACCCCCCCTCTCCCCTTGGTGAGATGTCGTGAGATTTTGTTGGACCCTCTCCCCCCACCCATCTTACGTGAGACTTTTGAAAATACATATTTTTAATGTAAATAAATGAATATGTGCTTTATTTTGTTGGATTTAATCAGGATTTGTTATTTGAGATTATTAATATCGTAGTATAGAACCACACAAAAAATATTATTACCTAATTTATCCCAGTTTTCTCGCTACATTACAATGTTCCTTGCGGAAAAAAAATACGTGAGTATTTGTCGAACCCACCCCCTCCCCCATGTGAGTTTGGGTGAGATTTGGCTTGACCCCCTCCTTCCCGTAAACACCTCACGTAATTAATGGACGCCCCCTAAAGTACATATCTAATTATATATATCATATCACGTACGGCAATTCGCCATCGCTATATGGTAGATATACCACCTATACGCACGAAGCGTTATGCTTCCACTTTCTTAATGCGTACTGCCAAGGAATGGAACTCGTTGCCCGAGTCTGTGTTTCCCGATATGTACAATCCTGGAGTCTTCAAGTCGCGCGCAAACCTTCTAGGTTTGCGTGCTAAATCCTATACAACGTCATCACTTAACATCAGGTGAGACAGTTGTCAAACGCAAACTTATAATATGTAAAAAAAAAAAAAAAACCTAACAGATTTCGATAGAACTCGGGTTATTCTGAAGTGAATCCTTTCGAATTACATAGTTGATTGAATTACAAATTTTTTCAAACCGTTTTATAAAACTACAGTTCTGAGACGAAAACGACATGAGAACTTTCTCCTTTCATAACAGTCAGATTAAAATATTGTATGGTAATAATATAATTTCTCGTGACTGTTGTAGTCATCAAACATTAGACTTTTGTTGAGTACTAATAAAACACAATTTCGCTCTTCGTAAATCATCTCATTTCTCGCTCATCATTTACTTCAAATCACAAACATTTATTTACCAATTATGTACCTAACATCTATTCAACTTAGGATCTTTCAGACGGAACCTAAAACTCGATCCTCTAGATTATCAACAGCATGACAATAATCTGCTAAACGCTTATGAAAGTATACCCTCACGGTACAAATACCAAAACACATTCTTTTTTAGATTTGTCGTATTGCAGATTCTCGCTAATCGATACTGATTAGGGCGGCACCTGCATGTCTAGACCTCTGGTGTTACAAGAAATCAATAAATCACAGGAAATAGTTTACAAAATAGATAAATATGTATCAATAATCTAAAATAGAAATACTGTATCGATTTCAATCGTGATCATCATTCTCTCGCTTCGAGTAATCTATCTTTCAGTAAATAACGATCACGTATATTAACGCGGGCGAGTTAACTAACAAACTCATTGACACTCACACCCCCGCAGTAGCGACCTGTGTCGCGGGAGGCATGGAACACACAATCACAAAATACAAACATCCAAGACCAGAGAACAAACGTCTATGCATATACTCTTCAAAGAAACTTTGGCCCTGACAGGAATAACGGATCGCCGTTCTAATGTCAGTGACCGTCAACTAACTCGTAGTATATATGGATATATTGTATGTATGGGTCAGGGCGCGAGAAGCGCATGCGCGAGTCCCTGAGCCGGCTGGAGAGCGCGCTGACGCTGGTAGGCGCGACGGGCGTGGAGGACCGGCTGCAGGAGGACGTGGGGCGCACGGTGCGCGCGCTGCTGGACGCGGGCGTGGTGGTGTGGGTGCTCACGGGGGACAAGCCCGAGACCGCCATCAACATCGCCTACTCCGCCGCACTCTTCTCCACCACCGACCGGCTGCTGCACCTCATGTCCAGGGACAAGGTACATAACACTGCCCCGAGCCCCGACACATCCCACTACCAGATATCGATCATATCATTACTAGAAACATATCTCGTTAGGAATATATATCACATTTTTTTAAATATATATATATATATATATCTTTAAAGCAATCACAAATATAATATAATATATCTTCTATAATATAAAAATGAATCGCTGAATGTGTTGCTAAGCGCAAATCTCCAGAGCAGGTGAACCGATTTCACTAATTCTTTTTTATAATATTCCTTGAAATACGAGGATGGTTCTTACGGAAAGAATAATTTAAATAATTTCCCGAAAATGCCTAAAAGCAACACTTTTCTATATTCCCATACAAAAGATTCGTAATAATACTTAAAAGTACCATACCATATAGTTCAAGTGTTAGTGGAGGGGTTCCGAGAAGGCAAAACAATTGAGTGACGTTTTAATGTAATTGTTGACTTATCAACTTTCTTTTTTATCTTACTAGCTGACCCGGTGTCACGAATAGCAGAATAAGTATTTAAAAACATTAAAGCATCGACTGTTAGGCTGTACGAAGTTCTACGGGTCAGCTAGTTTAATAATAATAAAAGATAACAATAATAAAAACACATTATTATCTTTTTGTGTGATTCGTAGGAATTGCAAGTCGACCTTTTGAATTTTCGAAGTACGACTCCTATCGGCTGCGACTCATTCATGTATGTCGAAAGCTGATCTGTCGGTACCCTCCCCGTAAACGATTTAAAATTTAACTAACCGCTCCACCTTCGGGCTGTTTTTTATTAATAAAAGAAAACGAGGATCCCCATCTCGGCCGGGAATCGCACGAGTTAGGTGCGAGCATCTAATTCGTTTAAGACGCAATCGAGTCGACATTTATACACCACGTATATGAATCTCACTATATAGTATAGTGTACTTAAAATATTTCTTCCTATTTTTATAGTGTCGTCGTTGGATATAAAAGTGTTTTCGTCTCACACACACACGTCTAGCCTTTGGTTCCTTTAAACCACCGGCACCTCAACAGCTATAATATAAATATTATTTAGGGTGTTTGATATTGGAGCGATTTTGATGAAGGACACGCAAACAAAGAGAATGAGAAATTTTGTTTCAATTTAAATGAATCACATGCTTCGTCTTTATCTCCAAATAAATGTTTTAAATATTTTACATCTATCAATCAATCAAAAACTCTTTATTGAACACCAAATACAAAACCAATACAAAATAAAATACAAACATAAAACACTGTTTGAACAATTGGCGGCCTTATCTATTTTAATTACCAGAGAATCTTTCTTGTATATTACTTACATACATTTATGCATGATGGTTGGTAGATCGTTAGGCCTTATCTTTAGTTTTCGAACCTACCAACATAAGAAAAAATTAAAAATGATTACGCGTTCCGGAATATCCTACTAACATTGTAAATGCGAAAGTTTGTGTGTATGTTTGTTACTTCTTCACGCTCAAACCGATTTCGATGAAATTTGGTATGGAGATAGTTTAAACCCTGGATTAACACATATGCTACTTTTATCCCGGAAAAAGTATAGTTCCCGTGGGATAATTGAGGTAGCTGAAAAACCGTAATCCGTGTGGGTGAAACCGCGGGGCGCTACTAGTAAATGATAAATATTTAGTTTGTTGAGTGCAGGTTGCACAGTGCTAGTTTTGAGACGTATCTTCTTCATGCGCTCTGTACATAATATGTACTGTAATCATATACATATTGTTATCTGCAAAAATATGATGTATCATTTACAGGAGCACGCGGAGACCACAATCAAGAGCTACCTGGAAGGGTACGGTGCGGAGAGTAGCGGGGGCGGGGGCGGGCGCGCGCTGGTGGTGGACGGGCGCACGCTGACGTACATCCTGGACCGGCGCTCGGGGCTGGTGGCGCCGTTCCTGTCGCTGGCGCGCCGCTGCTCCGCCGTGCTGTGCTGCCGCGCCACGCCGCTGCAGAAGGCATACATCGTCAAGGTTATTCACCGTCTTATCTTCTTCGGTTTGTCCCTGCATTTCATGTGCATTTAGCCCGTGTCAAATTTAAAATTCTTTATGTTTATAAGAATCAGGTTCTGGGCAAAAGCTTACTCCGTAACCCCTATGATTCGGTAAAGTAGTGCCCACTTTAATGGAACTTTACTTGGAAATTGCAGAAAGACTTGCCATTTAGACGCGCGAGCATTTTTACGGACTCTTGACGGGTAATAATCCACCATCAATTATAACAAACGTTACCCGAACGCATTTTAATTTACCGGAAAAACGCTCATATTGGAAAAATCAACGTAAATCTTAATCAAAATTACATATCGTAAATTTTAGACTTTCGCGATTCGACCACATTGTTATTAAATCAAACGGGGTGTTGTGTCGTGACAACCCTGTGCATTTGCAGGGCTGTGACAGCCCTACAGTGTAACAGTGTCAAAAGAAAAAAGATCAAAAGTGGGTAGTTGGCGAAACTACGCGCTCTCGCCGATATTGCTACCCGCATTTCTCCAGTCTTCTCGTGACCACGACCAATGCAACTTGGTCGAAACGTCGAGGTAAATAAATTACTAAATGTTTTTCTCGCGATCAAGCCCCGTTTGATTTAATAACAAAATTACATATTTACTGGAGCGCATATTGAAGTATTAATAGCGATAAAGCGAATACTGAGTCGATATTTATTTTTCGATGACCGAAATTGCGTTCCGTATAAATAATGTTTTTTTTTTTTTTCAGGCGGTGAAAGAAGAATTAGGTGTGACGACGTTAGCTATCGGTGACGGAGCTAACGACGTCTCCATGATACAAACCGCTGACGTTGGCGTAGGTCAGTATTTCGGGTGAAGTCTAACCCCCTTACTTATAAACGTTGAATAAGCTGCGAATAGTAATTCAGTGTTTTGTTCCCTTCTTTCAACGTCAAACTGTCATATAAGCGACAAAGACAAAACACTGAATAACTATTCAGAGGTTATTCAACGTTTATAAGTAAGGGGGCAAGTCAATAAAGATTTTATAACCCTTCATACGTAACCTTCAACTTTGGAACTCCGAGCGGGGACGTTCTGAGTCTCCTTGAGCCGAAATGAATTGCTTTGGGCGTCCATGCTAGCCTGGTTCACATTATGGATATATGACTAATGTAATTTACTAATTATCCTTATTTAAAGCATTCATTTTCGCGTAAACTTCTAAGCTTTAAAAATTTAATGGTTAAGTTTAAAAAATATTGACGAGATTATGTGTCGCGGTTTTTGGTTTAATATATATGTATTGATATTGTTATAATTATAACATTATATTTGAATAAGCAACATTCTGAATCTTATTTAGTTTTAAAGTGTAAGATTCGCACATTTTTATGTTACTGTACTCGATCACTTATTGAGTTTTGGTGCAGACAGAGACAGAAGGGACACTCGGGACGTTTTTATAGGCTTTTTTTTGGGTGATCAATTCGAAAATTAATTCCAAAAAATCCACCGAGATCACTTACAAAATCTTAATTAATGCGTGTTAAGCGCGGACAAAAGCTAATCTAGTAAGTAGATTATATTAGCTGTGTTGTGGCAAAATAAAATATGGTAATAAGTAATGTTGTTGGTGCGCAGGGCTCTCGGGGCAGGAGGGCATGCAGGCGGTGATGGCGGCGGACTTCGCGCTCTCGCGGTTCAAGTACGTGGAGCGGCTGCTGCTGGTGCACGGCCACTGGAGCTACGACCGCCTCGCGCGCATGATCCTCTACTTCTTCCTCAAGAACGCGGTGCGTCCTGCTCTACTCGCCTCTCGCTCACACACAACACATACACAAACACATCCATCCACTAACTCACTCTCCTGCCTACAATATCCCTTTTGAGTTGAAAATTGTCACTAGTTTTAACCATAATTATATAAAATCTCCTCATCTGGTAGCCTTGACAAATCTTAACTCCGAGACGAAGAACTCCAAACTGGTCGGAAAGTGCCGGTTGGTAGATAATATTTTTTAAATGCAATTTCTCATGTCAAGAATTTCTAGAAAATTGCAATTCAGTTGTATTTCCGAAAATAAGAATTCAGCTGTGTTCATTACATATGTTCATGTGTAATAAAGTTGTATTATTAATTATTTTTTAACCGACTTCAAAAAAAGTAGGAGATTCTCAATTCATCAAAGTATGTTTTATTTTTCTTTTTATGTTTGTTACCTCAGAACTTTCGACTGGGAGAATCTATTTTGATGATTCTTTTTTTATTTGACAGCAGGTGCTTCCCGTAGGCCCAACTAAATTTCATCAAAATCGGTCAAGCGGTTTTTTAGTTACACTCCAATAACTGAAACAGGTAACGGTTACTTGGACGACATTATAATTGCGGGTGGAGACATCAGTGAACATACACAATGACAATTGATCCCGTGAGTAGCAAAGGTCACTGAAAAACTTTTTTATGTCCATGTGTTAAATTAATGTGGGAAATGGTTACACCACAGTGCAAAGTACACTGTGGTGTAACCATATCCTCACATTTCTTTACTTTCTTAAAAAATCAGTTCCTAATCTAGTACTTGATACAACACGATTAAGAGTAATTTGCCATAACTTCAATCGCTTACATGGCATACTGAAATTGACTTTTTTTTAATTGAGAATAGGCATTTGTCTACTATATCACATGACGAAGAACACACTGCTTAAATGAATGGTTCTAGAAAAGGATAATGTTTGTTCTCGCTGCGGTAGTGGTATTCAAGTGAAGTGAGTGTTGTATTGTTGCATTGCAGACGTTCGTGTTCCTGATCTTCTGGTTCCAGCTGTACTGTGGCTACAGCGCGATGGTGATGATCGACCAGCTGCACCTGATGGCCTACAACCTCATGTTCACCGCGCTGCCGCCCATCGTCATCGGTCAGTACTCACCACTCTCATCTCATATCATGAGAATTACATTTTACATACTCTCTATACTTTGGCTTTTTAAACATTTCTTGTCAGAGTAATGTAGATGGTCAGTGTGCAACAAATGAAACTATAAAAGATATGAAAATCCCACCAAAAACACAAATATAAAATGAAAGCCAAGTTCTGTACACGACCAAGTCCTCTCGTTCGTTTATAAGCATGTTTCGTATTGTAAAGTAAATTTTATAATAATGTTATATACACAGTTTTTGTGTATTTTTTTTACCTACAATAATAACTGCTATAAAAAAAATTGGTTGTCTGTAAAGTCGGTTTACGGACGATAGATTTACGTGATAACGACATAATCATGTATGACTTTGACTTTGAATTTGACTGACTTTGACATTGACATTGACTTTGACTTTGATTATTTTATGTAATACAAAACTCAGGTGGAACGTTACGCGGAACGTTACTATTTTTCATTTTGGCATTCATCAATTTATAAAACGTTAAAAATGACTTTAAATTTTGAATTATTACGAAAGTTGAATTACTGAAAATAATAGTAATTAACTTTTATTCTGTATAAAGCGCTACGATATGGAGTTGTTTAAAAGGGACGTCCTTAGATTTGTAGTAGGCAGCTCACTGAAAACGCCGCTGTTCCGAAAAAGTCCGTAGGCGCAGTGACTGTTCTCTATCACATTTTTTTTAACGTAATAGGTGGCAAACAGACGGACCGTCTGATGATAAGCGATACGTTTCCAATCCTTTTTAAGACTCTCTTTTATTAAAAAAGCCCTATTTCGGAAAATACCGAGAGAGTAAACTCGTTCCACAATTAGCATTCGTACGGCAAAAACCATCGATAGACTCGCACTTTATGTGATTCCCGCGAATCGGCGTCGTATGTGAATTAGCTTTCTAGCGGTGTCGGCTATTGCGGTGATAAAACCGTGAATAAGGTGGAAGAGTTGTTTTCCCCGTTGTATATAACCGAATGTGTGTGCAGGCGCGTATGACCGCGTGGCCCCCGCGGCGCTGCTGACGGACCGGCCGGGGCTGTACAGCGCGTCCCGGCGCGGGCTGGCCTACCGCCCGCACTCCTACTGGCTGGTGCTCGCGGAGTGCGTCTACATCAGCTCCGTGGTGTTCTGGGGCGCGCTGTTTGCCTACTGGGACACCGCCGTCGACATTTGGGAGTTCGGCTGCGTCACCATGACCTCCTGCCTCGTCGTCATGCTGGCCTGGGTCGCCATAGAGACCAGGAGCTGGGTCAGTCAACAATTACATCTATCACACACACACACACACACGCACGGGCACACTTTGTCCTTTAGACGTTTTATTCCATTTGTTACACATAAGCATGAACTCGAATTTTATTATATGGCCACGCTGAAGTTGTACCTACTTTATTAAATGCAATGCTAACATGGGGTGTTTAAAGTGTGAGCTATGTGACGATGCTGTAATTACTGGATCTAAAATACTAAATACTGATACGGCTCTCTTAAAACACCTACCTACTGATATGTGTGTGTTTCGTAACCGATTTTGAATATAAACGGAAGTTGCACTGAATCTTTCTAGCATTCTGTTGTAGTTTTCCTCAGTGTTATCTTTATCGAAAACCTACGCACGTGGCGGGGTTCGTTCTAAAGACCATCCGTTCAAACATCTACTATAGCAGTTTACAAACGTGAATTATTGGCAAATAAAATCTAGCTAAATAGGATTTTGTTATTGCTCTGAAATCTCAGAGCCGTCGCCATTATGTTAGCATTATCTCTATCTAGCACTTTACTATGATATTTTTGGAGACAACACTGTCTACATCTGAGAGTGCCTGCTTTACTTAACAAACTGTTTTATAATGGTGGCATTATAGACGGTCGCCGTGGCGCAATGGTTAGTGTCAGTGACATGACTACCGTGTCTCCGGGACCCTGGGTTCGAATCCCGGCAGGGGCAAACATTTGTGCGATGAGTGTGGGTGTTTGTCCCGGGTCTTGGATGTTTGTGTGCTGTGAATGTGTGTGTCCAAGCCTCCCGCAATACAGGGAATCCTAGTGCGGGGATTTAAGTGTGATAAAAAAAAATTTAAAAAAAAAAAAATTGACTTGCCTTAAATGTCCTTGATGAATATTAACGACACGCCGTCTCAGCGTTTATTTGTATCATTATAATCTTTTATATGTTTATGCAGCTTTTCTATTTGAAAGTCGTAAGTCTGTGTGTGATTTAGATGTGTGCAGTTTGAATATAAACATAGGTATATTGTGTGAAATTAGTGGTAGATGATTAAATTCCAAAAACTCTAGTGAGCATTCTAGGTCTAGCGTGATAACATCTTCGACCACATCGTCACTGACCATCAAGTGAGATAGTGGTCAAACGCTAGATCTATACAGTAAAAAAACTCTTCGCTATGAATAATGTTTTAGATTGCTTCTTTTTCTTTAATGTCTAATAATGAAGAAATACTATGACACCTCAAACAGCAACAGTCCCGAGAGCCATTTTAAAAAATTGAACATTAAAATAAAAATGTTGGTTATAAGTGCCAGGGTCGTCCTGTCTGCGATACAAGTTGTAATGGCATATAATTATAGAAAAAAACATCTGTATACGATATTATTATTGTTAATAAAGAAGAACCAATTATTCGGACTGCTGTTGTAGTTTCAGAATAGAATACACATTTATTAAACTCCCACATAAAAGCACCTCACACCCCACCTCGCACCCATTTTGCACCAATATCGGAATAATGTTTTACTTAAAATTAAATGTATCTTTTGACCACTAGCATATAATAATTTTTTGTTTTATTCGAATTGTATGTCTCCAAAATCTCACTTATTGGTCATTCAGAATATTGTGGGCGCTAGACATAGAATGGCGATTTACACTTACAGTACAAGGTCTGGTGACTAAACTCTGCTTACAATCTGCTCGTTAATTCTATCGTCGGACGCCCGCTTTTTGTCTCAGAGCTGAGCTTGTTCTCGCGCTCTGAAGATACCTTTTGCGAGCAGTCTTGTTTTTTTATCATTTTAGATATTATATGAGGTACCATGCAAAGCTGTATCAGATAGCAACGTATAGGCGTAGATATTAGCGAACGTTTCGAATACATACATACTTACTGTGTGTACAGATATAGAATCATATTGCACGTTGTTATTTTGAGTGCGATATTGCTTCTTCAACAACATACATTTGCCCTGTTTTTAGACTAAATTACAATGACATAACGCATATAATATAATTCTCCGACATCATTCGATAAAAAAATTCAAATGTCAAAATTGTGTTTCATTAAAGTGCCAATGATCTAACTCGACGGTCGCCGTGGCGCAGTGGTCAGTGACATGACTTCTGTGTCTCCGGGACCCTACGTTCGAATCCCGGCAGGGGCTAACATTTGTACGATGAGTGTAGATGTTTGTCCCGGGTCTTGGTTGTTTGTGTGCTGTGATTGTGTGTGTCCATGCCTCCCGCAACACAGGGAAGCCTAGTGCAGGGGACTGAGTGTGATTTAAAAAAAATGATCTAACTGCTAACAATTTCAAACTTCGGGACAGGCACCTCCTTGCACGGACGCACCACGTGGCCGCACTCATTTAAAAGCTATCTCACATTACTAGCATGTTCGTAGCAAAATATGTTACACTGTTAATAATTGGATGAAGGAAATCATATGACATATATATACGATAATAATAATAAATTTTCGTTTATGAAGTTTAGGTATGATAATAAAAATCTTGGAAATAGTTTCGTCAAAATAGTGCGGCTGACGCGACACTATCAACGCTAGTGACGAGAGTAATTACTATACCTAATTATTATTATTATTGGTCTTACTAATTAGCATTTATATAATAAGTCTTCCTAAACTTTTAAGGCACATTATATTGGTTGAATAAAGTATAATATAAGGAAATCGCCTAATATCATCACTTTATAAAATAGCATAGGGAAGTACCGGTGTGCACAGAAGTTCCCGTACTGTGCGGCATTTCAGTTATATCCATAAAAGATAAAATTGTAAAACCGGTATGTAATGAAATGAAATGAAATGAAATGAAATATATTTATTTCAGGTAACAGTAAACCCATATTTGTTAAATATACACATGTTTAATAAAAAGGAGTGTGTATGTGTCCCTCTACTTGGCACTATAAGAGACATGCCTCTCACAGCAGTGCCGAGTAAAAGGGCAATCCACTCGTTCTGCAATCATCATCAAGACAGCATTGGAACTGGCCCGCACCCTGCGCACCAGGGACGCACACCTTTTACGCATAGTTGCCTTAAAGCAATCCGTGTGTGCTGCCGCAAACATCCCTGACGCGCTACAGAAGCGGGGCAGTCCCAACACTGCCCTAAATGCGTTATTATATTGCACGCGAATATCGCTATACGTTTTTTGTGTATAATTAGCCCACAGGCCGCAAGTGTACAGTGAAGTGCAGTAGGCCTTAAAAAGTGTCACTTTTACCTCGTCCGTACATCTCGCGAACCTACGGGCTAACATATTCGCTCGTACTGACAGCGCCCTTCGTTCCCTCTCTATATCGGCTTGATCCCCGAGACCAGTAGTGACTATATGCCCTAAATATTTAAACTGTTGTACTCTATTTAGAGGAATTCCATTCAGTCGGATTGGTGGTATACTTTGTGGGCATTTAGCGCTAGTGGTCTCAAAAACCATATACTGGCTTTTTATTACATTATATGTTATTCCATGGACACGCGCGTATTCTTCACAGACTCGTATGAGCTTCCTCAAACCACAGACAGACGCGCTCAGCAGCACCATGTCGTCGGCATAACTAAGATTGTTTACACATACGCCATCAATATGGCAGCCGACATGCTGACTGCTGAGCGCGACGATCAGCGCATCAATATACAGGTTGAACAGCGTGGTTGAAGTCAACCCACCCTGCCTCACCCCACACTCCAGCCGATAGGGGTCGGACATTGTCCCTGCCCACTTGACACTGTTGACCTGGTGCCCATACCAATACTTAAATATATTTATTAATTCAGGGGGTAAATTAATGTTTTTCAACTTTTCCCACAGAACATCATAAGCTACCAGGTCAAATGCCTTGGATAAGTCTAGGAAACACGCATAAACGGGTGTCTTACGATCGGTGTAATATCTAACGGTATGCTTAAGACACAGTATCGCACTCTCTGTAGACAGTTTAGGTCTGAATCCAAACTGGTTATCATGCAGGTTTGTATATTTGTCTAGGTGTGTCTTAAGCAGACCGTCAAAAACTTTTGCTGTGATTGTCGCTAGTGAAATAGGCCTGTAGTTTGTTTTATCGGCTAGGTCACCCGTTTTATTCTTCACTACCGGCACCACGACAGTCTTCATTAGATCTGATGGGAGATAGGAATGGCTCACGCAAAGAGAGAAGAACATTGCCAGTACTCTAGATATATGAGGGCCCGCATGTTGTAGGTGCTCAATGCTGAGGGAATCGTGGCCAGGAGATTTGCCTGTGGTTATGTTTTTAATAGTTTTAGCCACATCGTTGGCACTAAACCGTACCCCTACCATCCCACTCGACTTCTCAGCATCTAACACACAACTCGCCGGTTTCAATGAGGACCGCACAGAGAAATGGTCCCGAAACGCGTTCGCAATTTCCCTACTGTCATTCACTCCATCTACGCTCACCGGAAGACCAGGACGTACGTTCGCCTTATTTGTACTTTGCCAAAAACTACGAAAATCACGTTTGCTGTGTTTCTCAGCGAGAGCGTTCATTTTTATCTGGTCTTGATTGTCTTGACACCATTTTAAGCGTGATTTAAACACTCTTCTGCTTTCACACATTTCTTTATACACAACACCAGCATTCGGCTTACCTGCAAGCATCCATACATTGAATTTATCTCTGGCCATCCGGTGAGCCGCACTAACATGCGCGTTCCAGCCCATAATATGTGACTTAGTACGTGAACCACTCCTACCCGACCGCGCATTTCCACGACTCGCCAAGGAAGCTTCCTTTAGTGCGATCACAATATCGGCATAGAGTCTGTCAAGAACACACCTGTGTCCGGGGTCACTGCAGTGTAAATCAGCACATTTCAAACACTCAGACGGGAAATCTAAAAGCCTTAACTTAGAATTACACACATTGGTATACATTGCAATCTGTTCATCGTTCCTAACGCCCCACTTTGCATTTTGTTCGTTGAATGTAGGGGTAAGCGGCACTTTTGGTGTTAATAAATCCAGATCACATTCTAATATCAATGGGAAATGGTCGGACCACAATGAATCGTACTTAACATAAACGTTGACAACAGCTTTTTTGGCCGATTCACTTACTACGCAATGGTCTAACCAGCTAGTAGATCCATGTGCTTCACTAAAAAATGTGTAATTGCCGGAATCGGTACCCAAAAAATCAACGTCAATACACGACCAATGTTCATCGCTACAAAAATTTAAGAGCTCGTTATAAAACAGTTCATTTAAATTTGCGTTATAATCACCTAGTATATAAACGGATTCTAGGCCGTACTCGTCAACAATAGCACTTATCGTACTTAAACAGTCTGTAAAATCAGGTAGATTGTCTGGCGAATTCGTTGGCATGTAGATACTAATAACAATTATGGGCCGCTCACTAGTCGTTATCTTAATAGCACTAATACGCGCATTGTTGCACCGCAACACTGACACCTGTTGGAATACACTGGTTCTCCATAATAAAGCGACGCCGCCATACGGCCTCCCGCGCAGGATGCCTGCGGACGTGTCTACCGCAGACGTGCCTGTGTATCCGAAACCGCTATCGATCGTGCTAAGGTATGGTATATCATGCGGCAGTAACCATGTTTCTTGCAAAGCTATCACGTCACAGGTGTGACATAGCTCTCTAATACCTTCAACAGATCTTTTTACGTTCTTGCAATTATAAGTAGCGAAACGATATAGGCATCTATCCATTGTAATTTTTATTTTGACCGTTAACAGATAGCAATCTGTTCGAGTTATGACGTTTGAAATTAATAAATCTTCTGAATATAATACCACGGGGCCATATGTTTTCATCCAGGTACAATGATAATTTTGATTCACATACAAAGAACTTATATGCATTGTGGCCCTTTTCTTTTTTCATTGTTATTTTCTCCAGGGAGACGGTGTCCTGTGTCTTGTTGAAAATATATTTAGTTATATCTTCCTCTGTCGTATCACTATGAATATTTGTGATAAATATAGGGATTTTACTCTCTGCGGCTTTGAAATTACATTCCACATCTCTCGCTACTCCTGACTTACCGGTGAATCGATATTTCGATCGTTTCTTCTGATACGTAACTGTTTTCCAGTCCCCATTATTACCATTTATATGCGACAATGTAACATTCTCACACGATTGCACCGCACAGCTATTACTATCCTGACTAGTGGCGTTATCAGTAGCCGTCAGCTGACTCGCTGCCTGCGCCGCCATCGGTGACGTCATCGCTGCTTTAGATGTACGTGAGTCGTCGTGCTCGTGACAGCGGCTCATCGCGCTACCTTTTGATGGTCGTTGGCGGGTAAATGATTCACAGTTTTGTTCTAGTTGCACTACAATTTCGCTGCATTGTGGCTTATTATTCAACTTACAATTGCTGGTATTGTTGCACGATTCGTTTATTGAACACATTTCCGGACTCAATGTCGACAAAAGGCTGCTGTTTGCTAACCAAGCGCCCCGTTTGTTGTTTACTTTAGATTCAGACGGTAAGGAATCTGTTTTTCTTTTGAGTAATTCGGATTTTAATTCATTGAAATCCTCCAACGTAACGTATTTTGACTTCACCTCATCAATTGTAGCTTGCATTCGTAGAAGATCTTTCAGCAGCTTCGTACAGTCGAGGTGGTCCATTGTCAGAATAGGTAGTTTCTCCAGCTGTCGACAAACAAACACTGGAGTAACGTCCTCATCCGCAGATTTGAATAGGTTTATGATATCTGCTAAATCTCGTTCTTCCTTGCCTTTGTTTTTTCGTATAATTCTACTCAAATTTGATGGGACTGAATCGAAAAGAAGTCGTTTCGATTTTTTGATTTCATCGCTCGTGAAAGACGATAAGCAGAGACGCACCAAAGTCACTTCATCAATAACCGACACTTTGTTTTGGATAAATGATAACATCTCGTCGATTACGATGTTACATTTGTCACACTTAACCAGATTTGTCATTTTGTATTCGAGAAACAACAAATAGCGGGAATAACGCGACCGTCGCAGCTAAGCGCGCGCACCGAACTTGTAATAAACCGTTCGAATTGCCTGAAATAACGCCAAGTACGACGAAGTACCTGTGTTGCCGCGATATGAGTTAGTGCAAGTCATAGCCCTTGCAGTTGAAAAAAAACTGCAATTTCACTTTGGAATGATATATATGTATGTGTTGAGTGCAGACGGTGATCCAAGTCCTGGCGCTGGTGGGGTCGCTGGGCGCGTTCTTCGTGCTGACGCTGTTGTACCAGACGCTGTGCAAGTCGTGCTTCGGGCTGCCCTCCACCTTCCGCGTGCTGCACCACGCCATGGCCGACCCCGTCTACTGGCTGGTCATCATCCTCGTCACCGTTGTCTCGCTCGCGCCCAGGTGACTACTCCTACTCCTACACCTGACTAGCAGCCTTGCACCGATATCATCGTACCTATTTATGTTGTGTTTTTGCTGTCTTCCATTTCATTTTAGTTCACTAAAAATAAAATAAATGTATGAGCACAATGGTGGCCCATATTCTCGGTCCCGGGTTCGATTCCCGGACAGGTCAAACATTTGTGAGTATGAAAATGTCTGTTTGACCTGTGTCTGGGTGTGTATTATATGTATATAAGTATGTATATCAGTCATCAGGTTACCTTAGTACAGGCTCTGCCTAGTTTGGGACCTGAAGACCTTGTGTGAATTATGATAAATAAATAAAATGGGCAACACAGCCTGCATTATACCTATACTTTCTATGGATAGAAGTTTGGGGCATTTGAGTGTTCAACATTTATACGGTTTCTTGTTCCTTGGATTTGGTTACGCTGACTCGCCGAAAATAATACAATTATTGTACCATTTCTATGACTGATCCTTTTCACCCCAACCCAACAAGACTACATAATAAAGCCTCAAATAAATAGTAGTCTTTAATTAAACCTTCATATTAATTCATCCTAATCTCAAAGTCCATATATATTTGTTACAATCGATTAAAGTCAACATAATACATCTTATTTTTTTTTCTATGGAACTATAGAGCTAAAGCATCTAAATCCTTTATTGAATTTAGGTACTGATGTATTGTATTTGTACATCATAAGGGTTGTGAATTTTGTACAAAATAAAGCATAATAACAAGCGTAATAAGCAATCATAGTATTCGTGTGGCGTGCGAATGAGCTTTGTGTGTTGTTGGGCAGAGTGGCGTACCACGGCGTGCGCAACTCCGTGAGCCCGGGCACTCTGGGGCGCGCGGTGGCGGCGCGGCGGCGGCACCGCCCCTACGCCGCGCACTACCGCACCGACCGCGCGCACGCGCACGTCTACAGGTACGACGCACATCTCTCTCACACACACACACAAACACACGAACAGAAGCGAGTTGGGATGATGGCGCCTGCACTAGTCCAAACCATTCAAATCGTTAATGTAAAATACCAGAGCCCTCACTTGTATTACGACCGTTACCTACTTTATGACATGTTTACGCAGCTGCTTCTGTCATAATCAAAGTTAGACAAATTTTCTTTATTACATAAGGATATTCAATGTGGTTTAACTTTAATCCTTTGGTAGTAAACAATAAGCATGTAGCCGAGGATTCAAATCCCACTTGTAATCGAACATATTCACAAAATCCAACAGTTACACTTATCTATAATAATAAAACATATTTATTACAATCCTTTGAATAATCAACTGGTCAAATGACCACTGAAACGATAACCTTGTTTTGTATGTATAAGTTGTTGTATGCGACAGATCGACGGACGAAGACGGACTAGAGAAAACTCAATCGGACGTGACGGCGATCACTTGACGGCGCCGGCCGCGCTTCCTGAATATCCGCAACGATGGTGCTCCCCGAGTGAACCGAACGGCGACGTTCACCTCGATCCATTCACCTTTACCTAGGCTGTGATCTGTTACAACTAATCTTATATAAATGTATAGTAATATATTGCGGTTTTATACAAAAACGCGGGACCAAGCGTCGAGGACGCGCGTGGTAGCCACTCGCATTGTGTTGGGCGAGCTTACGGACCCGACGCGGAAACTCAACCGAACCGAACCTCAAATCTTTCCACATTATCCTTTACAACCTCTTACTTTCGATACATAACCATAATCTTACCAATATTAGCCTGATCTGTGTGATATAATATATGATTTATTATATTTCAAATCACTTTTTGCACCCAATTTAAACAGTTCTCGTCCTTTATAGTACTTTAAAAAAAAATATATTACGAATAATCAACATCACAACACATAAGGGGAACACAGGAACTTTCTCTCTGAGAGAGAAGTATGAGCCCTTGTCCACAACCCTGGGTCTAGCTCTCTCATTGTGGTTTGCGGATACGTTAGCCATGTCAGTGCTTTGACATTAGTACCACGAGTAGTGTCGTGTGTCAGCTTAACTACTAAACA
This sequence comes from Apeira syringaria, assembly GCA_934044485.1. NCBI lineage: Eukaryota > Metazoa > Arthropoda > Insecta > Lepidoptera > Geometridae > Apeira > Apeira syringaria. Next base: position 15,939,867 of record OW203662.1, on the reverse strand, counting down.
AATGAAGGGGATGGCAATAGAGTGAACTATCGGTGGTTGTAGAATGCATGAAGGAAATTAATATTTACCACAAGTCTTCTATAACGTGCTGTATAGTTCGACCACTATTTTTGTGCTGGCGCCCTGTCCGCCCAGCTAACCGTTGACAATAAAATTACCTATCTTGAGGCATAAAATCCCCTGAGTAATAACAAAAGAGAGGTCCAGACTAAGTAGTGAAATACTTCCGATAGCTTTCCCGTCGAGGTTCCGTAGAGAATGGAACAATTTGTGGTAAAATTTGATGAAAACAAAGAATTTATGTTCTAGTCTTTAGAAGCGCGCCCACCACGCGGAGTGTTCTGGATAGAATTGCCAACGCTATTGTTAATTTGTATTTAGTTTATCAGTATTGTGTTAACATTAAGTGCTTAGAGCATGGATTTAGAATTGTTAGTTAATTTAAATATGATTAAGATAATAACATATATCAGAAAGCACCATCCTGGACCCAAAATGTTTAGTCGAATATAAATTAAATATTATATAAAATTAAAAAAAACCCTACTCGACTAGATGAGTTGGTGACTTTCAAATGGCTGATCAGATTTTCTTGAATCTGATCAGCTTAGAACGCCCGAACAAGTGACCTTTCAAACGAAAAAATCGGTGAATATGTTTGCTACCTCCGATGTGTACAGATACACAAGTCGAACTTATACTTTACAACACTCACTGTTTACGTCGGGGGCCACACAAAGATGTGAATTCTTTAAACCCTCACCTAAATCCATGTCATTTACCCGATTAGAGTAAACTAATAGCAAATATTCTAAATTAAATATTAATGTACTTATCTATTGCCTTCTCTTGTATGGCCAATGTGTTCTTATGAATGGCACATGCTGTGTAAAAATGGAATTATGAAGTATTGTATAAAACTCTTCCGTATGGTTGATGAGTGATTAGAGGATCGCCCAAATCAAGCCTGTATAATATGTTACAAAGACATTTTGCATCGGCTTCATTTGACAATCTCTTCTAGCGTGTATTTTTATATTTGGAATATTTTGAATGGTGTTGATGCTTCCCTATTGAGGTTTATACATACGTATCTGCAAGATTGACAAGCTCGCATTGAAAACCATGCAAGGTTTCATATGTACACAACAAAGTTGGAACAGTATTCTGCTAGATTGTTTTCAAATAATCTAGCAGTTATACCAATGAAATCTATGTACATACGTAGACTATTGACAACGTGGAGTGCAGAACTATATACGAGGACCCGTATTAACTATGGCGTTTAATGAATATTATATAAGTAGTCATTCTGTTAGTGCATAATTGATATTCAAACAATTGCATAAAACTGTTATCCATTCAGGCTTGTCGACTTTGCAGATGTATGTTTAGTGTAAGGTGTGAGTCCCATTGCCTTGCCCGCGTCTCTTCGCGCGCAGAGAAATACACTCGTACCTAGCCATTTATATCACAGCCACGCTCGGGTTCCTTCTAATTGCCTAGCAACGTCCCTTACTTTCCGATTGCGGATTGTGTACTGATGCATTTTCGTGGGTTGTTTATTAAAATATACAATTGACGACTTTAGATCGAATTATAAAGCGAAATCCAGAAACCTCGCTATTGTTAAACTAGAGTGGAATCTGAGTCTGAAAACTATTGCAAAAAAGTAATTAAAAAGTAATTTTCCAGTGTTTACCACGTGAGTTCTAGTCGGTTTGTTACATTACAATTAGAGTGGAGTCTCAGTTATGGTGTAGTAAAACAGAATATAGCTTTAGACGTATACATCATACTTCCCACTAATATTATAAATGTCAAAGTTTGGATGGATACATGTTTGTTACTCAATTACGTCAGAACGGCTGAACGGATCTAGATGAAATTTGGCACAGAGATAGATTATAGTCTTGAATAGCACAGAAGCTACTTTTTATCCCGTTAAAATGTATGATTCCCGTAGAATAATTGATGTAGCGGGAAAATCGTAATCCACGCGGGTGAAACCGCGGGGCGCTAATAGTTTTCTCAAACAAATTCTCAAATCCTATATTCACCATAGACAATGTAAGTATACATCTTTAAGAGTTAGTGGTCATGATAAAAATAAAACGTTTACAGTATCTTGACAAAAAGTGCCTTGCCCAATTCGACGTGTGTATTTCTCGGGCGCTAAGTCGCGTCAATGATTCCTAAGAGTTCACTATTTTTACTATTTACTGTTTCTAGTTTTGTAAATAGAGACAAATTATATATTTCTATACGACATAACAATTGTTACATGTACAGTAGGCTATTTTTATAATGAGAAAATCTTTGTGTAAATAACTTGTATGTTCTAAGACTGTTGTTTATTTTAGAGCTTTTATTCGTTTCGAAGTACGCAATAATGTATTGTGATGAAACATGTATTTTCCAGTCATTTGTAAGCCTCGGCCGGGCTCTAGACGCTTCTATCTATATCATGAAACAATACACTATGTTTTCTTCTTGCCATATAACGATGTATCTACCTAACTGTAGTTCATAACATGTGTAGTACAACTTAGATGTGTGTTGTCGATGCTTCAGTTTCTTTAGCAATTTATTGGACTTGGTGAATAGTTTGATAGAGTTTAATTGGTATTGTAAATGTATTCCGCTAATTACCTTACTAGTCGTCTATAATAAGTTTTAAACAATGTCACTGTTGGTATTTTATCATGTTGCATTTTCAACAGGCTTTCTTATAAGAAGCGATAACTTTGACAGGCATTTTTTATGTAACGCTTATAACTTTTTTGCTTAAATTTCCGATTTTAATGATAATTTTCATCTTAGGGTAAATTTTAAATTTGTAATCATTTAATCAATTTTGTATGAGCGGGTTGTTTATTATGCTCAGTAGTATAAATGATTTTTTGATATGCAGTCTGTTTGTAATAATTATTTCTTTGAATTTAACTAAACTTCTACTAGCTTTGTCATTCATGTGCATATATATTTATGACATATTTACTTTCTGAACGTAGTGCATTTATATATTGTGATAACTAAAATTGTGTTCCATTCTTTACGACGACGAAGCTGAAAATCAAGCACAGCAATGACTAGAAAATACATTTGTATTATTGATGTGTTGTTTTATAATAAAAAAAAATAATTTAATTACAAATTTTGTTTAATTTAGTTTCCATGTCATACAGTAGGTGCAAATACTAATATGTATTATTTTTACAAGTCAACACTCCGATTGAATAGAACTGAATTCGATGTGAGTCATCTAGGGGGGGGAGAATATCCATAAACTAGGTTACACCTTTAGAGGAGGAGAGTCAACGAAGGGATGGAGTCTAAAGCTTTGTGACGTCACGTGAAAAATTCTTCTTATAACACTTTCGCATTTAGACAATTACAATTTATCAAAACTTTGGTAGCTACCAAACTTTATTTATCGTCAAAAGTAGAACTGAGGATGTCTAAATATTAATTTGTAACCAGATAAAAAAAATGTGTGACGTCACACCAGGGGAGGGTGTCTAACACGACACGGACGGTCGCCGTGGCGCAGTGGTTAGTGTCATTGACATGACTTCTGTGTCTACGGGACCCTGGGTTCATATCCCGGCAGGGGCAAACATATGCGATGAGTGTAGATGTTTGTGTGTCCATGCCTCCCGCGATACGGGGAATCCTAGTGCGGGGGCCTGAGTGTGATAAAAAAAAACCAAATGTGACCTGTGACAAGGGGGGAAAGACATAAAATTCGTGTAACGTAATTTATGGATAGCTCCTAACTTAATTATGCATCAAATCTTAAGCATAAAACATTTCCTGGAACTGACCATGGTACATTTTTAGTTATTGGCGTTGCAATAAACATTGTTCCTGGCAGCTGAAGAGTTGACACAGCCTCGACTATACAATCGCCATTATCTAAAACGTAACCAGGTCACTGTCTCTTGTAAGACAGTGAAAGTACTACTGTTAAAGTAAACATTTAGGTCAGACATGTCTTATCTCAACAAAATAACAAAATTAAACAAAGGCTTGTTGTACGTATTTTAAGCAACAGAAAATTCTAATCTACACAAGCTTATTCATACGATGACTTCACAAGACATAAAAACTTAAATAATAATTAATATATATCACAAACAACTTCATTGTAGCATATCAACATAAATAAAAATACAACCATTTCTTAACAGAAAGTATTGTACGTACCTACATTGGGTAAAACATGTAACATTCGATAGTGAATTTCGCAACACAGTCGTCGCCATCGCGAATAAACGTTTTATCACGTAAAATAATCGGGAGTGAATGTATACAGTAGGCCGTCGTCAAATTCTGACATTTAAGACGAAAGCATCATGGCACAATATCAGAAGGCAAGTGTTTGATAACTGAGAAAGAATCCTTAAAGCAATTGCAAATGATGATTTTATGATGGGAACATCATCTTCATCTCAGCCATAGGAAGTCCATTGCTGGACATAGGCCTCCCCCATTGATTTCCACAAGGACCGGTGGAAAGCGGCCCGCATCCAGCCTTTGCCTGCAATCTTAGGCCGTCTGTCCACCTGGTCGGTGACCGTCCTATGCTGCGCTTGCCAGTCCGTGGTCGCCACTCTATGCTATGTGCCTGCCTGGATGAAACATATTATCTACTAATTTCTATAGTTCATCGTCTGTCGTCGATGTATTTAGTATTTCATGTTTCTTTCATTTGCTCTAGATTGTAGAATTGCCTGAGTTTGAAATAACTGTTAACTATTTTTCGTCCATATAAAATGGTTAATTTTAGATTGAGATAACAAACGTTACATAATTTCATTTTATCTAGTCAGATAATAAGGAATAGTATTAGATAAGTACATACTGTGACGATTTCATTCTTGGCAACAATATACTATATACTTTATCTGACATGTGTAGAGTATTATAGTATTGTATTAACAAAAGACTACATTTAGAACGAATGAAAAAAATCCGTGCTGTGAAAGAAGCATACTTGGGGCGGCTCAGGTGTCACAGGAGCGATGGAGTTGGGAAGGATCTTCGCGAAAAGCCGATAACTGGCAAGGGATGACTCAAGATGGAAGAATGTGGAATATCTTATTATCCGAGGCCAATACTCATTTTGGGTCCCTGCGCCATAATGAATTAATTGATTATTCACGGTACTAATTATACCAATACTATCAAAATAACAAGGCCATTACTTTAGACGATGCCCAATTTAGGTTGATTCCTCCTTTAGCCCAAACAATAGAGAAAATATACCATTCCTGCTAATACGAGTCACCGAATCGCATAGACACTGTAACTGAGTCGTTCGAAAAAAAAAATATTGATACGCATGTCCATTAACACACTAGTGTATTAATGAACTTTTCCTACAAGTGATCCGTTTTGTTAAATAAAAGTTACATGATATATACACCAATTTAGTTTTCATGATAAATATAATAAGAGCGTACGTTTTGTACACAACATAATTAGTGTCAATGAACAGCTCCCGGTGTTTTACTGTATATTAATTCGTTCATCGATTTAAATTCAAACGATTAGTTACTTTCATATGCCAAACGTTATCTATTCAATAAAAAATTCAACATAGCATATTATACAAAAAGCAACCATTGCATATTATTTTTTAAACACGTAAACGTGTCGTATCACATACATTCGAGAACTATTGCACTACATAACAAATTAACATGGTAAATATATAAATCACAGTAGATTCAGTATGGCGTTGGCGACGTCCATTGTGGGATCGTGTACGAGCACGATGTCGAACTTGTTGAGATAGTTGTTAAGATTCCCCTCGGCGTCTCGTCCGAGGAAGCCAATCTTGACGATGACGTCACAGTGCTCCATGCCCTCCGCCATGCCCGCGTCACCGATGTTATCCCCCATCAGTATCACGTTGCTGCGCTGCTTCACCATCTCGTAATACTCCGTGTTCTTGATAGCGGCCTCGTTTTTGTTATACGTGTGGATCACCTCGCCCTTTATGCCCACTATGTTGTCTTGCGCGTCCATAGCAAGAAAGTTAGACACCACCTTCAATAAACCAAACATATTCATCTGAATAACTGGTTTTATTGATTAAAGCAACAGGTAATGATTATAACAAGGTTTAGTAATGTACTACTCAACGTTGCTTCGTCTATTTAGTTCTGTAAAGTTACTGTCATCATTTTACCTATCAAGTTAGAAAACGTTAAGTGAATATGAGTGTATTAATAGATTTAATACGCTCTGTAATCAGTCACATAGTAACTAAATATTATTTAAATAGAGCAGACAGAACTCTAGATAAGCGACTTAATTAATTGTTTTCGTAGGTTTCAATGGCACGCCCTACGTTGGATGCGAGCTTGGCTTTGCATGCTATAGGCTCGCGGAACAGGTGTCAAAAACTTAACACATTTCTCATTTATAGCTAATGAATTATAGTTTTTGCTAGTCTGGGCAATGCAATCACGAAGCAATTGTTATTTTAGCGGGATCTCAAGTTTTTTTATGATTACATTTAAATTTCTATTACACTGTTAATAAATCGCTTTTCTTTATAAATAAGAAAATTGGCAACTTACACGTTTGCAGAAACATCAACACCCAGAATACTATGCTCACCGAGACCTTGAGAGGACTATTTTGAGATCGAGAAGCTATAACGATTAGAATTTTTTTAAACGGCGAATGCGCAATCATCTGTTATGTTTTATCAGGGCAGAATTGTACAAGTGCCCCGATTCAGGACTTTTTTTATTTACAATAGACAGGCGTTGCACCACTATCTCACCTGATGTTAAGTGATGATACGGTCTACGACGGAGCACGCCTGCCTAGAAGATACGTATTCACTCGTGACTTGAAGACACCTAGATTGTATTCATGCGGAAACACAAATTTAGGCAATGAATTGCACTCGTTAGCTGTTTAATTTTTATTTCACCTCGCCGCCACTGCCCTAATTCAATACATTACTGCCGCCATCCCTCAACTGACCTTGGCCAAGAGCCATATCTTTGGCAAACATTTGATTTGAGGTCTTTGTGCTGTATTGTCTATTTACTCTTATAAATAAAATTTGAATCATATTAGGTCACCACCACGAAGCTTAGTTAGCTTAAGTTTAGGAATGTGTTCGGAGATTTTTTGTGATCTATTCGTATGACGAAGACTTTAAATTTTTATTTTACCAAAAAATGGTACCGACTTCGACAAGTTGTCTCACACTTTTTAGTGACACACTTGAAGTCGGTTACATTTTTTGGTATTTTTTTCACCCTTTTCAGTGACTTATGCCACCGATTTCTTCACCCTCAAATGGGTCGTCCGTCGCAGTCGTCCAAGTAGACTTAACATTTTTCAGTTATTGGAGTGTAACGCAAAAACCGCTTGACTGATTTTAATGAAATTTAAATGGCACCACACAAAAAGCACCACTTTAATCTTAAAAAAAATTTAACAAACTGGAAATGGAACTTGAAGAGAGATTGAGTCTTGTAGGTGGTTCCATTTTTTGGTAAAAAAATTTTTTTCTCTCTTTTTAGTGACCTTTGTTACTCATGGGATCAATTGTCATTGTGGTATAGGTATTTTCACCGGTCTTTACCCGCTACTATAATATCGTGTAGGTATAAGCACGCACTTTTCAGTTATTGGATTGTAACTCAAAAACAACTTGTCCGATTTTAATTAAATTTAAATGGGACCACACGAGAAGCACCAGCTTTCAAATAAAAAGAAGAACGATCAAAATCGGTTCACCCAGTCGGAAGTTATGCGGTAACAAACATAAAAAAGAGCATACGGGTCGAATTGAGAACCTCCTCTTTTTTTAAGTCGGTTCAAAATACTCGTACAATTGAAATTAAGATGATAAAAAAATCAAAAAATAGGTAAGTATGTTATATGGTATCACTGATGCAATACGATTTATTTATTTTTATCTTGATCGCATAATTTTTTTTTTTCGAAATCGCTATCTTATCATAATATAATGCTTAGTACTATAAATAAAATAATGAAAATAAAATAACGAAAAACAAAAAAAAGAATAAAAGTAAGTAAACAGCTATTTGCCGGACTAGAATTGAGATAAACCTTTCTGTAGTTTTGCAACACAAAATCGATTCAGTTACTCACATACATAGTGCAAGAGATCGAATTTACACCAAAGAATTTATCTAAAATCTCATATTGATGGTAGCGGAGAGGTAGCGGAATTGTGATACTTATTGGGTTATAACTGATATTTTCTAGAAGTCCATGGCCTACTAATAAACAATTGATTTAACTGTTTATTTACATACATATTACTATTAAATGAGAAAATCTTACATAATATATATCTCGGCTCCTAAACGGCTCTAACGATTCGGATGAAAATTATGTATGAATAATCTTATGTTTCACAACTTACATATCTACATAATAATTAGGTGCCATGCTTTTTAAAACTAACAAGAGCGTCGCGCAAAGGTCGATCGTCAGGTACTAAAAATACCATGTAGTCAATAAATCATTGACAAACCAGTTATTTGTTCTTATTCAAATTTCTTGCATCTAATCTAGTAGCACATAGTACTTCCTGGTGATACATTATTATATACCTCTCAAATGATGACAATAGGAGTGCCAACAGTAAGTCAGATATAATGCACACAGCATAGAACATACCTTAACATTGGGCAAGTGGAAGTTTGCTGCGGAAAGAGCAGCCAATACTGATTCTCCGAGCCCCGCTGAGAATACTAACACTGGTACATCATGCTTTTCACTCCATGATATTACGTCCGACACTCCTATCCTGGGAAGGAACAGTTCCACCATGTGTTAAAACAATTATTATTATTATATCTAACACTTAAATTATAGATGGAAAAAAATTGGCTACAATTGGGACTTGACCCACAACTACAAAATACCGTCCCTGTCACTTTGGCAACTAAGGGAGAACTGCACTAGGAGTCTGAATTTGTTCCTTCATTGCAGCTACATCGGAGGGGCTGTTCTTCATAGTATGACGTCAATGCAATGAACTCTTTGATTATAGCACAGATCAATGTTTTTAACAATATGTATTCATATTGTTGATGGAGAAAAACTATTTTTTTAAACTATGTTTTTATGCATTATATTATCACATACTATGATATTATCACAGTTTCATTGAATGAGGCAATAAATATATTCTGTCAAATGCATTCTCACCCGCATGGTGATGAAAAACGGTGATGATGAAAATAAGCCTATGTGTTAATCTTGGGTATAAGCTATCTCCATACCAAATTTCATCAAAATCTGTGTAGCAGTTTGAGCGTGAAGAGGTAACAATTATACACACACACATAAACATAAACTTTTGTTAATAGCTGCATTAGTGCCAAGGAGCACTGCTAAATAATATACCACAAACAGGTAGTGAACAGGTTTGGTGACATAGAAAGTGAAGCATCATTAGTTGACCACAAAATTATCAGAAACTATAAACCTTAAAATTTGATAGGGAAGTTTTGTATACATATGTTGAAAGCCCATTAAGAAAGGTTTTTAAAGTAAGCTAACTTAACAAGATAAACCTGCAAGAACTCTGCAAAAAGTGATGAGCTTGTTTTAAATATAACCAGAAAGCTCACCTATAGCACTTAATCATTTTCTCTGCTACATCCATTAGCTCATGTTTTGGAAATTTAATACCTCTGAAAATAACAACAAAGTGAGGGTTATTACTGTGACATACAGTACAGTATATTTGTAGTTACTAATTTATAAAAATTTATATAGTCATAATACATCATTTAAAAGCTGCAAACAATAAATAAAACAATATCTAAAATGTAAAAAATAAATACATTTATAGATATTGTTTCATTTCTGGGTATCATCAGATCATCTCACATAAATCCAAAAAGTAATAATTGAAAAACTTTTACAAATGTTTCACAATGTACAGTTCATTATTCGGTATTACGGAATGTAAGGTTCATTATTAAAATAAAACAATATCTGCTTGTGGACTATTTTTATATTAGCTAGGGAGTGTTATACCTGTATAAGTAAACACTGGAGAGTAGACACCCTTAAGGTTTGATTTTCATAGAGACTGTGTATATTTGTTTGAAGACTCTACCTATAGATATTAACACTGATGGAATTACCATACATTGCCAATCCTTTTAAGACAGTCCACTCTCCATCAAAAGAATGCCACATTATAGCTACTCAAGAATAACAAGGGAGGAAGCTTCTCTCCTCGGTTTATAGCAAACCATAGCATGGTCTCTTACATTTATTGAAAACGGCAGTATCCATCATAAAAATTTAGTAGAGGTAACTCTACTCTGAAAAGTGTAGTTTCTTACATAATATTAGTAACTTCTATTTGGTAACTAATACTTGTGCTTATTGACTGACTGAGATTAATGTTCATCAGGAAATCCCAGTTTTAAGCCTGGATTAACATAAAACATAGTTATCATTAAATTAAAGGTGACATGGCTTAAATCAGATAAGAATAATACTGCATATACTTGAAATGATGTTTTTTTTATAATTCTTACTTGAGCAGGGTATGGGCAGCCACATACCAATCAACCATGTGCTTGATCTTTTCCTCAACACTCATCACAGGGTCACTCTCTATAGGTTTGTATATTCCAGACAGTCTGTTATCCTCATCTTTGTAATGCTGAGGGATGGATGGGCATTCTCGGAACATTCCTGAAAAGTTCAGTTTCCATGTACAAGTTTAAATAAATTTAAAAAGTTTTTTAGAAGCATAGAATCAATAGAATACAGAATATCTTACCAAAACTAGTAAGTACAGCTTTGCCGTTGTCCATTGTGTGTCTAGTTAGTGTGTGGTCAAAGTCTGTTACAATTTGCAAGTTTTGATGTCCATCTGTGATAATTTTATTTATTTTTTTCAATAAATCCTGTCCATCTCTGAGATGAACGGTGTCCTTCATCAGTTGGGGAATGTCCTGGAGGCTTGACACTAGTTTCATGGCTAGAGATTTTAACAATGATTAATTACAGCATTCAGCAATATGTACCTATACAGATATATAAACAAACAGATGAGTTTTAATCACTATTTGTGCATTGTTGTATGAATCCGTAAATAGCCAGACTTACCAGACAGAATATATTCGCACAATATTATAATAGATATGTAAACAATTACAAATAATACAATTTAATATCCACACAATAAATCGATTGGTGTGCAGTCCCGAAAAATAGCGAACAAAACAAGAAAATTACACAAACGTCAAACAAGTGCAAAAATACCCGACCAACTAATCAGCGCAGTGCTGCCATATGGGTATGTATGTTTATTTATTTCTACCAACCCATTAATTTGTACCTAATGGTAAATATGTTCGTATCAAAACGTTGCCCAAAATTGTATGGGCGGGTATTATTAAAAAAAGACGATTTTGTTCCTATATTCAGTAAAAAAAATTATTCAGTAATATTACAATGGTAGTACACGTTTAAGAGTTCAAAACCGTACGTATTGCTAGACTTTTTGATGTCTGTTAATTGTTTAATGCAGCTAGAGAAGTAGATGCAGATGGACCTCCTTGAAAGTAATCCTGGCGGTGCCCATGCAAAGACATATCCAATAAGAATACCACCACCATAGGGACAGGATGTTGCGGTGTGATTTGGAGTCTCCGTTACCTGATTTGGCAAACTATGCTTGTACCGCATATAATACCGACCTAACTTTAGAATGAATTTTAAATAAAAGAAGAATAAAACGACTACGACTGCACTGCAAGGACCAGATAATAATATGTTCCGGCCTGCAAACTATAGAATTTCAAAATTTAATAAATCTCATTTTATAGATCTTAATTTGCCCTTTCGATCTATGTTAATTATTTTATTTGCCCTTCTTTCGTTTTCCCAAGAAAAATCGAAATAGAATTTCCCATTTTCCTGTATTTCAAATAGTCATATCTCTTTGAAAAATGATTATTGTTTACTCCACCAGGCAAAAAAAATTGCCCTTGAGCTACTTTAATTTGCCCTTGTGCAAATTCGCAAAAATATTCAATAATTAACTAATAAACAACAAAAAACGGTCGTCGAGTCGCATTTCCAAGCGATTTTTTTGCGCATTGCGCATGCGCGACAGAATAAAGGTGATACCACCGAAATAATATGTACTTACGTACAACTGGAAGGTGCACTGTGATGAAAAAAAGATACATAATATCCTAACTAGCTATTTTTATTTACATTAATATATTAGGATAGGGTTTAAGTGGACGAAACAAAGTTTTACGTTAATTAAATAAAATATTTCCGTATATATTGCATTTTTTAATCACAAATTAGTAAATAAAATAGTATTATGTAATTTTTGGCGCAGGCCAATTTTGTTGCTATTAATTTTACAAGTTGAATTTCATATAAACTTACGTAAGAAAGCTACTAAAGTTTACGAAACATATCCTGGCAATTGTTAAAAAAGGACACACTGACCTCGTGCTTGCCCTCTCTGTCGGCTCGCGGCCCCTATTCCATCAAATACAAGTTTTTTAACGTTGTAAGATCTGTTTTTGTTTGCAGTATTTTGGTAAGTGCACATTCCAGCGAACTGAGTATCACCTTTATTCTGTCGCGCATGCGCAATAAATTCGCTTGGAAATGCCACGACCGTTTTTTTTATTGTTTATTCGTTTTAGGTAATTATTGAATATTTTTCCGAATTTGCACAAGGGCAAATTAAAGTAGCTCGGGCAATTTTTTTATGCCTAGTGGAGTAAACAATAATCATTTTTCAAAGAGATATGACTATTTGAATTACAGGAAAATGGGAAATTCTATGTCGATTTTTCTTGGGAAAACGAAAGAAGGGCAAATAAAATAATTAACGTAATTAACGTCCGTAACTTAACTAATTAATTGAGATCTATAAACTGAGATTTTTTTAATTTTGAAATTCTTAAGTTTGCAGGCCGGAACATACCCGGTACTAGTACTCTTTGCCCGGTACTGCAAGGTCTTCAATGCACCCCGGGCGCTATGTTTGTTTTTCTTTCTTTGTGGCTCCTGGCACTACTTGCGATAATATCATTGCGTGTCAAGTACCACTATTTTCATGATTTTTGTTTCTAGGCGTAGTAAGGTAATTAACATCCCAATTTTCATCTTTTAAACCAACTTCCAAAAGGGAGGAGGTTTTCAATTTCACTTCTCTGCTTTCGTATTTTTTTTACGTTCGGTGACTTTTTCGACTAGGTATCTACTTACCAAGGGTATACATAATTATATTTTAAGATAGGTTATACCTACATAATTTGTATGAGAATTCGGATGCTCAAACCCATAGATGCCGGCACCAGGGTGCCAGGGGGTGCACTTGCACCCCATTGCAGGAGCAATGGGATACAATTTTATTTTGAGATGAGTCCCTGTTTACATTTAGGCCTGTTATGAGAAAGGTAAGAGTGTAGGTATCGTCGTCCCAGAAGATGCGCCTCCCTGAAAGTAATTCTGGCGGCGCCTATGCTCAAACCATATAAAAAAACGCATCCACGCTTACGCTTGAATGCGCTTCACGCTTACGCTTACGTGTCCATACCTCCTGCAATACTGGGGGGTGAGCTCCCCTGGTGGTGTGGAGCTGGTGAGGAGGTATGGACACACACAAACACATTACATAAACATCCAAGACCTCGAGGACAAACATCTATGCTCAGGTTTTCTGTTTTTATAATGTAATATCAAATATATAATTATATGCACATGAAGAAAGCCTGCCTCGGATAGGTATTGAAAAAACATAAAATATGTCTACTTTTTACAAGGATTCAGTCAATACTTAAGATTACCTATAAAAATTTGCTAGTGAACATTGTTTGCCCGATTTTTTTTTATTGGTAACCTACCTACGGCTCTCCGTCGTCGTCAGTAGTAAAACTGCATTTTAATGCGTTTCTTACTCTTAAATGCTGTATTTTGCGAATCATATGCAGCTTTAGGTGGTTTTCAACATTCACTTGGTTGAAAGTTTCGTAAGTATTCGTCATTTAGATTTAACTAGGGCTTAACTTACGTACATCATGCGAATGGGTCCCTCGACAGGTTTCGTGACACTCCGAGTCACTTTTTCATAAAGAGCACGGGCTCTCAGCCGTGGACGCGGCCGAGTTAAATTAGTAAAATAAATTTTATAGATCACAGTTATCAGGTTGAGCAGGATTTATCAAATTAATAACATATAGGTACCTACATACTTATTACTCATGCACAATGCGCATTCCTACCTATTATTTTGTGTGTAATGCAGTTCTAACTCCCCCTGCCTACAGCTGTCATAAAAAAGTTATTGGTTGAATTAAATTCATAAATCCATATATTGATCCAGATATTTATTTATTCAAGACAATAGTTTTTTTTAAAATTTTCTGTTCAAGATTATAAATTGCAAACATTTAGACTTAACGAAAGTATAAGTTATAGTAATTAATTTGACATAATAATACAAAACAAATCACCCAGCCAGCATAGAAATCATTTTCAATTATTCGGGTACATAAATATTGTAGGAATTATTATATTAATAGCTAAACTTAATGAAATAGTACAATCAAAATTTTTAATAATTATAAATTGTTTCAAGCAATTTGTGTCATAATTATGTTCATCGTTTAACATTATATAAACGAACAACCTATGTAAAATCAACAAAGTTATTATTTCCATTACAACATTATTCCTCCACCGATAACTGAGTCTGTTCCATGACTTTTATTAGAAAACATGAAAAAATAATAAGAAACAAGTCAGGATTTCTACAATACAATATTGGTAACAATTATTATATAACAACTGTTGCAAAACAGTGTCATCGATCAGTATCATACCTACACGACGGCCACCACGAGAATTGTCTCATTATAGCATACTGTAGAAAAATATTTCTTAAATCTGACATATACTGTGATTTCATTTTACAAAGCAAGTGTTGCAAGTGCAATGCATGTTAGCATCTGTTATCTCCTTATTTTGTTATACATTTGAACTAGTAAATGAAATTGTCCCCAGTATTAGAATAAAAGAATACCTCAAAGCAATAGCTATATTCAATCAGCAAAGATCTATTTGATTTCTATAACAAATGAACTTTACTGTTTTCTTTATCTCTATGAAATATGTAAATAAAAAAATTACTAAAACTAAGTACTAAACATAATATACAAATCATTTATAATAGACATCTATACATAATAACATTAATTTATAACTTAATTTTATGCATTAAACTTGTGAGCTCTATACAAGCTCGCCATATTAATTCAAAATCCTGCATTCCCAAAAGATGTTTACATAAACATGACTTATATTATAAAGCTATTGTGTAGTGTGATGCAAATTGAGACATTAGTGGAAAAATCAAAATGTTCCTATTGTACTAAACTCGATGCAAAAAATAAAAATTGAATGTTGCCATATATATATAACTAGCTGACCCGGCAGACTTCGTACTGCCTCAATCCATAAATAAAAGTCTTAAACTGTTGTAAAAAATAAACTTAAAAAAAATTGGTTGCCTGTAAAGTCGGTATACGGGCGAAAGTTTTACGTCACAACGACTTTGAGTGCCTTTCACTTTTTATGTCTGTCTCTCTCGCTCTTAGGCGGGCTAACCATGCCCGAGTGGAAGGGACGCGTGCCTCTCACTCGCTCTCATTGTGAGCGCATAACGTGAGCGGAGCGTAACGCAGTTTCTTGAAGTGTCACCCGGCAAACCAATTTATAAGACGTTGTCACGTCAAAAACCAAAAAGAATCCGTAATTAATAAAAAAATACTCGATATGAATGAAGTTTTATTATTATTTTCGATGAATTACACATGATGTTGCTTACTTACAAAAGTGAGTAACGACGGAGGACACATCAAAGGAAAAAAAATAATTGTTTTTATTTCATTCCGAGCATTTTCATATTATGTATTCACCTTTTAAACCTTTTCTAGACTTCCACAAATAATTCAAGACCAAAATTAGCCAAATCGGTCCAGCCGTTCTCGAGTTTTACGAAACTAACGAACAGCAATTCATTTTCATATATATAGATTAACTCTACTAGCTTACAATGGTTCTTCTATCAGTAGTATCCTGTATGTCGAGGACGTTATTAAATAATAAATTATTATGTATAAATCTATAGCAACAAAGACCACAAAACAACATTTATTATACCGATACACTTTTGAAGCCTTTTTTTATACTCGTTTTTTTATATCGTACAACTTTTTTTCCATTATGTGTATCACAAATTTTACCAGCGTGTGCTATATCCATATCCTCTTTAGGGTAAGGTGGAATTAGTATATTTCTACAAAGTTAAATGTGAAGTTGGACCAATGAAAGAGTTTCAAAAGAATATATTTGGAATGTCACTAGTTATTTTTTTTAAACTGATTATGCTTCTTTTTACAAAAGATGCAAGCACGTTACTCTCTGATAGACAGCACTGTATTTTTTATTTAACTGCAAGCATAACTGTTTGTTTTTGCTAAATGAAATACACCTTTGAATTCATTTAGTTTCAAATTCGGTTTCGCCACTAAATGTATAATTTAATACAACATCTGCATCTTTAAATTTTTAATAATAACCACGATAAAGAAGAGATCAACTAGGTCAAGTACCGTCCAAGCAGTAAAGGCGTAATCTAATTTCAGGATGCCGCTGGTTTTGTTCATTGTTAAAAAACACTGTTAAGCCACATGTCAGGCATAGGAGTGTACTAAAAACTAAACAAAAAATTAAGATGAACTATGTGCCAACCAGCAATCGGCATTCCCCAGAGTCACATACTATTTCCAACACTATGTAGGTTTGTATGTAGTTGTAAATGAGGAGAAGAAGGCATTCTTCATCTGTAAATATACCCTTCTGAAACTCTTAGAAATATTCTGGTACGCACGTAACTTAGTACGTGTAGAAACTAATAAGTTTAAAAAAATGTTTGTTCTATTTCACTCACGGTGATTTATTCATTTTGTAAGGTGTAGTCCGCACCTTAATTCTCGTTATAACTTAAAACAAAAGAATTAAGGTGCGGACTACATCGTACAAAATGAATAAATTGCCGTAAGTGAAATGGAACAAACAAATTTCTCCACGAGGATAATATATCAATAGTATCAGTTAGTACTTTGGTCACAAAGGTATGAAAGTGGCCCGAACCAATACTTGGATAGAAACACTGAGAATGAACTATTGACACAGGTCAGGATAATGTTAGTATTATGGCAATACAAGATAAAGAATCTAAGATATTCTGGCAACAATAGAATCACCTCATATGCCATAACATAAATAAGACACAATAGAATATTTATAATGATTTGCTCTCGAAAGACGAATGCCTATTTGTGTACGCAAATATTTTATTGCTAATATAACTCAACAATGTAGATTGTTTCTTAGAAAAGCAAATCAGTGTTGTATCTTTCTTAGAATTATTTCATGTTTGTCAAAAATACATATTATTTAATTAAATCACTACAATTTGAACAAGTACATCGTGTCACATGTCATAGGTACATAGGTACATGTATGAACTTGTTTTGCAGATAATTGTAACAAATAAATGAATTAAATCGAATAGCTAAGCCAATTAATAATAACAAATCACAATACAATTTTAGGTAATATAAGATTACAAATCTGCAAACACATTGTGTACGCATCTTAGCAAACATTCGATACCTGTCTCCCTCTACTGAATCATCAGACATTTTTCTTGGACATTTGGTTTTTTTGGCTTTGGCCAAGCCAAGTTAAGCATTTATGTTTCATCAACTTCGATTAAATACTATTTGAATCATACTCAATTATTGAAAAACAATGTATTTAACCACAGCAGTTCATAAAGCTAACTTTTCTTGACAGTGACGAAAACGGCTTTTTGCTTCAAGTTGGTTTGAGTGACCGAGGTCCGACATAAGTATAATACTATACTAATGTCGGACCTCGGTCACTCAGTCTCACGAAGGTTTAGTCTATGATCGCATACGCTTCAGAGCAATGTGTCTGCAGGTTTGTTAGCAGGAGTCATGGTCCTCAGTCGGGCGCAGCGAGTCGCGGAGCAGCAGCACTTCTATACATCGTCATCAGTAATTCGGTCAGTCATCACTGATGCGAGGTTTTTTCTTAGATTTCTTCTTCTCCAATGCTTCCATACGCATGTCCTCCAAGTCTTCCATTAACCCTGCAAACCCAAACATTCAGTCGATCGCGTTTTTGTAATCATCATCATCATCATCTTAGTCATGTGACCTCTACTGCTGGACATCTCCCACCCCTATTAATTTCTTGAAAGACCGGGTGGAAAAAGCCAGGATCCAGCCTCTTCCTGCCATCTTCAACAGGTCACCTATCCTCGTAGGTGGACAATTGGATGCCCTACGTCCAATTGTCCACCTAATCGTGCGCTTGCCTTATCGTGGTGAATTTGGATTCTCAACTTGAGAACCTTTCGACCACCATCAATCATCAGCTCTATAAAATATATGCCCTGCCCAAAAAATTATGCCACTTCAACTTGCTAACTCGCTGACTTTTTTTATACCGAATAGGCAGGTGTTAGACCACTATCTCACCTGATATTAAGTGATGAAGCGATTTACTATGGACCATGCCTGAATAAAATACCTGCGCACTTACTTAGTAAGTATGTATATGTATTTTTATAAGAGAAATAAATGATAATGAATAGTCCAGCGAACAGTTATCATTATTATTAACACAAAATCCTCATTTTTTGAAGTCGATTAAAAAGGAAGTTGTTAGTTAATCTCTGATACATGACTCGATTGTGGTAAAAAATATTGATCAATACTTTCATAAATGGCGAGTAGTGTCTGGCTACGGAGCCATTTATCAGTTTTTTATTTCTTTTAACAATTTGTTGCCTCGACTATGAACAAATCAGCCGGTTATTTATAAAATATGTCCTGATTTTATAAATAACCGGTTGATTTACACCTGTGAACATTTAAAGAAGTAAAACAATAATTTTAACTAAAATTTATATTACCATACAAATCATTTCCAGTAAAGTGCAAATAGTGATTTGATATATAAACCTAATAGTTACAGAGCCACATATTCGACTGTATTCGTGTAAGATTCTGATATATATAATATATATATACATACACTGTAGGAAGCGTAACTTACCTAGTTTTTTGCTAATAAACTCCTCGCGTTGCTGACGCGCGAAACTTGATTCCATGGTCGGGTCGTCATCGTCGTCTATGTCTCGGTACCTAGAAATATATGTACACCATTTAAGAACACATGTCAATGATAAAGAGTACTCAGCGGATTAGCGAGTTGAAGTGCAATGGGGAGGGAATGTATGAAATAGAACTGATGGCCTAAGTTGTCGATGGAAAAACCAAGGTCAAGGTCAAGGACAAGCGCAGCGTCCGATCTTTACCGACAAGGTACAAGGGCGATTTTATAACATTCGGAACCGAGTCCTGTGAAGATGATATGGTATCGCGCGCATGCACTGGGCCGGCCGTCCGCGGCCGTGAGCGCGTGCTCTCTATGAAAAAGTGACGACGAAACCGTTCGGGATACCCAATCGACTAATATACGTAAGTTAAAGCGTAGTTAAATCTAAATGATGAAAAAGCTGCACGGAAAATTCCGCTATTCACTCCACTACCTTGCACCGGTTTTGATGTTGTTATGAACACTGGATAAGCAATGAAATCAAAATAGCAAGAAATTCTTTGTAGGTTCTTTGAAGCAATCCTTAGTAGCTTATCATTATATGATTGCGTGTCTTGGAATTACACTGACAATGCTTGTTGAATAGAAAATGTATTTATAAATGTCCTATTGTATTAAAACACCTGTCGCATTATTTGTTCGTATCTATGCGTCCATACAAGTGAAAATAAATGGTATCACATGACGCACAGCCTTTGAACAGCGTAAACAAAAGCTTTCCACGAATTGCGTTATCTAAGTGTGTCGAAATGAGTGCTAATTTCTTAAAGAGCGAGCTTTGTAACGTTCCTGGAGATGCGTAAAAACGTAAATCAATGGTAAAAAAATGAAAGGAAAAAATGATTGTGCTCATTTTAACAATAGTTACTTTTGAACTATCATGGTAGTTGTACCGACTTCGATAAGTTATTTAATCTTTTTCAACACTCAAAAGTGCGAAAAAAAGTCGGTTCCATTTTTTTGGTTATATTTTATTTTTCACTCTTCTACTCACGGGATCAATTGTCATTGCGTATGTTCACCGATTTCTTCACATTCGATTAGGAAGTCGTTCAAGTAGACGTAACACTTTTCAGTTATTGGAGTGTAACTCAAAAACCACTAGACAAATTTTGATGAAATTTAAATACTAAGTAATATACTATTTATTTCAGCACATGACGGCACGGATATAAATTGTACAACACTGCTAATAGCTTGAAGCGCCTACTTGAGACTAGCATATCTTCTTAATAAATGGGAGCACATGGCAAGCACCAGCTTTTACACAAAAAAATCGCTTCACCCAGTAACATTTAAAGCTTTTTGTTTTTTAATGAACAGCACAAAATATTTAGAATATGACAAATATGGTAGCAATCAAAATTGTACACAAATTTGTATTAGTAAGACAAATTTCACGATGATGGTGCAAACTTTGTTTAGACAAGAGACAGCGTAACTAGAGATAGATTAACATTTCCATGTAATCAAAATAATATGTATTAGTTAACTGGAAATTCACTTACTTGGACTTGTCGTATCCAAATATTTCTTTAATGTGTTTAGAATAGTCCATGTTTTCCTCTCCGTCATCGATGAAATCATCCATCTCGGAGTCGTATTCCGACTCAGAATCCACGACGCGACCTAAAATATTCACAAATGTGCTTTACACCAACGAAATAATGTTTAGATATGCAAAAAATATTGTTATATTTATCTAATCTTGATGATAATATTAGTGGAGTGGGTCATTTTGATGCATTTATTTATATGTTGTAACACAGTTAATGTTTTTACTAATCTAAAAACTAAAAAAAATGTCTGTAGATAACAATGAAAAGATAATAATATAGGAAAGCTCCCACTTATATTGACCCTCTAAATATCAAAGAATATATTGGGAACGCACCCATACTACGTGACCCATTTTTTACAATATTTTATGTCCCCTCTCCCTTCGGTGACCACCCGTAATACATACCAGGACCCCCCCCCCCCCCTCTAGTTTTCACGATCATAAATCTGGTTTTAAATATTTTTTACAGACAAAAAGAAAAAAAACCATTTGCTTTTTTTCATTTGCATATTTTTATTAATATCAAGCTCGCCGTGTTTGTTATTCTATGTGTTGATAAAAACGATGCGCGTCATTATTTAATATACTTTACTGAATTAAGCACGCGATTTCCCAAGACGATATTGACTACGTGACGAAAACCTAAACCCTCTCCCCGCTTTGGAGACCCTCCTCCCCCTCTGAACGGGCCACGTAGTACGGGGTACGTTGCCTTTTCTTCTTCTACTTGTCTTTATCCCACGCTAGTTGGGTTCGTCACAAAATATCTCAGTGCTCACATCCTTCATATATAATTCTTCATGCAGTCTATCCATACCTTTAAAAGCATGTTGTTCAAATTAAAAATAACGAGTAGTAATTTTTTATTTGAAATTTTCTTGAGTTTGACACCTTTTTATTTATATATATATCCGTGTTTGCAGCGATCGGACTACTTAAACTCACCTGAGGATGGGCATTGGACATGCACAAAAACCTAGGTCGAAACTTCGACAGTAAATGTGAGTAAAGCAGGATAATACATAATATAAATAATACAAGCAGTGAATGTCAAATAATGGAAAGACTTACGGTTCGATTTCTTTCTGACATCATCTGTGTGCGGTCTTTTGCCAGAATGGGCTGGCCGACCACTGTTCTTCGCACCTGTGTCTTTTTTCAGAGAATTTACATGTTTGTCAAAATCAAAACTGTTCGATATTGTAGGTTTGCTGGAACCGATCTGGGGCCCTTGTTGCTTTCCGGGACCTTTACCGTCTGGTCGTCTAGAAGGCACCTTATTATCCGGCATCCTTTTACCGTTCTCTGGCTTCCCCTCGGGTGTCGGACGCGGCTTGCCCGCTACGGGTCTATCTTTCAAACCATTCTTCACTAACTGATCCTTATTTGACTTTGGCACAATTTTACCTTGAGAAGTGTGCCCATTTGTCATCATTCTGTCATCATTTTTATTTGCTAATTTTTTTTCATTAGAATTTTTGTCTATCCTATATGTATTTTGACTCTTCAAATCAATACTTTTTTTTACATTGTCACTAGTTTTCAGTTTTGATCTATCCACTGGTCTGTCGGAACTCCTGCCGTTATCAATTTTAGTTTTCTTTTCTGCCTTTTCCAATCTTTCTTTATCTTTGCTGAGTTTTTCAAGCTCTCTATCTATCCTTTCTCTTTCCGCTTTTAGCCTTTCTAATCTCTCTCTGTCTATTCTATCCTTCTCTCTGTCTACCTTCTCTTTTTCCCTTTCTATCCTTTCTCTCTCTAGTCTAACTCTATCCTTATCTCGCTGCAGTTTATCAGCTTTATCTCTTCCATCTCTATCCCTGTCACTCCTATCTCTGTCACCCTTATCTCTGTCAGTTTTATCTCTATCTCCTCGATCAGCCAGTTTTGGGCCATTATTTATCTCAGAATTCTTGTCATTCAGCTTTGGGATCCGTCCAAAGCCGCTAGGTCTCTGACTTGGTTCTGTTCTTTCTTTTTCACCTGATCTTTCTTCTCTTTGAACTGAAACATAATTAAGTTAGTATTATAATTTAGACACAAATTTACCGGAAAACGATGTATTTTAGCCGCGTTTGCGAAGATCGATCTGTTTCTACGATAATCTTGAAAAAGTTAAATAAGTTTAAATTTGTATCCATCCAGACCATTACACACGTGTCTTGCAGTATCTCGGACCAATGTATAAGGTTACCGCATGTAATACGACTACTATATATACTCTTGAATGTTAAATAAATGTTTAAATCAATTTGAGAAGCAAGTCCTCGAAAGCCTTCCAGTTCTTTCATGAATTTTTGTTAGTATTAGTAGCATTTGAAATCGTCATGCTGTAGCGACTAGTAGTAAACACAACAAGTACATTCAATGCGGAGTCTTAGCGGGTTCAGTTATGCCACATAATAAATCTCCTATGATTGTTACTTTTCACGCTGAAGGGGCTGAACGGATTTGCATAAAATTTGGAATGAAGATAGCTTATACCCTGGAATAAGACAGGCTTTTTATCCCGATAATATTGACTGATCCCGTGAAATGACTGAGAGACACAAAAACCGTCAATACCACGTACCATTACACCGCGGCAAATACCGCGGGGCGCAGCTAGTTGCAAGTTTATAGATTTCAAAGTCAGTGTAGAACAAAACAACAGTAGCAACATGTTCCTATTAAATTGATTTAGGTGTGAAGCCTGTTCCACAGAAAATACTTATGTCATGGGCATGCTTGAACCACTGCCATCTTGCCAGGAACTTGCTAATCTCATAATTTATATAACAATACGACGATGCTCCACGCTTGGTAGTCCAGGTATTTACAATATTTACTTGTTAATATGAACTGCACAATGATCAATAAGTTCAATAAAACGCAGGCGTATCTATTTTCCGCCAAAAGAGGTCAATTTAATTTAACCCCTACTTTCCGTGAGTGTCCGTGCTGATAACAGACCATTTTGTGATTTTAAGAGTCTCCTTACACTCGATACTCCATTTTGGATCGTACATTAAGGCTAAGGCTCAGTTGGCAGTCCAAAAAACTGGGCATCTTCACAAAGGTGAAACGGTACTTTATACAGGAACAACTGCTCAACTCAAGCGCAGGTTCAATCGTGTATAGAGTAGTAATCTTCTCTTCTCTCTCGATTAAGTACCAACTTCAGACTCTTGAGTCGATAGAGAGGCGAGCTAAAAGGCTCATCAACAACGACTCTCTAGTCGAGAAAAGACTTCAAAGCCTGCAGCACCGACATAAGGTCGCTAGTTTATCTGTGTTTTATCAGATACATTTCGGGGAGTAAGCCTAGAAGTTAAATAAGTTGATTCCTCCATCTAAGAACGAGCAGACGAACGGCAAAGCGATATCCATGCATGGTAGACGTTCCAACTTGTGCTTCCACATTCATAATGCATACAGCTAACAAGTGGAATTCATTGCCTAAATCTGTGCTTAAGGATGAATACAATTTGGGTGTCTTCAAGGACCGCGTGAATAGGTATCTTCTAGGCAAACATGCTCCATTTTAGACCGCATCATCACTTACCTCACATGAGATGGTGGTCAAACGGTTGCCTATTCACCATAAAAAAATGGCATAAAATAACTATTATAGGTAATTACAGTTAGACTTACGTTTCCTTTCGCCAGCTTTCTGAGCATCGAGTCGTTCTTGCCTTCGCTGTCGCCGCGCCATTTCCTCTTCATATTCCCGTCTCTGTTTCTTAGTCATCGGCCTCTCGTTCTCAGACTCGGGGGTTTGCTTCTTCTGAGCTGCTTGCGGCCCGACTGGCTCGCTTTTCTTTTGTTCAGCAAGTTTGAGCAACTGGTTGAAGTCCATGGGAGGTGGCATTGGCTTTCTTATCTTCAGCTTATCAGGCTTTTTGTCTTCTTTTTTTTCAGATTCCAAGCGAGGAGGACTGTCGTCTTTATCTATAACACCTAGTATAAAAAAAGCCCATAAAATGTTAGCATATAGTGAGGACCCTCTCAGATTGCGTTTGACAGTTTGTTTCATGAATACTTTTTTCCGCAATACAAAGTAACTTAATAGATTAAATAATATTGTCTCAGTCGAACATTTGAACACCAGAAAGGTTTTTTGTTTGTCTTACACCATTTAAAAACTACAACAACAACACAAACTATGAAAAGCATTCTCCTATTGGCCAGACTAGTTGGAATAAAAAAAAAACTATTTGATTTAATACAGACTAAGCTACATTTCATTAATTGTGGTTAACTTTAGCAAACCCCACATCCTTATGTGTAGATGATTCTGTTTACTTGCAAACAAACTTTAGGTATATGTATTGTAAAAAAAAATACCTTAGTTGCTTTCTGTGATTCTCTACTGTTGTATGGTTTTCCTCAAAATCAGTGGATTGAGCCATCAGTGGCTTTTGGGAGGGCCTGAATGGCCAATACCAATACTTCTCTCTCTAAGAGCTAGGCTTGTGATGAACGGTGGAAATGTGATTAGTTCATAAATCAAAGAAATCCTTTGAGTACAGCTTTCCTTGGTATTCCTGAGTAGCGAGAATTAGATCCCATAATCTTAACACTCACTTAACTCATTCCACTTTAAAAGGAGAATTAACAGTCTAATAAGGAATTAGGATAATGTTATTAGCAATATCTGTAACCCTGGGGGCAATATAATAAATACCTCATTGTTACATCTATGTGATTTGTTATCCCACAAGCAACAGAGGCCGCTTACCATCAGGCGGCCCTTCTTTATTAGCATACACAAGCCACCATATCTTCATTTAATTTGAAGAATGCTAAATTCTACATTTAAATTGCTCATGCATGCCTGCATTGATTACTGTCATTAAAGGAACTTACCATTTTCTGTTCTCCTTCTTCTCTTATGTGGAACTGGATCATCTTCATGCTGCAGAGCATGTTTGACTCTCTCCACAGTGCCTTTCAAGTCTTTTTTTACTCCTTGCGCTGAAAAGTAAACATTTTTATTGGAACAATGTATATAATTTAACTTTTAATCTGTTCAACAGCATACAAATTAAAATCTCAATACTTCTATTTGAAAGTATAACATGAGTGAGTGCCTCGGGGTCCATAAATAACCCTAAGAGGGGTCCAATTACCTACTATGGTTGGTAACTAGACCCCTTTTAGAGCTATTTGATAGAGCTTATGATAGAGATAAGCGCCATATTTTTGTAAAGGTTCTTATGTAGTATACAAGATAAACTTCTTTTCTTTTTGTTTATACTAGTGGGAGAAACCCAAAAACTGCATAACTTTTGTGCTACCTTTCGTGATTGAGTTGTTGATATGTAACAATGTTGTTAATCCTTAGCCAACATAATACAAGCTTTTACATACATACAGTATATATCTCCAATCCAAGACATGAATACACTTGCTTCTCCAGTAATACTGCACAATAGAGATAACTAGACATTGATTGTATTAGGTTAGGTGCCTTGTAGTTGAAATAAGAAATCTGCATGGCAAATGATGTGTAGCAAGATTTAATTAAAGTTGTGTTGTTCTCAAGACAGCACAAGGTTTAAATAACTTTATTTATTTGACCTAATTAAATAGATAAACAAAATATTACCATGTCCAAATGCATGTATTATGATTCTTACTATAGAACATGTACTGCTGTGAAGAGTCTTCATAACCTCTAGTGATTTTATGGCAGAATTCTCTTTCCAATACATACCTATACCATAATACTTAAAACTGTCATTACTTTTAGATTATTGTGGTTTATAATTAAGGGGATACACAATTTTCTGATTAATAACATAAATAGTAGATAGTAAATTGAACATTATGTAAATATCACATGTCTGGAAATGAGCCCTAAACACTAGACCTCCCCATATCTCAACAGAAACCATCTGAAAGCTGCCTGAATTCAGCTAGTCTGCAACTTTTGTTACTACTATTAAATAGCACAGTACCAAAACACTTTGTTATTTTGAATTTATATTTAAGTAACACATACGGCCTGTGGGGAATTTGGGTTCATCTGGTATTTTGCTATACTTTTGCATCATTTTAGCATAAATAGCAGCAGCTTCTTGTGATTCATAGCCATAGTCATCTTGGTCAGGCTGCTCTCCACCCACGAGAGTCACTGCTGTGTTGTCTCGGTCAACTGCATCTTCCAACACTGACTTGTTTGCCGATTTTATGACCTTTAAAGTTTTCTGTATTTTCCTGAGAGCTTTTGGGTCTCGCAGAGCTTGCAACTCCTCACGCTTCTTCTGCGCTTCCAATTTTTTCTGTTTTTCTTCTTCATCTTTCTTGGCCAAAAATTTTTGTATGTTAGCCGATAGCCTATCCCTTTGTTTTTGTTCCTTTTTTGGTGGATCGAATCGGGCTTTGTAGTATGAACTCTCCTGAAAACAATTTGCTAGTCAGTACATGGACACTGTAGGTAATACCATTTACCAGTTACATTATTACATTTTTGTTACTACAAGAGCTGGTCTGGTCCAAGAACGCTGTGAAAATACTAAAAGCTTGGGACAAAATACAGGTACCACCAGAGTTAAATCAGTTAGTAATCCCAACACTCACAGATGACTTTTGTTGTTGATTTCGCTGAGCAGCCAAGAGTGTCTCCCGGAACTCCATTACTTATGGTTACGATGTAGCTACAGTCATACAAATGCTATAAAATTAGCAACATTGCAGAATTTTAACAAACTATTTACGTATTTTATCAAAATACGTGTCAGAATCTACTTCGACACACTATCCCACCATTTTCTGGAAATCTACTGAACTTTTAGTGATGTGCCTTGAAATGTTGATGATACATAACGTATCACAGAATATTTTGATATCAACTACAGACCTATATATCCACATACTCTTTATTTCCTAGCTAGTAGTATAATCTCATCATTGGAACTTCCCTAGCTCAGGGGGGCGTTCGGGTAAGTTAACCACAAAACCAAAAACGAATGAAATGTTACAGTACAGAGATATCTTTCTCTGTCTACGTTTCAGTAGGAGTCAAAGAGATTGGTATACACACAAATTTGTGTCTGTTTTAGAGTCTCGTAGATTTTTGTTTATCATATAGTAGTCTGTGCTCAACAAGCGCGAAGTTTGTGTAGAGATTTAAGCACAAATTATAAAGAGTACTGTACTGCGGGTTTATATACCGCTTAGTTTTAACCGTGTTTATTTCATCAAAATAAAAATCCAATGTGGCAATGATGCATAGTTGTGTGGAAGGTAGTACTCCCCCATCCCTTCCCGTGGGTGCCGTAAGAGTCGGCTAAGGGATCACGTCCCAGAAGGTGGGCAGCAGCGCCTTCTGAGGATTCAAAATCATACTGCGCTTGCCAACCCGCCTGCCAACCGTGGCGAGAATTGGCAAATCCCCTCAATATGACGGAGGCGTATCATCGCCTAAATTACTCACTGAATTTTTTCACAAAATAATATCAAATTAAAAAAAACAGTATCTTAAAAACTAAGGGACCCCTGGGTGGTGGTACCAATGGATAGCCCCTACCCCAACTTCCCTCTCCCCCTGAATTGCTGCGCCCCAATTCTAGAGTTTTCTTTATAGTTACGCTTATGCCACAACCAATTTTGATATATACATGGGAACTTATAAAATCGTTGACACCGTTGGCACAGGAGATAGAAAGCGAAATTCTGTTACGACCAATTTTTTGAACATTTCCGTTAACTACATGACAGATATTGTGTTTCTTCAAGAAACTGCCATATATTACTGGGTGCAAATAAGGTGCAGAAGATAATTACATTTTCGAGATATGTACATTAAAAGGGCCTTTTTCTGTAGATTTATGGACATGTCTACCAAATGCAGACGGAATAATCGGAGTTTGAGAAACTGTTGCTGATGGTGATGCAAAAGAATCTGTTATTTGTGTGTCTACAGCAATTGATGAACTACATTGTGGGTAAAACAGTATCCTGAGAATCAGATGCAGAATATTTTAAATCTTTGCACTTCTTGATATGCATTTTTTGAGTGCTTCTTACACTTAATAGTTTCTTGAAGATCATTGCTGTGCACCTGTTCCGCCACGTCTTATGACAAGTCCGAAGCAATTAAAACGTACTCTGCAGGTGACGGTACATCATTACCGTTTCATATTGGTTGGCTATTATCTCGGGGCCAACCAGCTCCAACATTTATATCCATGGAAACAATTGCCCATCGTCTTTCGTGACACGAGAACTAAATATACAAAACTTACCAAAGCGATGAATATTATAATTTTGTTTAGTTTACTATTTCCAAAAACTAAACGAATTATGATATTATACATACTATTAATACAATACACAAAAAGAGATATTTTCAACCAAAAAATTCAACTATCCTCTTGACGGTCCACTAAGGAACTCTAGTGCCAATTTATTTATCTGCAAAATTTTTGGGAAACAACAAGACAGTGCATGTTGAAGTCTTATGCCCTTGGCAAATTAGCAATATTATGATACGTATTTTTTAAACGTCTCTGTACCATATTGATAATAGTAGCATTTAACTTTATAGTAATACATTTATTTTTAATAAATATTTAATTGGATTATGAGGTATGTATCGTACATATTTATATTATTTCTGTATTGGTTAAAAACTAATAATTAAAGATACCTAAATAGCAACTTTCGCGGAAGTCAGTCTCGAGTAGGGTATTTCTCAAAACTTTGTATGGTAACACTCATCTCTCGCTCTTTTCTTTTGAATCTTTGACGGAAAGGTTAAAATGGTTCGTTTTAATTTTACAGAATATTATTAATCCAAGTTTTTCGGTGTAATCTCCGTTATAATTTGCAAAACCTGTCAATATCCTAACATAGAGAGTGAATAATGTGTGCCGGGTGTTATATTTCTACAAAACTTGTGTCACCTGATAGAACAATTAAATTTACTTGTTGTTTTCCTTCAGGCAACCTCCAAAAAGAAGACCAGGAAGTTGAGAGGACACGTGAGCCATGGCCACGGTCGCATCGGTTAGTCCTTTATGTTTGTTATTTAGTAGGGACCTTCTTAAAACTAAATTCTAACCTCAATTCTGGTCATCAGGCTCGTACTCTGACTAAGGAGTATGAAAAGTCTGTCACGTCTGCTAGACAAATAAATGCATTCAGTTATTTCATGTAAAGTCCATAAACTTCATAAATGAAGACGAATCATTTCTGTTTGAAGATTAGTGATCGTTTACAAACAAGTATGAATTAATGTAATAAATGTTTTACATGTGAAAGCAGCATAACTTTAATTTGGTTTTACTTATTTAATCGTAAATCGTAAAGCAATTACTTTGATAATCTTAAGTATTGATATAACATATTTCAGGTAAGCACCGTAAGCACCCTGGAGGTCGCGGTAACGCTGGTGGAGAGCACCACCACAGAATCAACATGGATAAATACCATCCAGGTTATTTCGGAAAGGTAAACATGTACTAAAACATAATTTGTGAAATGTCCTATTCTGGTGGATCACCAGAAATGGATTTGCATGAAATTTAAAATGAAGATTACTTATACACTGGGATACCACAAATGCTAGTCTTATCCTGGAAAACCGTAGCCCACACAGGTAATGGGTATCCAGGGTGCAGGTAGTTTGGTATGTAGTAAAATAACATAGCCATTCAAATCATTCTCTATATTCCTTCCACAAGCATTTGGATTGTTATATATCAGTGTTTCTGGTGACATGTAGTCACCAGAAACACTGGTTCAGCTTTTCTTTTAAAATGCAATAGGCTACTTTGTCTTATCATCTTAAAAACTGGGGGATAGTTGCAGCCAGTCCCATTATGTGTCAAATGTGGGAAGCAATTGCCATATTCACCTGCTTTGGGGAGTGCCAATAGTTGATGTTAACATCAAAATGTGTATTTTTTATCATTGTGTCATCATTATTAATTTAACTTTGGTTTACATTATGTGCGCAACTATTACTTTTGTATATTGTTTAATGTATTGTAAGAGCCTAGCCGATTTTAATGATTCCTTTTTTTTCGAGTTTTGACTGAAAACCCGCCCCAATTATTACTTTTGTATATTGTTTAATGTATTGTAAGATAGTTTTTGATCCATGTAATATTTAGCCTAGCCGATTTTAATGATTCCTTTTTTTTCGAGTTTTGGCTGAAAACCCACCCCAATTTCTAGTATCTGCGTTTGGCACAATGCAGATCTATTCAAACTTACTAAATTTACAACCTTTTGTCATTTTTAATGTTAGATAATGTTCTATAATTACATATATTGTATACCATAGTGACATCACTCTCACCCTGTCCATTTTATGTGTGGAATAAAAGTATATTCTTTTCTATTCTAAGAAGCTGAATGCTCAAATATTGTACAAAAATATGTTGTAATTGAATATAAATTGGCTAAAATAAATTAACTTGTACATAAACACATACCTACACAACACACATGCATGTCACTGCTAATTGCATTTAATTGCTAATTTTAATTGCTTTCATTGCTGCTAATTTGGGTTAAAAAAATGTATTGCTGCAAAACAGTTAATGCTAAAGCAGCAGACATGACTGCCATATTTTTATATACTCTTTAAATCAATTAACAATATCGAGTCACACAACATGCTATGGAGAGGGCTACGCTCGGGGTTTCTACGCGTTCAAATCAGAAATGAGAAGATCTGTAAAATAATAAATGTCACTAAGATAGCCCAGAGGATTAGCAGTAGGCAGGGCATGTAGCTCAAAGAACTGATGGCCCTTGGAGTCGAAAAGTTCTTGAATGGAGGCCATGGATTGGCAAGCACAGCATAGGATGGCCACAACAAGATGGACAGACAACCTGACTAAGATCGCTGGTGAAGGCTGCTTCTATCCGGTCCTTATGGAAATAAATGGGGGAGGCGTATGTCCAGGTGTGGGCATCCTATGGCTGAGATGATTGATAGAAGATGATGAATAAAATGCATTGAGACAGACACATTCTATAAAATGTTGAATTTTTTATGATTTGCAATCAAGCAACTTGCTAATTAACAACCCTTTTAGTAACTCTATTCAGCAAGTAAATTTGGGTCCATTCGCCCAATTACCCAGTTGCTTGACTTTTTTAAAGTACCTATTATTTATCCTTGGTTGAACCTTGATTTAATAAATGTTGATTTATTTCAGGTTGGCATGAGGAATTATCATGTTAGAAAAAACAAGGAGTTCTGCCCTGTATTGAACTTGGACAAACTGTGGACTCTTGTGTCGGAACAGACAAGGCTCAAATATGCTACAGCTACTGATGGCAAAGTGCCCGTAATCAACATAGTTAAGGCTGTAAGTGTGTAATACTCATATTTAATCTGATGTAATGTACTGTATGTAATGTATGTGGTAACAAGAAATTGGGATTTTAGAAACTCACACCTGGCCTCCTACGAATCAGGGATATACCTTGAGTGTGATAATTGTATTGCACACCTCGACCACTACAAAGAGATCTTTCCAGTGCTTTCTTTCAAGGAAAATGGGTCATTGTGGTTCTGGATAGCTGTACCAACCAGTTGCTATTCTGGATCTAGTGGCTACCCTATCTTTGCCTTTGCCTTTTTTACTTTTGCCTTTGACATTTACCATTATGAGATTTTAGTAAAGGAGAGATTGCCCTTGACATTTACCATTATGAGATTTTAGTAAAGGAGAGATAGAAAAATTGGTTGTGCATGTAACTATATTATCAATTGTTTCATTTTTCAGGGTTACTACAAACTGCTAGGCAAAGGCAAGCTCCCGAAACAGCCCGTCATAGTAAAAGCCAAGCTCTTCTCAAAAACAGCAGAAGCGAAGATTAAAGCTGCTGGTGGTGTATGTGTCTTGTCTGCGTAATTTAAGCCTAAATAAAATATAAAAACCATGTTTTTTCTTTTAACCCTTCTGATTTGGGCTGTTTTATATTCTGCACAAGTAGTCCCCTTTCCTGTAGTATTTCGACGCAATGTGACCAACATTTTTGTCAGACAAAGCATGTTGGTTCCTACCTATCTAAGTACTTTCCAGAACCCTCCTCTCTAGTAGTGGCAAACTACCTCCCAAAATTATGTCCGTCGTCGGGCAGCAGTCCTTGAGAGCCAGTAATACATTCTAGGTCTGGCGTGCGTGACATCTTCGACCACATCGTCCATGACCATTAAGAAGTATTAAAAATAACTACTTTCCGCATAACTTACCTTTTGACTAGTTATATATATGAACCTCACAGTTGACTCGACAGCCATCTGCCTCCTTAGGGCTGCCGTTGATTGCAGTTAGGTACCTATGTAATGTCATCTCTGGTGCTGCTGCCCATCTATACCTTTTTTTTCCTTCAGTCGTTCCTTACAGCGCTAATCGGAAGAGTTGGGACGACATTTTAGCTTGGCACCACACGGGCCCTAGTACGGCCTGTTTATTTACAATACAAACCTGGCAATTAATAACAAAAAGAACTTGGGGACAACAAAACTTGCAACTGTTAATAGATACCTACACATTTTTAATGAACATATTGTTTTGATTTGCGGGCTAAAACTTATCTGACGGGAGACCATTTGGGATGAGATGTTTATATGACGCATCCCATCCAATCAGGCCTCTTGTCCGGCGAGAGACCTCTTCAGTCAACAGTCTCGTATGATGGCATACGACGAGAGGTCAAGGAGTCGTGGTTATTTCCGTCCCCTTTTAGGAGACAGGGGCTGGAGTGGACATTCCACGACACAAGTTGCATGTAGGCAGTGGCAGTTATCTATGGGCAGGTCCCTGTCGGCCGCTAGGTGTAACCTGGCCGACGGTGAGCGGTCAGAGGAAGTGCTGGTCTCCCACTGAAGATCATCGCGATGTGGTCTCACAGGAAGAGACGGGAAAACAACTCCATGAGAGCGGACACCGGGTCCGGGTTCTATCTTCGGATGGAGCACGTGCGCCGTAAAGTGTTGGATTCTGGGGGTTGCTTTACATTGCTGCTTAAACACCGCGTGCATTTTAAACGATTGGAGTGTCAGCGGCAATGTATTACATAACAGTTGAAGCTTCGGTGAAGTTAGAGCCGTGTGCCATGTTTCGGTTTGTTTTTACGTGGCGTGATAGAATATTATTGGAGATAGCTTATACCCTGGATGGCACAGTAAAGGCTTATTTTCTTCATCACCATAATCACCGTTTTTATCACCACGATGCACGGGTTGTAAGTATTAATATTTTTTTCCGTTCTTACTTGATATAATATATATTATTATGTACCATTTGATGCGTGCCACTTCCAACGCGTCCTTGTGGGGATCAATGGGGGAGACCTGTATCCAGCTGTGGACGTCTTATGGCAGACACAATGATGATGTACCTTTTTATTTATTAAATTCATAAGTATTGATTTGTATCTTCTATTCTTCTATTTGAAGCGATGGTAGCTCAGCGGGGGGAGCGTCGCCTGTCAAACTGACGGACTTTGATATCCCCAACAACAGCTTGAGCTTCCGGCGAAGGCAACACCATCATCGAGTTCCCAGCATGGTGGTAGGGTACTTTCGAATACCCGCCTACCACCCTCAAGTTTGTAAAACTGTCACCAAACACAGTTTGTTCAGGCAGCAGTTCTTGAGAGCCAGTGAGCATTCTAGGTCTAGCGTGATAATATCTTCGACCACATCGTCACTGACCGGTCAAACGCTAAATCTATACAGCATAAAAAAATAATAAAGTGTAATATATTTTTTAGTGAGATGAAAAGTAAAGTGTATCACACGGTCGCAAAATTATTTTTTTCTCGGGCGAAGTATATTGAATCCCTCGCTGCGCTCAGGATTCAAAATAGCGCCCTCGCCGTAAAAATATTATTTTGCTCCCTTCTACTATTAAACCTAGATGTTTCTTAATAAGAATTCTC
Source organism: Apeira syringaria (assembly GCA_934044485.1). Lineage (NCBI taxonomy): Eukaryota > Metazoa > Arthropoda > Insecta > Lepidoptera > Geometridae > Apeira > Apeira syringaria. The sequence continues at coordinate 15,905,123 of OW203662.1, read as the reverse complement.
AAATATAATCCAATAAATATAGCATGGCACTAAGGTTTTTGGTGTTCATCGACACTTCTCACTATTTATCGGCCCAGATAGAAAAAAGTTTTTCCATTTACAAATGATCTAGGTACTTGAAAATAACGAATGTGGTACGATAGAATATTATTTTTGGCGTCCCCAAACCCACAAAAGCGCTGAATATAATAGCCCATATAGTATAGTATATAATGCGCAAGCCCACTGAAATGGCCGGACTAGTCGAGCCTCCCGTGCTCTTATAGCTGTAGACATTTAAAAGTACAACAAGATATACAGTAGTATATATAGTAACAAGAGTACAAACGCCAATAATAATATAAAAAATATATATTTGAGAGCTTATTTATCATACTCAACAAATACCAATTTATTCATACTAGATAGGAGAAATATTTATAGTATTTAATATGTAGTCAAGTCTGATATATTAGAAGCCAGTTCTATAATATAATATAGTTACATGATAAGGGCTATATACCCGAAGCTTTTCTATAAATTACTTATTTTTTTCTATAGTACTTAATTATAATAATAGGACAATTAAATCCAATTATTTTCTGTACGAGATCAAAATGCATTACTTATAGTTAATTTTTGATGCCAATTCTCAAGAAGTTACACTGCTACTAAAATTAATTATTACATAAATGCTATATTTATAACGTTAAAAGTGTACATATTTTTTAACAATAAATACTGAATTATCAAAAGATCCATAAAAGATTCAAGTGTTTGCAGATCCATTCCAATTTTAAAGACTAGGCACGCTGTTGTGTGGGCGTATATATCGTTACTGTTTGTGTAGGCCTCAATTCTGCAAAACTTTCAGGCTGTGTCTGAGTTTGGACTGAGTCTTGAGGTCTAGGCCCTACTGCTTGCTTGGCTTTTTTCCGTGCAGCATCACTTTCTGCATAGTACATGCCAAGTCTAGTCTTGATAGCTGCCAAAGCAGCCCCATTAATCTCGTCATGAAATATGTTAGTGTACCGCCATTGTTTCACTATTGGGCCACGCCTCCTTTCTTTTTTTACTTTTATAGGTTTTTCTGGAACATCAGATATTATCTCTGCTGTGTGACTGAAAGCTTGGTTATCAATAGCAATCATTGCTCCTTGTGGATTCTCTGGCTTGGCTTGCAGCACAATATATGCCGTTGTGGGTTGAGCAGGTCTTGGAGCAGCCTGTAATAGAATTCCCATGCTTTGACCTCCATTAGGAGTTTGATAAAAATTTGTAGTAGTTGCAGTTGGGATAGCTGTGGACTGATATTGATTTTGGAAGTAATTTTCAGCAATATTTAGTAGATGCCCACTGCCAGGATAGGCGATAGGGGCAAAGGTCTCTTGTTGAGGTGGCTGTTGCTGAAGTGCTTGGGACTGATTCTCTTGGACCTCGGGGCTTCTCTTAGATTTGGGCATTGTTGCTGAAATATTATCAGGATCATAGGCTTTGATGTAGTCCTTCCACATTTTTGAAATATTTATTTCCAGGCCAGCTATTTTATCAAGCCTTATAAAGTCTTTTAGTCGATGAGTGTGTACAATTGAGTAGATATGGTTTCTAATCTGATCAACTACACCAGAGGGGAGTCTCACTTCACCAGATCGGCGATGGCTGTTTTTGCCTCTATTGTCACTGGGAAACATAACTCCATCATCCATTTTTTTGCAGAGTACTCGAACCTTTCTTTCTGTAATAGCATGTATATTTTTGAAAGCTGTTTGGCATACCTGAGTCTCTCTCCCTTTTACTCTTATAAAATACTCAAATGTACATGTTCTTCTACTGCTTGACTTTACTCTCTTTCTTTTGACATCAACTTGCCTCATCAAACCGAATAGATAAGCATTTTGCTCATCATGTGTTTTCATAGAGTAAAAGCCTTGAAATGTTTTTAGTCTTATGTCTTCTGGAACTTTTTGAAAGCATCGCCGTCTGCAGTTGCAATCTGGTCCAGGCTGTTTTGGGGGTACTAGTTTTCCATTTGCATTAATGTATTCGAGGCCGGCAATCCTGCGCCGTTTCTGTTTCTGTTTGTGCCATTCTGTAAAGTTACATAATATACTTATGATTAGTTAATGCACAAATGAAAAACTGAATAAACACTACATACTGCTGTACATATGCCTCCACCATTGATTTACACAACGACCGGACTGAAGCAACCCGCATTCAGCTCTTACCTGCAATCTTAGTCACGTCATCTGTTGAAAAACATGATATGACATTTCTATATAAAAAAAGTTCTTTAGTTCTCTCTTCCTACAAAAAGTTTTTCAGTCTTGTTATACATGAAGACTCATTTTAATAGAAGAAAATAATTGTAGCATATTTGATAATTTTCAGAATTGTATACGTAGACAGAGTAGGTATTCCAATTTTTAATTACATAACCAAAGACTACTTCAATGAAGTAAAAATACTCAGGTTATAATAACATGTTACAAATACTTATTGCTTTATTCACATAAACAATTTAACACAAAATATACAATGAAAGCTTTACCTATTGCCTTAGCACTGTATTGAAAGTGTCTTCACCAAAATAGGCATAACACATGAATCAAGTTGAAAAATTACAGAGTGTTTACATTAAAACAATTGAACAAAAGATTAAACTATCCAAGTCCCTGAAGTAATAGTACCTCAGTGATCCAAGTAGGTACCTACTAAGCAAGGAAAACAAGAGAATAATAAATATAATGGGTGGTTAAATATATTCAAACAAATCAGTTGTGTCTATGGATGTATTGTGTGTTCTAAGATTTGTATGAGAAGCACACAAGTTTCTAGGTGGGATTGAAATATATTATGGATACTAATAAATAAAGAACTGAGCAATATTAAGAGAAAAAAAGTATAGAATTCAATCGACTCTACAAAACCTACAAAAAGTTTTTCTGTAGCTTCCTATACAAGAAGCAGCAACCATGATTTTATTCCGCTAGGCTTCAGTTTGTGTCAGTTTCTTAACCTTATGTCATCAGTTTGTTATACAGAGTGAGTTTTCATATAGTGCACATATGAAATTGTGTAAAAGTTGCATAATACTATAACTACATTACTGATGAAAAAAATGTAAAAAAAATTATATATCCATTTTATTTTATTTTTTATAAACACTTACTTAACTGAATAAGCAACTATTATATATTTATCCCTTGTAAATATATTGTATTTAACCAAGTGGTCTGCGATCTTAAAACAAAAACATTTTGATAATAACAGGCAATGATTTTGAAATACAATTTATCGGCTGACAAACTGACGAACACTGGTTCAATAACTAATAACAGCTCGAGTTTCTAGTGAAGGTAACACTGTTATCAAAGTCCCAGCATGGTTGTAGGGTACTTTCGATTACTCGTCTGGGGAGCTACTACCCTCAAGTTTGAAAAACTGTCAAGAATCACATAGTATCCGGACAGTGATTCTTGAGAGCCAGTGATCATTCTAGGTCCAGCATGATAACATATGCGACCACATTGTCACTAAACACCAAGTGAGATAGTGGTCAAATGCTATCTATACAGTATAAAAAAGTACGTTTTCGTCACATAGTGAATATCGTCAAGGGAAATCTCGTGTTATTTGAGATAAACTGAAATATGGCGCTCTTTTTATCAATAATCAGAAACTTAATAACCAATGCACACATAGGGGTTTCAAATGTGTACTTCTATTGAGTACTGTCAACACATCACATGTACAGTTAATCCGTGTATTATAATTAGACAACATACTCATACTATGTGACCCATTTTTTATGCCCCTCCCTCCCCTTGGTGACCACCCTTAGTATATGCCAGAACCTGCCCCCTCTAGTTTTTACGTAGTAATCATAAAATTAAATATGGTTTTATATCATTTTTTGCAGACAAAAAGTTATTATTTTACCTCACATTTGTTTTCATTAATATAAAACACTTGCCATGTGACACTAAGAGTGTGCACATACATATAATAATAAGTGGTTTAAAACATATAGGGCTGTGATTGTGAATCTGTTTGTTATCTTTTGATTATTGATAAAAACACTGCACGTCATGTTTGAGCATAACACTACCCTTACTTGAAGGTGGACCAGCTCAAAACGAGGAGACATTCTCTGTGGAGAAATCCCTTAGCACCTGATAAATATAATATAATTTGCTCCGAATTGCTTCCGATTGTAGATAATAAAAAATAAAATATTAGAGCATAGCACAAAAAAGGCACAATATTTCCCTAGAGGATATAGTAGTTACTATGTGACGAAAAACTAAGCGCTCCCTTTACCCTAGTGACCAAGCATGGTATTTTGACCCCCCCTCCCCCTCTGAATGGTATGGGTACTTTCCCATAAGATTGCATGGGGTACTTACTCTTATTCATATTTAAAGAGAAAAGATTGACTTTCAACCATACTGTTTCATAAGACAATCTTTCCTCAGCTAACTTTCTCATTTTAGACCAAGTAGAATCATGAAAAAATAGGATAGTATCATCTGCAAACATGATGATATTCACATTTAGTAGTTCTGCCTTGCACAGTTCATATGAGGGCATTATGTTTGGAATCTTTTTATCACTATTAAACTCTCTCAAACAACTCTCTTTGACAAATCCTATGTTTTCTACTAATGAGTATTGATGGAGAACGTCCATCCACATTTTACAGGTGTATGACAGACATGGTTGAATCAGTGTGTGTCTGGCAAAAATCAATTTTTGTGAGGATGGCTTTTTGGGACCAGTGATGTTAAAAAAGGATCTGGGTAAATAAACAGTTCTGAACCTTTGACACTTTAACTTAAAAGGTAGTAAGCGTCAAGATTTATAAAATCCTTTTGATAGAAACTACTCATCATTTTACCGCTAATTGGTATCATTGTATGCGTATACACGGTAAACTTTTCGCAAACAATCTTAGATTTTACCTTCTGGGTTCCTGGAGCGTCTTTTAACCACTTTTCCGTTTTTAGTAAGCTTTATTTTGCGATCATTGCTTGAGACATCCGCCATTTTGGTATCAAAGCAAAATTCAGACGGATTACGGAATAACGGATAGTCTTGCCAGTTTTTAGTTCTCAAACAAATAGTCTTCAAAAACATTGTCTTGTGTCTATAAACATTGACAAAATATGTATATGGGTTATGATGCCACCCATTTATCAGTGTTTATATGAATTGTCTTTTATTTATTTGTGACAATAAAATACTGAACACCACGGACTGGCAAGCGCAGCATAGGACACCCACCGAGTGGACTGCAGTTTTTCCGTTACTCTACATAAAAGGAGTCTCGGTGCCAGTGCGGACTTTAATCTACCTTTGTGATCTATCTGTCTGATTATGGGTATTAAAAACAATATTGTGAATCACATTGTGATATACGGATTAGTCCAGCCGGCTATAATGTTATACCACCTTGATAAACATAGTAAGTATCTCAGTACTATTAGAATTGCGAAAGTTTGGACGGTTGGATGATCGTTACTCATGCAACGTTCGCTAAATAGATCTGGATAAATTTCGGTGCACGGATAGATTTAGTTCTGGAATAGCTATATTTGGAATCGGGAAATGTACGGTTTGCGTGGAATACCTGAGGTCATTCAAAATCGCGGTTTACGCGGGAGAAACCGCTGAGGAAGCTAATTTAGTAAATATTGGGAGATGGCAGCCCTTGGGTTGGGCTGCCATATAGTTGATAATATACAGCCTGGGACTATGGTCTGGGGACTGGGATTTTCTCTTAATTATCTATGCTTGACAACTGTTTGTTTTTGATTGGTTGATTTTTTAGGAAAATTAAAAATCGTTAGGTCTGGTCCGGTCGGACTTCGGCTGATTTTTCAGATTTTTGCAAGTTAGCTGCAGTGTTTCAGAGCTAATTGGTGAAAAGGTATAATTTTTTCGCATCGAAAAATATAAAATATGGCCCTTCTGAGACCCCTCTAATTAGGATATCCGTTATCCGGTGCGGTGACCGCAGTGCAGCCCCAGTTACACACATATAAATATTATCCCGGCAATAAGCGGCGCTGTAAATACGATCTATCCATCGATGCTCAATTGTGAGCCGGTTGAATTGACACTTGTACATAATTAAATTAACTGCATGCTAGGAAGACCGTGTAGAGGTTAGCGCGCTGTCAGTTTAAAGGGACGCTGGCGGGCGTTTGATTCTCGAAATGTATTTGTTTCAGATGGCTCCATTTAGGAGTAAAGTGGTGTATAGTTTTGTATTGCTGCTGGTCAGTACCTCTGTGTTAGTGTTTGGGGACACTGAGGATCCAGATGATGAAGTCACTGTAGAGGTTAGTAATCAAGTCATGACCTAGATTGTAATATAAATGTAATAATTTATAATTATGTCATGTACAAATTATAAGTGACCTACTTTTTCTTATCATGATAGTCTGTATGATTTGTTTGCAAAGCTTGATCTGTTCCACATTAAAGTAACTTTAATTCTACTAATAGTTCTAAGAATATTCTAAAAGTTCCTGTAATTTCTAGAGTGAAGAAGAGCTAGAAGAATACCACAGTCCGCAGATAAGTTCATCAAAAGCATATTTTGTTGAGAATTTTGATGATGAGAAGGTGTTTAACAAGAGATGGGTTAAGTCTGATGCTAAAAAACAGGGTGTTGATGAGAACATTGCCAAGTATGATGGCAAATGGGAGGTAATTTTGAATATTCATATATAAACGACATTTTTACAAACAGTAGCATACTTGATTATAAAGCGAATAATGAGGTCCGCATCATAGCTGACCATAACATCCATGGCTGATTTCAAGCATGTGCTCTGATGTGGATGACAAATCCAAACTTTGTCTTGAATACCCAGTCACAAGTTATGCAGCAGAGCAAATAATATGTTTTTTATAACTAATAAGAATAACACTTTCAGATTCAACCACCAATGAGAAAGATATTCAAAGACGATTTAGGTCTTGTGTTGACCACAGAAGCTAAGCATGCTGCCATATCTGCCATGCTAGACAGAGCCTTTACATTCAAAGACAAACCTTTTGTGGTCCAGTATGAAGTCACTATGCAGGTCAGTTCTAACTTTTTCATGTGTGAACTAGTTTGGTTAAATTTTACTTGTAAAAATGTTGATTCATTATTAACATGAATTTAAATTGAGGAGATTAGGCTTTCTTTTTGTCTTGTGGTGTTTGGTTTGCCATATTACAGTTTTTACTTATGTTGGGAATAATTGTGTTCTATCCAAGATAACAGTTTCCCATTATAATTATGTGAATATACTTTTATGAGATTATAGTCAATGTTAGAGTTTACATTATAGTCAATGTTTAAACAGTGTATGTTACAGTACAATAAATCATTTCATGTCATTATTTGATCAGACTGGTCAAGTAAATCTTTGAATTGGGTCTTGAATTACATACTAGAATTACTTGGTACATTTGCATCTTTTTGTTAAACTATTTGCTACCACATTTAGTTCAAATATTTCTTACATTTGTTTACATTGCATAAGGGTTAATTAGGTGATACTTGATTTGTTAATAATGTTCCTATTGTTATAGTTGTTCAAGAGGTTGAACAGGTTAGGGGGGCTTGCAATAGTTTAGGCTACTAATTTCTAGCTGGGTAAGTCCATTGAATATGTAATTCAGGTAAATGGTCATGGTATGGTTGAGTTAAAAGGTGGCTTTCTATTAGTTAAATAATGATCAGTTTCTATTATTAGTTTTAGAGATTACTCTGTTTCCAAATTTGTAATAAAAGTTATGTGAAGTTTTATTAAGTAAATGTTAATATTACATTTTTACATCATGATTCACCAAATTAATAACTGAATTTCACTGAGCAGGTGTGACTCTTGCCACTACCCCTTACAAGAAGAGTACTTGCTAGCCTCATCAAATATAAAGAATAAGTCATTTACCATTCATAAATATTATGAATGTATAGTGTAAGTAATTGTTGTATAGTGAGCAGCTTATATATTTTGTTAAACTAATTGGCTTATACTGTGGTGACCTTAAGCCATGCTTATTACCTGTTAATGTATGTACAATGGTACATTAAGTTTTTCAGTACTGAAATATTGGATTTGGTATGTACACTAATTGAATTTGTGAAACAAAATCGTACAAGTGAAAAAGTAAGTTTTAAATAATGACATGCAAGTTTTAATGTAACAGTACTGATTGATAGGTTCTGGGCCAGTATCACCTTGGTGGGTGTACAGGTGCAGATCTAAACCGAATTGGTCGCTGTTATTATCTTTAAATTAATAGTGATAGTGCTATATGTTACTTGCTCTATTCACTGCTATTTCATATAGGAATAGTGTAATTTAGCTATTTGTGCACAATACATGATGACATAATTAGACAATAACTTGTATCAGAAGTATATTTTGCATCAAACCGTCCATGAAAAAGGTATTGTTCATTAACATGTTATTTGCAAGCATGTGCTTGCATGTGGCTGGCAAATCCAAACTTTGTGTTAATATTGTATATAACTAACTAGTAGGGCCCCGCGGTTTCACCAGCCTGGGTTACGGTTTTCTCGCTACCTCAATTATCCCACGGGAACTATACTCTTACCAGGATAAAAGTTGCCTATATGTTAATCCAGGGCTTAAACTATCTCCATACCAAATTTCATCAAAATCGGTGTTGCAATTTGAGTGTGAAGAAGTAACAAACACACACAAACTTTTGCATTGATAATATTAGTAGGATAAGAATGACACTCAGATTTAACCACTAATGACTATGATATTCAATGTGCCTTTGTTCTATTGTTCTTTAGTTACGGTCATCCGAAAGGTTAAAATAATAATTATCTAAATCTCTTCTAGTATAGTATATTCCGATACCTAAAACCTACATATTGTAAGTTATGCTAAAATGCAGTATATTGCTTTGATGCTTGGCATGTACCCAAAACCGAATTGCTGTATCATCCTGTACTGTAACTAAAAAAAGATTTTATATGCCATAAAACGTTTTATTGAGTACTATCATTCATACATATGATAAGGTACATAATGTTCATCTATAACCTGATCGGGCACAAACAAGTTATACTATATCAGAATGTTGGATTTATTGGGCACTGACAGACATGAAATGGAGATTAATATATAAACTGTTATATGTATGTCAGTTATACATGACAGTTAGAATTTGGAATTAACTGCGCTTGACTGTTATATACATTTTTCTCTGAAAGAATTGACATTCATAAAATGAAGAGAATGGTATTTATTCTAACAACATGAATTGTTGCTATCACATAATATAAATGTTATTTTGACATCATAGCTATGTTATTTCACAGGAAGGTCAGAACTGCGGTGGCGCTTACTTAAAGCTATTATCCAAGGGTGCAAACTCTAAGGCGGACCTGCGCCAATTCCACGACCAGACGCCATATACCATTATGTTTGGACCGGATAAGTGCGGAAACGACAACAAGCTACATTTCATCTTCCGCCACCAGAATCCACGCAACGGGACTGTTGAGGAGAAGCATGCCAAAAAACCATCGTGAGTTCTTCATTTCCTGCAAATTGTGTTTTAAGAATTACTTCTTAAAGATTGGACTGCCTGTGCCCATCCCAAAAAGTAGTATGATCTTGCAAATGCGGGACTGGATTGTTTCAATTATCAATTGGATGATCGATAGCTATAATTCCACTAACAATTTAATTGTTCAGATTCGATAACCAGATAATCGCAAAGATATTTAATGTCTGGATGCTCATGACATGACACAGATATGATACTTGGTGTCTCATAACTTTTAAATTGTCTTCTCTCGAAGCTCCAAGAACTACAAAAAACAGCAGATTGCACTCCGGGAGTGCTGTCATAAGTGAAAAGTTTAACATCAATGTTGTGAATTTTTAAATTGTTTCTTTTATTATATCTTGAAGGTCTGATGAGGTGTATTAGGGAATGTCAATACCACCACCTGAAACGATATGTGAACTCGAGTTTCGACTTAGGTTTTTTTATTTCATTTCTTATAAAGTTTCACATAGATAATAATCAGTCAGAACCGATTAGATAAATGAAGAGTAGTTCGCATCCTTGATTATATTTCTTACTTTTTTTTCATGTTTCAATTTCAAGAGTCTGCGATTTTATTATTAAACTACTTCGCTTATATACTATTATAATATATATATATATATATTATATTATAATTAAAAATCATATAAACCAACATTCTCTAGTTATTCATTAATCAATTTCCACATTTTCTTATAATTAAAGAGATTTATACTGGACCTATTTTGAAACAATTTGAAGTTTCTAAAAGTATATCTTGAAGAATGAGAAATGATTTTTTCAAATCGGTTCAGTAATTACGAACTTTTATATACGAATATATAAAAAAAACTGGATTGAGAACTTCTTTTTTAAAGTCGGCCAGAACCTAATGGGTTCTGTCCGACTTAAAAAAATAGAAAATATTACCTACGATTAATCAATTAATAAATCAATTACAAGGTTGTTATCTGTTACAAATTTGTCGTTTTATGAAATATCCGCTGTGTCAAATTTAGAATACTAGTATTCGTGTTAAAATAAAAGCAACCTACCTACCTAAACCTGCTTCTGTATGAATGTTCCAGTACTCGGCTGGACGACATATACAAGGACAAAGAGCCGCACCTGTACACTTTGATTGTCCGTCCCGACAACACGTACACGATCCTCGTTGACAACAAGGAGGTGAATGCGGGCTCTCTGCTCGAAGACTTCACCCCGCCGGTCAACCCGCCTGAGGAGATCGACGATCCTAGCGACACCAAGCCTCACGACTGGGATGAGAGGGAAAAGGTATCACTGCACTGCTTATGTTTGAAATTTTGTATATTTTGGTAGGGGCCACATTATTTGTAATAATGAGGCCTCTACTAATGGTTTTGAAAGGAGAATATAATTAATACATAATGATTGTCAGATCGTAGATCCTAGCGCGACGAAGCCCGATGACTGGGACGAGGATGCGCCCGCGCAGATTGTAGATCCAAACGCTGTCAAACCTGACGGGTGGCTCGATGACGAACCTGAAATGATTCCAGGTCAGTTTACATACACAAAACAATACGGGTGAGTACAAAATAAAGCAGAATGTAATAATTTAGTGGTAGACAATTTTGGTTTGTTTACGTGGAAGGTTATGATTAACGATCTTGTATACTAAATATATTTTGTATCCAATTCTGGGAGCATTCAAACCCTTCAGGGTTTCCTGTATCAAATGCCTCCAATTGCAACCAATGAGATCTTCGAACATGAGAGTCAAGATCATCATCATCTCAGCCATAGGACGTCCAGTGTTGGACATAGGCCTCCCACGTAAGAAGTGAAAGAAAGATAATAAAGACAACCATAGATCACGTTAAGCGTCAAAAACGTCGGCAATCAGTAAAATATAATTGATTATAATTGATGATCGATAGACATTTTGTTGAACATTGCGAACAGTGTCTTAATTTGGTGACATTAAAAATTCTTGTTAGAAGAAATATTTGAATTCCTCAGACCCGAGTGCGTCGAAGCCCGAGGACTGGGACGATGAGATGGACGGCACGTGGGAGGCGGGGCTCGTGGACAACCCTCGTTGCGCGTCCGGTTCCGCGCCCGGCTGCGGGCCCTGGGCCCCGCCCACCATTCCCAACCCCAACTACAAGGTACCCTACCCTACCTACACATTCTACCTCACACATTTGAACATCTCGTCAAGTTGCTACTAAGATATCACATATTTCCAGTCCTTAATATCACTTTGAAGCTTCTCCCTCTCGTTCGCAGCAGCAGAGAGTAAAAAACAATTGATACTCGTCGGAATCAGGGAACGAATACAAATTTTATAACAGAAAGGTGGACGTGTAGGCATGAACCGCTGATTTTAAAGTTTACAGGTCAGTTGTACTAAGGTGTATTAAAGGACGAAAATGCTTCATGGTTCTCATGTCTTGAGAAGGTCATTCCTTAAGAGTTCTGCAGTGCCAAGTAATAGATAATTACAAAGTAGCTGTGCACTATACTTCATCACAGCTTCACCCTAGTGGACTTATTTTCCCTCTCTGGTCTGACATTATAGACGAGTTCGTATCGAAGTCTAGTTATCTGAAAATAAAATATCCTTACTCTGCGATATCATATTATAACAAAAACAAATTCTAATTTTTTATAATTCTTCAAAGCTTAAGTGTTAATTTTATTTATAACAAATGAAGGTACAAAAGAAACATTTGTTTTTCTCCTTATGAGTGTAGATACCATTGTTAATAAATCAATAGGAACTTAATCGCGTGAAAAACATTTTACCTCGATGGTTTGACCAAATTGCATTTGTTTGTGGTCACAAGAGGAGGAACAGACAAAACAGACTTCAACACTCAAAAGTGTAAAATAACTTGTCGAAGTTGGTACCATGCTGTACCATTATTTTGATAACAGTTACTTTTGAACTATCATGGTACCGACTTCGAAAAGTTATTTCACACTCTTGAGTGTTGAAGTCGCGTCCATTTTTAGGTATTTTATTTTCACTCTTTTCAGTGACCTTTGCTACTCACGGGATCAATTTCATTGTGTATATGTTCACCGATTTCTCTACCCGCAACTAATGTCATCCACGTTTGCGTAGCACTTTTCAGTTATTGGAGTGTAACTTAAAAACCGCTTGACTGATCGTATTGAGAACCTCCTCCTTAAAAATTCAAAATTGGTGAATAACTAAAATTGATAAAGCAGGTATAAAATAATGCATGAAAAGGTAAGCAATTTATTAAATAGCTACAGCGCAGGAAGCCGCAGGAAAACCTGATGTCTGGAAGTTGATGAATGAATATTCATCAACTTACGAGACCCAATGTTACGTTGTGCGTACTGTAGACAACTTATATTGTGTGCAGGGCAAGTGGCGCGCCCCGCTGATCACCAACCCCAACTACAAGGGCAAGTGGACCCCGCGCCGCATCCCCAATCCTGAATACTTCCGCGACGACCATCCCTTCAAGATGACGCAGATTGTGAGTATCTAACTATTCAATATCATCAAATTTTCATGACTTGAGTTACATATAAAGTATGTACCTTTAAAGTAATAATTGGTCCACACTTTGGATAGCAGACCTGTTAAAATTAAGTTTTAGGTTAGGTTTTGTGGCCATTTTGATACAGAAAGATGTGTAATTTGTCTTCAAAAACAACAATCTAGCGTTTGACTGAGTGTAATCCTGTAAAATATAACCTTGCAGATGGAAAGCTTTATATTTTCCGCAAGATCAAAAGTATTCGCACCCTCCTTCCTCTGTGTGATGAGAGCCTCGCCATTTAGAGGTCGTCGCACTATCGTATTCTACCTCGTTCGAATCCTGGCAGGGGCAAACATTTGTGCAATGAGTGTAGATTTTTGTCCCAGTTCTTGGTTGTTTGTGTGTTGTGATTGTGTGTCCATGCCTCCCGAGGCACAGGGAATCATAGTGCGGGGGTCTGAGTGTGCTAAATAAAAAAATATATATTATCCCCTGTAAACTACTAAACGTCAGTCGCGTAAGAATGGTTCCATCTTGAAGCACATTGTCACCTGCGACCATATTATGGTCGGCCCCCCAGTTGAAGTGAAATAGTAGTAAAACTCCAGACCTTTAAGGCATCAAAATATCGTATCAGTATCAATGGGATAGAAAGTGGTATCATAGACCTAAAACGACATCTGGCATTGATCGAAGGGATGCTTGAAACATATATCATAAAACAAAAATTCAGAGTATACTAAAAAATTACAATCTATTCAGTGACATTTTAATTTATAAACGATATATTTTATGTGTACAATGTATGATATATCGTTTATAAATTAAAATGTCACTGAATAGATTGTAATTTTTTAGTATACTCTGAATTTTTGTTTTATGATATATGTTTCAAGCATCCCTTCGATCAATGCCAGATGTCGTTTTAGGTCTATGATACCACTTTCTATCCCATTGATACTGATACGATATTTTGATGCCTTAAAGGTCTGGAGTTTTACTACTATTTCACTTCAACTGGGGGGCCGACCATAATATGGTCGCAGGTGACAATGTGCTTCAAGATGGAACCATGCTACATCTTTAACGTCGACTGACTCCCAAGGATGCTCTCCTAAATACACTGTGACGTGTTTAGTGACAGTTTTTCAAAGTAATGAGTGCGACAACTAACAGGCAGGCGGGTACTGCGAAGCACCCTATTACCATCATGGAGTGAGATAGCGGTGAAATGGCGATCAATCAATAAAAAGACGTTTGAATAGTTGTGGTTGTAGTGAGTTTTGTAACGTTATTGTATCAGACGGCGGTCGGGTTCGAACTGTGGTCGATGTCCCCCCAACTGCTATTCGACAACCTGCTGGTGACGGACGACGAGGCGGTCGCGAGGGAATACGCCTCTCTCTCCTTCGCACTCAAGCGTGCTAAACTCTCCAAGGATTCAGTAAGTAGCACAATCTTATGCTTCTTCAAAACATCAATGACTACATGCTTGTGATAATATTATATTTCATTATATTTTAGGCATAATATTTTCCGAGCCGTATGTATACTGTTTACAGTATGTAAATGAACAGTGGGAAAACAGCAGCTGTATCACCCCTGTGCTACAGGTGTCACTGTTTGATCTCTTTCTAGATACTGAAGTTCGTCCAGCCTCTCGGTTCTGAATCTTTTATAACTAAATGAATCCTTTCGCTTCGATATTTTTCACAAATACCAAATTCGTGTTTTTGGGATTTTTTAATGAAATCGTACTTGTATTTTATTAATATAATGCAAAATTTTACTCAATAACAAATGTACATTAATCATTCACGCGTTTAAGTCATTGTGAACGAGATCAAATAATAAATATTCTGAATAGCACCTTAGGAAGACTTGCGCAATCCGAATAGCTAAAGGTTGTAAATCATGAGGCAGGTAATTTTAGAAAACATTTCTTTTTCTATTTCAATTATTTATTAGGATATATTATAGTGTTGGTAACACACAATCTGTGACTGGCCGGCTGGCGCAGTTGGTAGCACTCTGCCTTCTGAGCCGCTGGTCCCGGGTTCGATTCCCGGACAGGTCAAACATTTGTATGTATGAACATGTCTGTTTGACCTGAGGCTGGGTGTGTATATGTATATAAGTATATATATATATATAGTACAGGCTCTGCCTAGTTTGGGACCTGAAGACCTTGTGTGAATGTTATAAAAAAAAAACCCCAAATTCAATAGTAATAAGTGATGTCGACAATACTACAGCTCGCTCTCGTACAAAAAGTAGCCATATCATTATGGCAGTTATCAGGCGAGCTCTGGTGTCTACCAAGCTCGACCGTCAAGTGTATGGTCTATTTAAGTAGATTATTCAATTGTGTCAATGTGCGGCCCAGAAAACAGTATGGGGTCGCATTCTGCGTGCTACCGGCTACAAGCCCGGCTACTGGGCTCTGTACGGCATTTACGTCGCCATACCCATCGCGGGCTACGTCTACCTGCTCTACAGGCGAACTCGCGAGGTCTACTTGTTTTTTAGCTAGTTGATTTCACTAAGCTAATAAGGTCGAAGCTCATTTAACGCTGTATCCATTGCCTAAGTGATTAATACTAAGTCACGTGTTTCATATACGTTTTGTTATTTGAACTTAGTAATGTTACGCTGTCTTGCACCAACCAAATAATCCGCGATTACAGCGGTATCACCACAAATGTGCAAACAAAAATTGTTATTTAGTACGAGATTTAGCAGTAATCTCAGATTAAATCGCTATTTTTGCTTGGGACTTGGGAAAGTCGCTATTGAACTGTTTGGAAGATATCATAAGTTCTAATTTAACCAGTGATGGGAATCTAGTCTTTTCCTCTGTTTTAAAATTGTGCCCTAATGTAGATTATTTTATGTCATATTAAGACACCAATACCATATGCATACCTAGGCGAGAGAGACGCACAAAGCAATTTTTTTTTACCTCAAAATTTTAGGACATGGCGTTAGAAAAATCGTAGTAAAATATTTGTTTTTATTATTACAAAATTAAGACACAATATAGAGTCTTCGTAAGATTTATTATTATAGAAATATTATAAATGCTCATCCAATTATCATTGAATTGCCTTTAGCAGTATAGGATTCAGCGCAAAAGATTTAAGATTAGTAGCAGCGCCCCGGGCCAAGACCTTAAAAAAGGTAAAGCGTGATCTTGTCTTGGCGACTCGGACGATGCTTTGCATCTCGTCTATTGTAGACCATTTGTTCTGTATATTTTATATTTAAGAGCTTTGTGTGTATAACTATTTTCTTAAATTCAAGCATAAGTTTGAATCGGAACAACCGCCCGCCTCTCAAAAGTGGTGATAAAAGACATATTTTCGCTCCGAAGACATTTTCCTCATTTGGTAATACCTTACAAACTGGTGCTTACCTGGGGTAAAGTCCCCAGGGGCGTCCCTGTATGCAAGAAGGTTTACAATTCAAAGGATGTTCACGCTTTGTCGTCTGCAAGCTATGCGAGTGTCGTGCCTGTGGTAGATAGTGGTATGGCTAGCGGTAGCGGTGGTAGCTAGCAGGTATCGGCTAGCAGTAGCGGTAGTGCTAGAGGGAAGTATTTGCAGGAGTCGGTGGTGGAGCGCGCGCTGCAGTGGGCGGGCGAGAACCCGTGGATCTACGCGGTGCTCATCCTCGGGACCTTCATCGTCGTGGGCACCCTCGCCTACCTGTGCTGTGGGCCCTCCTCGGTGACTATGCTATACATCCTTAGCACTTACATCTTCTTCTTCTTCTCTCAGCCATGTGCGTCCACTGCTGGACAGAAGCCTCCCCCATATAGGGGGGATTTGCCAATACTCCTCCTGCCACGCTTGGCAGACGGGTTGGCGAGCGCAGTATGATTTCCAAACCTCAGAAGGCGCTGCTGCCTACCTTCTGGTACGTGATCCCTTAGCCGACTCTTACGGCACCCGCGGGAAGAGATGGGGGAGTACTATTCTAGGCCGGTACCACCACGGCCACTTAGCACTTACATATGCTTCTATAAATTTAAGGAACTACAAAGCGTTATTGGATACATCTAAGTGATCCATTTAATTATTAGGAACCGAATAAATTGTTTGTTTTCTAAATAAAAAAGGACTATAGTATGTATAAGTGTATAAGTAGTCTGTTGCCTTTGTTTCCCTAATATATTTTTACATATATATAAACAATTACCAAATAGTTAATTTCTAGGATACTACTACTATTACTACTATTAGCGTACTCAGTCTGAATTCACCTGTCTCTCTCTATGCTGTCCATCCTGCTTTTTTTTTGTTAACTCTCACACCCCCACACTAGAATTCCCTGTATCGCGGGAGGCATGGACACACACAATCACAGCACAAACATCTAAGACCCGGGACAAACATCTACACTCATCGCACAAATGTTTGCCCCCGCCGGGATTTGAACCCAGGGTCCCGGAGACAGTAGTCATGTCACTGACACTAACCACTGCGCCACGGCGACCGTCAAGCGGTTGTTGTTCAGTTAAGATATTGTGCTCCACCTTTTCTAAATCATCCGCTTAATATTTACTGTATGTAATAAGGGAATGGACGGGTGCGGAATTGCCAGCAGTATCGGTAAGATCCATTTGTTCGTTCAGGCTCGCGTCAGTAGCGTGGATAACAAACTGTTTGCTATACATCATGTTTTTATGTCACATCGTCACTGACCATCAAGTGCTATAGTGGTCAAAGGTCTATGCAGTATAAAAAAAGATTTACGGTCGAATTGAAAAAACTCCTTTTTTAAGTCGGTTAAAAATAATGCACATATAAGATAAGTTATTTTTCCTCAATAAACAAAGACCAATGTTTCACATAGTACAATTCTTAAGATGTACTATCTTAGTACATAGTACTTCTCAATATTTTGAAACCTGGAACCCTGTAGACTGTGTTAGAGTGTGCCAGGAGTTTCTCGTTCAGGATTTATAATATAGAACATGAATTATATTAGGTCGTCGTGGTATTGTGGACAAATAGAGATATGACGAAACATTAGTGAGCGCATTGTAGTGTTTGGGTGTGCTGTAGTGAGGAGGAGTGTGAGAAAGAGTGAAACTTTTCTCTTCAGTTGAGAGACACTAGTACTACCTGTTTAGCAAGTCATGTAATGGGCAATGAACAACGCAAGCAAAAAAGTCGATTACAGGCATAAAAAAAAAAGAATGTACTCCAAAGATATGTGGGGAAATAAATGTTTTATTTGTAATGTATTTTTGTCTGTAACACATTACACTTTAGGTAATTACGTTAGATTTAATTTTACTTCAATTTTCGATTGGTAAAAATAAAGATATCATGCTTGAACTTACGGTCATAGTGCCATAGTATAAGAATATCAGTATAACTATCTTTGAATATCGCTACAATTTTTGTTAATTTGTATTTTATCTATATTGTTACCTGTGCCTGCTGTTTGCAAACGATAAGTAAATACTTATATACTTATAGCTAGTCACCTTTTCAGTACGTAAAACTGTCACTTAACATCCTGTGTGCTTCTCCCTTATGATCTTGTATGCTGTTCGGCTCCAACATATAACGACATACCACTTAAGGGTTCATCGTCACAGACACTCAAATCAGACATTGGAATTTCCATAATTCGTGTATGAGAATAATTACACACGAGAACAAATACAGATAGAATGTATAATAATTTAATAATGTGTACGTAATATAGGATCTTCAGACCAATATTATTTAGTAAGTACCAACATTGTTTTTGTACATTTTGTATAGTGTAGGCTCTGAACGCTAATTTTACTGTAAATCAACACAAATATTAATTATAAGTCTCCTAATTTTAATGTAAAGTAGCTGTAATTGTTGGATTGAAATAAGCAATTTATTTATTTATCTCACATCTGCGAGTGGATGCTGCTCTACGTATCTATAAATATTATAACCTACGTCTGCTCTTGGATATCCGCTGGACAACATAGCTTTGTACTTTACACTTTCCTTGACTGATAATAAAGACTTCCTTGGAATAATTCATACGTCAACGAGTGTTCACCGGCACAATCAAATATGCTATATTCCAGAAGTATTATGTTTTCAGTGGTCTAAGGGATAAGTACAATGCCGTTACTATGCTCCAACCCGACACAATCAAATATGCTATATTCCAGAAGTATTATGTTTTCAGTGGTCTAAGGGATAAGTACAATGACGTTACTATGCTCCAACCCGACACAATCAAATATGCTATATTCCAGAAGTATTATGTTTTCAGTGGTCTAAGGGATAAGCACAATGACGTTACTATGCTCCAACCCGACACAATCAAATATGCTATATTCCAGAAGTATTATGTTTTCAGTGGTCTAAGGGATAAGTACAATGACGTTACTATGCTCCAACCCGACACAATCAAATATGCTATATTCCAGAAGTATTATGTTTTCAGTGGTCTAAGGGATAAGCACAATGACGTTACTATGCTCCAACCCGACACAATCAAATATGCTATATTCCAGAAGTATTATGTTTTCAGTGGTCTAAGGGATAAGTACAATGACGTTACTATGCTCCAACCCGACACAATCAAATATGCTATATTCCAGAAGTATTATGTTTTCAGTGGTCTAAGGGATAAGTACAATGACGTTACTATGCTCCAACCCGACACAATCAAATATGCTATATTCCAGAAGTATTATGTTTTCAGTGGTCTAAGGGATAAGCACAATGACGTTACTATGCTCCAACCCGACACAATCAAATATGCTATATTCCAGAAGTATTATGTTTTCAGTGGTCTAAGGGATAAGTACAATGACGTTACTATGCTCCAACCCGACACAATCAAATATGCTATATTCCAGAAGTATTATGTTTTCAGTGGTCTAAGGGATAAGTACAATGACGTTACTATGCTCCAACCCGACACAATCAAATATGCTATATTCCAGAAGTATTATGTTTTCAGTGGTCTAAGGGATAAGCACAATGACGTTACTATGCTCCAACCCGACACAATCAAATATGCTATATTCCAGAAGTATTATGTTTTCAGTGGTCTAAGGGATAAGTACAATGACGTTACTATGCTCCAACCCGACACAATCAAATATGCTATATTCCAGAAGTATTATGTTTTCAGTGGTCTAAGGGATAAGTACAATGACGTTACTATGCTCCAACCCGACACAATCAAATATGCTATATTCCATAAGTATTATGTTTTCAGTGGTCTAAGGGATAAGTACAATGACGTTACTATGCTCCAACCCGACACAATCAAATATGCTATATTCCAGAAGTATTATGTTTTCAGTGGTCTAAGGGATAAGTACAATGACGTTACTATGCTCCAACCCGACACAATCAAATATGCTATATTCCAGAAGTATTATGTTTTCAGTGGTCTAAGGGATAAGTACAATGACGTTACTATGCTCCAACCCTCGGCCACCGTTAACAAATTACGTGTCGGGAAGACTTTGTCTAAAATTTAAATCTTATACATAATATTAACTATCTATGGCGAGGTGTGTATATAAAAATAGAGTATAAGTTATAAAAGTATTAAATGTACAGGACTCTGATGTGAAGAAGACCGACGCGGTGGTAGAAGACGACCCTCACGAGTCGGGTGCTGAAGACGAGAGCCGCGGGAGCGACGCAGAGCCCGAGCCCGAGCCGCAGCCTGAGGCGAAGCCGCGCAAGCAGGACCTCGACGGGCCCGAGGAGCCTTCGGTGGAAGACGACGCTGAGGTAATTATATATTTATCACAATCATACATGCCACAGTATCTTTAAAAGAAAGTGCAAATTTATCGCGCCAGC
The DNA here is from genome assembly GCA_934044485.1 of Apeira syringaria. Taxonomy (NCBI): domain Eukaryota; kingdom Metazoa; phylum Arthropoda; class Insecta; order Lepidoptera; family Geometridae; genus Apeira; species Apeira syringaria. The sequence continues at coordinate 15,884,227 of OW203662.1, read as the reverse complement.
TCTACGTTGAGGAACCCGAAAAGTCTGCTGAAAGACAATGGCACCTCAGTGCATGTCAAACTTTTAACACCTCTCTTTTTGAGTCAAGGTGACTGAACCGATTTTGATAAAAGATATCTAAGAACTACCGCTAGAAAACCTGGATTCAAATAATACAAATTTCGCATCTAAATACCCATTCAGAAAAACGGTACCACAGACACACACATATACATATAGTAGTGAAATTTATAACATGCCTTATTATGTCGGAAGTTAAGAAAAGGTTCAACAAAACTTCGCGCGCAAGCGCATAGTGTTGTTACCTGAGCGTATTATTTCTCATATATTGAGGATGGGTCAGTCTAGACATGTCCGAAACTATAAGGCCGTCTCGCACCAACCAAATAATCTCGGATTAAATTACAAATTTTCAGGCAAAAATTGTGATTCTGTCCAACATTGAAGGATAATTTAGTCGGTGCAAAACAACCTAAGACATACAGAGATCTGTTCTTTGGAAGCTTGTCTTCGATTTTAGTGAATAGAAAACTGCATTGATCGGTATAACAAAAACCTTGTACTCAGTTCGGTTATCGAAACCAGTCGTATTGAAGGAAAAAAACGTACCTACATTATTTCTATTTCGATGTCGATCATGTAGGACACAAACACGAAAATGTTACTATAAAACATGATTATCAAAACGATCTCCCTCGACGAGCCTGCGAAGGTGTGGTGGTACCCCAGAGCAGTGCATCACGTATCGTGTTGAGCGCGTCGGCGATCTCCAATGCTATGGCCGACAACCACCCGCCGCCTCGGTGAGCTCGAGGACGCGAGTGACAGCGACCCTTCATCTAAACCTGACTTATGTGTGCCACCATATTTCGACCCACGTCCGCCTATTTCTGTATAATTTTACAATATTGTGTGTTTTTGTCGCAGACGACACCACTAGTCGATACCGAAGGCGCCGGCGACGGCCAAAGAAAGAGAAAGCCTCGTAAGGAGTAAGAGAGGTGACTATAAAGTGCGAGCGACGCAGATATATATGTAGCTCACATACCAGTGTTTGCATATTTACAAACAATTTTTCTAGCAATAAGTTCGCACTTACAGGGAGCTAGTTATGGGCAAGTAACTTGGCTGATGTACTTGTGCGATAGCCGAGTGTATTTTTGAGATACTTTAAAATATATAATAAAATAGTAACAGAACTGAGGTCCACTCGCACGTCGTGTTAGTATGGTTAGCATGGTTAGCTCTAAACGAACTAAAAACATAGTTGTGTTTCAGTCTTTTGTCTGGACTATGATAGAGACAGAGCGAGATATACCTAATAATATTTTCGTGCTTCACATATTTAAGGATATAATATTATATGGGATTTGTCAAACATTTTTACAGTAGGGGTCATAATGTTCGTTGTAAGTACATGTTAGTTAATAATAGTAATTCTGTGAGTAATTGTTCGCAACGTATGATAAGTGTTCAAAATAACCATTAAGAAAACTCGATTGCCGCCATTGGACAAAATTTCGTCGGAAGGCTTTCGAGAAAATTATCTACATTACAGCGTTGAAAATGTTTTTCCTATCACGCACCATCACTAGGATATTTGTTAAATCGTACAATTTTATTATATCATTGGTATAAAACACCTACACAGATAACATTGTTTTTGGAGCAAATAGCAACAAACATGCCTTTTAGATAAAACTAATTGACGAATTTACCTAAGATTTATGGTTGGTATCTTCAAAAATACACTTGGTTAGAATATATTTGTGGAAATTATAGCTTCTGTATCGTGATCATACATACTACATACATTATATTGTAGCTTGTTTCCAAAGTATTATTGTGTGCATTTTATATTCAGTGTTGAATAATTTTAGTTTATAATTTTTGAACGAATTAATCATTCTCTCTTGATGAAATATCAACTACAAAATTTACGAGCATAATATTTTTTGCACCAAAGAAGTGATTTTATTTAGTATTTCGTTCTAAAGCTTATTAACATTCTTGTGAAATAATTGTGACATGAAATTTGGTCGCGTATGTATTCTGAAATCCTTTTTGCCATCTAGTTTGGTTACTGGTTTTATCGACCAGCGCCACTTGCACTTTTGGTTGAATTTTAGAGTTTTACTGCTTTTTAGAGTATTATTTTGTTCGGTCGTGAATCAGAAACTAATTTAGCTACATAAATCCTTTTGTTTAATTTCAATTTAATGTGTTCAAATATTACCTAAATATTTTGGTTTTGTTTCTTGCATAATATCTATTTAAAGTATTTACTCATTACCGATATATTAGTATAGACATTGAACCCGGGTGTTTTTGGTTTCATAATTTGACACAAACAAATAGTTTGGTAAGATCATGGTGGCGATTCTGACGTAATTACGGTTGAGGGAACCCAACTCGTAATATATTCTTTATTAAGTTATACTTTAGTTATCGTGTCAGATCGACCACCAGGTATACCACCAGTTAATATATATTTCCAACACCATAAATATCATTTTAATATGAATGTTGAGTTTTTGTATGATATTATCAGACATTTCGTAGTCGTTTTTTTCTAGTTTTTAAGTAGCTGAAAAAACCATTTTACAATAACTACATAATTAAGAGTTTAATAATATATTCTCTCATGATAATTGCTGTAGGGGTAAAGTAAATATTAATGTGTGTTCATAAGATACAAACATATTAATCTGGACCATGCTCTAGTACTTAATGTCGGGAAAATGTATGATATATGGTTGGGGTAATGCACTTTGCCTAAAGTACATATTTGTGCGGAGGAATTGTAAGTTTATATGAGCATGTTTCATTTAAGCGAATAAATTAAGTCTCTTGAAATAATTTGTTACATCCCACATTGTGACTTGTAATATAACATTATTCGACGGCGTGTTTTGGGCATTTAAATATCGAAGTTATGTTCTTACAGTGTCAATTTACAAAGACGACTACGATTAAATACAAACCGTTACAGAGAATAATTATGTATTTTTGCTTCACGTATTGCATGAACATTTTTACATTATCTTGTAAATTGACATTGTATGATACCATGATCCAGAACAAATTATTGGTTGTCGCACCGGCAGCTTGTGTAGTAGAAGTGTATGACTAAAGCATTATTCTCGCGAGTACTACACGTGTGTGATAGTTAAAGTTATTATTATAGACTGTATAACTTATATGAATAAAGTAATTTATTTGTATCCATCTCGTTTTCTTGCAATTGTAAGAATTGACCTCTATGTGACGTGCTTTATGTCCACTGTATCTGGGCCAGACCGGCGCCGGTGCCTCGTGCCTACCGCGGATCCAGGCTGTATACAATGTTATAATTATAATGTGGCATTTTTAGTTGATAACGACGAGCGTATTTAGACTTCACTAATTTAGTCCAGCCAAATTAGTGAAGTCATCAGGTTACCATAGTACAGGCTCTGCCTAGTTTGGGACCTGAAGACCTTGTGTGAATGTTGATAAATAAAAAAAAAAAAAAAAAAATTACGGCTCCAAATGGGTTAAATAAACAAGAAAATACGTAGTTTGGGGATTATTAACGATCAATAAGGGAGTGTATTCTGAGCATAAATTCCAACTTGAGGGGTTCTCCGAAGGTCTGCTCAAGGTCATTTCGATGAAAACGCGTTTTCTTCTAAGTTTGTGTGCTACACCTTAGACCGCGTCGTCGCTTAACATCAGTTGAGACTGGTCAAACGTAAACTTATAACCTTTTAAAAAAACATACATATACACACAGTGATCGCGAATGACTTAAATGTATAACCACATATTAAAGACATATTTCTAATTGATTTGACATTTAAATGTTAATTTTAGCATTAGTATTTTATGTAACAATGGATGTGATAAATTGAAACTGGATCTACCGTTTTGTCACAATATATAAAAAATATTAATTTTGGTCCGTGATTTTGTGTGTTATCGTCTTTTATCAAATCGTCACTGACCTTAAGACGGAACGTGACAAAGGTCAAACGCGGCCAGCATATAGATTTAAAATGTTACTTCTAAAATTGACAAAGTTATAAAATATCTGCACGTATCTCTGGTTGAATGTGTTTATCTTATAAACAACAGTGTTTGTAGTTTTTACTAAAATGGATGGTTGGTTCATCATGAAGAGGGTTTTAATTTATGAAATAGACACGATTTCGTTAAAAAATATGCCCCACGGTAAATTCTCTCTGGTAAGGTATAAAAAGGCTTTGTTCAAGCGGAAAGTACGCAAGGCCATAGAGATCAACCGTCATCCGAATTTCAACACAGATCGAGGATGGGGCTTGCCACCTGCCTGGACACCAATTCTTAATGCTACCTCAAGTCGAAAAGTGATAGGTACTCTGGAGAATGACCAGACACAGTCAGCGTCGTTTGTTTCCATGCATTCGGCGGTGACGTAGATCCCAGTGATGAAGAAAATATACACTCTGATCATCTCAGTCATTTCGAACGATGACGCAGTGCGCTATCAGTCCCGGGCGTACCCCTTCAACACATACTGCGCAGCTCTTACGGCGAGCTGAGCGCGCTGCCATCCGCAGTGGTCGCCGCGATCTGGCAGCGAACTGACCTGAGGATTGGCATCGGACATGCCCGAAAGGTCCAAGGTTCCAAAGTCGATACTTCGACTATAAACGTGAGTAAAGCCGGATAATACATATATATTTAGTTTACCTCTACCGAATAATGCTTACATCTTCTATAACCCCCATCTACCACATAACATATGTATTTAGACTTATCATTAACAATTACATTAAAACATGTATGCCATTTCTTATACCTTAGAATCTACAACTAAATGCATTGTATTTGCAAAAGAAACAAAATATACTTTGATATGTGTGTCCGCGGGCACATGATTGTGGCCATGCTCATAACGCCATTCGAGAAAAAGAAATAACTAAAAAAATTAAAAAAAATTAAAATGTATATATATATGTATATAAGTATATATCAGTCATCAGGTTGCCATAGTACAGGCTCTGCCTAGTTTGGGACCTGAAGACCTTGTGTGAATGTTGTCCCATGTTATTATTATTATTGCTAAAATTGACCTCTTAAGACATTTTTAACTATCACGACATGATCCACAACTTTTCAAATATTTCTATTTTTTTGTATCGGAAACTGAAGTAGGTAATACTGCTATCTACCATAAATACCCTTAAGATCCCAGAACGTCTGTTGTTTTTACACAAAATTCAATCAAAGTTATAATTATTGACTGGCCGGTTGGCGCAGTTGGTAGCACTCTGCCTTCTGAACCGCTGGTCTCGGGTTCGATTCCCGGACAGGTCAAACATTTGTGTATATAAGTATATTTATCAGTCATCAGGTTACCATAGTACAGGCTCTGCCTAGTTTGGGACCTGAAGACCTTGTCTGAATGTTAATGAATAAATAAAAAAAATTAAAAAAAATCCGTAAAACTTTAATAAGATTTTTACTCTCAGGCCACATTAACTCATCGTGGTGTAAAAAAGTATGGTCACAACAAGTAAGGCAAGTTTTTAAAAAAATTGACACAACTACCTTGGTAAACTAGGAAAACTATAGCCACCAAAAAAATGCATACTATTCTAAACAAGAACTGAACTTCTTTCTTCTTCTCAACAGATTATTTGTTCTTGAAACATTTTGAATGGATGGATGTGACAAATGTCACAAACAATTGTAATTTGACCCGGCAAACGCCCTGCCGTATAAATTATGAAAATGTCAAAATGACACGACACTTTATTTATATTACTTCACGCCAAAGATCGACCGTTAAATTATTTGGATCTTTGTACATACAAAAAGACGAGTAAAAAATTTACCAAAAAATTTCGTTCACTCGTGACTTGAAGATTTCCAGATTGTACCCATGTGGAAACAGACTACAGACAATGAATTCCACTCGTTAGCTGTACGCACTATGAATCTGGAAGCAAAACGCTTCGTGCGATAGATCGGAACGCCTACCATATATGCATGTCGCATTACAGTCCGTCTGGTTGTTCTTTGATGGAATGGTGAAGGAGGAATGAAGTTATGTAACTCCAGAGCACACTCCCTGAAACGTATCCGGTTATTAGGCTACTTTTTATCCTGAAAATATTGACTGTTCTCGTGGAATAACGGGCAAAATATCGTTAATACTGCATACCATTTCACCGCGGGTAATACTGCGGGACACTGCTAGTATTAGATGTATCTGGGAACATAGTTTCTTTCGGCATGCGTATCATTTAGTTCAGTCACAAGACATTATTTTACTTACATATTATTGTAACATTTTCTACGCCATATATCGGTTAATACGCTAGACGTATATATATATATATATATACATATATATGTATGCGAAAGTTCGGAACCGGTTACTTACGCATTTTTCCCTTTCGCATTTATTATTATTATTTTATTTATTTTTTATTCAGACTCATACCACCGCACTAGGATTCCCTGTATCGCGGGAGGCTTGGACACACAATCACAGCACACTAACATCCAAGACCCGGGACAAACACCTACACTCATCGCACAAATGTTTGCCCCTGCCGGGATTCGAACCCAGAGCCCCGGAGACACAGATGTCATGCCAATGACCCTAACCACTGCGCCACGGCGACCGTCAAATGCATTGTTATTGTACGATATCGTATCACTGCACCGTGACAATTAAAAAGTAAACATGTATAAAATATGTATGTATTTGTTTATGCAGTTTACTGTATATTGTACTATACTATACATATTCTGTATGTATTTATAATGGCTGACGTTCAATGAAGTAAAAAGTTGGTTCAAAACTAGACTAACAATTATTTTCCCGTTGCTTGTAAAAAGCTAGCTATCCCACAGGACTGTTGGGTTTTTTGGAATCTTATCTTTTATCTCAACCGGTCGCAACTGTAGCTCGGTACGGTAAGCATGGGCAAAAACAAAGCAGGTTTGATCTTCCTTGTCCTAGCATCTCATACACTAATTGTTTTTATAAATATATAAATTATGTAAACATTTCATATTTTTTTATTTATTAAAGACACATAATTGCTTAGAGTTCAAAAGAAGACTTCCCCCTACGTCTCCAATAGGTACAACAAAGTCCCGATGGTGAGTTACGTCGCGTCGCGACTACTAACGACGACACGGCCCTCCTGTCACGACCTGCCGATCGCCGCCGCGGCCGGGTCGGGCGGCGCGCGGGTCGCATTCATTGTGGGCCGCTGATGCCGCGAGCTTAGTCGGTCTGTGCATCCACTGTGATATGTTGTGAATGAAAAGTATTTTCTTAAGACTAAGGAATATCGAAATGTTCGTAGATGCCATGAATGTTAGTATGTGTTCGTTGTTCTTTATGTGGTTTGGTTTAGTCTTCGGTGAAAGCCCGAGTTCTAAGCCGAATATAGTGTTGTTTATTGCGGATGATTTGGTGAGTAACTATCAATACATATTTATATTTAAATTCATCAACGCTTCTTGCCAAACAGTGACACATAAAGTTAATGTTCAGTAAATAGTTCGAGTCAATAAGTGTTGTATTCGGTATGCCAGTAAATAAATCATTTAAAATATAATAATTCCTTCTGTGTATTGGCCAATACAGTATATCAACATAACCTTCGGTGTGATAAATAATCTGTAAAGTATATTACAATTTAATTATAATATGAAAGAAAATGGCAAAAATATGCTACCTATTCTATGGCATACAATAGGTAACATTCATATTTTTAATTTAATTTAATAGTTATCTGGTATAGGTACAGTTATATTTTGCAGATTTATAGAACTGCATGGGAAAAGCGCACCGGCACAGTACATCACTATGTTTATATGTCTTCAACCAAAATTATAATATTCTAACAGACCATGCGGACGTCGTGCTACCTAAATAATAGAAACTCAGTATATATATTAGTATCTTACCTATCTATGCATGGAACCCTCAGATAAATAAACCAGTCTGGTTTTGGGCTGTAGGTATACTCAAAGATGAAACCCGATAATAGCGCCGCCACAGGGTTCAATTGTAAATACTTATACAATACAAGTATTAAATTGCATACCTATTTATATTACCTAATTATTATTCTTGCTCAAGAGATCTAATTAAACGTACCCACACAGAAAAAACATCAAACTCTGTTTATCCTTTTTAGTAGCAGTTCACCCACACGGATAAATTATATATTTAAAGATAATAGGTGCGCTCGAGATGGGCATGGAACAGTTAAAAACGCCCAAAACGATCACGCTTGGCGCTCGTTTTGGCACAGGTGTGTGAACTGTTTTCGTTCACCGTTTGAGATGCATGAAAACTGTTAAAAACGCCATCGTGAATTGCCACTTTTGACCCGAATCCTAGGCATTGTGATCGTTTTGAGAACTCGATGGTCAGTTACAGAAAATGAGAATAAATAAAAACATTTTAAAAAAAAGCTAGTGTAATGTTTACTTTCTATTTTCATTATGAAAATGTCATTCTCGTTAAGATTTAATTATACTAATATTAGAGTAATTGAAACATATATTTAGTCAATAATATTCAAATGAATAGTCGTATTTGACAGTTTTCGTGTAAATGACGTTTTGCGTCGTATATACGTTTCGTATGATAAACTGTTATCCATACAATGACCCCATCCTTCTCGAGAGTTGGGAATCTCCGAATTTAGGGCCATAAGAGTTCTGCGGTTTGTGGCTTTAATTGGTGACCAGGTTGTTTGCATGTTGTTTTCCGTCTCCGTGTAGCTCTACTATATAGGTATAGGCTATTCTTCTTGTATTACTATACTCTCTGTTACGCTCCGCGGAAATAATCATCAAAGCACAAAAATAGTGCATTCTGTATATGCCGTCTATACACTACTGATTCATGTAAATATAATAATATAGAATAATACTTGAAAGTTCCTTGTTTATATATTTTTGAAGTGGTATTTTTACAAGCAATAATTGGGATCATCCTCAGGTTATTACTCCTGAGATTGATAAAAAGATTCCTAAAACAAATAAAGACTTAACACTCACCCACACCGCTCACCACACAATACAATCTACCAAAACTGATACTGGATTCTGAGTGCGTCGCTATGTTCAAACGAGAACTGTTTAAATTTTTGATAACCAACTGCGTACCTATATATTGTGTTAAAATAATATTCTTTGGATTAGGTAATACTTATCAAAGAATATTTAAATGATCAATTTGTACGAGTTTCTCTAATAATTGCTAATTTATATGTATAATGTATTCAAAGCGTGTGATATATACCTAATATAATATAAGTAGAAGTAAACTTCAATTGATCTTCTTTATATACTATATAATTCTACTGTAGTTACGTGTGTATGTCACTGAACTCCTCCTAAACGGCTGGACCTATTGGGAGGAAATTTTTGTGTTCGAGGTGATTCGAGAATGGCTTAGATTCACAATTAGACCCGACATGTGGCGCTGCTGTCGGGATATCGCTTAAAGCTTTTCTGGGCAGGACGACGTCGGCCAGTACAGCTAGTTAAAATATATTTTTTAAAGATTGTTTTGCATGCCAGTTTGGTGGAACGTGGAGTTCTATAAAATATTGAATTTTTGAAAACTACTTGAATGGGTTCAAATATTTTTGACTTTGCACGTAGCGCCGTAAAGCGTCGTTACCTAACAGAAGTCTATTGTGATTGGCTCATTAACAGGGCTGGAACGACGTGGGCTTCCACGGTTCCAACGAGATCCCCACGCCGAACATCGACGCGCTCGCGTACTCCGGCCTCGCTCTGCATAACTACTACGTCACTCCAATATGTACGCCCTCGCGGGCTGCGCTAGTCACCGGGAAATATCCTATTCACACTGGTGAGTAGAAACGTTGACAGTGAGATTTAGTAACGTTATGAGAAAACTTATCGACTGGTGAATCGCCATCCTCATATTTTTTCTCCAAAGTAGTCATGATAAGCAGGCAGTATGATGCAGGTAAACTTAGAAAGCATAGCATTATCAATGAATAAAAATTCCGTGTAACGTGTCTTGAAATGGCTTAAAGATATGTACACAATTTTCTGCGCTTTCGGTCGCATGGACTACGATTTTTTCATACGTATTTTTTCGTACATTTATTCGGTATAACTAGTAGCATGTTTCCTATTCCTAACGATACTCTATTTGTGTGCCATACATCATCCAGATCCATCCAAACTTTCGCATTTATAAGAGCAGTTAGATTGTTTATCCACGCCACGAGCGATAATTAATTAAGTACATAGATTAGGTACCTCTCACACCTTTACAAAACGTGAATAAAAAGTTTTGATCTTGTTAAATGGTGGATCTGGTTGGCTACCTTTTCTGTGTGCTGAAGGCTACGCCTAGTTGTAGCCGCATGAATTAATGAGCATGAAATTCTTCCTAGGTTACCTGTCACAAAAAAAAGGCTTGATAAATGTCCTGTTCCTAGATATTTATGTTTAGCTGCTCGGAAACATTATAATTATCTAGCTCCAGTCTTTTATAATAAAATAAAATTAAAAACCTAACTATGTACAAATTTAAAACTAAAATATTCGAATGGTTGAAAAAACTAGACTATGATAAGGTGGAATCACTTCTGGAGATAGTTCAGTAAGCTGAAGATGATTATTTAAGCTGATAAGAGAAACGGCACAAAACATCTATCTCACATCTATATATCGTAAGTAATGTATCTGTGTTTGTATTATTAAAAAATAGTTCATATATTGTACATATTTGTATTAAGATTCTATTACTACTTTATTGTAAAATAGATATATTTTGGGGAGACACTGCATTTTGTAACACAGTTATTTGTAATGAAAACAAAAGGCAGGGTACAACATATTTTGTAACCTTTAAGTTTTGCAACCAGGTGGACAGACGACCTGACTAAAATCGCATGCAAGGGCTCGATGCGGGCCGCTTCCACCGGTTCTTGTGGAAATCAATGGGGGAGGCATATGTCCAGCAGTGGACGTCCTATGGCTGAGATGATGATGAAGTTTTGCAATAAAGAAAAAATTGTATTTGTATATTTACATCCTCGTTTACTCATATACAAATAAATTGCAAAATACTTCATTTATTAACAGTATCGTTTACAGACATTTTTAGTACGGAGAATTGAAACACTTGATTCCACGAAGTCAATTGTTCGCGCCTAAGGTTTAAGTATATTTACATTACTCATATATATATATATATAATTAACACCAGGGGCGTAGCTACCGCCGTATCTGCCGTATCAATTATACGGGGCCCCGGGGCACGGGGGCCCCCGACATTCGTAAAGCAAAATTAATAAAAACTTCCCAATTTTTTTTATTTCATAAATGACAAAAGTCACAAAAACAATTTCTTTTTCCCGCGTAAAGGATGTGTTCAAAAGTTTGGAACAAATGATTTTAGAGCCTTTGCGACCTGAGTAGTATGTTCGAAATATGACAACCGTAGAAACTCCTGTCTTCTTCAAACGAAGAGATATTAAACCCCTCCGAACTGTCGGCTAAATACAGTAATAAAGACATCTCAGTTAATCTTTATGACCATTTAAAGGCTCCAAAAATATGCTTAAAATCTGAAATTCAAAAATTTCATTCCATTAAAAATAACTTGAAACCAGTTTTCCGGATGTAATAACAGCATGTTTTTTATTCTTGATCCTCCCAGTTACAACCACAACTGCTGAGAGAAGTTTTTCAAAATAAAAACTGATAAAAAATTACCTAAGAACTTCGATGAGACATGAACGTCTGTCAGACCTGTAACTATGGTTCATAGAGACAGAAACTTTAGAAAAACTAAAGTCATCAGCTATAAATGATTTAATTAATCAGTTTGCCAAAAAAAGGCAAGTCTCAGTATATAGTTACATATCTATGATGCCAAGGAGAGCGTATATTAATTTGAATTGTTTGTAAAAATTTTAGCAATAGTGACAGATAGATAATTATTATGAATAAATATTTCTTTTAATTTTATGCAAACATTTTTTTTCTCTTGTGAGAAATCTTAACCCTTCATTAGGGCCCCCCAAACAAATTTTTATACGGGGCCCCGCCAAGGCACGCTACGCCACTGATTAACACGTAACATACAGGAATGCAACACGGTGTTATATACGGAGCAGAGCCAAGAGGACTCCCGCTTTCTGAGAAAATTCTTCCTCAGTACCTGAAAGAGCTCGGCTACAAGACTCATCTAGTTGGGAAATGGCACTTAGGACATTACAAAAAGGAGTACCTTCCTCTGAACCGAGGGTAAATAATACATGCTAATCACAACGAAATATTCAATTTTGTCACATTGTTTATTGCTCTTTTATTTATATATTTAACATAATGATTATAATGTATCTAAAAAACAAAGTGAAAAAGAGGTTTTTAACATAAAATTTGATTATTCATTTGAAACCTTAAACAAAATATCGTAAAGAAAAAAGCTCACAAATTGTACATGAATTATTTTAAAAGTAGCTATTATAAGGCAGGCATCTATTAATCTTATCTCATAAATATTTCAGCTTTGATAGTCACACCGGGTTCTGGACGGGCAGGATTGACATGTTCGACCACACGTCGATGGAAAAGGGCTCATGGGGCTTTGACTTTAGACGAGGTAATTTTTTTAATGTTCGGATACTCCTTTTTTTTTTCTCTTAACTGTCCGTACATATCGTCACATTGACTGATAAGGACTCAGCAGTCAATCTCGCTTCGGGGCAGTCAGGGCTTTGTCTTATCAAAAGTTGTTGGTGTCATGTCAAGCAGTCGATCTTCAAAATTGTTGCCATATGTCACGAAAATATGGGGAGGATATAACGTCATTTTATTTTTGTTCTAGATACAATATCTAGAGAACCAAGAACTTCGAGGGTACTGACGACCCTACCATGGCACAGACCTAGTCCCTGTTTTCATAAAATTAAACACTCAAATTGTTTTTTTTTTTCCAGGATTTCAAATAGCACACGATCTATTCGGGAAATATGCTACGGATGTTTTCACAGACGAAGCAGTCAAAGTAAGTTCAACATAAAAAGGTTATATTTGTTTATATCATTTAAGAACGAAAACATGAGTTACGTATTTGTCTTACAAAATATTTGTTTGTAGCTATTAGGTATTTCCCGTAGCCGTTTCGTGTAAACTTTAGTTCTTTGACCAAATGCATGTCTGCTTTGGTTAGTGCAATCGTTGTATGCTGAATTTGTCGATTTTGACGTGATAACGTTTTATAAATTGATGGATGCCAAAATGAAAAATAGTAACGGTAACATTCCAGTACCGTTCCACCTAAGTTTTATCTAGATCTAGATAATATAATCAAAGTCAAAGTCAAGGTCAAAGTCAAGGTCAAGGTCAAAGTAAAAGTCAAAGTCAAAAGTCAAAAGTCAAGTGTCAAAAGTCAAAAGTCAAATGTCAAATGTCAAAAGTCAAATGTCAAATGTCAATGTCAATGTCATACATGATTATGTCGTTATCACGTAAATCTATCGTCCGTAAACCGACTTTACAGACAACCAATTTTTTTTTTTTTTTATACTGTATATATAGATCTAGTGTTTGACCACTATCTCACTTGATGGTCAGTGAAGATGTGGTCGAAGATGTTATCACGCTAGACCTAGAATACTCACTGGCTCTCAAGGACTGCTGCCTGAACACATAGTGTGTTCCTGGGTAGCTACCACCCTCAAAACTTGAGGGTGGTAGCTAGCCAGGCGGGTACTCGAAAGTACCCTACCACCATGCAAATTTATCAAGCAATTTATCCTTAAAGTGTCATTTGGTGATCTGCCTTCAGTTTCCCTACCATTATTTTCAGGATATCTACATAGACTATGTCTGACAGTGTTAGACTAAATCTCTCCTGATGCCCTCGCAGCGGGTTTTGTGTTTGGTTATTGAGGATCAGTTAGTTATGGAATGTACCGTGTCGTTCTGCGGTCACACAACACACTGTTATCGGACAGTCTAAAAACTCCGAAACTGAACTGCCCCAAGCCGTAGGCCTCCCGCATTAACTTAGTCCCATAATATTTGAGACTAATTTAGGCTTATATAGGTATATATATGACCGTCTACATAATCTTAGCGTGGGGGTTAAACATAGATATGTAGAGTATAAACAGACATTTATTTGTTGCACTATCGTGAATCATCACCGCATTAACATAGCAAAAAACAGTAGGTACTTAAAACAGACACGAATACGAGTAAATATTTCCCTCGTTCCCCATTATGATAGAGGAAAACATTGAAAAACTTTCGTTAAATAAGAAACTTATGTTTAAAATATCATGTTTATATAATAGTTTAATAAAGTTATTATAATAGTAGTAGTAAGTATATTCGTTTGTATTGCAGGTTATTAGGGGTCACAACAAGTCTGAGCCTCTGTTCCTGATGGTAGCGCACTCGGCAGTGCACAGCGGGAACCCGACCGAATCGATAAGAGCGCCAGACAAAGTAATCGACAAGTTTAAGCACATCAAAGATTTCCAAAGACAGAAGTTTGCCGGTAATTACATTATTTTCTCGTGTCAGTAACAGTTGAATATTGCCTATTTAAACTAATAACTCAATGGAAACATCATAAACAATCTTTTGTATTTTAAGTCATTTGCGTGATAGTAAAACTTAGCCTACTTAGGACAAGTTTAAATGTCTGCAAGGGATTTCACAGCACGTATATTTTCTGTAATGTATTGAATGTCTATTACCTATCGTAGTTCTGGTGTAGGTGCCTTAAAACTTGTCATTGACTTGGAGCCGGGACCTTATTATATCGGTTACCTGCAATACAAATTTCGTCTAAATTGGACGATTGAAAGTACGTCACGTATGCCACACATGTGGAACGAAGCCGCTGAGAAAAAAGGGGGAGAGAAAATAACATCTAAATTATTCAACATAAAAAGTTCTTCTATACAAGCAAACAAAACAGCATGTGAAATTGGCAGTTCAGGCAATTTGCATCAGTTTTGAGTACCAGAGATTTGCATCTATTAAGCTTTATAACTTGTTTTTCATACGCTTACATTATGTGTAATTTTTATTTGACAGCTGTAGTATCGAAACTAGATGAGTCGATCGGGACTGTGGTGTCGACTTTGCAAGCCCAAGGGCTGCTACAGAACTCTTTGATTTTGTTCAGTACCGACAACGGGGGCGCCGCTGCGGGTTTCAATGACAATGCTGCATCAAACTTCCCTTTGAAAGGAGTGAGTGTGAATTATTCGTTAATAAAACTGTCTCCTGACATTTGAATGGGCTCTTAAGTTTTGAGTCTTGCGTTTAGTCACATCACACTGTCACATGTTGTTAAGAGATGATGCGATCTTAAGTAAAGTAAAGTTCGAAGTAAACATGAGCCTTTTCTCGCTTGAAACCATACCAACCACATTTTAAGATCTGGCACAACCATGCACTATTCCATCTTAAACTGCATCGTTTATATACAGTGTGATGTTTTTGTCGTCATGTAGGTCACTAAAATTGATTCGATTTCGAAAAGATCATTATCGAAAACTGATGTAAAATACTGATGAGACAGACTAACAGATAGAAGGAACAGAATTGGAAATCTACAGAACGTGTATCTGGTGTCTACCTTTCTAACACCCATTTATGTTAGAAGATTTTAAGTCGGCCGTTTTAATTTTCATGGTTTTTTAAAATGATTAATTTTGTATCTGTTATTCTTAATTAGATTTTTTCCTACATCGGATCAACCTTATGGTTGAATAACCCAATAAAACTTAAAACCCTATTAAGCTCACTATATTAAACTAACTTATTAAAATAAATTCTAGACATGTATTTAGATTTTACTGATACCTTTAGTAGATATCGCGTTCTCGATATTTCGGGTCAACTAAGTTGCATTTACCAAAGCATTTTAAATGGATTCAAACTTGAATAACATAGAATACCAAGCTTAAATAAGTTTTAAACTAGTAAATATGTCTGTATGTAGATGGGGGTGAAATCGGTAGATACTGAGGTTGCCTATTGTTTACATGACCATGATTGAACCCTCTAGTTAAATCACGTATGAATGTCTATTTTAAAACTATAATTTCTGTACTTTCTGGTTGAACCTACTCGTATTTAAATATTTTGTCACTGTTTGAATGAACTGGCTAGAGTTGAACATGCATTTCAACTTCTCTCTTAGGTGAAAAACACTCTATGGGAAGGCGGTGTGAGGGGTGCGGGTCTTCTGTGGAGTCCGCTAATAGAACAGAAATCTCGAGTTGCTACACAAAGACTGCATATAGTAGACTGGTTACCAACGTTACTTGGCGCAGCGGGGGCTGATGTAAGGTAAGAATGTATTCTCATAAAATGGAACCATTCATTTATTTTACCTATTAATCTTAGGTATGTTATCCCATTTGACAAAGGTAGTCTAACGCAAGTCATTCTTAGAGAATTTGTAATTTTGACAGCTGAGCAGTGTGCGTTTATGACCCTGCTTTATTAGTTTATTTCGTAGTCTCGCGGGGACAGAAGTAAACTTAGTACTACTCGATCGAGCATCTTCTTGGACATGCGATTTAAGAGAGGTACATTTTTATAGTTCATCCGTTTATATTCAATCAGTTTACATGTCCATTTTGAAATTTACATTTTATATGTTGTGGGAAGAACCCAATTATCTACTCTTACAGGTAAACATTTCCAGGGGTACATAATATATGTGATTATGTGGCATATTTGATGTAAAATATGGAATACCTAGTGTAAAATACTCAAAATAGTTCCTGAGCCGAAACCAAAGTAGGCGGGATTTTTTTTAGATTATGCTGAGGATTTTCTGTATTCACTTTTCGCCATTCAAGCTCGTTTAGTATAACTTTCATCTCAGTGTTACAAAGTTAGAATTCAGAAAGACATTAATTATATTTTCAGCGTCCTCGAAGGTATCGATGGAATCAACCAATGGGACGCGCTATCGAAGGATCTTAAATCAGAAAGGACACAAGTAGTGCACAACATTGACGACGTGTGGGGAACTGCAAGTATTACTATCGACAAATGGAAGTTTATACAAGGTACGCACAAAATACACCTAATACCATCGGACACTATTTGTCACGTTATCGAGCTTTACCCAATGAGCGTAACTAAGGCGTACCTATCGCGTACGAATTAACATTTTATGTGACGTACATTGGCACTCTGCTATCCCTTGAGGGAGGCTCAATCTCTTTTTACCCTAGTTTGAGTACCCTACTGGTAATACCTACTAATATTATTATATTAGTAGGTATTACAAGTACAACACTTAGTAGGGTGGATGGATGTTTGTTACTCAATCACGTCAGAACGGCTGAACGGAATTGGATGAAATTTGACATGTACATACTTCAGGTCCCGGAATAACACATAGGCTACTTTTCATCATCATCATCATCAATCATCACTACGCGAGTAAAACCGCGGGACGCAGCTAGTCATTCATAATATATTGACATTTGACAGATTTGATTGATGATTTTTTATTAGTTATTAGGTCAATACATGTTAAGGAGAATCTACGTCCAATTTTTGATAATATTCATCAACCAGCGGAATGTGAATCCACAACATCTATGTCCACAACAGAATCTGTCACAACAGAGCAGACATCCTGTCGCTAAGATAACTAAGCTAAAGCTATCGTCACAAGCAATAACGTTACCCAATTAAAAATATTGAAACTGGAGGGTGTTTAGTTTAGGTGTTCAGATTGAGTTGAAGTTGAATGTTGTGGTTCAATAGGTCATAAACAATTTGTTTTGTGTAAATAATTCTACTAATGAAGTTTAAAGGGTCATATTTTTAAATAGATCTTGATATTGTTGCAAAAAAAAATAATGTTAGAATTTTTTTACGTTTACGCACTCATTTATATCAATATCATTTAGATATCAACTTTTTTATCAGAGAAGTGGACAACCACACGATAATTATCATAATATTGGCTTGGCTCCCATTTTCATAGTTTTGTTTTTGGTGGGATATGAACAATGGCAGCCGTGGTCGCCCGTAATTCGTGCTTCTGGCATACAAATACAAATACAAATATGTTTATTTGGACAGTAAATACAGGATACAAAAGCAACTTAAATATAATATGGTAACGAAAACATTGAAACATTACAAAACTATGGCGACTAATGTTGCTATCTATTGTGTCGTGCAAAACCTACACTAAGAAAACATATTTCTTGTGTCGTAGATTCTGCGTTTCCTTCAGTTATATTACAATGTGTAGCCTAAACTGGATAAGGGAGATCTGTCTAAAGGTGAGCTTATATAATTGTATTAAGTACTAGTTACTAGGCTCCCATTTTCATAGTTTTGTTTTTGGTGGGATATGAACAATGGCAGCCGTGGTCGCCCGTAATTCGTGCTTCTGGCATACAAATACAAATATGTTTATTTGGACAGTAAATACAGGATACAAAAGCAACTTAAATATAATATGGTAACGAAAACATTGAAACATTACAAAACTATGGCGACTAATGTTGCTATCTATTGTGTCGTGCAAAACCTACACTAAGAAAACATATTTCTTGTGTCGTAGATTCTGCGTTTCCTTCAGTTATATTACAATGTGTAGCCTAAACTGGATAAGGGAGATCTGACTAAAGGTGAGCTTATATAATTGTATTAAGTACTAGTTACTAGGCTCCCATTTTCATAGTTTTGTTTTTGGTGGGATATGAACAATGGCAGCCGTGGTCGCCCGTAATTCGTGCTTCTGGCATACAAATACAAATACAAATATGTTTATTTGGACAGTAAATACAGGATACAAAAGCAACTTAAATATAATATGGTAACGAAAACATTGAAACATTACAAAACTATGGCGACTAATGTTGCTATCTATTGTGTCGTGCAAAACCTACACTAAGAAAACATATTTCTTGTGTCGTAGATTCTGCGTTTCCTTCAGTTATATTACAATGTGTAGCCTAAACTGGATAAGGGAGATCTGTCTAAAGGTGAGCTTATATAATTGTATTAAGTACTAGTTACTAGGCTCCCATTTTCATAGTTTTGTTTTTGGTGGGATATGAACAATGGCAGCCGTGGTCGCCCGTAATTCGTGCTTCTGGCATAAACCAGTCACATATTTGTCGTGCACTTTTCTATAACAATTTAGGCCACGGTACATAATTACCTCTGCGAGGGTAAATCTGGTATTTTGCGGGGGCTGAATTTAGCGCACCATGTTTAGAGCAACTGTCTTCCAATTATAGCATACAGAGCTCTTAAAAGATAATTTTAATATATTTGCTACTATTTACTTACATAATTATGTGAGAGTGGTTTTTCCACTTTGGTGACACTATAAACGAAGGCCTGAAATCGTCACAATGTGGAATGTGACTTAGACGCGCTTTAAATGAAATAAAACCGAAATTCAAAACTTGCAAATGCGAATCAAAACAAACATCACACTAAGAATTTTACATTCGAACGTTTTTAAATGTTAGTAAATTCTGTAATGATTATAAAATCAGTAATGTGATTGTAAGAAATTACTCAATATTTTTGTGTCTTTTTTATGTTCAATAAGGATTAATTTATATTTATACCTGTGTCTATTTGAGGGTTGAAAATTCGTTTGTCAATCGAATTCATTGGAAAGCTTAGGATCCACTGCATTACGTGGGTGCGTTACATTCTAGTGCTCACCAGGGAGCTCCCTTACTCTCACATTATCAAATCAGGATAATCAATACATACTTAACTAAACCAACACAAGAACTAGAGTGTGATATGCCAGTATACCATAAGAGGCACCTTATTTACAACATTACCATATTTGACAGCTATAACACTGGTATCAAATAATCGATTTTAACCGTTTGGTTCTATTACATATATATCCTTCTTACTCAGGTTCAAATTACAACGGTACATGGGATCATTGGTACGGGCCGGGCGAACGCGAGGGAAGTTATAACATAGACTCGGTTTACGCAGCACCAGCAGCCATTGCCTTAGAACATCTAGGTCTCATGCCAATTAGGAGTAAGGTTGTTGAACTCAGGTGCGTGGTCCACTTACAACTTGTACATTTTTTTCATGTAAACATCTGTGTGCAACCTATATTCGTAATAAATAATTTGATTTTGTCATAAAATTATTTCGAGTGAAAACTATTAACTTTATCTGCTTAGGATCAATTTGCAATTTTTCAATTTATTCTCATCTACAATGTACGTATAGGAAATGGAGTTCTAAAGTTATAAAAGTAATTTTCAACCTCCACACGTTATGCAGTTAAGAACCAGCAAACGAGCTTCCCTTGGCATCTTTCATTGAGTAATTATCACGTTAGCTCGTCCTACAACAACACCTATAAAGATACATTAAAACAGAAAATAGTATGAGATCGTTTATTTTGAATTATTATTCAATTAATTATGCAGTATGCACATAAAACTTCATCCATTAATGATGGCACTAAGACCTGAAATAAGCCTTTGCCTCCGATTATAAGATTCGCCAGTGTCATGGTCTTCCCGGGCCATCTCCTGCTAGTTTTTAGCGTGGAGTTCGCGTACATTCTTCGCTACCAGTGATATCTCGTCCCATACGCTTAGTTTCCTTCTATGCTTTCTGAGTGGACGTGCCAACGAAGTCTGTGCGCTTTAGCTTCGCCGATAATACTCAATATTATACATAGCTTGCACGTAATTTTGTGCTATTGTAACACAACGGTGCGTTACAATATAAGAGATTTGCTTCTGGCTAAGTATAATATTTACACACACGCATTACCTAATGGAATCAGTAATCACTCTTCATGCCTCTACTTTCATATTATCCTAGACGGGTGCGGTCTTGTAAAACGCCATCGATACATACATTCGTGACACTTTATCGTTTATCGACATTTTTAATTCGAACATGTTGGCTCGCAGGTTCTCACGTTGCTCTAGAGAGGTAAAAATAACACTCTTCCGTGAATTTTGCACATCCTCTACGCGTGTAGCCTGTGGGCCAGGTACACGCGGAAATCATACAATGCTCTTCGCGTCCAATATAATGATGCGTTCAGGGCGGTGCTGAGGCTGCCTCGCTTCTGTAGCGCCTCGGGTATGTTCGCGGAGGCTCGCACCGATTGCTTTATCCCACTATGCGCAAGCGAAGTGCTTCCAT
This sequence comes from Apeira syringaria, assembly GCA_934044485.1. Classification (NCBI taxonomy): domain Eukaryota; kingdom Metazoa; phylum Arthropoda; class Insecta; order Lepidoptera; family Geometridae; genus Apeira; species Apeira syringaria. The sequence continues at coordinate 15,863,011 of OW203662.1, read as the reverse complement.
GGTGCACAGAGTGCGCGGCAGTGCCAACACCGTCATACAAATGATTGCTGGCAGGATAGACTGCCTTTATGTAATACACTGCTGCGACAGACATGTCAGCAGCAGTTGTAAATAATTTAGTTATTAATATTTTAAAATAGCTTTATATGAGTCCTTGTAGCTTGAAATAAATGAATTTTAATTTTTAATTTATTTAATTTATCTACCTTCTGTTAGTATATTGCCTTGTATTGCATATTACAGAGAGGCAGCAACTTTGAAATGCAACCACAGCGTCCCGACGTCGCCTGTGGCCACTTTAGAGGGGCCCTACTTGTATAACATAGAGGAAGATCCCTGCGAGTACACGAATTTGGTTAACCAGTAAGTTTCAACAACTTTAACTTTCTAGAATTCTGTTTTTTTAGCATGCCTAATTATTATTTTACAATTATTTTATCATGTTGTAAAATTCACGCTTAGTTGGAAAAAATATTTAATAATATTGCTAGGCATTCAATAGGTTTTATTTGTTCTCATGTACTTGAGTTATTATTTGTTTGTCTTTTTTTGGTCTTGTTATAAAAAAGTGATACAAAGATGAATGTACTTCTCCAATATAGTGACAAAAATTTACTCACACCCGGGAGTCGAATGCAAATACTGGATTGTTAGTCCCAGATACTCTACCACTAAGCTACGGAGACATTTGAAATTTATCTTTTCAATACTGTCAATCGCTATTTACTCATCGATTTTTGACAGGTAAATTCTATTTTATTCACAAGTGAGTCTTCAGAGTTAAGATTTTAAAATTTGAGAACGCATTTGACATAGCTAATGTCAACTCGCCGACCAATCAGAGAGTGCACTTGAAAGAAGCCTGTGAAAAGTGTGAAAGAATCATTCCCGACGCGCACTTTTCAAGTTCATCGTTAGTGCTAGTGTGGTGAAAATTGTTGTTTCACTCATGGGTTAAGTTTTCTAGCGTTTGGTGTTTTGAAACCTTCGCTAAGCTCATGGTTCTTCTCCCTGGGTTCAATACTAGACCCCTTCGCTTGCTCAGGTTTACTCACGCCAAAATCAAATTTATACCCACATGTGAAACAAATAACTATTATTTAACGGTCTTACGGCGACGGAGAATACATCTATAGACATAATTAATCGTGTAGCAAGCATTTCTGAACGAGGGCATGTGTTTCAATCGTTCTTCTTTTTACTTTTTTATTTGAATGAGAGTAACTATGTGGCTATTAAACTACGGAACCGTTCTCCTTATTAAAGGTTTGAGGAGCTTACCGCCGACATTCTGACACTATCCATTATGTGGTAAAATAATTAAATAAATCGTAAGAGTGGGTTCAACAAGCTCTACCTGTCGTGCAAGCTCCTCTATCCCACTGGGTACTTTGGGCTCGTGCCCAGGGCCCCACGATCTTTAGAGTCCCCTAGTTCCTGCTAGACCAGCTGCTAATCGATGAATGTATTATGTATTGTATTACCTACGAAAAAGATATTAGGTAATTTGATACAAGCAAACGTTAATGATTGAGTACAATACCTATTTACTTATTACTTTATGCATGCGCAAAGCTGGGTTACTTTTGAGAGTTTAATATTATTATAAATGTATTTATTGTGCCTGGAAAGAAATAAACAATCTAGATTGCTTATATACTTTTTTACTTAAAAAAAATTGGTTGTCTGTAAAATCGGTTTACGGACGATACTTTGACTTTGACTGACTTTGACTTTGCCTTTGACCGACTTTGACGTTGACCTTGACTTTGCCCTTGACCTCGGCTTTGGCCTTGCCCTTGACCTTGACTTTGACTTTGACTTTGGCTTTGATTATTTTATGTAATACAAAACTCAGGTGGAACGTTACGCGGAACGTTACTATTTTTCATTTTGGCATTCATCAATTTATAAAACGTTATCACGTCAAAAAAAATGCTCGTTATCGTTATATTATCTTAATGTGCCCAGGGCAATGATATTATATGTTTATATGAGGTAGATGTCGCACAAGAGCGCGGAAACTGAGGCGGCAAAATTAAGTCAATTGTGGTAATTTTCATTATAACGCGTATTTCAAGCGCAAGTCTACACATATAGCTATGCTTTTCTATATTATTTGTACCATATTATCTGTCGCAGTAAGCATGTTTATGTCGTAAAGGAACAAATTCTGAGCACCGCGCAGTATGAATATACGTCATCTTTAGTAAAACCTCATTGGCTCAGGGTTTCTAATAGGTTAAAAATCGGCGCTGACGTTCTGCCTAATTTGAAATAGTTTAGTTAGGTAGATACTACTTTGCTGACGTAAGTGCTTACAATTTGGGACCGTATAAAAATTGAAAACGCTGTGGAAGCCGTGTCAGGATTACTTTGTGTGTAAAATCACAATGTGGTTAGTTTCATTTAAAAAATGTATCCATATATATTTGCAGGGAACCAGAAATTCTACACAAGATGTTGACAGAGTTGCAGAGAGTGAACTCGACGGCTGTACCCCCAAATAACAAACCGATGGATGAGAGGGGAGACCCCAAGCACTGGGGCCGAGTCTACACCAATTTTGGCGACTACCAAACTGACCATGGGTCAACGACATGTTTGTGATTATCTATTACGTTATCTATGGAACATTCGAAGGTTATCTAAAATATTTTTATAATTGTTTTCAATAAAAAACTGAGGTAAATCAGCAATTTATTCTTATCAATTAATAATTAGTTATAACAAAAATGAACATAAAATCAATTTAACTAAGGAAAAATAACGGCATTCTTTGCACTTAAACTACTCAAAATTATACAATACCGACGCCACAAATTAACGAAATACAAATCAAATAAATCGAGACGGAAATATGTTTTGCACTAGTGATCAGACCTATTTACGCGTAGCCTTGACACGTTTGGTCTTCATCCCGTACCGCAGTGGTCTATTTTCCTCATCCATTTTTCTTTTCATGGATTTCTTGCCTATTTTCTCCATACCTTTGACCGGATTGTGAGTGCCGCTAAGCGGTAGCTCTGCGTCCATCCGCTGGGTAGAGGATAACAATACTTCTCTGTATTGCTTTAGAGTAGTATCTTCTGTGATATCTGTATTTGGCGGGGTATGTTCTACGAGTTTCCCGATAGCGTTTTCATTTTGTAAGTTTATGTTGTGTAACGGGCCCAGTACGGCGGCCACTGGGTCCGGCTGGCTGCCCTGAGACAGGGTCTCGGCTAGTAGCCGGTCCACCACGTTCGACTCATCCGTTTGGAAGTAGTTCTTTAGTACACGAGCCAATTGTTCCGAATCTACTTTTCGTTGAGCTGTGGAGCTGAAAAGGCAATCTTACTCACTGTCACATTTTATGCACATTAAACGCTAAGCTGGTGGTAACCAAAACTGGGGACATTGTAAACATTTGTGAATCTGAATAGAAATCGCTATGTCCCACTTTAGAAGCAACGGTTAAGTAATTTATTCACGCAATACCAATATATTAGAATTAGCCCACAAATTTTGCAGCCTGAAAAAGTCTAGATCTTTGATTTCTTAAGATCGTTACTGTACAATCCAACGCTACAGGATACATTTCGAGGAGTGCTCTCTGGAGCTACATATTTTGATTCTTTCTGCCCCATTCGAACGGGCAGGTGGACAGCAATGCGACATCCATCCATATACTAGTTGGTAGCACTCTGAGCCGCTGGTCCCGGGTTCGATTCCCAGACAGGTCAAACATTGGTGTGCATGAACATGTCTGTTTGACCTGTGTCTCGGTGTTTATATGTATATAAGTATATATATCAGTCATCAGGTTACCATAGTACAGGCTCTGCCTAGTTTGGGACCTGAAGACGTTGTGTGAATGTTAATAAATAAACAAAATACTTGGTAGACGTGCCTATAATTGTCGCACGAAGTTGCTTTGTTGCTTGCTGTTTGCTTCCACATTCATCATCATCTCAGACATAGGACACTGCTGGACATACGCCTCCCCATGGGGAGTCCACATTCATAGTGCGTATAAGTAACGAATGCAATTAATTACCTAAGCCTAAGCTACAATCTGGGTGTCGCGTCGGTGTGAATCGGTATCGTAGTGGTTAGGCGTGGTGGACCGCATCATCACTTAACATTAAATGAGATAGAAACGCCTGAATGAGAATAATCTGCACTTACTCAGAATTAGCACTCTGTGTTACGACCATGTGACTCAGCAGTGTTTTCAATAGTTTCGCCGCTTTGGTGTGCGTCAGCTGGAACTTGTCAGCCAACTCGTACAGTCCTACCGACGGCACCTTGGTGCAATACTCGAGGGCGCGCCGGAACACGCTCATCGACTGCGAACATCAGGTAGTAACGAGGCATTTTACGTACGAAGTCAAAGGGAACCATTATAATTCCCTCGTGCGGACAAAGTGACGTGTTGAAGATGTCTGACGCTGTGAGTGAGGAGATGCGAGTTCTTCAAACTCGCATCTCCTCACTCACAGCGTCAGACATCTTCAACACGTCACTTTGTTCGCTGAAGCTGCTGCTAGATGGACGGTTTTTTATTCCTAGTTGCGTTTAAAATAAATATTATTCTTATTATATACACGAGGGAACAATTATACTCTTTAAATTCATGAAAAGTCGGTAGGTAGGTACTTTGAAACTCATGTAAGTAAATAGAAAAAATATACTAATAGTACTATAGTATAACAATCGTAATTATTTCAGGCTGTCCACAGCTGGACATATCCTTTTACCATTGAACTTCAGAAGGAACGGCTGGGACCCAGCAGCCAGGAAGGTAGAGAAGGCAGACACTTAACTAGATTAGGGAAGGCAGAGACTCATAGAGTAGATAAGACTTGTAGAGTAGGCAAGCTAGAAACTGACCTGTCGCCTTTCTTTGGATATTTTGACGAGTATGCGGCAGGTGGGCACGCGGGTGGAGTCCCGGTCCCAGCACTCGGCGCAACAGTGCCGCCGCAACCGCGCCGCGTCCAAGATGCCGAAACAGGCCGCGTGCTGCACCGTGCCGCAGTAACTGGTACACCACAATACACATTCTGCATAGTTATACAAATAAACACGAATATTATTATTATTATTATTTCGCTTATTGCTGAAGAAGTGCAACTTCGGCCCATGTCATTTCATTATTGGAAAACCAACAGGTTTTATTAGTCGCAGGTTATAGTTTGTCCAACGAAACGAACTAATAGGAAACTCGAGCGCTGAATGTCCTTGTCATTGTCGCGCACATTGTCAGATGTGCAGGCGCCCTTATCTCCCGTGATGTCTATAAGAAACAAAGGGCGCGTGCACATCTACGACCAAATGTCCAAATGAAATGTGGTAGAAGTAAGAGAACCCAGAATGGACGTTATGGATAGACATATTGTTTTTGATAAACTTGAAAAGCAAAATGTTATAACATACAATACAAATATTCATACACATCGAGTCGTGTCCGAGATCTCTCACATAGAAAACCTATGAGAGATATCTACTACATATATGGAAACCGTACCGAAGAAGACTGATGCAGCTATTTTTGACGTGATAACGTTTTATAAATTGATGAATGCCAAAATGAAAAATAGTAACGTTCCGTGTAACGGTCAATGGTCAATGGTCAATGTCAAAGTCATACATGATTATGTCGTTATCACGTAAATCTATCGTCCGTAAACCGACTTTACAGACAACCAATTTTTTTTATGAAGAGCAATGAGTGCGTTCATAAAATCTATAAGAACTACTTGTAGGACACACGAGCTAAACAGCATCTAGTCTAATAGGCTAATAGGCTCCGAAACTACAGAACTGATTTGAAAAATTCTTTCACTGTCGGGAAGCTACACTATCCCCAGGTGACTTAAGCTATATGACATTTTCACAAATAATAGGGATGCTTATAATTTTTAATTTTGAAATTTTTTACTCGTGCGAAGCCGGGGCAGACCGATAGTCTATACTAATATTAAAAGGAGGAAGGATTTGATTGTTTGTTCTTTGCATTGAATAGGCTCCGAAATTACTGAATTTATTTGAAAAAATATTTCACTGTTGGGAAGCTATACTAATCCCGGGTGACATCGGCTATGTTATATTTACAAAAAAAAATATGTATATATATAATTTTTAGTTCTGAAAATGTTCACCCGTGCTATGCCGGGGCGACCGCTAATAAATAAAAGTCATAGTACTCACTCGCAAGTAAGTGTTTGATCGCCTTCTTCGCATTGCATGCCGCATTGACATCGCGACGCGGGGCTGCACGACCGCACTGGACTTTGGCCTACGTCAAAAGTATACATTTAATCTTCATGGCCGAAAAGTAGGTCCCCATGCCTTTTAAATAAACATATTTTGTAATAAAAAAAATAAATAAATTGATAACTTTATTTTATGGAATTTGATTAATGAATCTCCAAAATAAAAACCGTAACCAAAGCAGCTTAAAACTTCCAATCAAGGCACAGCATACAGTAGTCTATCCATTACTTTTCTATTGCCGATGCACGCACCGCACCTCACTCGCACAGCCCTCCACGCTTGCTAATATGGGTTGGCAAAAATGTAAGTAGTTTCAAACCGTAACAAACGTAGTGAATTTTTTGTCCGAATTTTCGGCACGTGTTTCTGAAGCGTCGGAAGCCAAACAGAACATAATATAGAGAATATAGATATAAATATATAAATTAATTTGAAATTGTTCTTAACCTATTATCTAAGGTAGTTAGCGCTTTGGCCATGCTTACTATCTAGTATTTAATAAATAAATAAATAACGCGGTGATTCGAAAATTTAGGGAAAACTTTGTTGCTTCTTATATTTATAGAATACACAGGTGACTTCTTAGTAGGTGTGGGGTGTACATACTCGTAATAGTTGTGGGTATATGCTGTAGTGGAACACGTCACATCCTGATATAAAGTCAGTGTATATTATTATGGTATGGTACGATAGTAGATAATACTTACAAATATTACTATATATTGTATATATTTTTTATATTTTAATCACACTCAGACCCCCGCACTAGGATTCCCTGTATCGCGGGAGGCATGGACACACAATCACAGCACACAAACATCCAAGACCCGGGACAAACATCTACACTCATCGCACAAATGTTTGCCCCTGCCGGGATTCGAACCCAGGGTCGCGGTGACACAGAAGTCATGTCGATGACGCGACATATTCTCTGACGACTGGAAAAAGATATTACGCGAGTGTTTGAGGTACTGTGAGGCGAAGTGCTGCCGTGTTTCAAGCATTCAGTAGTATCTTTATACAGAATCATAATTTAGTGACTGGTTTTTATTGACTAGATTTTTTGTTTATAATTATATTACTTTTATTCATTGACATATTATTTTATTTTAATGTATTATTGTATTGACTTATTGATTGGTACCAAATCTATATTGTATAGTTTACCTAATTAGTGTAATTGGCGCAAGCCGTACTAATGAATAAATAAATAAATGACACAAACCACTGCGCCACGGGACCGTCGTATGTATATATACTCTAATAGTATGCTTTCTATCCCTCCCTCATCATCACATGCCCATACCAATTCAATCTAGGTATTGCCTTCCAACTTTGCATTTACTGCTTAATCTGATATACATACACTCATTTCTTACCCATAACTTGTCTATGGTAGTCTCAACATATTATACAATCATAAATCGTAACATTCGCATCTGTTCCACATACACTTTTCTTTCATCTACCTCTTAGGTAGCCGAGTGACTCAGATCCATACACCATAACAGTTCTCACTACGGTCTTATAAACTTTGGCATTACATACATACATGGGAATATATTATCATATGATTGCGATTGCTAATTTGAATATCAGTATAACATTATATTTTATCATAAAACAATAAAAATAAAAACCGCCAAATTTAATATAGTAAAATCACTTACTACGGAAATTTTCCTCTAGGCTTTGTGTCATCATTGGACGGCTTTGGGATGCCTGAAAATTAATTATTAAATGAATGAAATACGAAACCGTATGATTGTCTTATTGTAAGTTCATTGTGCCGTGGTGGTACCGGCCTAGAATAGTACTCCCCCATCTCTTCTCGTGGGTGCCGTAAGAGTCGGCTAAGGGATCACGTACCAGAAGGTGGGCAGCAGCGCCTTCTGAGGATTGTAAATCATACTGCGCTCGCCAACCCGCGTGCCAAGCGTGGCGAGTATTGGCAAATCCCCCCTATATGGGAGACGCATATGTCCAGCAGTGGACGCACATGGCTGAGAGAAAGAAGAAGAAGTTCATTAAAAGTATCATTAAATTTCTTTTGCTTGGTCATTTTCTATAGACTTAGTATTCTAATTTACTGTTTAGTCCTGTTGGTTTCTTCTTCTCTTCGTCCTGCTAAGTTTTTTCTAAATATGAATAGAATTGAACATTTATAACTTATTACATGACATGACACAAACACACACACACTTCAAATTATATTTAACTATTTGATTAAGTGAGACGTTATATGCGAAAACGTTTTATAATATTGTGTCTACATACACAATATAATATAAAGCTGAAGACCCACTCATTGACTGACTGACTGACTGACATCATTGTTCTCCCAGAAGGAGTGTTTTTGGGTTAAAATTTTATAGTGGACTGTATAGGGAGTGCCCACGTGACCCTGGGAAAACTCCGAAAAGTGTCATTTTTGGTTTCCTTGATGGAACTGGTGTATGGATCTCGGAAACCATAATCGATGGGGGGTAGGTGTCAAAACTAAAAATGACTAAAACCCTGGGAACCTTTTGGAAAGATGAAAAAAAATTACCCTCCCTAACAAAAAAGAGGTTCTCCTATACAAAATTAAAACGATCGCAACTCCGGAACCCTTTTAGGTAGGTATGGGGAGTTTGAACAAATGTTATAGAGGGTTTGTAGGGAAATTTGGGGATTTTGTCCAAAACTTGAAATTGGTCCTTCGAACCGGATACCAAAATCCAAATTGCTCCGATCGGGCTGAAATTAGGTATTTAAGGAGATTTGGGGTCCCTGATTCGAAATATGAAAAGTTTTTCGATGACGTCATTAGTTTTTTTTTTACGGGATGCGGAATTTTGGTGGCGAAACGACATTCCCTTTGCGAGGCCGGAGGCCGAGCTGTAGGCCTGCGAGGCCGCAGGCCGAGCTGGCCGTCATTGAGAACAGCTTAAAAACATTCCCTATGTAACTTGCGAGGCCGCAGGCCGAGCCTTAAACACCGCGAGGCCTAAGGCCGAGCTTTAAATCTGCGAGGCCGGAGGCCGAGCTTTCGGCCCACGAGGACGAAGGCCGAGCGTGGCCTCCGCGAGGCCGTAGGCCGAGCCGTGTTAGTAACTTACGAGGCCGAAGGCCGAGTTCCGAATAAGGTGTACCTCATTAACGCATCCTATGGAAGTCGCTAACGAGGCCGAAGGCCGAGTCCCGGATGGGGAGTTTTTTCCACATCTCGAGCTGGTCTCCAATGTAACTGCCCACGTTATTTACTACAATTAGAGGTAGGGTCCCTTAACAAAAGTCGTTTAAATTCTTTGTGCGATTTTACCCCGACAAAAACTTTAATGAAAATAATAAAATTGCATATGGTAACTCTGTTCTCACTTTGTACTGAACTTGAAGAAGCTGTCTTTACCACCGCGAGGCCGAAGGCCGAGCTTCAAACCTGCGAGGCCGAAGGCCGAGCTTCAAATCTGCGAGGCCGAAGGCCGAGCTCGAATGAGGTGTAACGCATCAACGTACCTTATGGGAGTCACTAACGAGGCCGAAGGCCGAGTTCAGGATAACGAGTATTTTCACATATCGAGCTGGTTTCCGAAGCAACTGCCTACGTTAACCACTGCACTTAGAGGTATGGTCCTCTAACAAGAGTCGTTTACAATCTTAATGCGATTTTACAGCGACTAAAATTTTATCAAAAAAATCAACTTGCACATGGTAACCCTGCTCACACTTTCTACTGAAATAGATGAAACTGTGAGTTATTCGATTTGCATGAGAATTTTATATCTTTTTAGCAACTGCAACGACATTTTTCTTAAATATTACTAATGCACATCGATAACGCGCCACCCGAATACTACACAATATAAAACTTAGAGATTAGATACTGATAGGGTATATTATATCACATTACTTAGCTATGTAACACAGTATCTTTCCCGAAGAAAATAAAAAATAAAGCAGGCTAACAGTAAGAATTATAAAAACTTAAATAGAATTCAACGTGAGTACATGTGCCCTGCCTCTTAGCAACTAAAAGTTTTGAACCTGGCTTCTGTAGTCTGCTGGATAAGGACCACTATTGTACAAACACTTAAACACTTCAAATGTTAATAGTCGAAAATTCTTACGATAGCTTCATGGCTGGAGGGCGAGGTCCTCACGTAGGAGCGCGCCGCGATAGAATGGAAGGGCGTCTCCACGGAGCCTGTTTTGATGGCGTCGGGCATCGTATCGGCCAGGTGGTCGTGGTCCTCGCTCGTGCTGAGGAATCCCGGGGCCTGGTATCCCATTGGGGCGTCTGAGGACCCGACACAACCACTGCTATATAGTCCACTCCAATAACAGAATATTATTAATTCTATCCTAATCTTATGTAATACTTGCCACCAGGCCCGGCTGCGCACGGGTGATGCGTAACTTTCGGGATAAATTGTAATTATACGTATACAGGCAAAAACATGTTTATATAATAGTGAAAAAGTTTCGAAAACCAAGATTTCCTCGCGACATATGAAAAAAAGATTCTGTTAAACTTACATGCTTCTGAATCATCGGTTTCTCGTAATAGTGCCTATGAGTAGTAGAGGTACTGGTTCAGATAGGAAATGGCTTTATAAAAACACTAGCGGTCGGCGCCGGCCCCGCACGGGATAAAATCATAATTAAAAATTATAAAATCCTTAATTTTTTGAAAATATAATATAGCCTATTTCACCTGGGGATATTGTAGCTTCCGAACAATGATAGAATTTTTCAAATCGGTTCAGTAATTTCGGAGCCTATTCAAAGCAAACAATCAAAAACTATTATAAAGAGGAAAGCCTCTTTATAATCTTTTTTTATGCTGTATAGATCTAGCGTTTGACCACTATCTCACTTGATGGTCAGTGACGATGTGGTCGAAAATGTTATCACGCTAGATATAGAATGCTCACTGGCTCTCAAGGACTGCTGCCTGAACACACTATGAGTTTGGTGACAGTTTTTCAAACTTGAGGGTGGTAGCTAGCCAGGCGGCGATTCGAAAGTACCCTACCACCACGCTGTGAATTTCATAACGGTTTTACCTTCACCGGGAGCTCAAGCTGTTGTTGGGGATCGAATCAGTATCCGTCAGTTTGACAGGCGACGCCCCCCCTATCCGCCCGCTGAACTATCATCGCTTCAAAGTTTAGTAGATTAAATGTTGGCGACAAGAGCTAAACCAGAAATAAATACAATCTTGATGAGCTTTCAAGTAGTTCACTGTTTCGACTCCATAAGGCATCAGTTTTACGAGATATGTACCCTGCCTACCGCATCTTCAGCTTGCAAGCCACTAGACCATCGGCAACTTTCTTTCTTCTATGAATCTCCTCGTTACTGATTCGATCGCGTTGAGAAACCCGCTCGGGGTTTCTCTATTGCCCTCTCCAGAGCTCGCTGTGCTATTTTATCTCGCTTACTGGTCCTATATTTAGAAACCACGTTTAAGTTCTTGTTTCGTTTCGGTTCCAAATGTCATCACTGGTAACACACACCGATCGAAGACGTTTAAACCTACTTAGTGTAAAGCTGATAAAAAAAACAACCTTACCTTCATTGTAATAAAGTCTCAGACTAATATCATAGTTATTAATTTCATTCTGACAGGAATGCATGATAACTACAAGTGCTCTGATGAGGCGTATTGTCCTTTGCCGAACGTCATCGAAGGGGATGCTAGTTGAACGCTTGACGTTGTCGCGGGTCTTAGAGTGAACGTTGAGGGTGGCGCCTCCTTTCTCCTTTCCTTTCTCATATGTGAACTCGAAGATATGGTATTCTGTCAAGTTATCGGCGTGGCAAGCGCCGTCGTAAAAACACAGGGCTAGTTGGTGCAACTGAAAAAACAGGTAGATTACCTTACTTACATTCAATCATTTGGTTGTCATTCAGGTAAGAACAAAAAATTACATATAACTCAACGTTCCACGTCCTTAAAACTTTGAAGTCACGGAAACTAAACGAATCACAAGCTGGCTCTAGCCACTTTGACGGCTTGTGGTAAATAGGGCAATTTCATGCTTGCGACCCAGCGCGCGCCCTAGTCAGTTATTATCGAGAGTTTAAATGGCTTGAGTATACCTGTACAAAGCACCCCAAGCAGGACGTCCTTGCAGGACTCATCATCCCAAACACGAATAAGAACGTGTCACGCAGCACAGAGGTAAGCAGAGTGGAATAAAAAATATTTCACCAAAAATGGAACCTACTTCAACACTCAAAAGTGGCAAATAACAAACATAAGTAAAAAATGAAGAAAAAAAAATTCGGGTCGGATTGAGCACCTCCTCCTTTTTTAACTCGGTTAAAAATTAGGGAGCTTGGTTCTTAAGTACTCTGAAAAGAAGACCAGCTAGGTGTCGTTTTTGGCGGTGTCCCATTTATAATATAGAATTTTTGTTTGAGTAGGTATATAAGGTGTAATATGGGCCCTCAGCGGTATATTGAAGCAAAATAATAAAATATTTACCCCTTTTGATTTCCTTTCTTCTGGTGTAAGATAGAGTTCAAACGCATTTGTTGTTACTGCGAGTTATTGAAAAATATGAAATAACTACTAATTTATTGGCGAAAATATTTATTCACCAATATATTAGCAGTCGTTGTAAACTACGAACCGACCAGATCATCTCGACTCAAATTAGCAGTCGAAATAAAATTTTGTTCAAACCAGATTAACCTTCATGAAGTTTTCTCGTAGTTTATTTAAAAGTTTATTATAAATGTATCTACGACTATGAACAACATAAGTCGAAGACACAAAAGTGTCCATTATGCAAATGTTTATTTTTTAATTTTAATGATTTAGATTTAAAATGATTTTAGATTTTAATATGTTATCATATAATTCGGTGCTGACTGAAACAATCCGCAAACGAATACAATTAGATACTTACTGTTATTATTTTAGAGCTCAAGTTGTTTATTATGCGAATTCAAATTTAAAATTATACAGAATAAGCATTTGGATCTTAAACAATTTAAGTTAGCTTTTTTTATACTGTATAGATCTAGCGTTTGACCACTATCTCACTTGAGGGTCAGTGACGATGTCTACTACGTCGTCGTAATACCAAGGTACTAGGTAATATGTTACATACAATAAATAGGTTACATTTCATTACCTACACTAGGTAGGTACAGGCGTAAACACTAGGTAGGTAAGCCGTGGAGTACCGGCTATAGAATAGTATTTCCCCATCACTTCCCGTGGGTGCCGTAAGAATCGGCTAAGGGATCACGTACCAGGTGGGCAGCAGCGCCTTCTGAGATTCACACATCATACTGCGCTCGCCAACCCGCCTGCCAAGCGTGGTGAGTATTGGCTAACCCCCTCAATAATGGGAGCGGGTCATGGAGGACGTCGTCCTCGCTGACCTTCTCCAGCGTCGGCGCACGGGAGGGAGGAGAGGGCGATTCGCGGATCGCCTCCTCGCCCCATCTGCGTGTTAGGGCCATTGGAGGGGGGGTTTGCACCCCTCCCCCCTGCCAACTCAATGGGCCCTACGCGCCTGGGGGCGGCATAACGCTGAGCCTGATCGCTCCGTCGCGTCGCTCCGGGGGTCCGGTTGATGGCACCGGACCTTAAGCCGGGGCGGGATGGAGAGTGCTAACGGGACCCCATCTCTCCCCGACAGGCTTCGTCTACTCACCGGGGTGGTTTAGTCGGTAGAGGCACTGGACTTCGGTCGGGGTTGGTCCTTCCATTAAACAGATTCCAACGTATCCTGCCTTCCCCTGGGCAAGCGGTCGAATGCGTAAATGCATTCCACTCATTAAAAAAAAACTAAATAAAATAAATAGAGGCAAGTTATCAGTTACATAACTTACGTATCTTTTCTCAAAAGCGTCAAAAGCCTGCATAAGTGATGTGCTTATGAAATGAGCAAGTTCATCATTGCAATTTTTCTTCAAAATTTTCAAATTTACACCTGCAAAACTTTCGATAGTGAAGCTGTCTTCCGGGACCACATTTTTCAAATACGTTATTGCGCTAATTGCTATTACAGTTAGTTGTTTCATAAAGGTTACTGAGCTTGTGTACGTTTCGGTGACTTGTCGCGGGAATAATTTTACCCACTCAGCCACTATCTGTAATGCACGGAAGGAATTAGATAAGAACGGGCTGATGTGAAAAGGATAAGTGGGTACTTATATACTTAGTCAACCAATTCATAACATTACATAATTTGTTTAGTCTTACGGTAAGAGTAAACAAATTATGTATGAGTGATTCTTACCTGTGTTGTGGCCGAAGGAGTCGCACTTCTAGTAACAGACATTATTGTCAAATGTATCTGTGAAAAAATAATAAGTTCATAGAATGAATTAACTATATGAAGTAGTCAATGCTAAAGTTCTTACCTGCTTATACCTCACTTCAGCACCGAAACAATTAAAATGTTTAGCTCAAGTGGATTCTCACCTCACTAAGTTCTATGAACTTTTGTTTTAACTTCCCGCCATTTTCAGATGCACATGTCAGAACTCAGATCAGTGTGTTTTCCTTTATTTAAGCTCCGCATATTTTTTGCATTTAGCTGATGCCACGCAATTAAATAAGTTTATTGGACGTTAATATTTTTTTTAAACTATTAATGTTATCAATAACAATAGCAAAATTTCTTAATCATATTTTTTTCTGTTCTAAAAAATAATGATTGATAGCCCAGGAGAGAGTGATCAGCCCATACCGTTCATCATAGTATATTCTCCATATATGAACTGAACATAGTGTTAAATATGGGTTTGATATAACTTTCTTATAGGCATCTACATATTTACGGAAAGATTTAACCATATATCAACAAATCTAAATTTTATTTTGAAATAAAAAACTAAAATGCATTCTTGACATTTGGCTTCTCCGGCATAAATTAACTTGCAGAGGTTGCCGCTCTCCCGGACTGGCTGAAAAGTTTGGTGTCATTATTTTTTTCAAAATGAGTACTTAGCTGAAAACAAATGAGGAATCTGACAATCAGTAAGTAATCAAAAATAATTTGGAGTGATTTTATTGTTTATAAATATTGAGAAATATTTCTAACCGAAATGATATGTCCGGAAGGTATGCAATTCCAAAATGAATTAGTTGCTATCGAGGATGAAATTATTTGTGCAAGTGGCAAAAAAGTTACTGGTGAGGGGTCTAATATTGAAATAAACTCCTTATCCATCAAGAATCCCAGAACATGGAAAAAATCTTTGACCAATTTCTTTAGAAGTCAGCTTCGTTCAACAAGATCTAATGACGTAAGTATTAGGTAGTAATACCCACAGTTTATTTTTTTTACACATTATAAGTTTGCGTTTGACAACTGTCTCACCTGATTATAAGTGATAAGTCCGTAAGTATGATGATTTTAATGGAGTAATAGTCTTGAATAGAACAAAACAAAGTAAGTAAGTATACAGTATATACCTACAGTAAGTATTTTTTCATACTTTAAGGATACATCTGTTATACTGAGTCCCAGAACACAGGATTCGTCCTGGTTGGAAATTCAAAGCACATGGCAATGTAATTTAATTTTAAAATTTATATGTTAGTTATTAGAAGTAGAAAATAAATATCTACCGTTTGACTACTGTCTAACTTGATGGTCAGTGACGACGAATCACACTAGACCTACAACGTTTAGGTACTGGCTCTCAAGGACGGCTGTCTGAAAACTATGTGTTTGGTGACAGTTTTTAAAACTTGAGGGTGGTAGCTAGCCATGCATGTACTCGAAAGTACTCTACCACCTTTCTAGAAATTTGATACAGGTGCTAACTTCACCGGAAGCTCAAGAACTCGTTAGTGGGGATCAAATCATAGAATAATACTACCAACAGGCACTATTATGCGAAGGCCTTAGTGGCAGCTTGTGCAAATTGGTAATTGTGTATTTATTGACGAAGTGATACAGTGAAAAATTTAAATAAGTATTTTAATATGTACTGTAAAATTTGTATAGGCTACTAAAAACAATTATTCCATGTATAGCATTTTTTTACGAGATATTGTTAGTTTGAGTGTTTATCTACTTATTAATACATAATAGATAACGAATGAAGTTTAATAATAACATGATCAAACTGAACTTATCAATATTCTATAACGCAGGGATCTTTCGTTTATAATGTAATTACAATTCGAAAAAGTTTGCCGTCCGCTCAGCGACCCACATTAGTGACTCATTAAATGATCGGAATGAATTGCGTTTTATGAACCGCAAAGTATGAAAAGAAGCAAAGGAATTATATTATAAAAAAAGTTCTAGTTGAGATTTTATATGCATTATCAATATTTTTCAGGGTGATCGTCCAACGGGCAGTCAAGATAAGTTTGAAGAAAAAGAAATAAGTCCTGAACAAAAATGGCAATCGTTGGGAAAAATTTTTAAGCGCCAAAGCTTTGCAGAACATTGGAATAAACCCCTAAACACAACGGGTGAAAGCTCATCTCAGAATAAACGGCTTACTGTGAGAAAAGTATTTTCAAGCTATTTTGGAAAAAACCAAAACTCTCCGATTGTAGAAAGTGAAAAATAAAATTTACTTAAACCAATTTAATTATTTTCATGTGCATCAAGGCACGCGCGTTCACTGGAACGGAAGCGTACGTATTTTTATAATGCCTGGCATCCACTGCATCGGCAGAAAAAGGGTTCTTCGTTCTCCGTTGCAATAATTTAACTGTGGATGTTTTAGACTGTATACTTCGAAGCTCTCGATAAACCCAATGTGAACATCGCACACAGTAACGACGTTACTGTACAGAGAGAAATAAAAAGCAACAAATCCAAATGCTGCGTACGCTTTGATTCTTAACCAGTGTGTATACCTTAAATGTGACTGCTCTTCTTCTACGGACTACCATAGCTATATAATAAATTTGGTTTTACTTCCTTATCTCCAGCTTATTGTATGTATTTTAACCGACTTCGAAAAAAGGAGGCTACTCAATTCAAACGTCTATAATTATTTTTTTTATGTGTGTTCGCGGCTAACTTCGTCGTTTATGAACGTTATGAAAATCGTTATGATTTTGATAATTCTTTTTTTGTTTCATAGAGTAGGTATACTTCTGTTATGATCCCATTTAAATTTCATCAAAATCAAACAAGTGGTTTTTGAGTTACGCTCCAATAACTGAAAAGTGCTTCGCATACCTCGACGATAATATAGGGTAAGAATGGGTAATGGCGGTCACTTAAGGGAGAATAATTATAACTCAAAAAATATCAATGATATCTTTAATCAGTTTTCAACAAATGAAAATTAAATCTGTCTTCTAACAACATAGCCTTAATTGAGATCAGTATTGGTAACATATTTAGCACAATCAACGTTTTAAAAAACCATGGCAGTGACCGGTATTAGAAACATGTGCTGCCAATACCAGTCACTATGTGTTTAACAGCGGTCAAGTACGATTCATACAAATCACACTTGTAGTCCTCAGGAGAATCGAATCCCGAGCACTCTTCATGAGCCCACCGACCACAAAGTACACACAAGTTCATTATCCCTCCCATAATCATCACAGATAAGACATCTATTTTGGTAATCGTCATCAACATCCGTATCATCGTCTTCTCGTAAGTCCTCCATATCGATTTCAGAGTTTCATGTCTTACTGTCTTTGTCTTGGAGAATGTTTTTCTTGACTCTTTTCATTTCGATATCATTCAATTTTTTTTCTGCAGAGTATTGTGATCAGTTTTTATTTTTTTCCCTTTAGTTGCAGTAATGATTTCAACGCCACGTTTATTTACTTTAGCCTGTCTTAAATTTTTTGTGGATACTAAATCCACAATCAATCAACAATCCTGCCGTATTCTTATTTATTTATGCCAATTTCTTGTTTTGTTTCTCCAGTAAAACTTGTTTTAAAGGGGTTCCTGTAATTACAGATGCGTGCTGTTTTCTAGATACGTGTCTTATTTTAGCTAATGTGGATTTCTTTGGAACTGGTATCAAATCTTTGGCAGTGACTGCGACTGTTTGTTCTGAAGTTGACGGAATTGAATTATTATAATCGATTATTTGTACTTTGTCCACATTTACAGATTGATTTGTAGGCGGTAAATCTTTGGCACTGGGTGTGCTGATCTGGGTATCTGATAGATACTGAAAAAATGGCATTGTCATCAATAGCTACTTGCGCAGGTTGAGAAGCAGAGACCTCATCTGAACCATTAAACCAATCTCGTCCAGCCATTTCGAAAGTTTTATTAAAGTTATGAGGTATGCTATTTTTTCCGGCGTATTCGTATGCCATCTTTCTGATGTCAGTCGAAGTGCATCCATAAAATATTTTAGTTAACAATTTAATTTGATCAGACATTTCTGTTTCTTGTTCCTTGCTGAATACCGTGGTCCTTCCTAATCTTGGTGTCTGCATATATGTATACAGCTGCCAGTCAAACCAATTCCTTTTATTAGTACATATTATGTGTAGGTAATTCCGGTCACTCTGACTGGTATTGCCCACATCTATGAAATTACAAATAAAAAATTGTCACTTAAATTCCAATGAAGATAACGGAGAAATTGCCATGTAAAGGCATTCTCAGATATTTGGATGACTACTTTTAAAAAAAATATGTACAGATCATGCTTAAAACAAGAGTTACTTCTTATTTCCGTGCCCTGAAAAATTACATGTAATATGGCGCGAAGACACTGACGTGCATCTCACTCCAACGCGTACTCGGAACTGAGCGGGGGCAACTGCCTAAGAGCGGGGCAGTATCACAACACCCGTTTTACATGTGTGTGTGCTCATTATATTCTTAGTTTAGGTGATAGTGTGTTGACCGGTATTGTCAACTGACCGCCATTACCCATTCTTACCCTAATAGTTGCGGATGAAGACATCGGAGAACATCACAATGACAATTGATCCCGTGAGTAGCAAAGGTAAGTATTATTTGTCGTCTAAAGCTTATCAAATACACTACTCTGTTAGATCATCAACCATATGAAATGGGTGGAGATTCATAGCGGTGCTGGTTGTAACTATACTTACTCGTCTCCTTCGTATGGATTTGTCGCTGTCATTAGACAGCGACTAATTAACAGAGTTTCTTGGAATGACTTTCTTACGAGTGAAAGTATCGCACCGTCACGTTATCTTATTTGTCCATCTTAGAAGGTGCAAACTTGCCACTATGCGAAACAGTAGCTACATATTTTTAAACTAAATATCTTGCTTGCGCTTTTAATTTAAATTTCCATGTCTTGATATATCCTAGTGTTGAATAATTACCAATATTAATAATAAATATAGAGAAACAAGATAATAGTCATGATTAAGCAATCCCTGAGAGGCCATTACTGTTGTATTTGCATTATCTTTTTTTAAAAGGTCAAAAGGATAAAAACGCGCTAAAATGTTATTGTAAAGAGGCTATAATGTACATATATTAACCTCTTCTCTTCGTATATTTCTATCTATGGCTTTGGTAGCCCTTAGCAACTGTTGGTTGTTATCTGTCATCTTATATATTTCGATTTTACTTTATCTATATAACTTAAAAGTTATTGAGCTTATGGACAAGACGTGGGATGCCATTTGATCACACGCAGAAAAAGTAGCTATCAAATATAAATGTATTGTGACACTCACATTTGAATTATATTTGACATCCGATAGGATGACAGCCTTTGTGATGTAAATAAATGCCATTTAGGGGCTTCCAGTACATAAGGATACTTTTGTAACCTCTAGGTAACTATTATGTAACCTCTGGGTGACTATTATATGCAAATATTATATTAGATAAAAAAAGGGAATAATGCTATGATATAAGTTACACCTATCATTATCATCTCAGCCATAAGACATCTACTGCTGGATATGCCTCCCTATTGATTTCCACAAGGACCGGTTGTAAGCGGCCCGCATCTTGCCTGCGATTTTAGTCAGGTCATCTATCCACCTGGTTACACCTATACATTTCGTTCAAGCTACAGTTAAGGTTGACTTAGCTGGTGTTCTTTAATTTACCCATTTCTGCCATTCGATATTTTATATTTTGAAGCTGTATGTGTACTTTATGGCATTGAATAAATCACGATAAAAAATCAATTTTAAACGGTAATATAAGAGTAGGACCCAAGTTTTCGAGACAGTCCACATGCCAGGGCGAGGGCACGCCACATGTGCTTTCTCGTAAAAGTACAATTTTACGAGTTTGTAAAATGATATGTCAATAGCCATCCCTGCATAAAATAGTTAAAATCATTTCGCTATAAGCTATGAAATTTTGTTTCTACTAATAAATAAGGCATACGTAACAATTTGGGGCCAAAGCGAAGGCTTGTTAATATCTTATTTTTACCTCGGCGCCAGTCGCTCGTCCCGCTCCCGTGCTTCGACTCTACGCAAGTACGCTTCGACCGAGGCAAGGACTTCAACCCCGGCGAGGGCGCAATGGGAATCACCTACAGTTACTTAAGTAGGTTAAATTGCAACAACATATAGTAATTATAAAATTACTGTAATTAAGTATGCGGATACTGCATCTGCTTGAGCCTCTGTCATGTATATTACGTAGGTAACTTTGATTAGTCGTCTAAATTTGTATAAGTGTGAATTTAACCGATAAAATATCGGTAAAATTAACACTCATACAAAGTTAGATATGTCATGTCTTATCTGAATGTTAGGAACTGCTTAATTAATTGTAAGAATATGGTACCTACTGTCTTTAACAGAAGTACAAATATATCGGATAGGTCAAGTTAATAATATATTTATAATCTTAAATTCAAAACTTGTTGAGAAATGGAACTATATTTCTTAACAAGTTTTGAAATTGAATACATGTCGTGAGATGATCCATCAGCTAATGGATCCCATAAAGTTCTAATCAGCTTTTTATTTATAGTTTAATGATTCTCCGTATATAAAACTTAATGTTACTAGAACATTAAATCGTAACATTTTACAAGAAAAGGTTACCACTGATCAGAGAGTGAAAAAGGTTACTTTTTAATTATATCATATCAGGTAACATTTCTTAAAAATCTGGAAGCATTTTACATTTTTTGTTTGATTTCTGATTACGGCGGATTTTCAAGAATTTGACCGATATCTTGGCACATTGTGCCATAACATTAAACATATTTGCTTAGACACAGTTCTAAGATTGCTCATTTATCAACAATAGGGGTTATGTCTGGACATTATCAAGTGGCCGTCGTAAAGAAGTGTCGGTGTGTATACCTACGCCCTTGAAAATCATGTATAAAATCTGCATGGCAACAGCGCTTCGATCCCTTTTATTCATATTTTGAGTTATAAAGCTCACATATTTGACCACGGGTGCCTTCATGGGGTGAGTAAAAAGTATTTGTGGGGCCTACTTTTTGCCCCTTCACTATAGAAGTAAATCTTTTTGGTTTACCCTTTGTTTCATTGGGTAAGTGCTACATTTTTGGCATTTAAGTAGTTCTTACCTATCCATTAAGTAGGTGTGCATTTTTTTTGTATTTAGAGTGCCTAGTAATCATATTCAAATATTGTTAGTTTTATCTTTTTATAAACTTATGTGTAACAACCCATTTATGCATCTACTCTCACTTGCAGTTTGGGTGACATGAAATAGGACATTTCTATGGACTTTGTGGCAACTGCCTTTATTAAAATAAAACACTAATAACTAATTACAATATTGCAGCTACTACAATAACATTTGAGCAATCCACTAGCTATTGGTAGCCTATAGGTAACCCAAATGTTCTAACCTGCTACCGGCTGGCAGCATGCCCAGAATGCTAGCAGCATTGCCACGTTGAATTACAATGTTGATTTGTTGAGCCAAATATGTGCCAGCATTTTGGTCACGCATCGCATTGATCAAACGCTCTGATACATTTTGGAAAATCCAATGAGCTCCAGGTCCCAATCAACACTAGGCCCAATGTCTTGGACATTTCTCTAATTGAACATACATTACTGAATAAAGATAGGCTTAAGGGCTTCTTGATTAATGCCTGTTGAGATCTTGTATAACTTGTAGTGTTATGCTCTACTTATATGGGGAATACGGAGGCACTAAATTTTAAATTGGATAGTTATCAACATTCAAGGTACAAAACTGACTTCCATCTTATAGGAATTATGGTAGTAATATTAAAACATTAAGAATTTATATAACATGGGAATTACTCACATAGTAAGTCTGAGGGTTCCGAATATATTTTTAACCACATTTGGTGGTTTTATAAGGAGAGCTAGTAGTCTGGCCCGACTACGCAGTAGTTAAAAAATTATTTATTTATTTTAGTAATAAGCGAGCAGCATTAAGCTGATGTGCCTATATCACACTATGTCAAAATTTTATTTAGGCAGTTCACATAGTGTTCACAGTGTTTACATTCGACTGGTCACAGGTTAGCAAGAGATTTTTTACTTTTCTGCAGCCAGTCATCGAGCTGGTTTTTAAAGCTGTTGACAGATGTAGCACTGACCACTTCCTCTGGCAACCTGTTCCAGGCAAAATGTCAATATTTAATATTTATTAAGGATCCCTAATAAAAAAAACAATTTAACCTATGCTACCTATTTAATCAAAATATTCTTTCACTGAAGAAGAATATTTTGATTTGGATCGGTAGTTTCGGAGCCTATTCAATGCAAACAAACAAGCAATTAAATCTTTCCTCTTTAAAATATTACTATAGACAAGGGGTGCTCGTATCTTACTATATGAGTGTCCCATGTTTCACATACATATTCATAATACTATGTCAGTTTTAATAACAAAATATTAAAACATTGCATTTTATACATGGATGTAGCATTTCTCCTGTAGATGGTCAGTGCTGATATTGTCGAAGGTAGGATTCACTATGTGCCTAGAATATTGATTGATAAGACATCTTCTCAGCAATTGGACATCCACTGTTGGACATACGCCTCCCCCGTATAGGGGGGGATTTGCCAATTCTCACCAGGTTGGCGAGCACAGTATGATTTCCAATCCTCAGAAGGTGCTGCTACGTGATCCCATAGCTGACTCTTACAGCACCCGCGGGAAGAGATGGGGGAGTACTATTTTAGGCCGGTACCACCACTGCACACAGCTTGATAAGACATAACAGCTATATTCTAGGTTTAGGATAAGTACCAACCTATGCACTTTATATACTTGCATATAATAATCAGCCCATTTCGACTTTACTGATAAGGTGCAGGCTTTACTCTGATAGAGAAAAGTATTCCAATTAACAACTACCCTGTCTAATGTAGGCAAAATATGTACTCCACCACCCCACATTATCTTTTGAATTCTATTGAAAGTGTGATGGACATGTTGTAAAACGATCACAAAAGACCCTACCTCGGAGGTGGGTTAAAAGTGGCAGGTCACCATGGAGTTTTTAACAGATTTCATGCATCTCGTACTGTGAACGAAAATAGTGTAGATTGCTGTCTGAAAACATATGCCAGAACCAATGCTAAAAAAATTAAATACCCCTTCTTCACCTCTTCTTGTATTAGTAAATAATGAGCAGAGATGGGGAGACATAATAAGAGATATTGAGCTCATTCCAATACAGAACTTTTAATATGCTAGATAGATAGATATATAGATAAAGCCTTCCTTTTTTCTCATTTTGTCCCTATAATGTGTCCAGTCCAATTCCATTACATTTTTTTAGAAAAATCACTGACTTTTGTTCTTTCCCTTATTTTTTAAATAGTCCAGCGGTCTCATAGCTTTATATTTAGCATACTGCGCTCCATGTGATGTTGACATGTTACAAGTTTTTGATGGTTTTTATCTGTAGTAGGCCAAATTTGGCACCCATAGGTAAGGCATGGGAGAACTCATTTGTTGAATAATTTTCTTTTTACTGTCATAGGTATGGTTTCGTTTTTAATTATTTCTTTCAGAGACCAGTGTTTCCAAGTATTGCTTATCCTCCTTTCGATCTCTTTTGAATACGTCTTTGGTAAAAATTATTTGCCCTAGATCTATTCATCAGCATAATCAATAACCTCCTGACTCAATTCTATCTTTACTTTTATTGAATTTGTCATTAATTGGGTTCATTGTTAACCCTGCATTCTTGCTTTCTTGATCCGGTTGTTCTAGCATACTCTGTCTTAGTGTCTCTGGCGTCTCGGCAAACAGCACAATATCATCCGCAAATCTTAGGTGATTTAGAGTTGTTCTGTTTATATTTATTCCAGAATTCTCCCAATCGATGTTTTCAAATACATTTTCAAGCACCGCTGTCAAAAGTTTCAGAGAGAGTGGATCGCCTTGTCCGACCCCTCGTTCTATGGGAAGTTCTATCCTACATGTTCCAGTTGTACTTTTCTGTGGAATTTTTGTATATTTCTTTAATAACCTTGATGTATTTGTTTTCTATGCCTTGGTTTTTTAGCATCATCCAGATGTATGTATAATAATATGTGTAATATGCTAGGTAGGTAAGTAAATTTATAGGTTAAGAGCGTTTATTCCAGTCAAACCATTTTACATGTGTTTTCACAAGGCAGTTACGGCTCAGGTATAAAAAAATATTTATGAAAAACACTCGAAAAAGAAAGTTACATGTTCTTTAAATTGGGTGTATTATCCAAAACTATAAATAAAATAACCCACTTCCGGCAATAATATCTTTTTCAACTATCATCTTCAGAATTCTGACTTATCAGTGTAATTTCACCCTTCTTTTTAACGAAGAAGAATCATTTCTTCTTCATTTTAAAAGCAGCAGTAAAACGAGTACATTCCCATCTTTTGGGTGGTTTAATAAAATTTTGATATGTACATACATTAAATTTGAGAAAATACCAGCATTTGACACAAAACCCCTTCAGATGTCTCAGTGTTATACTATACTATACAAAAATCTGCTATTTGAAAAATAAAATTAAAAATATCCATTAGTTGAGTTGAAGATTTAATTTTGCGGATAGCTTTATTTTTACGATGATTTAGTTATAAATGTATTTTATACAAATATTTCTAATGACCTATAACTTTCGGAACACAAAGGCTTCGCACATCATTGCGCCTCTAGCGCTCGTGGAGAGAGGACGTATCGCTGCTCGTCGTGCGCTCTATTCGTACCTGTATATATATACGCAACTGCAGTGCCGCAGCGTTAATATAGCATAACCGAGTCGTTTTGATCCTTGAGTTTACTTTTGTTATTGTAAATGCAAGATTTTTTGATACATTTTTATGCTCAAATTTGCACAAAACATCCCAAGCGGCACAAAGCAAATAGAATATATACATACATATATATTTTTTCTTTAATATCTAATCTATCCAAGTACTGTATGTACTATTTTTATCTGTCCCCTTTCACGATAATAGAGATATCCTTTGCTGAAAAAAATTGCAGGGGCTTGAACTTGTAGTTCCACCATCGCCAATGCTGCTTATAATAATGATACTACAGAGTGTGAATTATGGTATCAAAGACAAATCAAATGGTTTGAAATTAAATTACTCACTAGATTCTATTGTACAACCCTAAATTATGAAATATATTTTAATGTATAAGGAATGAATAATGGTAATATTCAAATTTTAGGGTTAGGACTGAGATTAGGTTAATGTTCAATCAATAGAGATTTATCACTAGTTATACTTTGCTATAAACCAGCAAGCAATATGATTATTCCATTATTCCTCCAGAACTCGCAATGAACTTTTAGCTCTTAGGATACATTGAGTTGTAATTTTACTTTTCATTAGGGTCTCAAATTTTATGATAACCATAGACTTTAAAAGATTTTTCATATCTACGTGAAGGCAACATCTTTATCCAATTCCCAGTCATGAAGGTAGGGTATCTACTTGCCTGAAAAACCAAACACATAGTGTGTTCAGGCAGCAGTCCTTGAAAGCCATTAAGTGTTTAGGTCTAGTGTGATTTCGCAATCTTCGACCACATCATCAATGACCATCGTGTAAGATAGTGGTCAAACGCTAGATCTATAAAGTCTAAAAAAGTGAGATAGAGGTCTGGTCAAATGTTTGTTTGCAGTACGAAGAAACCTTATCTTTGATTCTGACACTCCGTGTTAATTATATAGATTGATAACAAATTTCAGACATAAAATTTGATAATTGAAAGTTCCTTACAAACATCTGAAATTGAAATATATTCTGCCTCGGTACTGCTCAAAGCTACATAACGCATTTTGCATTATTCCCAGCTGATCGTGTTTGACCCAAGTTTAACAACAAAGCCTGTGTAGGACCTACGGTCTACATTATTTGCCCAGCTAGCATCACAATAAGTATATCTAAATTATTAGACATATAAAAACATAGACAATAATTTATAGTACCTGATAGGTATCTAAGGATGCGCTTTAAAGCTAACCAATGTGTCATATTAAAGATATTGTTAAATTGGCCATACTGACTACATGCATAAGCTATACAGGGTTTTACATAAACATTGACATTAACAATACAGGGTTGGCTAGAAGATTCCCAGCCCATACTGTTAAATAAATAATATTACTAAACAAACAGATATATTGGTAAATATTTTTTATGGATACTTTTTGTTCTATGTACAATTTGATGTTGATACAAACAATGTTAATTTATTGTTTGTTTGTTTTCAGAGAGTTGGTGAGAATGTGCAGAGGGTCAAGATTGAAGAAAGAAAAACATTTTTAAACAATATAAAGATAATTATTTTAAGTGTAACAAAGTGGTGCTTTTGTTAGCATAAGATGATCACTCGGAGATGGTTCCACCCTCTACTATCCGGTGTGGAAGCCGAGAATCTGCTATTAGAGCGAGGCCATGATGGTTACTTCTTGGCAAGGCCTAGCGTAAGCAACAAGGGAGACTTCACTCTCTCCGTTAGACGGGGCAATGAGGTGACGCACATCAAAATACAAAACAGCGGGGAATACCTAGACCTCTATGGTGGTGAAAAATTCGCGACCTTGTCCGAGCTAGTTCAATACTATATGGAAAATCAAAGCCAGCTGCGAGAGAAAAACGGAAACATTATTCGATTGAAAACACCGCTTAATTGCGATGATCCAACCACCGAACGCTGGTATCATGGACAGCTCACGGCGAAAGAAGCAGAGCGTATGATGCTCGAAAACGGCAAGAACGGATCGTTTCTCGTGCGAGAGTCCCAGCGTCAACCCGGAGACTTCGTACTCTCTGTGCGAACAAGAGATCGAGTCACGCATGTCATAATACGTCGACAGGACGACAAGTATGATGTGGGCGGGGGAGAACAATTCGAAAATCTTGTTAATTTGATAGACTACTACCGCAGTTTTCCCATGGTAGAAACTAACGGCGAAGTGTTAAGACTCATACAGCCGTTTAATGCAACAAGAATTCAAGTTAGACACTTTTACAAACGAGTCAAGCAACTTCAAAAGGAAAACGAAGGGCCTATCGAGAGCATGGCTTATAAGCAAGGGTTTTGGGAAGAGTTCGAAACTTTACAAATGATGGAAAACTTACAGCTCTTCGATAGAATGGAGGGGTCCAAACCCGAGAACATTAGAAAGAATCGCTACAAGAACATTATACCATTCGACCACACTCGTATTATTTTGAGAGACATTCCTCCTGACGCGCCTCCGGGTTCAGATTACATTAACGCGAATTATGTTAGGTGCGACAGCATCGAGTCCAGTTCGGACTTGAGGGATAGTGGCAATGGTGGCAGCGACGACGGCTCACCCAATAGACGAGACAGCACTTCTTCAAAGAACATATCTCCTAATCATAGTAATGTTATCATAACGGAAGAAATATGTCCATCTAAATCCCAGGGTAATGGCATCCATAAATTAGCACCGACTTTTGAGCCTAGCGTTTTACGGTCGAACCCTAATTACGTAAATACAACTATACCAAAGTCGGCAGAGGAAATAAACAAAGTACCAGAACGCGTATACAATAAAGTGTATATCGCCACGCAAGGTTGTCTGTCTAACACCATCTATCAATTCTGGGCTATGATATGGCAAGAAAACGTCTGCATCATTATAATGACGACTAAGGAGATCGAGCGTGGAAAAGTGAAATGCGAAAGATATTGGCCAGATCTCAATAAAACAGAAATAATAAAAAAATATACTATATTCAATGAGTCTGAATCGTCCACACCTGATTATACACTGAGGCGATTTTTACTGACTAAAAAAGATGAGCCTGGTGTCAAAAGAACTATTTACCATTTTCATTTTACGGCATGGCCAGATCACGGCGTCCCCTCCGAGCCGAGCAGAGTGCTTAATATTTTGCTGGATGTCAATTACCGATTGCAGCAAATAATGACGGGACCGAACCCTCCGCCGCAAGCGGTGGTGTGTGTTCACTGTTCTGCTGGCATCGGTCGTACCGGAACTTTTATCGTTATCGACATGGTCTTAGATCAAATTAGAAAGGAAGGATTCGATTGCGAAATTGACATCCACCGCACGGTGCAAATGGTGAGAGATCACCGATCTGGTATGGTGCAAAACGAGGCGCAATACAAGTTTATCTACATGGCTGTGCTGGAATTTATCGAAACTGAGAAGCAGAGAGTCGGACTCGGTGCTGAGCCGAGCCAGGACTCGCCTAGGGTTCGCTGCCCGCCCCTGCCTTTTTTATGAAGCGCACACGCCGTGTTCAAATATTCTTTCAAAAACATTTCCCTGTTCGAAAAATATAAATAGAAGTCTACAGATGAAATAATATTTCTACCTGATGCACGTACATTTTCAGGAATACAAACTAGAAATTACACAGCCCCCATAAAATGTGTGTGGTTTATAATAATTGTAAACAACTGGAATATTTAGAACCACATGTTTACTAAAAACTTATAAGACCTAGTGATGAACTTGCACAGATACAAACATACAGCAACATTATTGTTATTAAAACTGACGTGGTTTTGACATATTATGAATGTATAAAACACGGGAATTACGGTGGTCTTTTTCGAGAATACGAGGCGAACCGCGATCGCGTCCGCGAGCGCCCCGTATTCTCCTTGAATAAGATCACCGAATGTGGTTGAAACTATAGTCGGGGAACCCTCTGACATATTACGTGAGTGATTCCCGTGTTTTATACATTCATAATACAGAAAAATATTTATTGATCTCAAGAAGCTACATCCATAGTCTACATCTATATAATAAATATGTAAGGGTTTGAACAAGGAATGAATCGCTTTTTTATATTTTATCTTAGTTGCTAGTGTGTGAAGTGCTTTACGCAAAAACAATTTTATAGGGGTGCAATAGGTGGTATATTAAAGTTTCATTATTTTACGTACATATAAATATGTACAACAAACTCATGTTAATGATTTTTTTTTAACATATAATATTCATAATTTTAACTTAAAATTAAACTGCAGTTATCAAATTCTATTCATGGTAAATACAAAGAGTGCAGTAGCTTGAGCATAAATTACAATTTAATTCAACTGGAGGTTATTATAGGATATATAGGAGGATTACTATACTTTGGAGGTTTCCAAAGTATAGTAATCTAGCCTAAAACAATTGAATCCAGAAAAAGCTGTCATGTATTTAGTACAAATCTGACATAGAGAAATATTCGTTTGTGAGTGAAATATGTGTTTTATGCAAGCTCGATACAGAACACGTAGCAAGTTATTCATGCTGCAGGCATTGATCAACAATATATATACATATGATTAATTCTGAGTTAACTGGGAAAACCTGAATATTATCTGTTGTTTACATGGACTTATTACTTTTGTATATTCATTTATTTACTACATTATTCTTTAGAATTAAGTATAATAAGTGATTAGAATAAATGAATATATATTTTCTTTATGGGCAATAAACAAATTTATGTCCAACTTTATAATTCTATTCGAATATTTATAAATGAGATGTGTTTTATGTAAAGAAGATATTTAATAGTATTTAGAACTTTTGTTTTACACATAAAATTAACTGTTAATAAAAGAAAACTTACTTAGAAATTAAAAATGAAAAAAAAAATTGACCTGATTAAAAAAAAGTTGTTTTATAAATTGTATAACATACTACATGAAGTCAAGAGTTAAACTTCTATGTGATCTCGAATTGGAATATGAATGTCTATATTTTGTATGTTCAACGATTTGAGAAATGTTTGAATGTGTCAATATGCAGATTATAATTATATCCGTACATATAATTGATAAAGAAATACACGAGTGTATTATTATTAGTTACTTCTCACTAAATTATTAATTCAGTTACTGTATTATTTGGTCCATTATGTTTTTTTTCCAAAACTATTACAGCTTTTATCATAATGAGTCGTATAAGAGATGAGCATATTTTCTTAGTATATATTGGGTAATAAACTTATTATCCTCTCATTTGCGTAATAACTTTTATTTAATTGTTTATTTTCAAAGTCTAAAATGTTAATTCTTGTCAAATGTGAAATTGGAGGTGCTTTTATTGAGGTTCTTTTATGGTGCGTTATTTTTTGTATAAATTGAGATGGTCTTAATCATGCCACTGACAATATTTAAATAGCCTTTGTATACTTAATCAAGCAGTTTCTTAGTACTACGTTCATAGTTAATAAATACATATGAGTTCTGTACACAAAACACTATTATTGTACCTACCATATATTGTGAATCACAAACTGTTTTAATGTGTAGTTACATTGTATAGTTTAAAATAGGTAAATTTTGTAAAATAGTATCAATTACTGCTTGATTAATAGTTATGTAAGCTTTTATTGTTAATGTTGTTGGCGTTTTATTTATAACTACCTACTTATTCCGATAACTACAGCTGAGAAGGTATGGATTATCACATGAGTTATAAAGGATAAAATTATTACTATGTTATCTGCTAAAGATATATGTTGTGTTATATTGATATAATAAATAAAATGTGATATTGTATTCGGTTTTTTAATGCTTAACTTGCATGTTGACATGCAAGTAATATGAAATGGAATAAATAATAGCAACGTTCGTAAAGCCTCGATCTCGAAGTCAGCAGGCGAGGGGCGGCGCCCGCGCCCCCGCGTTTTTATGCATGGATCAGGAACGCCTCGAAGGCAAAGTAGCGGGGAGCGGCATACGAGCGAAGTGCACCAGCCTAGTAGTGAACGAGCGTTTGCAGTGACGTTAGTGTTGAGCATTTAATTAACCGACTTCAAAAAAAGAAGGTTACTCAATACGACCTTGTTTTTTTTTCATTTTTTATGTGTGTTCGCGGATAACTTCGTCATTTATGAACCGATATTGATGATTCTTTTTTTGTTTGATGGGACCACCTTCGGAAGTGTACTCTACACTTCGGAGGTGGTCCCATTTAAATTTCATCAAAATCGGACGAGCTGATTTTGAATTACACTCCAATAACTGAAAAGTGCTACTTATACCTCGACGATATTATAGTTGCGGTTGAAGACATCGATGCACATACACAATAACAATTCATCTTGTGAGTAGTAAAGGTCACTGAAAAGGGTGAAAAATATTTTTTACCAAAAAATGGAACCGATTTTGACACTCAAAACCTCAATTCTCTAGGTAACTACTGATGTGCTGATCGCCGATGTCACCCGATTTGGTAATGCAAATGATTTCAATACTTACGTCATAAAACTTATCGACCCTATGGGGTCGATTCTCGTATGACAACCCATATTTCATGACAAAATAACCCTCCTAATAATTAGGGGGATTAGGGACCTAAGTCCCTAATCCCCCTAATTATTAGGAGTGTACGAAAGATGTACCACATCTCTAAAGATGTGGTACATCTTGCGTACACTTGAACTATTAATTCAAATTTTGACGCCTCTAATTTACTCGTTTTACTGATCATTTGCTATTCTGAACGACCATATTACCTACATATTCTAAATTTTAGGGGCACTTTACAAACGTCATTTTCGGGTATCTCGAAAGGTCCCTATTAAAATTATTGAAACTGTAGAAAGAGATGGCGCGTTACAAATTTATGCAAAATGAAGAGAGAAGATACACTAAGTAGGTACTGTGTAGTTGGCAAGTTTATATGGAACATGTAAAAGCGCGCAAAAATAAAAACAGTAACATATTAATAACGTAAACTTTATTTATCTTAGAAGTACAATGAATATAATAAGAATAAATATTTAATGGATCAAAAAACATAAATCGATAGATCAGCTACAACCTGAGTTAATACATATTTTTTTTGTAATAATTAGATATTTTGGTTATATACATACGGGTACTCAAAGGTTACGTAGTTAGAAAATAGTCTTGCATTTCTACATTCTAATTACGTGTACCTTTTGTTTTTTTTTTTTTTTTTACATATAAGTTTGCGTTTGACAACTGTCTCACCTGATGTTAAGTGATGACGTTGTCTAGGATTTAGCACGATCTTTATTTTATTTAGATCTTTTCAGCAAGCCAATTTTATATCATATAGGCTTCTTCGACTAAAGGAAAGTAATTTAATTTTGAAATTTGGTGATATATTTGAAATAATTACAGTACTGATATCCCTCTGTTAGAAAAATATCTTCTCTTCTTAATCTGAGACGAACTAGAAAATAAAGATTTTTTTTTATCAAACAAGGGTTTGACATCTTAAAAATTATATAAAATCATCGTCTTAAGCTATTAAGCTAAGAGTCCACGATGACCAGACCTTCGTTATTTTATAAGAGCTGAAAATTTCCCAGAGCATGTCCCCAACACAGGTAAGAACGCTCAGTGAGTATGGAGTTGGATTTGTGGGAACTTAGGCAGGAATCAGATAGTAAAAGTGTATAAAATAGTATCTAAATTTCGTTACAGATGTAATTTTTTTATATGTTCTTCGGAATAACATTGGAAATTATATCATCCATTGCCGGATACTTAGCACGGTTGCAACCCCCTGCCAGACACCCCTAAACTTTAATAAATTATGACTACGTTCCTCATAGTATAAGAGTTGGATTTTACTTAAGTTACTTGGGGACCCAAAATAATGTCACCTCAAAAGCCAGACAGTCAATGGTTTTTACATCTTGCCAGAGACATCGAAAGTCTGTGTAGATGAGATGTCATTATGATCATCTCAGCCATAGGACGTCCACTGCTGGACGTATGCCTCCCCCATTGATTTCCACAAGGACCTGAAATGAATGCATCCCAGAGTTGGACTATTTCCATAACAGCTATTAACTCCGCCCTTACAACAATTTCATGGATACTTATATATATATGGAGAGCCTATGTAGAATTAAATAATATAGCTCTTTAATCATCATTGTTCACTTGTATCTCTTCTATCCCATCACTTTCGGTCACCAATGCCCTCTCCAAGATAACACGACCCTCCTTATATCTGCAATAGATTTTAGAATAAATTTGTTATCTTTTGCTACATTATACAATTATGTACAGCTGAACAGATTTTGATAAAACAAACAAAATGACTATGTCAAGTTTTATATCAGACAGCTGCAAAAAGGTAGCAAAATTCACAATGACCGCTGAACATAGCCAGCCTGAACTGGAGCTATAGCCAAGACCTCTTAAATTTGGAGGTTTATTCTTTATTACGTGAAGGTTGAATTTTCGATAAAGGTAACATTGTGATCAAATCAACAGTACAGTTTAACTGCACTAACAAGCCAGGCTAGCTTCTACAATCAAGAGCATTACCAATACTTCATCATGTGTATCAGCCGTTATTTTAGGTGTGGTTTGGTTTGTAATGAACAATTTTGTTCTGGAAATTTTCTGCAGCAGTGACATGCATGGCCTTAGGGTCATTGTTATATTATTATTTTTCGTCTCCATTCCTTATCCCATTCTATCTGGAGCATTTTGTGGACAATTTCCTAAAGAAATTGATAAAACTAAAAAAACTGTTACAATAGAAGATAAACACTAATAACAATCACCAACAAGTATTACAACAAAACACAATTGCACAAATGTAGGGAGAAGCATATTCTAGTTCTAATGACCACAGCAAAAATGTTTAGAATCTGTACCGTCCTACCAGTACAAGAAAATATTTTTTATCAAAAATGTTTTTGTTCATAATACCATAACATTGCATAGAACATAATATATTATGTTAAAGTAAATAGTGCAAAACAATGTTTATTTTAGAATTGAGCAGATTACGACTTGAAACAAGTATTTGAATGTTCTTTTAGTCAAATATGGTACAACTACCATTATAAAATATATTTTTTGCACTGTTATCCCCTTCATTTACATAAAATATCTAAGATTTTGGAACAGAGTATAGCATGATTTATTATATTTCATTTTGTGCAGCTAAGTATAAAAATAAACTAGAAATTTAGTAGAGCTTACACATTGATGGAATTACAAAATCCAAGATAATTATTAATTATACCTCTGGTTCTCTTCAGTTGCAAATTCATACACCCATCCTAGTTTAACACCACAACCCTTGCATGTCACATCTCGCACCATGTGGCGACCAGTCAACATGACACGATCCTGTACCTCAGAGTACACAAGATTTACAACTTTGTGAAACAGGAATGCACGTCCTGAAATATATATTTATATATATGTATTTATATCATTGTATTTTACATATATTATTTATGCAAAATAATAATAATAAAATTTAATTATGTCAAGAAAGTGTACACTTTGTTTACAAAATAAAATAGCATAACTGAATATAATTATAATCGTAAGATTACGCGATCATTTCTAGCTTCACAGAACCTACACTAATAAATCAGTTTCTTGTATATAGTTTCTGCTTACCATTCAAGTGTAAAATAAATTACATAATGTAATTACTGTGTGAAACTGAACTGCACATGTAAATTTTATTATTGAATGTAAGTTAATGACATAAGAAACATTTTATACATATTAAGAATACAGACATGTGTGTGTGTTATGATAAATATTGTGGAAAGAGAGTTAAACATTTTTTTTATACTGTATAGATCTAGCGTTGGACCACTATCTCACTTGACAGTCAGTGACAATGTGCTCGAAGAGGATATCACAATTACTTTTAATAGCATGTAAGTAATGTTCTTACCAAATATACTGTAAGTAAAAACTCATGGAATGAATATCACTAATTAGTTGGTAAGTTCCTACGTAAGAAAATACTTACATAAACAAAGTCAGTCATTTATTTGCACGAACATGAGTATAAAAAAAATAAGTTGCTAAAATTAATTAATGCTCTCCACATTCCACCACAATGGTATGCAAAATAATATACTGTAATGTAATATATAAATATAATGAAAATAAATATAATAACAATACAATACACTTTATTGACACAAAATTACAGAAATTACATAAAGAATATTTACACTAAGTAATGTTCAATAGGCGGTGGAAACATATACAAGCAGCAAGATCTTGTGCCTTTCTAGTGGATTCTAGTAACACTGTATTTTTTCTGATACTCAGAAAAAATGAATTGTAACTATTTAAATTTGCGATCACGAAAGCAAAAAGAAGGTAAGCTCCGTGAGGATCTGGGAGATAATGTATGTTCTATTATAGTGTGGTGCCTACCTGTAGCTCCTGTGAATCGCGTACTTATTAGCTCTGAACGATTCGTTAGGTTTATATCACATGAAGCGCATGAGAATAAGCGCGTTCCACCAATATGCTCCAAAAATATTTTACCCATTTTTCGATAACTCAATCGATACAATCACAATCGATACAACTTTTGTTTTGGAATTTGGTAATGACTATGTCCAGTCCATTGACATTTGACATCGATCAGTCAAATATTTTGATTTTTGTTCTTTGAGTTTTAGCTCCGCACGATGCATACTTTAGCTAGTCTCAAGTACAATGAAAGATCAAGATAATTTCTTGATAAAACCAGTTAAAAGTAAGTTCTAGTCACAGCGCAGTCAAGTCTCATCTCAGCATAATCTGTGACCAAAGTCGCGCCTCATTTCTTAATCACTTCTTAATACACCACATTTATCCAAAAAGAGGGTAAAAGTTGTAAGTGGTAATGATAATATTCAGTTGCTATACATTATACAGACTATCGTTGTCGCATACTGTATACTGTTAATGACCTAAGTAGTCCTTTCTCCTTCTAGGCCAAAAGATTTATAATAATCTGTGACGCAATGTCGTAATTCTGAGCCATTTTATTTGTCTCAGGAAGATGATATACAACATGTGTTGTATATCATTTGATGTCATGTGTTGTACTGATTTGTCTAGTCCCTCTACGCCTACGCATTCTATTACGTGCTGAGAGGCGATAACAATACTACGTTCTGAGCAGACGTAGACATATCTATTTAATTTGTGGTTCTGAGTACAAATCATAGAGTAATGCTCTCCGTATCATAGATCCGTATATTGTTTATCGGCTTCCCGCTTATCTCACTATTTATCTATGGAGTAATGGTACAAATAAATGCGGGAAATATTTAAATTCCTATTAATTATTAGTTATATTAAAGCTGTACGTGAGACAAGTAAAAAGACTAGAAAGCGGCAAAAAGTGCAGGTTTTAACTCTAACTTTCGTGTTACATAGGTAGATAAACTTAAAAATGTATAATATTATTAAACATTGGCCTAATGGATTCTGCGAAATTATTTTACGAACTAGCAAGTTCACAGCAAGTTTATCGGTTGCCGGGAGACAGGATCATCCGTCAGGCTCAATAACATGAATTTCATAAAAAAGTAAACATAATCTTTTATGATTTTAGTACCGAAGAATAAGTTCTGTTATTTAATATTTATACAAAATTAAAATTAAATTGTTGACTAGTTATAATGGACGAAATAAAAGAAGATGCTATCCACCAAACTGCACTAAAATTGGCTGAAGAAATAAAGAATCTTTCTATCTACAAATCCTTTTACAGTGATGTACAGGTGAGTTATTCTAAGCTTATCTTCTAAGCTTTCCTCAATACCTTTATAAATGTCTGAATAACTGTATAACACTAGTATAATACTTACATACTAAAATGCTAATTGATTTCGCCGACCTTTGTGTCGGTGTGATATTCATTTACGCAGAAATTGGTATCGTCACCAAATGTAAAGAAAGAAGATTTTAAACAGACGCTACAACAGGCTATGAAAGAAAAAGGATTGGACACGAAGCTCAGAAATACAGTTTTTCATTGGGTCAGAACGCAAAGCAAACAAAACGTAAGAAAGCACCAAATGTTCCTCCAGAACTTTATTACGTAAAATTGAAATTTCTGTTCTTTCTTTATCCTATTATTTTTCAGAAAATGGACCCACTGACTTCTTTGTTAAAAGCTAGCGCACAATGGGAAAAAAGGATACACAAGTCGCTAAATTCTATGTGTTCCGATTTAGAAACATCGTTAGCGAAAATTAGACCACAAAGTGAACAGGAGGAGCTTATGGAAAAATGGAATGAGCTGAGCACTTATAATTTAGGTATAATTACTTACTTTAATTAATTATGTTCTGCTGATAACTTTAAGATGACTGTTTCGTGTCGTGATAACGAGTGAAGATTAAAACGCTCCGCTGTTGCCGACACGCATGGATATAAGCCATGTTTGACTTGGTCTTGCCGAACTACAGAGCAATCTTCTGATCAAAACATTAAAAAAACTTTCATTTTGGTTTGATACATAGGTTTTTCATAGGGAAGTTCAGGGACAGAATCGATTGTATAAAGAAATAAATTTAAGTCAATCAAGCCAAAGAATGCAACATTTGATTAGGTACACTTATCAAGTTCGCACTAAGTCCCTAAGCACCTAGTTCGGCGAAATTTTAATGTCAATATATCCACAGAACAAAAGTTCCTAACACGAATCTAATATGTACTGAATTTATTTTAAAATAATGTTATTGTGTATATTTTTCAGATTTAACCAAATATAGACCGGTGTATGCACCGAAAGATTTTTTAGAAGTTTTACTCACGTTGTCCGGTTACGTGCCCTACACAAGAGAGTAAGTTTTGTACAATGTTATATTAAGTGTACCTAGGTATGGTTTTACATTGTATTATTTATTTTGTAAGCACCTAAGGGGGCGTCCATTTCTTACGTGAGGTATTTAGGAGTGGAGGGGGTTGAGCCAAACCTTACCCAATCTTATGTGGGGGGGAGGAGGAGGTTGTCTCGACAAATACTACCACGTAATTTTTTTTCCGCAAGGAACACTATAATGTAGCGAAAAAACTGGGTTAAAACCCCTGACTACAGAATACTGTCGTGTCGCTTTGTCCAGTTGCTAAAGCTTAGCTGGACAAAGCGACAGGACGGTATTCTGTAGTCGTGGGTTCAAGTCCCACTAGCAGCCGAATTTTTTCCTTCTAATAATTTGAACGTAAGTTCCGCCTAGCATGTTGATAATGCAATAAATCATAATACTCTCGACATAGGTACATTCATCGATTCGCCAAAGTTGGATCTACATAATAGATCCAACGATAGCTCCGCTTCGTTAATAAAGAAAGAAAGAAAGAAATTTATTTGTAACATTTAAAGCATACAAAAATAACAAAACGTACAATTACAAATGTTACAAACAATAAGTAACTATATCATTAGGCATAATTATTTCGCTATTT
This sequence comes from Apeira syringaria, assembly GCA_934044485.1. Classification (NCBI taxonomy): domain Eukaryota; kingdom Metazoa; phylum Arthropoda; class Insecta; order Lepidoptera; family Geometridae; genus Apeira; species Apeira syringaria. Next base: position 15,824,182 of record OW203662.1, on the reverse strand, counting down.
AGTATTCACGACTCACGCAGTGGAAGTTAATTAAAATATATTTTTCAGAGATGAGCCAAAATGGGAGTTTGCCCATTTACCTCTTCAAGTCAAAACACTGGACCAACTGGTAAGTTCCATTTATGTCTATGATATACCATGGTCTATGCACTGAGGTACTATTACTATTGTACGTATAGAGGAGCTATCATAAGCTAATGGCTCCATTTTGCTAAGAGTTTGAACTAAAGCCCGCAGCAGCGCTTATATACAATACTTAGTCGTCAAACTAGACAGTACAAACACAAAGCGCTAGAACGCTGTTAATTGTAACACAAATCTGCTGCAGCGCTAAGACAATAATTTTTCGCCTAACTAGACAGTACCAGCACGCAGCGCTAGAAACGTTATCCGTTCAACTACTTGACGTTGGACGGAGTACAGGAACTTTTTTTTTTTTTCTAACGGACTAATGCTGTTTGCCTCTACCGGCATTTACAGCTTCACCGGAGGGAGTACAGGAACTGCCAAAATGTTGTAGGTACCTACTTTACAAGCACCATTAAAATTAAAATTTTGTTGCATAACTGATTATAAGTTCTATAAATTAAAGTTATTATAAATTAAATATGAATTAAAGGATTTACTAATTTGTGATCTATTTGACACATATAATATGCATCATTATTAGAAGGTCGAGAACCTATAACTGTCTGGATAAATCTAACTTAAATTTTAAGGCAGTATTTAAGTATTAATTATGTAAATTGTTATTATGCTTAAAAAAAATTACATATGTTGTTGATATATTCTGTAAACAGAACAACAAAATGTAGGTACAAATGTTTAATAACCCTGCATAACCATCTACACGTATTAAAAGTAGTCCATGTCCTGCTCCAAGGTTCTATCTAACACCATACTAAAATTCCCCATAATATGTTCAGCGGTTCTGGCGTAAGAACGTAAACGAGAGAGGTACTTTCTCATTTATGATATTACTAGCTGCGTCCCGCGGTATATAATAGGATAATTACTATAGGGAACAACAATTTTTGTGACCTATAATAAAGAAACATTTGTATTGGTGAAATAATTTTCAAAATCAGTTCGTTAATCTTCCCTTAATCTTCGGGATAAAAAGTAGCATATGTGTTTATTGTACATATACAACATAGACATATACACATTGTACAATGTATATTATATGTATTTGTGTATATTCCGATTATAAGGTAACATTCCGAATGTAATTCAAATCTAACAAGCCGTTAAGGCGTGAAGAGTTAACACACACACGCAAACACGTACCAACTTTCGCATTTATAATATTAGTGTGATTCCTGAGTGATGCGAAATTGTCGAAAATATACGTAATCCATAGGAATGAAAGAATGTTAACTTGCAGCGTAAGGTCTATGCAGAGTGGTCGAACGGGGAGGCCCTGCTAGGCGTGAACCCCAACATGGCGAGCAGCGCCGCGGGGTTCAGCACGCTGGAGGCGGAGCGCATCGGGCTCGGGGAACGCGTCGCGGCGCTGGGGTACGCGCCCGTCATACAGGAGTACCTCAAGAAGGGCAGCCCACAGTGCCTCCGCGCCACGCTCTGGGCGCAACTCTTGGGCTCGCAGATAAAACCTCAGGTGGGAAACTACTCGTCTCGCATGTCTTTAAGCTAAAACTATCGAAATAAAGTACCGTTGACATGATCACCGTTTTGTCATGCGTGTACCAGACGCCAACGCTATAACGGCCTCGACTTCCATAATGCACACTGCCAGGGATTGGCACGCATAGCACCGAGAAATCACGAGATACCTTCCGAGCTTACGTGATAAATGTCAGACCACAATGACAAATCTGATGTGACCATGTGAGACTATGTTGTAACGCTGGCTTAATATTTTTAAGAATCGTATGTGTGCTCAGGTCTATGGCACCTCCTCGAATGCTACTTCCATTGTAGCGAAAGACGATCCGAGCGCTTTCGTATGACGGCGACAAATCTGTGAAGACTCGGGTTGCGGTTTTTTCTTCACTGGCGATGTGGTCGCTCAGCGACAAAGCCTACGTATTTTTATTTTTTTAAACTACTGTTTACCCGTTACCTCAGCTATTTCATGCAAACCGTATTTTTTTCGGGGTACACATCCCAAGTGCTTTCCTACTATAATTTATCTCCGATACAAATTTTATCCAGACCCAGACATTCCGGTGTGTCAAGTGTCACAAATATTCATATAATCATCCGTGCGAACTTTCGCATGTATAATATTAATGGGATTTATATGGGTCTAGCATTTGACCCATGCCTCACTTGATGGTCACCGAACCAAAGTGTCAAAGATGGAAACAGCTAGACCTAGAATGTTGATGGTTCTTACCGGCTGGCTCTACCTAACAGGGCAGCTGCTGTCTTGAACACACCGTGTTATTGGTGACGTGAGTTTTTCAAACTTGACGGTGCTATCTAGCCTGGCGAGTACAGGAATGTACCGAACCAGCGTCGTCCAACGGCCAACATTCGAGAATTCGAGGCTAATACCGCTTCTCAATTTATTTTTATTATAATGTATAGATCAAGCGTTTGACTCACTCGATGGTCAGTGACGATGTGGTCGAAGATATTATCACGCTTTACCTAAATTGCTTACTGGCACTCAACGACTGTTTCCTGAACACACTATGGTGTTTGATGACAGTTTTAACTTGAGGGTAGTTGCTAGCCAGACGGGTACTCGGAAAGTGCCCTACCACCATACAGGAAATTTGATAACGGTGTTACCTTCACCGGAAGCACAAACTATAGGTGAGGATCGAATTAGCGTCCGTCAGTATGAAAGCCCATCGTTGAGCTATCTTCACTTTAAAATTATATGTTACAAAGTAAACTTTAATACCAATAAAGTTGAGAAAACATTTAGATTTATAAGAGAAAGACAAAATTGCTCATCATATTGCCCGCAATGGACGATATTATATAACTCTCTTCACTTACAGCAAACCACCTACTTTAACCAGCTCAAGAAAAGCGTCCTTGAAGTGGATCTGATGATAGATAAACTTATATTCAAGGACGTGCAGCTCACCGCTTCGAATGATGATCAGTACTTTGTTTTTGAGGATTTATTGTATCAGGTAGGTGACCTTTAATTTTTCCCTTATTGCAACGATACGAGACTTATGGAGAACCAGCTTATCGATAGATATAGAAGACGCTAAGAACAACATCCCCTCAGATGTTAAAGGAAGGGAGAAATTCGGCGCTAGTGGTAGTGGATGCTATAGCTTAGTTGGACATAGCAACAGGACGGTATTCTGTAGTGGTGGGTTCAAGTCCCACTAGCAGCCGAATTTATCCTTCAAATAATTTGAACGTAAGTTCTGCCTAGTATGTTGTGCATAAACCATATGCAACGAACCATATAAGTCTTAAGATAATTATAGAGATATTGCCAAGTTTGGTGTTGATTCATCATTATCGTCATATCACCGCCCCCATTTATCGATGATGAAAATGCTGTCATATAATAGGCCTAAATTAAATAATGATAAATTTATTGAATTTGAATTCCGTTCCGTAAGTCATGACGAATAAAGGTAAGATAGTTTGGGGGATATATAGGTAAACGACGGGCGCTAAAAGAGGTAAAAGACGGTGAAGAATGATATGTTTATGATAGGTGAGCACTGAGACGACTAGAAATAACACGGAGTGCGCAAGGAAGACGTGTCGACTTGACCAAGCGTGGGTTAAGGACAAGAAGAGAAGTCGTGAAATATAGGACATACCAATTAGACATTTTAGGAATGACGACATACGTCTACACCTATCGTTCCCGAAGTACTAGCTCTTGTTATCAGGTGATGCTATGCTTCTCCCGCGACTGCGAGGTGCTGCAAAGCCTCAAAGGCAGTATCGGCAACGCGCTTACCGTCACTATCAAGGGCAAGCAGACCTCCGCCGACAGCCTCACCGTCTTCCCGCCCAGCGGCATCATACCCTTCCACGGCTTCACTATGTACGGTAAGTTTTTATATAGGCTCCATTCAGTGCCAAAAGAAATAATAAGAAATAGAAAAAAAAAAGAAATAACATAAACTTTTGTTACATCAAAAGACTTGATTGGGATCTGAAATCTGGCTCATTGGACATCTGAAATGTTGCTTAGAGAGAAATTGATCCATCACTGGTGCACACCAAAAATAAATAATTAAATTAAAATTAAACAGATATTTAAGAGGAGGCTCCCATACAACAAACGTGATTTTTTTGCCGTTTTTTATAGATAATGGTACGGAACCATTCGTGAGCGAGTCCGCCTCGCACTTAGCCGGTTTTTTTACTACAAGACAAGTATAAAGGCGGCCCAATACCATCCGTTCGGGATTTTTCTAGGATAAGTAACGTGTCAATCTTAAACTCTGTCCGAGGCTAGTTGCTTATATTGTACGGCTAAGGAATTTTATAGAATGTATTAAATAAGTGCATCATTGATCCGTAAATTGTTATAAAATAATTTTGACGGAATTATTTAACCGACTTCAAAAAAGAAGATTACTCAATTCGACCGTATATGTTTTTTTTATGTGTGTTCGTGGATAACTTCGTCGTTTATGAACCGATTTTGATTATTCTTTTTTTGTTAGATGGAGTATACTTCCGTGGTGGTCCCATTCAAATTTCATCAAAATCGGACAAGCTGTTTTTGAGTTATACTCCAATATAACTGAAAAGTGCTACGCGTATCTTGATGATATTATTGTCGCGGTTGAAGACATCGCAGAACACACAATGACAAGTAATTGATCCCGTGAGTTGCAAAGGTGAAAGAAAAGTGTGAAAAAATTTTTTTTTAACAAAAAATGCAAGTGACTTCAACACTCAAAAGTTCGAAATAACTTGTCGAAGTCGGTACCATGAGCACAATATTGTGATGATAGTTACTTTTGTGTGATCATGGTACCGACATCAACAAGTTATTTTACACTTTTGTGTGTTGAAGTCGGTTGCATTTTTTGTTAAAAAAGAAAAAAATTGGTTGTCTGTAAAGTCGGCTTACGGACGATGGATTTACGTGATAACGTCATAATCATTTATGACTTTGACTTTGACTTCGACTTCGACTTCGACCTCCACTTCCACTTCCACTTTGACTTTGACTTTGATTATTTTATGTAATACAAAACTCAGGTGGAACGTTACGCGGAACGTTACTATTTTTCATTTCGGCGTTGATCAATTTATAAAACGTTATCACGTCAAAAATGTTTTTGGTATAGAATAACGTTCTGTTCCATATTTCAGCTACACCGTTTTGCTACCTCTACGACGACCCGGTGCAACTGTATTACACTTTTCGAGCATTTTACATTCGGTACTGGCATCGACTGCATTACATTTCTACACATCCACAGGTGAGTGCTAATAAGAGATTATTTTTTTTAACTCCCCCACTTTTGTACCCCCGACGTAGTCGGGAACCTTGTTTGGGTGAATTATAGATATACCAAACTTAAATTATTATTATTGTATTATTTTTTTTTACCTATGGTCAGATGTATAAGATATCGTTATTTCCGAAATGATAACAATAATTAATTTTAAGAATAAGTAGAAAATATACCTTATTAAGGTAGGTCGTATACTATTATGTTACTTTATGCCACTACAATTTAAAAACTATATGATTTGTTTTACTTGGGTGAATGACCTCTTTTCTGTGAACATCTCTACTATCAATTATAAAATTTCTATTGGATTAACAGCGTATGTACAGACATCATAGTTCTTAAGAACTATGTTTTGTACGTACTTTTTACGGGTGTGAATTTTGGTATAAAGACGGTGACGCTCCGCTAATAAGAGGTTATCTATTTCACTTTGCACTCCCAGTATCCAAATGTTAAGCCGGAGTCCTATTGATGACTACTGTCGTGCCAGGATCAGAGTCGGAAGTGGAAATGCTAACCGATTCACAATTTTGGATTCTATACAGAATATTTAGTTAAGACATTTATGGGTTGTACATGTGGTTTTTTGACGTGATAACGTTTTATAAATTGATGAATACCAGCAACACTCATGAAAAATAGTAACGTTCCGCGTAACGTTCCACCTGAGTTTTGTATTACATAAAATAATCAAAGTCAAAGTCATAAATGATTATGACGTTATCACGTAAATCTATCGTCCGTAAACCGACTTTACAGACAACCAATTTTTTTTTTTCACACACACACACCCGTACTAGGATACCCTGTGTCGCGGGAAGCGGATGTGTCTATACACACACAATCACAATCATCCAAGACCCGAGAACAAACATCTTTGCTCATAACAAAAATGTTAGCCCCGGCCGGGATTCGAACCCGAGGTCGCGGTCCCAAAGTCAGTGTTGCTGATCACTGAGCCACGACGACCGTCATGAGCCATGCAACATGTTGTGCGATTACTCTGTTTATTATATATATAGGATCAGTCATACACAATTATCAGTATTTCCACTGATTGCTTCAGATGTACAAGTACAACAATACTGTAGCTCTCACTTTGAAACAAATATACGAAATATAATAATTTTCGAAGCAACGATACCTCGGCGATGGGAAAATCGGTTGTCGAACTGACGGTCGCTGGTTTGATTCCGACTAACGGTTTGAGGTTCCGTTGAAGATAACACCGTTATCAAATTCCTAGAATGGTGGTAGGGTACTTTCGAGTACCTGCCTGGCTAGCTACCACCTTCAAGTTTGAAAAAGTGTCACCAAACACACTGTGTGTTCAGGCAGCAGTCCTTGAGAGCCAGTGAGCATACTAGGTCTAGCGTGATAACATCTTCGACCACATCTTCACTGACCATCAAGTGAGATGGTGATCAAACGTACAATCCCACTAATATTATAAATTCGAAAGTTTGTGTGTATGTGACATACAGCCTGTGTATGTTTTCTTTTTAAATTATGATGTACATATTATTAATAAAAATATTTATGTATTAGAATTTGTATAAAAACTTGCTCTTGATCTGATTAGGCACACCGATGCACTTAACCTACCGTCTGCTCCTTTCTCCGTTTCTGTCCATCCAAAGGTTGCCTGGAAGAAATCGCTACAAGCGATAAGGCCGCCCATTGTCATGCCAAGTATTTAAGTCTAGTTTTAAGTATCATGTTATATTTCATTTAGGCACTGATAATAAAGAGTTTTTATATTGTATTGTATATACATAATGCAAAGACCGAAACACGTAATCGCCAAGTTACATTTTGTGGAATTGACCGTTTCTGTAATGTCATTAAGTTCGATATATGTATACTGTTTTTGCATGTCAGGAGTCATGAAAGTAAGTAAGCACCTTATTTTTGTTTCAGGGTATAGTATCATTATGTCTTTTATATGAAAGGCTACTAGAGGCAAACGAACCGTTATTATGGATACACTTTAGAAATATCAATATAAATCCGTGAGTATTCTTAGGCAAAATGACACACATACAATTAGACAATGACACGCTTATTAACAAAATTTGAAATATTGTCTCAATCTTAATTGAATTTTATTTATTTCAGTATAAGGGTGGTATTCAAATGGCTAATGCGCGCTTTTAGTGGCCACCTGGCTCCAGATCAACTGCTACTTCTTTGGGATACCATACTCGGTTATGACTGCCTAGAAATACTGCCATTATTAGCACTGGCAATACTGAGCTTTAGAAAAGAGAATATATTCCAAGTGAATACAATACAGAATGTAGACGCGGTGCTAGCAGACTTGTCTACAATATCCGTTATACCGTTGCTGCAATTAGCTTTAATGAAGCCTTGAATGTTATACTGTCTTGTGCAAACGTTGTTTACTTTATACATTTTGTTATTGATTTTTTTGTTGGTTGTATTCACAGTCACACAAGAGAGAAAGGAAATTTCTAAGTGTTCACTGCCCGAGGTCGCTTATATTGCTAGACATAATCCCAAAAACTACAAATACCATGCTGAATTGTGTTATGTCGAGTTTAATAGGTTATTGATAATCTCATTGTGTGTTTGTAAAGGAGTATTCAAAACGACAATTGGTACTCCCTAGTAAATAAAAATATATAAATTAAAAAAAATGCCTTACATTAATTCAAGGTTTCTTTCTCGATCGAATCAGATTAATTAAATAGTAATAGAAATAACAAACAATAGTTATATTAAAAATACCAAGAAAACATAAAAGCAAAACATAGCGTGTAATGAGCAAAAACAGATGAGTGTAATAAATTGCCCGAGTCTATGTTTCCACATAGATACAATATGGTTGTCTTCAAGTCACCAGTGAATTGGTCTCTTCTAAGCTGGCATGATCCATCTAAGATTGAATTATTATCACTTAACATCAAATCAAATAGTCTGGCTATCCCACTAATATTATAAATGTGAACGTTTGGACGGATGGATGTTTGTTACTCAATCACGCTAGAACAGATGGACGGATTTAGATGAAATTCGGTATGTAGATACTTCAGACCCCGGAATAACACATAGGTTACTTTTCATCATCATCATCAATCATCACCACGCGGATAAAACCGCGGGGCGCAGCTAGTCCATAATAAAAATGAGTTGAACTATTTGTTGAGTCAAGTGTACACAGCGCCATCTGCAATGAGCTTTGCCATTTTGACCGAAATGTTTTTACTGATTAGATCAGTAAATGTTCTGCTACATATCTGTGATCAAACTCTTTGTGTTGTCGTAATATACATGTTTTTTTCCCCTTGTTAAGTGTATTTGTATATATACATTGTTCTGTAAAAAATGCGATTAACATTTTCGTATGTAATTTAAATATCAATTTTGTTAGTGCAAATATATTCAAGTTTTCACGTGTGTGCAAGACATAAATATAATTGTTGTTTTTTGTACTAGTCTTTTGTGTAATTTTGTAGGTGAAATTGAAATATAAAAAGAGTACAAATCTGTTAAACAATTGTTTTCTTTACCCATACATATTACATCTTCTTATTCTATTTGTATATTAAGCTTGGAACAGAGATTGAGAATACTTTTCTTCTTCTTCTTCTCCTCAGCAATTGGACTTCCACTGTTGGACATAGACCTCCCCCATATAGCGGCTTGGCAGGTGGGTTGGCAAGTGCAGTATGATTTCCTATCCTCAGAAGGCGCTGCTGCCCACCTTCTGGTACGTGATCCCTTAGCCGACTCTTAAGGCACCCGCGGGAAGAGACGGGGAGTACTATACTAGGCCGAGAATACTTACTACTACATTAGAATACTTTTACAAGGAGTTAATTCATAGACTTTTTCAACATTAAATAAACATATATTAAACTCTCTTACATTCAACACACCAGTTGCCCTCCTCATAGAAACTGCTCTCAACTTGAAACCCCACCTCCCGACACAAATCATCCATCTCTCCCTCTTCAAAAACGTGATAATACCTCAAAAGTGTACTATCTGGTTTGTCGTCTAATTTGTTATCATTTTTCTTTCTCAACTTCCAAGGGACCAGTAAGTCTTTGTGTTGGAACTGTGTTCTGTTTTCGTGTACATGCAAATTGACTCCTGCCACGTTCATTTGTACATTTTCCGTTGGATGGTTTAGCTTTGATTTTAGTAGATAGTTGGACCGAGACTGGTCTTTGGCCCAGACAGTGATGAGAGCGATGCCTGATGGACGAAGGAGACGGTGGATGGTGGAAATAGCTTGGATTCTTCTCGCCTGTAAAGTGAAAACCCATTTTCTAACGATGGAAATATTTCATCTTCCTATGAATAATCTAATTTTGTAGCCGCACTCGGGAATAGGGAGGCAAGAGCAAGAGCAAGCCCATTCGACATGTATGGAAAAAAATGGATGAATCAAACAGCACGTGACTTCCATGAATTAATTATATATGGATAACCTAGCCAAGACTGCTATTGCGGCGGTAAAGTTGCAACACCATAACTAAGGTATTTCTACAACTTTCTATTTTAGTTTACATTATAAACATTGTAATATTTCATATCATGCAATATTTTTTCTACTTAATCATAACATTTGGGTTCAGACAAATGTTTTGTTTTCGTTAAGGGTGCGATAGAGGTTTTTAAACTATGTCTGCATAAAAAGTTATGGCTCATCCTAATACTAAAATCGTGTGTTGAATGAAAAAGCGAGTAGGATTATGATGCTCACCCTAGTACTGAAGTGGTGTACGACCGCGATGCAGATAACGACATCAGCGCACGCGTCGCGCACGGCGCACTGCAACAGGTCGAGCCGCACGCAGTCCGCGCCCGCGCCGCGCATTGCGCTAATGTGCTCCTTACATTCCCGGAGTAAACCGCTACTGCGCTCTCCGGCTATCTGCAATCATATGTATTACCTTGCATAACATTCTCGCATTTGTGAAACGGTAATGTGAACCGCTACTGCGCCCAGCTAAAGAGATTACCCGAGTTGGCTCAAGCACGAAAACTATGGTAATAACAGATTATTCGAAAGTAAAGCGATGTAATGCGAAATTTGTTCAATAGGCATTCCAAGTCACAAAGCTAAAGCTTTTGTTAAACCCGCGCTAGAAAAAGATAATTGTGGGCTAGGTAGAAAGACGTCTTTCTACCGCTGTAACAGGAAAACCGCATGACCCAGGTTCAAAATAAGTATGGTGGGTTGGTTGGTCATACCAAACACCCCCAGATTGTCGGGCGACACTAAGCTCACGCCCCCGTTTCTACCATCGCATCGCCTCAAATAGAGTAACGTGGCATGTAACAGTGACATGCGACTGTTGAATGAACGCCGTGGATCAACGGGGAAACTATACCTGTAGTATATCCGTACGCTGCAGTATGTTCTTCCCGTTGCCGGCGCCGAGGTCGAGCACGACGGCCGCGGGGGGAACCCGCCGCAGGAACTGCACCACCTTGGGCCACGGCTTATGCCGGGTACTGCTGAAGTGACCCGCTATTTGTTCGTACACCTGCAATTATAATTAAACATTTTAACTACAGTGAATTGAGGTAAAACTCTAAGATGAGATCAAAGTTACCCAAACTTTGAACTCTTCTCAAAGTAATGCCATACTGAAAAATAAATTATATTGATTGGACTTATTGTATATCTATTTATTGTGTTCTTTCACACTCAAAATTGCATTTATATAACCAATATACTGACTTAATACATAAATGTTTGTGAGATTAGCGTTATATTCAAAGATGAATTGAATTCACTGGGACAAATACCTCCTTTGTAATTCTTGAATTAATCATTTGGTTCGTATAACAGGTTACAATACTATAATAGTGTGAACTGTCTGTAGAGGATTCACTAAATTGTAAGTATGAAATCGGAAAATGTATAGCTTAGTTGTTATCCGTTTCATTGTGAGCATTTTAAGAGTTGTTACAAGTGATGGCCGTGGTGGTACCGGCCTAGAATAGTACTCCCCCATCTCTTCCCGCGGGTGGCGTAAGAGTCGGCTAAGGGACCACGTACCAGAAGGTGGGCAGCAGCGCCTTCTAAGGATTGGAAATCATCCTGCGCTCACCAACCCGCCTGCCAAGCGTGGCGAGTATTGGCAAATCCCCCCCTATATGGGGGAGGCATATGTCCAGCAGTGGACGCACATGGCTGAGAGAAAGAAGAAACAAGTGATGGGATGTAAAACATTCTCACCTGATGCACGTGTAATTCTTCTAAATTTGTCGCTATACTTTCATTCACATCTTCTGGTCTATCCTTCTCCACACTGTCACATAGGGTCTTATATTTACATTCGCATGGCCCACGTCTCGTCCATCGGAAAGTGAGGGATATCCTGGTCTCACGAGGCACTGTATCACTAGCGATCACTTTCCTTTTGTGTCCGTCTTTCGATATCTGATACTCGATAATGGGGTCGAACAATCGTGGTTGTATGCCGTGTTGCCAGTCATATCTGAAATTAAAGAGATTATGAATATGAAATATAACTAATACGCTAGTTATTCATTTAAAGGCACGAACAAATAATATAAATATTTACAATTCTTTATGGTAAAAAATATATCTAATTGTTACTAAATCAATCGGGGCGCGAGATTGATCGCGAGAAAAATATTTAGTAATTTATTTACCTCGACATTCTCAGAGTCTTCTCGTGACCACTACCATAGCAACTTGGTCGAAACGTCGAGGTAAATAAATTACTAAATGTTTTTCTCGCAATCAAGCCCCGATTGATTTATTATCAATGTGTTAAAATTACAATATCTCTAATTGTTATTCAAACTCACGATCATAATTACTTTACACTGTATTTACGGGTATAACGTGGCACTTACGCGTAGTCGATATCACGATCGACAATTGTTTCGGCTTCTTCCGGAAGCCCAATCGGGATCTTGAGTGCAGTGCGTTCGTCGCGAGACGGGACGTTGCGACGAACGCGCCGCAAGCGTAAGTGCCACATTATACCCGTAGAAACAGTGTAAAGTAATCTCTAAATTGTTGTCTAATAGATGACCCAATCATGTCTTTGCTCGCGTGGCTTACAGTTACAGGGTTATCAACAGTGGAAACATTTATTTAACCATGAATATGCGCTGTAACATATACTTACTTCGTAAATTTTTGTGTCATCTTTCTTAAATTTCCACGTTCATCGATTTATATGAACAACTCGAAATTGGCCAAAGACAAACTTGCCAAAATTGACCTACAAAAAGGGCAAGTGTTTCTATTTACAATTTTCTCTTCTCTTCCATGGGTTTATAATTTTATTTATTGTTCTAATTTAAATATAGAACCATGCATTACTCAGCTCCCTAACAGCTTGGTATCTAATATTATATTACACAAATATTAAAACATCATTGTGCTTAGTACTACTTGAATTATACTCTACCTAGGAGTATCAATGACAAGAAATAAAGCTGTGAAAACAGAGGTTATTAATTTATGACACTAATACTTACTATAACGCGAAACGTTTGTCTGCCGATTATTTGTATGTTTGTTACTCATTCGCGCTAAAATGACTAAACGGATTAGCATGAAATTTGCAATATAGATAGCTTATAGTAGCCTGGAACAACACATAGTCTACTTTTTTAACCCGAAAATATTGTTTGATGATGGGAAGACACAATAATCGTCAATATCATGTACCATTTCACCGCGGGGCGCAGCTAGTCAGGATATAAGGTAAGAACACAGCGGTGAAATAAGTGCTACATTGGACTTCATTCTGTTAATCACTGAAACTAACTAAAATTCTTTAAAATGAAGCAGCTCGTATTATATTTACGTTAAAATTCAATTTCGTACAATTCCAATACAAATACAACGCTACCTGTAATATTAGACGAGTTTTATTCTTGCCAAATACGAGTAGTTTTAGTCGGCACCAAATAAGTGGCGACTTATTCTTCTTAAAACGCTGCAGTTTTTATAAAAGGCACATATAAGTATACGAATTTGAATTTTGGCATAAATAGAATAAGATCTATTTAATTTTAAAGAATTTTAGCTTAGCCAGAATTAGGGCCATTGTTTGACTGATAAGCACCCCGGATAGGCTTTTCTAAAAATATTTTCTAAGCACATACGTTTTTGAATTTACAGCTTTAATAACTCCCATTGTTTCATTATATAATGAACTTATAATAAATGCGTAATAATTATTATTTACCAATCAAAACCTGTTTCAGTTGGGGCCCCATCAATCTTATGATGATAAAGAGAAACCAATAACAAACCTGGCTTCATCTTGCATGAGAAGCAGTGAACGTGCATGGATTACAACTGGAACATATTTTCCGCTGTGATGCTTCCACTCCATCACCACTGATGAACCGAGAGATAGAGACAGGATTGTACCACCGAAAGGGCTGTGTCTGTCTACATGTGACGGTATTCCTATTAACAATAAAGGGGAAACAGAAAGAAATAAATACTTATGTTTGTTTGATTACTGAGGTTGAACAAATTAAAAAATGGAACCGACTTCAACACTCAAAAGTGTAAAATAACTTATCGAAGACGGTACCCTGAACACAATATTTTGATATTAGGAACTTTTGAAATATCATGGTACCGACTTCAACAAGTTATCCTGATATCATTGGTAGAGAATAACTTTTTAGTACCTTGTCCAGGGAAATATTTATTCACTGTCAACTGATCTGGCACACCCATCTCAAATCCTTGTTGCTCTAACCTCTGCCACAGGATGTCACATTCTTCTGGAATCCTTTTAGACAGTGGACTTTCCATGTCCACATCATTACTACCATATCTAAACTCATATCCGTAATGTTTGACTTGACGATTCTTCAAACTACTGGCTTCGAAGTCACAATCCCAGTCGAACAATTTGATAAACTTTTTCTCTTCATCTGCTGTGATAAAGTTATCGAGGATTGTAAGGCCACAGGGGTCTTTGTAAGGACAGACGATTTCTGTGTTTGGAACTGAAAAAGATTAAATTTTACTGTGTTAAATTAAAGTGGTGGTCAGTGAAGATGTGGTCGAAGATATTATCACGCTAGACCTAGACTGCTCACTGGCTCTCAAGGACTGCTGCCTTAACACACTATGTGTTTGGTGAAAGTTTTCAAACTTGAGGGTGGTAGCTAGCCAGGCGGATATTCGAAAGTACCCTACCACAATGTTGGGAATTTGATAACGGTGTTACCTTCACCGGAAGCTCAAGCTGTTGTTGGGGATCGAACCAGTGTCCGTCAGTTTGACAGGCGACGCTCCTCCCGCTGAGCTATCATCGCTTCAAAATGATAGTAGTCAAACACTAGATCTATACAGTTAAAAAAAAGCGCAAATGCAATTGGCTGCCAAGAAGTTGGGCATTTTGGCCAAGGTGAGACAGTACTACACGCCGTCGCAGTTGCGTAGCCTATATCAGGCACAAGTCCGATCGTGCATGGATTAATGTTCGCATCTTTGGGATGGTTCAGCCATACATCGACATGAAGCTTTAGAAAGGGGGATTCAAAAAGATAGGCAAACATAGGCTTCAGAGCCTCGAACAGCGGCGTAGAGTTGCTCTCTTCTCGGTAACATTTCGGCGAATGTGCACTAGAATTGAGCAATTTAATTCCCCCATCTCCATACTATCATTGGTCAAGCAGACGTATGGCAATGCTTCACCGGTATATGGCAGATATACCACCGTTACACTGAAGCGTTTTGCTTCCCCTTTTATAATGGGTACTGCCAGGGAGTGGAATATGTGCCAAATTTGTGGTGTGATTTATTTTATTCTAAATATGAACATGTTATTTATTCAACAATAGATAGATAGATAGATAACACTTTATTGTACAAGTACATCAACTTAAAATAACATTTATAAAATAATACATTAACAAATACAAAATACGTTGCACAATTGGCGGTCTTATCGCTAAGAAGCGATATCTCCCAGACAACCACAACAATATTCATCATCAACGTAAGATTGTCTCAAATATTTGTGAAATGTGATGTAAAACCAAGAAACCCAAATAATAAAAAACAGGGAACAGTTTAGAGTAAGGTGCACTTAAACCCACAGCTCATGGCCATGCACCATAGGACTGATACTGTCATAGGTGCCGATAAACAGATCAGAGGAAGATTTAGTGACTCTATAGACACTGATGGAAATGAAAGCTAGAAACCAATTATTTAACTGTGTCAGTGCCCTTAGGCCACACTACCAGGTATGAAAAGTTAGAATAAAATTGTGACTACAAGCTTTACACATTTTTTTACAGGTTCCCTTAAAAAGATAAGTACTTAATTTTAAATTGATCATTAGATACAACAGCTTAACTACTAATTAATTTGCCTTCATTACAGTAGAATACAAAAGAATGTGCCGTGGTGGTACCGGCCTAGAATAGTACTCCCCCATCTCTTCCCGCGGGTGCCGTAAGAGTCGGCTAAGGGATCACGTACCAGAAGGTGGGCAGCAGCGCCTTCTGAGGATCGGAAATCATACTGCGCTCGCCAACCCGCCTGCCAAGCGTGGCGAGTATTGGCAAATCCCCCCTATATGGGGGAGGCATACGTCCAACAGTGGACGCACATAGCTGAGAAAAGAAAACAAAAGAATTAGGTAAATCTAGGTTATTTTATGTGAAACTTACCTACCATTTCGAACATAGTTCATGTACAGTAAAGTTCCATCTTCATCAGCTTTGGGTTTACCATTAAACAAATTAAAAAATAAAACTGCACTTTCTGTGTCCTCAAAAACCAGGAATGAATGGGTCTCTCCCTTTTCAGCTATCAGCTTCGGGTATGGAATTTCTATAGAGCTTTCTTTGATAAGTTTAATAAGTAAGTCTTTATTAAAACCTGTTGCTTGCCCAACATTGTAAAGTATGATTTTCTAAAACAAAAAAAAATATTTTTCTAAATCTGCTTTTATGTGTATACCTATTTTAAGTTTAGAATCTTGGAATATGATTCATTGTGCAAAATTGATAGGATGAGAGAGAGCGGGATAACATCACTTCCGCCACTATTCCTCCTACTCTACTCGTAGTAGAAACCATGTAAGGTTGCAAGAGGAGGGGTTTTGAAATCACACTTTCCTAAGACATGATTGTTTTTCACATTATAATTAGAGCAATTTTGTTAAGAAGGGATTAAATTTGATTTGACATTTATGGTACTTATACCTACCCCTACAGAAAATCGAAAAGCACCCTAGTTTGAGGGTATGTTATATGCCTTATTTGCATTATATCAAATTTGTAATTCAACCAAAAGAAATGATAAATTCTTCGTGCACTAGTACCGCTGTCAAATTTGTTGCTGATTTATTACAAGCTGTATGTATGTTGATGTTTTTCAACAAATACTGAGCAATCACTCTCAGTTAATTGTAAAAGTGGAGATTAAGAAACAAATCGGTGGGACTATACCGTTGAGGTGCATAATTATATTTTGTTTTTAGTTTTTTACACATTTCTAGAGTTAACATATTTACTAAAATTCGCATTTGGGGTTTACTATATGGGACGCTAAAGAAAAAAGATTGTTTATTTCATTGAAATAGATTATAACTCATAAATCACCATGACTTGGTTGGTTTCAAATTGCAACAACACAATGTGCGAGCCGAGCAAGCAAAGTGAGAGTGCTATGGCAGTGGCCAGAGAAGCGTTAATAATTATGTAACTCAAAACAACCAAATGCTCTAAGCAGGATAAACTTGCTCACACTTGGTCTACCTCTTTTGGCCGCTTTTGACGGCATCAAAAAGTACATGTAAGCATTAAAGTTTTTTAATGGTAAAATCATGTCAGTTACCCCCTAATTTTTTTAGAGGTATTGTATAGGGGGCTATTAGGCCACTAATATTTGTTAGGATTATACTTCCTTCAGATGTCTATTCTCAATAATAATGGTGATTGTAACTCACTGAAGTTAATAATTCGACTATAAGCAAACAATCATAAGTCTTAGATAAGAGTTGTCCGAACTAAAGTTGTTCACCAATAGCCACTCTTTCATATGTAATACGTAAAGCTGGTTTATCTACCATGAAGCGATGGCGAATTGCCATACGTCGAGTCGACCGATGATAGAAAGGGGATGGTGGAATCAGATTGTGTTCAAGGCTCTGAAGCCTACGTTCAACGAAAGAGTTACAGGTGATGATTCTTTTAGCTCGCCTCTCGATTGACTCCAGTGTCCTGTTATTGACTGGCATAAAAATAATATTATAGGAATTGTGTAATCATACCGGTACAACAGGATAAGCATCTTACCAGCCAGTTGTAGGCACTATACTTTGTTGAAAATCAATGTTGGTTTCATCAAGCCACTTGGCGTCATCATTTTCGCACACTATACAGATCTCTCTCTATTTACCAATCCATCATCGCATGAGGATGGGTGATGGACGAAAATTGTGCATCTCTACACTATTATTGCTCGTAACATGAATTTACACATTCCTTAAACTTACTTCATTGTACGTACACCCCCCCACCCCCTCTTCTTGTGGTTTTTGCCAAACCCTAATTATATACCCTAACAGACTGCCCCTTACAACAGATACTATAGAATTTAGTAGAGGCAAATTTGAATTGACAGTAAACATGCCAAAGAGCTTCCTCCTCAATAAGTTTGATATTAATTGTGCCTCAAAACCTAATTACTCAATCAATCTTACAGGGCCAGCAGTTTCGCTACAATCAAGATTAAAGCGAGCAGTAAATCTTTTGCATTCCATCTTATGTGCCACCTTAGAGGAAAATATTTTGGAAAAGTTTATTGCATTACTTGTACTTAAATGTGAGAGAGCAAATAAAAATAAACTTCTCACTCAAGGGGTAGGGCAGACAAGTACCAGGTAGAGTCGGGGTTGGCAAATTTAGTTCTGATTAACTTAGGAATAATTGTGGATTTCAATGTCTGTTTTGTAAACAAACAGACAAAGGTCAGCAATTACGTTTCGTTACATGAATTTGACGTATTTTGATATTTCGAACAAACAAACTAAAAACTATATCAATCACAGTTTTTCAACAAAGTTTAAATGTTAAAAAAGGATGTATAGTATTATTTTCGAGAACTAGTGTATCTAAGTTGAAAAACATGACTTTGTGTCGTCTCTCGACGTCTGAGCTAGCTTCGATGAAGCCCAAGAAACTTGACAATGCTTAATTACATAGATGTGAGAAGCCATTATAACAAAAGTGAGCCCTACGATGATACTAAGTGAAACGGAACGTTCCTGGGCAGAATTTGGTAAGCAGTGCGAAATTAATTACGAATATTTTTTTCTTCGAAATTAAATATTTCTAGAAAAGTATTTCTTTGCGCAAGGTAATATTCAACGTGTAGGCTTACCTTACTATGACTTACTCATAAACCAAAAAATGAACCGCCAACTCTATGTTTCCTAATCTACAGTTGAGCCGAAATCCTAGTGCGGGATGTGTATGAATACGTAAAAAACTTACAGGACCAGCCGTTTCGCAACAATCAATTCCTTTAGAACTTTTAAGCCGAGCTGCAAATCTTTTGCACTTTCTTTCCATCTTTTTGTTTTCTGACATAATAATAATATCCAATGCAATACGAATTATGAATTATTAAGAATTGAACAAATTTATGGCAATGTGAATGTAACGCAACTTTACGCTACGCTAGGGCAAAAAATAATTATAGTGTGATTATAGTACTGCGCACAGATGGACATATCCAGGAACATTCTTTTCGACCCTAAAAATGACAGAACGATCTATAACATGACAGTTCTCGTTTTTTTAAATTTTGGTGCAATGTTCTGGCAAAAAAAAGAGAACGGTCCAGTAGTCCTATAATATTTTTGGATCCCGATATAAGATGTCTTTTAGCATTTCATATAGTGTATATCTATGGGCCGTGGGGTACCGGCTTAGAATAGTACCCCCCCATGTCTTCCCGTGGGTGTCGTAAGAGTCGACTAAGGGATCACGTACCAGAAGGATGGGCAGCAGCGCCTTCTGAGGGTCGTATTTTATATACTGCGCTCGCCAACCCGCATGCCAAGCGTGGCGAGTATTGGCAAACCCCCCCCCCAGTATGATTAAACAAAAAGTGACCAGGCCCCCAGTCCCCGGCAGCTCCGCTAATGCTGGCTCCGGTAGCGGCCAGTGTAACGGTGGAGCAGGGGGTGCTAAGAATCTCCGGCAGATTCCCGGCTACCACTCCCTGAAAAAACGACCTCTGGCCCTGGTAACACACAATATAAGATCTTTGTTGGCAGACGAGAAGATCGTCGAACTGGAAGAAGAAATGAGTAAGTTACACTGGGATATCTTAGGGTTATGTGAAGTCCGTAGAGAGGGTGAGGACACCATAACTCTCAAATCCGGTAACTTACTCTACTACCGGGAAGGCGACCAAAAGTCCCAAGGTGGTGTCGGATTTCTCGTTCGCAAGTCCCTCGCTAACAACATCATCACCATCGACAGCGTTTCGAGCAGGGTGGCATACCTAATACTCAGAATATCAAGCAGATATTCGTTGAAGGTCATTCAGGTATATGCACCGACCTCGAAACTCGGAACCGATGAGGAGGTAGAGGCTATGTATGAGGACATTAGTAGGGCCATACATACCTCCAAGACCCATTACAATGTTGTTATGGGGGACTTTGACGCAAAGTTGGGCGAAAGAAGTGATGGAGAGTTGAGAGTGGGGCAATTTGGTTATGGACAACGGAACCCTAGGGGACAGAGGCTGGCCGACTTCATGGAGAAAGAGGGACTCTTTATGATGAACTCTTTCTTTCAGAAGCCGCCTCAAAGGAAATGGACCTGGTTGAGCCCCAACGGTTCCACAAGAAATGAGATCGATTTCATCATGACCACCAAGAAACAAATATTCAATGATGTCTCTGTGATCAACATGGTCAAAACCGGTAGTGATCACCGCATGGTAAGAGGCACATTGAATATTAATGTTAAACTTGAGAGGTCCCGTTTGATGAAATCCACGCTCCGACCTCAAAATGTCCATATCCAAAACCCCGAGAGCTTTCAACTTGAGTTATCCAATCGCTTTGCTTGCCTTGAGAACTTTGCGTCGGTGGACGAGACCAACAACAGGTTTGTAGAAACTGTCCACGAAGTGGGGTCTAAGTTCTTTAAGCCCCGCCGTACAAATAGACCTCAAAAACTCTCCAGCCATACCCTCGACCTCATGGCTGAACGACGCTCGTTGCAACTGCAATCATCCGATGATGCTGCGTCATATAGGCAGCTCAATAGACGAATATGGAAATCCTTGCGACACGACATCCGTACCTTTAGTACAAATCGTATTAAAGATACGATCGAACGGAGAAAAGGCTCCAAAGTGTTTGCAAGAGACAGGTCTATTGGGCAAAGCCAGATGACTAAGCTGAAGAGAGATGATGGCAGTATAGCGTCGACCAAAGCAGAGGTGCTTGGAGAGATCGAGAGGTTCTATGGACAGCTATACACTTCGGTTGCTAAACCTGTTGACAGCTTGGCCAAAGACCCAAGAGCCAAGCTGACCCGGCACTATACCGAAGACATCCCGGACATCAGCCTATACGAGATTAGGATGGCTCTGAAGCAGCTTAAAAACAACAAGGCACCGGGTGACGACGGAATCACATCAGAGCTTCTGAAAGCGGGTGGATCACCGATACTGAAAGTCCTTCAGAAGCTCTTTAATTCCGTTGTCCTCGAAGGGTCAACGCCGGAAGCATGGAACAGAAGCGTAGTGGTGTTGTTCTTTAAGAAGGGTGACAACACATTGCTTAAGAACTACAGACCCATTTCGCTTCTGAGCCATGTTTACAAGCTGTTTTCAAGAGTCATCGCGAATCGTCTCGAACGTAGGCTTGATGACTTCCAGCCTCCCGAACAAGCCGGTTTCCGAAAAGGCTACAGCACCATAGACCACATCCATACGCTGCGGCAAGTTATACAGAAGACCGAAGAGTATAACTTGCCCTTATGTTTAGCGTTTGTGGACTATGAGAAAGCCTTTGATTCGATCGAGACGTGGGCGGTGCTTGAGTCTCTCCAGCGGTGCCGTATTGACCATCGGTATATCGAAGTGCTGAAGTGTTTGTACAATAACGCCACCATGTCGGTCCGAGTACAAGAGCAAATTTCGAGGGCGATTCCATTGCAACGAGGCGTGAGACAGGGAGACGTTATTTCTCCGAAACTGTTCACTGCCGCATTGGAAGACGCCTTCAAGCTCTTGGAATGGCAAGGATTCGGCATCAACATCAACGGCGAGTACATCACTCACCTTCGGTTTGCCGACGATATTGTGGTCATGGCAGAATCCATGGAAGACCTCAGCACGATGCTCGAAGGCCTCAACAGTGTTTCCCTAAGGGTGGGCCTTAAAATGAACATGGACAAGACGAAAATTATGTCAAATGCCCATGTTGCGCCCGCCCCCATATCAGTTGGGAACTCGACTCTCAAAGTTGTTGACCATTACATCTACCTAGGACATACAGTCCAATTAGGTAAGTCCAACTTTGAGAAAGAGGCCAATCGTCGAATCCAACTCGGCTGGGCAGCGTTCGGAAAGCTCCGAGACGTCTTCTCGTCCAAAATACCGCAATGCCTGAAAACGAGGGTCTTCGAACAATGTGTGTTACCAGTGATGACTTACGGAACTGAAACGTGGTCTCTGACTATAGGCCTTCTGAACAGGCTCAGAGTCGCACAACGAGCTATGGAGAGGGCTATGCTCGGGGTTTCTCTACGTGATCGAATCAGAAATGAGGAGATCCGTAGAAGAACGAAAGTCACCGACATAGCCCAGCGGATTAGCAAGTTGAAGTGGCAGTGGGCAGGGCATATAGTTCGAAGAACCGATGGCCGTTGGGGCCGAAAGGTTCTCGAATGGAGACCACGGACTGGCAAGCGCAGCATAGGACGGCCACCGACTAGGTGGACAGACGACCTGACTAAGATCGCAGGCAAGGGCTGGATGCGGGCCGCTTCCAACCGGTCCTTGTGGAAATCAATGGGGGAGGCCTTTGTCCAGCAGTGGACGTCCTATGGCTGAGATGATGATGATAGTGTATATCAATGATGTTTTACTAAAGGTAACGTATATTCATACTGCGCGGTGCTTAGATTTTGTTCCTTTACGACATAAACATGCTTACTGCGACAGATAATACTGTACAAATAATATAGAAAAGGATAGCTATATGTTTAGACTTGCGCTTGAAATACGCGTCGTAATGAAAATTACTACAATTGACTTAATTTTGACGCCTCAGTTTCCGCGCGCTTGTGTGACATCTACCTCATATAAACATATAAATATCATTGGGGTAAAGGATATGTAGTAATTTTATGAAATAATTTATTTTTGTAGGCGTCTGTTACAGGGGATCTCTTAACTGAGTACTTGTATTAATATATAAACTATACTGAGATATATATAGGCTCACAATATACCTGATACAATAATGCGATGTAATGTAACAGCAGCAAGATCAAAGAAATAATTGTTAATAAAAGTGCGTGCGCACTGCTTTTATTACAAATATGTTTGTTATAACCATAGTCACAAAGTACAATTAATTTAATTAGGTACACCAACAATGCATCATCATAGATTAAATTAAACTAGTAATTGGGTGGAACGTGGGCTGCGAGCAGCCCGCCATAACGATGTGCAAGTGCATGTGTTTTCTTATATAGCAAAAGCCGCATGCAGTTAAATAATATACACAAAAACATTCATATACAAATCAACTCAACTTAGTTACTTGAAGTCAAAATACTTCATATTACGCAGGGTTGAAAATAAATCATTAAAAAAAAAGTAAAACAAACAGTTCAAATTGTTTTAAACAAATGTATTTGTTTTCTTTTTAGCTTTTTATATTTAAATAAGGAGAATACCTACTAGTCCATTGAATTACTTTCTTTCAACGGCCGACATAGGGACTTGCCTAGCGAGACTTTACCGGCGGACTTTAAAGAATTAGGTAGACTTGTGAAAAGAATGAAGGCACACTACCAGCAATGTAGTACCATCGGTTCTTACCCTGATGCAAATCTGGACGCGGTCGAGGAGATGTTGAAGTTGAGTCATGCTGGTTCTTCCCGATCTTCAAATAATTCTTCTGCCAGTTCTGCCCCAACCACATAAACTCCCATATAAAAAACACTAAAGCCAACGTAGAATCTAATTCAGATTACAGCATTAGTTAATGAATATAATTAAATTTTATAATCTCTCGTTTTTATTAAAACTCAATTGTTTCACAAACTAAATTGATTTGTTTCTATGTTTGTGTCAAAATGAGGACAACATACTAAACAGTGATGAGGACATAGAGCTAAACTATTTGGAGGAAAGGGGTAATACAGGGACGAGGGGCGACGATAAACTTCATGTAATGGATTGTTCAATATAATCATGTCTTCTATGGTCGAAAAGTTTTGTCGATGATTACCTGCCTTGATAAAGTTGGTTTGTGTCACGTTTGTGTGTCCGTTAATTATTATCAACACTGATCAGGATCAGAAAGCGAAAATTATCAATTCGATTCGTTACATTCCTAAATTTTTCAGTGATGAAAATAGAGCGATTGCATGCTCAGTGTTCATGAGCAAATGGAGTTTATTGTGTACATAATTTGCACAAAAGGGACGTTAGAAACACCCATAAGTTGAAGATATTGGATGTCCGAATGGTAAATTAACCTTCACTACTTACTTCACTATTATATATATTATATACACAGTGCACTATTCAAGCATGACTTGTAGTTAGTGTCAAAGCATTGAAATTGTATATTTTCAGGCAAGCGGTACGAAAAAGAAAAGACATGTTATCTGTATGGCTTCTGACTTCTTCTACCCGAATACCGGAGGGGTCGAAGAGCATATTTATAATTTATCACAGTGCTTGATCAAGCGAGGACATAAAGTTGTTGTGATTACTCACTCTTATGGACTAAGAATTGGCGTACGCTACCTCACCAAAGGACTTAAAGTGTATTACTTACCAATAAGAGTATTCTATGCTCAATGCTCATTGCCCACCATGATTTGCAACATACCATTAATTAGGTACATTTTATTAAGGGAGTCCATTGAAATTGTGCATGGACATTCTGCTTTTAGTGTTTTATGTCATGAAGTTTCTATTATAGGAAAATTATTGGGATTAAAAACTGTATTCACAGACCACAGCCTGTTTGGCTTTGCTGACACTTCAGCAGTATTGACTAACAAATACCTACAGTTGTGCCTTTGTGAGTGCGACCATTGTATATGTGTGTCTCACACAGGCAAGGAGAACACAGTGCTCCGAGCTAAAGTGAAGTCACATAAAGTATCTGTTATTCCTAATGCTGTTGATGCTTACAGTTTTACTCCAGACCCAAGTAAAAGAGATCGAAATTTAATAACTATAGTTATTGTATCTAGATTAGTTTACAGAAAAGGAGTAGATTTAATGGCTGCTGTCATAGCTGAACTGTGCCCACAATATCCAAATGTTAGGTTTATAATTGGAGGAGATGGTCCTAAAATGTGGCTTTTACAGGAAGTAAGAGAAAAGTTTGGTTTACAAGATTGTGTTACTTTATTAGGCAGCCTTAAACATTCTGAAGTTAGAAATGTATTAGTCAAAGGGGATATATTTCTGAATACATCATTAACAGAAGCTTATTGCATGGCTATCGTGGAAGCTGCATCTTGTGGCTTAAAGGTTGTATCAACTAGAGTTGGCGGAATACCTGAAGTCTTGCCAGAAAACATGATATACTTGACAGAACCTAATGTGGAGAGTTTATTAGCAGGAATCGAGCAGGCTATAAAAGACATTAAAAGTGGAAATATTCTGTGCCCATTCCAATGTAATCAAATGGTTCGTAAAATGTACAATTGGATGGACATCACTAAAAGAACAGAAATAGTTTATAACAAAATAATGAGTAATAAAAATAAACCACTAGGGCAGCAGCTTAGAAGCTACCTCTCATGTGGTGTTTGGCCATTCTGTTTAGTTATAAGTCTGATGTATTTGTTATTGCAATTTACTGAGAGGGTATATAAAAGAAAATATATTGATATTGCAAAAGACTACAGATAACATTTATTTACTACAATTTGTAGTCGTGAGATGAATAATACAATTTCCACTGGTCAAATGCCAAATATTTAGTCAATTAATCAAGCCTGTGATCATTATTATTTCAATTTTGTGTATAATATACAGTAATTGCAGAATATTTATCACAACTCTTATAATTAGTATTTAAAATGTGACAATAAAATATAGTTCCCAGCTCATCAATTATTGTTGGTGATACTTCAATACTGCATAACCAGCTTTTTCTATTAGGTCCCCCATGGCGGCTTTTTGTAGCGCTGCAGTAGCGATGCTGTCGCGTGTTTGTATCGATACCGCCGCGATGCTGTCACGCACGGCATATTCCACAGCACCCCTCCCTCCGTTCTCCAGTGTCGCGTTTGCAACACAAGATGCAGCTTCCACGATAGCCATGCAATAAGCTTCTGTAACCGTCCAATAACCGTGCGGCTGTATCGATGCAAACGCGCACCGTCTCTGACGACATCGGTAAACATTACGGTAGCGATACAGAATCCGGACGAAGGGAAACAGCCAGCGACAGTAGCGTGGCGTACCGATACACACGCGCAACAGTATCGCTACTGCAGCGCTACAAAAAGTCTCCGTAAGCAAGGGGCCTAAGGTTTAACTTAGTATGAATTAATATTGAAAATTTGCCTGAGGGAAACAGATAGCTATGCAGTACTGTAGTATCACTGATGTAGTGACTTATGGCCTAAGATTGCAATAGGCTTGTCCTCTAACTACATGAGACCAATGTCATAATTGGTAGATAAAGTTGTATGTATGCCAAGTGCAAGTTAATTAACATTCTCTAGATACTTGATTTGTGAATGTAAATGTAAACCAAAGTAATTGAATTAAAACAAAAATGTTTTGGAATGATATACTTATTTATTACACTTTAATTAAAAAGCGCTTTCGTAACAATTAGGAGCAAGCCATTAACATTATAAATAAAAATAATTTTGATTAATAACAATTTCCATTACACTTTCACTAGATATATCAGTATTATACAGCAGCTGTAAAATAAATTTCATTTTTTTCTACATTATAAAATAAGCTAATTATGTGATTTATTGAACAGGGACTGACATGTTATTGTTATCTTTACTGATAACATACAATAGTATGACATGCAGAGCAGCTTCAAGCCCTGTGAACAAACAAAGAATAATTTATTAAACAAAAATTAGTGACTAGTTCAATGATTTTTTTATATTTATTACTAGCTGTGCCCCGCTGTATCACCTGTAGCATCTCATGAGCATGCCTTATTGTTGTTTTTGAGGTTAAAAATATTCTTCATATTATCCTATCATTACCTAGAACTTTTTGTACAACATTTTTATGCAAACCAATTAGCCATTTTAGCCGAGACAGGTCAGAACATACTAAAACACTTGCATAGACTTTCGTTTTTATAAGTATTCTCATATTTCCTGCCTTCATTTTTTTAGGTAATATCACAGTTCTGAATTAAATATCTATGACTTTTACCACAACAGCATACCACACTGCAAACTTTCTGCCACAACCAAAAAGAATATTACGCTACCACAAAGGTCGTCGCGACAACTTCATGTAAAAAAATAAACACCAAAAAATGGAACCGACTTCAACACTTAAAAGTGTGAAATAACTTGTTGAAGTCTGTACCATGATAGTTCACAAGAATAATATTGAATTATTATATTATTTAAAATATAGTATTGTGTGTATATATATCACGGTACCAACTTCGACAAGTTATTTCATACTTTTGAGTGTTCAAGTCGGTTATATTTTTTTTCACCCTTTTAGTGACATTTGCTACTCACGGGATCAATTGTCATTGTGTATGTTCTCCGATGTCTTCAACCGCAACTATAGTATCGTCGAGGTTTGCGAAGCACTGTTCAGTACACTATTGGAGTGTAACTCAAAAACCGCTTGTCCGAATTTGATGAAATTTAAATGGGAACACCACGGAAGTATACACTATCAAACAAAAAATAGAATCATCAAAATCGGTTCATAAACGACGTAGTTATCCGCGAACACACATAAAAAAAAACATACGGTCGAATTGAGTAACCTCCTTAAGACGTAAATGACTGGTTTTAACCTTAGCGAAATAGAGAACCAAATCACTATAGTATATTTTCAGTAGATAGGATGTTGCAATACGCAATGCTTACACTTTGGCAGCACGCGGTGGATGTTTGGGGCGCACGCCCGACTGCTTCAGCTGCAGCACGATGGAGCGCAGCCGCGCGACGTCGCGCCCGCGCCGCGGACCGAAGTCACACAGCTCGGACACGCGCGCCCACTCGTTACCCTCTTCCACACCGCTTTCCGACCCGCGAGCCAACGCTCTCTCGGCGTTCCTATATTACAACGCCAAACGTTATGTTCAATGTAGATTACATAATACATAGTATGGACATCTACGACGTGCACTAACTCTGCACGATAGACTTATAGGGTATGCATACATAATAGGTCATGTTGGAAACTACATACAACTTTTTGCATCCATTAATATGGGGGTAGAAGAATTTGAGTGACTTGAATTATGTAGTTTTTCTAATTTATAAATATAATTATCATCTCAGCAATAGGACATCCACGGCTGGACATAGGCCTCCTTCTTCGATCTCCATAATCTAGTGTGATTAGTCTGCAATCACGACAATATGGATGAGACGTTAGACAAGCTGTATTATTACAAAATGTTATATTGAATAAATATTATTGATGTTAAATATCTTACTGGTCAAATCCAGATTATGTTTGAGACTTTCCTAAGAACAATATTTAGTCAAGTGATGACGGGTCCCCCATCAACGAAAGAGGCAAAGTTGGTGCGGATAGGTTAACTTAAGGTCTGCCATATTTTTTATTTTAACATAAGTTCCTTTTAAAATAGATTATCTAACAATAATACTATTTAAAAAGGGTGATGGGGCACTAGCTTCTTACAAACAAAACCTAATTTATGCAGTGCATGGACAGCACCTGTTACAGGTGCATGGACAGCACCTGTTACAGGTGCATGGTTTTGTTTGCTTTAGTTGCAATCGGGCCAGCGGATGTGCAATACATATAGTTTTAAAAAATGTTATAAACTATCCGCAAAAATATCTCACTGTGGTTACATAAAATCCATTACCATCCATATTTTTTTTAACACACTCAAACCCCCGCTCTACGATTATCTGTGTCGCGGGAGGCATGGACATACACAATCACAACACACAAACAACCAAGACCCGGGACAAACATCTATACTCATCACTCAATCAACTCAATCAACACAAAATGTTTGCCCCTGCCGGGATTCCAACTCAGGGTCCCGGTGACACAGAAGACATGTCACTGACACTGACCACTGCGCCACAGCAACCGTCAAATAGCTTGAGTAGGTATAATAAAAATATGCCTGCAGTTTTAGAGTTACATGATTTAAGAATGTACCTCATCTTCCTTTTTAAATAATATTGGTATCTAGCATGCTTTGGTAGGTATTCTATTAGGAGTATTAATAAGGCATGACACTTGGCAATACAATAACAATCAATCCTTCCAATGACTTGCTGGTATGACTATGGAGAAACCTAATCTACAAGTTTACCAATCTTACATCATTAATATGCTTAGCCATATTACTCACTTAGCGGACTCCCTGAGTGCAGTGGGAATGAAAGAAATAATCAGTAGATTTTGAAAGCATGCAGCCGTAACATACATATTAACAAACAGTGTATTGTTAACCCCTACCTGAGCAATTGTATGGGGATATAGAGTGGATTAAAAATACTGACTCATGGGCTAGTCAATTTCAGTTTTAACAATTGGAAATTAAAACAACAAATAATAAAAAAAATCATGATTTGCAATGAACAAATGTTGAAAAATATGCACTCCCTTAGTAGGTAGAGTACATCGAGTACCTTAGATTTATCATATGTCTCAACTCAATATACACAAGATAAATAAAAGTAATAAATTTAAAGATACTACAATATGGTATTGTTATTTTTCCAGCTAAGCAGTAAGTATTATGGTAACGACAGCCAACATGGTCGAAACATCAAACTATATGAATAAAAACTAATGTTTTCCACATAATTATCCCTTATACATTTAATCAATTTAGTAGCCAATATATATAGAAAATTGCCTATGTCATATGACATCACGATAAAATGCATGGCACACGGTCAGAAAAGTTGTGCTAAGCGAGGATCGGAAAATTATAGGACCTAAAATTGGCTAGAAGTCTGAGAAAATCCTTCACTTCCGGTTAAAAAACATTTTAACCTTTAATATCAGGATTCATCAGTGTTTACAATATTTCCTATAAATAAATAAAGGATTAACTGAAACACTACTATATAACAATAATAAACAAAACTGGTTATAGAAAATCACCTGTTAGCTGCTTTTGTCTTAGAGATCTGTTCCTCATGAGTTTTGTACCAATCTTCCAGCTCTTTTTTGGCTACCTGCAGCATTTCCTCCTTCTTTCTTTCTTCTTCAGCATCTTAAAGTAATAAAATAGTTGGTCAAGTGTAAGTTCAACTCGGGTTCTGAGGGTTTTATACTACTGAACAAAAAGTATGACCAAAATCTTGCCACAACCAGCCATCCATCCATAAAAAGTACTACATATACTTAGCCAATAAATTGACGACCCCCTAAAAATGGGGGAGGCTATGTCCAGCAGTGCACATCCTATGGCTGAAATGATGATGATGAATAAATTGACTTAATTGATTGAAAAGCCTCTCAGTAGGCAAAACAATAGCCAAATATATGCTGAATTAAACTACAGACCCCTGGAAGTAGTTAAGAGTGTTCAACATTTATACAATAATGGAAATCGTCTGTGAAACTTCAATATTACTGAACTACCTTTTTTCATAAGGCTATTATGTTAAGTTAATGTAAAGTTGAGTTTATTATGTTATGTTAAGTTATAAGTTAAACCTTATGGAGAAAGCTATTGCAGTATCACCAATGAAATAGTCTCATACTCGGAATATTTATAATTATATTGTAGGTGGTAATTTTAGCTCTCAGGGAACTCTTACATAAAAAGTTATAACTTGTTTTGTTGGATGAGAAACCCTTAAGTTCCTTGGAAATATGACAAATTGTTGTTTAGTAAACAATAACGATCATACCTACTCACATGTAAAGTACCTATGTAGATATGTGTAATTTTTATTATATTATGTATGTATACCATTTTGTCAAGGCACACTAAATGGTGACCACTGTAAACTAGTGCTGCTGCTGCACACAATTTGCAGATCATCTAACTGTAAAATAAAAAGACGTGTGGCACTCGGGGACTGCCGAGGTAAAGCTATTGTATATCATTTTTTATCAACTTATGCAGTAACGCCGATACAACCAATGCCACCTAGAGGCGAGTTGCTGAACTAAACAGACAAGTGTGATATTTCAAAAGTCATTAAAAGTTCTGCTATTCATTAATAGATGGCAAAACTAAAAAGTATCACCGCTGTGCCAGTCGGAGTGTTACCTAACGGGGGGTGTTAGGTTATTTTCGTTACGGAATTTCTGGATTCAGTCTCCACACTCAAGGCCCGCGATAGAAACTATACAATAGCTTAACATTATTTATCCTTACCTTTCTCTTCTAATCTTTGTTTCTGTTCTTCTCTCCAGATTCTTATCTTTTCTGGTTCCTCACGTTCCTGTCTAAAGACAGATGGCTGAGATGGCTCTTCATCTAATAGTCCATTTGAATCAAATACTGCTGCACTTGGTACTTCTATAAGCAAAATATAAAAGTTTAATCAAATATTCCAATTCCCATATTATTGAAGTATGTTGATCTGCATTCTGAACCTGTAAATATGGACTTGTGTTCAGGCAGCAGGCTTTGAAAGCCAGTAAGTATTCTAGGGCTCCATCTTCAACCACATTGTCACTGACCATCAAGTGAGATAGTGACCAAATGCTAGATCTGTACAGTATAAAAAAAAATTGTTAACAGGATTTTTAATTTTCTGTTTATCAGAAG
The DNA here is from genome assembly GCA_934044485.1 of Apeira syringaria. Taxonomy (NCBI): domain Eukaryota; kingdom Metazoa; phylum Arthropoda; class Insecta; order Lepidoptera; family Geometridae; genus Apeira; species Apeira syringaria. The sequence goes on along the minus strand of OW203662.1, from coordinate 15,792,555 downwards.
ATATGACAATTATTATTGTCATATCTTTGAGTTGTTGTTGTTGAGGGGTTAACCCCTCAAATGGGAAAATAAAATAGGAATGGCTACCGTTTACTGGGAGCACAAAATGCCATGCGTGCAGAGCGACCGCACGGCAATGCTCTTATGGCTCGGATTACATTGATGATTCCTCAGAATCACAGACCTACTTAAGATTGGGTGTGTTCGAGACTTAGTTATTGTGAGTGTGCTGTGTTTCACAAAGACTTGGCACAAATAGTACAATGAGGCAAGTCCACTTTGAGAAGTCTTCATAAAAACTGCTGAGAAACTTTCGAGAAAATCAACAACATTTTCTTGTAATAGTACATTGATACCTATGCAAGCCTTCAATTCATGTATTATACCAGTGATAGCTGATATATTAACTTATCAATGAATGAAAAGTTATGCAAAGGAGTTAGAACCCCACACGCCTAGAGATTGCTTACGCACGCTTATGGACGGAATTGAGTATGATTGAATATGGTTGAAAGAACTAAACATTTTGTTCCAACAATTAACTACCCACTACGAAATACTGATATGAAGTACATTTCAGTATTGATTTTTAGGCCACAACTGTTGCACGCTCTATTTAATAAGAGTTATGTAGGTACTGAGTATTAGCTTACTGACCTACGAAGTCATCCAAGCCATTGCTGGGGGACGTAGTAACGAGAGGGGGCGGAGCACTAGTTTCCAGCTCGTCTTCAAGTCCTGCAAGTTGGTTCTGTTCACGCGCCAGAAACTCCGCCGCAGGGTCTACTTCTGGTTGACCAAAACTGTCGTCAAAACCATCCATATTTAACAAATTACTGGATTAAAACGAAATTAAAAAATCAACCCTTGAACCACAGACCACTCTTACGTAGTACCACAGATTACTAGTATGTAGACTATGGCTGCGTTTCAATTTGGGCTCACAGTGCACACGTTCGTACGTAAGGATTTAGCTGTTCCGAGATGAATTTATTACTGACAGTGATGACGCTTGTAAGCAAATCGGAACGGCTTTTTGTGTGTGTATGCGCCCGAATTGCGCGTGAAGCAGCGTGAGCGCTGTCAAACACATAGATAAATAACTATGCACTGAGAGTCAAACATCATTGAGAGACTCAATAAGAGAAAGACTCATTAAGAGAATCTGTCGAAAAATTGGTAGTCCATCCACAAAAAATTAAAAACGTAATTTTTTAAATATTAGGAAAAAAATACCCATTTAGTGTCCATGAAATACGGAAGTGAATGATTTAATATGAATTTAATGGGAACTGACATTTAAAGAATTCGCACGCATTCACACACAAAAAGCCGTTCCGATTTGCTTACAAGCGTCAGCACTATCAGTACTAAATTCATCTCGGAACAGCTAAATTACGTACGAACGTATGCACTGTGAGCCCAAATTGAAACACACCCCTGGTATACCACAGACTATACCCAGGCAATGGCTAAAACACTGATTAGAAAGAGGGCTAAAAAAACAAATTTCTAACCTAAAAATTACTTTTATTTGTTTGTAGGTTTTCTATCATACAAATTGCAATAAATTACCTGTATTTAACCAAAAATAATAACGGTGCACTTTAACGCTATTTCAGGTGATTTTACTGGGCAAGAGAAGAGCATAAAAATGAATATATGTGTTAAAAGCAGGTGTTTGCGAACAAATCTAATCGGATCATTTTATCGTATGTCTACTACACCTACAGAATCCGTAGAAGGATCTGAGCAAGTGCTGATTGACGATAGTGATGAAGCTCGAGCTCTGGAAGGAGAAATCGAGATAAAGAGAAATATTTCGCGACTCTCAGCGGCCCATTACAACCTCGTCAACGGTCGAAAGCCATATGAAACTCCAAAAGCTCTATTGCATTTAACAGTGAAATACAATAGGAAGATGTATGGAAAATACGGCAGTGAAAGCGGGGTTAATCCTAGTAAGTTTCTACTGTCAAACCTAATACTCCACACTGCGATACCCGGTGTTGGGTGAGGTACCTATGGACACACAATCACATTACACAAACATCCAAGACCCAAGAACCAAAGTCTATGCACATGACAGAAATATATGTAGACCAAACCCCAGCTGGGATTTGAACCCAGGGTTATGGTTCTAGTCAGTATTACTGAGCCATGTAACCCTTCTAGTTCTCTTCTCTGATAACAGCTACCATATAAACTCTTCAACTAATCAATGCATCATTATTATGTTGAGCATTTGTTCTTATAGGACATGTAATCAAATCATTTATGCACATTCCTAACATCAGAGGTTGTAGGAGAAGCTACTAGCCTCTGAGGTAGAAATATTGAGTTATCCTTCTGTTGTCTTGGCGAGTAACATAGCAACACAAATGTTGTTCAGAGCCTGTTAAAGAAGGAAAAAACTGTTACTGTCAATTATCCACTGATACTTGAGAGTATCTCTAGCTTCTGAGATGAAATTATTTGCCTTAATTTGGATTCACAATATGGGTGATGAAAAAACAGGTAGCATCAAGCCTAAAACACTTCTTATTGCTATTCATGTTGTGTAGAAATAGAGGAATGAGATTAACATATTTGGTAAATTGATATAGAGTAATATAGACACCACCAAAATAAATTAATAGTAAGAATTAATTAATAATTATTTAGATATAAAAAGGATCATGTGTATGTAAATCAATATAAGTACATTCGACTTACAAAACTAATGGTTCAGTAGACAGCCCTGTATTGAAGTAGGGTGGTTCACAGCTAGCCAGGTGGGCACCTGGCCACCTCCCTCGCAAATAATGTACTACCAAACACACTGTGTATTCAGGCAAATATACCCAAGAGCCACAAGATATTCTAACTCCTTAACAACTAAATGGATCTCAACCAATTCTTTGTGTGTGCTTAAATAGATCTCTATGATTGAGCTTCCATTTGGTTTTCAGGATTTTTTTAGTAAGACAGTAGGCTGGCAGCCTAGTAGGCCCTGTGGTAGAATATCAAAATACTGTAGTATTTGTGTCTCAGAAAGGGGAAATTTCATCACCAATTAAGTCTTATTGTTCAGGTATATGCTGGCCATCAACGAAAGATATATCAGAGCGCAAAGAGTATGAATCTGTGGCATACCCCTTTACAATAAAGCAGATGATGGACTCAGTTGCTCAAAGAAGGCAAGAAGAGGAAGCCAGGATACTGTTGCGGGACAGAGATGTTGCTGCCAAGTTTGCCCGACTGGATCAGTGGAAGAAGGAAGTGGAGGATAAGGTTGCCAAGAAAACTGCTGAGGCTAAAGCTGCTAAGGTAGTTATATAAGCAAAGAAAATTATATAATTAATTAGGTTCTAAGGAACTATTTATTGTTCTGGAATAAATGCTTATTATTCCTCAATACGAAGTAGTAATTGCTGTGAGATGTTTTAAAAGAGATTTGTAATTTTTACAAGAGGTAACAGAAAAATCACACTCCACATTGATGAAACCACAACACCCAATAAACACCCTATGTGTTATTGCAGGATTCCAGTAACTATACCAAATTACATGTGAATCCATTTGGTTCATTTTGCTCTGAGTGAACGAAAATTCTAACACACAAGCAAACTCTCCTATTTAAAATATTATTAGGACAATTGTATTTGCTTGTAATATGTATAAGCAGGTTCATTAAAGAAATGAATCTAAAATGGCAGCTTGAACTCACATTGACAGACAGTAAAGTCAGCAAACAAAATGTCTGAGTCTATTTTAATTATTAAAATAGAAAAACTAGACCATGTCTTTTTTCTTTCAAATAGTATGCCTTTAAAATAGTAGATTAGTAGTAGTGGCAGTAGATTAGGAAAAGGGCAAGAGAATGATGACTGGTAGAATATAGATAATACCTATCATGAGGGTTAAAAACAAAGAACAGTTATTCTTATAAATTTATTAAAACAGTGTATGAGAAGGTCCTTCACCAGGATCATCAAGGGCTACTTCCAAAATTTCTTCATCCACAAGTCCTTGTTGCCATTATCATCCAAAACCTGGTTTGTTTCTGCATCACTGCTGCTTTCAGTTCCTATAATTATAATAAAACCATCCCTGTATTTTTTTTCTCTAGCCACATCTCAACCCGTTTGATGTAGTTAATTTGTTTTACAGTGATGTGGAGTAATAGATGCAATAGCTTCTTTTTGTCAGTTGTTCAATTCTGTTTACATACTGTTCCACATTCTTGTCGCCTTGCCCTTTGTTTTATAAGGTTAAAATGTGTTCAATAGTGTTATAGTCTAGCCCTTACCTGCGATCTTAGTCAGGTCGTTTGTCCACCTTGTCGGTGAACGTCCTATGTTGCGCTTGCCAGTCCGTTCTATTCTGTCTATTCTTTAATGAACCTGCTTATATAATGTAAAGATAAATATTGAGTTTTGGAGATACATCATCTAGGTGTTTAAAAATATCTAAAGAAAAAACTGCCCATCAGCTGCCAACAAGGCAGTGCCAATTAGTTGTCTAATTGAGAATGTTTAATTTAGTATCCCATTTTATCAATTTACTGCCATCATGGCAGTTAACTGACAAAAATATTTGCCAGTTAATAATTTATTTCATGGCACTGCCATGAAATAAATTATTAACTGCCAAATATTTTTGTATAATTAAATAAATCACTGTATAATTAACTTGAAATTGTTTATGCCACTTGATGGATATCACAATTATGCATTCAAATTATCTTAAAGTTATCATTTTGGTGTTAAAAATATGTCTAAAAATAGAGTTAGGCAATTATGCAATAAAAAATAATACCATCAATGTAGTGTAAATAATGTATTAGGGTAATGAATGTATAAAACAGGGGAGTTATTCACGTAATAAGTCAGAGGGTTCCGACTATAGTTTCAACCACATTCGGTGGTCTTTTTCAAGGAGAATACGGGGCGTTCGCGGACGCGGTCGTGGTTCGCCTAGTACTTATTAGGGTAATGTGCTACAATTCAAAGATAGGCAAAACATTCATGTGATGTTAAACACAAGCTTATTACATTTTCATCCAGGGTTCTAGATTTATCACCTTGTCAGTGAGGTTTCAGTTTCATTCTCCCACTCATATAAATTAAAATTATTTTACAGGAAAAGAAAGAGCGTCTAGTAGAAGAAGTCAGAAGACACTTTGGTTTTAAGTTGGATCCCCGAGATGAGAGATTCCAAGAAATGTTAGCCAAACGAGAAAAAGAACAGAAGAAGCAAGAGAAACAAGCTAAGAAGGATGCCAAAGAGAAGATGATGATTGCCAAATTGCAGCAAAAGAATGTGGAAATTAAGAGTGATGGCACCATGTTGGCAAAAAAATAGGTTTCTTACTTTAGATGTTGATAAATATATTAGGTAATTAATACAATGTAGCATATTATTTCTGCAGCATTAAATTTACGAAAGTTTAATGTATTGCAAATTATCCGTTAAATTTCTATTCCTTTGAATTTATGATCAATGAAATGAACTAATCAAAGGGTGCTTAAAAATTGACTTTTAGCTTATTAGAACCATCGTTACTGTGAGTTGTACATAATTTATACAGAACATAGGAAAACCCACCCTTATTTGTTTGGGAGGGGTCACTGGAAATTTGAGTCTGAAAACTATCGCGAGTTTCTTCCATAATTAATTTGTTACCACGTGAGTCCTAGTCGGTTCGTTACATTACAGTCACTGGAAATGTATCAAGGCTCCTAGTAGTAAGCTGTGCCACCGGCAAAGTGTTAGGTTAGACTATCCTAGTGACACAGACTTTCTGTCGAGCCAGTATGATATACAGAATGAAAAGCCACTAGGCACTCTAGCAGGATAGTGTGCTTGTGGAGCCTCAAGAGTTAACTCTTCTATCTATATATACTCACTAGTAATATAATTACTACAATGTAAATGTGAAGGCCAGAAAATCATTAGTAAGAAAATAAAATTTACCAAAAAACTTTTTAACTTACACTCGTGTTTTAACAATCCTTATTATGATACAGATTTATAAACTACTATAATAACACTTAATTATTACATTTTAAGTTATGAAATTAAATAAATCTAATAGTGGGATCAATAACCAAACACAAGCGGCTAATAATAGTATAGTATATTGTTAAAAGATGGCTATGTGTGTATGCGTGTCAGTCGCTGTCGTCTTCCTCTGAGGAGTAGAGTGCGTCCCTCGGGTTGATGTCGTGCTGCGCACGCGCACCCGCACCCGCCCCCGACCCTGTGCGCCGCGACCGCTGCGTGTGCGCGGGCGAGCACACCAGCGTGTCCGAAGAGTCGCTCACCACGCTGCTCGCCGGGCTGCTTCTCTCGTGTATATACTTCTGCAATGGGTATAAGTATTCATTGGTAAAATAATAACTTAAAAGTCACTTAAATCATACTTACTATTCTTATAATTACGAAGGTTCGGATGATTCGAAGTTTGTTAATGAATCACGCCGGAACAACTTAACGGATCTGGATGAAATTTGACACAGAGATGGATATCTATGTGATATATCTGTCTTTATATACTTTTTGGAATAGCGGGTGGAATCCTAGGTGCAGCTAGTTATTATATTAATAGCTACACCTCGCAACATCACCCGTGTGTCTTTCCCGCTCACCACCTTTAGGGGTCAAATTTTTTAAAGATAACTGCGAGAAATATGCCAAATCCATATAGGCTGTGCAGAATTCGAGAGACTGCGACTTCTCCTCACGATTATTTCTTAAGACAAAGGTTTTCAATCAGTGTATGTTACAAGTGAAGACATTATGGATTATAATTGTCTCTATGGGCCTGGCAAGCAAGGTACAACGTACAAGCTATGGAAGGTTCTGGGCTATGCTCGGTGTTTGATAATCTCTAAGATCGAGATAGAAATCGATATTTCTGATGAGATTTTTAGAATAATGAAAAACACAGATATACCTCATCCAGTTGATTAGGAAGCTAAAATGACAGTGAACCAGAGTACCTACATATACAGAACTGAAACGGTTTACAGGTGAAAGAAAGTATAGAGACGAGGACGGGAAATCCCAGCATCACTAGGTTCTCCAGTATCAGTGGACGTCTTGCCCAATGACAAGATGGACATACCTATGACCTGATAAAAAATGTAGGAAAAGCTGGATGTAGGCATATTCCATCCGTTCCAGCAGTGGCTGAAAATATGTTAGCCTTGCATTCCCTAGTTGCTTGACACTTAAGCTGATCGCCCACCGCCAACTAAGTTAATTTAGCTTAGCTCGTATAATTGAGCTAGTATTCATACATTTGCGTCCATCGCAAACTATGCCCCAGGCTGGTTAATATAATTAATGAATTTTTATACAATGCCAAGATACCCGAGTAGCAGGCGAGTAGTAGCCGATTAGTCGGTAATGAGATCGAATTCGGCCTCGGGTTAGGAATTTTAGGGAATATGTAAGTGAGCAATGATGGTAGGTAGGCAACTTTTTAATGCCAACTTGGCTCGAGACTACTCTCACGTTTGTAAATATGCCACAAAAAATTTTGTGTTAACAAATGATCTTGAATGCCAGTTGACATTCTAGGTTCAGTATGATTAGCGATTTTGGCGATTACATCGTTATAAAATAAATTAAAAAAAAATAACCATTAAGCGAGACAGTGTTCAAACAGTAGGCAAATTAATACTTTGCACTTGCAGCGGTAAAAATAGTCCTTTCCCATAGATTCCCAGAAGAGCCGGTTTACAGCACCCCGCATCTAAAGACCTGAAGATAGCCGTTCTGAATTAATATGTGAAAACGTTACCTTTTTCGGTTTTTCCTGAACTAGGTCTTCTAACGTCTGTTCGTCCACTTGTCTCGAGTCTCCCATTTGTCGCTCGATCATCTCCAGTTTCTGTAATTTCGATAATGAGTATGTTATACCGTCTCGTAAACGTTTAACATATTGCATCCCGGGCTTTTCATTAGTAATTAAAGTGGAAGCTATGTTTTTAAGCTAAGTAGTAAAAGGGAAATTCAAAATCAAATAATTCAAAGAGTAAGGTTAGAGTAAACTAATCCTTCTTTAGTCTCGGCGTAAAAGTTAAACTTCCCGGCTACTTAGTTTAACGATGGATTAGATACGTCTAATGTGAATGAGTTGTGCGTATTCATGCTGGGAATAATAAGATAAGATAATTTTAGATAGTTTATTTCAACAACTAAATACAAATATAATACATTGTCTCTACAAATGTACAGCCTACAAAAAGTGCACTATAAAAAAAAGGGACAGACCTGAGGTCTGTCTCATTTTTTGCTATTAATTTTAATATTTAGCTTATTTGTGTTAAGACTTTTTATTCATATCGTCTATGATTCGGTTAGAAAAGAATAGTACTTATTTTATCAATTATGTGGTGAAGCTGTGGGATAGTGTGGTTAAAATGCTATTAATAAAATAATCCTGACGTAATGTTAAATTGAAAACGGGCAGTTAATTATAATCGCAGTTGAATGATCTAAAATGTAAAGAAACACGAAATAAATTCTAACCATCTCATGGATGTCTTTCCTTTGCGTGTCGCCCAAAAGATGGGCAGACTTTGTCATCTTGTTGATCTTGACGTTATCAGAGATCTTCATGTGCGTGCTTTGGGCTTTTTTCGCTACGATGCTAATGTGATGGTCCGCTTCGAAGTCCTCCATGTCTGAGTTCTCGGTGACCTCTTCGATAGTCATTTGTTGTGGTCGCGTGTCTTCGTGGTCGTGAAGACATCGTCTGCAAAAGCAGTTAGCATATACACTCATTACATACATAACTGCGATGATTCGGATTAAATTATTACAGAAAAGGATAGAAATATTTTTTCATTCTCTTCTCAGTTTTCCCAGTTTCGTTATCCGTAGACTAAATAATAAGTACTAAGTACTTATTACATACTTATAAGGAGTTACTAAGTAATATTATTTTCGTAAAAGATGTCAGAACTGAACAGAGTAGGTATAAAAATAAATATCTGCGGGTAAGAGAAAAGACCGTCACAAAGTAATTTAATAAAATTAGTTAAATAAAACCAATTTCTATTAAAATGATATTATTTTAATTATTCAATCAAAGTATGTACCATTGTTATTATCTATGCACTTTCGCCATTTAATTGGTAGATCATTGAATCCTTTGCTAAAAAAATTGTGATAGCGAGAATCAATAAAATCATTGAAGGCAGTTTTTAACAGCCTCATCGGAATTGATTTTTTTTCCTTGCAAGAAATTGCCCGAATCCTGGTAAAGTGATAATCTGTTAGAGCAAAGTTCGGGGAGTACGGAGGGTGCCTACGTGGTTTGTTCTGTAGGTCACAATTTCCAGAACAAGACGTTGGAACCCAAACCTTACCGTGTTTTCTTTTACGGTAGCTTCCCCATACACATAATTAATCCATCGAGCTGTTTCTGCGGCGCTGGTGCCACGGTGGAACCCGCATTATAAATAACTCGATATTTTAAGTTACCCATATTGTGAAAGAGCGATGTCAAAGAGAAATCAAATGGCGCGAAAACAAATAAATCACTACGAGCCTAAATTTGAAATAAATTTGAATTTAGAATTCCCAACTATATTTGCGATCAAAGTGGCCAGTTCCTAGGTAGGAACCTAATATTTTTTAATTAACATCGGGTGTTATAAATAATATACCTTAGATAAGCTGCGATTGATACTGCGCTAAATCAAATAGTTACTTAATGGTAAGGTAAGTAAGTATATGAGGAGGAAGACGTAAGCGAATCTTCCGAAATTAGATTGAGAAAGTTCTGAAAAATGGCCAGTAAATATACGTAAGTACCCACCTACTCTAAAACGACGCTCTTATATGAAAGGAAGGTCTGAAGAGTGTGGTTGAAGCGAAGGAATTACATATGTATGTCGGGATGGTAGCAGTTGGAAGGCTGTGGTCTCTGCCTACCCTTACGGGAAAAAGCCGTAATTATATGTATGTATGTTTCTCACCCATTACACTGGTTGTTCTTTATAAACGCGTATATGTCCTTGAACGCCTGTTGTATATACGATAAGGTATTCTGGTCTATAGGGACGGAGCTCGTAGATCCAGAACTGCTGGAACGGTCGCAGGACCGCGAGCTCGCTTGGAATGATTGTTCGGAACCTAGAAACAGGGGTTTTGCATACGATATAGAAGTTGAAATTGAAAAATTGTGGCCTTATTTCTGTTGTGTATGCGAATATCAGTTAAATAGCAAATTCAGCGTGATGATGAGACTCGATACCTACTGCATGGCTTTGAGAATGTTTGTTGAATCGTGTCGTGAACTGATTCCGCACAACTGTGAAAACGAAGGGATTTTCTAGTGTGCAGAGTGCGGGCCATTACCAACACTGTCCTAGCGATCATGCGGGGAGGTTTGAGTGCATATTGCAAGCGGCACTTCGATAGCGGGTTCATTAATTATTGATAATATGATAAGTTGAAAGCAAATAGATTGGCTTGGTATGGGCATGCCATGAGGAGGGATGAAAAACATATAATAAAAAGAGTACTTAACATGAATATGGATGGATATAGAGGTATGAATGGACTGTGTGAAGAATGTTATGTTTATGAAAGGTGTGAGCACTGAGACGACCAATGGTAGAAGAGAATGGAAGAAGAAAACATGTTGTGCCGACCCCATCCAGTGTGGAATAAGAAGAAGGAGAAGATGTATTTTATTTTTATCAGCAGTTTTGGGCCGTCACAACGTAAGCTTGTGTCTGACTGAAGTAGCTGTGCAGTATACCCATTTTTGAGTCGCTAAGGATTGAGCTCAATTATGATATCTCACTTACACACTCAAAAATGTTGAAGTCGTTTTTTCAACCTTTTCAGTGACCTATGCACTCACGGGATTAATTGTCATTAATTTATGTTTCCGATTTCTTCACCCTCAATGAGGAAGTCATCCAGATGGACCTAACACATTTCAGTTATTGGAGTGTATCTCAAAAACCACTATCATTTTTGATGAAATTTAAATGCGACCCCTTCGGAAGTACCTATGTTCTATCGAACAAAAAAGAATCATCAAAATCGGTTCATAACACGACGAAGTTATCTGCGAACACACAATAAAATTATACGGACGAATTGAGAAACCTTCTTCTTTTTTTAAAAGTCGTGTAAAAAGATCACCTGATGAGTGAGCACCGCCTCCATTGGCCCACAACCGTATCTGTTGCTGTTTGAGTTGCTTCATCTGATCAACCAGCTGCAGATTGAGCTCCTCGAGCTGTTGTCGGTGAGATATCTCTTCTTTTAGCTGCTCTTCTAGGACTTCTGAATAATCTCTGAAAACCATAAAAAAATCGATCTTATTCTTAGCCAGAGCTATTGCTATAGCTCACACGCATAGATAGATTTAAACCTATTATACCAGTCTGTTTGCGTCAGGCGTGAAATGATTTGACCGCGTTATATATAACTTAACTCTTGAGTCAATCGAGAGGCGAGCCAAAAGAATCATCGGCAGTAACTCTTTGGTGGAACATAGGCTTCAGAGCCTTGAACACCGGCGTAGAGTAGCAAGCCTATCGGTTTTCTATCGGGTGCATTTCGGAGAATGTGCACTGGAATTGTATAATCTGATTCCACCATCCCCTTTCTATCATCGGTCGACTCGACGTACGGCAATTCGCCATCGCTATATGGTAGACGGTGGCCGTGGTGGTACCGGCCTAGAATAGTACTCCCCCATCTCTTCCCGCGGGTGCCGTAAGAGTCGGTTAAGGGATAACGCACCAGGAGGTGGGCAGCAGCGCCTTCTGAGGATCGGAAATCATACTGCGCTCGCCAACCCGCCTGCCAAGCGTGGCGAGTATTGGCAAATCCCCCCTAAATGGGGGAGGCATACGTCCAGCAGTGGACGCACATGGCTGAGAAAGAAGATATGGTAGACGGAGGAGGCACCTATACGCACGAAGCGTTTTGCTTGCACTTTCTTAATGCGTACTGCCAAGGAATGGAACTCGTTGCCCGAGTCTGTGTTTCCCGATATGTACAATCCTGGAGTCTTCAAGTCTCGAGTGAATAGGTACCTTCTAGGTTTGCGTGCTAAATCCTAGACAACGTCATCACTTAACATCAGGTGAGACAGTTGTCAAACGCAAACTTATAATAGTAAAAAAAAAAACTGTTGGTAAAAAACTGGACAAGTGCTAGTCGGACTCGCCCATCTAGGGTTCTATCAAAAAATGTAGGTACATATTATCAACATTTTGAGACTAGACCTGATTATATCTTTTTAATTTCAACTTGATACCTCCACGCATTTCCAAAATAATTAAAAGGTCTTGACGGACAGACGGACGAACAACAAAGTGATCCTATAAGGGTTCCTTTTGAGGTACGGACCCTAAAAATGATAAAAATGTAAGTTTGAGATTCTCACTTCTCTTTCTTGCCAATATTTGTTTTGTTAACGAATTTCGCAGCTCCATTCCGCGTGATCGAGGCAACACGGTCTTTGATGATTCCATTCCTGAAACAAAAATTAACAAATAATATACTCGTAAATTATTGAACCTTTTAATACTTATATTATTAAATATTTGTATGGATAATCCAGGGTCATTATGGTAATCCAGGGTATAAACTATCTCCATAACCATAATTTCTTACTACATACAAACTTTCGCCTTTATAATATTAGTAGGAAGTAAGATAATTACGTAGTTTAAAAACAATAATAATTAAGTAGTAAGTAGGTTTATATCCGCGGAACATTTGCTTAGAAAAGAACCATCAAATCGCTCAAAAGAATTTGAGGACTTCCCTGGACCTCTCCAGGATCCTATTGTCAGCTTCTAACCCGATGATCTTGGGACCACCTGAGAAGACCACCCTTTAAAACAAAAAATATTTTCCAAATCGGTACAGATGGTCTCAGAATATAATATAGAATAAAGTGACCAACGAACTGAAAACCGAAGAAAGGAAATTAAGAAAGTGCTACTGTGAAGATTTTTCATAAATGATCCGTAAACTTTATATGGAATTGTAAGATGCAAGCTTTCCGCAGAGCAATACTACATACTTTAGGTAAATATCTATTTTTCTCTTTGGCCAGCCACTCTTATTTAATGTTGAATATGTGTGAAGTGAAAGAGTATGAAGTGCTTACTTGGAAGGTACCGATTTGATTGATCTGCCATCACTGGAGCACCCACTGACGTTACCAAGCCACGAATACTGGAAAGTAAACCTAAAGTTAAGATAAAAGATACCTCGTATTGTAGGTCTATTGGTAGACAAGGACACTATCATTTAGGTAATCGATCTTATATATACTTCTATTTATATATTCCTAATTTAAGTTTAAAGGATAAGTAGGTAAATGTGTTTTTCTTGCTTGTTACCACTGCAGTCTCAGATATTCTGGCCGAATTAGTGGTGTGCCACTGTGTTAAAGTTGAAGAACCTTGTAGAATTGGAAATTAGCGAGCGAAAGATCAGGTACATCTCAGGGTGACTAGCGTAGTACAATGCTAAAAACTGCAATGCCGCTGGCTGGTCAAAAATGAAAACCAGCACGGGTCTACTATCAAGTGCAGAACTTCTTCGTCTGGTAACCCTTCTCAACTGCTAGATTTATTTCAGGGAAAAGCATTATCTGAAACGTACCTTCCAACACAGTCACCAAATTAATAGCATTTAAAAAAAATAAGACGCACCTCTTGTTCAAATAATATTAGAGTTCCCGGTTGGGTATTAGATAAAAAAACTAGGTCACCGGAGTTCGCTCGGGGGAAATTAAGCTTTTGTGAGAAATTTTAATTAAAACAGAATGTGCTCAACATGTAAATCTATCAGGGAATACTATTAGTTTATTGAATATGGTAAAAACTATTTTCAAGACGTAGATTAACTTCCTTTTAAGCTCCTTTGGCAGATTACTGTTGGCACTTCGTATAATCTTAGATTTGTAGTCGTAACGGCTGTGGTAGGTACTTCATAAAAAACAAAGTAGGAATCCTATTCATAATATGGATACTTAGTAGATGAGAGAATTCCAAGCAGCTGTTTTCTAATTAAAGTCTACGTTGTAATATGCAGCTGAAAACTACGTTCATGGCCGATTCTCTTATTTATTAAAACAAGCAATTCATAAACAATGCAACAGTAATTTAAATAAGTATTGGTATACCGCTCGAATAGCAATTGCATTTCGATTGCAGTGTAGACAATTGCGTTGCGGTAAAAATAAGATATATACAATAATATATATATATACAATAATTATATTCCAAGTAGAATAGCCTAGCAAAAACGACAATTCATTAACAATGTATAAGCAATGTGTTTAGCAGAATTGATACCCGGTTAATAGATCGCATAGGTACACGTCGCTACTGTATTATGTACATAGGCATATGTAACGTCTAACAACCTGTCCACCAATTCCTCTCTCGTTGTCTCTCAGTGCTGCCCGTATCTTAGACAGAGACTCCAGCATAACATCAGGGTTGTGTCTCATGTCGAGCACCACGAGAGTTGTGTTAGATTGCAGCATTTGGAGTACTACCGATGAAGTCTGCTCGGACACTCCGCAGTTTTGAATATCCAGAGCTGGTAAAAAAGGTGTTATTTGTAAATACGACTAGATACGCTATTTACATTTGTTATTAAATTATTGAATACTAACTGCGCGTAGCGGTGTAACCCGCATGTAAGATTTATCCTTTATCAATCGGTCAAGTAAAGTCAAAATTCCATTGGATCAGTTTGAATTTTTGGAATAAAAATCCTATGTGTAAATCCACAGGAATGAAATTTTAGCACCAAACATCATTCAGATGTTCAACCGTTGTAGCGTGATTGAGTACCAAACATAGCAGTGGACGTATTATGACAGTTTATGTGCCAAGCAGATTCAACTCGCTCAAGTGAAAGCAAGGTAAGCACTAGTTGGAGCAAATTAGCTATGAATTAGATATATTTATAGAACAGAAACGAAAGGTAAGGGAAACTATAGTTTTTTTTTTTTTTCACACTCAGACCCCCGCACTAGTATTCCCTGTTTCGCGGAAGGCATGACAGGACACACACAATCACAGCACACAAACACCCAAGACCCGGGACAAACATCTAAACTCATCGCACAAATGTTTGCCCCTGCCGGGATTCGAACCCAGGGTCCCGACGACACAGAAGTCAATGTCACTGACCACTGCGCCACGGCGACCGTCAATAGTTGCTAGTGGACGTTTCCTTACATTGCAAGAAATGTAGGTTTCTAATTAGGTACTTTCAAGATAGCGGTATACGACTACAATGGGCCGGCGTCGTATCACAACATATACTTGTACTTATACAAAAATAAACTACAGCCGACGAGTGCCTGCTACGGTCTAAACCAAAAAACAATGAAAAGCAAATTGACCACAAGACGTTTTAAAATCATTACTGCTGAACAGAAAAATATTCATAGCCCGTGCAAAATGTTCATCAAATAGTATCTTCCACGGGGACTAAACTAACTATAGTAAATAACTAATAGTTAGTGCCAATAACTATATAGTTATAGTCAATATACCTTTACCTTTTATCCATAAATCATCGGCCAATACATCCAGTAATTTAGCCACCCCCACATCGCCCAGCTGAGGATTTGCACACAGTGTGATTCGCCTTAGTCCTGCCATCGCGTCCAACTCTGGAAGCCTGTATCGCAGCGTGTGAATCCAGTTTTCACTGTAGCGGTGTATCTTTTGGTACTACGGATAAAACCTTATGAGAATACAACCCTATAGCTGCACTGTGCTGCACTATTACTTCTAAAAACCGAATAAATATATATATAAAACTTAATATATAATAAGATATATAATTATATATGTATATAAATATCAATCAACGTCATGCTGTTAGATTACTATTTAACGTAATCATCATAATTATGTTATCTGTAATAACATGACTATTTCTTTTAAATATTTTTTTTTATAATTTATTTCAGGCAAATTACACCCTTTTTTTTTCTTTTCACATAACAATCCATGAAATACAATAAAATGTCAGTTCAAAATTATATGTCAAATTCACAATAGTCAAAGATACAATAAAAATTAAAAACAAGGAAATACAATAAAATGTCAGTTAAAAAAAAAGTATGTTAAGGGTTTCTATTGTCGTGCTTATTTGATCACGCACGCGGAAGATTTCACAGAGCGTGAGACACGCTTGCCCACGATTTTGTTTTCTGCGGGCTGCTATACATTGTGTACCTACAATGGACAACAAACCCCGCGCGGGGCTGTTGCCCAGGATTACGCTCCACGTCCCGAGTGCGTATTCCATACATTACTACAAATACTTGTATGAAAAGGACACTTGCGGGTATCACGCGTGCAGGGCAATCCCGTGTGCGTGATGAAATCCGCACGATATTAAAAACACCCTAAAAGCGGGATATTTAATATTAATTCATTATTATGGCATCTGCAACAGCGCCGAAATATCGAAAAACGATTCGTCTTCACATAGCGATGGTAATTATCCGGCTTTTAATATTTAACCGTCATGAAAAAAAGGATGAGGTTCTCAATTCAACCCGTTTCATGTTTACTGTAACTGTAACTTTCGACTGGGTGAACCGATTTTGATGATTCTTTTTTATTTGAAAGCTAGTGCTTCCCGTATGGTCCCAGTTTTCCCAAATTTAATTAAAACCAGTAAAGCCGTTTTTTAGTTACACTCCAATAAGTAAAAAGTGTTACGTCTACTTGGATGACATTTTAATTCCGGGTTAAGAAATCGATACACATACACACGTAGCAAAAGTCACTGAAAAGGGTGAAATATTGTTTTGAGCTTTGAACATGAGAGTTCAAAAGTAAATATTATCAAAATATTGTGAGCATGGCACCGACTTAGATAAGTTATTTCACACTTTTGATTGTTGAAGTCGGTTCCATTTGATGGTATTTTTTTAATACATCACTACAATGCTAGTGACATTCTATTAAAGTGATTTCTATAAGATATCATGTTCATTTCCCAAACGAAAGGAATTATTGAAATAATGTTAGTGTAGGGGCATATAGATATAGATAAAATAAAATGAATAAGAACATAGCACCCATCTAGGGTGCTTGGACAGTTGGGCACCCTTCGACGGTGTGTTATAGTTATATTTTATTATAATTATCTGGATTCAATGTACATCGTTGTGATACCTTATGAATGTATAAAACTCGGGAATTAGTCACGTAATAAATCAGAGCGTTCCGACTATAGTTTCAACCACATTCGGTAGTCTTTTTAAGGAGAATACGGGGCGCTCGCGGATGCGGTCGCGGTTCGCCTAGTAACATTGTGATAGGACAATTTCTAAAGATCTTTTGGCCACCTTTCTTATTTTACACTTTTTTGGCCATCTATACTAGAAAAAAATCCATATACATATTGAATGTATCTAATTAATATGAGGTAGGGAGAGAGATTAGTGTGAATGCGCGCTTACAAGTGGGCGGCAACATAACGCTTCGATACATAAATAAGTTACGTTGTGAAAGCGACAGGCCTGAGATATTGGGTTGGGTGATCTGCATTTACCTTAACTAAATCAGCGATGTAGCCAGCTCCAAGTGGGGTAAGATCGCAGCCTGTCAGATCCAGGGTTAGAATATTGGGCAGGCAGCGCACAGCCTTGCAGACCGCAAGACAGCCTGCGTCTCCGATTAGACACCGGGGCAGGTACAGGTGTTGTAATGAGTTGTTGGCTAAAAGCGCCTGTAAGTATTAGGTATTGAATTCAGCTGTACGAAATTTTTGAGGTCGAGGTAATGGCTCAAATCAAGTCGCTTGTCAAGCAAACGGTCGCTGGATTGTACCCGACCTCAGGTTTAAGCTTTCGCTGAAGATGGCATCTTTAACATATTCACATCATGGTGGTTGGGCACTTTCTAGAAGCACACTGCATTGTTTTCAACTGAACGGTTTTGCGCTTTGGAGGACAAATATAATTATAGTCGCTAGTTCCCGGTAATATGGGAACCACAAAGTTATATGCTTTGCTTGAAACTGACATTGAGGCTGACGATTGGTTATCCGCCAACCGGGGCTGAGACTGCGTGATAGAAACACGTATGCCACTTTCAGTATTTATTTATTATGTTCGGTCTAATTGCTTTACATAATTGCTGTTTTTATAGTAATTTGCTGGTAAATCACGGGTAGTTTTACTCGACATCAAATAAGTGGCAACTTTTTATTTAAAACTACCAGCAATTTCAATAAAAACATCAAAATGCTGTATCTATGTATTAACTTCTGTTCATTATTATGTGTAGAAATTACAAAGAGTGTTTCTGTTTCGAAATAAATAAATGTCTAAATTTTATAGTTATTGATAAGTGTCATATATGACACTTATCGATAACTTTAGATAAACTTTAGTAACTTTAGTTAAAATTATCAATAAAATTAGATACTGATTTGGACATTATCATAACCCTAATATAAAAACTTATCTTATTTTACAAAATTTTAGCTTAGTTTAGTTGAAGAGAGATCATTACCATTGTCCACTAACGTCACTAGCAATACGAAATATTATTTCTGAGCGAGCCATAGCGTGCAAATATAAAATAATGCGCCATAGCGTCTAGCTAGGTATTGTGGACTCCTTGCCGGTGTAAAAATATTAATCCCTTAGCAGCCCTTAGCCACTAAACCACAACTTTATAAGCTTTAGTTTGACAAATTACTCCATAACAACATATTGAAACAGCCATATCTATTCTCAGGGTCTTAAAGTTCAATAAATTCTAACCTCATTCAACGGATTAAGATAGGGTATCTTCAGGGGCAGACCCTCGATCAGAAGCGTGGTAAGCAGCGTCGTGTTGGACAACAGCTGTGAGATCGCTTCCATTAAGTTGGTCAGCATGAAGTTGGTTAAAATGACAGCGCGTTTGTTCACTGTCTTCGCTAATCTTTCGCAGTCTATTTGTTCTAGAACTAAAAATAACATGAATTCTAATTATGAAAGCATGCATATATTTGTTCAATATACTTTTACACGAGTGGAGAATCGATCACCGGCATAGCGTTTCAGTACCTTCTGATGCCTGCCTGACTTTCTAATAATTTTGTTTTTTTTATATATTTATTTATTCAAATAGTATGTTTGTAAGTACCTACCTACATATATTATATTTAAGACATTGTATGTATCCATTATATGCTGGTTGATATCTACTCCACATATTACGATTTCTGTCCATACAAACCTGTATAATAACCTGGTTGCCTGTAATAAATTCCTTTAAGTGATAAGGCCGCTAATTGTTCAACCAGCATTTTTGTATTAATTTTGTTATGTGCATTGATTCCGTGAGTGTTTTTGATTGATCAACTTTGTAAATCTGTAACTAAACATGCCGTTTATATTTGGACTTACAGTCGATATTAAGTGATAAATAGCACTTCCGACTATATCATTGACGATCAATTATGATAGTGATCAAACAATAGACCTAGTACATCATAGATCATTTCTTAATGATAAAAAAAACAGTTCATTCTTGAAATTGTGATTATAACTGTTGGGGTGAAATATCTACCCTACCCCTCTACTTCACGACGAACCATGATGGGCTTATTGGTTCTGTTCTTGCTTTTCCATGACATTCGCAGACTGCAGGTTTTATATTTACTATGATTCACTCGCTTTTCTATATCCGCAAAAAATGCCTAGGTATATATTGTTAAGATTCTTAAAACACATGTTGATGCTGAGCCCCATTGGCATTTCGCATAGATGAGGATGACGTGAGTTTATTGATTTTATATTATGCTAGACAAGACGAGGAAGGATAAATAAATAAATGATTTATTGTAAATATAACAAAAGAACAAATAATAAACGAAACCACGAGTGTCCGCGAAAGTTTTGCGAATAACTGTTGCGAGCACCAACGCCTCCTTAGTAACTATAAAGTAGGTAAGTAGGTACCTATAACTTGAGTACTTAGGCTTACAAGGAAGCAAAGGAGTAATATTTATATTACGTATATGAATTCAATGCAATTTAAAAAAAAAAAAATGTAGACCGACACAGTCGGAGATAGTTGATAATCAACTATATTGTGAGCCTAACCGCGGATAAAAACTAGTAAGTACTTACATATATTGCCTAGCCTATAGATCGACTGACATACATAGTCAATCTTACTACATTGATAATAAGAATTAATACATTGTATTTAAAAAAGACTTACCAGTTTTTACTTGCTGGCGACATTTTATAGATACTGAATGAAGACTTAGATCACAGCTCAAAGCGTTTAGTATTGGCGGCCAGTCTACGTATTTTATCCTGTCCACACAGAAATCCAACACTTTCCCATTTACCAAAGGTATTACATTGCTTAAAGGCGTCAGGTTTTGTAACTTGCAACACTTCACGTAGCATTGGTGGAATATACGACAAGTCTTTGGCTCAATACCCTTGCCGACCATAACTAATTAAAAAATATATTAAAGCTATCAAAAGGCATTAAATATATTGGCGTCGAATAACGCAGTACTTCGCTTTTGATAGCGATCACTAATTAGATACTAAATAATTATGATTTTGTTGAATAATTACTCAAAAAATATAATGACAGAATAAGGCTGAATCAAAATTGGAATCAGTCATTCTATTGACATAATGTGTGTCACCTTCACGTGATATTTCAAAAATTAAATGAGCACTCGAACAAAGAGGCTAATTTCATCGTGTCGTTCGAAAACAGAGATGTAAGTGTATCTATTGCTGAGCGTTTTATTTTACCATAACCTTTCCAGGCAACAATTAGCTACATAAGATAATATATGACATAGGTATCATAGTTTGTACCTGAACATTCTGTCTCGTTTTTAGGGTTCCGTACCTCAAAAGGAAAAAACAAAACCCTTATAGGATCACTTTGCTGTCCGTCTAGAACCTTTTTCTCAGGAACGCGTGGGGAGGTATCAAGCTGAAGAAAACTATCAAACTTCTAAAGCCAACGCAATCAAAAGATTCAGCCATTTATGCTGCATATTTATGCTGCGACACTCGCAAGGTATTCAAAACCTACAGGGTTCCGTGAACTCAGAATCTTGAAATTTGGTACAGATAAATGAAAAATGCGATGTAAACTTTTAGTTACATTCTATAATAAAAATAATTTTAAACATATCTACAGGTTTGTACGGAATCCTCGGTGCGCGAGTCCGACTCGCCGGTTTTTTTCCTTCCTTTAACTTAACTACTCAATTTTTATTGTGTAAATACAACTTGCATAAAACTGGAATACTTTTGCTAATCTCCTAATTTGAATTGTTTCATCTTTCAGACTTATTTTTAAAAAGGGATAAGTAAATTAAACACGGTGAATTTCACGTAAGTTTACGTCCCCAAAGTAAATGTATAAAACTTCTTTATTAATTATGGGTTGTATGCCACCTATAAGCCCTACATAATTTTGGTCAAACATGGATAACCATAACGGCGATATGGTCAGTGAGAGATGGCCATTATGTAATGCGACCATTTCATATTACTGAGAGCATCATAAAGTGACCATCTACGAGTAGCCACGACATGTATGACGTAATGCAGTGCATCACATAGTTTCCGTAGAATTATTTTGTTTGCGGTAGCTTAAAGGTGACGTAAAGTACGGTAAGAAAACGAAAATTAGAGTTGTACAAAAAGTTTATTTAAAAATTTTGTGACATTTTAATTGCACTTAAGTGAACTTTTCTTCGGGAGATTTTACTGTACATTCAGAATAGCTCACATAGCCTGATATTATTTATTCTTATATTGTGTCGGTACTTACGTGGACTGTGCATGCACATTACTTTAATAAAAACAATACATAAAACTTTTAAAAAGATAACAATATACCTGTAACGTTTGGTAACAATATTTTAAGGCACAAATTCATATCTTATAAGAAACCTCCGTTTTTATTTTATAAATAGATAAATTACAGGAATGGTAATAATGTACACTTTAACAAATTTATTTTAGTGATTGCATATAATATATTCTTCTCCCTATACATCTTAGATCAAATAAACAAGACATTAAAAAGTCAAATATCCTCACCGCGCCCAGGATGATTAAAGATATTGAAAACAGTAAAATGATTTTATACAGGGATGCACAGACTACGGCCCGCGGGCCGCATGCGGCCCGCCGGTCGAATACTGGTGGCCCGCCGACAGCAAAAATAATACTCTCGTACATTCGAAAATATTGAGTTCTATTCCAGAATAAAACCAATAACAAATGTTCGAAAAGTAATTTGAATCTCGCGCGCGCGCTCTATCAATCTTATCGGTGCGCCGTGCATGCGTCGGTAACAGCGGTCGGTAATGTTCGTGCTGATCTCGGTTAAATTCGAGCGAGCGAGATAGCAATAGTCCCAAATTCCCGATAGCTCGCGTAGGTAGATACACGAAGCTTCCAGAGTCGGTTTCGAGATTTCTCCAGACAGTTTTCGACTCTATGCGCGTGGTATAAAAGCCACGCTAACCGCAGCGACCGACAGTTCGGTTTTAATTTGAGTAAAGTGTCGTTAGTTCTAGTGTAGATTTTAACTCGACTAGCCGGTGTCATAATTATAATATATTTTGATCCACATTCAACGTAGATTTCCCGTCAAGTGCCGTGTATAATTGTGTTGTGAAATCGTAAGTAAAACTGTTATTAATTTTATCTACATATTTTATCAATTATTTTTGGTAATTAATTAGGAACTGTAATTGGTAGACATGGGCGTTTTCGTTATATCACCAAAACCGTTACACCGCTCTTTAGTAAGAAAGAGAAGAAACGAATATCAATCCATTCAGTTGTGTGCACGGTTTTGCGTTTTGGTTATATCGTTTGCAGTTTTCATAACGTAGGTATTCTCGCGCGTGTTTTGATATCGTCTCGATAATATAGATATCATAGTTTTTGTAATATCGGTTATGTGCAACCGTCATATCGATATGATACGATATGAAACTCATATCGGTTATTAGTTACGTTTTGATATATCGAACTCATGCCTAGTAATTGGTTTTAGGTGCTGTGGTAATCCTAGTCAGGATTAAAACGCAACATGGACATGCCAGGAACTAGTAAAAAACGTAAGGTTAAAGATGAAAATCGGCAGTTTCAAGAAATTTGGACTGAGAAATACTTTTTTGTATGGTCGCATAACAAAGTCGTTTGTTTAATTTGCAAGAATTCTGTTGCGATTGCAAAGGAATATAATGTAAAAAGGCACTATGAAACGCAGCATCCTACTTTTACGAAGTTTACAGGCGAATTAAGAAAGCAAAAAGTTTTGTCTTTAAAACGGGAGCTTATTGGTCAACAAGCTATGTTTACAAAACCCATTCAAGATACAGAAACAGCTACAGAAGTTAGTTATGAAATTTCTCGAATGATAGCAAAGCGGAGTCGCCCCTTCAATGATGGGGATTTTGTAAAAGAATGCATAGAAATTGCCGCTAAGAAAATGTGTCCAGAAGCAGCAAAAAAGTTTGAGAAAATTCAACTGAATCGTATGACCATCCAAAGACGAATTATGTCTTTGTCAGATAATATTGCGGAACAATTAAATGAAAAAACTAAGATAATTGATTTTTTTTCATTAGCACTCGACGAATCCACTGATATTAGTTCCACAGCTCAACTTCTTATATTCATACGAGGTGTTACTCAAGATTTTGAAGTCTTCGAAGAGTTATTAGGAATGTGTTCATTGAAAGGTCAAACCAGAGGAGTTGATATACTCAATGTACTTTTGGACGAGTGTTCAAAAACTGATTTGGACTTATCGAAATTATCGGGAGTTTCGACTGACGGTGCTCCTTCGATGATTGGTGTCAATTCTGGGCTAGTTACTTTGTTGAAAAAGCATTTGCAAGAAAAAAACTTAAACGCTGAAGATCTCATGCAGTTTCACTGCATTATACACCAAGAAGCCCTCTGTTCTAAAAAAATTGAATTTGAAAATGTCATGAAAGTGGTAGTTTCGACTGTGAATTTCATAAAATCACGAGGACTCAATCACAGGCAATTCAAACAATTCCTTGATGACATTGAATGCGAACATGGAGATTTACTGTATTATACAGAAGTAAGGTGGCTAAGTCGTGGATTGACACTGGAACGATTTTTAAATTTAATAGAAGAAATTGATATTTTTCTGGCGGAAAAGCAAAGGGACGTCCCGGAACTTAAAAGTCCTGATTGGTTGTGTGATTTGGCTTTTTTAGTTGACATTACAAATCATTTGAATGTCTTGAACACACGGCTTCAAGGCAAAAATCAACTGATATCCCAGCTCTACGCACATGTATCATCCTTTCAATGCAAGCTGACACTTTTCAGATCGCAATTGAATTCTGGAAATTACAATCATTTTCCGAATTATAAGAAAATGGCTGAAAAATTCAAAAAAACTGCTATTAATTTCAGTTATGTAAAAAAGCTAGATATTTTGATTCAATCTTTTCAAGACAGATTTTCGGAGTTTAAAACAGTGAAACCTCTGTTGGACATATTTAGCAATCCTTTCACGATTTCAGTTGAAAATGCGCCAGAGTTAATGCAGTTAGAAATTATCGACATTCAGAACGACCAAGATTTACGCAACAAATTCAACGAAGGAGACTTGCTGAACTTTTACCGCTGCATTGATAAAAATACGTACAAAGAGTTGCGCATAAACGCTCTGAAATGTGCAAGCTTATTTGGTTCTACCTATATATGTGAACAAACCTTTTCAATCCTAAATAATAATAAAACAAAAAATCGAAACCGCCTTGCAAATGAAAGTTTGGAAGCAGTTTTACGTGTTGCTACAAGTAAATTTGAGCCAAATATAAAAAAGATTGTAAGCACTATGCAGTGCCACGCTTCAAATTAATAAATTCTTTTTCAATTTGAATACATTATTATCAATTTTTCATTGTCTTTAATTACCTATACTTCTGGTGGCCCACCATCAGTTCATAATTTGCCCGAGTGGCCCCTAGTCTTAATAAGTCTGTGCATCCATGTTTTATAGAATACAAACATTCATGATCAAGGCGCCAAGGAAAACAAAACTTAGCCGTAACCTGTACACCCATTTTGGAGCTACGGTACTTGATTTATATCAAATATTGATACGGACTCACAGATTCCACCGGCAAAGCCACAATTTGGTTAAACTGCAAATATGCTGCATTTTAACACTTAATTTGCTACATTCAAGCAAAGATTTGATCATGTCTTTCAAAATGTCTTAGATAGAACCAAATTATGCTTGACCGATGAAGAGGCTACCGTACTTACTATTCAGATACAGTACACAATACAGTTAAGCTTATTAGACTTCTGTTAACAAAGGAAAAGGAAAGAAAAGGAAAATGCAGTTAATTTAAATATAATAAAATATTGAATAATGAACTCATCAGGTTTTCCAAAACGTATCAGAGCTCCTGGGTGGATGCTTCGCGGGTACATAATTATGAAAGACACATTCTCATCGTATCAGAATTGCAATGCAACGGTACAGTGCCACAAAACGCATTTTAGGGTTGCTGCCAACTCTGGTAGCGGCTTGGACCATTTCAGCTATATATGGGAAAGCAAAAGCTAGTGCCTAGGGGATTGAACAAATGCTATCGTATTAGCTTTAGAATTTTGTTTGTAATATTTTAATTTAATATGTGATGGAGCATCAACTTCATCTCAGTTTTGATTTTCAGCTGGAACCATGCTATGTCTAATTTTAATTTCCAGACAGCAGTAGTAATGTAATGTTGGCGTCCAATAAAACGTAGTACCAAGGGTTTCCTTATCTGGTTTAATCTATGTACATATTTTAAACACACTAACTTAAACAATATAAACGGCCAAAAAATATTTTTTACGATTCAAAACTTCAATTCAAATTCGATTAATTTACTCATTCGTCTTGTAAGATCAATAAATGTAAGTGATATCACATTAGTTTACGCAATCTTAAAATGGTTCATATTTTTTATTAATAAGGCTTAAATAAGAGTGGTGTACAAACACCACTCTCACTCACACGAGTGAATAAAAACTATATATACAGCTTCATAGTGAGAGAGCATGATTATCGCCATTGTCCATTATCCAGTGTACAATTAAGTAAAATAATTTCAAAGGTTTGTTACATCCAGTAAAAGTGTAGAACAAGCTGAGTGAAACATATAAGTGAAGATTTTCCATTTATTCCACTTTACAACACTCGAGCACTTTCCTATTTCGCAACATTATTATACATTAAAACCCGAAGAAACACTCACTTAAATGAAAACTAAGGCCATCGCAAAAAAAAATTATCACCTGCACATTTTACAACGTTGGCGCGGCTAATACCGACCTAGGTTACATAAGGTCCTCGGGTGCGAATAAGAACGAATGAATAAGAAACATAGTGAGAGCGAGAGAGCGGGATTATAATCGCAATTTTGGATATAATTTTATATGGCTTTTATGCGCAAAATAATTCTAAAAAGATAGCACATGAGACGTAGAATTTCGACTGGCTCTGACATGGATCACAGGTTTTATCATAAGTAAAATAATTATGTCAAATGTATCTCTAACCTACGACCATATATAAAAACAAAAAAACTTCATACTTTTCAAGTTTTCTTAAGGCTGTTTTATAGCCCACACGTAACATATTGTGTTTTGTTAAATTCAATACACACAACGCTTACGTCTATTTTCGGATGTGTAAGCAAAACCAGGCTTCGATTTGGTACAGTCTGGGATTACTTTTGCTTTCTCTATTCTTGTCAGAGTCATCGTACATGCCTGCCTGCTAAGTATATTCATGCCTTGTATTTTTTTATTGAGTTATCTTCTTTTTTATATTATTTAATTTAATCTTAGTATTTTTTTGTGAGTTATCTTTTTTTATAATATATGATTTAATCTAAGTACATATTATACCTTCACCTAATAACAAAACATTTTAGTATTTATTTTATCCATTTACCGTTGAACGCTTAGTGTAAAGAAATAGCGGCTGTATGTAGGTAGGTACGTGAAAGGCACATTATATACAATTTCCCAATCGTCTTTAAAGTAATATTTTTAAGACACTAACGTCTGCTAATCAATAACATAACTTTTTCAAAGTTTGATTATAATATTGGAATTAAATAATCAGAGAACCGACGCTATAAATCTTGATCAAAATTAATCAAAATCGATTTCGATAGCTGACCCAATATCCGTTCTGGAGCTATGGTGCTACAGACATATGCACAATACAAACGTACAACAATCGTGTTTTGTGTGTAGTGTTTTTTCGTGGGGGTTAAAACAACTTATCAGAAAGTGTTTTTTGACGAGACCCAAACAGGAAACACAGACCAAACGCTGGTCTGTTTCCTGTATGTCTCATAGATTTATAAGGTGCGAACGACGAACGGTGCGAGTCACGTTGGTCACACTGAATTTTTGATTTATTTTGTTTCATATTTCTGATATAGTTCATAAATGCTTCATGCATTGATATTGAGCGAAATCAGTTGAATACCACAGTCTCAGTTTTATCAAGCAATATTTAATTATTGAAGTACCTTATAAAAAAATGCTAAAATTTTAGGCTCGAGAATAATTTTGTATCTTTTTCATCACTATTAATGTTAACGTAAAACATATAGTTTATAATACCGCAACCTGTTATGAAAAATATCGCAACCTGTTAACAAAGCAATTTTATTTTAGTAATAATATCTTTAAATTAATGTCCAACTTAGTAAATTAATCGCAGTATGTACGATGCTAAATTAAAAGTTTTAAAAATATAGTATTAGGACCCACACGATTGAATAAAAACTATATATACAGCTTCAGAGTGAGAGAGCATGATTATCGCCATTGTCCATTATCCAGTGTACAGTTAAGTAAAATAATTTCAAAGCTTTGTTACATCCAGTAAAAGTGTAGAACAAGTTGAGTGAAGATTTCCCATTTATTTCCTTTGCCGCACTCGAGCACTTTCCTCTTTTGCACCATTATTATATATTAACACCCGAAGAAACACTCATTTAAATGAATATTAAGTATTTCGCAACAAAATTTCTCACCACAATTTGTACATTTTACAACGTTGGCGCGGCTAATACCGATCTAGGTCACGTAAAATCCTCGGGTGTGAATAAGAAGGGAAACAGAGTAAGAGTGAGATAGCATGGTTATAATCGCCTCTTTGGATATAATTCTATATGGAACTGGCTTTTACTGACTTTCATACACGTAATACTCCTACATACTTTGATACAAAAAGTTCTAAGGAAATCAGATACTTGGGAAAATCAGTACTATGCCGGTACAAATGATATCGGTGTCCGTCGGTCGGATTCGGGTTGTTCTGCGTCGCTTTCAGAAGTGGTCGGAGATCTTCGGTTCCATTCGCTTTCCGGATCCGAGAATATGTTTCTATCGGCGAGCGCGTCGTCGTCCATCTCTTCTATGTCTAATTCGTCTGTAGGCAAAGGAAACAGTACTTTAGCTATGTATATTTAAATATAGCCTGAGAAATACATGTTAAAACTACAAAAACTATAGTACTATTGTACTATAGTTTTTGGAGTTATAACATGTATGAAAAAAAATATGAAAGCACTGTGCAATTTTTCCAGCGACAATTTACCTGATGTTCAAAATTGCGCCTTTTTGATTGAATGAAGAACCCTTTTCTATGAACCTCCTCATTTCTAATTCCAAGCCGAAAATTGCCCTCTCCATAGCAATGGCCATAAGTTGGGGTCAACATTATAAGGTGATTACTTAGTTTATCACTAGGTTCAAACTTTCATGAGTTTCAATTAATTCGTAATGTTTTAATCCAGGTGAAATAGTTTAAGTAGGTTTTATATTCGGCCTTAAGGCGGAAAATAGGCGACTTGTGACGAGAGGAAAGGAACTGGTCCTATATGCCACGACCCTGCGATCAAGTAGTTTACCACAAATTTAAGGCTTAGTTTCATACTTATTGTGCGACTGACCGTTTTCAGCGATAAACTCGGCCGTCCAGTCGTCGTTGTCGAACTCTAACTGCTTGTTGATGTCCCGCTCTGTCGGCGACTGTACCGCTTCCGTATCCGCGTCTGTCACGTCGTATATTTCTGTCATTTTCATCTGGAACAAGACAGAATTAACTGGATAAATTCAATTATCCCAACTCCCGATCATCAACAACAAACCAGATGTCCTTGAGAGCCAGGTAACATTGTAGATATAGTGTGCAACACTTGAACACATCGTCAGTGATCATTAGATAGATATAATATATAGATATATATATAAGTTTAGAAATACGATTTGATATAGATAGGTACATCTCAATATAAAAATCATCCCTTTACGTGTATATAATTTTAAGGTTACCTTAAATATACAAGGTTACCTTAATTATATAAGGTTATCTTAAAATTATATACTTACACGTAAAGGGATGATTTTTTTAAACATTACGGCAACACAAAATAGTCTTATTTTTCAAACAATTTTGATGTAGACATTAAATATTGTTTTAATGTTTATAGTATTTATAGTTGTTTAGTAGTGTGAAAAATACGTTACAGTCTATTTTCAGAAAACTAAATATCTCACACACAAAAAATCATAATAATCAGACAAGCCGTTTTCGACGAGTTCGATAACCAAAAACAATGACTAGATTTTTATAAATTAGAATGATTTTTTTTATAGAAGTTCGTCAATAATTGTTCATAACTATATGAATCAATTTTCGATTGCATGTTTGTCATCAACAAGAATCGGATATGTCAAGAACGCACTGAAGTTGATATGTAAGATGTTTGATATGACATTTTGTGATACATTATTATTATAATTGCATTCCTCAGGTCAGTATCAAAACATCGTTGTTGCTCGTAAACAAAGATACATACCGACTATTTACAACTGAGACACGTGTCGTGGAGTGCAAGCGGGGCTCGGGGTTACAGGTTACGTAGATACCTACTTACTAACTTCGGTTATAACGTTAAGGTGCTGTGTCTGATGAATGAATAACTAGCATCACATCGTTCGCTTTGTTCTTGTAAAAACAATTGAATAACATGGCCATTGCATGTACACACCATCGATTCTGTCGGCCATTTACCTACAACTGAGAAACTTGTCGTAGATTGGAATTAGGGCTCATCAGGGTTACAGATTACGTATCTACTTAATACGGTTATTACGTAAGGTGACACTTCTCGTAGATTGGAATTAGGGCTCATCAGGGTTACAGATTACGTAGCTACTTACTTACTTACTACGGTTATTACGTAAGGTTACACTTATCGTAGAATAGAATTAGGGCTCATCAGGGTTACAGATTACGTAGCTACTTACTTACTACGGTTATTACGTAAGGTTACACTTATCGTAGAATAGAATTAGGGCTCATCAGGGTTACAGATTACGTAGCTACTTACTTAATACGGTTATTACGTAAGGTGCTACAAATGAATAGAAAGTCAACTATCTCGGCTATTTACAGATAACGTAGATACATACGTACTTAAAGTACGCGCAGCTGAAGTTTGTACCTTTGAAGTTAGGCTCTGTTAACATTTGCGCATGTACCGAAAGTGTGGCAAATAAGGGAGATAGAATGATGCTACAAATACATGCAAATGCAGGCAGTTCTACATTCAACATGCCTGAATCATTGTATAAAATTAAACATTCGTGCTATGGTTTAAAACTCGATAGTCCAAACCCAAGGAATATGGTCGTTATGTTTGCATCACTTTGTGTGAATTACACAATTTTATGATTTAATGAAATTTTACAACCAATCTAATCAAATGCCAAAGATTCACGCGTTACCTTGTGGAAATCCACATCAAAATGATATAACACACAATGTTTAGTGTTAATTCCGCGCCATTATTCCCTCCCGCATTATTCACACGCGGGAAGTATAAAGAACGATAATTATAGTAACACACATGCGACCTTACTCAGGAGTGTCGTCTAGTGTATCGGCTACGTCTGTTTCAGATGGAACCAGACCAATAACAGGCGGCGCCACGACGTGTAGGAAACATATTAGACTTGTTATGGTTGTCTTCACGACCTGCGCTCCTTTCCATAACCATTTACCGAACCTGCTCACCGGACAGGTGGCCAGGTTAGGGTTGGCCCAAGATGTCACGTATCATAAAACCGTGAAACTGTTCCAACCCCACCCTGCAACCTCTTTCCAACGTGTTTCGCCTTTGCACGGGGCATCTCCTGACATATCCTAAAGATGTTTTTTTTTATTTTTATACATATTATAAGTTTGCATTTGACAACTGTCTCACCTGATGTTAAGAGATGACGTTGTCTAGGATTTGTTTTTTTTATTATTCAGCAGTATCAGACTGGTTTGCAATTATTGAACATTGTAACAGGGGCATTAGCCCCTGTTACAATAGCTGCTGCGCAGTAGCGGTTTTTGGGCTACTAGGGATTGCCCTAGTATCTCAACAACTGCTATGACGCAGCTTGCAGACTAATTCAGAGACACTAACTGACAATCAACTATAAGACAGTTTGTACATAATTCAATTGTTTTAGGTTGCGATACGATCATGTTGTTTTCGATAGTGAATCGTGTTCGGTTATTATTATATGCAAAATAATGAGCGAAGAGATCAAACGGTAAACACAACGAGCGATAACCCCGTGGCTCGGAGAAGAGATGCGACCCGCGATATCGCGCGATGACGTAGGTCACCATTACAAAGCCTATGACGACACCGACCGACGCGATGCACAAACACAAATTTCAAATTCCATTTACACAAAGAACAATATGTTCATTAAAAAAATTAGCAAAAATTGGAACCGACTTCAACACTCAAAAGTGTGAAATAACTTGTTGAAGTCGATACCATGATAATGATTCAAAAGTAGCTATTATCAAAATATTGTGTGCATAGTACCGACTTCGATCTATCTACTGTATTTTGTAAACAAGTCGATGTAATAGCAATTTTCCTGTGAGTAATAAGGATAGTGTTGTAAACATCTCGCTCGAATGCTACTTGTGAGATAGTGGACAAAATTGTCGTTTAACTTGTAAATAATGACTATCCACTAACCGTCGTTGCACCCTCGCAAACAATTACTTCACAAACTATATATGGCGCCGTATACGGTCGCCGTGGTGGTATCGGCCTAGAATAGTACTCCCCCATCACTTCCCCTGGGTGCCGTAAGAGTCGGCTAAAGGACCACGTACCAGATGGTGGGCAGCAGCGCCTTCTGAGGATCGGAAATCATACTGCGCTCGCCAACCCGCCTGCCAAGCGTGGCGAGAATTGGCAAATCCCCCCTATATGGGAGGCATATGTCCAGCAGTGGATGTCTAATTGCTGACAAGCATACGGTCGCCGCGGAGCAGTGGTTAGTGTCAGTGACATGACCACTGTGTCTCCGGAACCCTGGGTTCGAATCCCGGCAGGGGCAAACATTTGTGCGATGAGTGTAGATGTTTGTCCCGGGTCTTGGATGTTTATGTGCTGTGATTGTGTGTCTATGCCTCCCGCGATACAGGGAATCCTAGTGCGGGGGTGTTATAAAAAAAAAAAAATAATAATATGGAGATACCTACGGTATCAGACGGCCCGAGAAACACGGGAAATTATGCCAGGTTCGAACCCTTAAAGAGAATTTTATGTTATACGCCCTCACATGACCAAGATAATTTTTTATTTATTGGCCTCTATTTGATTTTTTACGTTGATGACCTTTTAAATATCGTCGATTGACCACAAATTTAAGTGTTATAAGTTTCCAAACAATAGTTGTGGTTTTATCATCCTGTCACAAACAGGATAATACTTGGCTTAGAGGATTCAAAATGCCCTAATTCATTTAACACATTTCAAATACAATATTTATATAAACATACCTTGTTTCCACTGTCTAGGTAATAATATGCGAGTAGAGCGTCGTTGTGTGACGTCACGCTGAGAATGTGTTCGAACGTGTCTGTGTCGTCATATGTAATGTGTTTATCGCCGTAAGTCAGTTTGTATTGGCTCGCCCGTCTGAAATAGAAAAAAAAACCATATAAATAACATTTTAAATTAGTATGCAACTAAACTAATTAAGTAAGTCATTGAATTTGAAACCATTAAAAGTAAATTGTTTCAAATTTTAATCAGTTCATTTTCTACGCACTTTCTTTTGTTTAAATTATTATTATTTAGTTTTAGTAAGATCTATCATTGTGCATGCTGTGTTCGCACAGATTAAAGCGTTCAGTAATCCATGTACTCACTGTGCCTAATTGTAAAAAATATTGAAACGTTGTAAATGCTGTTTCGCTTAGTTTGTGAACCTAAAACAAAAGCGCTAGCGTTTGACAATCATTATCTCACTTGTCGATGGTAGTAGGGATCACGCTTGATTGGCATTGAAGTTGCCTTTTAGAGTAAAGTCAGTTAGCCAGGTAACTACAAAGTACCAACCACCGTACGATCACAATCTTCATCTTCACCGAAGGACTAGAGTATAATATAAGACTCGCCAGTGTTGGGCTGGTAATCGATTCAAAAATTCGAATAATCGTTTCTCGTTTTAAACAATATTACGTCGTTACGTCGAGTGGGGATGCATGAGTCGTTGTCATCCCTCACATTCATCAAATTACTCAAACACCCTAGCTCTTATTCTCGATGAGATAGGATACAATTAAGATTTATTCCTCAGCTCAGAGAAAGATACACACTGAGATTTAAGACCACATAGGCTAGTCTTAAATCTTTTTTTCTATAGCTTTTCAACTGGATTGGCGTTTCGCCTGTGCCGAATTTGCACAACTGAAATCGCCCAGATACTACCCGTTTTTGAACGCAAGTAAATACCAAGTAATATTTGTCCTGAAAGTGCACTTTAGACGCCTTGTAAAGGAATGTACATGTGCTATACATTACCTACAATTAGTAACATAAAATTCTCGTAGCATTGGTATCTGTGTACTTCAACATTCTAAAAATGCTTATCTTTAACCTATTGCGTACCGTGGCTCGATGATGTCAAATACGCGCGCAATGGTTTTATCAATGCTTGACATTACCCCCCGTTTTCAAAATATGTATCAACAGTTTTTTTGTAGAGCCTGTGATATGAAGTGAGATAGTGGTGGAGTGGATATTGGTTTACGAAATTACATATTTTGTGGTATTCTCTACAGGTTGCGAAATAATACACTTTAGTCGTTTAAACAGGGTCAGATTAATTATTTTGAGCCGTAATAATTTACACATTCCAATATTTCATTTTTGACGTGATAACGTTTTATAAATTGATGAATACCAGCAACACTCATGAAAAATAGTAACGTTCCGCGTAACGTTCCACCTGAGTTTTGTATTACATAAAATAATCAAAGTCAAAGTCAAAGTCGAAGTCAAAGTCAAAGTCAAAGTCGAAGTCAAAGTCAAAGTCATAAATGATTATGACGTTATCACGTAAATCTATCGTCCGTAAACCGACTTTACAGACAACCAATTTTTTTTAAAAAAGGCTTTTTAACTTTGAATATGCCGCCAGTCTGCCGTCGGTGGTATTTAATATGACTACATAAAAAAAAAGGTTTTGGGTATATATTACAAGAGAGACATCTGCTTCTAACCAGAAACAGCACTTAACACTCTGTCACGAGCAATAATAGAAGGAGAATTCAGTTCTCAATCATACTAATTTTATTGAATACTTCTATAATTAAACATACCTAGATAATACTATAAGCCGCAACCTTAGTGGTCCCAGATTAGCGTATTACCCAGATATATACTACGAGTATACATATTTACAAGCTTCTATATATTGTCCTATTAATATAACTAGGTATCTGCTATCGAATAAAAATGTATCGGTTCCTAATAACTTCTTTCTTTTTTTAAAAAATGTTCCATACCTACAATCAGTCAGATTTGTAGCAGGGTCATTGTCATGAAAAGTGTGCCCTCCATTGAAGCTCCTTGTATGATGTCTCTTCTTATCTGAATCCTAATTAAGATACTAGTGAAGACTCTCTTTCATTTGAGCCTAGGCTCGTACGTGTGGGTTGTTAACTGTGTAGCCACATTGTTGGGATGTATAAGTAGGCGATGCCGGTTCCTTTTGCAAAAAAGGTCGTTTATGAACCCATTTTGATGATTATTTTGTTTGATAGAGTATACTTCCGAGGTGGTCCTAGGTGGTGGAGGAGGTGGTTAAATTTTATTCAAAATTGGACAAGCGGTTTTTGAGTTACACTCCAATAAATGAAAAGTGCTACGCATGCCTCGACGACATTATAGTTGCGGGTCACATCGGTGCACATATACAATGACAATTGATCCCGTGAGTAGCAAGGGACACTGAAAACGGTGAAAAAAAATTTTTATAAAAAAAATGGAACCGACTTTACACTCAAAAGTGTGAAATAACTTGTCGAAGTCGGAACCATAAGCACAATATTTCGAAGTTTGAAGTTTCTTTTGAACTATCATGGTAGCGACTTCAACAAGTTATTTCACTTTTGAGAGTTGAGTCGGTTCTAATTTTTTGGTAAATTTTTTGTACGTGAGTAGTTTATTGTCAGTTGACAGGTTGCTCTTACGTCCCAGTAACCAAGCTTTACCTTATTTTAAGTGCCTCTCTGTTTAACATAACATACATGATACAATATAACCATAACAAATAACACACATAATGTACGTTTTGTCGAAGTTCTAAGAGAATATTCTACGGGTTCTACCTGTATAGGTATACATAACTAGCACAGTTATATTATTGAAGTAGGAATCGCTAAATTTTCCTTGTAATAATATATATAGCCTATCCTAATCAGGTAGGTATAGGAAGTCCACAAGCAAGGTGGTCAGATGACCTGATTAAGAACGCAGGAAGAGGCTGGATGTTGGCCGCTTCGAAACTGTCCTTATGGAGATTAATGGGGGAGGCATATGTCCAGCAGTGGACGTCCTATGGCTGAGATGATGATGACTCAAGGATAATGTCGCATTCTACTGTAAAGATTTTTCAAAATATGTCCAGTAGTTTATGAGTTTATTCGTTACATATATATAAAAATACAAATCTCTCCTCTTTTATCATATTATATGCTCGTATAGTTTTGACAATCTAACGCTTTATGACTAACATGTTTATGGCAACAGCAAAAGAAACGTTTTAGGTATAAACAATTGATTTCGAATCATCCTGTTTTGTCGTAACATCGTTTGTTTACTTTATATATCAATCAACAAATGCTCTCTAAATCTAACGCAATAAATACAAGTGGCGTTGTTTGTCCCATAGCGGATATAAACTACTCTGCAGAGTTAGTCATAGCAAATAATTACACGCAATTGTATGTACTATTGTACAAACATGTCCCATACCTACTATGCACCTAATAATAATGCCTATAGCACCTAAAAATGGCCGGATGTCTGAAAAAATCCTCAGAAATATATAATTTTCTGATTCTCGCTCAGCACAACTTTTCTGATCGTGTGCCATGCATTTTATCGTGATGTCATATGACGTAGGCAATTTTGGAGCGGGCTCACGGACTATCAATGATAAGTTCCGCCTAGCATGACGTTAATGCAATGAACCATAATACTCAGTGACAAAAAGGTCCAAAACTAGATTATTTAAGATCCAGCTTTCAAGAATGACGCTGAATGACGAATGACGAAGAATGAATATTGGAACGCACTGAGTGATTAAGGGACAGTTTTATCGATATTGAGGATGGTGGCCAGCCAAACGGGCACGCGAAATGCCTTATGACTGCAAAAGCAATCGAAGCCATAGGGTTGGTTCAGCGACGGACCCTCGCTACAATTGAGTTTTCATTGCCCCAATGATAATAATTTAAATGAAACTTTATCAATAAATGATTTCACGACACAAAACAAAATACGTAGAAATGAAAACATGGGAAATGGGACATTCGGATAAGAAGTCTTTGTTCGTTATCAATACAACAGCTGTGCTGTTTGCCGACCATTCGAACGCTTATCAACTTATCAAACAATTAGTATAATTTAATTAAACAATCAGTTTGAGTATAATTGTTATATTACCAGCTGCGCCCCACGATTTCACCCGCGTGGCCTACAGTATTCCGCTTACGTCAGTTATGCGTCGTATCGTAGCGTGATATCATAGAGTCATATCAGTCAGCTTTCGTCAATAAATGAACTATCCAGCATAAAAGTATTCATGAGATTAGAGTGTTCAACCAAACAAACAAACATTTCACGAAAGTTCTGATCAAAATACTGAATTTGATTATATTTGCTTATATTCTGTTCGTGAAAAAATATTTCTTAGCGACTATACTTTTCCTGTATCAAAAATTCTCGCGGTAAGCGACACATGCGTTTGAACTGTGTCTTACACCAGAAGAAAGGATTTAAAAAGTCTAAAAATGCGATTAGTATTAGCTTTTTTGAGCTCTTGTCATCTTTAAATTACATTCATGTAATAATTTAAATCAACACGATCAGGATCGTCCCGCCCATTCTGCCTGTAAAACTCCGCGAGCCTCTGTGATGTCATCGGCCCCTGTTAAACCTGCATAAGTCACCACGGTGGTTTAATGGGGGATAGACTGAACAGGCTAATTAAGTTTTCACACCACCCCAGCGTTTCCGACGTGTTTTATCGACTGTTTACTTAGGAAACAACTCCCCAGTTGTTGCGGCTAAAGGCTTTCTGCCCTGCACAGCGTGAAAGGGCTCAGTGAAAAATACCACTAGCGGGCACTAGATGAAACCTGAGGAATGTTTCATAACCCAGTTATTGGTAAGATTGTATATTATGTCAAGAGCGATCTTGAGATTGTCGTTTTGGAGGAAGCAAATGTGTCAGAGAAGTGACGTTTGTGCACACAAATAAAAACCTTATCTAAACATTTCGTAACAAATTCCCAATGTATGTTAGAATGACGTTTATAAATAGCGTCTAGTATACGCATGCAGCGACTTAAAATAAAATACGATAAGTATATTTTATTTATTTATTTACACCAGAATCAAAAAGAAAATAACTAATCCTAAGTAATAAACTAACAAAACAATTGTGATAAAGGATAAATAATACAATAGCTAATATATACCTAGGATGGCCATTGGTAGCTGTACTAGGATTCCCTGTGTCACAGCTACCACGATACCAGCCTCTGAGCAAAGGAAAGAAATGAATTTATAATAAGAAAATATACACCTATGACATAGTTTATGTCTTTGTATGCCCTTTTGGCGAAATGTGTGTGAAAGGTGTAGAGGTAGTGTTAAAGTGTGCATGTGGAGTATTCGTGTATTTGTGGAGGAGCGATGAGTGTGTAAGAGTAAGGCGAGTGGGAGACGGGAATATAGATATTGATGTTCCTATTCGGGGAAGCAAGACTGTGAGAGAAGTGACGTATTCAACTTTTCGTAAGAAATCCCCAAAGTACGTTTAGGATCAAGGATTTCCAAAAGAAATCATAATTCTTAAGCAGGCAGCGAGGAGGTTACATTTGTCACTATGTTGACTTTGTAAAGCTATGTAAAACTGCCACGATCGGCACTATTACAAAGTATGGAATTGATAAGCGTATTAAGTCTTTAAAGATATCATAAATATTATTATGACGAATTCTCTAAAGACTGTGTTCGCAGTAGCAAGCCAATATCTAGTTGAAATTATCAAACAAAAGATTAAGATTATCAGAAATGGCGCACATGGGAGATACTTTGTGCAACACGATTATGTTATCAATACATATATGTGGCATTATAATGCTGGTAGAGGAATAAAAAAAAGATAAATTGGGATCTACAGCTATATTGTGAAACCGTATGTATTCTTTTTAAAGATTAGTCTCATATGTTTAAAAAGAAAATCATCGGTGTGTTACCATAACCAGTTACGACAATTGGAACAAAAACGAAGGCTAACTATGGGCTCAAGTTCTTATAATGATACCTATATTATGAACATTGCCCTCTCAGTAGCTCATTATAACACCTTGATCGGTCATTAATGCCCGTATTGAAGTGAAAACTTCACTGGCGGAGTTGTGCATACTTTAGTGCTTAATTTGTATGGAGAACAAATGTTAAACTCGCGTCAGGTCAACTGATCGAAAATTCGTAAGACGCGTGACGTCATCGACGTCTTCGACAAAGACGGAGGGAGAGTAGACATAATGTAATATAAATTGTCATGTTTGTATACGATAGCGCAATAAATGAATATCATATTTTACCACATAAATAATACTACTATTATACTGATAAATAAAGCAATTCGTGCGAAATTATTCCATAACCATTCCAAAACATTCAATAATGCACAACGTTAACGTTCAAGTTTTCACTTCTGCCGGCACTCCCGGAGTGTTACTCGTTGTTTTTTATTATTTTTTATTATTGAACAACTTTCTGTGTTTTCGCTGATAATTTTCCAAACTTGTGGATGGTCGCAAATCACCAAGATTTTCATTTTTTTAATAACATACTACTGTGTGTTTACTTTGGTGACTCATTACTTACTTACTACATCATACGTAATTTGGCGCAGAAATAGATAACAATCTGGTGTAGCACATATTATACGCTCCTTTTTATTCAGGAAAATTAGCCTAGGGTAGGTAGCCTTGGGAAAACTGAGGTAACGATAAAAACATTATACCATAAAAAGCAGTGGAACCAGCCAAATACATACTGTGTATAATATAAACACAGATCATAGTCCAAATAATGTTATGACGCATTCAGATCCATTATCCTACGTCGTGTTTTGAATCTATGTACAGTCGTCCAAATATATCGTAACATCCTTAGAATTATTCTAAGGTGACATCATAAAGAAACAAGGTTGATTTTCCCGTGTAATTCGTAATTTCGTATTGACAGTTTCTTATGCAGATTCTTATTGCTATTGCGATTACACAGAAGCTTTTGACAAAACTGGTATCTATTATATTTGCATTCCAAGAGCTATGAGACAAGTCAAGTGCTGCAACACCTGGAGAAGCTTCATACGAAAAACCATCCACTGTGGTCACGACCCTCATTCATGATCATGAGGAATCGATGAAGTAGTAATTTCGTTGTCGACTAGCTGTCACACAACAAAAGAATAAGGCAATATAGATAAAACATGTGACATTGACAATGACACAAAAAGCGTTTTGTGGCCACGTGCGTTGACGCGGACTTGAAGAAGTTAGGGATGACGTAATATATTATAATCCACACACGTCAAATCAACTGCAGTAAAAACAATGCAAACGATACAACCTTTTGAAGGTCGACTCGATAACTTTAACCGATATGAGTTAAGATTATACGATTATGTTTCATGACCGGGATTAAAGTAGATTGGTAATCTCTTAACGGTCTTCAGAATCATTTATGGAAAATATTATATGATTGAGATAGCGCTGTATAAAATATTCGATATTATATCGAACGTAAGTCATGAATATAAATATATAAATATCTAGTCATGAATATAAATATATAAATATCTAGTCATGAATAAATAG
This sequence comes from Apeira syringaria, assembly GCA_934044485.1. NCBI lineage: Eukaryota > Metazoa > Arthropoda > Insecta > Lepidoptera > Geometridae > Apeira > Apeira syringaria. The sequence continues at coordinate 15,751,963 of OW203662.1, read as the reverse complement.
TTATACGCTAATGTATAAATTAAAAATAATAATAAATATATTGTATTTGTGGATTTTGCACAAATGAGTGTTTTCTTGCTAATTGCATTAACGTATTCGAAGCGAAAACTGAATGAAAAACACATTGTTTATAAGCCAAAGTCTTGGGATCACAGTCCTACACGGTATAAACACATCCGTAAAACATTGTTAATACACCCAAATTGAAATATCCCAGTAAATTTAAAAATCAGATTGAGGCTGTTCTAAGAAAGGGTTAGGTCAAGAGCACTCTAAACCGACGTTTTTGTATGAATGGTTTGATGAGCATGGATGAAGCGCAAGAAGTATGTTGGGATCGTAGCATTTGGAAGGCTGCGGTCTCTGCCTACCCCTGCGAGAAAGAGCCGTGAATGAAGTATTTGTTAAAAAATCTAGAAAGGACGAATATTTGTATCGTATATTGTACTTTATATTTAGTCGATTTTAGTTAAGTTACATCAATGTACTGTTCTGTATTTTTATTATTATTAATATTCGGTCACTAATCACGGCACTCACGCTCAATTTCATTCAATGAAACTCATCTCCATTTTTACTAGTGGTTTCATCCAATGAATTTCATCGAAGTGACTTAAACGGTAAGCCTATTTGGCTTACCGTTTAAGTCACTATATACCGCTAAGCCTATATACCATTCGTCGCAACAAAAAAAAACCTACCTTCTTTCCATCTGATAGGAGTCGTGCAGTTCTTTCTTGGAGTCCATGGTGAGCTTGTAGTATATCCGCGCGGCGGCCTGCGACCGGTCCTGTGCCGTGTAAACGAACCCGTGCAACTGTTCCAATACTTCGCGGCTCAGCTTCCACAGGGACTTGCTCATCTTAGGCGTGCACGTGACAAACCTGAGGAAGAATATATATCAATAATGAGGTAGATTATGCTTATATATAAAGTGTGTTGTAAGTTGAAATGTGGTTTATGTACGTAGGCACTTTATAACTTCATATATGGATAACATTATTTGAGATAAGACTTTACGATGATTAATTCTTCTAGATGTCTGGATAGCCGCGATATTGCTCACGTGACATTTTATATACCAATATTTTATTCACTCCCATGTATGTGTATCGTTGCTACAAGCAAAAAATATATAGCACCTAAAATTGGCCGGAAGTCTAAGAAAATCATTCACATACGGTCAAATGTTCCTGTTTAGGTTACATTTACGTCATGTGAAATCAATAATACATACGTGGCATCATTATGAATAGCCCTGTAATTGGAGAGCGAGTTTAGAGAGAGAGAGAGAGAGTAGAGTTAGTCCGTCAGTTCTGAAATGGCCGGAAGTACTTGACAGACGACAGCAAAGATGGTCACTGTATACCTTTTCCTACGTCATGTGACATCTTGATGCAAATGATTATAAATGTTTTGAAATAATAGTGCCTTTAACAATAAATAAGTATGCGAAATCATATCTGAGTATGATAGTGGTCAAAGGTTACATCTACACAGTATTATTAAAAAAAACAAATCTGGGCGCAAGTCCTTAAAAAATGTTTTTAACCGGATTTGAAAGATTTTCTCAGACTTCCGGCCGATTTTTGGTGCTATATAATTTTCTAATCCTCGCTCAACACTACTCTCCTGACCGTGAGCCATAAATTGTATCCTGATGTTATACGACGTAGGCAATTTTGCAGCGGGCTCACGGACTATTTATAGCCGTCCAATAAAATACTTTTTCTAGGTGGTTCAGACTATATGGTCACGGGCCATAGAGTAGCATAGAGCGATGCTGCTCTATGGTGTACTGTTGTACTCTACACATAACGTTAAGTACAGAGCGAGCCAGAGAATAGCGGGCGGGAAATATCTTTTCCGCCAGCTATTCTTTCTCAGCCGGCGTAAAATTGTTTTTACGCCCGCTTTAAATCTCTTTAAGAGAAAAGACCTCCTTTGCTCGCACTTATAGACTAACCAATCATTATGAATGTATAAACCACGGCAATTACTCACGTAATAAGTAAGAGGGTTCCGACTATAGTTTCAACCACATTCGGTGGTCTGAACCCTCTGGCTTACTACGTGAGTAATTCTAGTATTTTATACATTCATAATGTGTCAAAACACCGTCAGTTTCAATAACCAATCATTGTTATTCGAATAGAAGGGATAAAAAATAATTTTGTAGTCGTTAGTTAAAAAGTTACGAGCACGATAATGGTGCTCAGGGTTATAAGAATGTGAAGTCATTACTGTAGAAAAGTGTCATGACTGGTCCTTTCTACACAATATTAACTCAAACAAACCACTAGACATTGTGATTATGTCCTACAATATAATGATTAATGTACATATTAGACCTCGCTCGCTGCTGATAAAGGAGAAACAAAATGATAAACTCGTTGCGCACTTTGCGTTGATTTCCTGTTTTTTTTTACCCATCGTTAATTTTAATTGATTTAAGTGGTTTTTCTTTCAGTGCTATATTTATACACTGAGTTTTTAATTATTATTACATCAATCATTTCAATTTTTCGTACGAATAAAGCGTAGGTTGCACCGGTGCGGCGACTTAGTTCTTTATAGAAATAAGTTGAGGGATGGTTCAGAAGAATCTTATATATTTTTATGATCGTATATATATGAGTTAAATCGATTTTTTTGTTCTATAAAAACACCATTGATTGCAGATATTATGCCCATTTATTTTAGATATCATGTTTCATAGTAAAAACATATAGCTCAAAAAACTGATGGCCGTTGGGGTCGAAAGGTTCTGGAATGGAGACCACGGACTGGCAGGCGCAGCATAGGACGGCCACCGTCCAAAAGGTGGACAGACGACCTGACTGGATGCGGGCCGCTTCCAATAGTTCCAATTGGTTTCACCCGTATGGGCTACTCGGCGCGAGGCGCTACTAGTATTATAAATGTGAAAGTTTGGATGTATAGATGTTTATTGAAGAAGTTCCAGCAAAACCTACTCAACGGATTTGTATGAAATTTGGTACAGAGATAGATAATAGTCTGGAATAGCACAAAGGCTACTTTTCATCCCGAAAATAGTTGCTGTTTCCGTGGGACAGGCAAATAATTCAAGAACTTCTGTTACTTCTTCACGCTAAAAACGGTTGGACCGATATCGATGAAACTCGGTATGGTTAGCCCCAGGTTAGACCCTGGAATAACACATAGATTACGCGTCACGCTAAATTGTATCACAATTAGTGAAACATACATGAGTCGATGTGTGCTAAGCGAAACTTTCTCTTTCCTCAAAATATAGTTATTATGTATCGCCTACAGAATATGCTCTTCCAGCAACTGATATTCAAGTCTGAAGTTTGTTTCACTTTTGACTTGTTAGTTCTTAATTTTAACTTCTTCTTGTTAGTTGTAAATTTTAACCTTCTGTAGTCAATTGGCTTCAATAATTTAAGCCACCAGACCACAGAATAAGCTAGCCATTTTTCAATCCTGTTTTATTTTCAAGTTAGATCATGCTTAAAGTGTGCAAATTAATATTTTCTCTTTCATTACCAAAATCCACAGCCATTAATTAATAAGGCCAATGATGGGTCAACATTTCGCGAAGGCCTAATTAGTCATATATTAAAATAAGAGTTACATCTAGTGGACCGCCCTTATGCACGCCTTTAACTAAGACAAAATAAACCAGTATATTATACATTTTAACCTTTTATCAAAGCCACATAACCTTGACCAAATGACATACAAAAACAATGTAACATCACAACTAAAGAGATATGGATGTTGAGTAATAGTTACAGATAAACTATTGTTTTGCAATATTAGAACATTTATATATCATTTAGATTAAAAAGTATGATATGTGCGTCAAACGATGTCGTAACATATAAATATTATACATATATATACTATCAACATCAAATACAAATAATTGTAAGCTCTTACGTACATTTGTTTATCTTTCAGAGCCATTTTCTGAGATATAACGATGTGTGGAAGAGGTGTGGGGGCAAGCCATTCACATGGGCATCGCAAGGTAGCCGATCAAACTAGATGCAAAAAGGTACACAAAAATGAAGTACGTATTTGAAGACAAACTAAGGCGCGAACTTGATTTTCAACAGGAACAATTCAAAAACACACCGCCATGTAACATAGCTTATTCATCCGAATAGAAAGTACCTATAAACAGTGTGCTCACATATGGCAAGTGTTAGAGAATACAACTATACAACTATCGATTACGATACGATTTCCAAGTCATGGCGTTTCGTAAAGTATGGGATAAGGACTCGTCTTTGTTATAATTATCATTTATTCAGATATAATTCAGAATTCAGCCAAGCACAACAGCATAAAATAAATATTTATCCCGTATATTGTAATGGTAATTACACGGTGTAAAAAAGTATAATTATGAAGTTTCAATACTATAAAAACTAACTTCCTAGGGAAGTTTTTATTAACATTTTCATAATTTAAACTCATTTTCTTTTCAAGTGGGTACCCCACTTCATTTTCAATAAAATGTTATTTAAACTTAACCGATTTCGATTATACTTTTATGGGACCTGAATGCATACTCTTTTAGGTAAAAGAGTTTTTCGTATCTAATAATGATGACTAGGTTATCTCGCAACTCTTCCTCTTTTGAAGTCGGTAATTATAAATAAGCAATGGCCAAACAGAAACAAAAAGCATATTGACCCACCACCTCGAAATAGACAACTGACAATTTATAAAATTCAAAAAAAGAACGACACATGCCCTTTGCCGACAAGTAGGTACATAAACACTAACCTAGTCATGACGTTGTTATGTCGAAGACACTTCTTTTTACGCACGAGAATATTCGCAGCAACATTGTATTGCACTGCATGCTTCTCTACTTTACCAGCGTGATAGCTAAAAAGCGTGATGATCTTTGTTAACGATAGCAATAGCAAGATATTAATTACTAGTAGCGCCCCGCGGTTTCACCCGCGTGGATGACGGTTTTCCCGCTATATCAATTATTCCACGGGAATTATACATTTTACCGGGATAAAACGTATCCTATGTGCTAATCCAGACTATAATCTATCTCTGTACCAAATTTCTTCCAAATCCGATCAGCCGTTTGAGCGTGATTGACTAACAAACATCCATCCATCCATCATAACTTTTACATTTATAATATTAGTGGGACGGGATTTATCTTTACCTTTCGGTTAACTTTCGATTTCGTACCGCAAATTAAACTGAGATCAAGCCGCTATTTGGCATTGTTTAGAACAAGTTATCAAACAATGGGACATTTAACTGGTTTTAAAAATCTATCACACATTTCATCTATGGATATTATTAGCATATTTCAAATATTCCTTCGTTCTCAGTGCCTATATTTGACATTCGCAACCATATTTGGCATTAATTCGGGGTTACTGTGACGTCAATGATGTATATTTTTGATATGTTGAAAGGGACTGATGAATATATCTATCGATAGTTCTTAAGTACAGACCGCTTACAACCTGGTACAAAAAACATGACGATAATGATGGAATTATTTACTATACAACAAAGTGGTGCAATCAATAAACGTTGATTTGAGTATTTACACTAACATACATATGTAATATTTAAATGTTAAATCAACCCTTCGCACCCGTGTGCACTCACATAAATATTCCTTGAAAAGATTTGTTTGGAGTGGTATAACTTTCAACAACCTCATGAACTCTAGTTTAGCTAGACATCACATTTGGACATATTACTATAGATGCAGCTAAGCTAGTACAAAATTATTATTATATAGGTAAGTACTATTTGGTCTTACGTTAACAATCTATAATTCACTGGATTCAAGCTTCATCGCTTGAAATGAGAATGCTAAGTTACCAGTCCTTATACAGTAATAACAGAACATACATTTTTTGATATTTACGAAAGGCAAACAGTAAATAAGTACCTATCGTTTTGAAAATACGAAACTGGAGTAGGTTTGTGAATAGTAAACAATTCATGTTTTGGGAAATTTAGGACTGCCCTCCACTAACGATGTTGTCGGAGATGGAATGACGCGACACGAAGATTCTTGGCCCTTAGTACAATGCCCTTTGTACATGTTGATAGACTTGATCTAGTCATGTGAACATTAGAAAGTATACCCTAAGCACTACGCTGTGAATTGGCTGGCCGGTTGGCGCAGTTGGTAGCACTCTGCCTTCTGAGCCGCTGGTCCCGGGTTCGACTCCCGGACAGGTCAAACATTTGTGTGTATGAACATGTCTGTTTAACCTGCGTCTGGGTGTGTATAATTGTATATATATATCAATCATCAGGTTACCATAGTACAGGCTCTGCCTAGTTTGGGACCTGAAGACCTTGTGTGAATGTTAATAAATAAATAAATTATTAAGAGTGTTAGTTCGTTGAAAGTTGACGCCCGAAATGGAGATCTAACCAGCGCGGGCTTCCGTCTTATTGACAGCAGCACTCACCTACTCGAGAGCATCACCTTCGAAATTAAAGCAAAATATATAGTACGTAAGAGGTACTGCATCTAATATAATTCCATCTAGTTCGAACGAAAAAATAACAAAGAATATGAGATAATTCAGAAAAAAATGAATATTAAAAATCCCCTAAAAGTATATGTAACTAGCCGTAAAACTAAATCTAGGTCAAGATATTCGACAATAATTGATGTTTTGTAAGCCACATAATTATTTTTTTTAACTGATGGGATTTTTTTAACATAAACATACGACGTATGAAAGATAGATATGATATATTTTATATTCTTATTTCACGGGCATTGTGGACAACAAACTTGCTAATATATCTTAGGGGAAAGGAATTGTTTGTTGACAGATAACGTAACTACGACCCATATTATTTATATTTCTTATCAGACAAACAGCATTGACGTACTCCACCGAATCGAATCATACAACATTGGTAAGGTTATTAACGATATCAAAATTATAAACATAACTTGTGCCTTAAATTTGATACCTAACGAATTTATCTACTCATTTCCATATTGTAATAAAATTATTTATTATGATTACAATTAATCACAACCCGAAATGTATTTATAATTATGTGCAATCCAATTAAAAGTTTTGAACACAAATATTATTGTTTATGAAGACTTCCAATGAAGAATAACAAATATATTGAAAGTTTTAAAATGTACAAACAGATTGCAATAAAACTTACAATCAGGAAACGATACGGTTTAAAGTTAATTGTAAAAACGATGTCGTAAGGCTTACGTCATAGTTTCATGGTATTTATGCCGTGTTTATTAATCCTCCATCACATCATTCAGTTAGAGATATTGTTGGTTTGGTTCCAAAAATAAAAAATATGTTATTAGGAATGATATTGAATGTGTCATTGGTACTTATGGTATAAAGTAGGTACGTTTACACGTTGTAAATAATGTATGACTTTGTATTGATTCAGATAAACACGTCGTTGTATCACGCAGTTTCCGAATGTAGAAAGACACTTGATAAAAATGTAGTATGTGCTACGGTACACAGCAACCAGGATACCAAAGAAGTTCTACTTACTTGGTAAATGTAGCATACATGATGTCGATGGGCACGGTGTAGGGCAAAGCGAGAACTGTAAGGTATCTCATGGCACGCTGCCGCATCACCCAGTTGATTATTCCACTGTTGGCTGAGTCAATCGCATTTTGGAATATCGTCATCACAGTATCTGGAAGGTCATCAACTAGAGCATCCTGAAAATAGGACACAATTGAAATTATTTCGTCGGTGCAGTAATTCAAACACATTTTACGCGTATATCTATTTCTAGTTGAATTTATTGAGTCTGCCCTATCAACATGAAGTTTTAAATAACTACCCCCAATAGTTTTGCAGGCTATCAACCGAACTAGAAATCTTCGAATGTCTGTTTACTTTCGAAATTTTTAAAGATTAACTACTAACCGTATTGATGATTCTCAAATAAGAAAAATATCATACAAACGTATGAACCGAATCGATTCTAAGTAAACAATTCATGTTTAAAGTCCACCTTTAGTTATTATTAATTTGCAATTCAGACCTGAGACAATTTAAAGATAACTTACTTGTCTATGTGATTTGCATTCCTCACAATCCGGGTCGAATTCGTAGGTCGTATCGTCCAAAACGTCTTGCAAATGAAATGTCGACTGCACCGCAAGACATCTCGTGCAAGATATTAAATTATTCCTTTGCAAAAACCGCAGAGCATCATCGAAACCTTGCTTGCACATGTTGCTTAAAACTTCAGGTTTTGGAGGGAAGAGGATGCGAGCGAATCGGTTCATGTTTTGCTTTGATAGTTCTATGCTTGTGTTTGCTAAGTTCACCTAAAAATAAGTTCAAAGTTAAAAAAAATCTAAGTAGTATTATCACGGTTGCGATTGAGTTCTGCCACTGGTCATATTCAGATTAATCGCATTTCGATTTCGATGACACACCGAATTTTGCCAGATACTTCGTCGTTTCTACACACGCGTCTATATCTAAAGGATAAACTTTTTCTACAATTATTTTGTAAGCGGTGGTCTGGAGACCTAGATCAAGGAGGTATTAGGAGTGTATGAAAGAATATACATAACAACATATAGTCTTCATCTTCAACATTTGATTACTTACATGAAATAGCTGCGAGCTTAAATCCCTCGGACAAATATCACTTTCTCCACAGAAAGGGCTGACTGTGATCGTGTTCTCGTCCAGCACTGGAAGGTTATCACTAAATCCACCGTCCATGTAACGGATGCCGTGGAACCTCGGCGGAAGAACACCGGAAAATACTGGCACGAAACATGACGCTAGGAGGGCCTGTCGGAAAAAAACGAGTTCCTATAATAGAGCAGGATCCCAGGATCCCCTACACGTTACCTACTTATATTCTCACAAATAAAACATATGGGATAAAGTAAGGGTCCTATATACTTTTAGTCGCTATGCATATATATGAGCTGGCATTATAATTAGATAATGTTTCATAACAAATCTTTATATAATTTATTTTATTTGGTCCCTCTCAAACCAGTTGAAATTATATTTGTTGTCTTTTTGGCTGAAGAAAACATTACACTGCCCATTATTTTCAGGGCTAAAAATTTCTAGCATCTTTAAATTTGTACTAAAAATAAAAATAAAATAAAACATCCATTTATTGTCAAAGAATAATAAGTTCGTACAGTAGACATAAGGAAATAAACACTAATCAAAATATCCTATTTAAATAATCTTCTACTTAGTTTATACATTGACACATTAACATAAGTAATTATAGAGCAATAGGGATAGACTCAGCTTGTGTTTCATTTACATTGTAGCAAACAAGACTCTGTTTTACAGTCCACCCCTTTTTATCGGACTAAGATTGTTGCCGAATTAAATTAGCTAAGGTTATTTAAAAAAAACCAGAACATCATTGAGAACATATTTGTCCAAAATCCCAGGACCTCCATACATTACTTATCTTCTATAAGTAATGTATGGAGGTCCTGGGATTTTGGACCATAAATATGTGCACTATTGAGGTGTATCTTACTACACCTGTATCTTTTTGGAGCATGCAAATATCAAATAAAAATCGATTACTGGATTAGTTTTGATAAATGCAAAACTTTCTGTGCGTAAAGCGGAATTTTCAAAGTTGCCCTTAAGTTTTTAATGATGCGAGCCTGCTCACACAAGCAAAAGTTTGAAAGTTTAAAAATAACTCACAATCAATCCAAATGTGTGCCTATTCTGCAAAGTATTATGCTTTACGAATTACAATAAAAAATTAATATATAAATAAATACTGCACCTTACCTGTAAAAGGTCTTCTCTAGTAGCAAATTCTGACACAATGACATTCTTGCCATCATACACTCTCGTCAGTGATATGTGTAGTTTCCCACTGACAATCTTGTGAACGTCATGGGGAAGATATCTCTGCATACCCTCGAATAGGGCATTCTGTATGTTGAATGATGGGCTGAATGGGCCGAGAGAGCCAGCCCTCGCCTGTCCAACCACACGCAACACATCGCTTGTGATTTCCCCTAAACAACAAAGATGATTGAATGTAGATAACACTGCTTTATTAATTTATATTAAAAGAGTTATTGCACTTACAACTACTTAAGAGATCAAGTTGAGTCAATTTAATGTATTACTAACACTATGTGACCATCTCTGCAGCTGTTGAGCTGGTAATGATAATGCAAAGAAAAATATTTACATAACTTATTTCAAGATCATAAATTTCATTAGAAGATAGTCATGACATAGGCATTTCATGGAGTTTAAAAATGAAAAGAAGCCTGATTGGGAAATGCATGTATCATGTTGGATCAACCTTTTTTGCAACGATTTAGAGATTTACTACGAAATAATACTAACAAAATAACTTTTTTTTTTATGTAGAGTGTCTTACACTCTATATCAGGTATGCAAGGAGAAATAATTTATAATAAGAGCCCCAAAGGCCTCTAATTGGTGGTTCACTCCCTGTGCCTCACCTAGCCCAGGTTAGCTGTCAAACCGACGCACCAAGCACTAAACAACCCCATTTTATTCCAAACATATTGCATGAATATGTTACATTATTATTAACTTTGTCTGGTTATACAATGTAAATAATAAATTTAATTTACACAACTTGACTTCAAAGTGTGTCAGCTACATTCCAGGATAAATTATCAGCCACAAAAAAGTAATGAAATATATCTATAGTACCTGAGCTACCAAGATTTACTCAGCATTTTCCCAGACAAGCCATCTATGTCAATAAACTTGATATCTATATATTATAAATTAATATTGTTTGTTTAAATGTAAAAGGTACATGATACACTTTAAAAAAAAACATCAATTTGGTCTGACCCAAGCTGTTTGAAAGCAATTACAATGCCTGGCTGACTCCTTAGATTTTTTCACCTTACATCAGCTAGGCAAATTTCATCTGATTACTACGATATTTTATCTGAATTACTTGGAAATCACATACCCTAAGACTAGTTAGGTGTATGGTGTAATTATAATAGTGGTTTTGTATTGTATGTTATACATTGTGTGTTGTTTTATGTATGCAAAATTATCTTATATTTTATATAAATGTAAATCAAATAGTTTTATGTTAAAATATGGCATGGACTCTGGAATCTGTATACTGTTCCCCAATACTCTTGTTTTTATAGAAATTCTATAATCTACCCATTATCATTCATTCATTTTCTATCTATTATTACTTATATGTAAAACAAAAAAATATATATTTCTTATACAAAAATATTTTAAAGTGTGTGTGTGAAATATCCACACCACTTTAAACATTATCTTTTGACAAACTAAAGTAATATGTAAAATTTTTTGTTAAAATACTACAATAACACTTTAGTTTAAGTTTTTGAAACAGGTACATTTATTGTTTTAAACATTGGATTTCACAAGCAATAAAACTTACTATGAATATATAAAACACGGAAACTACTCACGTAATAAGTCAGAGGGTTCTGACTAGTTCTAACCACATTTGGTGGTCTTTTTCTTCTTAAAAAAGACCACCAAATGGGGTGCTCGTGGACGCAGTTGCACCGCTCAGTACTAGGCGAACTGCGACCGCTTCTTTGAGCGCCCCATATTCTTCTTGAAGAAGACCACCAAATGTGGTTGAAAATATAGTCGGAAACCTCCGACTTATTACGTGAGTAATTCCCGCATTTTACACATTCATAATGTGTCAAAACCATTACAGTTTTAATAACAAAATAAAACTTACATAAGCATCACAAGTAAATATATACTTTGTTTTTTTAGAATTTTCGAATAAGCTCTTTGTGAATGGCTGGACTGGCATATACACCTATACCCTAGTTCTGTTACTAAACTGAATAACTATAATGCAAGGAAAACATATTTTTTTAGACAGCTTGTTGAAGAATAGTTGCTTTAAAATTGCTAACAAACTAGAGCGATACATTATTTTGATCAACTTACCTATGGGCAAGTCGCAGAGGAGGCAACAAGCTGACAACGCTCCAAATGAGGCTCCGGAAATCTTGCCTAACAACAAATGAGGAGCATATTTTTTAAAACACACTGCCACACCAACATGGTAGATACCAAGAAAACCACAACCAGCAAACGATAAGTTCATTCTTCACATGAATTAAGTAATCACCAGTTTACAACACGACGACGTTCAATCACTATTCAGCGACAATTTTAAATTAGGTCGTCACAATCCACAAACCCCGAATAGTAAAGAAAATATATATGTATGTTTTATTACGTTATGATACGACTAATCAATTATCAATTTATCACAGATATAAGTAATTATATCTCGTAGTTTTTAATCGTCCACAATGAACCAAAATAAAATTTAAAACGATTAACTCTTGTCTGTGTTGCTTTTGAATTGCAAGAGAAGACAGTGTGCAAGACAATGACGACTGACAAGAGGAACTATGAAGCACTGAGCATGTAATTACTCCGTTTTACTATAAATTGTGAAGATAATGAGAGACCAATTCACCCATTGATGAAATTAATAATTTACATAATATCTTGCACTAAAACTATGTATACTTTCGTGCTGTAATGTAGATTGTTTGTAGCCAAAAGCAAAACAACGTAGACACGATAGTATTTATAAATATTATATTATTACCGTAGGCGTGTTCGAGACGGAAGAGTGGCGTTTGTAGCAGTGTACAACTGAACAAGCGTTTGATTAGGGAATGTGGCATTTGTGGCAACAACGATCTTTCCAAACTCGAACGACGCATACACGTCATTTACACGAGAGCTCTCAAGTACGACAATTAATTTCAATATTCATGATTTAAAAATGTTTCAATACCTATAATAATAGCTTAAATCCTAACGCGAATTACATTTTCGTAATGGAAATAGAAAGAAAACATTACACTGGCGCATTATTTCAGGTTCGTTTAGCTACTCGACTAGCTACGTCAATCTCTCAGTTGTCAAAAAACGCTCACAAAAGACCCAGCCTCGGAGGTAGCGTTTTAACCAGGGGCCTTAATTATCAGCTTTGTAAAATCCATTCAAGTCTAAAACCTGGCTTAAACATGCCAGAGACAACAATAACCGTTCACCTTTGAGAATATCAATGTTCGAACCGTTCACATAGAGGAGCGCAATGCCGTGGTGATGGTATAACTTTACACCAAGCGGTTTAAGCCAGATTTTAGAACTGCTTGGAAATTGAATGGATTTTACAAAGCTGATAGTAAGGCCCCAGTTTTCATGCATCTCGAACGGTGAACGAAAACAGTTAAAAACGCCACCTGTGCCAAAACCAATGCGGAACGAGAGCGTTTTGGGCAGTTTTAACTGTTCCCTAGCCCATCTCGAACGCACGGAATGATGTAGATCAAGAAAACACTGCGTCTTGCAACTCGGACGAAGTATCGATGGACGGAGCGATGAGACGTTGCCGCTCCGAATTTAACATTATTATTATTTAACATTTATGCCATGTTTCTCTTTTTATTATACGAATCTTCTAATAGTGTAAGCGAGAAAGCTATGTCAAGAATATAGACGTCAAACACTGTGTCCAATTTTGATGAAATTTAAATTTTATTGGATACTTCAATAACTGAAAAGTGCTACTCATACCTCGACAATATTATAATTGCGGGTTAAGACATCGGTGAACGTACACAATGATAATTGATCCCGTGAGTTCAAAGTTGAAGTAGGCCTCATCCGTAACATTAATTTGGCAACATCGTCTATCGTCTACAGGAAATTTGGCTAAAGGACTTGTATCCGAAGCCGTAATATCATTAAAAAAAAGCTACAGGAAAGGAAATATTTTCTGTTATTTCTGATTATTGTCAACATTGGTCAACATCGAGGGGGTGTAATTTCCTATTTTGTTTTTAGCTTAATTTTATTACATTTCCTTTGGATGTAATGCAATTAACAATAAGAACTATTGTATTTGCACCATGAATGCTGTGCCAGATAATATCATAGTGAATTCATGTCAATATACCCCAGTTTATTTGATACAAGATCCTGGCGCCTCTCAGGTATTTTTTGTGGATTATTTTTTAAGCAATAGGTAGGTACGTAATTCTAGTTGAGGATTCTAATGTACAATAATTTTATTTGCAGGGACAATCCTTCTTTATAACACAAACTAACGTAGAAGAAGCTAAGCCGACCAGTGATAACCTGAAATCATTTTACGAGAATAGCGGCAATTTAGAGAACAGCTTTTTTAATGTAAATAGCAGTCCTAAGCCTCGAATACTGAAGAAACAAGACACTGGCGTCGTCGGCAATAACTTAAAATTGGCTAGTTTCCTACTACCTAAGAATGAGAATTCCAATAAACATCAATATGTCAATGTTATCAATAATGTTATATTGAAACCTAATGTTACTTATAACGGCAGCACTCATACAGCTAATGTTGTTAGTAACACCATCAGTAATCCTGCAGCAAACACTATAAGCAGCGTAAGCACTACTAGTACTGCAAACACAGTGCCTCGACTTAACTTAGACAGCAAAATAGTGAAGTTGAAAGATACTACTTTTAATGGTACAACATTGAAGACAGTAGATTCAAGGAGGTATAATCGCATTGAAAAAGCTCCACCAAAGATTAAACCAAAGGAAATGTAAGTATTCATTTTGTTATAATAAATTTTTACCCCACTTTTTATAACTTTTTGTCCTTTATATAACAACACTGCAAATATGTATTTTTCTAACTTTACAAGAGAGACAAAAAGCAATATAATTTTCTACTTAACAATAAAATGAAAGTCAGTTTTGATGTTAATTTATTAGTTATTGCATGAATTATTAAATGCACACTTTTGGTTTCTGTTTTCAATAACATTTGATTTGATCGTTAATAATGGAAAAATGCATATTAGCAGTGCTGTAATATTAAAGATGATGAAGAAAATTTATCATAATGCAGTACCGCTAGTAGTGTGTGACTGTGTATATGTACATGTACAATATTACTCAAGATCTAGTTTTTTTAGATTCAAGTGGGCTTACAGCATGTTGCAATTCAGCCCTTCAACACAAGATAATTGTATTTGGAATTTTATTGATTTTTTTTCCACACACTCCAGTAAGAATTAGGAACTCGATTCTCAAAATTGTTGATCATTACCTATACCAGGGATCAACAGTCCAATTAGGCAAGTCCAACTTTGAGAAAGAGGCCAATTGTCGAATCCAACTCTGCTAGGCGGTGTTTGGGAAACACCACAACCTCTTCTTGTCCAAAATACCACAATGCCTGAAAACTGAGGTCTTTGAACAGTGTGTGTTACCGGTGATGGCTTGTGCAACTGCATCATGGTCTGTGGCTATGAGCTTTGTGAGCAGGATCAGAGTGGCACAACAAGCTATGGAGAGGGTTTCTCTGCACATTTGAAACAGAAATGAGGAGATTCATAGAACAAAAGTCACTGATACAGCCTAGTGGATTAGCAAGTTGCTGCAGCGGTGGTCAGGGCACATAGCCATTGGGGTCAAAAAGGTCTTGATTGGAGACCATGGACTGGCAAATGCACCATTGGAAGGCCACAGAAAAGGTGGACAGATGACCTGACTAAGATCGCAGGTAAGGGCTGGGTGCGGGCCTCTTCCATCTGGTCATTATGAAAATCAATGGGGGAGGCTACTACCAGGGTGGATCCTGTGGACATCCTATGGCTGAGATGATATTGATAAGGATTGGCAATATATCATAACAGCATGGACACTATTATATTTCCATACAGATATCTAATTACCTTACACAGACAATGCACAGTGGTCAGTTTTTTACATGCATATCTGTAATATTGAGGGTTGCCACACGTTTGAGATTGTGTAATGGTTCGAGTAAGATAGGTACGAAATAGGTTAACTTAGTGCATACAAAAATATATTCTATGTACAATTGATTGAAATAATTAGATTATAAGTATAAAGAGAAAGTAAAGAATGAAATACCAAATTACCTTGTGTTAAGATTTACCATATTTTATTCATAGAAATCTATTATTATTCTTAGCTATTATATTATTATATTTAACACATTCACATGGCAGATAGCACAAGATGGACACCATTGACATGCATAAAGCCTTAATATCTGTTTTATATTGTAAATGTTTGTCACTCTAAACATGATAATCGTCCATCCATCGTCCATGAGCGTGGATCACTTATTGTTTATGAAGCGCGTCGTGAGCTCAAAACTTGTGGCGGAGTGAGTAAGCCCTGATCAGAGAAGGGCGACGCCTGTCCATTCTATACATATTATTCTATATTCTCTGTTATTGTTATGCCAGAATTGCCAGATCATGTTAGATGTCCATAGGTGACGGTGATCGCTTACCACCAAGTGGCCTGTATGCTTGCTTACAATTAATGACGATAAAATTTGAAGTTGTAACACTCCAGCTTATTAATTTATTTATTCACTCAAATTGAGTTCAACATATGTAGAAAGAAAAAAATTAACATATCTATATTAATTTATTTTTTGATTTCAGTCCACCCATTCTGCAAGGTGCACCATCAAAATATACGAATGTGCAATTATTAAAGCTTGGCGAGACATATCACAGGTACAAATATTTAAATTTTCTTACTAACTTGGCTTCAAGAAATCATGAAAATTGTTGAAAGTAATATTGTAAATCTTGTTAATATTGAGTAGCTAAGTTATATGATGTAAAAGCCTCCAATGCTTGGAATAGATCTCTCATTTCCGACCTCATAGCAGTCATGGAGTATACTTCCTCACCCGATAACCTACGCTTCTTTATACGGTTTCTTACTCATTCTTCACGAGCATTTTAAAAAAAATATAATAACAATTGATGTTTTTTTTACCATAACATGCTTTTTACTAGTTATTCTATTTTATAACAATTGAAGCATTCTTAATGTTTTGTTTAGTTTCTAATTTCTCATTCATTTCAACAGACATTTACTCAGACAGTTTTCATGGCAACAATCTTCATAGACAGCATTCGCTCCTGCGCATGCACTAGCGGCATCGACATTAGGAAAGTGACTGGCGGTGACACCGGCAGCGGCGGCTGCGACGACGGCATGCCCCCCCCCACTTCTCGCCCGCAGTGACGGCACTGGTGCTTTCAACCAATAACTTGACCAATAAATTATGTCTTTTTCTGTTATTTTAATTTACAGTCTTAACCAACTCAGCAATGAACAAATGAAGATGGTTAATCAAGCACTGAAGATATTCAGTAATCCTGAGAAAATTGCACCTGAACCAGTTTATGACCCTGTTACCAACGCACAGTTTATTTACAAGTAAGTGTGATGTACAAGTCTGAAGCGATGATAGCTCAGCGGTAGCGTCGGCTGTCAAACTGTTGGACACTGCTTCGATCCCCGACAACGGCTTGAGCCTCCGGTGAAGGTAACACCATTATCAAATTTCCAGCATGGTGGACCGGGAGTAGGCAGGTACTCAAAGCTACGGCTAGCTACCACCCTCAAGTTTGAAAAACTATCACCAAACACATGTTGTGTGTTCAGTCAGCATTCCTTGAGAGCCAGTAAGAATTCTAGCGTGATTACATCTTCGACCACATCGTCACTGACCATCAAGTGAGACAGTGGTCAAACGCTAGATTGATACAATATACAAAAAAGTGTCTGGAAAAGAACACATTTAATCTGTATCACTGGGCAATCAAACAAATGCTCTGTCTTTACTGAGATAGTCAAATTATTCTTTACATAGCCTCCCCGTCATAATTTTTATATGTTTGACCACTATCTAATTTGATGATCAGTGATGAATGTTTTGTACTACTTGCAGTTAGCTCAGTCTGTTATGACAATTCTTCATAGGTCTGCCTACCTATAAAAAATATTAATAATATTCAGTATGATATTATCAGTGGAATCTTGTAATTAGCCTTAAGAATCTGTACAAATAACCCTAGCTTAAGTACCTAGCCGTAAGATTTCCTAAAATGTAATAAATAAATATCTGTTACTGTGCAATTAAAGTAAGAACTTGACACTTATTATTAAATAAATTGCAGAGTGGTATCGCCAAGAGATTTGACTGTTGTTGGCAAAAACAAAACTGTTACAAAGGAAAGGAAACAAACACATGAACAAAATATAGAAGTAATAATAAAAAAGGAACCAATAAAAACTGAAATCAGAAGAGAAAATTTTACAAAAGGATTATTGAAAAAAGATGTATTGCTAAAAGACATGGGCATAAAAAAAGAACAGGTCACAAAGGACGTAATAAAAAAAGATGTAATACGAGATATGCCGAAAAAAGATATTTTAAAACCAGAAATAAAAAAAGAAAATCTTTTAAGACAGGAAATAAAGAAAGAAACCCTTTTGAGGAAAAATGAAGAAAGACTTCTCAAACAAAAAATACAAAAAGAGTTAGAAAAAGAACAAGAAATAGCTGAAGCACAGGTGGAGGTAAGTCAATAGTTTCTTAGCTTGGCCAAGAGGCAAGCCGCATAAGCCTGACTCTCTCTCAAACAAAAGATTCATAGTATGACATATACATATGACATGACAATAAAATTTCAATTTACGCATCAAAATTATTTAAAGAAAAATATTTTAATTTTCCTTGCGGTAATGTAGACTTTGTCAATTAACTCCCACGGGGATGTTGCAGGCATTTTTGAAAGATAAGATTTACATTTCCCGCTATTTTCCAAATTAGTGCTACTCACCCAGACCCCCGCACTAGGATTCCCTGCATCGCGGGAGGCATGGACACACACAATCACCCAAGACCCGGGACAAACATCTACACTCATCGCACAAATGTTTGCCCCTGCCGGGATTCGAACCCAGGGTCCCGGAGACACAGTAGTCATGTCACTGACACTAACAACTGCGCCACGGCGACCGGTTTGGTTCATGTGTTCTAAAATGATGGATTATTGTATTCTTTATTTATCACTGTTATCTCTAAGTAGTTCCAGTATAGTGCCCACTACATTACTGAATCACATGGGAAATAGGGTTTGATAAATGTCCTACGCTTTACGCTTATGGCTACTACCAACTTGACACTGGCTAAGTGCATATAAAATACGGAGCTAATTACAAAAAAGAATCACTCGGAAACAGTGGAATTTTTTTGAGTAATTAATATTATATTGAATTATTTAATTATTGATTGCACTTAATTGTTAAATTCACCTGATAGTTATCAGTAGCCGAAGCCAGGAATCCCTGTCGCAGTCGTAGTGTTGCCGTAGCAGCGTAACATAATAAAACTCACTGTAAAGTGGTACTAACTGTAATTTATCGAGTACAACTATGACACAGAGACATTATAGTCTGTATGGACCGTACATGCGTTATTCAATTGAATAACGCGTGTGAGGAGAAGATATATGTTGACTACAAATAGTAAACAAATAATTGTTTCCAGATAGTCCAGCCCAAAGTGACGAGAAGCGGTAGGAAAGTGAAGCTACCGAAGCTAAGTATGCCGGAGGGCAATACTCATAGGCCAAAGAAGAGGAGCACATTTGTTTCATGCTTTCAGTGTGCAACAGTAAGTGTCATGTCAAATAGTTAAGTGAAATATTGCATACCAATATAGTAAGAGATACGGCTTAAGAAATACTTATATACCGTCATCAGTTATTTACTTATGACACCGATTATATGTAAAAAAATATGTAGTTTGATACATTGCACATGGGTTGCCGAGCTAAGCCCCGGGCTTGTTGTTATTATAAGTATATTAGCACGACAATTCGTGCTAGTATCTAATAATCTGTGGTCACCAAGCCGAGGTTTTTTCACTTTTTTTTTATTTATTTTTTTATTCACAATAAGCAGGCGTTTGACCACTATCTCACCTGATGTTAAGTGATGATGCGGTCTACGATGATTCACGCCTGCCTTGAAGATACCTGTTCACTCGTGACTTGAAGATGCCCAGATTGTATTCATGTGGAAACACAGACTTAGGCAATGAGTTCCACTCGTTAGCTGTACGCACTATGAATGTGGAAGCAAAACGCTTGGTGCGACAGGGTGGAACGTCTACCATGTATGGATGTCGCATTGCAGTCCGTCTGGTCGTTTTTTGATGAAATGGGGAAGGAGGTACTAAGTTATATAACTCCAGAGCACACTCCCCGAAATGTATACGGGGAGTGTTATGTTAGAGACAGCGGCAGCCCAGAGTTGAGCGAGATGCGTTCGCTTGGACGACAAGTAGGGTCGCCGTAATGATATAAGTACTTAAAGACCGCCAATTGTGCAACGTATGTTGGCTTACGAATTTACGAAGTTGGTGTCTTATGCGCGCGGCTAATCTATTAAAGAGAGCAAACATGAACACGGCTATAATATACTGTGTTATGATTATGTTGATTCTGGACTATCATGATGTCTCAGTGTTGCACAGGTACAGTTGTGCAAAACTTTAAACCTTGAAATTCTATCGCGAGTTTCTTCCATAATTGTAATGTATATTTTTTTCATTTTATTTTTCCAGGAATTACCCAGTCTATACCGCCTGCAGAAACACTATGAAGCGCATCCCACACATATCCCAGTTAAGATCCACTCGAACCTATTCCACTGTCTTTTAGCCATCATCAAGAGTGGGACAGACGATGATAGAACAAACATATTCATCCAGCAACTTGAACAACTCATTGTGAAACTGAAATCGTTGCTGCCTTGTTTATTAAAGAATTCGGGAGAGGATGCGAAATCATGTACAATCAGTGAAGATGTGGGCAGGTAATGATATTGATAAATACTATCCAATGAGTTGTTGTTTTCAAACATTTATTATTGATGAGCATGGTAGTTTGTACCGGTTACTGGCTGTTTGTTATGATGTCATTGTGTGTGTCCATCTCACGCTATAGGAAATCCTAGAGCTAAGATGAGAGTGTGATAAAAAAAGGTTTTAAAAAACTTAGTTAAATGCAGTATTACTAAGATATGCGCCGCGCAGTTCTAATTAATTGATCACATATCAGATCTGAGAGAGATAGTAGTAACTGAGAATATCCCATTTGTTCTATAAATATTACAAGTTCGCAAGTTTGTAAAGACGACTGTACGTTTGTAACTCTACACACCAGTACTCCTAATCGGATCTGGATAAATTCGTCATAGAGATAAACCATAGTTTGGAATAGCACATAGGCCATTATTATTCCAAAAATGTATGGTTCCTGTGGGATAACATAGTTAAGGGAGAGACAAAGTTCACGCTGGTGAAACCGAGGGCCATAGATAGTGGGTATAAGCTATAGGTAAATAGCTGTAGGTTTAAGGCCGCTATTACGGGAAATTGTTAATCCGTGATCCGCCATTCTGTGATACGGGCGTGACACTATATACGTATTGATGTTATGGACTATTTTTGTACCGAAAATAGGGTATTTTTACTAGTTAATTAATTTTAATTATTTTTTTAATCATTAAGTCGTCATTCAGTTTCATTATTGTTACAGGTTACTAGGCATAGATCCTGGCAAATATCACTTGGACATCGAAGCTTTGAGTTGCGTTAAAAACAAAGATGGCTACTGCAATCATAACCAGCCACCTCCCCCTAAAGATCTCAATCACGAAGCAACTGTAGTACAGCCGTGGATATCAATGAACAATGAAGATATATTAGTGAATACCGAAGAGGAAACAGAAGATTGCGCGCGAATCAACTCGGTAGACAAATGGCCAACAGTTAATAAGAGAGTGTGGAAACAAAAAAAGGAGAAATCACAAGAAAACGCAAAAAGGATGAGGCTAGCGTCAGAAAATTGCGATACTCTGATAGAACTGGGTATTGACGACACTGTCAATTTGGGAAAACTTAATGAGTGTTCAGAAGAACAGAATCCAATTATTGAACAAGGGACTGAACAAGAGAAGGCTGATTACCATGTAGTTATTAAAAAGGAGGCGGAGAGTGGGGGTATTTCTGATCAGGAAATATGTGCAAATATAGTTGAAGAACTCCCAAGTCTCAATCAACCAGAAGCTCCCACTGACACAATAGAGGATTACAAAAAGCAAAGTGGTCGCACACAATTTCACAGTGCTCATTTTGATATACGATCATCACCAATAAAGCCAACTTCAACAATTTTTCGTAAATTCCAAATTAATCCAGAGCTCCTGGCGAAATATGAAGCTTTAATTATAAGATCCATCGAAACAGTAGACAAAGACGATGACAACAAGGAAACCCCTTGTCCAACAGTTGAAGAAGTTTTGCGGACAAATGAAAATGTATCACATAATAGTCCTTTAGATGTTTTACATAACAATGAAAGTGTCTTACCGACTGTTGCCAACAATTTAAGTAGTGAAAATGTTTTACAGACAAGTGCAGACATTTTGCACACTAATCAAAATGTCATGCACACTAGTCAAGATTTATTACATTCAAAGCAAATTGATTTTCGAAATAGTGAAGGTCTTATGGACGCAACTCATAATGTTGTGCAGAATAGTCCAAATATTCTATGTTCAAATGGTAATGTAATACAAGTGAGTAGAGATATATTATATTCTAGTGAAAACGCCTTAGACACTAGTCCAAATATTATGCATACAAACGATGTAAATCAAGATGTCTTGCAAACCGAAAATGTCCGAGACGCAATAGAGAATGATGAGACATTACAAGAAATATTTAGAGATCAGGATCTCTCAGCAGTCAAAGAATCTTTCATTTTAGATCGGGAGCTTAAAGACTGGATTCTAAATAGAAGTAATGACGATAAATCAGAAGATGGTTTCAGTAGATCTAGCTCCTTGATAGAACCCGCACTGTTACATGTAAAAGATGAAGAGATTAAATCAGAGTTAAGTATAGAACACAAAGCTGATGTGCCTACAAATGATAACCATGATTCAGTATTGAACTTTCTGGATACCATTGCACATGACTGCCTATCTTACCCTGGGACTGAAATTAGAACAAATAATGGAGATTTCCAGTTAGACTTATTCTCCTTCCATAGTTCATAGAGTAACTGATCCAAGTAGAATAAGTGTAGAAATAATTATATTAGAATAAAATTTTGTATTTAAGTTTATTTTCAAGGAAATTATATATAATAGACTTATTATATATATTACATTTTTATATTTTATTATTCTCAGATTTGTTGACATCTACATTTTCATTCATATTATTACATTGGTATTAAAAAAGCAAGAGGAATTAAATTATAATGTTTACTATACACTTTACTGAAAGCCTACATTACAGAGTAAGTTCTGTGAATTTAAAGACATTATTCTGTATAAAAGGCAAGAGATTTAATTACAGTCATATCTATATTGTTTTGATCGAAGCACAGATATGTAACACTCTGTAATCTTGTATGAAAAAGTGCTACGTATATGTAGATGACATTTTAGTTGCGGGTCGAGAAATGACAATTGATCCTGTGCGCAGAAAAGGTCACTGAAAACGGAAAACTGTTGACAGTCGTCGTGGCTCAGTGATCAGCGACACTGACTTTGGAACCGCGACCCCGGGTTCGAATCCCGGCCGGGGCAAACATTTCTGTGATGAGCAAAGATGTTTGTGTATTGTGATTGTGTGTGTCTATGCCTCCCGCGACACAGGGTATCCTAGTGCGGGGATGTGTGTGGAAAAAAAAAAAAAAGGATGAAAAAAATAATTTTACCACAAAACGTAGCCTTTTGAGTTCAACACTCAAAAGTCTGAAATAACTTGTCAAAGTAGGCACCATGATCTCAATATTTTGATACTTTACTTTTGAACTAGATAAATTTTTTGGTAATTGTTTTTATATTATCTATTTATTTCTGACAAAATTCAAACTAGGTATTTGTTTTAAATTTATAAGCATGCATTTTAACACTCGTCACCTGGTGATAAGTGATGATGTGGTCTAAAGATGAAGTAAGCACACCCAGAAGGTACCTATTCACTTATGGCTTGAAGACTCCAGGATTGTTTATATCAGACAGGTAACACAGACATAAGTTCTGTTCCTTGACAGTTAAACTAAAGAAAGACACAAAATGCTTTATGTATGTAGTATGTCTACAATGTCTTCAACCGATGGTAGAATGAAGTAGACTAAAATTATGAAATTCCATTACACATTCTCTGAAATATAAACAATGGGCAAGGCAACTCTATGCCAGTATTCAAGGATTTGCAGCCTACATTCTCTACCAGACAAAAAACCTTAATAAAAATTAACTACTTCAAATGTTCAGGTAATTTTTAAGCAGAATATCATTTATCATATCATTTATTTAAAATATTGCTGTGCTTGTGTTCCTATTTTATTTGATACACAACAAGAGAGT
Source organism: Apeira syringaria (assembly GCA_934044485.1). NCBI lineage: Eukaryota > Metazoa > Arthropoda > Insecta > Lepidoptera > Geometridae > Apeira > Apeira syringaria. Next base: position 15,727,622 of record OW203662.1, on the reverse strand, counting down.
TTTTCCAGTAGTCTAAATATTTCCAAGAAACAGTTGTTTGCAACCTATTGAACTAATTGTTGGCTAGATATTGACTCAAATGAACAGAAAACACTTAGTAATACAATTATCTCTCTTAATTCTGTACTGCTATTTTATACCATAGACTTCCCTACATATTTCCAAATGTGGCTTGTTAATAATGTCACCTTACACCCTTCACTAAAGATACATCCCGTTTTTAAACATTAATTTAAAAATACTTTGTAAAACATTCATGCAATAGAACAAATTATTTTTTGGGTGGTTTCTGAATTCTTAGCTATTTATATAGAATAATATATTTTGGAACACTAAAGAAATCTGTATGACATTTTTGGGTCTTAATAGTTTAAAGCTCATATTGAACTAACTTATAAATTAATTGGATCTAAGCTTGTAATACAGGTCTTTCATTTTTTCCCTCCAGATTTTGATTAGTGAGGGCATAGCCTGTTCCTCCTCGTTGAAGAGGTATTATGTCTTTTTCCTTTAACTTGTCTCCAGTGAGAGGATGCAGCCAATCCTTTCTGATTATCTTCTCAACACACTCCATAGTGACAATGTCACCAGTTGTTCTGGAAAACGCATGTCAAATTAATTTACTTTTTATTTAAGTGTTATGTTAATAATGTTCTGGAACACATTACTTTTACACAGAAGCCTTGATGTTAATGTTGCATGCTACATTTTAAATTTACATAAAAATGCTACATTAAAATATAATCAGGTATTGCTTGGAAACAAAATTGCACATCAACTATTATTTACTTATAATTGAACCTTATTTTCCATGACACGTGGTTCTCAATGATGATACTATAAACTATAAGTCAGCCGTTCTTCCAGTCTATACACAAATTTTATTGGTTGAATGGAAATGATTAGTACTATTACTATACACTTTTTAATTTTTTTTTTTATGCCAAGTGCTAATTAGCCAATGCAGACATTTCTATGAATATATTTAAGTTTCTCAAAATATACCATGTTTAATTCAATGCAGAGTCCCTCATATGAGAGTAAAATAGTCAAAATAACAATTTTACAACAGTGCAGTTTACTAATATGAAATGTATCTGATAAACCAATTATTCATAATTTCTTAAATTATATGTCAACATTTGAAATCAATTAGTTAGTGCCTTCTTAGACAGCCAGAACTTCAGTACATACTTGAATGATTTTAGTCGAATGAAAAAAGTCTTTATTTTTTAATGGGTAAAGCTTATGTTCGACTGCTGTCTCCACACATATCAAACACATCTATATTTTGTCACAGATACAAATCAACTACAATATATTCATAATAGTATGTGGATCACAATCTTCCTATCACTTCTTTTCCTAAGTTTTATTTGTGTATCATATTTTCCCAGAAACAGTTATAGAAATAAACTTGGAAAGCATAACAGTCATCATTATCATCATCATCATCATCTCAGCCATAGGACATCCACTGCTGGACATAGGCGTCCCTCATTGATTTCTACAAGGACCGGTTGGAAGCAATGTAATAATTAATCACAATGTAGTGACTAATAAATAAATACAAGAATTGTTTGTTTAATTTGTTAGTAGATAAAAATGACAATTCAGCATCACCTGATTATAGCACAAGGTACAGCATTACTAAGTATATCGTGAGTCACTGGGCACATGTATCTATTCTCTTTGGCAATAAGACTCTTCTTGTCATCTGGGTCATTGACTAGTGTCCACTTCACCTCAATCAAATCCTTCATTTTTAAAGGTTTTTTACTTATAGGACAATAAACTGTCCCATCGGGTTTTTCTAGCTTTGATAACTTGGCATCGGGAAGTTGGGAAGGGACCCAAAAACTGGGCAGCTGCGTATCTTTGCCATTAGCAAGATTTGATACAGAATTTGAAGTAGAAGGTGTACTAGACGTTTTACTGGATATATTGTTCTCCCTGTTCATAAATTTGATTAGGTTTGCTTCTTTTTCAGCAGCAGCAAGCTCAGCTTTCTCAGCATCTTCTTTCTTCAACTGCTTCTCGTATTTTTTTAATTGCTTGGTATACTCGTTCTTTTTAGTGATTATGTACTGTAATATAGCTTCTTTATCAAATAAATAGCCTTCTTTAGTCACAACAGGGTTTCTACAAGGCTGTAGTGTCAAGCTACAACAATCGAAACTTTTCACAGAATCTTTACCAACTCTTTCGCTCTGGGTGCCGTAGCCCGAAGCAGCAGCATCCTTTTTCTTTTCATGGTAAGTGTAAACGGCTCCTGCCGTGCAGTTTCTGGCGTGTCGGGTCATAAAAAAACGTTATTTTTTTGCTTTCTTGATCTGTGAAATTATGGTGAATTATTGAATATTGAATTGTACGTCAAAATCGTACTATCTATTCTAAACAAATATGGTAATTTTTTTTAATGATATTACAGCTATGGTTACGAGTCCTTTAGCCAAAACTTATTTCAAAATATATTGGTAATGTAATGAGAAATTCCTGAATAGAGATAGGTCAACTCGAGTTCGTAATTCGAATAGTGATGCAAATTAACTCTAGTTCGAGTGGGCTGACGGGTGGCAGGCGGTCGTTGGTACTGACTCCGCGTTACGTTCAAATTCGTTTATTGTTCGTGTGCGCGTCGATCAGATCGATCGAATAAACCGAACAGCACCAAAAGAGACGCGAACGAAGTTAACCTTAAAATCTTATCTTGAGGTTATATGTTCCAGTTATTTTTTAGGGTTTTGTAATCAACCAAAAAACCAAAGGGACCAAAAAATAATAAAATCGTTTGGGAAATTTTCGAAAACCCTTCAGGTGGTCAAGTTAGGTGTGGCCAGTGTAGCAGTATAAGTATTTAAATATGTAGACAGCACAACGGCCCAGTTAAATCACATAAAGAAAAATCACCCAAGTTCCAAGTTGAATCGGCAGACATCAGAGGGTTCAGAGGTGCCATGAAACAAACCGAAATAAAAAACTTCAAACTCAAGTCATCGTTCCAAAAAAGTGTACTATACAAAATGCTGACATCGCTTTATCAATAGGAAGCGTTGTTTGAACCTGGGCGTAAGAATATTTGCGAAAACACAAATCCAATTTTTATTTATCACCTGTTTACGAGGTGTATTAAGAACTTTTTTTATGCTAAATTGTAAAAATTGAATTGTATCTTTTCTATGGTAAATTCTACGTTCGAGTGCAGTTAAGTTGGGTATTATTTTTCCACAATAAGGTACCCGTTTTTTTTAATCATAATACCTCAATGTTGAGGTAATGGCGTAAAGTGGTATCAAAAAAACATATAATTAGCTTTAATCTGCCCGCCAATTAGAATTGAGATACCTCGAGTTAAGTGGATTTTAATTCGAGTTGACTCGACTTGAATTTATTCCGAGTTGGCCCATCACTACCTAAACGACAACAAAAAGCAAACTCTATCAAAGAGATTGTAACAAATTTTACGGTGCGTTCAGGACGGATACCAATTTTGCCGAGAACGTTCAGCAAGATTATTTTGATAAATGTTCCATTCGAATTATGTATAAATCTATATAATTCCGTTTCATACGTCAGAATATTGCGATGGTGATTTGATGTCTTGACCGGAATCATGGTTTGACACCCGAGAAAAAATGTGAAAAATGCACGATAGTTTCACAATGGAACTTGTCGATCGCGTTGTGATTATATTTACAATTTATATATAACTAGCTGCATCCCACCGTTAACTCCGCGTGGAGTATGATCTTCCCGCTACTTCAATTATCCCAGGGGAACTATACATTTCCAGGATAAAAAGTAGCTTATGTGTTTAGGCCTTTAGCCTTTTATTAGCTGGCATTGCTGGCAACATTAAAAATAACCTCTTTTTGGACGGTCAAGCTTTGTAAGACAAGGTGAATATCGTGAAAAATTCTAGTTAATGTATAAAACTTGAAGTAAATTTTTGTTTACAGCTAAATATTACGAAGAATTCAATTTAGCGTTGTATTATGTCAAAAAACATATCAATTAATGGCGCCACAATTCGATGCTGAGATATAGTCCACGTGTGTGGTGTCCCTGTCGGTGCATGTAACAAAGTTTCTCTTTGGTTGATTTCAGGCGCTAAAATGACGAACTCTAAGGGTTACCGTCGCGGAACTAGGGACTTGTTTGCCCGCAGGTTCCGCACCCATGGAACTATTCCTCTTTCCACATACATGAAAGTGTACAAAGTCGGAGATATCGTTGACATCAAGGTACTTATTTCCATCACCATACATTACTATTATACAGCTTCTTCGGTAAATTATACGGTCTCTTTGATTATTGTTTATGGAAATTAAATTATCCGAATATGTGCCTAAATTCCCATTTCATAAACTAATTTTTGCATTTTAAATATACTATTCCATTTTTAGGTTTAGTATTGATTTATAGTACTTCTTGGTCTAATAAGATGACTTATTAACATCGCTGGTTTTTGTTGAAAACCAGCGTTTTGTTTTGCAAATGTTGATTAGCTAGTAATTTATTATAATCTTGTGCAGTGTCTTCTAGATGTATTTGTCTTATAAGTTCAATGAAATTATATACCTGCATCATTGGTTTACTTTTGAAAATGTGCACCAAGCATGCACCATTAGAATGGTTGTACTTTCTAGTGCTCGCCTGTCTAAGCTAGTAAATTTCCTTAGTATATCATGACTAACTTTAACAACAACATCACTGACCATCAAGCTTAACAGTTGTTGAAAGCTAGATAATGACTATTTTTTTTTTTTTCAGGGCAATGGTGCGGTCCAGAAGGGTATGCCACACAAAGTGTACCATGGCAAGACTGGTCGTGTGTACAATGTCACTGCTCATGCTCTCGGTGTAATTGTCAACAAGCGAGTGCGTGGCAAAATCCTACCCAAGCGTATCAATATCCGCATTGAGCATGTGAGACATTCAAAGTGCAGACAAGACTTCCTAAAGAGAGTAAAAGAAAACGAGCGACTACTGAAGGAAGCCAAGGCTGCAGGCAAGATCGCCAAGCTGAAGAGACAGCCAGCTGCCCCCAAACCTTCCCACATTGTCAGTGGTCTTGAAAAGCCTATGCTACTTGCGCCTATCCCATATGAGTTTGTAGCCTAAATATAAACTTTATAAGAATTTTTGTATTTATTATTATGAAAATCCCTGGCTAGTTTTTGTCTGTAGTCTTAACATAATATACTAATACACAACATAATACAATAATTAGAATGATATGTAATGATCTGTCGTCTATAATCATCTGTTAAAATGAGGAAATAATGAAGTTGGGTTAGTAAAAGCAAATGTAAAAATGTGAGAGAATCAAATTACATAGTATATTCTACAGTTCTGAGTTCACTGCACAGATAAAAGTAAAATAATTATGTAGGCAGGTATTGAACTAATGTTCTGTGTTGCTTGCCCCTAGCAGAATTGGTTAAGATCCATATTATTGCAGCCTATCCTACTAATATTATTTGATAGTGTGTTTGTTGCTTCTTAACACTCAAACGGCTACACCGATTTCGATGAAATTTGGTATGGAAATAGCTTATACCCTGGATTAACACAAGCTTATTTTAATGCTTCACCATGATCACCGTTATTCATCACCGGCGGGGCGCTACTAGTCCTACTTATAAATGCGAAAGTTTGTGTGTATGTTTATTACTTCTTCACGCTCAAACGGCTACATCGATCTCAATGAAATTTGATATGGAGATTGTTTAAGCCCTGGATGAACACATAGTCTACATGATCCCGGGAAAAGTATAGTTCCTGTGGGATAATTGAGGTAGCGGGAAAACCGTAATCCACGCGGGTTAAGCCGCGGGGCGTTTCTAGTAGGTATTATATTAATAGGAACTACTAAACGGATTTGGACGAAATTTGGTATGGAGATAAGTTAGAACCTGAAATAACACATAGGCCACTTTTCATCCCGGAAAAAGTATAGATTTCCCGTGGGATAATTGAGGTAGCGGGAAAACCGTATTCCAAGCGGGTGAACTCGCGGGGCGCTATCAGTAACTTCATAAAGCTGTTAAAATCGCTTCTTATCACCGCGAGTAAAGCTTTAGTACCCTATCCCTATTCGACAATTGTCTTAGAATTCATACGTATGGACAGAGCAAGGCGCGGTAATGCAGACTATTTCTCTGCCGATAACGTTTTATTATCTAAGAACTGGCTAGGACTCATGTGATATTGGCTGGAAAGTTACCGACTAGTTTTTGTACTAATAATGGAGTAATTTTCCAGAAAATATCACGTGTCTTTTTTGTTTGTAAAAGTAGAATTTAACCTCGCACTCAATTATCGACCCAATTTTTTTATAAGGTTTAGGGTCATTTACTGAGCATAAAATCATATTCTCTATCTCTAAATGTTATTCTATACAACAATGATCGTAATAACTTTTGCCCTAAAGTGCAGTTTCCCGAGATATCGACAATAAACTTTTTTTAAGATGGCGCTTGAAGCTCCACCTGGATTAAATTACTAAATGTTTTTCTCGCGATGAAGCCCCGCTTGATTTAATAACAATGTGTTCGAATCGCGAAAGCCATTAATTACAATCCACCTGGATCTGTCAATATTTAGTGATTTTATGCTCAGTAAGTGACCCCAAACATTATGAATGTATATAACACGGGAATTACTCACGTATGCAGTCAGGGTTCCGACTATGGTACCAGGCGAACCGCGAACGCCCCATATTCTCCTTGAAAATGACCACCGAATGTGGTTGAAACTACAGTCGGAACACTGAAAATTGGATCGGAAATTAAGTGCGAGGTTGACCACTTCTTAGATAATAATGGTAGACGAAACTCGCGATAGTTTTCAAACTCAAAACGTTTTACTATTGTTATAAGAAAGTGTATCATCTTAATTATTTAGTATAAACCCGTTTGTAAACTATGAGCACGATACATTTTTATTTACAAGGATTGTGATACATCCTGTGGGCGTAATATATCATGTATGGCTTATACTTGAAAATAACTATTGGATACAGGAGTCGCAGGAATTAAAAACATAAGTTCAAGAAAGATCACAATAATTTTAATAAGAAATGAAATATTATTTACAATAATCGATTGATACTAAAAGACGAATAAAATAATCAATATTCATTGGAATTTAAACAATTTCAATAATTTATATAATGCCTTTACAACTTTAACAAACTTGGCATATTGGTTTAACATGATTTATCATGACTATTCAATAAATTACTATAATTTAATTGGAGAAACTTAACAACTAGCATCCCTAGATTGATAGAATAATATATAACCGGTCTCGGACGATTTCTGAATATCAGACGTTAGGCCGTAGAAGTCTTCTATAGCTGAGGCGTCGATTTTCTGAAATGGTTATAACTTTATTATTGTCTTCTATCTATTATAGTTTAATAATGCTGTGTCATAAAATCTATCACGAAAAATATTTTTCTATTGACAATTTAATAACGGTTGCGCCCATTTTTAGTTCAAACTCTCGTCAAAATTCGTAAAATAACTTTTTGTCACATCATTAAGGGTGAGAACAATGGTGTACCCAAAATACAAATCTACTTTTGGCCATGTTGGCGGGTACGCATCAATGCTATGACGCACTCCTCAATCACTAGTTAAGGCTCTCTTTTACCAAATGTTTAGGTATTTTACGCGCGTTAGAGCAGGACAGTAGCGGAAGCAGCGCGCCGCGCCGCCGGCCCCGCGCCGTACGCACGCACGGCTCCAAGAGAGAGTAATATTTAACGCCTGGTAACAAGCTGTTGTCAAAATATAGCTCTACATATTTTGGTAGGCGCTAATGAACATCTGAGTGGCTTTAAACATAGTCTGTTTAGACTAGCTGATCCCCTCGTGGCTTCTTGTATGGCCTAATATGTATCCCGATTTTACTTCTTCAAAAGGACCATTTGACTGTAACTAAGTTAATGTCTAAACGGAACATTATCGAAGAAAGAAATCTCCGAACACTAGTACTTTGTATTACTCTAATTTAAAATACATACTAGTACTGTACATGTGTTGCATAAGTAAGGTTTATCGAACCAAAATATACCTAAATAAGTTCTACATTCAATAAATTTGTGTCATATATAGGTACACTATAAAATCATATCTTCTATACCATAAAATATTGTTTTTCATAAGTCTTTCTAAATTTCAACGTAATATGCTACTATAGGTTGAGGAGAAGACGTCACAGACTAAAGACTAGCAGTTCCGTGGTTCAAATCCCATGGTGGTGTATAGATCTAGCGTTTGACCACTATCTCGTTTTATGTCATTATCATCAAAATTATTTTTTCTTCTAATCATACTCAAATCCCCGCACTAGAATTTCCTGTGGCGCGGGAGGCATAGACACACAAACATTCAAGACCCGAAACAAATACGTACACTCATCACACAAATGTTTGCCCCTGCCAGGATTCGAACCCAGGTTCCCAAAAACACAGAAGTCATATCACTGACCACTGAGCCACGGTAACCGTCAATCAGCCATAATAGATAATATACATAAATATATAATAGATCGCCACAGGGACCGGTGGAAAGCGGCATGCATCCAGCCCCCTTTCTGCGATCTTGGTCATGTCGCCTGTCCACCTTGTGGTGGATGTCCAATGCTGCACTTGCCTATTCGTGGTCTCCACTCGAGAACCTTTCGACCCCAGCGGCCATCGGTTATTAGAGATATTTGCCTGCCCACTGCCACTTCAACTGGCTGATCCACTGGGCTATGTCGGTGACTTCAGTTCTTCTAGGGATCTCCACATTTATGATTTGGTCTCGTAAATAAGCCCCGAGAATAAAAATACAAAATATTTTTATTGACATATATATTACATTCAGTTTCTTGAGTCCATAGAATAACCCTCTATAGCCGATGAGCCATAACTACTTACAAAATTTCACCCAAATCCGTTTTACCCGCCTGGTGATAACAACGGTGATGATGGTGATGATAAAAATAAGCCTATGTGTTAATCTAGGGTAAAGGCTATTTGCGTTTCAAATTTCATACAAATCCGTCGTGGTGATGAATGATAACGATGATGTTGATGAAAGTAGCATATGTGTCACTCCCGGACCTGAAGTATCTACTTACACAATTTCACCCAAATCCGTTTTTTGGTCCGGTGATGAAAAACGATGATGATGATGATGATAAAAATAAACCTTTTTGTGAATCCAGGGTATAAACTATCTATGTTCCAAAGTTCATCAAAATCCGTTCAGCAGTCTTTGCGTGAAAGAGGAACAAACATTCATTCATCCATACATTCATACTCACAAACTTTCGCATTTATATTAGTAGGACTTATTTACGTATATTATATATTTATTAACATACATATTCAAGATATATAATATATAACTACTTTTTGCTATTAAATATATATATATAAATAGCAAAAAGTAATAATTGTTCAAAATAACTGCTTGAGTCTGAAAAGTAGGTAACAACTTTCGATATCTAGAAAATAGTTACATTCATCATCATGTGCATAATCTATGCGTTCATTGAAAAAAACGAAACTGCAACAAACAGTTGCAGTGCTACACGCCATATGCTTTGAACGATAAGAACATAATTGCTGTTTCTCAAAATAGCCAATGCCATTGCAATATTATTTTATAACATTTCATATTTTCAAATTTAAAATGTTAATTTATCAATAAAATAGTAGTATCATTATTTATTGGGGAAATATTTAAAAACATCCATCGATAGTATTGTTACGTTGCTTAGATCGTAGCCGTAGTATGAACTCTTTAGCGCCACACGCCAGTGGGCGCGTAAAGCGTCACTCATTTAGTATTGGTACCTAAGGAAGTTGGTACGGGATTGGAAGGAAACAACACTTGCAACGAAAGTGACGATTTATTCACTCGACTTACCACGTACAGAGTTCGAGAGAGTCCCGTGGATCGAGGATCTTTCTAGAATCTTCATTTATTTTAGTAATTTGTTTCTCTAGAATTTTCTATACTCTCCCATTCGCGAATAATGTTCATTCTGTATTCAGAACCTTGCACCGAACCCCAAAACGCATAAAAAGTATTTAGGTGATATTGAGGATTGAACTCGTGGCCGGCGGTATTGCAGGCAAAGCCAAATGCCATTGTACGCTCTACGCGATACGCCACCGAGCTAATAACCGAACTGTCGAATTTTTGCCCCTGTAGACAAAGTAACATTCTACAAGCGTTAAAATAGGGTGATGAAACGAGATAGAGCGATATAAAATTACGCATACCAGAACAGGATGGGACGAAAGACATCGTAGCCAATGAGTGGCGTGCTCGACACGTTTTCGCAAGGTGTACCGTTAGCCAACAGGTTTCATAGTCATTGGATTTAATCATATGAACAACGAGAACGAAATTTCATCGGCTCGAGAAAGAGCTATGTAGCAATGCATTTGGCCCTCTGTTCCAAATTCATAGCGCTAGTTAGACTCGCAATGGGCTGATTTTTAACCAACTTCAAAAAAAGGAGGAGGTTCGGAATTTGACCCGTATGTTTTTTTTATTTGTGTTTGTTACAGCATAACTTCAGACTGGGTGAACCGATTTTTAACCGACTTCAAAAAAAGGAGGTTCTCAAAACGACCCGTATGTTTTTTTTTTTTTAAATTTGTGTTTTTTACCGCATAACTACCGACTGGGTGAACCGATTTTAACCGACTTTAAAAAAAGGAGCAGGTTCTCAATTCGACCCGTATGTTTTTTTTTTGTTTTTTTTTATATGTGTTTGTTACCGCATAACTTCCGACTGGGTGAACCGATTTTTAACCGACTTCAAAAAAAGGAGCAGGTTCTCAATTCGACCCGTATGTTTTTTTTATATTTTTTTTATTTGTGTTTGTTACCGCATAACTTCCGACTGGGTGAACCGATTTTTAACCGACAACAAAAAAAGGAAGTTCTCAAAACGACCCGTATGTTTTTTTTATTTGTGTTTGTTACCGCATAACTTCCGACTGGGAGAACCGATTTTTAACCGACTTCAAAAAAAGGAGGTTTTCAAAACGACCCGTATGTTTTTTTTTTTCTTTGTGTTTGTTACCGCATAACTTCCGACTGGGTGAACCGATTTAGATCGTTTTTTTTTATTTGAAATCTCGTGCTTCCCGTGTGGTTTCATTTAAATTTCCTCAAAATCGGGTGAGTACTTTTTGACTTACAAGTCAAAACTGAAAAATGCGAGCTTATACCTACACGATATTATAGTAGTAGGTAAAGACATTGGTGAACATACCTACACCACTATGACAATTGATCCCATGAAAAAAATTTTTTACTAAATAATGGAACCGACTTCAACACTCAAAAGTATGAACTAACTTGTCGAAGTCGGTACCATGAGCACAATATTTTGATATCAGTTACTTTTTAACTATCATGGTACCGACTTCAACAAGTTATATCATACTTTTGAGGGTTGAAGTCGGTTCCATATTTTGGTTAAAAAAAAATTTATGGTTTTTTTTATTTGAAAGCTGGTGCTTCCCGTGTGGTCCCATTTAAATTCCATCAAAATCGGTCAAGCACTCTTTGAGTTAGGTACACTCCAGAAACTGAAAAATGCGTGCTTATACCTAGACGATATTATAGTAGTGTGTGAAAACATCGGTGAACATACCTACACCACAATGACAATTGATCCCATAAGTAACAAAGGTCAAGAAAAAGAGTGAAAAAAATTTTTGTACCAAATAATGGAACCGACTTCAACACTCAAAAGTATGAAATAACTTGTCGAAGTCGGTACCATGAGCACAATATTTTGATATCAGTTACTTTTGAACTATCATATCGGTTCCATTTTTCGGTCTATTTTAATTATTATTTGTTCGTTTACTATTAGAAAGAAAGAAAAATACGTTTATTTATGACATGACACATTCTCTAGATTTTTCTATACACTTCTCATTCACGAATAATTTTCACTTATGTCCAGAACTTTCCACCGAACCCCAAAACGTTCAAAAAGTACTTCGGCGGTATCGGGGATAGAACTCGGGGCCAGCGGTATTACAAGCAGAGCTCTGCCCGCTACGCCACGAACCTATTAGCCGAACCTTCGAATTTCTTAATTCGTTGCTTCGGACTGACTGATTATTTGACGTGACGTTTATTTGTTTTCTATGACGATGATATGGCCGTCACAATATTGAAAAGTGGACTCTAATGACGATTACTTACGTTTTTTGTTACGTATGCAGATTTATGGCTGTAAACGGATAAAAAAACAATAAATACTGTGTTTTGAATTTATTCATCGAATCAAAAATGACCAAGTGACAGAGATTTGATTTCACCAAATGAGCAGCAGTGGACGTTTATGGCTGAGATGATGATGATGATGAAATGAGTGAAATATTTATGTGGCCGAAAACTCAAAAGTTGCGATATTGCCGGTACGCATGGCCCCAATGATGTTTTACTATACCTCATATAAACATATAATATCATTGCATGGCCCTCATCAACAAAACGCGACTCTGCCGTTTTCACCTATGAGTTTACATCATAGTCATAATGTCATTAATCAGGGTTACAGGTTTATTTATTATTTGTCAACGTAAGAGTCAAATAAAGTTACCGTATAAGCAACTACAAAAGTGACTGTTTGGGTGTGCGGTTGGCTGTAGTTGTATCTAGTCCAGTTGTTCGTTACGTAAGCCTAATACTATCATAATAAAATATAATTAAAGTAGTACTATTTTTAATTAGCGTTCACATGTAGGTATTCAAACTCAAAAAGAGCGGTGTTTCCATGTGACAGAAAGAGGTATTTATGGGTTTCGAAATAAGCCTTGCGAATAACAATAAATTTGCTCAAAGCGGTAAGGACACCAATTCTTCCACCAGTGTTTTTATATTTACGATTTCATTTTGTTTTCTTTTTTTGTGTTCAATAAAGTGTTTTTGATTGATTAATAAATTGCATTGACGCTCGATAGTTTATAGATGCACTTGACAACTATGTTATCTGACCCGATGGTCATTGACGATGTGGTCTTTAGTGTAATCAAACTAAACCTAGATGCTCAATGGATATCAAGGAATACGACCTGCACACGCTGTGTCTTTGGTGACAAGACCCGGGACAAACATCAATGCTCATCACATATAACAAACAAAAAAAAAGGAAAAGATACAGCTGAATTGAGAACTACCTTTTTTTAAATATTTAGAGAGAAAGTGAAAAAGAATGACGAGTAACGAGTGGGGACTAGAGAATACATGTTACTACACACTGTAGTACTAATACATTCAAATTTAAAATATCTACCACCCTCGATTATATCAAGTTCAGTTGTTATTTTGTCGCAAGTTAATGATTGAGTGATTTATCCACGAATTTCACACGGGTTGTCACAAAAGTTTTTAACCTTTTGATTATTCAAATGACTACTTTTCAGTACGCCAACTAAATGACAAGCCTAGCCGGTGGGAGCATCGGCTGTCAAACTGACGGACGCTGGTTTTTTTTTTATCACACTCAGACCCCCGCACTAGGATTCCCTGTATCGCGGGAGGCATGGCCACACATAATTACAGCACACAAACATCCAAGACCCGAAACAAACATCTACACTCATCGCACAAATGTTTGCCCCTGCCGGGATTCGAACCCAGGGTTCCGGAGACACAGAAGTCATGTCAAGACACTAACCACTGCGCCACGGCGACCGTCTACCTCTACGTTGAACCTCAAAAACGCGAATGGCTTTTGTGAAGGCAACACCGACATCAAATTTCCAGGATGGTGGTAGGGTACTTTCAAGTGCCTGTCTGGCTCGCTTTCACCCACAAGTTTGAATAACTCTCAAAAAACGCATAGTCTGTTCATGCAGCAGGCCTTGTAAACATTTTTGGTCTAACGTGATTATACATTCGATCACATCGTCACTGTCCAAGTGAGATAACTTTGTCAAACGCTAGATTATAAACTATAAAAATATGGTCACTGATGAGCACTATTCACAACAGGCTAATCAATATAATAAAAAGTTGTATCATACACCTTCGTACAAAACGTAGGTAAATATTCATATATTATTTATTGTATCTATTTTATAAATGTATCATATTGTTGCTCACACAAGCAATCAGGCGCTACTCGGCTAACGATTGCTCGATTGTGTGTTCTATCAGGCGTAAGCAAGGTACATAATAAATGTTCTCTCTATAGGGATACAACAGGAGCTATCTATACTACATGAGCGCTCTTTCTTTGGACAGATATGTTAGAGCCCCTTGTATTCAGATGTTAAAATAATAATATTAGGAGGCAGAGCGATGCAAGCACAGGTCCGACGTTGACAGTGGTCACGGGAGGAATGCGCGGGTGGAGAGCAGCGCGGATAAGCCAGCTGAGATCACGTGATCCCGCGCGGCACTAAGAATTTAACGAAATAAATTCATATAAAATCAACAGAAATGAATATTGAAAAAAAAATCTTCACTGTTCCTAGATAATGCCATTATCTATCAAACAAAGTAAAGTTCATATGAATGTTGTTATTATTTTGTAAGATATACGTGTTTTAATTTTAGAAAAGCATATTTTTCAAAAATTAAAACTATCGAGAAAACTTTACTTAACCGGATTTTGAATCCTGACTGTTCCTTTATGCTGAACCAAAGATACTAAAACTGAAAAAACCAAAGCTCTGTCTTCTACACATGGTTTAAAATACATTTTTAAAAATAGCGGTTTGTCTACTCACAGCGCCTTAAACTACCTTTGCAGTTACAATGGTCAGTGTCCCCTGGGTGGGTCTAAAGCTCGACAATCGGAACGCCATTTAGTATTTTAATAATTATATACCTTTTAGTATATCCCACTAATATTATAAATGTGAAAGTTTGGATGCTTGGATGTTTGTTACTCAATCACGCTAGAACGGCTAAACCGATTTGGATGAAATTTCGTATGTAGAATCGTCAGGTCCCGGAATAACACATGGGCTACTTTTCATCATCTTCATCATCATCATCAACCATCACCACGCGGGTAAAACCGCGGGGCGCAGCTAAATAATAATGTAGTAATTGAATAGCCTATAAGTCCGGTAGTACTAGACCGATTTGGGATCTTAATAAGTAACAATAATGTAAAAATCCTGATTTTTTTTCATTATATATATTTATTATATTTTCAGATTATATTATATTTTCATTTATAGGTCATAACTAAATAGCTTTAACTACAAAGCATTCTAGAGTATTGTGCCGCTTCTCTTGCGGTTGGAGAAATGCCTTTTATATAAACTGTATAGATGTAGAGTTTGACTATCTCACTTTGGTGGTCACTGACGTTATCAAGCTAAATGTAGAATGCTTACTGGTTCTCAAGGACTGCTGCCTGAACACACTATGTGTTTGGTGACAGTTTTTCAGACTTGAGGGTCCTAAGTAGCCAGACAGTGGGTGTTACAGACAGCCCCGTGCAGAGGATGCCTGGAGGCAGAGGAAACGGCCGCGCACGTGCTCATTGAGTGCAGTAGCGTGGCGACACAAAGGGCAGCCACCATGTTGGGAATTTGATAACCGTGTTATCTTCACCGGAAGCTCATGCCTTTGGTGGGGCTGACATCGGGTTGGCCACTACCGTATCCAACACCGACCCCTATTGGCAAGCGATTATGGTCCATACGAAAGCCAGGATACCAACGGTGCTCTTTGTAAAGAATACCCATTCCCACGGGTGGGAACGTATTGAACTGTTCTAAGGCAAAGTATGTGTTACTCACATCGACCATATCGTCGTCGAAAAGTAGCCAGAAGCCGTGACTCTTGACGATGCTGATGTAGTGGCCCCGGTTGGGCCCCGAGCCGCAGTGCACCACCACGGCCACCAGGTCATACAGCCGGTCCGGGTTAACCGCGTCGTCAGACTGTATGTACAAATACTATATGTGTTTAATCAAACAGCTTTCTTGCTAATCAATATGATGCAATACCTTTTGTTTTCTATTACAGAGAGTCGCAAAAATCAATAAACTTTGAAGAATAAGCACGTTTATTAATGGCATAAGCAATAAAGCATTACAATAAATAATTAAACACTGATACAGATAACAGATACAATTACAGACAAATATATAAGTAGTAGTAACAAGTTGATATATATAAATAATAATTGTAGTATTGCGCGATGCCAAGAATGCCTACTCAGCATTATGCTGAGGTTGGATAACCGTCGCGCAGATTTTCAGTATAAAATCAGACTGGCATCACGAACGTACAAGTAACTAATACGAGTAGTTTATAGGACAAAAGTCCATCAGGAATTTTCTGTATAAGCAATCTATAATTTTAAAATACACACATATAAATATATAAAGATTTATTTAAATTAGTCTATAGTCTTGTATTTTACTATGCAAAATATATTTCTTTATTCTAAATACAAGCATAATAGATTGTGTTACATAGCTTATAACATAAAAAAATATTATACTTTGTAATTAATATCTTTTTTAATGGTACTCTTACACAAAGCTACGCTGACATTGCTACGAGTAATTCATGCAGGCTCTATGCAATGCGTAACAAGAAAATCTGGCACACTACACATGCTGTTCAATCGACAGCAATTAATGAAAAAGTGAAAAAATCATGGATTCTATATCAGATTTCAATACATATTTACATATTATATTCTTACTGATGTTCTACCCAAAATTTGTATTACTCATTACTAATTTATCATACACATGACAGTGCGCCTATAAAGACATCTAGAGGCCATTGTATCTACGCCGACTACGAAACTGATGCCTTCGGTCGGCTTGTGAGAAAGACGATGGTTCTTAGACCCGAAAGAACCATGCGGGACTACAGCACCAAAACGCCCATTCGAAGTCGGGACAGCGTGGTGGTGGAGGGGCACACAAAACGCACAACGGATATTTAAAAAACTTTATATGTATTCATTTTTGTTAATGTAAATATCTTAAATGTGCTTTATTTTATATATTTAGGACTGTCAAATTTGTGTGAACAAACAGAACAGATCATAACTATGATCACGAAAAGGTGCAAACGGTGGCATCGTGTGTTGGGTCGCCATCTTCATACAAATACGGTTGAGAAAGGCGATGGCTGGCACGCGTGTCAATTTGTGAACAGGTGCGGACATCGGGTCCGGATGCATATACAAGTCAGGCTTTAAAAAAACCTTTATGTATATTATTGTGTTCCTTTACGTATGTAAAATTGTCTTATATAAATTTAAAAAAAGAGGGTAATGTATTTATCAGGAAATAGTGACTCGGGCAATGAATTCCACTTCTTGATAGCAGAAGGAGGAAGGAGGAAGCTTGAAGCACGTCTGGATATGGCCAATGCTTTTTTGGCAATATCCTGATGATTGGGCATGGCACAGGGCGTTCTTATACAAGCTACCACCGTACGTGCTTCCCGAGAGGCTAGGCACTTGACAAATGTCAATTTTAGTGCGTCTCAAAGCTTACCGTGTTAAACAGCCTCAATTCCAATGGAAATACGACTCTATGTGACACCTTGATATGCCTGTTGTACTGTTCCATATACTTGAACCTCTTCAGGTGCAGTGCCAGTATCAGTGGCAACTTCTTGACTCTCATGCGTTTTTGGGCTTCCTGGTAGCTGCTACAGTGGTCACATTTGAATTTGTTATCGCTGCACAGGGTCTCTGTGTCACTGAACGTTTTCAAGCAATGGGTTATGCTTGTGTTCTGACCTACATCAACCTGAAATAATGTAGACAGTAACTTTTTTACAGTCAGTTATTTGTACACCTATACATTCCATCTTTACCATGTCATCACTTAATATCAGGTAGTCATATTAGCCGATTATTAAAATATAATCTTTGCTTTAATATTTTTTAGAGATATGGTAACCCAGGTATAGGTTTAGTGAGCATAGGGTCCCTAAACCCAAATCGCCAAGTCGAGTCTCACTTTGGATTAAAACTTTCGGTTGAATGTAGTGAACATTGTGATCGAATCCTTGGGAACACTGTTCTGCCCCGCTGTCTAGCAATCACCCTCAAGTTTAAAATTATAATGGAATAAAATTATATTATAATTGAAAACGAAATAGGGCACCTCTTCTCTATACTTTCTCTGTGCTAAAGCCCAAAATTATAAACAAGGCCAAATATTACATACCTGTAAGTCAAAAAAATGCTCATCCTTACTGCTTACTGTTTCACAATTGAGACACCTTGTCTCGCTGGTCAATGTGCCTTGGAAGATCTCATGGACCCATGTGGGCTCGGTATTCTGGGGTGATGTGCCGTTGCAAATCACTGGCTCACCAGAGGGGTTCTTTTGCACTTTTAATGTGCTTTGGTTACGTTCAGCTGAAATGTTAGACAATGTTTTTGTACATTTTGACACTAGATAGGCCTTAATCTAAATCCGAGTTGGACAAACTAAAATAAAAGAACATTGAAATAAAACATGTTTTGTGAGATGAATTATTGATGTTAAGGTACCTAACCAGGCACAGTAGGCTTAACAAAGTGTGTTTCTGAAGTTCAGTAAATGTAGCTTCTTTCACTTGCTTATGTTTGTTGACTCTTTCAATTTCACTTCCTCATCTAAATGAAATACTAGAAGATGTTTTACTAGAAGATTCACCTGCAGAAATCGGTAAACATACACAATGACAATTGATCCCATGAGTAGCAAAAGTTAAGGAAAACAGGTGAAAAAAAGAATTACCAAAAAATGGAACCGACTTCACAAGTGTGAAATAGCTTGTTAAAGTCAGTACCATGCGCACAATATTTTGATAATAGTTACTTTTGAAGTATCATGATACCAACTTCGACAAGTTATTTCACACTTTTGAGTGTTGAAGTTGGTTCCATTTTAGGGTCATTTTTTTATGAAATAGATACAAGACTTCTTAGTTTAATAGAGCAGAGAGCATACTTTTGTTAAATCAACATGACACTTACCTAAAATAATCTCATTAATATGATTTATTAAGAAGTTTAAAAACTCATGGGCATCTTGCTGCATGTAGTTGTCAAATTCTTCTGCAAAAAAAATTATACAAAGTCAATACAAATCATACAATTTAACCATAGCTATAATTTAATCATGCATACAAGTGTATATCCATACCTTTTTCTTTCCTAAGCCTAGCTATAAACTTTTTTGGTGCTATAGAACCAACTTTTTTCTTCTGAGTAGCAATACTATAAAATAAATCTGCAAGACATGTCAGTAAGGTTTCTTTTGTTCTCTTGTTTTTGGCTTTGTATTCTAATACTTTCTCTCTGAATGGGCGGCAGAAGTAAAGTGCTTGCAACACTGAGTTGCTGTAGCATGTGTTACCAAACTGAAAAATAGGCACAATTTAGTAAAAATTCAAATAATTGCACAATTAGAATTAAATAGCAAAGGATCTATTTCACCTTCTCAAATGCCTTGTTCAAAATGATTTTCAGTTGTTTACAGATGGTTAATATGATGATGAAGAGGTGATAGAGATATGAAAAAAAAAGACTAAAATAACAGAATGGTACTCATGAAGCAGTACAGGGAACAGACCTAAGAGATGGGAGAAAGATATTGTGATAATAACTAGTCCAATATGGCATTGTACAGCAAAGGCCTGCAAAAAGTGGAATTTTTTTAGAGATTTCTTTGTATACACTCCGTGACAGAATAACAACCATTTGCATGTATGTTTTTAAAAAAATTTTAAAAATTGAAAAAAATAATTAAAAATGAAAATAACTTTATTTCTAAATAAGAATTACAGTGGATTATGAAGGCAGCTTAACCTAACATTTCCTTATGAATTAATGACGGCCCCACACTAGGCTCAAGGCCCTTGTTGTGGAGGCCAGTTTGAGTCCATTTACAATCAGTTTATAATTCATATGTTCAGACCGGAGGAGTCCTAAATCTAATTACATAAAATAAAAAGTTAAGTCAGTAAAGTTAAGGCAAACATTTTATTAATAAGGATAAAGAGCAGCAATAAGGACTTTTTATTCAATAATCAAAGGAGCACCTGTTAAATTATAATTTGAGAATAAATTATTTACAAATAATGTATTATTTGGCATGTTATGCTAAATTTGGTTAGATGGATATTAATTAAAAGTATTATGATCCTCCCAAATATTATGATCAACAATAGAGCCAACAATATAAATCTCTCAATCTGACTCTCTGGTCGAGAGGAGACTCCAAAGCCTGCAGCACCGACATAAAGTCGCTAGTCTATCGGTCTTTTATCGGATACATTTTGGGGAGTGTGCTCTGGAGTTGCATAATTTGATTCCACCATCCCCATTCCATCTTAAGACGACCAGACGGAGGGCAATGCGACATCCATACATGGTGGACATTCAACTTGTCGCACGAAGCGTTTTGCTTCCACATTCATAGTGCGTACAGCTAACGAATGGAATTTATTGCCTAAATCTGTGTTTCTGCAAACATACAACCTGGATATCTTCAAGTCACGAGTGAATAGGTATCTTCTAGGCAGGCATGCTCCACCGTAGACCGCATCATCACTTAACATCAGGTGAGATAGTGGTCAAACGCTTGCCTATTCCCAATAAAAAAATAAAAAAAATTTATACTAAATATTTGCTGTCAACATAGACCAAATGAAATATTATAACAGTCAACTCCCCTATTTGTGGTTACTCCTTCCCATTGTCATGTTCATATTACTGCATGCAGTTAACAGCATATTATTGTATATAATGTATGCATACCATATAATAGTAAGTTTTGCAATAAAATGTACATGTAGGAAATTTCCTTGACTTCACTGCATTAAATTCAAACACTTTTGTTATCAATTTACATCAGATGAAGCATTATATTATTTAAACACCAAAATGTGGTGGCCCCATACAAGACAGTCATGTTCATACTACTGTGTATGATGCATCTTGTAACTGACCCTGTGCTATCAACTTATAAGCAATATATTGTTAAATATTTCTAGTAGATCCTTGGAAAATTAATTTAAAGCGAGCTTGGATGATCGGGGATATACTGCATATAAACAGGTATCGTTTTCTTAACAATATAGAGAGGCAAGAGCTTGAGTTAGTGACTCCAGCATGATGAACTGTCTTCCCATGAGAGGTTTAGATCTTTCCTTCTAACTTCAGGAATCATGAGGTCCAACTCCAAATACAATAACTATGACTATGATGCAAGGGAGCAGTAATGCTGAAGGCTTTTGTTTTATCACAAAGTTATTCAGTTAGAATGTTACTTCCACAAGCTTAGCATCATCTTTTGTTAAATGAACACGGCTTTTTGAGTATGAGGTGGGTATTTACAATTTATGTTAGTAATATAAAAACGAGAACAACTCCATTACCCCAATAACCATACAATTAACCCATAGAATACTTACAACCAGTTAAAATGTATGAGGCACATATGGTTTTCGTTTGATTATTTCAAAAAGTACACTAGCTTGTTGATTTTGGACACTGTTAAATTCTAAAAACTATAAATAAGGTGCATAAACTAGTACACTACAAATATACAATACTCATAATCTCTACACTTGTACACCACCAAAAATTATTTTTTCATTGGATTTTCAATTTGAAATGCTTGATTTTGCAGATTCTGAGGCTACACTCTAGCTAAGAAATATATCAATCATTCAGTCACATCTGGCTCAATAAATATATATTAAGATGAATGATTTAAGGTTTATATTTGTTTAATTCATTGAGGGGTGTGTAGATACATTTTTTACCTTTCACTATATATACCATAGACTTACTGTATAGGCAAGCATGATTCATAGTATATATATGTCTCTTCACAACTTAATCATTGAACATGTACAGTAATCATAATTGTATTTATGACATAAAATTACTCACATTTACCAAACCAAAATAATGCTCGTTAGGCGGGAACTGCTCTGACCCAATATCCCTTTCCAATTGTGATATATTTGCGCCCTGTAAAGCAAGACACCTTAAGAATATTTGGGGTTACATACATACTGATTTGGCGAGATAGGTTAGGAGTTTCGAACAATTCCAACGAATATATTCCAAGGAGATAATATCAGAGTGAAGGTATGAATAGCATCAATGATAGATTAGTCATATTTAATAAAAATACGCAGGCTAAAACTTACCATTCTCTGTTGGAAATTAAGGCCGAGATCCTGACATATTGACATTTGCAATCCTGTTTTAGCAACTCAACTTTCAACCAAAGGATGCACTCGCCACTATCAGTAGATAATAATTCAAAACTATGCTACAGCTATCACGAGAAACATTTTTTTAGTAAATAAACTCCAGCCGCGAATATGAGATGCACGGCAAAAACTCAAAGAGAATTATCAATTTGTCAAAGACCTTATACAGCACAGACTTATAACTTATAATCATAATAAATGTCTGTCTGTGTACTACAGATATGGTTTTAGTAGGTATTTTATCTGTGCTTGGGGTGAATAAATGCATTTTTAACCTTCTTCAAAAAAGGAGGAAGTATTTCAATTCTCAATTCGGCCCGTATGTTTTTTTTTCTATTTGTGTTTGTTACCGCATAACTTCCGACTAGGTGAACCGATTTTGATCGTTTTTTTTTAATTTAAAAGATGGTGCTTCCCGTGTGGTCCCATTTAAATTTCATCACAATCGGACGAGCACTTTTTGAGTTAAAAGTCAAAAATTGAAAAATGCGTGCTTATACTACACGATATTATAGTAGTGGGTGAAGACATCGGTGAACATACCTACACCACAATGACAATTGATCCCATGAGTAACAAAGGTCACTAAAAAGAGGGAAAAAAGAAACTTTTACCAAAAAATGGAACCAACTTCAACACTCAAAAGTATGAAATAACTTGTCGAAGTCGGTACCATGAGCACAACATTTTGATATCAGTTACTTTTGCACTATCATGGTACCGACTTCAACAAGTTATTTCATACTTTAGACTACTTTAGAGTGTTAAAGTCGGTTCCATTTTTTTGTAAAAATTTTTTTTTACTTGTTGGCTTGGCAACATGGGTTTTGAGATTTAAAGGTATATGTTTGTGGTCGGCACTTGTTCACGCAACGCTTAGCATACATCTTTTTTCATGTTTACTTTTCCTACCTACAGCAGCGAATTATCTAATACATAATATTCGATATAGGTACTTTGGACATTAACTCGTTAATCGTTAAGTAACTAAGTTACATCTGCTGAACAGATTAACTTTAAAGTTAACGTCAAAGATGTTGACACTCTTGGTTCTTTCATTATCTTTAGTCCAACGCACTGATTAGAAAGGTCCAACGTAAATACTTACATAAGTAGTTTTTTGACATGCTGTCTTTTTGATAATAATAATATTAGCGGAAGCAGCAATAATGAAGAAGGGGATGATATTTACAGAACTGTAACTCAGTCTGAAAAAAAAAATGGGTCCAAAGGCCACAAATATCTAAAAAGCAAAGGTCAGAATTTGATAAGAACTTGGCCAGGCACGAAGTCAAAAGAATCTTTTACGGATGCTGTGTTTCTGGGTGAAGTAGTGTTAATGATTTTTTATTAATTATACTAGTAGGTACTACTCTATTAAATATACACTGCTATCCCATCTAGTGTTGCAGTAGAACGTCTTTTTTGTACGGGGAAAGATATATTACGGGCTAAACGCTAAAGAGAGATGATGGCAGTATAGCGTCGACCAAAGCAGAGGTGCTTGGAGAGATCGAGAGCTTCTATGGACAGCTAAACTCTTCGGTCACTAAATTCGTGCAAATATTATGAGTTTGACTTTGGCTAAACCTGTTGACAGCTTGGCCAAGCTAACCCGAAACTACACCGAAGACATCGCAGACGTCAGCCTGTAGGAGATTAGGATGGCTCTGAAGCAGCTTAGGAACAACTAGGCGCCGGGTGACGACGGAATCACATCAGATCTCCTGAAAGCGGGTGGCTCACCGATACTGAAAGTCTTTCAGAAGCTCTTTAATTCCGTTGTCCTCGAAAGGACAACGCCGGAAGCACAGAAAAAAAGCGTTCTTTGTTCTTTAAGCAGGATGACAAGACATTGCTTAAAAACTACAGACCCGTTTCGTTTCTGAGCCATGTTTACAAGCTGTTTTCAAGAGTCATCGCGAATCGTCTCGAAAGTTGGAATGATGACTTCCAGCCTCCTGAACAAGCCGGTTTCCGAAAAGGCTACAGTACCATAGACCACATCCATACGGATGTGGATGTGGTCTTTGTATAGATGCTTCGTCAAGTTATACAGAAAACCGAAGAGTACAACTTGCCCTTATGTTTCGCGTTTGTGGACTATGAGAAAGCCTTTGATTCGATCGAGACGTGGGCGGTGCTAGTCTCTCAAGCGGTGCCGTACTGACCATCGGTATATCGAAGTGTTTGTACAATAACTCAACCATGTGGGTCCGAGTACAAGAGTAAATTTCAAAGGCGATTCCATTGCAAAGAGGCGTGAGACAGGGAGACGTTATCTCTCCGAAACTGTTCACTGCCGCATTGGAAGACGCCTTCAAGCTCTTGGAATGGCAAGGATTCGGCATCAACATCAACGGCGAGTACACCACTCACCTTCGGTTTGCCGACGATATTGTGGTCATGGCAGAATTGATGGAAGACCTCAGCACGATGATCAAAGGCCTCAATCTTCTTTCTTATCGTGCCTCTCCATTACTGGAGGTTGGCCGTCAACTCAATGTTTTTTTTCCGTCTTGTGCCATGCGAAATAGCTCCTTTACGCTGGCAATATTCGTCCACTCTCGGATGTTTCTCAACCACGAATTTTTCCTTGTTCCAACTCGTCGTTTTCCGTCGAGATTGCCCATCATGATAAGTGGGAGAAGGTGGTATCTTTCATGCCTCAAAACATGGCCAACCTTTCTCTTCTTGACGGTTTGCAACACTTCACGGTTTTTAACGACGCTTTTGAGAACCCTGCCGTTAGAAACTTTCCGCGTCCAACTTATGCGGTAGCACCACATCTCGAATACTTCGAGACGTTTCTGTGTATCAGCTTTTAGAGTCTAAGCCTCACTACCGTAAAGTACCTACAAGCCAAACGTAGCATTGGAGCATCCTTACTCTGAGCTTTGTTCCTAGTTTACGACTGGACATTTTTTCCATATTCTTAAAAGTTGCTCGGGCAATTTCGATCCGGGTTCAAATATCTTGTTCGCTATCCCATTCTTGATTCACCCAAGCACCGAGATATTTGTACTGTCGAACTCGCTCAAGATCGGAATCTGTTAATTTGATTCTAGGACTAATTTTATTGCTTCCTGATACCGATAGAAATTTAGTTTTTGATACATTTACATCCAGACCTACCTCCGAGCTGCACACATAGACTTTATTTATTATTTGTTGTAGATCCTGTTCCGAGAAGACTATCAATACGGTGTCATCGGCGTATCTTAAGTTATTAATGATTTTCCCGTTTAATTTGACACCAACTTCTAGTTCCTCTAGGGCTTTAATCATTATAGCTTCTAAGTACAGGTTAAAAAACAACGGCGACGATATCCATCCTTGTCGTACTCCTCGCCAAATTTCGATTTCATCAGTTTCCGAATTCTCGAATCTTACAGTTGCCTCTGATTCCAGTACAATTGCTTTATGATTCTTAGGTGTTTACCAGATGGTAGAAGCGACGTCCATTAAGCGGTCCAAAAGTATATCGTGCCTAACGCGGTCGAAAGCTTCTTCGTAGTAGTATTTATTTTTGACAATGAAACAGGAAGTACGGATAAATATAAACCAATAACTAAAATATCGCGCTCGCACTGATTTGAGATATCGTGTCCGTGAGGCGTGAGAGGTGTCTATGTGTGCGTTGCTCGAGCGCACTTTGTATGTAGAATGACTTCTGTACCTGTTTTGTGTCTTCACTTTCTATTTAATTCCAATCATGTAATTTAACAGTCAATCTAGAAATTCTATATATATTATTTGACAACTGACATCTATTTCATATATTTTATGTGCTAAGCTTAATTAATTCTGAAGGCGTTGGGTGAAAGGAGGTGGAAGTGGATATGAAGGCACGCTGAACACTTTCTTCTTGAAAATAATTCACAAAATGATATAAAAAAATATCTTGCTAAAATATTTAATAACCTTAACCATTTGATAACATTTAAAGCTCTAAAATATAATCCATTATCATTATCACATGTACTATTACATCCTGTACCATTATCAACGCTTGATGATACGCATCAGTTACATTATAATAAAACATAATTAATATTATATGAGACGAAGTCTCAATATAAATGCAAGAACATCAATAACAGTGGTAGTACCCTCTACCAGTACTTTTCAAGGGACTTCACAAGGTCCTGCGGATCGACGTTAGGGCCATGACGTTCTACTGGTACGCCATCCTTGTCTACAATGAATTTTGTGAAGTTCCACTTGATAAAACTCCCCAAAGTGCCACCTTGTTTGTACTGAAAGATAAAAAAAATTGGCGGTTTAAATTCGAAATTTTTGTTGCAATTTCTTGAGCATAAGTTACTGCCAAATGTTTACCTAAACTTAAACTTATTCCGAATTAGCACTGGGGTACTGGTAAGAGCGTTTAATTTGTGTCTCAAAACCAGTCCTTAGACTATTAAATGGGGATCATTTAAAAGTCCAAGGACTGGTTTTGACACATAATTATATACGTAAAGGCAACTAATAGATACAACAGAAAACTATTTGTTAAATGTCTGATAAACAGCTACACTTTCTCCTTACATGTTGGTTGATCCCATCCCATCCTACTATCCGATTCGACTCCCACTAATATTATAAAGGCGAAAGTTTTATGTTTGTTACTTCTTCACGCTCAAACGGCTGTACCGATTTAGATGAAATTTGGCATGGAGATATTTTAGACTCTAAATTAACACATAGGCTACTTGTCATCCCGAAAATTAATGCTAGTCCCGTAGGATAAGCAAATAATTGAAAAACTTCTGTTACTCCTTTACGCTCAAACGGCGGTACCGATATCGATGTAGAGGCCAAATATAGAAAATGTTTGTATAAAAACCAGTCACGTCCAACAAAAATCAACTTCTGTGAGTCTATTATATAGTACGTATATGGGTATATAAATTTATGTTATAGATCGACCATAGCAAATACACACACACGACATACAACACACAGCTGACACAAATGAGTTTCATATCAGTGTAACTGGAATTCATATTCTTACGTAGTATCTAAAAAAACGAAGGCTACACGAGCAAAGTTGCGAGCTGCTAAGCATACATAACATTAATATTTGACGCTCACGACGTCTTCATATAGGTTCGTAACCTTTTAGCCGTTGGCAATTTGAAATCATTTTCGGATTGTTTTTACAGCTTCAATAGATTGTTCGTTATTTATCAGTCTTTCTTTGTCTAAGCTCATAGGCCAGGCGAAAAAAGGCGCGAGTGGATCTAGTATATATAGCAACAAGCGACCGACCTTCACGGGACACGGGTTTAGGAATTAAGCATAAGCCATGTTTAAAATAGTTCAGATATATCCAACAATTTAATAGGCTCGTTTAATAGTGACAAGTATTATCGTCCGTCGGAAAAGTTCCCGACGTATGTTCCATCTCTTTCATAAGTGTGCTCCCACTTGGAAATCGCATCTCCCACCCCTTAAATCAGATACGATAAACACGTGAGTGTAATAGTCACGATAATATACAAATAATAATAAAAACATTTAATAATAATGAACTAGGATATGATTCATATCCGTGTCTATATCTATTACTACACCTGTGTTTTATTTACCTAAGCCTAATTTTATCTAAAAGTGTGATAACATGGCTCAGATAAAGTATTGATTGATTCGGCGATATGCGCACTGGTGTGGTACATATTAGATTTTTTCATAAGAAATATTTTGTTTTCGGTAGCTTTGGTTAATATGAATCAGATGAGTAGCAAGCTTTCATATTAAAGCTTGCCTATGCGATCTTAAACAAGTTAAGCTTTATTGTCTGCAGTCATTACTTGGACAGGTGTTGGATAGCTCTCTTTATATTTTTACTTTAAAGATTTAAGCATATGACCAATGCGTCACTTGGTCACATACAATGTGGTTGAAGAGGGAATTACTAGATCTATAATTTGGCTCTCCAGGGCTACCTGCCAGCAGAGACTTTTGTGGGTTGTGCGTGGGTCATCATTTGGATTATGGCATAAATTTATTTGTTAAATGAAAATATAAAATCTTTAGTTGCCTTATTTTTTTATTGGGAATAGGCAGGCGTTTGACCACTATCTCACCTGATGTTAAGTGATGATGCGGTCTATTAATTATTTAATAAACGTTACGTTTACGTACAAAGCGTTGTAAATTACCTGAAATTTTTATTTACTACAAGATTTGTTATTAAAACTGACGTGGTTGTTTTCGTCACATTATCAATGTATAACACACGGGAATTACTCATGTAATAAGTCAGAGGGTACCGACTATAGTTTCCACATTTGGTGCTTTTTCAATGCGAACTGCGACCGCGTGTTTTATACATTCATAATGCGTCAAAACCACGTCAGAAGGTGAGTAATTATTTTCATGTAATAGGTGGCAAACAATCTTTTTGAAGAATCCTACATTGTAGGTACTCGGAAACACCGAGGAAGGATGCTCGTTACACTTTTTGCAGGTGTGGCAGACACAATCTATGGAATCGCACAGTATGTGACTACCATGACTCAATAATATGTAGATGAGTGGGCTAGTGCAACAATTTCATTCAACAAGTCCTACATGCTACTTGGTCATATTTTCATTTAATTTGACGGTCGCCGTGGTATAGTGGTCAGTGACATGACTCCTGTTTCTCCGAATCTATCTTCCTTGAATCCCGTCCCGGCAGAGGCAAACATTTGTGCGATGAGTGTAGGTAAATGTCCTAGGTCTGAGATATGTTTTTTTTGTTTGTGTGGTGTGATTGTGAGTGTCCATGCCTCACACAACACAGGGAATCCTAAAAGTCCACGGGTGTAAGTGTCATCTCAGCCATAGGACGTCCACTGCTGGACATATGCCTCCCCCATAATGGGGGGTTTTGCCAATACTCGCCACGCCTGGCAGGCGGGTTGGCGAGCGCAGTATGATTTTCAATCCTCAGAAGTCGCTGCTGCCCACCTTATGGTACGTGATCCCTTAGCTGGCTCTTACAGCACTCGCGGGAAGCAATGGGCTCCCCCATTGCTTCCCGCGAGTGCTGTAAGAGCTACTATTTTAGGCCGCTACCACCATGGCACTGGTGTTCTTAATCTTAGTCACTACTATTTTGGTTACACCACAACATTCCATGTTCACACTATTCTTTACCGTACTCTTTTACTGTCACTGCAATCATACTTCTCATTTCAACTGTATTTATTCTGCTTTCATGCTTTTTCTGCCGTACCCAAACACAGCAAAGCCAAGCATGAGCTTTCTGGATTGGATCTTTTGTAAACATTAACCCCAAATATATAAACCCTGTCACTTGTTCTAATTTTTTTATCTTCAATCACTACATTGCAGTTTGTTATTTCATCATCTCTCTCAAATACCAAAACTTTTTTCTAACTCTGCATGCATGACTGTTACCATCTCCTGTAACTGTTTTGCCAATAATGCAAGTAAAATGTTAATAAATCAAATACTAAATGTTTTTCTAGCGATCAAGCCCCGATTGATTTATTAACAATGTGTTTGAATTGCAAGAGTCTAAAAATTAAAGATGCTAGTATAACTTGGTCATCAGTGTAGAGAAGATCTTTGATGAGTACCTGACACATTCAGTTGCACTCCACATTTACTCTCTTTCAATTCTATCAAGCAAAAAATCCATGAATAAATTGGACAGCCATGGTAATTTGAGTTCAATATATGTTCCATTTATCCAAAAGCAAGCACTAGAATTAAAGAAAAGAATAAAGAGATATTTTATCGCTTGAATCAAAATAGGCCATTCACTTCATACATTAACAATGCTGACCACAGCTCATTCTTCCTCACTCTGTATACTAATATAAAGTAAACCTTTTGACTTTTCCCCAAACATTTTTTGGTTGTGTACTGTGACTTCAACAAGTTATAATACACTTTTGAATGCTGAAGTCTCTTCTGTTTTTGGTATACATTTTTTGATGGATGCATTTCTTCACCAATTATTTCATACATGTATTTAAAATGCAGGTGCATGGTTATTTTTACTAGATAAAAATGCTTAGATGAATCTTTTGATGCACAAGTACTACATCAAAATAGGGACTTATCCCTAAGTCGATCAACACACATTATTAAGATTTACAGGAAACAGGGTCTCACACATAAATTTAAATAGGCATGAAACATTTTGACAATATGGTGTAACAGTGCAAGATTTTTAATTTTATGGGTATTTAATTCAGGGCCTTTGGGTCATACACCGAATATGTCAGTCCCAAAGTATATAAGGCACTAGCTTTGTAAAATTCTCACCTTCAAGAACTTCCACAGTGGACTAGTATTGTCACCATTGACATCAATCTTTTGGAACATATCAAACTTTACTTTGCGTTCAGACATGAAGCATACAATTTCTTCTGGATTGCCGGGTTCTTGGCCTGCAAACTGGTTACAGGGGAATGCCAAAATACGTAAACCTGGATAAAAATTATAAAAGATTTTAAAGATCTTTAAGTATGCAGTGTCAGTAGAAGATTCTATTAAGTAGGTGGTATCTGGATTTTTGTCGAAAAAGTATAGGAGATTGCATTATTTTCATACTTCGATTGTCAGATGCAA
Organism: Apeira syringaria; assembly: GCA_934044485.1. Lineage (NCBI taxonomy): Eukaryota > Metazoa > Arthropoda > Insecta > Lepidoptera > Geometridae > Apeira > Apeira syringaria. Next base: position 15,696,768 of record OW203662.1, on the reverse strand, counting down.
AGATGCTCCCTCGGAATTTTATTTACAATCAATAAATTGTGTGTAGTGATCCAAGATGGCAATTTATTTGAAGTGTAATACGATTACGACATTGTATAGATATTAGAATAACGATTTACCTTTACTTTCAGCATAACTGTCGAATAATTCGTTGAGTTGTTTATAATTATTAGCAGTGAGACCGCACTTTGATGCAACATTTACAATGATGCATACATGACCTTTGTACACATCTAGCTTTACATCTTCTCCTTTTATATTTTTCACTGAGAATTCATGAATGGATGTTGCATTTTTGTAATCTGGATTTTCTCCTGACATTTTTATATATTTGTTTACGAACTTTAAGTTCTAGCCGACCAAAACACAATTCACCTTGTTTTTTTGCGATTTCTATCACGACGTAGTAGCCATAAAGTAAAACACTACTGTATTCCATAGATAAGTATGTATTCTTTTGGTCTTCGACTAAAATAGTCGTTGGTTCAGATCTACGATTACATGAAATTTGCGAAAAGTTCGTTTTACTTATTTTTTTAATTGAGTAAAATAAAGAAGTGAGCGCTATCGTTTATGATCAATTCAATTAAATTAGTTCAATTAAATTGAGCTGGAAGCAGAAAAACATATAAGGAAAAAAATGAGGCGTTTTAAAAATGTTACTCTAATAACAAAATAAATAAACTCGTAAGAATATGAGTACCTGGGGCCTTACTATCAGCTTTGTAAAATCCATTCAAGTCCCGAATAGTTCTAAAACCTGGCATAAATCCTGGCATAAAATGTCAGAAACAACAATAACCGTTCACCTTTGAGAATATCAATGTTCGAACCGTTCACTAAACAGAGCGTAATACCATGGTGATGGTATAACTTTACACTAAGCGATTTATGCCAGGTTTTAGAACTGCTCGGAACTTGAATGGATTTTATAAAGCTGATAGTAAGGCCTCTGATAGATGTAGTTATGTAGTAAGTTAAGTAGTTTTAACTGGCCTATTAAGGCCTAAGGCCATGGTTGCCATTAGGCCCGACTTGCAACAAGCAAATTTCTGAAACCATAAAAACAAGAATCTCAGAACAAAGGAAGGGAAAGGGGCTATTTATTGGTACCACTACCCCCCTCCGTGGAGACCCTTAATTTTTGAGATATTATTTTTGTTACTCTTGAGGTTATTTTGTGACAAACTTACAAGCAAAGGAATTGAGGGGGGGGGGAGGTAGGGAATAGGAGGGGAGGGGGAGGGGGTTGTATATGATGCCATTTGATGTTGGTCGAAGTTCTGGCAATGGGGCTGCTTGCAGAGGGCCACGAACGGCAGATGTGGGAAGTCTTGCTCTCGGGGTTGGCCTTAGAAGATGATTGGTTCTGCAGCAAAGAGTATGCAATAACTTAAATTTACTATATCTATGGTATAGAATGTATGTATGACATTTTACGATTTACAAATTAACTTTTCTAAACTCTGAATAGTCTGTGTATTACATAGTATATATTCTCTTTGTTGTCTTTGTCTACAATCAACGAGTCAAGAGTCAAGTGTCGTCAACCTTCCCGATTATTATATTTTCTGGAACCTGGAAGGAAGTATACGTGGAGCTGACGTGGCCCGTGGTTGTTATTACACCGTACCGCGAAAATTATATAACTACACGGCGTTCTATCAGGTAAGTAAAGGGGTCAAATCAACTTAGGATGTATTGCAGCTTTCGTGTAATTGTCTGTATTGCTGGTGATTTGACTGTTTCAGGACAAAATGCTGAGATCTCTGTTTGTTGCGCTCGCTATATCGGCGGTTTTCGCTGGTGTACCAACGCCGGACGAAACCAAGCGGCTGATGGACCATCTCTCAGATCAAGAACATTTTAAAAATGAGCATCATAATAAGCAGTTTGATCACGACGCGTTCTTGGGTGAGGACCAGGCGAAAACATTTGACCAGTTGCCTCCTGAAGAGAGCAAGAGGCGATTAGGGTAAGCTTGAATTGCTCATCATTCGAAACAGAGCTGCCTAGAAGTGAATTCACATTAATCACAGTCACAATCAAAATTTGCTTTGCTTTCGGCAGGCGCACAGTGTTCTCTCGTGATTTGATAACGATCATTTAAGAGGGCATCCCACCCAGGTTCAGAGAAAAATTGGTCATACTTATACTGTCTGTCATTGTTTGTTATGTTTGATAAAAACCTTTTGTACCTGCATTGTAATATTTTAGTCCCATGTCAATAACCTGATAAACTATGGTCTACTTGCAGAGATTATCTCTTTGCATGTATTTACCATCCTACAGTTTCATTATGTGTTCTAGTTTTAGGTAATGATGTCACCCATACATACAACACATGATCTTGATTAAACAGTGATGTGAGTATGTGTGCTTAAGTGCCACCATGAAATATTCACATCCTGCTTTGCCATGCTCAAACAGAACATCTGCTTCATATTTAAACAATGCTTACCTCATTGTTTGTGCAGATGTTTTTAAATTTAAATAATAAATAATTTATTGGAGTGTATTATTAATATTATTTACAATAATTGTATTGTTTACAAGTACAAATAACCACATCACTAAGATTCCTTTTCTTGGTATGACTATTTGATTAGCATAATCTTCATAAAGCTGTTTTTACCCATTGTTGGTAGTTAAACACAATATTATTATTGACTATAAATTTGTTAATCAAACTAGCTAAAAAATTTAAAAAGCTCTTATTCCAATCATGCTCAAATTAATATTATATAACTCTTTACAATGCTATCTTTAAAATTAGATAAATTTTATTTAAATTTAGGTTCTTTTCATAGCACCAAATAATGTGAAGGCTTATTTTTACCTGAATCTACCTACATTGAAAAAAGATGTCATTTTTTTATGGTCATTAATTATATTATATAGATTTGTTAAGAATGTAGAATGTATGTAACATTGTTTTTACATGTATTATTATTTAGTGGATGTTTAAGAACTAATACTCAGACATCCACCAACAATAGATTTTGTGGCAATGCATTATTTATTAGACTTAAGAGTTTCTCATTTTTTTAAATAGGCATTTCTTCATTTGTAGGGAAAACTATTTAAAAATAATAACATACAGAATATGTGTTGGTATTTTGGCATTTTACTGGTAAAAGAACTATAACATTGATGAAATATTTATTGAGTAGGTATATTCATTAAAAAATAAGCTAAAAGAAATATACTTCACTTTTTCATATCACAGAAGTGAGGCACTTATCTTCACACAATATTGATAAGAAAGGTTGATAACCTAAAGACACTCCATTTTAAGTAGAGTCATAATAGAGAATAATCTGGAAGTGTCATGTTGACTTTAGCTTATCATATTATATTAGCATATCAGCTGCAAAAACAGTATGCTAACAATAATTTATAGTAAGGTGTGTCAACCATCAACAGCAGCAAATCCAACATCTTTAGGTAGGTAGTAGTGCATGGGTAAGTTCCATTTGAAATAATTTCCAAAAAAGTCATTCATTTTGCACACATATCCCATCCAGTATGATAAAACGATCCCTTACAGAGCTTAATGCCCTCCTGCGCGCCAGAATTTGATTTGTTTGCAGACAATTGGAATGACATAGTATCCGAGTGCCTAGGTTTTTGTGAAGGTACTGCGATATAAAAAGTTAGCTTTTTATTATAATATTTGACACTTATTTATAGATGTACTTTGATTTTTTAATTTTGATTTTTGATTTTTTTTTTATCTTATATTCATTTGATTTATTTTTTTTCTTCAGATTTGACATTTTATTAATAACGTAATACATATATATACTCGTCTAATAATAGTTCATAGGTTTAAGTCTGTTTAACTATGTTTAATATATCGTTAGTGTAACTCGTTTTAAGGCGGTACTAATTGGAAATAAATAAATAAATAAATAAAACGGACATGTGTGCAAAGTAATGAAATTTTTGGAAATTATTGCAAATAGAACTCGCCCATGCACTACTACATTTCTCACTAAAAACATATTTTTTTATAAATTAACGAAATTATTGAATACGAAGATGTTTTGAATTGTGTGTCTAGAAGAGTTGGTTAAAATTATATCAAAAATAGTAAAAAATGTAATTTTAAATTGAACCTTGAACTTTTGCTTGACTTTTGAGTATACTATGATGATCTACATTTGGCTAGTAACTAATAATACAATACATTAATAGATTTTATGTATTTATCGTGCAAAAGACAGATGCCATGTCATTTATTTATTCACCTTTATTATTACATTGCAAATTCTGAAACATACCTATTTTATTTTTCTTAATGTGTTAGTTTATAAATGTTATATAACTGTATTAAGTAGCAACTTGTAATGTTATGATAATTAATGTACTCAGAAGCAAAAATAGAGACTTATTGTTATATGAGCATCATATATTTTTGTATGATTTACTTTTACCTACCTTCTTAAGTCTTATATTTTCTCTTTTGTAGTTTAAAAAAAAACAGTTTTCTTACTAACATTCAGAAAGAATATATTATATAGAAATTAAAATGTTATGTGTTTTAAATTATTATGATTATATTATGATTATTTTCATCATCAAAGTGCCAAACTGCTTCTTTTTTATTGTTATGGTAATTTGAGAAGTTTAAACCAAATTCTGAAATATTCCAGGGTCATCGCTGATAAAATAGACAGCGACGGCGATGGATTCATTACTTTGGTTGAACTCAAAGACTGGATCAGGTACACTCAGAAACGATACATTGATGAAGATGTAGAGAGGCACTGGCGGCAACAGAATCCTGATAACAGTGATACTATCACTTGGGAGGTATGTTTAACCTAACCTGCTCTTTATATTCCTGACCTACCTAAGTTTTAGAACTGGACAAGTATGAACACAGTTCTATTTTAGGTTTTTGTAACTGCAAAATTAATAATTTAAGAAGTTAAATATTAAAGGTTTAATATATTTTTAGTAACTTGGTTAACTATGGTTTTTTTATTAACTTATTGATATTGCTGTTATAAAAACCTTATTGAAATATATGTATGTTAATTTTATTAATGTCCTGTTCAAAAACTAAGTAAGCTCAGGAATAAAAAAAACAGTTCAGAATGAGAAACGTTGCACCTTAATGAAAATAATTTATTAAGCCATTACCCATTGCATACATTGCATTTTATGCAACATTCAAGTAAGCAGTGAGAAATGCACAAAAATAAAGTGACACTCATTTAAATGGTATAACGATTATTAATGTAATTAATCATGTATTGTTATCAAACTTAAATTCCATTTGTCAAACACTTCAGTGATTGTGGTCTCATTGGAAATAGAACAAATTGGACACAAGCAAACATATTTATGCATACTAAGGGACTAACAAATTGTGTGCTAAGGTAGCCCACTTTAGCACACAATTTGTTAGTCCCTTAGTAAGTAATAGTAGTCAAAGTATACATCAAGAGTACATATTGCAGTGGTAATATTATGTTATTGTGAAGTGTCTGGAATATAGATAAGGCTTAGAAATAAATTTGCTTAAGTCTAATAATATTCTAACATATAAAAATACTAGTAGCGCCCCGCGGTTTCACCCGCGTGGATTACGGATATTCTGCTACCTCAATTAACCATACTTTTTCGGGATAAAAGTATTCTATGTGTTGTACCAGGGTGTTAGACACTGGCATAACACTATTTCCTTACCAAATTTCGTCGAAATCGGTACAGCCGTTTCAGGGTGAAGGAGTATCAGTGGTTTTGAATTATTTGCGTATTCTACGGGAACAGCAATTATTTTCGGGATATAAGCATTATTTCAACATCCCATGGACATAGACTTGTTAATTGATGCCATAATAATATACATATAATTCCTTGTTTAAAATCACAGGTATACAGGAAAAACGTGTATGGATTCATGGACGAAATGGACGAAAAAGAACTGAAGCATCCGCATAGCGAAGGTTTCACATATTCAAATTTGCTGAAACGAGACCGCAGAAGGTGGACGTACGCTGGTGAGTATGATAGACTGTGTGTATGATAGAGTGTGGCTATGCTTCTTGTCTTTTATTGTTCGACGGCCGCACCGTTTGAGGTGTTAAAAAAACCTATGTCTTTTGCATGCGTGCCACGCCACACTCATGTTGTAATGCAATGGCTCGTCAAGTATGCAGTAAGGCGACACTCCAGGTAATATCAAATAACCCGAACTTTTGGACGTAGATTTCAGAATATTTTTTGAAACTATTATGTATAATAAATTTCGCGTTTTACCACAGTCTTCTTCATATATAGGTATATTAATGGACTTTGTGTTTTTTGAAACAGGATCGTGAGATTTTTAAGTTTTATTCTGATATTGTAAGTAAAAGTGGAAATAAACAAATTGCACATCCTTCAGTAAATGCATACATGAAGAATTCATTTGGTAATGCAACCAAAGTTTTTAAATTAAGGACCCAACACATTTAAAGAGATAGGTTACTAATATAAACATAAATATAAATATAATAAACTGTAACAATTCTTCGAAAATTTTAATGAATTAATGACATACAGAAATACGCTTTACTAGATATAGATACTATACATGTCTGGATTCAATCTGAATAAGGGATTTGATTTTTAAGGGCATTGCAATTTTAGATATTTTTAAATTTAATTTTATTGAACACTATGTAGTAGGGCTCGCGGTATCACCCGCGTGGATTACGGTTTTCCCGCTACCTCAATTATCCCACGGGAACAGTACTTTTTCCGGGATAAAAGTAGCCTATGTGTTAATTCAGGTTTTAAACTATGTCCATACCAAATTCATCGAAACTGGTGTAGCCGTTTGAGCGTGAAGAAGTAACAAACATACACACAAACTTTCGCATTTTTAATATTAGTAGGATAGGATTTAAATTTTGACATGTACAGTTTTTGTTCCTATTTCTAATTTAGCATTTTTCTTTGTAATGTTAAATATTTGAACACTATTGTAATGGTAGAATGTTCTGGTCGTAATTTATATATACCACCACGCTTGTTACAACATTCTAATCATTAAGAATTTGATATGATTTTACTACACATTGAGGCTGTGCTCTGCCTGGTAAATGAAAACTGCATGTTTCCATGTTAAATTTAATTTCTTCATTTGGTATTTTCTCTTAATTGATGCACAACAAGAAAATCAAAGGCTCAACTCTGTTACTTAGCTGGATCTAACAAGGAACTGTTCAGTTAAATATATGGAGCCATAGGACGTCACAACAGAGAATGGTATTCCACGACTTTCGAGAGTTCAAGTCTACAATTGTGCTATTCTAACAGACATTTCTTTTCTTTATTTAGACAGTGATCAAGATGATGCGTTGAACCGCACAGAGTTCGCTGGATTCCTCCACCCCGAAGACCATTCCGCGATGAGAGATGTGGTTGTGCTCGAGACTTTAGAAGACATTGATAAGGATAAAGTAAGTTTCATACATAGAGATGTTACCATCCCGCACAAAGCGTTTTCCATCCATGTAATGAGCAAGGGCGGAATTGTCTGCCTGACTCTATGACTAACCATAGATACAATCTAGGTGTCTTCAAATAGCAAGTGAAGGTATCTTCTAGGCTAGCGTGATCTATCTTAGGCTGCATTAACTTGTAACAGTAAGTGATGTGCTGGTCATACTCTTGAATAGTGATCACTTACCTAAAGGTGAGACTGCTACTCATCTGTCATCATGATATACAATTAAGTAAGTAAAAGTATTTTCCACTCTGAAGTCTAAAAAGATCTGATGTATTTAAGGGTTATAATTCTTGGTCTAGCATAATACCATATCGTCACTGATCAAGAGATGTCAAGAGATGCTAAACTTTTAAATTATTAATAAAATATATTTCAGGATGGAAAAGTGTCCCTGGAAGAGTACATTGGTGACATGTACAAGCCAGAGGATGGTGAGGATGAGGAAGAACCGGACTGGGTCATACAGGAACGAGAGCAGTTTACCGGATACAGGTGTGGATCTTTTTTCTTAACAAGTGATGTGACAGGCATTCAATTAGTATTAATTTAGTGATTGCCGACCCTTTATCAGATGGGTTGCTAGATCGAATTCCATCCCACTAAAGCTGTTGGTGAAGATAAGTTTATTAGTTATTTGATTCTTCAATACATAGAGAGAACTGGCAAAATTCGTGTTTTTTGTTAACGTCGTTATTTAAATACATTTATAAGTAGATTATCCATTCGTGACCTACAGAGTATAATCTTTCATCTCCTTTGACTAAACCTTTTTTTTACGCGGCCAAGTATGTCAATCCTTAGAACATCAGCTACTTGGCTGTGAAGGTCCCGTCAAAACTGTTTAGCCATTGACCCGGCCGGCCGGGTCACCGAATTAATCGGAATATAAAGAAAGAACATTTTTTTCATAAATATACCGTGTATACACATATTAAGGGTTTAAGAGATGCCGATGTCATTACAGAGGCTCGCGAGTCTTTACAATAACAAGGAGCGGGACATAATCCTGATGCGTATCGATTTAAAATATTGCAAAAATGTACCTCACAAATGTAATATATTTTGAGACTGTAGTTGTTAAAAAAAAAATTGGTTGTCTGTAAAGTCGGTTTACGGACGATAGATTTACGTGATAACGTCATAATCATTTATGACTTCGACTTCGACTTCTGACTTCTGACTTTAGACTTTAGACTTCTGACTTTAGACTTTAGACTTTAGACTTTAGACTTTAGACTTTAGATTTTAGACTTTAGACTAGACTTTAGACTTTAAACTTTAGACTTTAGACTTTAGACGTTAGACTTTTGTCTTTTGACTTTTGACTTGACTTTTGACTTTTGACTTTGACTTTGACTTTGACTTTGACTGACTTTGACTTTGACTTTGACTTTGACTGACTGACTTTGACTTTGACTTTGACTTTGATTATATTATCTAGATCTAGATAAAACTCAGGTGGAACGTTACGCGGAACGCTACACGGAACGTTACTATTTTTCATTTTGGCATTCATCAATTTATAAAACGTTATCACGTCAAAACACCTTTTTCTTCTTCTCACGCTCAAACCCCCGCACTAGGATTCCTTGTCTCGCGGGAGGCATGGACACATCCAAAACCTAGGATAAACACCTACACTCATTGCACAAATGTTTACCCCTGCCGGGATAGTTTATACTTATAAGCTAAATAATATATATATTTTAACTAACCTCAACGTTTCAACCAAGGTACATTGATCTTGATATGGACCTGATAGTCTATTTAAAACATTAAATCCATTCTCAAGAAGGGAGAAGAAGTTTAAAGCTTTATTAATATTTCAGAGATACGAACAAAGATGGTTTCATGGACGAGCACGAGGTGAAGGACTGGATTGCACCACCAGAGTTCGACCACGCTGAGGCAGAAGCTAGGTAATTTTTTTTAGAAACACTTCACTCTTAACTTGTCGTGTGTTCTTAACATCTGGGCATTTTCCATTTTCCTTTCTCCCAAGTTTGCACTGGCGGCCATGTTTCTTGGTTATCTTTTTCATTCTTTTGTACAACAATCAATGTTATTATGTGCTTCATTTATTCGCTGCTTTACCATTTATTCGATTGCGATAAAACTGGCAACGCATTAATTGTACGCGCTCTCGCGAAAGTTTAAAAAAATCTTTAATATATTAATACTTACAAAAAACTGAATAACACGGTTACACTATATTTATATCTGTGTAACAGATATAAATAAAAAGAGTCAATCCTGGAGATCCTTGTAAGGATAATGGGACAAACTATTTAAATTATGGCATTGTCATCGGTCCTTGATAAGTGTGCAAAGTTTTAAATTAATGCATCATATTTAAAGGGGTCAGCCCCTTTAAAAAAATACGTTCACAGATTCCATAACATAGAGATACAGGCGAAAATAAGAATAAAAGCGTGTTAAATGTTACTATCCTTGAACAATGAAGTTCGTTGCCTATCAGCTTTCTATCCGTTACATTTCGGCGAATATTAGAATAATTGTAAATAATTACATAATTACATTCCACTATCCTCATTCATCGACCAGACATAGGGCAATACGCAAATCAGTGTATATAGAATATGATGAATATATGCCAATAAGTAGACCCTATTTCCCAATAGCTACAATGCAATCAAATCACAAGGAATAAGTACTTTCCAAGCTCGTCACATAAGCACCTCGTCTTTGGACCTCGCCATCGGGTGAGCTGCAACAACAGCTAAAACAGTGGTCAAAGGCAAACCTGTAAAATTTTTAAAATATAATAATCTATCTTTGATATTTGAAATAAAATTTATAGGTCTAGATGTTGTCATTTTACGGTCAATGACAATGTGGTTGAATATGAAATCAAGCTAGCACTGAATTTCGACGGGCTCTCTAGGAAAGCTGCATGAGCATACAGTGTTTTAGTGAGTCGTACAAATTTGAGGATTTGAACTAACCAGGCGGGTGGAAAGTCCAACAAGCTGTCGGTTTATCTGTGTCAAATTTTCTGTCCAATTGTTACCTACACTTAAAGCTCAAGCTTGAGGTGGGATCGAACTAGCGACCTTCTGACTGACGACAGATACACCAGTCTATCATCGTTCTCTGGATTGCTATGTATTTATATAGAGAAAAATATACAACTTTTATATTTTTGTTATTTGTAGGCATTTAGTGTTCGAAGCGGACTCTGATGCAGACGAGAAACTGACCAAAGAAGAGATCCTCGAAAAGTACGATCTCTTCGTGGGATCCCAAGCCACGGACTTTGGGGAGGCACTCGCCAGACATGATGAATTTTAAATTTATATTATTTTATGCAACTGACCGTATCACAACTCTTACACCTCATTACTTCCACTAAATACAATGCACTATGATAGGGCAAAGTACAAAACTTAATAGAATATTTATGTCTATAGAAGAGTTGTGATTCGTGTGTGATACATTATTGATTTAATTATTAAGAGAAAAGAGTATCCAAAGTAAGCTTGTACAATAAATGATTAAAACTCGGCCAAGAGTAGAAAATAAAAGAGGAGAATAACGCTATAAAATCTTAAATCTAGCAACCCTGTATTACCTGAATACTGCAACTGTGTAATTATAGTGCATTAAAATTTCAAACGTTTCTAACTGTTGAATAACCTTAAAAAACATGATAGTTATCACTTTGTGGTGTTGAAAGGAAAGCAGAAATTATCTTCTATATAATTATTGGGATACACTCTGGCCGAGTTCTACGACCAACACGTATTTTTAATTAATGCTGGCAACTTATTAAAACGTTAATTGTAAAGTTGCGACTTAGACGATAGTAACTGGATATATTTATCTCGAATAATCTTAATATTATGTATATTCCTTGCCATATTATTTCTTAGAATCTCCTTAAGTGGCACTAACAAAATACTTATGTTACATTAATTAGTAAGCGTTATTTTAACTTAGTTTTAGGCTTAGTTTTCTAACTACAAAACCAAAGCTATTCCAGTGATTATTTACAATAACAAAAATATTACTATACATTCTTATAACAATTGTATTCCATTCTATTTTTAGATATTTACTTTAATCAGTATGTTATGCATTTATTTTAATTGAATCTAAACTACGTATTTTTATTATTTTACGTACTAATTATTTGGTAGATGTTGTTTTACAATTAGGCCAAAGTTTTTGTAAATGTAGCGATAGCAGTACAAGAACAGCCATTTTTATTTTACCAGACATCATAAAATGAGGATGACGTTCTTAATTCCTCGGAATCTTTTTTTATGTATATTTACCGATTACTCGAAGACGCCTGGACCGTTATGGAAATTTGTTTTTTTCGTACTTCCCATTTAAATTTTATCGAAATCGGTTAAGTAGTTATGATATCGAGTTTCCTTAAAATATATAGGTCAATGAAGTCGGTTCTTTCAATTTTTGACAATAAATAACTTGTTATAATTAAGTAGTCCACACAATTATGAGTATATACACAAATAGATCTATTTTATTGCCTATATATTGACTAGAAAGGACATGGAAACCTTTAAGCCATAGTCTATGTATACGGCTGTTCAAATTGTGAAAAGTGCGTGTGCTAAATTGAACAATGTAAGCCTCATATTGAAATACTTAGAAAGTTACACACTTAGAAGTGAAATTCACTGAAAAATAATTTGAAAAAGCTAAGAACTCCCGCCATCGAGTAGGTACTTACTTTGAAAATATAATCAGTTGTGAAAACAGAAAAATGTATGAGCTGTTCTCAAAATTGTAACAGCCACAGAAAAAAAATGCAGCTAATCCGACCACCGCCAACAATACAATGCTGTAAATGCGAAATTGTGTCAATCGACACGAATACTAATCAGTAAACTTATGTTGAGTATACAATTTTCTATCTAAGCATAAAATATGCATTATGTAAGACAAATATTTATGGAAACGCCCATTGCGGTGTGATTTTCGACTATTGCCGTTATCGCTACGTCTACAGGGAATTTACAACGGTGATAAATATTATAACAGCTACTTTTATCGCGACAATAATTCGAATATAACGCTCGTTAATTTAACAGTTATTGTGTGCATATTTCATAGAGGCAACCTCATGGGTGTTATTAACTTCGTAGCAAAGGTAACTGGTAGTTTTATTTTTTAATAAATGCGTTTATAACTGACTCCTTTTGTTTCATTTCATTTTTAATATCGTTTAGATGAATAACCAGACTCGATACAATCACTTTTTTTTGTTAAGTATCTGATTAGGTGGCACCGGTGAAAAGAAAAGCCGTAACATCACATAATAGGTAAAGATAGCCAGTACGGTTAAAGAACTATAAAAACAGCCTAATGTGCTGTGCGAGGCTAATTCATTTGCAGTGGCACAAAAATGCTAAATACACATTTGTAGTTAGTATTGGAGGTCTTTTTTCTTTTTTTTCTTTTCTCAGCTATGTGCGTCCACTGTTGGACGTATGCCTCCCCCATATAGGGGGGATTTGCCAATACTCGCCACGCTTGGCAGGCGGGTTGGCGAGCGCAGTATGATTTCCGATCCTCAGAAGGCGCTGCTGCCCACCTCCTGGTACGTTATCCCTTAGCCGACTCTTACGGCACCCGCGGGAAGAGATGGGGGAGTACTATTCTAGGCCGGTACCACCACGGCACCGCTATGTTTGGAGGTCAACAGACACAAAACAAATTAAGGAACCAATTTGTTCTTTGGGTCTGTTGACCTCCTATACTAACTGTAAGTGTATTTAGCATTTTTTGTATTGAATCTTGTACTTTTCCATTTGTTATTTCACTTAAAATGTTCGTAAGAATTACACCTTTTTAAAACTAGGGTTCAACTTGTTTTTATTATTATATTTATTTGCTTCCCAAATTACATGTAAGTATATGTGATTGGGGAAGTTTATTCCACAGCACCAAGAGGCATTAGAGATGAGTATTTTATATTATTGTCTACATGAAACTGTCGGGGTTCCCCAGAATAGGGTCCTTAAGACATAATAAACGGATATAGTGAAAGGGTTTTTCACTTTGAGATATTATACCCTAAAATATAAATACTAAGTAATTATGCTAACTCACAGTCATGATTTCAGCTTAAGATAATTTGCCCCAAACACACAACCAAACGCCCCTACACCTACGGACTTTATTAAAATAAAACACTAATAATTAATTACAATACTGCAGCAATAACATTGTATTATGAGTATGGGATTAATGAGTATGGGAGGAGGGTCGGGACATGTTATTTACCTCAATCACTAAATAGTTTACCGAAAACACTAGTAGATAAGATTTATGGAAAAAATCTAAGCAAGTTAAAAATCTTCTTAAGAAATATTATTTAATAGATAAGCATAAAAAAGAACGATTGGGATGCATGTCCCGACCTTCCTCAAAACAAGCGGTCCTTATTAGCATATTTATGATTCTGATAACTTGCATGCTCCACAATCCTTAATTATAGGCTTTTATTTTACATGTAAGAACTGTACCTACATAATTATGTACTTCAAAGAATAAAAAGATTTTAATTATTAAAATAATAATAATTATATATTATTTGAGCAACCGATAAGCAAAATGACTGGCCGGCTAGTCAGGTTACCATAGTACAGGCTCTGCCATTCACACAAGGTCCTCAGGTCCCAAGCTATAGCTTGGGACCTGAGGACCTTGTGTGAATGTTAATAAAAAAATAAATATAAATAAAACCATTAGCTATTATAGTTATATACATATTATATAGCCTATAGATAACGTGATAAGGTTAATACGGACTTGAAATAAGGTGATATCGTATTTCAATATGTCAATATGCGTTGGCATCTTATGTATAGTTTGTCACCTCAATGTTACATAACAGTGTTAGTTTCTGAACTCAAACTGTTTATTGCGGATATAGGTTACAAATATAGTTGTAAGATGTTGCTACATAGGACATACAATGTTAATTTTACTATATTCAGTCACTATATGGAAATATAATAAAATGTTTACAGAATAAATAATTTGCTTATATGGTAGAGGCTAGGCTGTTCATTGAACGGCTAATTATGTATGTATAATACAATAGTGTCCATATTATGTCAACAAATTTATTGAACAATATACAAATTACTATTAAATCACCGCTCAATATACAAGTATAAGAACGTATAGAACGTTAGTGTGTAATCACAATTATATAATATAATAAACCTACCCACACCCGACAACTCGGAGGTGCTCCGAGCTCGAATCCATAGAGAAGTACTGTATTAATTTGAGACTCGAATCATTTGAAAGTTCCCCCGTGTGTTCGCTCAATCATGAGAAATTATACAGTTCAAACACCAGTAGGTAGGTACTTGGGTAAACGAACGTGAAGCGGCACAAGACCCTTGTAATTACCCCACTTGACGTGGATATCGTACCGGTGCTTACGTAATAAGCGCTCAGTATAGTATAGCTGGCACAGATTTATCAATAGTCAATATATGCCACGGACAGCTAACAGCACCGACTGTTTATGAATCTATGGTTTTGTAAAATATACAACAGGGCTTACGAATTTTGGCGCCAGTAGAGCAAGTTACAAGATTTTCCGCAAGTTCGTCGCATGAGAGTTTCCCAGGTTTCGCCCTTGAATGTTGTCTAATCGCCTGTAGCTCTTGATGACTAAAGTCTAGCTAGTTTAGTATAATACCTACATTCAGATATGTATTGTACAATCTGAATGTAATATAGTATATATTGTATATTTGCGAAAATATTCTAAGTGTTCGTGCTATTTTCAAGCATTTTAAGCTTTTTTTCATACTTAAACCCCCGTACTATTATTCCCTGTGTCGCCGGAGGCTTGGACACACACTTTCACAGCACACAAACATCCAAGACCCAGGCCAAACGCCGACACTCATCGTCTTCGCATACATATTTACTATATACTTTCGCGTAGCAATAGCAAACCCTGCTTCTGCAATAGCTGTAGTAGCAAGGTTACCTATCTAAGTATATAGGTACGCTGCTAAGTAAACTAATCAATGTTTAATACCTACTGAACAGCACTTAACTGCTAATAGTAAGTAATATGTTTTCTATCTTTTCTTATACTTCCTAAACGTTAACTTTTATTATTTCTGATACTGACATAATAAATCTATTTTAATTTTGTATTCCTTTGAGATGTATCTGGAACTGTTTCTTGTCTGAAATGACAAGAAACAGGCAACAAACCTTTACATTAATTATTTTGCGGTTATTTAAATCTAAATTTTACCTATGTTTATTCATGTCCAGTATTTAGTAAATAGATCTATAAATAACATTTAGTAAATAGCTCAAGAATATAAAAAAGGTTAGTTTCGTTTCACCTATGATAGAGGTGCTACAGTTTAACCGAGTGTCTAAGATGAAGCTTTAATTTGTCAGTCAAACCAAAAGCCAGTGTCGCCATCGTTGCACATGACCCGGACGGGGCGCGGCGGCACCACCAAATAACGTAAAAAGCGTTCTTTAAAACTATTTTTAAATACGCCAGGATGAAAATAATTTAATAAACAAACGTCCATTGAATTCACAATTCAGAGAGCACAATGTAAGAATTCTCAAGAAAAACACAGCACAATAAGCCGTCTTAAGTTTACTACCTAGTCAAACTTCCCTTTCGGGTAAAAGGCTTTTTAAAAACTAAATTAATTAATTAAAACGACAATTACGTCCAGCCGATTTGGAGGCTCGATTTAATGTGCTCATAATATAAAACTTAACCTACAGGAAGGCACACCATCGCGTGTGGCCGTTCCGAGAAAGCTTTTACATAAACCGCTGACGATGTGAAGTCAGCGGAGGAATACCGAGAACAATGCTTATTAATCTAAAATGGAAGGTTCGGGCGGATGTATAACTCCTCCCTCCCCAAGAGGGAAATTATCGGTGCGTTCGTTTTTAATAACGTGCCGATAATTTCGTGAACATATTAAAATTATCTTATTTCGAAACACATATGACATAATTACAAAGAGACATATAATAACTAAAACTAAAGAAGAGTATACAACTACACTGAAGTTAGGGTCCGATTCTCCGAAAACACTGTTCACCATTTCACTGTGCTTTAGCGCATAAGACATATATTTCACTTCATCTAAACTGATTCTTTGCATGTTTAGTGCACTTGTACTGGATAGCGATGTGCCAATACTCGCACTGTTGTGGAGGCGAGGCAGATCGATGACAGGAATCTGGTCATCAAATATGCTCTCGGTGTAGGCACGATGATGTCGGATCTGAATGCCGTGGATTTCAAAATCACAGGGCTTGTCCAGAGTTGCAATATATGTTCCGAAGACTGGATGCTTAGTAGCCTCGGCATCGCAATATGTTGTTACTACAGTTTTAAGTCGTGAATATAAAATCCAACTAGTAGCAGCAATTTGTTGAACACGTACGTTTTCAAGTTGGATTTGTCGTTGCACGCAGCGAGTGAGATTAGTATCAAACCTCATGAGTTGTTCGATGCAGGTAGGCTCTGGGTAAGGAGCCTTGTTGTTATCAGCACACAGGTAGTGGTCTCCAGCGGCAAGAGGTCGGCATGGATTCTCAATCGGAAGGTATTTCATTCCCTTTGCCAAAAGGTAAGGATATTGGGGAAAAATGGATAAGGTTTTATTTTCAAACTCACGGAACATTGGTAACGAATATAGTTTAAAATAATTGTAAGTAGTATTGTCGGTAAGGGGCACCTCTATTATAAACGTAATCTGGTTATGTTTGATATAAGACTTAATGCTAAATGTTTCTTCGAGCTTTACCAAATTTCTTTCAGTTACAGGATATACCAAGTTTTCGGTGTTACTTATAAGCGTTAAATGATGTAACAGTTCAGTGGAGTTCACTATAGACTGGTGCAATACTGATAATTTGCTGAAGGCCAGGGCAGTTTCAATTTCACCTAATTTTACAAATATTGTCCTAAAGTTACTTATAAATAGATTATAGAAGCTAACAATATACGTGGAATAGTCCCAGCGTTTCTTTTGAGACGCCAGTTCTTTTAACATTGATTCTAATATTTTCATGCGTGCCTCTAATAAAACTGAGTTCTTATACATGGTATCTGTTGTGTTAATAAAGCTATCAATTACTTGTGAAACTAAAGTTAATTTCTTTGAAATAATAATTTGGTTCTTTCCAAGTTTAGACGTAAGTTGATCATACTTTGTTGCATCATCGTGGTCGAGATTACCTGTTATGATTTTAATGAGTGAACCCAAAGGGTTAAGTAAACCTCGCTTAAATCGTTGTTGCGGAACAAGTTGTCTGTATTTCTGAGTAGTTATATCACGTAAGTAATCCAAATGCATATTCATGGTCACAAAATCACGAGGATATGATTCGTTTTGTTTTATTAAAATATTAAATTCGTTATAATTATGTATTACAAAGCATAAATCATCGTAGATTCTTTCCAAGTCCAAAGTTTTAATAATAGTCCAATGATCAGTTTGCATATGAGCTTGACCTTCTTTTACTGGTAGTATGCCTGGGTTTCCCTCAAGTGATCGCAGATGAAGGCCCAGCACCGGCATCGCTACGATCAGAACGCTCCACCTGCGGAGGGCGTTTTATGTTTTTAATAGGTACCTTCGTAACTCGTTCGCCTATTTGTATGGGTACTACATTCCTATCTGTTCTGCCTACAACCTTCGCTTTAGTATATCTGGGTTTGTCTTTACTTTTCCTTTTATTCACGTCTTTGGCGAAGATAGTTTTTCCGTCTTGAAAATCTATTCTCTCCTCCCCACCTTTCTTTTCTCTGATCTTTTCCTTACACTCTGTCATTTTCTCTGCTAACTGTTTGTATAAAAATTTCGTTCGCTTAGCGTGGTCTCTAACTAATTGTTGTATATACTGTCTTTCTGATTCTATACCGAAAGGACTACCTGAGTCGGTGTGTCCGAAAGCTACTTCGAATGGGGTTAGGCCCGTGACTGAATGGATGGAATTGTTATATGCGATTATAGAGTACATCATGACTGATGCTACATCTGTACACTTTTGTTCATACTTAGCGCATCTATAGATTTCGCAGATAGTAGAATGTAAACGTTCTATCAGACCCATCGAGTTAGGGTTATTGGGTGTGCCAATATGAAGTTCAATTTTATGTAGAGATAAAAATTCTTTAATTAGCTCATTGTTGAACTCTGTGCCTGGATCTGAACTAATTCTTTTTGGAATACCATAGAATGAGAAATATTTCATAAGCGCGCGAACTACTTCGGGCGTTGATCTGTTGGTAATTGGTATAGCTTGGCCTAACTTACTAAAAGCGTCTACAAGTGTTAAAAAGTATTGACCTTCAATTTGGAATAGATCTATAAATAGCTCTTGGAACGGAGCGTCTTGCGTTTGAGTTAGCTGTAAGAAGGGTTTGAGGGGCTTACGATCATATTTCATTGTACGGCATATTTCACAAGCGTTAATTATTGCTGCAATTGTTTCGTGCATGTTGACCCAATAATAAGTTCTACGTATGTTAGCTAAAGTCTCTTTAGTGCCACGGTGGCACGTTTTTCCTTCATGGTACTTTAACACTATAGCTCTCTGTTCTACTTCATCCTCTACATATACTACGCGTTCTGTACATTCATTTAACTGTACGGTACCTTTCCTAAACAACTCTACCACTATACGACTGAACTGACGGCGATGTTCTTCATGTTCGAAATATATAAAGTATTTTATCTTTGGCCTGATATATTCTTTGAGAAACTTCTTTACTAACTCTGAATTATCTATGGGTAAAAACACTTCTAGCACCTTTTGTTTAAGGCGAGATATGTCTTTAACCTGTATGTCATTATTGAACCATGTAAAGACAAGAATTTGGTTTGGTTTTGTGTCAATAGCCTCTTTTAATATCGGTATATCTGTTACGTCTACATCCATAGCAGAATGCACTGTGTTAGAAAGAGATGGTTCTCTAATAGGGTATCTGATTTCGCTATCTGTGCTTGCAATAGACAGCGTATCAGAGCCTGAAATGGACATAGGACTTGCTGAAGCTGTGGCGCTAGCGTCAGATATTGTAATGGTTGAGGAGTCATTTCGTTCATTTTTCTTTTTAGCTGTCAGTCGTACAATGTCGTTTACTAAATTATCTACATGTTCCCTAAGTTGTTGTTCCTTGCTGTCAACATTAACTTTCATGGACTGACCTCCGTCGTCAGTGTCAGAGAGAGCATTTACCTTGATTCTCGATGCGTACCCATTTGTGCAGTTGACCAGGGCACTGGGCATACGTACACCAGAGGTGAATTCTTTGAATTCAACTATAGCTTCGCCTGAGTGCTGGTCTATCGGGATTTTAACGCGTTGTTCACATCGTGGTTTTAATTCAATGACGTAATTTAAATTATTTACAATTGGAATACAAGTTGTATTAGTACGTAATACCAGGTGTTTTAAGTCGATAATTGCATCTAACTGTTTCAGTAAGTCATTACCAATAAGTCCATCATACCGTCCGTCTACGTCGTACAAATAAAACTTATGGTAGTCGTTACTGTTAAATGTCGGTAGCAGTGGTATATCTATGACCTCGTTATGTCGACTAGTTGCATGCGTGCTGACTACTTGGAATGGTTCATGTTTAATATAAGCTGAGAAATAGTAATAAGCCATGCGAGGGCTTATGAAAGAACGAGTACTTCCCGTGTCTATCATAAACTTGGCATTGATTTCCGGTATATAGATGTAAGGTAGTTTTAAGTTAGAGTCACAGTTAAGTTCTATGGTTTCTGGGCTATGTGTGAGGCTGCTATGTGAAAATTTTCAGCTTCAGTGTTAGGGGCATCTTGTTTTTCTGTCAAGGTCGTTTCATCTACACAGTCCTGCGTTGGAGTCCATTCTACGCCTTTACTAGGGTAATAGTCGCTATAGTCATAGTAATAGTCATTGTCATAGTAACCGTCATAAAATACCGTCTCATTACTATCCGAGGTAAGCTCGTTTAGCCTAAAGCCTTGATTTTGTACTTGGGGCTGAGGCTTGGAAGGAATTGTCCTCATGGACACGTCAGTCGTTTGATGTTGAGGGCTTTGTACCTGTGGGGGTTTGTACCCAAACTGTTGAGGGGTCATGCCAAAGTTAGGCGGAGGCCTATTGCCAAACTGTGGCCTATAACCAAATTGTGGCGGCTTGTAACCGAATTGTTGTGGTTTGTAACCGAATTGTTGAGGTTTATAACCTAATTGTTGCTGTCCAAATTGTGGTCTCAAAGTATTTGAATTTTGTGGAATACCAAAATTAAATTTTTGTGGAATACCAAAATTAAATTTTTGTGGAATACCAAAATTAAATTTTTGTGGAATACCAAAATTAAATTTTTGTGGTGTTGTGAAATTATTTTGGGGCTTAAAGCCGAATTGAAGTTGTGACGTCATTGCTGGCTTTTGCACTGAGTTATTATTATTGATACGATTTCGCATAGAGTACTGTTCATGGAAGTTTACTTCCTCTAGTACTACGCCTAAAGCGTCTTCTAAAGTGGCTGGTGACTTAAGCCTGACTATACGAACCATATTCTCGGGTAAATTGTATAGGAATACATTCAGAGCCGTGTTGTTGTAGATAGCTATTTTTGCGCGTTTAAGTTCGGTATCACCCAATAAATTTACCTTCGAAATAAGCAGAGACCGAATATTTTGAACTCTACAACAGAAATCCAGATATGATTCACCTGATTTAATTTTACATGATTCCAACTCAATGCTTATGCACTCCTCACTTCGCGGATCACCGAAATGTTGTAGTAATAATTCTTTTAAAGAAGACCAGTTAGTAACGTCTTCTCTTTCAGATAATAACGCGGCTGCATTGTCAATTAACCGGCTCGTGATCGCGTGCAGTACATAAACATTTTGTTCCTCATGACCTCTATATCGGCTTATAACATATTCACACTTTCTTATAAATAAACTAAGTTGTCGCTTATCGCCTCCAAATAATGGGATAAGCCGTAAAATTTCATTAGGGATAACTATAATTTGAATTGTAGCTGCTTCAGCTGGTTGTGGAACTTGACGTGATTCCATTGTAATTACGTAAAAATTTAATCACCGAAATTAAACTCAAACATCAATTACACAAATGCACAAGTTACAACAAAAAACACGGTTATAAAATCAATATAAAAGTATAAAAGTAAAATCCTAAATCATATATAAAATTGTATAAAATGTATATATTATATTAAAATAAAACTGTATAATATCCTTAAAACAAATTAATAATCTAATCTCACAATTTTCTCAATTATTAAAATTCAATTTAATACCACATCTATTTTTCTTTAATCTTTGTTCATACGCTTATCAGTATGGTTCAGACTTTCTTAGAATTAGATAGCTGCTCGACAGAGTTTTATATCAAACAACCAGATACGTTATAATGAGAGAGTTTTGATCTCGATTATAACAATAAAAGTACTAATAACTAAAACCTTTCAATGAAAAATATGGGACAGGTAATGGCAAGGAAGGCAAAGAGTTTTACTCACCAACCGACCGCTGCTCCCATACTCGGCACCATCAGGAGTATGACGAATTTGTTTGGTTCGTGGATCGTTCCACAGCTATTCGCGCCGCACTCGCGTTATTTCCAGGTGGATTTGGACACCCGAACTTCACCGAAAGCGACACAGCCTTATCGAAACGATCCTACCGGCTGCGCCAGTCAAACTTCCCTTTCGGGTAAAAGGCTTTTTAAAAACTAAATTAATTAATTAAAACGACAATTACGTCCAGCCGATTTGGAGGCTCGATTTAATGTGCTCATAATATAAAACTTAACCTACAGGAAGGCACACCATCGCGTGTGGCCGTTCCGAGAAAGCTTTTACATAAACCGCTGACGATGTGAAGTCAGCGGAGGAATACCGAGAACAATGCTTATTAATCTAAAATGGAAGGTTCGGGCGGATGTATAACTACCTACACACTAAACAGTCGACAAAGGCGGCCCACAATTATTTACATAACAAATGCAAATTGTCGAGCTGAAAATTTACGCGTGGGTAATACTTAGCCGATATTCCTTGGTGTATTTTTGCCTGAACATCTGAAAGGCAAAGGCGTTCTGCTTACATATTTTTGCATACTTATACGGGAGACAGTAATACTACGGTTCATATAAGACTGCGAATTTGTATGATAATTTTCATTTTGCATTCAGTCGCGTTATTCTTCTTCGGGGGAGGTAGTGGATGGGGCCTGAGGGAAATTTGGTGGTTGTGTCGCGGGTATGTTATCGGGCTGAGATGTACCGCTCTCTTGAAGGACGAGCGTGGCAACATTGCGGCCTCATTGCAACACAATAAACATACTTGCAGGCCTTGCAGGGTGTCAAGTCAACTAATTTAATGTTCAAACTAAATCCCGTGCGAGGGCGAGCCGATGTCAATAGGACAACGTTAAACATTAGTCTGCTAAGTTCGTGGCGGCCTGAATCTTGAATCTATGCTCGGCCTATGCAGATTTAGTAGGGCATTTGATATTTTATGTGCTATAACAGACTGTGGAAAATAACGCGCTGTGAATTGAATCAAGATTAATTCAATATGGACGAATTAATAAAAGTATAAAACCTTTTTAAAAATCATGCTTTTATTTGAATGGGTTAAACGATTAAAAAATTAAATTTGACTTTCTTTAATACGTTTACTATATACTTTTAAAGGCATTACATAATTGATATGATATAAGAGATTTTCGCGAGATTTGAGTAGGTACTTACTCGTATTTCGTAAGATTGAAAAATGTAATAGTTAATCTCAATCCCATCTAGTTATTTACTTATTTATCTAGACAAGTACCTAAATCTCGCGATAGACAAGCTTTTGTTTCTTATTCTAAGTTTATAATTGAAGCCAGATCCATTTCCTTTACAGCTACGTTTCCGATATTCTAGAAAGTATCAAAGTAATTGTGATCCAGGCTTTGTATCAATATCAGTAGGCGGAGCTTAACTTGACACCGCCGAAGGCCCCCTCAGAGACATGGCGACTTACTTTTATAGGAATATATGTGTATCGGGAGGCATGTCAAGTTTTGAGATCTTGTATGTTTTCAGGAAAAGTATTGATATCTCCACCACCTCACGGGTGTTGTGCACATCTCCGTTGTAATGAATCGTGATCTCATCGGGAGATACGAGACAATTCTTATCTTTGTGATTTCCTCAACGCTTGTGGATAACAAATTGTGAGAGGCTACGTGGTAAGTCACTTTAGTGAGATAGGTACAGACGTTATTTTTTAACTACGCAACGTAGAGACTAGATAGCATATGTCCATGAAACATTTTTTTTTTAAGTTTACCGCCTAAGATAGTTTGATCACACACGATTCCGGTGCACGCAGTATTACATTTTGTATCGGTTTATGGTTCCAGTGTATAATTGAAACGTAAGAGTGTGAAGGAAATCATATGGGACACCACTGTTAAAATACTGTAAGCCCGCAGTCCTCCTCTGGGACAGTTTCCCCGGTAGGTTACACAATGACATTGATTCTTTTGCCACAAAGGTAATGTTCTTCGACCTCCTTCGGTTACGTGTCAAAGAATTTTTCCCCATTACATTTTTTTTAACCGCCTTCAAAAACAGGAGGTTGTTATTTTTTATGTGTGTTCGCGGATAAATTCGTCGTTTATGAACGGATTTTGATGATACTTCCGTGGTAGTCACATTTATATTTCATCAAAATGAGACAAGCAGTTTTTGAGTTACACTCCAATAACTGAAAAGTGCTACACATACCTCGACGATATTATAGTTGCAGGCGAAGGCATTGGTGAGCATACACAATGACAATTGATCTCGTGAGTAGCAAAGGTCACTGAAAATGGTGAAAAAATTTTTTTTACCATAACATGGAACCGACTTCAACTCTCAAAAGTGTGAAATAACTGTCCAAATCGGTACAATGAGCACAATATTGTGATGATAGATACTTTTGTCAACTATCATGGTATAGATTTCAAGAAGGTTATTTCACACTTTTGATGTTGAAGATGGTTCCATTTTTTGGTATAATTTGTTTTCGCTATAACGTTCGTCGCCATAGCGTTTTTCGAAAAGGACTCGCAGGTCATTTATTATATCGAACACATTATATTTGTTTTCAGTAAGGCTTATCTCATATCTTGCGCTTACCTCCCAGGAAACTTTCCCAGTACCCGCGAACTACTAAGTCTTCTGTTAGGTAAGCGTAGATTCATTTCAATCTTCCTTAATGATAGAAGTTGTAAAAGTTGCGAGGTAATATCTCGGTAGCAAGCTTTTCAAGTGTGAAACTGGCGAACGTTGAAAGCTAGCCTATGAAGATACGTGTAACCGATAAGTGCATAGGTAGGTACCGAACTTCGGATAGGTAGGTTACCTGAAAATGTAGGTGTCAGTTCTTTGAAAATTCAGTGAAAATTTCGATTGTTACCGTATATAAGCAGAAACTCAGTGAATTTTCGTCAATTTTATTCTAGTTTCAATCAAACGCAGATCAACGAGCATTAAAAGGAACAAACAAAGTCAAGTGTATCCGGGCAACGACGGGTTTTGCTGTTAGTAGTTTATTAAAATTAAAAGCGAACATACTTTCTAGCCAGAACTTTAAAAAGGCTTAGAACTTATTTACGTATAAAGTAAATAAGTTAATCAACTCCAAATATGATTCGCTAGTTTTAACACTGAGTAATTAATGACCGTGCTGTCTCACTGGAGTTCAATTGTAAAGCTACGTTAAAGAAGCGGTAGCTAAGCTAGATACAGAAATAGACCTCATTTCCAAAACCTTATAAATCAGGTATATTGGTTAGGAAGGTAATATTTATATATCATCTTCCTGGTATTGGTATGTATAAAACAAAAAGAGATAAAAAATTCAATGAGGATTTGTTGACTCTAACACTAAGAAGTTTGCGACTCTGTCAGTGAAGTCTATGCCTAAAGCTAGGTACAGAAGCGGTAGATAAGCTAGTTAGAATAATAAACTTCCTCAAAAGCTCAAAGAAAGAAAACCAAGTATTAATAAAATACCAAATAGTATTATTATTAAGAGTTACCTACCTCTGGCATTTCAACTCGGACTCAGTATGAATCTCGATAATATGCAAAACAAAGTCAATATATACAACATAATTAATAAAAATCTAAATAAATACCCTTTGGATAGCTTCAACTAAATTCAATAACTTAAAAATGGCTATCGACATTAAATTATAACGAAGTGGAAAAGCTCCTTCAAATTACTTCATAGGTATATTAAATTGCACCCACACGTCCGCTACAAATACACACCTCTATACACACACTTACAGACATACACACCTCTATACACACACTCACACTCCCCCCCCCACACACCCTTCACACACCCATATGCAATTGCCTTGCCTTCAATAACTAACTAGAAACATAATTTTGTGAATTAGAATTTAGAATCTTTATTTTCGTTAATACCTATATAATATACCTATTAGTCTAACCTTTATTATACAAACTTTGATAAACCTATTAGTCTAAACTAGTAGGTATAACAAGGGTATACTTTACTTTATCTTTTCAAATCAAATCAAATCAAATTGATTTGATTTGATTTACTTTATCTTTATTTTGTTTACGTACATAATCAATAGTTAACCTACTTCGGAAGAGCGGGATCCTCTAACACAGGTATTTCCATACTTAAAAGAGGGTCCCAAACCAATTAAATGTAAATTACATTATGTTGACTGAATAAATAATTTGAGTATTAACCACATTGGAGATTAAACTGCAAAGAGGATTGGTTAAATCCAATATGTCTAGTTTGTACCTCTGCGTCACTGAAGTCTATCCCTAAATCCTCGATGATCTTGCTAGCTGAATCCAAGGCAGTTACGCAGGGACTCGGCTCGAATCCGGGTTAAAGCATCATTATCTTAATCGAGCCCGTGTTCGAATTTAATTTGGCACGCGCGGTGTGCCGTCAGCTCCGCTCTAATGAGTTTCGAACTTTCTTCTTTCCGAGATTAAGCCAAAAATGTCTCGAAAAACTTGTGCTCTCGTCCCATGACATACATAATATCTTCCGTCGTTTGTCCCCGGCCAACTTTACTACTTCGTCGGCTGTTTACTCAAGGATGCTCCAGGGGACGAAATTTTAAAAGTTGTTTTTTATTGCAACAATTTTCTCCGTGAGCGATACTTGGAGTGTCGTTTTAATGATTTAAATGTTTTTGTTCTTTTAATGTTTCACGAAGTTTGATTTCTATAGCAGCTGCTTTTTTATACACCCGTGAATTTACGAATGCGGCATGCATATTGAACATACTTTCCAGGTAACGAAGGTCTACGAGTCAAATGGACATGACATTACGTCATAGTCTACGACGTATCCGCTGCGTATTTCGTAGACTCAGTATCTATTAAACTATCTCACCTCATAACATGGGAATCATTATGTGTACCTACCTATATCATTATGTGTAACGTTAAAGTAATCTGTAACAATGATAGTCGACGAGAGAGAGGATCGGTCGCCGATTAGGCTGTTACGGAATCAAATCGCTGCCCAGACCTTTTGAATGAATGATTTTTTTCAACATTGGATTTACATAGGTAGATACTGAACTTAGGTAATTCTTATCAGACTTGGGTGAGTTGAAAAATATAAGAAACACAATTTATGTACCTAAGTCTTAAAATATCATTTAACATTTCTTATTTCATACGTTATTGCCTGTTGTTGTAATGAAACTGTAGTACAGACAATAACGCCCTTTGTAGGAATAAATAGCTATACAAATAGTTTAATTTAATTTAGTTACTTATATTCCTCAGGCTTCCTCACCTTCGGTAAGAATATCGTGAACAAGTCCTAGTCATAGTGATAAAGCGCACATTGCGGTCCCAACTCGCTGCCAATGACACATAAAAAAAGACTTAATTAATTAACGCGAACATAATTATATTGCTTTCATATTGGCAAGAGCTGTACAAACAAACACAATCTCTTATTGCCATTTTTTTTCATCCACATAAAATTATATTGTTTGTATTTCCTCTTCGCAAATAAGGACAGCCGAAAAAGTTGTAAAAATACTCATAAATATCAACCAGCTGCATTGGTACCGTCCACGTTCGGTTACAATATCGCCGTGCGTTTCAAATGTTCGTGTAACTAGATTAACCGGACTGTTGAACTGTGCCCGGGGCCGCGGACCGAAGCGGTTGTATTTGTTTGTACACAAATATTTGTAGAAAGGCCGACTATGATGGAAAAATTTATGATATATACTGACAAAAAAGCAGTGTAATAATAATGTGTTATTCTGTATTTGTTCATAAAACCAACTATTTTTTTATTTATTTACTTAAAAGGAAGACCAACAGCCGTTAAACATTATAGATATACTAATATAAAACAGGGGGCCAATAACAGGTCCTCACGAATAGTAACACTGATTTTAACTATTGAAGTAATGCGAATTACATATACTTAGCTTAAGGATAGTTGTATTCACCCAATAAACCTATTATATTACATAAACAATTTAAAAAGTATAAATATAAGTATATATGTTATATATCGTTGTTATTAAAAAAAACAAGTTAGCTATCAACCGTCTAGCCGACCCGACGCTCGTACAGAACAGATCTATGTCAACACTCCTACTAAGTTGATTGAAGTTGCTGGTTGCTCTTAAAATATATGAATGTAGAATTTGAAGTTATAAGAAATCTCTTATCCAGTTATGATAAAGGACAGATTAGTTTAACAGTTTTTTATTTTATTTTGTTCACAAATTGGAACCACCCCCACAGTTATGGAGAGAGCTCGTGGTTTCTCCACGCGATCGAATCAGAAATAAGTCGAAGCCTCAGCGGATTGGCAAGTTGAAATGGCAGTGCGCTAGGCACATAGCTTGAAGAACTGATAGCGGTTGGGGTCGAAAGGTTCTCGAATTTAGGCCACGGACTGGCAAGTGCAGCATAGGACGGCCACCGACAAGGTGGAGAGATGTCTTAACCAAGATCACAGGAAAAAGCTGGACACGGGCCCTCCAAACCGGTCTTTATAGAAATCAATGGGGAAACCCTATGTTCAACAGTGGACGTAGACACATGTTGATCACTAAATATTTCTACGGCTCAAAAATAATTACATATACGTATTACATATTATTATTACTGTAATAAATTCCCGTCAGGTAGGTAATAGACGAAAGTGACCAGACAAAAAACAAAAGCCATAGCAAAAAGCTAAGTTTCCAGACAAAGCCTATTTACTTAAGCATTGGTGTGTCGATTCGATGTCAGCTCCTCTGCTTACTTTTATAGCACTGAAGCGAGTGCAAACTTCGCCGAACATCCAAAATAGACTCCGGGATTCTGTTTTAAGTGGATCCGGAGAGCTAGAAACTTAACATAAAATATTCTTGGAGCATAGACTAGGAGATAAAGGACCTGCATATAACTTTTATTTAATCTGTGACGTAAATACGGCTTTGTTTTCGGTTTCGTTTTAGTAATCGCGTGCAGATTTTTTTTGCCGTGGGGTACCGGCTTAGAATAGTACCCCCCCATGTCTTCCCGTGGGTGTCGTAAGAGTCGACTAAGGGATCACGTACCAGAAGGATGGGCAGCAGCGCCTTCTGAGACTCACATTCTGTACTGCGCTCGCCAACCCGCCTGCCAAGCGTGGTGAGTATTGGCAAACCCCCCCCTATGTTAGTACAAAATATGACCAGGCCCCCAGTCCCCGGCAGCTCCGCTAAAGCTGGCTCCGGTAGCGGTCAGTGTAACGGTGGAGCAGGGGGTGCGAAGAATCCCCGGCAGACGCACGGCTACCACTCCCTCATTAAACGACCTCTGGCCCTGGTAACACATAACGTAAGAACTTTGT
Organism: Apeira syringaria; assembly: GCA_934044485.1. NCBI lineage: Eukaryota > Metazoa > Arthropoda > Insecta > Lepidoptera > Geometridae > Apeira > Apeira syringaria. The sequence continues at coordinate 15,667,306 of OW203662.1, read as the reverse complement.
TGGCAGACGAGAAGATCGTCGAGCTGGAAGAAGAAATGAGTAAGTTACACTGGGATATCCTAGGGTTGTGTGAAGTCCGTAGAGAGGGTGAGGACACCATAACCCTTAAATCCGGTAACTTACTCTACTACCGGGAAGGCGACCAAAAGTCCCAAGGTGGTGTCGGATTTCTCGTTCGCAAGTCCCTCACTAACAACATCATTACCATCGATAGCGTTTCGAGCAGGGTGGCATACCTAATACTCAGAATATCAAGTAGGTATTCGTTGAAGGTCATTCAGGTATATGCACCGACCTCGAAACTCGGAACCGATGAGGAGGTAGAGGCTATGTATGAGGACATTAGTAGGGCCATACATACCTCCAAGACCCATTATACTGTTGTTATGGGGGACTTTAACGCAAAGTTGGGCAAAAGAAGTGATGGAGAGTTGAGAGTGGGGCAATTTGGTTATGGACAACGGAACCCCAGGGGACAGAGGCTGGCCGACTTCATGGAGAAAGAGGAACTCTTTATGATGAACTCTTTCTTTCAGAAGCCGCCTCACAGGAAATGGACCTGGTTGAGTCCTAACGGTTCCACGAGAAATGAGATCGATTTCATCATGACCACCAAGAAACAAATATTCAATGATGTCTCTGTGATCAACATGGTGAAAACCGGTAGTGATCACCGCATAGTAAGAGGCATATTGAATATTAATGTTAAACTTGAGAGGTCCCGTTTGATGAAATCCACGCTCCGACCTCAAAATGTCCATATTCAAAACCCCGAGAGCTTTCAACTTGAGCTATCCAATCGCTTTGCTTGCCTTGAGAACTGTGCGTCGGTGGACGAGACCAACAACAGGTTTGTAGAAACTGTCCACGCAGTGGGGTCTAAGTTCTTCAAACCCCGCCGCACAAATGGACCTCAAAAACTCTCCAGCCATACCCTTGACCTCATGGCTGAACGACGCTCGTTGCAACTGCAATCATCCGATGACGCTGCGTCATATAGGCAGCTCAATAGACAAATATGGAAATCCTTGCGACACGACATCCGTACCTTTAATACAAATCGTATTAAAGATACGATCGAACGGAGAAAAGGCTCCAAAGTGTTTGCAAGAGACCGGTCTATTGGGCAAAGCCAGATGACTAAGCTGAAGAGAGATGATGGCAGTATAGCGTCGACCAAAGCAGAGGTGCTTGGAGAGATTGAGAGGTTCTATGGGCAGCTATACACTTCGGTCGCTAAACCTGTTGATAGCTTGGCCAAAGACCCAAGAGCCAAGCTAACCCGACACTATACCGAAGATATCCCGGATATCAGCCTGTACGAGATTAGGATGGCTCTGAAACAGCTTAAGAACAACAAAGCGCCGGGTGACGACGGAATCACAGCAGAGCTTCTGAAAGCGGGTGGCTCACCGATACTGAAAGTCCTTCAGAAGCTCTTTAATTCCGTTGTCCTCGAAGGTTCAACGCCGGAAGCATGGAACAGAAGCGTAGCGGTGTTGTTCTTTAAGAAGGGTGACAACACATTGCTTAAGAACTACAGACCCATTTCGCTTCTGAGCCATGTTTACAAGCTGTTTTCAAGAGTCATCGCGAATCGTCTCGAACGCAGGTTTGATGACTTCCAGCCTCCCGAACAAGCCGGTTTCCGAAAAGGCTACAGCACCATAGATCACATCCATACGCTGCGGCAAGTTATACAGAAGACCGAGGAGTATAACTTGCCCTTATGTCTAGCGTTTGTGGACTATGAGAAAGCCTTTGATTCGATCGAGACGTGGGCGGTGCTTGAGTCTCTCCAGCGGTGCCGTATTGACCATCGGTATATCGAAGTGTTGAAGTGTTTGTACAATAACGCCACCATGTCGGTCCGAGTACAAGAGCAAATTTCGAAGGCGATTCCATTGCAACGAGGCGTGAGACAGGGAGATGTTATCTCTCCGAAACTGTTCACTGCCGCATTGGAAGACGCCTTCAAGCTCTTGGAATGGCAAGGATTCGGCATCAACATCAACGGCGAGTACATCACTCACCTTCGGTTTGCCGACGATATTGTGGTCATGGCAGAATCGATGGAAGATCTCAGCACGATGCTCGAAGGCCTCAACAGAGTTTCCCTAAGGGTGGGCCTTAAAATGAACATGGACAAGACGAAAATTATGTCGAATGCCCATGTTGCGCCCGCCCCAGTATCAATCGGAAACTCGATTCTCAAAGTTGTTGACCATTACGTATACCTAGGACACACAGTCCAATTAGGTAAGTCCAACTTTGAGAAAGAGGCCAATCGTCGAATCCAACTCGGCTGGGCAGCATTCGGGAAGCTCCGAGACGTCTTCTCGTCCAAAATACCACAATGCCTAAAAACGAAGGTCTTCGAACAGTGTGTGTTACCAGTGATGACTTACGGAACCGAAACGTGGTCTCTGACTATGGGCCTTCTGAGCAGGCTCAGAGTCGCACAACGAGCTATGGAGAGGGCTATGCTCGGGGTTTCTCTACGTGATCGAATCAGAAATGAGGAGATCCGTAGAAGAACGCAAGTCACCGACATAGCCCAGCGGATTAGCAAGTTGAAGTGGCAGTGGGCAGGGCACATAGCTCGAAGAACTGATGGCCGTTGGGGCCGAAAAGTTCTAGAATGGAGACCACGGACTGGCAAGCGCAGCATAGGACGGCCACCGACAAGGTGGACAGACGACCTGACTAAGATCTCAGGCAAGGGCTGGATGCGGGCCGCTTCCAACAGGTCCTTGTGGAAATCAATGGGGGAGGCCTATGTCCAGCAGTGGACGTCCTATGGCTGAGATGATGATGATGATGTGTCTACATAATCTTTTTTATAGCTGGTGAAACTTCTACAACAAAAAAATATACATATATTTTTTTATTTGGCAATTAAAATATTCACTTTTAAACAAGAAAACCAAAGTTCAGGTGGCATGCTCGTCCTACTTTAACATCAGTTTGTATTCTTCAACATCTTGTGGCAGCCCCATCGTGATTGATGATATGGTTGACTGTTATGCATTTATTAAAAAAAATACAAGGAAATTTTCTAAGGTAGAATTATAGATAAGAAAATATTTCCTAAGAGTCTTGCGAAAGCCTCACTTACACGTAATTTTGTAGCGTTGAATGTGCGGTTTGTTTCGTTTGAACAACTGTGTCACAGAAATTTTGAAATGAGGACCGTAGCGTATGAGCTCTATGGCGGGAAGGCAAGATATTGAAATATTGTTTTTTATTCCGAAATCAGTGTTTCTTCGAGTGCTGCTGACGTGAAGTACCTAACGGCAGATTAGTTGTACTTAATTTGCGTGAAAGTGTACGAGTTAAAAAAATGAAACAAAAAGCCGTAAAACATAAACATAAACATTGGGTGTCACAAATAAAACTCAGGAAACAAATGTACGTAAGTTATAGATTAGCAAAGAGGCATAAGTCCTTCTTGGGAACAGTGGTTGCATTTACAATGAAATCCCTAAAAGCATGGCAGTTATTATAATAATGATGAATAAATTAATGAACGCTTACTACTAAAAAGCTCACGAAAGAAAAATGTAGATCAGTTATATAAGTATCATGATATAAAAAGCATATTATGTACTGTTTACTCTTACACATACATTATTTAGAAGATACACTTCTGCCAAGTCATTATATGAATTTCACCGAAAAATACATTTCATATTCTTTTTCGAAACAATAATTTATGTATAACTACGTGATATTATAAATCTTTGAGCATTAAAGTAAAATACAATAAGGTTTGTGTTTTCCTTACGATGATTAACTCATACAAGATTTTCCATATCGTGGAGGTAGTAGGTTTTTATATAATATTAAAAATATTCAACCTCGAAGGGTTTCCGGCACTAAGCCTTTAGAATCTTATCCGTAATTTTGAGGTGTACCTCAACGAGTTTCCCTTGAACCTTTCTTTAAAGTTGTCGATTATTCGCGCGGAACAAATTGATAGGATCCAATATAATGTTCGATTCTACGATCATGACGGGCACTCGCACAAAGGGAGGGCCCGGCTGGAATTTAGATTAAAAATGAACCAGAAACAAGTGCAATGTTTCGTAAAATGTTGAAAGATTCATATTGAGTTTGGGTTGCTCATAATCTTAAGTTGCTAGCCACATAGAAGCAGGGCGTTGGAAACATTATAGGTACGCCAGAAAATACAAAGTGTTTAATGATGAAAAGGTTAGATAAAAGGTAAGATAAATTAACAATTTACCTACACTTAAAAAGTTAGAGCGCACATCAAAAGACAAATCAAATTTTGACTTCATCAATTAAGTTACCTAATTTTCGTATATTTATATCGTAAGTACGAATAGCGTAAACAGTTTTAAAAAAACTATTGGTATCTCTAGCGTATAATTTTAAAAAATATATGTCGGAGCGTGTCAGATAGATGGCGTTAAATGTAATGTATGGACTTGGTTAGGTATTGGTAGTATCTGACAAACATGATAGATGGCGTTGTCAAAGCGGGTTAAATATTGAAACAGGATAGATGGCGTTAAACGTAGTGTGGATTTGACTGGGTATCCCTAGTGATCGATTGGTCAACTATGTGGCAGTGGGAAACACGTGATATTCTATTTGTAATGTAACAAACCGACTAGGACTCACGTGCTAAACACTGGAAAATTACTCTCCGACCAGTTTTGAACTTATTTGCAGTTCTTCATCTGGGAGTTATGATCGTGCCAGGCGGCGGGCACGAGCCTCAGCACGTAACTGGCGTTGAGACGGCTGCACTGCATCAATCAAATTATCACGGTGCGCACTGTCACTTAAGTCATTGTCACTGAGAGTGTCATTGTCACTGTCACTTTGGTAATGATGATGGTAGAAGTCCGGTTTACACACCATGCTTGTCGTGTCGTCCTCGTGGAAGAAACTCGCGATAGTTTTCAGATATTCTATTTGGCTAGTAAGAGGGTAGTTTATGAACAGAGTTTAGTTGGTGAGAACCTCGGTCTCAGCGAACAGTCTTGACGAGGAAGTCGTACCAAACAGACATACTAGTAGTACCAGGAGTACCTTTGTTAATAGTGAAGTGAAGTTAGAGTTACTATCCAACGGGGGTCTCTAGTCGCCATACTGAGAGACGACGGCTGGACGCGTGCAGTGAGTAAATGAGATTCATTCATTGAGATATCGTGTAACTGTTAGATCTCTCTCTTTTGTGCTTTAACTGGAAGAAGGAAACGGTAGTGAGAGGGAATGTTGTCATGATGTAAGAGGATTCTTTACTCCGCTACAGTGGGCCAGGGATTCCAAGTTCCATCCCTTTAAGATAAGAACGTTATTAGAATAGGAAATGTTAATTTGTGTCACTTCTAATGCTAGGCTATGGCTCTGATAATGTTATCGTTATACCATCCTGACATACTATCGTGAAACTATTCCCCTGACCGCGTTTTGGCGTTTCAGTACACTACGCACAGCGACACATATATTTTTCATTAACAACGAATCTGTTGCATGTTTAAAACACTTCCACACAAATAAAAACTTTCTGTCGAAAATTAAAGACCATGCATGACATATCCTAACTTTTTCTAACCTAAATCAAGGTAAGAGAAAGTTCAATTTTGAAAAAGGATTAAGAAATATATATGAACTTAAAGCATTCCTTACAAATGTAATACTTTACTATAATAAAACCCTAGAGAATGTAATACTATAAAACAAGCACGTTGAAATTCAAGTGAGAACTGGTTTAATACTTTTTCTAAACTAAACATGCTACAGATAAAATATACAAATACTAATATAGGTAAGTTTCACATTTGTGACAACAGATGGAAGGTAGCAGTGTTTAATGTTCATTATTTAGATATACATTTTAACATTTACAATATGATAAATATAGATGATATATAGATGACATTACTAAGGTACATACGTTATTTACTAAAAGAATATTACTATAGGGATATACATTTCAAATATTACATAAGTTACATGTGTTTTGTGTGTTCATTGCTTTTAGGGGGCTTACCTAAGAGGTGCCGATGACATTACAGTGATACGCGAGTGCTGACAGGCAACAGCGGCGGGATAAATCCTAATGCGTGTTGATTTAAAATATTACAAAAATTAATCATTTTGTAGATTTTTTAATTACCTTTTTTTTTGGTGTAAGACGCAGTTCAAGCGTATTTGTCGTTACCGCAAAAATTTCTGATAAAAAAAATATGGTCGCTCGACAATATTTTGTTCACTAACAAATGCAACAACACATAACAACTAATCAAATTATGTTCAATCAGAACTTCCTTTCATGAACTGTTTTGATAAGTGGTATTTTTTAAGTTTATTAAACAAGTAGGACTTTCAACCAAAGAAGCTGAAAAGACTGAAAATTGTCTGTTTAGCAAATGGTTAAGCCTTAATATGATTTTGTGTAAATATGCATATTAAATCTCCTTGCCTTTTGTTCGTCAAATGATAGTGATAATATAAAATTGTCAAGAGAATACGATCCCATCGATAGTTCTTATCGATGGGATAGATACCCATGGTAAACACTCGAAGGCAATCAAATTCTAATCTCGCTGAAACAATGACTGAGATTAGGAATGAGGTCGTGCGTATAATGGCGAAGAGAGGAGCTGCTGTAAAACAAAGCAATGCTATAAAATTGTTTGTGTAAGTACCGATCGTCTTTGTTTAATTGCTTTTCAACTGATTGTTTCATTGACTGCTGAAAAGTTTATTCTAATCATTAATTCCGTAACTCGAAAAAGCATTCATGAATTTATTAAATATACTAATTACTTATTTAATTCTAAATATATATTATATTCTATTATACAGAATTAAAACGTCTATTAGTAATGTCAGACACAATTAGCATCTGACATTACTATGCTTAGATGAAATCTTAGAATGTTTTGCGTGGTGGTAGGGTACGTTCTAGTACCTGTCTGGCTAGCTACCACCCTGAAGTTGAAAAACTGTCACCAAACACATCGTGTGTTCAGGGAGCAGTCCTTGAGAGCCAGTAAGCACTAGGTCTAGCGTGATTATATCTTAGACCACATCGTTACTGACCATCAAGTGAGAAAGTGTTCAAACGCCAGAACTAAACAGTATAAAAATAGTATTCGAGAAAAAACCAATATTACACCAATTACAAATGCGTTTGGATGATTAGGAAAAACCTCCACGCGGGTGACTGCGGGCTCAGCCAGATTTCACTAACAGCTGAACCACTATAACGTTAGAAGTTAGCTATAAACGTTTAGTTGGTTCGTTTCGTTTCTTATTCGGATATATATAATTTACAGGGTCCGGAGGCAGAGAAAGAAGTGGTTATTCGAAAACAAATATAATTTTCATTTTACAAAACTGAGCGTGGGCGCGAGCCAGATGTTAATATACTTAACTCTCGAAACAACCCGAGTAGCTATGGTAACAGGAGTCATAGATTTAGAATGTCTAACATCTCTGTTTGTTGAAGTGATACATGGAAGCTCGGATTGCGAATTATTCCACTGGTATTTCTCTGCAGACCCCAAGTCATTGAGAATACATACGGTCGTCGATGAACTGTGCGTTTATGTGTGAGGTTAGAGCTTTCTGGTATTTGTTCAGACGTTACTGTCAACATCGATTGATGGACTGACCTCTGTGCATACTTGATTAGTCTCCGTTCAATGTTTGCTTGTGATGACTTTGTTGCTTACTCTGTCGGTGCGGTGACAAGTCGCAACTATGGCTACAAGGACGTTATCTGTGGGTGGTTTGTTAACATTTAACGCCAGTTAAAACAACACGCAGATTTTTAGTATCATTCCGATGACCTGGTACGTGATCTTCTGAAGTTGGTTAAAAAAATAACAAATTGACACGCACACTATTTCTTTTACCTTCGAAAGAGATACAAACAGACATAATTCAGGTTTTTTTCTTGCAGCAAGATGAGCAAGAAGCAGTTTTCAGCGCAATTTAGAACAAACTGAAGATCCAAGACAAAAAAGAGGATGTTAATGTAGGAACTGAGGTATTTATAGCAATGTATATCGCGATAGTGCCTTTGTAAATTAAGTTGAACTTTGTACCTTCAGGTGGATCCATCAAGTAAGGGAAGGTGGTAAGGTTTTCATGATAACTAACAAACTCATATTTTTCTACACGTATGGTACTTCCAGCAACAGTCAGGTACTTTAGGTCGCGTCATTTACACCAATAGTAAAATATTGTGTCACTTATGTATCACACAATCTATGTACCTACGCAAAAATATACATAGATTACTTTATACTGTCTCTACGGGTAATGACGTGGCACTTACGCGTAGTCGATATCATGATCGAGAGTGCGAGACGGGACGTTACGACGAACGCACCGCATTCAAGATCCTGATGAAGGCTTTCGGAAGAAGCCGAAACAATTGTCGATCGTGATATCGATTACGCGTAAGTGCCACGTTATACCCGTAGAAACAGTATAAAGTAATTATGAACGCCAGTTTAATAAAATACATAGGTTCGTACGATGAGACCATTAATTATAATTGTCGTAATTTGTGTAACCAAGTAATTATTGTAGTTACTGTACAATGCACACGTGTGCGTAAAAACTACACTTTCTACTACTCATATTGATACTGTCAATATGAGTATAGTAGTACGATTATTTCCTATCAATTATGTAAAAGCGTCCATAACAAGTACAAGAGAATAATATAATAGGAAAAATGAACACACTTTTAAGTAAACTTGAAGCAGATTTTTCCTGGTAACATAATAAACGTTTATGTAAAAAAGCGTAATAAAAATGGTAAAAGAAGCTTTGTACAAGACAAGACTTTTAAAGCACATTAAGACTCACATTTTCCGCGTACGCGATCGTAATATATCCTTAAGACACAATTTTATATTCATTATAGGTGTATATATATGTGAAGGTAACGTGGAACGAATTCAATTACCTGCGTCTGTTTTTCATACAAAGAAAATGTTAATTAACCTTTTAAAATACGGAAGGGAAGAAACAAACAACATCTTACCTACTCATAAATTGGATACAATAAGTAGCTTGGCTACACATTAACTCATTTTCTTACGTTATTATAATAAAACTGACTGAAAAATAAGCGTTCGAATTGAGTAATCTCTTTTTTTTGAAGTCAGTTAAAAACAGACATCACTGTCTGAAAAAATATTATTATTCGCTTCAAGTTAAATATTTACTCACCTATCACAAGAAGTGCGCAAACTAGCAAGAAAAAAGAAACTGTATTTTTGCGTAGAAAACACGTGGTGCCCGAGCAGAGAACGTAAGTTACATTCGCTTGTCAGACCTGATTAAACTTTATTGAGCGGCGTGGAACGGTGACAACCCTTTGTTCTAATTCTCCATACTACGGCCATCTCACCGTTACCATATATGCCTCCCTTGTCACCATGCTTCAAGGTTCAAAATTGACTATAAAACCTCCTTTTGGGATTGGTAACAAATTTCAGCTTCAAACAATTACTTGCACGCTCTAATTTTACTATCTGACGTTTACCCGGGACTCGGTCCAAAAAAATCTCTTGGAAAAACTGTGATTCGATTTAAAGAAATGGGCCGTTTCAATAAAGTTCGTTAGTTGGTTGAGTAAGCAACAATATTTAATTAATATTAGGATGAACTGAATTGAGATTGAGGCTATACTCGGAGATACAGTAAATAAATTAAATCGTTTCAAAAATATACGCAGATTATTATGGGTTCATAAAACTATATCTCTATCAATACTTAATTAACGATTCGTATAAAGACGCATGTATCTAAGGAATCTATGCTAAACTTATACGTATTATAATACTAGCTGCGCCGCGCGGTGTTACCTGCGGTGACAGGGTACGCGTTAATGATGATGTTTGTATCTTCCAGTCATCGCACGGGAAAGCACGGGAACAGTCAATATCTTGGGGATAAAAACCTATGTGTTATTCCAGGGTATACGCTATCTTCATTCCAAATTTAATTCAAATCCGTTAAGCCGTTTCAGCGTAAAAGAGTAACAAACATATAAAAGACAAACAGATAAACGACAAAATAAACTTTCGCCCTTATAATATTAGTGTGAAGAGTGACTTTTACTAGTGAAGGGTACAAAAACGTAGCACTACTTTTGAGGCACTGGTTTATTATTTGGCATACAATCAGTTAGTAGCACAGTCTTAATATAAGGTTAAACAGTGCCGATGACATTACAGATGCTAGCAGGTGTTTACAGACAGAAAGGGCGGGACAAATCTGGATGCGATCGTGAACATGTACTTTACAGACAATCTACGGGCTGAAAGAAATGTGGTCGTCGCGATCTGGCAGCGTAAAATGACCCGAGGATGGGCATCAGACATGCCCGAAACCTAGGTCGAATTTCCACTATAAACGTGAGTAAAGCCAGATAATACATATATAAGAAAAAATATTATAAATCACATTCTTAGACTTTGTGATTTCCTTTCTTCTGATGAACTTTTCTGAAAGATTTTAGGGAACTTCAGGGGGCCTACCACCAACTCTTATAGCAGTATTATTGTAATCTTACTTTGAATTTTCGTACCACAAGGCCACATAAGCAATGTTACTTTAATCTTGTTTAGACTAAGCAGTTTTGTGACGTAAACCTCTATTTCGTTCACTCAAAGCGTACCATGAGCCAGCGCCAACGAAAGCGACAACGCTATATGAAAATATAATGTTGTCTCGCTTGCCCTTACAGCAGGAATGTTTCTTCGTTCATTCTACACGTCACTGAGCGATAATAAAACAATAATGTTTTAAGACGTTCATGGTACGAATCTGAGCATTATTACTTTAAGCTTGAAGTATGACGTTCTTGAAACATGATGGTTTTGTAAAAGTTGATGGTACGGCCCCAGGTAGTTTTTGAGTGATTGACAGAACAATTAATAATATTTAATAAATATCTAATAATATAAAAAAAAATTACTCAATAACTTGCAAAAATTTAGTATAATAATCCCCGCGCCTTTGAAACAATAACATTTCTTCTTTGAATTAAAACTTTTCTCATACTTTTATAATTGTTGGCAAATGGCAGTTGTTCAATTAGTTTGCCCAGTTGATAGGGACATTCCATGGGATAAGTTACAAAGACTCACCATTATAAAGTCTTTAAAGAGTGTGTATCATTGATATACTTCGAGTTCGCGAGTATTATATTTGTCAACTTCGGTTTGCTGTCGGTATTATTTTAGCTTTGTCTGTGTTTTTATAAATCATTACAGCACAGCTCAGATGACTTATAAAATGAATATATTAAATCCTAGAACATGCCACTTATAAATTTGGCATCTTGTCAATGACAGTATCATTGATACCACAGCAGTATGAATTATTATAGCATTGCCAAGATGAGAGTTTTTTTATTCAATAGTTTTTATTATATTCATATTTGCCAGAAATTTTCTCTCCCACCAGTTTCAAACTTATTTGCAATTCAGACACCACGACAGTGGGCTCAAACTTCAGCATGTAACTAGCATTGAGACTGTGAGATGAGTGGGACTTGTCAAACTAAAATATAAGTATGACTGATACTGATAGGTACTGATAGTCAATTATCGAGAGTCCTAGAGGATAGCAGTGATTTTAGTAAAAAAAAAATCAAAACTATTCATTTAACTTAAGTTACTCCTCGATTAAAGTATGGACGTGTCAATCAACACGCGCTACGATAAAACATTATCCAGGAATATTTTATCAGGGTTTGTATGAAGACTATATAAGAAATTCTGTTTACATCCGTTAACCCTATTTTGAATTAAACTATTTTTACACAACACAAAACACATTTACGAGCCTTTTTTCCTCGCATACAGCAAATATTATAAATGAAATTTAAATGACTACAATGTATGTACTTCTTGAATACAACGTTCGTTGGTGATTCTACGTGCACGTATGTATCACACTCTCTGGGAAAACGGAGATAACATTTAATTTCAATATCTGTTATCTGACATTAAAGAGATTTATTAAGCGATTGCATTTTGAGATTAATGTCGAAAATCGAGGATAATCTTATTGAAAAGGATATTCATACTCTCATTATGTTTACAAGAATATTAAATTTACTCTCACATATTTTCCGTCGGTTGCGTTGAAGAACTTTTGAGGTAATTACCGGTTGTGGGTGTACAACTGGTATACCTACAATAGAATTTGTAGTACTACTACTACTACTGGTTGTGTGTCGGTGTAGTGCAATGCCAGAGTATTAAAAATATATCACACTCAGTCACACTCAGACCCCCGCACTAGGATTCCCTGTATATCCAAATGCTCAAATATAAATCCCAGCCATATTCCCACTTGCTGGAAGATGAGACTGCGCAAGGATGTCCCAAATCAAAGGTGTCATCTTCCTAGGAATTATTGTCAATCCGTCAGGTCTTTTACCAGCGTCAAGAATGAGGACATTTGGTTCTTATAATACAGGGCAGTTATCAGTTGTAATAGCCCAATGGAAATTTATTTATATAGCAACTAAGAAAAAAATTGGCTCATAATAGTAATAGAACCTATAAATAGAATAAAAATCAAATTTGTATGAAATTGCCAGACAGCGGAGATGTTAAAGTGTTAAACGATTATTTATATAGTTATTTACTCGGCTTCAACTAATCAATACCGAGCCCTCAAACTCGATTAACCCCGGGCGGTAATAAAATTTTGCGGTCGTGGTCCGTGTTTGCAATTTGTTAATTTTATACCCGGGCTTCAACGGGTACCAAATTAGAGGGTAGGGACGCGAATTGACTGCGGTTGATAAAAGAGTTGATGTTGCTGCAGGTAGCCTTCTAAAAGATTTTATATTATATGACCATGTGCAAATGTCTGAGTGTGAATAAAAAAAAAAGTAAAAACTCACCACATAGAAATTTATAATATTATTACATACCCGTGCTTATTGTATGAATGTAGTAACATTTTAGTTTATACTTGGCAGTATTGTATAAGCTTCTATGTACGGTTCTATAACGTTATATGTTTAGTTTTGTATAAATAAATTAAAAAAAAAAACTTACAATCGGTAAACGCTGTTCAAGCTTTTACCTTTTTACAATCAGTTTTATAATTTTTTACGAAAGGTTTATACACAAAATAGTACTGGAAGCGAAGTGGGCAGGTCGTCTAAAAGAAAGTAGAAGAAACATGTCGACTTAAGCCCTTGTTCCATCTTAAAAGACACTGAAGGTGACGTGACTTGAAAACACCTAGATTCGTGAAACAAGATGGAACGTCCACTATGTATGGATGTCATATTGCCGTCTATCTGGTCGTTCTTAGATGGAATGGAGATGGAGGAATCAAATTATGAAATATATCAAGGAAACACCACCAATAATAAGAAAAACAATCTCCAAAAACTTTCTTATTTTATCAAATTCGTTAGAACATTGTAGCATAATTTCTAATAAGCTCCCAGTTTATTTAACAGGAACAATATTAGACCAGCTAAAAAGGCAAATTTCCGCCGAAAAAGTTGCCGAAGAATAAACAAGCCACGCAAGATCGCCAGACATTGAAATTATCAAGTAATTTAATAATGCTGTAGATAAGTAGAGGGTAAGGCAGGGGAGGGGGTACAGAGGGGAGAGCTAGATAAAGAGAATAAGTTTAAACGAGAAAAGTTGTTGGATAGCCGAAGGTTCAGCCACGCCTGCCGAGATCTCACAGGCCTGCGGCTTGTCTGCTTGATTTCACACTCATTTAATATGTTGAAAGTTAAAACCAACTCTTAACTTATCTATGCAAAATAATGCGTAATTCTTTTCATTTTTTTAAATATCATCTCATTTTTACTGATACTCCTTCTATTGAGAAAGCATTGTCAATCTTCACTACTAATGCTTTACCTACTTTTTAACCGACTTCAAAAAGGAGGTTACTCAATTCGACCGTATATATGTTTTTTTTTATGTGTGTTCGCGGATAATAATTATTATAGTGTGTAATTAATTTGTAAAAGACAAAAGTTACCGTTTAACGACCATTACTGGCACGTACGTACGACGTTTAATGGCATTAATATGCCATTAATGAATATAGCGCACGTTATGAGAGATGTTTTAATAAATAAATAGTTGGTACAACTCCGCACCTAGGCACAGTGTAAAGATTCGTAAAGTAGTGCAAGTTTGTATTTACAAATATGATCTACTAATAAAAGTGGGACGGTAATTGGCGGGAATAGCACTGCATCCCATCCTATACTTATATTATAAATGCGAAAGTTGGTGAGTATAGATGTATGGAAGAGACTGCCTTATATTTGTTACTCTTTCACGCAAAAACTACTTAACGGATTTTGATGAAATTTAGAACACTTTACTGTCAAATGCAAATGATATGAAATTTTGTTCAATCAGAATGAAAAGAAATCATCATGTTCGTTTCATCATCGTTTCATGAAAAACCTCATGAGCCATCCGCATAATAGGTATTTTTTAAAAGAATATTAGATGTGTAGGATTTTTAACAAAATAAATAAATCATATGGGACAACATCCACACAAGGTCTTCAGGTCCCAAACTAGGCAAAGTCTCTACTATGGTAACCTGATGACTGATATATACTTATATGAATATACACACCCAGACACAGGTCAAACAGACGTGTTCATACACACAAATGTTTGACCTGTTCGGCAATCGAACCCGGGACCAGCGGCTCAGAAGGCAGAGTGCTATCAACTGCGCCAACCGACCAGTCGAATAATAAGCTTAAACGATTTTAAATTGTCTGTATAGCAAGACGCTCTGTTGGAAAGTAAAAACGTGATATATCGAGGAAATCGAAGATACGCCCTGTTCGTGCCTTTGTTTTCCCAACATTTTTATATGGCATAAAGATATGGACCATACTAGCTAGAGATAGGAAAAGGATTGATGTATTCGACATGTGGTGCTGGAGGCCAACCGTCAACTCTACCTCGAAGATGTCCCAGTGGTCACGACTTTCAGACATGAAGACACCGACCATACTTAGCGTATTAATCACATCACTATCCGTACAGTTTGAAAATGTGGTATGGCTTGTTTTCATCTAGCATCTTAAGAAGTAACAAAATTTAATCTTATGGCTCAGCTTTGGACAAATTACAGTGACTTTACAACTGCCTTCTGTATATGCTGCTGGAGCCGCTAGCGCATCTCCACACCGTTCGAGCTAGTGATGCTTCTACCGCGAGGGCTATGAAGCTCAGCAATGACATCATCACTCAATATCCAGATCTTGAGGTATTCCATGACAATGCAAGCAATTTTTATTAAAATCTTTAATAAAAATTGTGGCTCATTTTTATTGTACGATGTAATGTTTTAGCTTAGTCTGCAAGTTGCATATTGTGTTCATTGAAATAAATAAATAAATATTGCACAACTCTATACTCCTGTCGTCAAGTCTAAAATAATAATCTGGTCTTGGGTCCCCACAAGACGGCTAACGGTTAGTGTGGAGACCATCAGAAAATGTAACTATGTAACCGATATTTCTGATATTATGTAATAAGTCTTTAAACCGTGATGAAACCGGGGGTTGGATAATATTTATCACGGAACCTAATGGCAAATCAAAATTCATGTAATTATCCATCAGTGAAATCTGGAAATATTCCTTATTCTTTGTAGATTGTAGGCTATGTCTATATTATTGCGTAATGAAGTGACTAAAACAAAATACACAAGTGAATTTAAGTTTTAACGTATAATTTACTTGCCAGAGAATATTAGACTACAAATATTTATACTGTGAAACGAACTTCTGACTTGCTTGAGTTATGGGCTCTCTAACTAATTAGATAGCCTTTAATGTGTTATTCTGCGTTCGTGATGGGAATAGAAGTTTCAACATATATACATATGCTAGATTACCGCGATAAGGTAATGCATCTTAAAAATATTCCTTTATTATATATTGAAGGGAGGATTTAGCTAGGCGGGACCTCGAATGTACCTTACTACACCATGCTGTGGACTTTATGAAGACGTCCTTCTCTCAGCCATGTGCGTCCACTGCTGGACAAAAGCCTCCCCCATATAGGGGGGATTTGCCAATACTCGCCACGCTTGGCAGGCGGGTTGGCGAGCGCAGTATGATTTCCAATCCTCAGAAGGCGCTGCTGCCCACCTTCTGTTACGTGTTCCCTTAGCCGACTCTTACGGCACCCGCGGGAAGAGATGGGGGAGTACTATTCTAGGCCGGTACCACCACGGCGGTCAATGTCAATGGTCATGAAGACGTTATGTACGCTGAAAGCTTAAACCAGGAGTGGCGACTGACGAGAATTGTCGACCCTCAAGGCCCCACCTATGGTTTACAAACGAAACCGGCGGCTTCCTTCCTCTCCTTCCAAAAACGCCCACTGGCTTATTTATTTGTATACGAGAATATTCTGTTTGCGGTTTTGTACTTTAAAAAAACTACTAATTATTAAATTGAATTATTCAATTTAATTTATAATAATTTACTTCTTCATTTAATCGTTATTCTTACTTATTTATAATAGGTACTTTAAAGATTAGAAAAAAGTTCGAACAAAGTCTCACTTGATGGTCAGTGACGATGTGATCGAAAATGTTATCACGCTAGACCTAGAATGTTTACTGGCTCACTATGTGTTTGAAGAAAGATTTTCAAACTTAAGGGTGGTAGCTAGCCAGACGGTTAATCGAGAGTACCATACCACGTTGGTGGGGATCGAACCAGCGTCCGTCAGCTTGACGGACCCACCGTTTCATCCGTAGGCGATTATGTTCCGTTATAAGGTTTTTTTAAAAATTCAATTTGACACCAACGCTGTACACTAATGCGCACAGGTTTTATTAAGCACGTTTTTTATTAAGCACATTTATTCGTTGTTATTATTTATTACTGCTGTAGCATTTGTCTTTTAATTAATATAAAAGACAAATTAATAGTTATTTAAAAGACAAAGGGCATAATTAGTTTATATACCTAACTATATGAGCGAGTAAAATATCATTAAAAAAATATGTTTTTTTGTTGTGTAACCTTAAAAACACGTTAGGTTATATTTATGTTAGTGATTTTCGTCTAAAAGAGTCGACTAAGGCATCACGTACCAGAAGGATGGACAGCAGCGCCTTCCGAGAGTCATATTTTATACTGCGTTTGCCAACCCGCCTGCCAAGCTTGGCGAGTATTGGCAAACCCCCCCATTCGTATCAATGGGGGAGGCCTATGTCCAGCAGTCGACGTCCTATGGCTAAGATGATGATGGTGATGATGATGATGATGATGATGCCACCACTTAATTCAGACGTGTCACGATGATTAACGCGTGAACGAAATTAATTCAGATTTCAAATTTAAATAAAAAATAAAATAAATTTAATTTCAAACATTACTTTGTAAAGGCTATACGTATTTGACAAAGTTAATTCCACATTGCCAGCTTCGTAAGCAATTAGCAGTTAATAGGTGTTTAAAATTAAAAGCGCGATATCAGTGCTCACAGCCTGTTAATTAAGGAGGTGTGCGAACTGAAGAATCGGGCCACACCGGTAGGCTAGGGTTGCGTTATAATTTGATGTACTTAAAGCTCCCATGTTAATGAAAAAACAGATTTTATAACTCTAAGTTTTTCCGACTCTTTTAAATTGAATATAAAGTGTGCCCAAGCACAGCGCGTAAGGCGATGTATTTGTATTTGTATTCAAACCATAATGAAAGCGTCCGCGAGTGTTCTAGCACTTCTTATTATTCGTAAATTACTTTGAAAGATGAGAACGAACAGCAGCGAAGGAGAAGAACGCAGATAAAATACGTCCACAAGCAACCGTCGAACGAACAATTATTAACCTACCGCGCGCGAGCTATCATCCGCGCGCAACTTTCGCCCAATTACAGTGCGAATAGCCGCATACCGCCGCTGCGCTCTGTTTAGACGCATCCTAATGATTTTTGAAATTTTGTAGTCCAAACCATTTCGTTGTCCATAAATCATTAAAAGCAATTATAATTAAATTAATATATCAATATTAAATTATTATTATTATTTATTTAATTTATAGCTGTGTGTGTATTATCTAAATCTAAATACTACGAACCACCACACCTGTGTACTTTCTATTACTTTCTGTAATTGTATACATACCATATGTTACAAATAAAGAATTCTATTCTATTCAAAACACTGCTAACTTCAAAATTAATCCAAGTTTTGTTACGAATACGAATTCCATGTACGGAAACCAAATCAGTGAGCGCCAGAAATGCATCAAAAATTACAAAATCCAATTATCATTTTGCACAGTATTATCCAGACAGGTTTGGGTACCCGAACGTGATCCATCCACGATTGGAAACCTTGCCGTTTCAACGTTTCCACTTACTATGCAACTTATTAATTGACTAATTAGTGAGAATGGTCTGGAGATCCATATTATCTTCCGGTTCACTAATTGTCACCCGAAATACTTGAACTCTATAATATTATCTTAATAGTGTTCTAGAGCCATATCTATACGACCCATCTATTGGCGACAGGTAATTTAGTAAGTCTTTGTATTGGAAACTTACCGACCTGAGCACAATTATTGTCTTTGTAGATCTTATTCTTCTTCTTGTCCTTATCACACACTATAGGTATAGGTGGGTTTGACACATGATTTTTCTTCCATTCTCTTCTATCATTAGTCATCTCAATGCTCACACCTTTCGTAAACATCATTCTTCACAACACTATTATTTAAAATTTTGAGCTGATTGATACAGATTAAAATATAGTTCGTATGTAGCTTGCTATGTAGATTCCAAAAGTTTCTTTGCATTTTCTGAGAAGATTTACTATGGTAACATTTTTTTTTTTCACCATCGGAAAGTAGAGACTTCAACGAACAGAAAACATACCAACTTTTTGAAAAAAGCTGATATTTTGACGGGTGAATTTTTGATTGAAAATTAGGGTGCTTTTTCGATATTAATTCAAAATAAGGTGAAAAAATACATTATGATTAATCAAATAAATTACAGCGTATTTGGGACATAAAAAGGTAAGTTTTCACCAAATTTTGTGAAAAAAAAGTTATTTTTAATAAAGATAAAAATAAAAAACTAAAAACTTGGTTTTTTGAATTTTTCACATAAATTTTGAGGTTATGTGAAAAAGGTGTTACAAAAGTTTTAGATCTTTTTATTACCTACAACTTTGCAACGTTACACTCGTGTTCGTGTGCGAAAAACGTGGCTTTTCAATTCTTCAATAACCCCTTTCATTAACGTCTTAGTGGTATTACAATTATTATTTTAAAAGGCTTCAGTATCACACGATAAGCTTGCTCATCTTTTTACTTGAAAACATGACAAACATTGTGATAACCCTGTACACTATGGATATTACATCCACTCACCGGGCGAAATTAAATACTAACTTAGTGAAACTCTTAGTGAGCTCGCGAACAACTTCCAATGTGTTTACTGTAGGTACCGGTACCTTGCGAGTAGGTTTATACATTTCAACACATTTCCAAGTAGTTTTCGAGATTTGATTCCGAGAGCTCCGAGTAGCAGGATAACGTTTAAAGTTTCTTGAGTGAAAGCTTTTTTATATTAACAAAGTAGCGTTGGCCATTTTGATGTGGCCAGGTGAAACCGCAAGACCCAACTAGTTGTTATTCACGTCACTGGACTTGTGCAAATAATCCCCTTAATCCCATCCCACTTAATATTTTAAATGTCAAAGTTGGATGGATGTTTGTTAGTCAATCACGCTGAATGGATCTTGATGAAATTTGGCACAGAGATAGGTTATAGTATAGTATAGTTAGTTTTAGTATATTATATATATATATATATATATATATATATAGCATATGTGCTATCTGTAATAGCACATATGCTACTCTTTATCTCGGTAAAATGTATGATTCCCTTGGAATAATTGTAGCGGGAAAACCGTGATGATGACGCGGATGAAACCGCAGGGCGCAACATAGTAAATGAATTGAATTGAAATCGGTGCGGATGCTTGAGAAGCATGCATCAAGCATGATGTCAAGCTTTGTCAATCATGTTTGTCAAGCACATAAATGCTTGTCAAGGATGGAGAGGTAGAAAAATAAGTTGGTTTATATAGTTTATAAACTTCGTAATTGTGCTGCTTCACATTGTCTACAAAATCCTATTAAGTCTAGTGAAAAGGCAGGTATACAATAGAAAACCCACTGAAACGTAAAAATCGTGCAGATTCCTAGAAACAAACAGAACGTTTTGTAAAAGGATTACACGGTCTAGTAAGCAATATGTACGTTGAACCAGCCTCCCGAGCACACTAATAAGATTATATTCGTATTATATTTATTAATGTAAATTATGCCCATTACGGGTGTATATGAGAGAGTGAGAGTAATCTTTTTTTTTCTATTTCACTGATTATAAGCTACATACAATTTGATTCAGCACTTGAGCTCTATTGGTTTTAAACTTGAAACTTAAGAAAAATATCGGAAAGATGTAACTCACAAACTGTAGATGTAATTTTTTGAACTATATACTACTATTTTCTAAGCGACAGTTAATATATTTCTCTGCTCCTTATACTGATAACTAACTGCGCCCCGCAGTTTCACCCGCGTGGACTACGGTTTTCCCGTTACGTTAGTTATTAGTATAATCGTAGCATGAGGTTATATTATATAACCTCATGTTACGACGAGAATGGCTATAGGCTATATAACTTACAATATAATAATTTATATAGCCTATAGCTATTCTCGATGTAGCATGGAGAATGGCCTATAGCCATTTTCCTTAAATGTACTATCGAACACTAAAATATTGTTTCATTTCCAACCAGTAGTTCTTGAGAATAGTGCAATCAACCAAATAAATAAACTAACTCTTCACTTTTATATAATATTATAAGAGATTAGGGGATCTGTGCGGTACTCTACTCTTCTCACGTCATCGATTCTTATAAGCGCTCTAAAATATTTTTTAGAATACCCTACAATAAGGTTTTTTCCAAAAAAGGTAACAGTTATTGTGGGATAACTAGGTTGTCACAAAAAACCTAACCCACGCGGGGTGAACCGCGAGCCGCAATTAGTGCTAAGTTAGACATATTATATAAGTTTTCACCACGCACACGAAAGGCTGAACTGGTAAAAAATGTACCACTAATTGCCCTAAAAGGTAAGATTTCATAGTCGTGCTAAATATATTAAATTCGTGATGATATTTATGGCATTTATAATGCAATAATTAACCTAATTGGGGCAATATTTCATAAAGTTATGTATAACATTTACCATAAATAGTGGTTGTTATTCTAAAACACATTTACATTACCATAATGAAAACGGCGAGCGCATCCAGTCAAATCATATAATTATAAACATGTCTGTTTGACCTGTGTCTGGATGTGTATATGTATATAAGTATATATATCAGTAATCAGGTTACCATAGTACAGGCTTGCCTAGTTTGGGACCTGAAGACCTTGTGTGAATGTTAATAAATAAAATAAAAAAAAAATAACTTAAGAACTACATTTACATGTTGACAATTTTTATTAACAGTATAACGTCTGGGGGCCTTATATCTAGGCTTTCAATGGTAGACCGTGACACTGACTTGAACGGCGGCGCGCACTTACAGCCTCTGGGTTATCATCATCGCTTCAAGACTGGCGTTTGACTTTGACACTGTTCTGACATATCGATGCATAATTGCTTTATCATCGTTATATTTTATCAGATGAGGAACTTATGTTAAATTATGGTATAACCTTCTGAAACAATACTTATTATTAACTTTAACACAAACATACACACATGTAATGATTTCCACTTTAGAACTATAAGTTTAATTGTGGAAGTAACACGCTTTTGCGCGAATTTGAAATCTTGACCTTTTGAATTATTTAAATAACACCTTTGACCTTTACTCTGTATTGCACCACATTGAACAAATTGTACGTAAATATCACCTAGGGTTATTTTAAATCAACTATGCCATGCAAAATTTTGAGGTAACATAAAAGCCAGTTCTAGCCAGCTCTTCGAGAGCCTAGAAAATAATTAGCCTTGATTGCGTTAGAGCTTTCCAGTACCCACTGAAAATACATTGGACTCTAACATTTAGCATCATCATCACCTCAGCCATAGGACGTATTATGCCTCCCCCATTGATTTCCACAAGGACCGGGTGGAAGCGGCCCGCAACCAGCCGTTGCCTGCGATCTTAGTCAGGACGTCTATTTACCTTGTCGGTGGTCGTCCTATGCTGCGCTTGCCAGTCCGTGGTTTCCATTCGAGAACCTTTCGGCTCCAACATTACACTTTTGTTATTACAACAAAACAGTAGAGCACGTTTTGCTTTCACTTTCTTAATGCGTACTGCCAAGGAATAGAACTCGTTGCCCGAGTCCGTGTTTCCCGATATGTACAATCCTGGAGTCTTCAATTCGCAAGTGAATAGGTATCTTCTAGGTTTGCGTGCTAAATCCTAGACAACGTCATCACTTAACATCAGGTGAGACAATTGTCAAACCCAAACTTATAATATGTAAAAAAAAAGAAAAAAAACGTAGCGGGGCTGATTTATGCTGAGCTTCTTCATAACTTATAATAATATAAATGCAACAAAGAATTTAAACAACATTTGTACTCTGTACTTATGTATACTTGCAGGACTTGAACGGGTGGCGATCTAAACAGTTAGGCCAAAAATTTACAGAAAATATATGTCCAAGCATTATTTATTATGTAAAAAGGGTGCCAAAGCGAAGGCCATTAAACTAGAAAATATTAAAAAGTGTAGTCCAATATTATTTGTATTATTACTGTATACTATTATGTAATCATTAATTGCGATTGACGCTGTAAAGTTTTGTAGTATAATCTAAAACTAATTATTGAACTAAGATAACGTCAGTTCGTCGTGAGCCCTAGTTCGGGGCGAAACCCTTTGTCTCTTACATTTCACACTTCGTCACATAAACAAAGTACAAAATTTAACCAACTTGTTCCACTCACGGTCGTGTTGATTCGTCCCATATTTGAGCATCTCGCGAGTTTCTTTGACACATCTCACGCGATGGCTACGCAAATACGAGCGTTCAAAAGGGCCCTCCTAAGTTCTTAGGAAGTTTATTCAATAAGCCTTTCATGCTATTTTGTTGTGCGGAGAAGCATACAGAGAGCAGGGGATCAAACCATCATTTGAATCCCGTCCTTTTACGCTCCGTGACCTGTCTAATGCGTGTTTTCTTCCACAAAAGAAACAGAATCCGGTCTAAGATTCTGTTATTGGTTACATTTTCCGCCGGCTTATATTGTTATACTAGCTGCGCCCCGCGGTTTTACCCGCGTGGTGGAAAATATAAAATAAAGTTTTCTTAACCTCTGACCCTGGCAATAGTCCCATGTCATAAGTTTTAAGTGTATAGGCATCTAAAGTCAAAAAATTTATTATTAACAATTTAAGGCCGTGGTCTCTGCCCCTACGGGAAAGAGACGTGAATATTTGTATGTAATTTAACTTTAGAAAAAGTTCAAGCCTGACGCGGAGGTAGATCCCGCGACTGAAGGAGCGCAAGCGAAGGGTTCTGTGATTGAACCAACAGCGAAGCCAGTTCAAAAGAAGAACCCTGAGCGCAAAACGAAACGCTAAAAAACTTTAGCCATGAGTGAAATACAACCATTTTTACCACATCAGAACTAATGACGAACATGCACGGCGTGCGGCGGAAAGATGATTCTCTCACACTCATCACAGAATTCTTTCAAGTGCACTTCTCTGATTGGTCGGCAAGTTGACATTAGCTTTGTCAGGCGCGTTCTCAAATTTTTAAATCTTTTACTCGGGAAAAAAATCGAACTTTCCTGTCATTAATGTATGAGTAACTAGCGATTGACAGCTTAGTGTGGTGAAATAGCTATTACGCATCGCTCGCGCTGTGTAAATGGAATTACTTTTATGGCCGGATTTTGCTCAGGGTTTTCTTATGACAAAACACCATGTGCAACTTTTATATACATATTTATGTTGATTATGTAGCGTTTCACCACTCACTTGGTCGTGGGATGTGGTCGAATGTATAATCAAGCTATTCCTAGAATTTTAATGGCTCTCAAGGAATGTTGCCTGAAAACACTGTGTGTTTGGTTTACAGTTTTCAAACTCGAGAATGGTAGCTAACCATACAGACACTGTAAAGTACTCTACAACCATGTTGTGAAATTGATAAATAACAAATCTGTCTTCATCGGAAACGCAAGCCTTTGGAGGGGATTACAAAAGGGATCTTTGGCCAGGTTGACATATCACGCTCTCACCGCTAGGCTATCGTCTCTCTAAAATGTATTCAATAAATTTCCGAGGTATGCCATGTACGAGTTAGCCTGCATATGTTTAAAAGAATTGCTTGTTTAATAGTATGACAATAATAACAAGAACTTTCAGTTTTAACTAAGAATCTTTATTTAACCTAATTGGAACAGGTACCAACTTAAATTCCTATAAAAATTCTAACGCCATGAGGTAATAATTCGCATTTACCCATTACCGGCGCGTTAGTGTTTACCAAGTTATTCAATAAATCTAAAGAAATTGCACGCTCCGTTCCGTAATACATTGCACGGTAGCCACCTTGCACGGTAATAACTAGCTACTAATGGAATGGCTTTGCTTCTGTCTTTATGATTCCATTAAGCCATTATTTGTTCGTGTCTGAACGCGAGAATAGCACTTTTTAAAAGCAGGAACTGAGCTAAAAAGCAGGCTACTGAGTTTTTTTCATGATGTTATGTTTTTGTTTCGTTATTTTTCGGTATCATTTAGAAATTTTGTACTGCAATATTTATGAAATTAAATGACAAGACGAACATGTTGTTCACCTGTTGTTAAGTGCAACTCTTGCTGTGAGGTAGAAATTCTAAGCTCTTTTCTACATAAGGAAAAACCGTCTTCACGATTCCATTAATCCTTTGATTGCACATGTCTATACGTGAAAATAACATTTTTTAAAACAGGAACTGAGCTAAAAACGAGCAAGCTGGATACTGTTTTTATGCTGTTATTATGTTAGTCCCTTATTTTTCGGAACCGTATGTACTTATGTACAAGTATTGGGGCAGTAATTATTGATATAATAATAAAAACAAAAAAAAAAACAAAACATATGTTTTTCGCCTACGCTCTTTACTGCAAGGCGTGAACATCTTTAGGATTCTACTCATATCACGTTCTGTACTCATTCAATCTGAGTGTAAAAAAACAATTCCTTTAATTAGGTCTTAAAATGTGGTCTTAAAAGCCTGATCTTAAAGACTATTTCATCAAAGGCGCTCATTAATTAATCAGTTTCCAACGTCAGCCTTTTACACCATTTACAGAGCAAATAACAAGTTGTATTGGGAATCTAATCTGCTTCAAAATGAGAGTTAATATGGGCTTAAAAGAATTGACAGCGTATAGTAATCCCCTCAGTTTTATAGATATCCATTAGCGACGGTGATCGCATACCATGAGGCGGCCCTACTGCATATTTTTTAATTATGTGTAATAAAATTGAGAGTAAATTATGCATCTACAAAAAAAAAAAAGAAAAAAAATGAATTTCATCGATTTAATGAGGTCGTTGTACAGTTACTGGCATTGTTGTTTGTCTGCTACGTTAGCACACCTAACGTAGCTTAGGTGCCCTTACCAGTAGCCAACTTAGGTAGGTACGTATGAACGTTTAACTTTGTACTTTAAACGAGGCAATCAATCCAATAACACTATAAATATACAAGTGTATTAAATTAATAAATTATGAATATACCTACATGTTTACACAACTATTATAATACAGTTTATTATAACCCTGTTACTAATACTTTTATAATATTTTAAATTTTAGGCTGTGTCCAGACCAGACGAATGCGCTACGGTATGCTACGCATGGCGCGCGTACGGCGCAACCTTACATATACCTTACATATTTATTATCTAATATCTATTTTAGCAATTACAGTCACAATCTAGGCTAGCATCTATTGTTAGGCTTTGGTTTTTACAAATCTCAGCCAAAAACGTATCAATTTGAGTAAACAACTTTGGTATTGAGTTCATTTGTTGTCTGTCATCTTGCGATGCGATTGAGTTACGATTGCGATCGTTATTCATGCTCCGGCTAGTGACCGCTGGGTCTCATCCACTAAGCATGTTTCAGTACAATATCGTGTGGTGTAACGCAAAAACTGTGTTACGCCCGAAGGTATTATACGTCAGTTTAGTTTATTCACCG
Source organism: Apeira syringaria (assembly GCA_934044485.1). NCBI lineage: Eukaryota > Metazoa > Arthropoda > Insecta > Lepidoptera > Geometridae > Apeira > Apeira syringaria. The sequence goes on along the minus strand of OW203662.1, from coordinate 15,640,988 downwards.
TTATTTACTTATTTACCGTGGGTGAACCTATAACTTCATTTACGAAGTCGGCTCGACGGCGTTTGATTGGAATTTATCGGCGTATATTCTCATACTAGGGGCAAACCCCACCCCCAGCCCATCTCGAGTTGAAAAATAGATTTCCTAATCGATTCTAGTTCTTAAAAGAGGTTTCAGCAAATGTTTAGTTCTTTCAACTTAAACTTCGATGCTTGAACATATTTAATATTTTTATTTTTTTTATACTGTATAGATACTGTTATACTGTATTGACCACTATCTTAATTAATGGTCAGTGACGATGTGGTAGAAGATGTCACGCTAGACCTAGAATGCTTACTGGCTCTCAAGGACCGCTGACTGCACACACTATGTGTTTGATGACAGTTTTTCAAACTTGTGGGTGGTAGCTATCATCGCTACAAAACTTGTTGTGTCAATTGACAAGAATAAATACCCTTCAATCTAGTTGAAACATTTTAATTTTATCTTATCAAATTCTTATATACAAATACGACCGACAGCGCCACTTGGTCTAAGTTATAAAATATAGCAGTAGGTGAATTAACATTCATTATGTAATTGAGTCAATATATTATATTCATATCACAAAGTGATATTGCAGGACTGATGGCAGATGGAGTGCAAAGGTTCTCAAGTGGAGACAGACAGAGTACAGACACGCAAGCCCACCGTGGGACGTACACCGAAAATGTGCACACAGGACCTGTCCAAAGTCGACCTCAAAAAAGAGGGAGGTACCTAATTTGTCTGTATGTTTTTTGTATGTATGTTATGCGATCATTCTACTAATAAATTAATTGATTTTGATCATTCATCCGGGATTAAAGTAGCCTACTCGTTAATCCAGAGTATGAACTATCTCCATACCAAATTTAATCGAAATTGGTGTAGCCGTTTGGGCGAGAAGAAGTAACAAACATACACACAAACTTTCAACAATTATAATATTAGTAGGATTCTAATGCAAATTTGAAATTTAGCGTATCCAAACATTTTTTGTAAAGATCTGATCGGATTTGAAAAGTCGCGAGAACGGATTAATAAATAGTTTGAGTGTATAGCAGAGCTACCACCAGTGTCTCCTTTCTCCTGCATGTAACACGTCACACGTATTAATCACTCCACCTGCTTTGTAATTCATAAAGCTCCGCTCACACCTGCACACTAGGGCTCGCGCAAATTACCTGATCAATTAGTCGCGGCGCGTTCACCAGATTCTATTTGCCGGTGCCTACTAGTTAGTTAATACAATTTGAATACGCCCTTGTTATGGATATGACGTGTACTCTGCACGTTCATGATGCGAATGGTGAATTTTAGCGAGAGCTTTAATTAACTCAGCGGCGGTGATGAATCACGATAAATAGTGGCTAATAAATATTCATCCTTCTTGGTCGAGTGTTAAGAAGAAGAATAAGAATAATTTGTTGGCTTTATAACAAAGTATCTATTTCAGTTCAAATATTTGAACTGAAGTTCTGCCTAGCATAGCGTTAATGCGATACACAATAAAATCTCTTAAAATAAGGGTAGGGTGCCTTCGTTTGATACGATATCAACTGTAATGTTGGTCTATCAGTCCTATTAATTAATTGTTCATACAATTAAAGGTAGATGGCGCTAAAACATCCCCGCAAGATGTTAATAAAGGAAGGAAGTAATTCGGCCCTAGTGGTATGGGCTGCTATAGCTTAGTTGGACAAAGCGACAGGACGGTATTCTGTAGTCGTGGGCTCAAGTCCCACTAGCAGCCGAATTTTTTCCTTCAAATATTTGAACTGAAAGTATGATATTTCAACTAGTAATAAAGTTCATCCTTCTTGGTTTATTATTAAGAATAATAAGAATAATTTATTGGCTTTATAACAAAGTATGATATAACAACAAGTAATACGGCTTTTTAATAAGAAAAAATAAAAATTATAGAAATTTAGTCTGATCATTGGCCGCTAACTTTTGGCTGCCAAATTCACATTGGTCTTTATAACAATGTTCGTTACACTGAGCCAGTCAAATTTAAAATAACATCTTTCTCAGTAATACATAAGAAAGTAGATAAAAGTACGAGGTAGTATTGGATACTCTCTGATCAGATGGAGTTTTAAAAAGAGCGCGAATCACACGCCCGGCGCCTCTCGATTTTCAATAATTTCCATGACATAATTAAAAAATCATTAATATAACTTTAGTTTACTCGGCGAAAACGATATTCATTAAGACAATAAAGATGTCACATATTGACTGGTAATTGATATGTTTTAATAGGCAATTCAATACCGAATTGATACATAGACAAATTCCAATGATATTTAAAAAAAGGAAAGATGCGATATGCTCTAAGATCACGTAACTTAAAACTGAACTGAATACAATTACAGGCAAACGCAGACGTTTACAATGAAATTTTACAATGGAACTCGTTGCCCGAGTCTGTGTTTCCCGATATGTACAATCCTGGAGTCTTCAAGTCGCGAGTGAATAGGTACCTTCTAGGTTTGCGTGCTAAATCCTAGACAACGTCATCACTTAACATCAGGTGAGACAGTTGTCAAACGCAAACTAATACTATGTAAAAAAAAAAAAAAAAAAAAAAAGTTTACAAGTTGTTAGTTTTACTCGAGCTATTTTAGCATTTTGTGAGATTACATGAAAGCGTCATTCCTGCCATATTAAAGTAATAGGTATATATTCTACAAACCGACTAGGACTCACGTGGTGTGTCCAAGCACTGGAAAATTACTCCAACCAGCTTCGAACTTATTTGTAGTTCTTCATCTGGGTGACTAATGATATGTAAACAATAACACTTCAAATCCACAACGAGACGATCCAGGAAAGCTTAGCAGATGAAGCACGTTAAACTTAAAGCAAGCTGTAGGTAACTTTGAGAGCATATCATATCACTTAGCTCAGAGCATCTGAAAGTTTAGTTACTCTTCTACACTAGTTTTCCTCAGAGTTTTACGCTACTACTTGGAATTTGAGGTAATTAACAACTCGACTAGGTAAAATATTGTTAATAATTAGTTTGTTTATGTATATTTCATGCTTGCTGCTGTACTATTATGTATTCTTTTATTATTAAATATGTGGTATAAGATGGTGGGAAGAAATATAATATTTTAAATAATAACTTTAAACATAACATTTATGTAAACAGTTTCACAATATTTTATACTATCGTTGTTGGTAATGATGAGTGAATTTAAGACTAAAGTATTTAACTTTCTCGTATCTATAAAAGTTCTTTTTTTACTATAAATGATGTGCATTTTTGTACATGTTATGTACATTAATATCTAGACTTAAGGCTAAGAGTAATTTACTTTCGAGTTAATTGCATCATACGAGTATAATTAAGAATGTACGCATTTTAACCTACCTAATTGCCTCTATTAAGGGGAAGACACTTTTTAGGGTAGAAATAACTTAACTACTCACTGAAGCTTCACTAAACTTGTTTGCTTTTTAAGCCTCTACGGATTTAATTAAAAACAAAATACATACTATACTAGAATTCCCTGAGTAGCAGGAAGCATGGAAACACACAATGACAACACAACAAACATGCAAGACCCGGGATAAACTTCCATGCTCACCACGCCGGTATTTGAACCCGGGGCCCACGGGACTAAAAGTCATATCAGTGACGACTGAGCTACTACGGTGACCGTTATTTATATTATGCATAAAGGAGGATGTACCATCTTGGTTTCCAGGAACATTTTATGTAAAAGGGCTTCACCAAATTGACTCGAAGCAATTGGTCGATTACGATGTCTACTCGATTCAGTAGTGATTATCACCTGGCCCGCGGCGATTGGGGCGGACGGCGAAATAATTTTCCCAAATGACGTTTGGGCGCCTAAAACGCCGGAAAACGTCAGTAATTGCCCTCTCGCTATATAAATTGGCTGAGTGTGTAACCGGCAGTAGGAAGGGCTGTATGGATTACTACGTGTCTTCGAATGCTATTTGGTTTAGTTTATTCGATATATGATGGTATTAAAAAAAAAGACGTGTGACACTCGGGGACTGCCGCGGTAAAGCTATTGCATAACATTTTTTATCAACTTATGCAATTAATATATTAATAACTTATATTAGCAAGTAAATACAAAAATACGGGACAAAATTTATTAAAACCTTAAAAAAACAGTCACACTCATAATTTTTTTTAAATGTAAGCATATAGGATGCACTTATGAGAGTCAATAATAGAACGGTCAGAGTTAGAATCAGTATTCTTTTCCCATTACAAGATCAGTTAGTAAGTTAATACTTAATAAGTCTTAGGTACTCTTGTGTAGCTAATACTTATTTATTACATGAATGGAGTGGAACTCACTGCCTGAGTCTGTGTTTCCCGATAGGCACAACCCCGGAGTCTTCAAGTCGCGAGTGAATGGTTCCTTCTAAGTTTGCGTGCTCCACCTTAGACCGCGTCGTCGCTTAACATCAGATGAGACAGTGGTCAAACGCAAGCTTATAATCTTAAAAAAAACATGTAATACATCACACAGGCACAACGTTTAAAATTGCAACGTTATTATGTTTTACATAGATTTAGATTGTAATGACTATTATGATGCTTACTGACTTATTACCTTGCAAGATAAACACTAAAGTGAAATGGTTTTCAAAGTTATATTCTACTAATATTATAAATGCAAAAATTTGTGAGTACGGATGTATGTTTGTTACAATTTTCACGCTCAAACGGCTGGACGGATTTGGTATGTAGATACTCCAGATCCCGGAATAACACATAAGCTACTTTTCATCATCATCATCAATCATCAGCACGCGGGTAAAACCGCGGGGCGTAGCTAATAATATTATAAACGCGAAAATGAGTATGGATGAATGGATTTTTGTTACTCTTTCACGCTCAAACGGCTGGACGAATTTGGATAAATTTTGGTATACCACATAGGCCACTTTTTAACCGACTTCAAAAAAAGAAGGAGGTTCTCAATTCGACCCGTATGTTTTTTTTCCTTTTTTTTTAATCATCATCATCAATCATCACCACGCGGGTAAAACCGCAGGGCGCAGCTAGTATAGTATACTTTCCTATATAACACGTTATATTTACAACTATAGAAAGCAAAGTTGCCTTACAAAATCACCGAACATTCTTACATAGCTCGCGTACAAATATTAAAATATTTTTTTATTAAAATCACCTTTTTCTACAAGCATAATGAGTATATATGATGATATAATTAACAGCCTCCTCTTTTGTGTAAAAATAATTGCTTAGGATTTGACATTCTGACATCGAATAACAATTTTATCTCGTTTACATAATTAATAGCATTTATGACGTTAATTAGTTACCTATTTGAACTGTATTTTGCCTTACCATTTTTTTACTTACCTAATATAACAATCTCTGTTGAAAGGTGAATAAAGTCTTATTTCTGTTTTCTAATGTACCATTCAACATATTGTGATGTTAACATATTATGAACATGTCATAGGAATCTCGAATGTCCCGTTGCCGCGAATTAGTATCACTGTTGAGAAGAAACTTGTTAAGGTTCGAGTTTCCATAGTAGCAGTTAGTGGTAGCACTCGTGCAAATGAGGTTTGGCGATGAAGTCGGCGCCCCGCGACCGCGCAATTACCTCGCTCGGTAGAGGGCGCTGCAAAGGAATTTATTGCCAGCGCGTGTTCCAGGCGTTTTTAGGGTTTACAGCTTTATATCCTATCTCTATACATAATTTATTTATTTATTCAGTAGCCGATGCTCGCCGCTGCGTCCACGTAAAAGTTGCCTGGACTGAGGGATTTTTATTCAGCTTGTCCTGGTTGGTTTTTGTTTGTCTGGGTCAAATTTACTAATTGAAATTTCACCCCTTTTCTGTTGACAGATTGATCTGATTTAGTTCTGGCTGGCCGGTTGGCGCAGTTGGTAGCACTCTGCCTTTTGAGCCGCTGGTCCCGGGTTCGATTCCCGGGCAGGTCAAACATTTGTGTGCATGAACATGTCTGTTTGACCTGTGTCTGGGTGTGTATATGTATATAAGTATGTATATCAGTCATCAGGTTACCATAGTACAGGCTCTGCCTAGTTTGGGACCTGACGACCTTGTGTTTATAAAAAAAAAAAAAAAAAAAAAAAAAAGTTCTGATAACAATACAATTTTAAAAAGTTTTTAGTACCATTGTAAATGCAAGATGGCCGCCACTACAAAATGGCAGACTAGGTATAATCCGCTTACATCTTCCTACATATTTTTCCACAAATCTCTCAATATGGGTATTAAAAGGGCTTGATGTTTCACGACAGCCTAAAATATTGGTATCAAATGAAAGGGCTTACTCGTAAAATTATGTAGCACTACGACAAATTTGAAATCCAAGATGGCCGACGGCACATAAAGTAAAAAAATGAACTTCCTCGAATCACTTTTAACATTCGGTTTCAATGAATCAATGCATACATATATTTTTCCAAGTTGAGTTTAATCTGACCAGTAAAAACAGCAAGAAAATAAATAACGAAAACTGTACACTACACAAAACTATACAACTAAAATCGAAACACACAAACCTAATTATTTTTTTGGGTAGTAATAAAAAATAAATACTTTCTGTGATTATTTTGTTACCAAATTATTGATAAATTTATATAATATACAGACAAAATTTTTACTACTTTGTAGTATTCATAGTAGACATTGCATTGGAGACTTACCTACTTATATACTTACTTATATACGTATATTTCAGATAAGACAGGTTAGGTAACATACATAAACTTATGAATAGGTAAAATTGATCAATGTGTATGAATATCTGATCAAAGCCGAAACATAGGATTATGATGTCAGACATTATCAAAACTTAATCTCAATGTTTGGTATTAAGTCTTCTTTAAGACATAACAAGTGGGTTTATACTGTGAGATTGTTTGTCTTAGAGAAGGGATTGAGAATTCAAACGGCTTATATTAGAATTAAGAAAATTAAATTAAGAATTATAAGTCTGAGAATGAAACGATTTGCCTCGCAGATCTTTGCAGCTAAGACTTGAATGCCTTGACCATATTTGTGGTTACATTGATACATATATCTACAAATAGTGGCTCCTCTCCCAGTCATGATAAATATATTATCGGGATATATATATAGGGATACTTTGTTACACCACGCATAGTCCTAATTTTGCTTACTTATTGATTCGTAAATCATAAAAAGGTTTTTATCGGGATATTGATATTGTATTTTTTTTATTTCTCTTAATTCTGGCTTTGGTTTAAGTAATGACATATTTAGTTTATTACGGTTATAATCGCTTGGTAAATAAATATATTTCTATTTCTTTCTAGTTACATGCGCCGTATTCACGAGAAATCTGATCATACTATAAATAATAAAATACATGATAAATATCCCGATACTAATTATAATCATGTATTAGTGACATTGTCAGTTTAAAAACTTACATCATGGAAACTTTTAAGATTGCATTATAGAAATGCAACGGTGAATCTATCATTTAAATAAGCGCCGTAATAAAATTATTAGTAGCTATAGTGAAAAAAGTGTTTTCTACATAATTATTTAAAATATGCTTATATATTTTGTATTTATTAAATGTTAATTGTATTTTTTGTAAGAACCATCAGCCTATAAATCATGTAGTCAGATTGTTAACTTTCAACAAAATGTAAACAGCAATGCAATATTGTTATCTAACGTTACAATATTCTTTATTTTATAAATACTGTCGAGCCGACAGTTTATATTCTAGCAATAGGTATCTACTAATTGGTCAGATTGTATAAGCTAAAATGTACCCTATGTACCAATGAAGACATAAACTTACGATTTCGGAGGTGATCTCCGGCTCAACTTTCTGATTGGTTGACATTGTAGATGGCAAGTGCTTTATTACCATTTGGTAAATGGACAATGCGACCACAGATAAAGAGAGACGTCCTAAAACGAACACAAGTTTAAAACAAAAAATACTAATTCTTATGCAAATTTATTCATTAGTAATAGTAAATCCTACTGTTATGTAGTTACTTATCTATGTGTTATGTTTAAATGTTATCGATAAACAGTTTCATTGACATTATGATGTAAAAAAAAGTGTTATTTTTATGGCCAGAATGACATTTGACAGGTTTGCTATGCCACCCAGCGGCCTCTTTGAAACTTGTAATTTTTAGACTTTCGCGATTAGAATACATTGTTAATAAATCAATCGAGGCTTGATCGCGAGAAAAACATTTAGTCATTTATTTACCTCGACGTTTTGACCAAGTTGTATTAGTCGTGGTCACGAGAAGACTGAAACTTCTTTGACTGTTACCAAAGGACCTATAAATACTGAACGAATAATTTATATGTTGTGAAAAATGTCTGAACGATTTTGAGGTCTAGCTATAACGTCAGTTGAGATTGTAATGAAGTCGGTTAAAAAGGATTTAACTCTTGCCAGTATTATTTTTCATTTTATAGTGATTATGTTCGTGATGCCATGGTGGACTGCTTGATTTTAGCGCCAACTTCATTTATATTTGTTTTAGCACGAAACTGTAGCTTTGATTTTATATTTCATCTTTTTTAACAAGGTACTTTTTTCTATAAATATTTCTTTACTATAATAACATCAAGAGTATAACGATGTAGTAAGTAAATCTAGTACGATTTAAAACTCAACTAAATATAAAACTCAGTTTTAAAATAAATTATTCGCCGCCAACAGTGGGTTAGTTAAAGTTGTCAAAATGTTGGCAGCTTTGCCATGTTGAATAGTAAATGCTCGATCCCCAGAAAATACATTCCTTCTAAGGAATCTGTCCTCTAAGGATTAATCATTGAGCAAGATACAGGCATTAGCCCTTCCATAATGACAATTTCGGCTTAGTAACGACCCAAAATAATTTTTAAATTTAAGTAATCTACATATTATTGAGTACTAAAACGCGCATTATTAAGGTACAATAAACTTGCTACCTACTTCCATATCAAAAACGTTCAATAATGCAGAAATAAACACAGAAAGTGTTACGTATTTTAATCTCGAATTGATACATTAAACCTTTACGTACATATATAAGGATTTTAATTTTATTGTTAGCCGTGAGTTTGTAGTTCTTTTAAGTTTAGTTTTAATAAAATGATACTAAACGCAATAAAATCTGGAGTTTTTATAAAATATACCACAGGCTCTAGTGCGGGTAGCCGAAAAGTTAATTTAATATACGCTTGAAATCATGCCTCAATAGTATTCGTTACTGTGATTCTGAAACACGATGATTGTCAGTATTACTCCAGATTTATTTTCGTATCAGGCAGCAAAGCGGCTTAACATTTTTCATCAAAAATATCACATATATTTTTTTAAAATGTTTTTTTTTGTACGAATACCTCGCTGTTGAATTTTGTGATGCAAATAATTGAAATGGCCGTTCATTTAAAACAGTGAAAATTTAAACGAAAAGCAGTTTATTTAGGGTGTATTTTTTAAATCCTGTTGTTCCATTTGAAGACACGTACGGATCAACAAACTAACAAACAACACTTAGTTAATTAAATAGAATGAGCGTGTCAGAACCCCGAGATTTCAGGCTGAAAGTTGTCGTTACGTAACTCTGTACTTACGTCAATATTCTATACGACAACTTTAGTCGATATTCTGGATATAGTGATCTGAATGCCACAAGTGTAAATGTATAGATATTTTTCGGGATTTCAACTTGAAATAATGACGGGACTTTGTTTAAAAAATAAAGTCATTCATTTCCAAATTCATTTTTAATTTATTTTGACCGACAGACGGCTACAGGATTCTGCGAATCGCGATACGCAGTTGCAATTTACTCAAAAGTTTGAAAACGTTAGTTGGATCTAATCTGCACAACAAGGTCCTACCTTTTTGTTATCAAAACTGACATGGTTTTGACACATTATGAATGTATAAAACACGGTAACTACTCACGTAATAAATCAGAGGGTTCCGACTATAGTTTCAACCACATTCGGTGGTCTTTTTCAAGGAGAATACGGGGCGCTCGCGGACGCGGTCCCGGTTCGCATAGTAACTATAGTCGGAACCCTCTGACTTATTACGTGAGTAGCTCCCGTGTTTTATACATTCATAAAGGCCTACCTGTTAATAAATATAATTAAAAATATCCAAGTAAATAAGGTTAAGTTAGGCCCCTTTAAAAATATATAAGTAAATTTAAAATCTCTCGTTAGTTAAATGAACACACCTTGCGGAGCTAGAAGTAAAAAAAACACTCCTATGCTACTCAATAAATGTAATAACCAGTATGGCGATTGCTGAATCGATTTGATCCGTCCCGACTCGATACACGTATCGAGTGTTCATGAGCCTAGCACTAGATTGGCTCATTTTAATATACAGGCACAGGTGTTTCAGAACACGACGTAAATATAAAAAAAAACGTAATAGAAAATGAAACTTATGGCTTCGTAATGGAAATAAAGCTGTATTTTATTTATAATAGTTTCGGTAAATGGAAACTAGGCTTTTATTGTACACAATTTAAGCATTCTAAGGGGGCGTCCATTAATTACGTGACGTGTTTACGGGGAGGGGGTCTAGCCGAATCTCACCCAAACTCACATGGGGGAGGGGGTGGGTTCGACAAATACTCACGTAATGTTTTTTCGCAAGGAACAATGTAATGTAGCGAGAAAACGGGGTTAAATTAGGTAAACATATTTTTTGTGTGTTTCTATACTACGATATTAATAATCTTAAATAACAAATCCTAAATAAATCCAACAAAATCAAGCACATATCCATTTATTTACATTAAAAATATGTATTTTCAAAAGTCTCACGTAAGATTATGGGTCCCCACCCAGGACGGAGTCCAGCAAAATCTCACGACATCTCACCAAGGGGGGTTGAAAAATCGCTAAAACTAACGTAATTTATGGACACCCCCCTAAACCCAATAATACAAAATCTTAAGAGCAGTAGCACTCTATGTGAGAGTTTGTCCGGGGAAGTACTGTCGTCGTGTGTTCTGGTTTAAAGGGTAAGGTTCCCGGTGAAATAGAGCACATTAATGGCACATGAGACTTACCGCTGCCGTGGTGGTACCGGCCTAGAATAGATCTCCCCCATCTCTTTTCATGGGTGCCGAATGAGTCGGCTAAGAGATTACGTACTGAGTGAGGATCGGAAATAATACTGCGCTCACCAACCCGCCTGCCAAGCGTGGTGAGTATTGGCAAATCCCCCCTATATTTATGAGGGAGGCATATATCCAGCTATTGACCTCCTATGGCTGAGATGATGATGATGATTAAACTTACCAACTTTATGTTTCAGGGTGATTCGCGCAGTGCAGTTCTTTATGAATTGTAGCTGTCTAGGCAGATGTAACAACTTAAAATCCTGTAGGCTTTTCGCTTGTTTCTTCGCCTTATCTTCAAATTATAAAAAAAATATCAGTACTGGGATCGAAATAAGATATTTACATGGTACATATTTTTTTGAATGCTAATACTATGAATTATGATACTAAGAGTGCTAGTATTTAATTTGCTCAGAAGTTGGTCATAGCCATTCAACGTGGCAATGCTGCAAGCATTATGGAGACTTTTCCCTTCACCGTACGATTTTTCGTAAAACAGAAGTGAATAATTGCAAATATTGCATGCAACTTAATTGGTGTTAACAAACATATATAACTATACATATTCACAGCAATTTATTTTTTAATTTATTACAGATAATAAAAATTGTATGATAACAGACAATCATTAACTCGAGCGAATAATCTGTCAGTAATATCAACACTGTGTCATCAAACAATCATATTTCCCGGGACATTGTTGTTGACTTTGGCGGTCCAATTATTACATAACATCGTCCACGCCGCACCGCTATGACTCAGCTGTTATGCAGACATTCCCGCACTTGCGTTACCCAATCGCTGCTTTCGTTAGAATTTAAACCAAGCATAGGAACTTTGAAGGAAAAAATTCTGCTGCTAGTGGGACTTGAACCCACGACCACATAATACCGTCCTGTCGCTTTGTCCAATTAAGCTATAGCAGCCGATACCACTGGGGCCGAATTACTTCCTTCCTTATTAACATCTGAGGGAATATTATTAGCGCCTTCTACCTTTAATTGTATGAACAATTAATTAACAGGACTGATAGACCAACATTACAGTTGATATTGTATCAAACGAAGGCACTCTACGTGTCAGAGTAAGTCGTGGGTTCAAGTCCCCCATAGCAGCCGAATTTTTTCCTTCAAATATTTGAACTTAAGGCTCTCTTTTACCAAATGTTTAGGTATTTTATGCGCGGGTGGAGAGCAGCGCGGATAAGGCAGCTGAGATCACGTGATCCCGCGCGGCACTAAGAATTTAACGAAATAAATTCATATAAAATCAACAGAAATGAATATTGAAAAAAAAATCTTGACTGTTCCTAGATAATGCCATTATCTATCAAACAAAGTAAGGTTCATATGAATGTTGTTATTATTTTGTAAGATATACGTGTTTTAATTTTTGAAAAGCATATTTTTCAAAAATTAAAACTATCGAGAAAACTTTACTTAACCGGATTTTGAATCCTGACTGTTCCTTTATGCTGAACTAAAGATACTAAAACTGAAAAAACCAAAGCTCTGTCTTCTACACATGGTTTAAAATACATTTTTAAAAATAGCGGTTTCTCTACTCACAGCGCCTTAAGTTCCGCCTAGCATGTTGTTAATGCGATACACAATAAAAACTCTCAAGCATAGGAAATTTGTAATGTTGGATGTGACGTATTTTGGATCATACGTAATTTTGGTTTGAAGTAGAGCTTTTTGAATTGAATTTGTTCTGAGTTAAGTTTCCTGATGTTAGTATCCGTACATAGACTTTCATTAATATGTACAGAACGCTCCATCGAGATTTTCTACGAAGCCTCACACTTGATTTATTATTAACCATTTGTCATATCTAGTCCTTACCTAGAACCATTCATTTAGGAGAGGGCCGAGCGCCTATAACAGTATATCACGCCCTCTGCGGTCAGTACAAGGTACTATCTGGTAACGCAGTATATCTGCCTTATAAACCAATGTAAATCAATAAGTAAATTACAACGAAACGGCCGATTGGAACTCACGCCAACTAATAAAAAAGGCTACGGGAAATCTTGCTATGCTCGCCATGCGTTAAGCGTTATGCGTAAGAACATTAGAAACCTCACATGTTTTGTATTATCATGACGTTTGTTTTATATTTTATATGGCATGGGGGCCGGGAGCTTACCAGATTTTTTAAAACTAATAGGGTGCCTGGTCGAGCCAACCCGTAATCAATATGCTGGCACATGCTTAGCTGAACGAATCAGTATTGACTTTGACTTAGCAGTTCAAGGGTGCTGCAAATATTTTATGTACAACTGGTGTAGCAGGTTAGAATGTATGACTTTTATAGTATAACTGGCCACAGTTAGTAGGTGGCTCAACTGTTATTCTAGTGTGGTGATGTAATAATATAATTAGATTGTAGATTTTATTTCAATAAAGTCATTTTCCCGTTGTAAAATCCTCATTTTGTATGTTGTATCAGTGCACGTTGCGATCTCTATTGATTAGCTTTAAAGAACTTCTGTTACAAAACGAATACTAACTTCTTAAACATTCTGTTGTACAATGAATACTTCTGACCTAAAGGCTAACCTCCAGCTCATTTAAAAGTCAGCGATATATTTTGCTCTAAATCCGCAATTTCCAAATTGTCTTTCTATCTCTTTCTTGCTTCAGATAACTGAGTTCTAAATTGCAGTAAGAGAAGTTGAGTATTAGTAAAAAAGAAAGCACGAATGACATAAAAGAAATGCAAACATAGTAATTCACGTACTTTAGTGCAGGATTTTATTCAAATTCATATACAATTTATGTAATTTTAAGTATACATATACTTAAAAAAAAATTAAAATTAAAAAATTTAAAATTAAATAAACTGCTATGTCTGAGTGGCAAGATGTTTTTTACAATATTACTTGAAAGGGCCACAAAACAAAAAATAATGGTGCATTAAAATTAAAAAGTTTAAAAGTTAAGTTTTGTTGGTCCGTGGGGGCTGATCGCTCTCTCTTTATATATTATAGATAATAAAGATTAAGGTTGTGAGATTGTTAACTGACATGCAGTGTACTGTGGCGATACCCATCACTGAATCATTGTTGATGACTCCACATTTATTCTAAGAGCTCGGGTACCTACTCTGGCCATTCATTGCGGTTTTGGAATTTCAAATTTTGATGTATGGAGATAGTAGGGTGGTGCAAAGTTTGTATGAAACTAGCGGCTTATACGCATTGGTAGAAACTATTTCTAACATTTATACATTGTATAGAGGGTGTTAGATCCTTACTAATAATGGCTACATTTCATTTAAAACGGTTCTGTATTTCAAACAGACAAATGCCCTTTCAATTTTTAATATTAATATATTTCCTTTTTTTTAAATCAATTTTTAATACTAATGTTACTAAAAACTTGAAGGCTATTTATCTGTTTGATATACAAAATTGTTCTAGAGGAAATCTAGCCAGAAAGTAGTGTGTAGCGGAGGTTTAAAATGTTATTACAAAACTGTTAGCTTGATAAAATAGGTCCCAGCCAGCCTAACATATGGATCGATACACACAAACTCATATGCACATAAAATATAGTTCAAGAATGCCTTCGTTTGTTTTAATGTAGCAGGTTATAATTACTGCGATCCGATAAGCGAACAATGTAAGCTGATAAGGGCACAGTTACTAACATGAAAGCTTTTAATGTAAATAGAAAAATGTTACTAGTTTCTGAGTTATTACGTGTTCATGGAATTACTATGGGTTCCGAATTTATTAGTGAAGTACTTTAGTTTTCAATTTGTGTTACAAGGATTATGGACTGATGGTATAGCTGTTTAGGTTTGTCAAATATCGTTTCTCCAGTGATGTATTATACAGTATACATTTATAAAAATCTGGAGAAACTGAGACAAACAATACTTTATGGACAACCGTAATTTAAGACTCCACATACGTGCATGGTGTTTAAAACATACCGAGTACGTTTAAGTACTTAAATATAGCACAACATTATGCGTGTAATGTGCTAGAATATTAGAACAGTATGAGTTCCAGTTCATGTATATCCACGGACTACCCATTTTTCGTCGAGTACGTACGGTACGCATACCACATACGTAACGTACGCAAAATACGTAACGTACGTATGTGGTATACATAACGTCAGTCTTGAGTAAGAATCAGCGAACTTGATAAGTACTATTTTACACTGTATGGACATAGGGTTTGACTACTATCTCACTTGGTGGTTAGTGACGATTTAGTTGAAGATGTTCTCATGCTAAAGAACTTACTTAAGAGGAAGAAGTTTCTTGTAACTTACGTACGTTTAAGCACGGTTATTTATTTTGGATTAACCAAAATTGTATCCAGCTATCCTTTCCGAGTTTACAACTGCACCTCAACTTGGCGAGATTTCATCGAGAATTACAGTTTCGCTATAAAGACGGTGTTTCTAGACAATATTACTGTAAATAATTTCAAAGTATCCCGCATTTTTTTGATGATTGTTGCAACAAATTGTTGAAAAGTTATCTAAAAGAGGGCTTTCTCACTATCAATTCTAAACTTACCGTCCACTTATACTCGTAGTTATGCACACAATAAACGGTTGAAACGATTACCTAAGTTAAGTTAAGCTGCGTTTGTATTTTAGATGAAACGCAAGCTTAAAAATTATCGAATTAACCTTCCACAAGCTTCCGATAAAAATACCTCAAATATCGGACATTATTCGAATTACAGACTGAATACTTGCCAAACTCTGTGATCAAGGCATATTATACAATTTATAAGAAAACAAAATTTCCGAAAAATTGGAACCGATTTCAACACTCAAGTGTTTCACCCTTTTTAGTGACCTTTGCTACTCACGGGATCAAGTGTCATTGTGTATGTTCACCGATTTCTTCGGCCGCATCTATAATGTCGTCCACGTATATGTAGCACTTTTCAGTTATTGGAGTGTAACTCAAAAACCGCTTAACCGTACACTCTATCAAACAAAAAAAGAATTTTGAGAGCGGTCTAAAAATGGGGGAGATATTGGTGATCATAAAAAAATACAGTAAAACATATAACCTCTTCCTTTTTTGAAGTCGGTTAAAGTAAGTCATTAACTTGATCTCATCCAAGAATCGAGTCGTTTTTCCTTCCAAATAAACATTAGTAGGGTACAGAGTCAAGCTGAGTCATTTATATGTTATCATTTTTATTTATATTTTAATTATTTATATTTTTTATTTATTCATTTATTTATTTATTTTATTTTTATTTTTATTTATCATTATTTTACAAATATGTGTAGCTCCCAGTAAAAATATTCACAGTTGGTACGCGTCTAATAAACGCCGTGCTTTTATTACGTCCAATCATGCGAAGTCATTTTCATTTGAGCAATTTTTTTAAACTATTTTCGCTTAGGAACGGGAATTTTAATTGAAGTCTCTGTAAGAATGTTCCATTGTCAAGTCATTTTAATTTTTCCGTTGCGACGTAAAAAATGCGGTCCCCACATTTTGTACCGTTGTGATTGAAACCCACAATACTTGTAATGGGTTTGATCTCACAGAGCAAATTAAGTGTGGAAAACACCGTCAAACTTTCATAGCTTCAGAAAAATAAATCTAATTGGCGATTTGTACGCGTTTCAACCGACGATATTGAGGTAATTATATAATTTTTAGGAAAATCCTTAAATTAAATTTGTTTGCGGTAGCCTATAAGGTGATATTGTTTTGGAGATTTGCATTCAGTGTCGTTAATTATAATTGGATTAAAGTTAACACGAATTTTAACCGACTTCAAAAAAAGGGGGTTACTCAATTCGACCGTATATATGTTTTTTTTATGTGTGTTCGCGGATAACTTCGTCGTTTATGAACCGATTTTGATGATTATTTTTTGTTTGATAGTGTATACTTCCATAGTAGTCTCATTTCAATTTCATCAAAATCGGACAAGCGGTTTTTGAGTTACACTCCAATAACTGAAAAATGCTTCACGTACCTCGACGATATTCTAGTTGCGGTTGAAGACATCGGAGGACATACACAATGACAATTGATCCCGTGAGTAACAAAGGTCACTGAAAAGGGTAAAAAAAAATTTTACCAAAAAGAGGAACCGACTTCAACACTCAAAAGTGTGAAATAACTTGTCGAAGTCGGTACCATGAGCACAATATTGTGATGATAGTTACTTTTGTGAACTATCATTCATCACATTCAATAAATGACATGAACTAAAACTATATGTATATCAGATAAATCATCTAGTTATTTATAAACTATATAAACAACAATAGCACTCAGATAGAGTAGCAAGGAATTTGAAAGTGAAAAGCACATTTTATTCCCCTATGTAGCGGGAGGTGTGGACACACAATCACATCACACAAACACCTAATACCTGATAACAAACATCTATGCTCATCACCGAAGTGTTTGCCCCAGCCGGGATTCGAACCTGGGGTCGCGAATTCGAAGTCAGTGTCACTGATCACTGAACCTTGACGAGCGTAATGATATGCATTTAGGTCAAATATAAAATACCGACTCTCCATAGTGCTCATGGTTCATTTAAATAAAAATGTTCCACGGAATTAATTAATCACGGGCTCCAAGAGAAAAAAAATAAAATTATTGGTATACATGGTTTTATGGTTACATTGTTTAAAGTATCATTTGTTATGTCAGAACATAAACGAATCTGATAGCACTTTGGTAGATGCTCTGGGTGCCAATTCTCTTATTTATTAAGACAATCCATCCATAAGCAATGCAATAGTCGTTCAAATGTTATCATAAATAAACTTGATATTCCGCTAAAATAACAATTGCATTCGATTGCATTGTAGACAATTGAATTGCGGTAGAAATTAGATCTTTATAGCCATTACAATTATACTCTAAGTAGAATAGCAAAACTAGAAAAAACGACGATTCATTGACAATCTATGAGCAATGTGTTAATAGAATTTGATACTCTGATACGTTGTTGAGTGAGTTTTGACCCTAATGGTCAATTTTTTGCTTAATTAAATTTTCCGGAGTTTCAGTATTATTTTGGAAGTATATTGCAAAATATTTGGAGATTTTCGACTGTTATTCTTTAATACGTACTTGCGAGCGGAAGTATTTGCATTACAGACCTTTCTTTCCCTAAACAAAGGGGAGACTCCTGGCTTTGTTTTGCTTATTAAAAATAATAAAACTGGTTTCCTTACATTTTTGTTATGAATCACTGTCAGTGGGAGATTTTAAAAAGCTAGCCAAGCGCGAGTCTGACTCGCATAAGTAAGGTTCCCTAACATCATACATTGATAGTCGTCGTGGCTCCATGATCAGTTACAATAACTTTGGAACCGCGATCCTGGGTTCGAATCCCGGCTGTGGCAAACATTCCTGTGATGAGCCAGAGATGTTTGTTCTCGGGTCTTGGATGTTTGTGTATTGTGATTGTCCATGCCTCCCGCGACTAAGGATATCTTAGTGCGAGGGTGTGACTTTGAACGCGTTTGATTTATTTGTTTGTATACAAGATATATATATATATATAATATATTATACACTATAACTTTTTTAGATTTGTTAGTAAGAAAATCCCTAATTTTGTTTATAAATAATTATTTTTGTATATCAAAATTCTTCAAAATGAATTATCTCGTATTCTATTTACGCTAAAATTTAAATTCATATAACTCCATACAACGCTATCCCTAATAGGTATTAGACCACTTTTATTCAATTGCTGGCTATTTGCGGGTAGTTTTAGTTGACACCAAATAAGTAGCGACTTATTTTACGTAAAACGGATGCGGGCCGTTTCTATTCGGTCCTTGTGAAAATCAATGGGGAAAGCCTATATCCAGCAGTGGACGTCCTATGGCTGAGATGATGATGATGATGATCATATTAATGATAAGAATCTATGCAAACATTTACTAAAATAAAACACTAACAACTAATTACAATACTGTAGCTACTATGATGCAAACTATAACCATACCATACCAGACCATATAATACCAGACCATACAATACACTAATCATACAACATCTAAACCTGTAAGCACAATTTATAAAAACCTTCACCATAATCGTTGCTGTCGTTTCCGAGATGGATTGGAACTACTATTATTATAATAATGACTGTCTAATATTAAGATAAAAAGGACCAAATATGGTCACAACCATGTCCTGGCAAAACCGTACCTAGTCCAATGATGTTTTACTAAAGATGACGTATATTCATACTGCGCGGTGCTCAGATTTTGTTCCTTTACGACATAAACATGCTTACTGCGACAGATAATACGATACAAATAATATAGAAAAGGATAGCTATATGTTTAGACTTGCCCTTGAAATACGCGTCGTAATGAAAATTACTACAATTGACTTATTTTTGCCGCCTCAGTTTCCGCACGCTTGTGCGACATATACCTCATATAAACATATAATATCATTGACCTAGTCTATTATTCAGGCTGCACGAGAACATTTCATTATAATTTCTGCTCATACTAAGAGTGATTATTCACCGTGCGCGGCAACTGCATGCATATATCATATTAACCCCGTTCTCTAGTGTGTAGGGGGCGTTAGAAGTAATCTTTATTAGTAGTAACTTTTCACGCAGAATTAGTCCCCAGGTCCTCGTTCCGTTCAACAAATTGTTTTACTGCGACCGTACAAACATACATAAAGTACGAACGGAGTAAGAGATATGTTTCCCATATGAAGACGTTTACGGTGCAACTTTTTATCACCAATTTTTATACGGATATAAAGTCTATTTTATTGTTATAGGTTGTAAAATAAATTTTCACTTCTCAGCTGTAGGTTATTGTGACAGTCTTACTTATTGAATGTCACTGACTGTACAACACATACATATTATAGGTAAGTACCGTACGAGTGCAATATAAAATATGTGTGTTCGAGGTTAGAGTTAGTAAGTTAGTGGGTATGTACGAAATGTGCTTGTCAGTATATGTGCGTGTTTACTTGCTCTTATGTATATTTGAGGTTATGTATATTAGTATCACGTGTATGTATATACATCATCATCTCAGCCATAGGACGTCCACTGCTGGACATAGGCCTCCCCCATTTTTTTCCACAAGGATTGATTGGAAGTGGCCCGCATCCAGCCCTTGCCTGCGATCTTAGTCAGGTCGTCTGTCCACCTGATCGGTGGTAAACCTATGCTGCGCTTGCCAGTCCGTGGTCTCCATTCGAGAACCTTTCGGCCCCAACGGCCATCAGTTCTTCAAGCTATATGCCCTGCCTACTGCCACTTCAACTTGCTAATCCGCTGGGCTATATCGGTCACTTCCGTTCTTCTACGGATCTCCTGATTTCTGATTCGATCGCGTAGAGCAGCCCTCTCCATAACTTGTTCTGTGTATTTCCTGCTCCGAAGGCCCATAGTATGAGAGAGCAAGAGAGAGACAAGAGAGGGATGATGATTGTTTTTATAGAAACTTCTTAAAACTTTTTAAAGCTGCGGGCACAAGCTTTTTATATTTGCCTATAATAGTGGTGCGTCGATATTTTAAGATGTTTGCGTATTATATGTGGCATGACTTGAAATTAAATAAACAAAGAAAACATCTACCAATATCGCATTACAGTTCGTAAATGCATACTGCATTATTATATATACATCAAAGATGGAATATATCGGCCACACACACACACCCATGTCCTTAGGTAATAGTGTACACAACACAATACCCCTTTGCAAAAGTGCATTTCCATAATACATTTTGCGGAGTGTCCATATGCACACAGTGCAATACAGATATTCATCAGTAAACTATGTCTCGTTTGAAGCCGGTAGCAAAGCGTTTTAACTACCTAGCTGCTATCTAGAGCATGCGCTTACCAATTGCAGCGTAACATCCCAACGGAAAGTTTTACGTCGTTTCACTGAAGACAGTCAAGGAGGCCTGCACCTTCTGTAGCGAGCTGGTTTCTCGAGTGACATCGGGTGCCATAACGGATGAGTACCATCTGCACTCCCAAAATGGGGCGCACAGTGTTAGGTTGGCTACGTAAACGGGCCCGTTAACCACGTGCCGAGTATAAGTTTGTAAACTAGTAGTACCGACTACCTCTAGTCCAAGTAATGGTCAAAGTGCTTACGTGCTAACTCCTTTGGTTTATGAAACTAGATTTTATTTCGGAACCTGTAAAGTACTTTAAAATGTAGTCTGTCAACTATTTTACTACACAGTATAAATAAAAACGACAATTACATAATAGACAATGGTATCTTGGACATGATATTTTTTAGTAAATATATTTAAATTGAGTAACACTTGTAGTTTTGTGGTGGCTCACATGGGATTTCCCAAACTTATCAAGCGTCATCGATTTGAGTGAACATTGCTTACTGTTTATATATCACACATGAAACATGCATGATCGGAATACGATCGACATCAGCCACTAATGTGGCTTGCGTCGAACATTGTTTTTGTTTGATATGAATTTATGCTACCACTGTTTCGTGTTTTCGAATATAGAGACACATAACGTGGGCGATAGTTTTACTGTTGTTTTAGTTTAATATTTATTTGTTAGCGTATTACTAGTATATTGGAGGCGTATGAAAGAAAAGCGCAGATGGCAGATATGCGCATGTTGAGATGGATGTGCGGTGTGACTAGAATGGATAAAATAAGAAATGAGTGTATAAGAGGAAGCTTGACAGTAGCACCAGTGAATGATAAGTTGAAAGGGAATACATTGGCTTGGTATGGACATGTCATGAGGAGGGATGAAAAACATATAATAAAAAGAGTACTTAAAATGAATGTGGATGGATATAGAAGTAGAGGAAGACCGAAGAAGATATCAATGGGCTCTGTGAGGAACGATATGTTTATGAACGCTGTGAGCACTGAGGCGACTAATGATAGAAGAGAATGGAAGAGAAAAGTATGTTCTGCTGACCCCACCTAGTGCGGGATAAGGTCAAGAAGAAGAGAAGAGAGTATTACTGGTATATTCATATGTTTGAAAATATTATTTAGACTTTTTTGCCTCATATACCTATATATTTTAGTCCTTATATTCATAAGTATGAAAATAATATTTAAAGTTTTTTCCTATTAAGTGACGGAACTCAACAACAACTGACCATAAGGTTCGCGGACACGCGTTGTATGGATGGATGATGGATGACAGATGGAGTACAACTCAAAACATGCTGAAATTTAGAATTAACATAATCTATGTTTCTCATCTATCTCTCTGAGACAATTGTTAGTGCTTGCGGATTACTGAGCGAATTTTCTAGCACTATAGTGGATACCGCTGTCCAGGATACATACTGAGTCAAGAGTTCTTCAGCCAGGTGATAAAAAGATATTCTTTAACAGTAAGGATTGAAACTATAATGCGAGTAGACGACAGAATTTAATCTTCAAGTATTGATAGCTTTTTCGTCGATGCAAATTCTTCAAAACCGGGGAATTACCCTAACTATGCAACATTTATCCGAGTTAGTTTCAAACTGCGTAATATACAAGAATGGAAGTCATACACACTTAGTTGAGCAATTACTTACTGTGTTGGAATCTGTATAGTCGCGGGCTAAAATATTTGAAGTGATAATGGTATCACTTCAAATATTTTAGCCCGCGACTATACTTACCATTTAGCAAGAAGGTGAAAGGAACTCATATACAGTTTCTTCTTCTTATTATAATAATAAATGCATACACACTCATACTAGGATTCGCTTTATCGGGAAGCTTAGACACACACAGTTACATTATAAAATCATTCAAGATCCGGGACGAACACTTTCATCCATAAAAACAAATGAAGAATAATGATTTTAATCCTACTATAATATTATAAGTGCGAAAGTTTGTGTGTATGTATGTTACTTCTTCACGCTCAAACGGCTGTACCGATTTCGATGAAATTTGGTATGGAGATAGGACTTTTATTCCGGAAAAAGTATAGTTCCCGTGGGATAATTGAGGTAGCGGGAAAACCGTATTCCACGCGGGTGTAACCACGCGACGCTACTAGTGATAGATAAAAATAAAAACAACTTACCAATGGAATGGGGAAAAATATACAAACTACACCTATTAAACTGCTCATCCCATAAATGGTTACCTCGGCGAGGGTTCGAAACCCAGGGCAGCAGATCAGTCAGTGTCATTGATCGCTGAGCCAGGACGGCGGTCAATATTTACCGTATTTAATATATTGCCCTAATAGATATTTCTGGCGCAAAAAACTTGTAACTTTTTAACTAACCCACGGCTGTCCAAGTTATTTGTAGACAGAGGGTAAGGTTGATGAGTAATATATTTTTATTTTATTTTATATTTATAAATTAAAAGGAGTTTTGTCACACAGTAACCGTGTCATCCCCGTACATACACGTTACAAATTGATCATCAATGAACACCTAAATAATTCTCAAAAATAAAGTTTGACCAGTATCTTCGCTTCTTCGGAAAGCGGGGAAGCTAAGATATTCTTGCAAATGCCCAGGTTATAATAATTAATTGATTTGATGTTCTACCATTGACTTCGTTTCGCTGCACCAACACGTGATGCACATCTTCTACCACATCGCAATCTGAACAGTTGGGGGAATCCGAGATTCCCATTAAGAATCGAAACTTGTTTGAAGGAAAGTGTCCGGAGCGAAGTCTGAAAAATGCAACGATATTTTTTCTATTTACTTCGTATTACGTTCAAATATTTGAAGGAAAAAATTCGGCTGATGGGACTTGAACCCACGACTACAGAATACCGTCCTGTCGCTTTGTCCAACTAAGCTATAGCAGCCCATACCACTAGGGCCGAATTACTTCCTTCGTTTTAACATCTGAGAGGATGTTGTTATAACGCCATCTACCTTTAATTGTATGAAACTACTACTACTTCGTATTACCATAGACAAATATATACAAGTACTTGTATATATTTGTCTATGGTATTACCTAAACTACGTGTACCGAGGAGGACGACATTGAATTGTCTTATACCATATGCCTTTTGTTAGAGATCGCACATCAGAATACTCAATTAATTGTACTTATACTTCATAAGATAGTTATAAACCACCCCTAACACGTTAACACAAATTAGTTACGCAAATGAATGAATAGTACGTTATGTGCGGCTGCATAATTACGGTCTATTCTCGTACATTTGTTGCTCCGGTTTCTCGTAAATATGTTTTAGCGCGCGCGGTGGGAGCTGCACCGCTAATTCAATAATTAGGATCCGGAGAGGTGGAATATTCTGGCCTTATTAAATGCAACCAACGTTGCAACGATAATGAGTGGTTTGATAGTAAATACTCTTTTAATATGCAAAGTAGATGATCTACTTTGCATGTTAAAAGAGTATTTATTTTCATTTCATATTAGGCGAACCGCGACTGCGACTGCGAGCGCCCCGTATTTTCCTTGAAAAAGACCACCGAATGTGGTTGAAACTATAGTCGGAACCCTCTGACTTATTCCGTGAGTAATTCCCGTGTTTTATACATTCATAATTATTAGCATTAAAAATTTAAAGCATTTGGATCTGAGATTTTAAATTATATGATAAATATGTTTGAAAAAGTGGTTTAAAACCGCTGTCATGGTAAAATATTCTTTGTTCATTAGTCTAGTAATAAATGTTTTGATAATCTATAATATAATGACAAAAAATTTCACCATACATGTTTATTTAGTTCTATAAATTATTCAGCTCTATTTCTCAGTTCCTTAAAGTCTTAATAGAGCCACTTTTAAGCAACTTTAATTTTAAAATATTCTTCCCATAATCAGTTGCCATTAACAGATGAATTTAAAAATCCGATATTTTAGAGGATGCATGTTCCATTGTATATCTATATGTTAAATTTTAGCTCAATACGTTTGTAAGTTCGCGCTGTGCGTTGATATATCCGACAATCACAGTTTCCGATACATATTATATATCCAAATAACTTATTTTTATATAGGTATCTGTTTTGTGATTGCTCTGAGCAAATCTGTGTCTAGTCGCTTGTATTATTATTAGCTAAGTTACAACTACACAATGTCATTTACATCACATCTACATTCTGTATCATTGTTCACGTGCTAGTCGGAGTAACTTTTTGCGAAATGCAAAGTAAATTGGCGAAAAACAGTGTAACAGTAACTGGCTAAAATGTTTCGGACACTGTCCCAGTGGAGGCTGTTTTTGTTTTTGTGAACGTGTTTTTGTGTTCCGTTTGCATACGCGTCATTTGTAAGCAACTACACCGTTCACAGGCAAGCTTGACCTTATGAAACGTAAAACGGTACAAGACGAGTGTCACTTTTTTAAATATTGTAAGCTTGCGTTTGACCATCGTCTCATCTGGTGTTAAGTGTCGACGTAGTCTAAGATGGAGTTAATGGATGATGAAAGGCTTAATTCGGGTAATAGTATATTAAGATAAAAATGAGCATAGCTCACGAGTTTCGTACGAGGTTTTTC
This sequence comes from Apeira syringaria, assembly GCA_934044485.1. Classification (NCBI taxonomy): domain Eukaryota; kingdom Metazoa; phylum Arthropoda; class Insecta; order Lepidoptera; family Geometridae; genus Apeira; species Apeira syringaria. Next base: position 15,615,355 of record OW203662.1, on the reverse strand, counting down.
AACACACATTTGCGAGGAAAAAACAAACATATTTTATATTGCTTGTGTCGTTTAATTATAAAATTGAGAATGCTCTCTTTATTCGCATATAACTTGCAGTAGATACCACTTTAACTTTGTAGGGGTAATTCTATTACGCACTACCGTGTAATGCTCTTACGTACGTGTGTGTAATGTTATAACGCACGTGTATTAAAGCTCGGTTTAAGGCCTTGAAAGTGATGTAATAACGTTCACTTTACGGATGCAACAGACTGATGGCAATTATTACTAAATTTGATTAAATAAATTAGGAATTTTGAAGCGATGATAGCTCAGCGGGGGGGAGCGTCGCCTGTCAAACTGACGGACACTGGTTAGATCCCCAACAACAGCTTGAGCTTCCGGTGAAGGTAACACCGTTATCAAATTCCCAGCGTGGTGGTAGGGTATTTTCGAATACCCGCCTGGCTAGCTACCACCCTCAAGCTTAAAAAATTGTCACCAAACACATAGTGTGTTCAGGCAGCAGTCCTAGAGAGCCAGTGAGCATTCTAGATCTAGCGTGATAAAATCTTCACCACATCTTCACTGACCATCAAGTAAGTCAAACGCTAGATCTATACAGTATAAAAAAATTGTGTATAAATACAAATACAAAATATTTTACTGACATAAATATTACATTCAGTTTCTTGAGTCCATATACTAGTCATAATTTGTAAAGTTCTAGTTGTAAAGCTCCATTTCTCGCAACTAACTATTTTTAAGGTTCTCAGAGAACAAACATATATATAGAGAATATATGTGAGTACACAAACGTCTTATCTACGCATTCTCCACTATATCACCTCCAGTGGCGTGTGTACGTCACACTAATCTGTATTTAGTATCCGCGACTAATCCAACCGTATCGGATCATCTTATCTCTAATCCGACGCAACGCCTCGGGTTAATACGCCGCGCCGCTCTGGATCGAGATTTGTTCTGTTTATCCATTTTTATTTGTTTTTGTACGTGATTTTCAACGAGAATAAGTATGCCCGGGCTTAATGGAATATCTTAGCATGGTGGTAAGGTTCTTTCCACGACCTGCCTGGCTAGCTACCACCAGTTTGGGCAACTGTCACCAAACATACAATGTGTTCGGCAGTAGTCTTTGAGCGCTACTAAACATTATACTGTGCTTGATTATATCTTTGACAACATCTTCACTGACCATCAAGTGGGAAAGTGGACAAACGCAACACCTATAGATATTTAAAAAAATACCAAAAAAAAATTGAACCTACTTCAACACTCAAATGTGTGAAATAACTTGTTGAAGTCTACTAAGAATTATAAAAAAAATACTTGAGCTTGTTACTTTAGAACTATCATGGTACCCACTTCAACAAGTTATTTCACACTTCTGAGTGTTGAGGTCCGTTCCATTTTTTAGTAACTTTTTTTTCACCCTTTTCAGTGACCTTTAAAGTAAAATTTATAATAAACTACACGGGAAGCACCAGCTTTCAAATAAAAGAACGATCAAAATCGGTTCACCCAGTCGAAAGTTCTGAGGTAACAAACATAAAAATAAAGAAAAAAAAACATACGGGTCGAATTGAGAACCTCCTCCTTTTTTGAAGTTGGTTAAAAATGTTTTGTCAGAACATGGTTAATATACTATATACCGATATATAATCACGAAGTAGCATACAAGGTACTATTCAAGTCAACTACTATACAAGACCCAGAAAGAACGAAATATGTAATTATCATCTCTTATGCACAGGGGGTGATAATTACATATTTCTTTAATTTGTAGAAGAAGTAGAAACCAATAGTTTCTCTAGGGTCTTGAATCTCTAACTGCTACCTGATGTGTTTGGTGACAGTTGTTCTACTTTGAGGGTGGCAGCTAGCCGGGCGGGTAATGAAAGTTCCCTACCACCGTGCTGGGAATTTGATACCAGTGTTACGTTCACCAGAAGCTCGGGCCGTTGGTGGGGATCGAACCAGCGTCCGTCAGTTGGACAGTCGACGCTCCCACCTCTAAGCTATCGTCGCTTCAAAATATATCTCATCGTTAATGTATCTCCTATCTTATACAACGTGGTGCCTCAAGTAGAATACTCCAAGACTTGAGTTAAAACCATCCAACCTCCTTTACAAATCCTAGCTCCTTTCTATCTTGGTGGATCATATATTTCTGCGTCACCAAATTCAATGCATCGTGGTCTGACAGAAAGTGTCTCACGCGAAATATGGCAGCCTTATGCGACGCAATAAAAGTAAATATGCCGAGTGCCAGGGCTCCCTATTACTCTGATCGTAAACCGGCGTACGGAACCACGAGCAGCCTCTGGTGGGAACGCCTTGAGACTGAACCCTAATACAGGTATAAACAATATGCCCTTTACGGCTGCTGCCGTGTGTCGTAAGAAATTTGGGTGCCAGATAGAGGTATAGACACAGTGAAATTAAGATGCAGAAGGCTATTTTCTTACAAGAATTAAATTGTTGGAAGGTAAACCAGGCAAACACCAATTTTTCGTTGGTATATATTTCATCATTTTGATAACTGAATCCTAATATGTATAAATTACTACTTACCTATCATGTTGCTCTGTTGAAATGTGTTATTATTGTTGTATCTAGAAACTCGCACTCAGAGTCTCAAGATACAGGCTGTCGCCTAGTTTGAGACTTATTGGTAATGTAACTTAATGTTTTATACCAATGTTGTTTATCGTAGTTAAGTAGTGTTACTGTACCGCTAATTTACTTTTTCAGAAATAAAGAATTTATTATTATTATTATATTATTATCTGTGTGTCCATTTTAAAATATTTTTTTAACCACACTCAGACCTCCGCACTAGGATTCCCTGTTCCGCGGGAGCCATGGACACACACAATCACGGCACATAAACACCCGAAACCCGGGACTAACATTTACACTCATCGCACAAATGTATGCCCCCGCCGGGATTCGAACCCAGGGTGCCAGAGACACAGAAGTCATGTCCCTGACATTGACCACTGCGCCATGGCGACCGTCAAAACCAGTTATTTGATTTAGAGAGTGTTATGAGTATAAAGAACTAGTCGCGCCCCGCGATATAACCCGCGTTGATTTCGGTTTACCTGTTACTTTAATTATCTCACGGGAACTATACCTTTTGCCGGGATAAAAGTCCTGTATGTGTTATTCCAGGGTCTAACCTATCTCAATACCAAATTCATCGAAATCGTTATAATCGTTTGAACATGAAATAATAACAGAGGTTTTTGAATTATTTGCTTATACCACGGGAACAGTAATTAATTTCGGGATGAAAAGTAGCCTATGGTCCGAACTATCACCATTCCAAAATTCATCAAAATTGGTGCAGTCGTTGAGCGTGGAGAGGTAAGAAACATTCATATATACACACTTATGTACCTACACACTTACTCACATACAAACTTTCTTTAAGCCTTTCAAACGCTTTTATATTAGTGGGATTACTATTGTTGCCGGGTGATTTACTATGTATTTTAAGTGATTTTATTGTTTGCTTTTTATAAATATGCACCGTATTCGCGAGTCAAATGGAGTTACTGCGGGCAAGTGTTTTAAGAGTAATCAAGTCTCTTTATTCCTATCACGTAAAGTCACCATAGTTAGATTTGCATAGAACTCATCAAGAGTTTTATTTATATTAGTCTATACCGATGTTTACAATTTACACCGATAAATTAGAAACTAGCAGCTTTAAATTCGCTCTTTATTTAGGCTTGTGTTTAACCTCAAATTTGTAAGAGGTATATAGCTAAATAATTGTCTGAGTAGAGGTTTTTTTCATTGATTATTCATTATCTCATCATATAATATATATATCATTAATCTCAGCCATAGTGCGTCTACTACTAGACTTATGAATGACCCCCCCCAATTGATCTCCACAAGAACCAGTTTGAAGCGGCTCGCATCCAGATTTTTAAGTTATAAGTAATCACTTGAGTAAAACATGTAAAATGATCTGTATTAGATCGTGTGTGGATTTATGGTAATAATATGATCGATAACGCAAAAGCCTCTTAAATAATTGTTAGAAGTGTGTTGTTAAAGGGTCGAAAAAATTTACAGGTAATTTCGTATTCATGTTTTCCCACTGTATATGAACTGTGGTTAAACCTAGTTTCTGCAAGTTATGTTGTAGAAAAAATGCAAATACCGCCAAGATGTTGTAGGCATCCTTTTATGTTGAGGGTTGGAGAGTATCAAGGAGAGTTGTATACTTTGGTGAGTATAATCTGTCTACCTTTCTATTTTTTATCCAACCTTATGGTAAAATAATTCTAGTTATTTTTTCCTGGAACGACTGGTTTTCTATGTAAGCATATTTTTAAAGATGAAACTAGTTAATTCAATATATTATTGTAAGCTAATCTTTGCTAGCCGACCCTGAAGGTTGAAAAACAGACCACCCACGCTGTCGCAGCCGTAAGCACATCAGGAATAGTGACAGAGTATAATGGTCACAGTGACATTTGATTACTCACAAATACTTAATAAGTATGTGAAATTTACACTGAATTTACTAAGTGACGGGAACTTTGGGTGGGATGAAAAAAATCGCCCAAAATTAAGGTAAGATTAAAAGTGAGGTGATCGTCAGGTTTTTGTGAACACATTTCCATATTCAGTGAACATTAAGACAATACACATATGCAAAACTTGTTTGTTTCGATTTCACGTCTATATCACTGAATCAATTTTAACGAATGTTGGCACGAAGATAGATGAAACCATGGAAACCGTTATAGGCTATTCTTTTCGAAAATTAAACTGGAGTAGAGATTAATGGGAGATATATTTTATTAATCAATAAAATTTGTCTGAAATGAAATAAGTTACCACGAATAACTTCCCAGCTCTTTACCATACCACTGCTGGATTACCGGCACCACGCTGACTATGCAGATTCGTTAGAACTGCATCATCGTCATCATTAAGTATCTCAATATCGACATCCACTTCTGGACATAGGTCTCCCCCATTATCCCCACCACGGACCGGTTGGAGGCGGCCTACATCCAGGCTGGCTGGAATGCTGTGTTCGCCAAGACACTCAGGAAATAAATACCCCTTTTTAAGCTTATAAATTCACAATGTTAATTATACTTATTTATAGAAATTGTTTGATTCAGCAATTTACATAAATTCTCAAGGGTAGATGAATAACGCGGCGGAAACGTTAGAATCTTTTTGTAAATAAAACTGACGTGGTTTTGAGACATTATGAATGGGTAAAATACGGGAATTACTCACGTAGTAAGTCAGCAGGTTCGAACTATATTTTCACCACATAGGTGGTCTTTTTCGACCACTACGTGAGTAATTCCCATGTTTTATACATGCATAATTAGATAAAGATCGTTACGTGCGTATATTATCAAACGAAATATACATACATAAAGGTAGATTTTGTATTTTCTGCAACGAACCGTTTCACGGGTAGGTACAGTAGAAAATAAGTAAATAGAAAAGAGAAGTACCCATAAAGCCTGACGATATGTTTGGAGTACGGGCGTTGTAAGGGCACAAACCAACCTGCAGGGTTGATCTCAGAATATCTTTTATTTTCTGGCACGACTTCTAATAAAGGAAAGTTCTCAAATCAATTGTATGTTTTATTGAACGTTTACTTACTACGTGCACTTCAGAAGTCTGTCATTAATGAAACAATACAAGGGGCCATTAATCCAGTGTTTTTTTAGCATTTTCAATCCCCCCTCAAAGAATCTTTAAATGTTTAGAATTAATATTAAAGATTTGAGGTCGCCGTGGCGCAGCGGACAGTGTTAGTGACATGACTTCTGTGTCTCCGGGAATCTGGGTTCGATTTCCGGTAGGGACACATTTGTGCGGGGTCTAAGTATGATTAAAAAAAACATGTATACCATGATATACATATGACCATGATAAAAATATCGACAGAAAGGTTGCAGGTTGTTTTTGACTGGAATAAAAATAATATTAGAGGAGTAGTGTAAACATGCGAAAATCATATTTTGTATTGTACTACATGTACATATATAATGTACATTGTCCTTGGACCACAGATTAACAACACTTTCTTCAACACTAACAACTGGATAAGCATCTTGCAAGTCAGTTGGCGGCACTGTGCTTTGTTGAAGACCAACGTCGTCAGTTTCATCACGCCACTGGCCGTCATCATTATCTTGCGCTACACATAGAATATCTCTTGATCCACCGATCATCGTCATTTGAGGATGTGTTAAGGACGAACATTGTGCATCTCTACACTATTACTAGACATCTCTACACTATTACTAGACATCTCTACACTATTACTAGATATATCTACACTATTACTAGACATCTCTACACTATTACTAGACATCTCTACACTATTACTAGACATTTCTACACTATTACTGCTCGGATTAGGTTGCTTGGGACATAAATTGACACGTTCCTTATCTTTCTTCTTTGTACAGAAGTACAATAAAAAAAATATACACTTGATATATAACTACACCCCTCTCTCCCCTAGAGATATTTCGTGATTTAAACCAACCTCCCCCCCCCCCCCCCCATTATCCCCCCATTTATCACTTTCGAGCCTCACGTGATAAATGCATGGCCTCTAAGCGAATACACATTTATTTGATGGTGCTTTACACGAATAAATAATTACCTGATTACCTAGACAAGTAGGTTACGAGTGTGTATGGTAGTGATTATTTTATTCAACCAAACTAAACTAAAGTTGTGGAAAATAATATACTTATACGATAAAATCCAAAATAGTATGACACTTATCGATACCAATATTAAAATAAGATCTTTTTATGTATATATATTATATATACATAAAAATGTATATATTGTATATTAAAGTTGCGCGTAGTTAAGGGTAAAATAAGTCGTCACTTATACCCAATTGAATGAAACTCATCTAATATTAGAGATAGCATTACTTCCCCAAAGATAATTATGATGAAAATTATTCAAGGATAGCTTTCATATAAATATGTGGATAGACATGCGTGCAAATCGCCATGTTTTTGTGGCGATGACGTAATTCTTAAAAGGAGACATATATGGTCAGCTGTGGACATCCCATGACTAAAATGATGATGTTGATCAATTCTTGCAGAATTGTTTCTTTGTTGCAAGGTTGCAGAAAAGATACATTTTGCAGCTAAAAAAGTACTTTTCACACAAAAGAAATCCGTGCGGGTAGAATAGTGGGGCGCAGCTAGTAGTTTAGTAAAATAACAGGATCAAAACGGGAAGTACTGAAGCACGCCGTTAACAATCACCGCTCGTTTACATTCGAGTAGCATAACAATTCAATACAGAGTTCAAGCCTGCCTACAGCGATAAATCAACATTCCGACAACATGTCCCTTCGACAACTCGCCCCTGACATGACATAATACAGTTTAACGTAATATTTACCGTACCAACCGCCGCCCTGCCCACCCCTTTATGGGAAAGGCGTTAAGTTTTTATAGCGGCCTTGTTTATGCTAATACTTCACTGATTCAAATACTTTCCGAATGAAATATGTGGGAGGTATTAATCGTTGGGTTTATTAGGGTTGTCGCGTTTGAAACAATTATTTTTTTAAACAATCACAAATTAAAAAAATATTCCTTAATATCGTTATCCTTATAAGTTTTTATTTATTTATTATGACTAAGTTGCAACACACGTGAAAAAATCATTTAAAAAATATCTATAATCGAGTTTATTTGTGTTTTAATTCTTTTACCACCACTTCAGTATATTTTTGACAGATTGTAGTTATGGTGCTTTTTGTATGTCAGATGAATTGCGGAGCCAATGAGCATATAATCTTACACATTTTATTTGAGTAAGTTGCCGTGGCATTACTCTGCGCATAAATCTGCGTTTCTTGAATCACAATGGCAATCATTATAACACCTACATTATAACACTTAATTTCTCGATGGGATATTAATACAATTGTAATGTAACAAACCGATTTGTTACATTACAATTATGGAAGAAACTCGCGATAGTTTTCAGACTCAGATATTAATACAGACTAATAGTGTACCTAATTGTAATATAATAACTGAATACAAAACAAGATAGGAACGTCCTGTCGCGACACCCAGGCGCACTGAAATTTGTTGTTCAATGTGATTATAAGTACGAAGAGCTAAGAATATTAAAAAAATGGTCTCGATTTTCGTATCAAAATGAAGACAAATCTACTCACACCTTAAGAAGTCTAAAGAGTAATTAAGAATAGAAATCAAAAGAAAGGCGAACTAAAAATGTTTATATACAGTCGTGGTCAACTAATTAGGGACAATCTCTAGTTAAGCCAAATTGTGAATTTTTTTATTATTTTCCAACGAGTCTTAACAATATTCCATATCTTTTACATGTAAGTGTAATTAGTCATTTATGTGCGCGATTATACAAACAATAACAACTTCTTAAATATTAAACCTCTTTACAGTATAGCTGATAAATTATCATAGTGCTATTTGTTCAAAGAATGCTGGCTGGCCATTTAATTAGGGACACTGAGGTATTGCGTTCTAATTTCAAAATTGGAATTTTAATATTTTTTTGTTTCTTTTCTTATTGTTTCGTGGACGTTTTGGCGGCAATCCAGATTTTTTATTTTAAGTTTTGATAATTATTTTGAAGAAAAATGGGCAAAAATAAAAGTTGCGATCCAACACTACGAAAAATTATCATGAAGTTTGTCGAGCGTGGTTGGTCATACCGAAGGATAGCACAACATTTAAATTGTTCAAAAACTATGGTATGCAATGCAGTGCAACATTTCAAGCGCTATAACACAGCTTTAAATGTGTCCAGAACAAACAGATCGAGAAAAACGACTCCGCAAGAAGATAGAATGATAACCAGGTTAGCTAAGAAAGATCCGTTTCTAGGCTCTATTTTAATGAAACACGAAGTGTTTGGGGCAAACGAAAGAGCCGGTGTATTTGCGAGGACCGTTCGACGACGTTTGGTAGAAGCAGGGTTGTTCGGAAGAGTGGCTCGCAAAGTACCGTTGTTGAAGAAAGAACATAGAAATGCTCGTTTGGCGTGTGCACGTAAATATGGACATTGGACCTACGCCCAATGGCAACATGTACTTTTCTCTGATGAGACCAAGGTTAATTTGATTTCTTCAGATGGAAGGCAATATGTACGGCGTCCTGTAAAAGCGGAAATGAATCCAAGATTCACAAAAAAACAGGTGAAACATGGCGATGGAAACATTAAAATGTGGGGTTCATTTTCTGGACGTGGAGTGGGACCTGTGAGGAAAGTTCAGGGTAACTTAGACCAACATCAATACAAGGCAATATTGGAAGAAACTATGGTTCCCTATGCTGAGGAGCATCTCCCTATTATATGGACGTTTCAGCAGGATAACGACCCGAAACATACCGCCCATTCAGTCAAGTCGTTTCTTACCAGTCAGTCTGTATCGGTGCTAGATTGGCCAGCAAATAGCCCGGACCTCAACCCAATTGAGCACCTTTGGCACGAAATCAAGAAAAAAGTTGCCACTTATCATAATACAAATTTGGATGAACTTCATGAAGCTTTTTGTGAGCCATGGGTAAACATTCCTGTCAAAACATGTCAGAAACTGATAATGTCTATGCCACATCCGTGTCATGCGGTAATTACTAACAAAGGTTTTGCTACTGGGTACTGATTTTACACGTAATAAAATAGAGCTGTTAAAGATATTATAACACTGCAGATTATAAGTTTTGTTTAACTGTATTTTTCATTATACTTTACTGTCCTTAATTAAATGTCCACTAAAGAATTGTACCTTAATATTTAATACATGTTTAATCTTTGATATCAAATACTTTTTCTATTTATTTAATCTTTTATTTACAGCCATTTATAGCATAATAATCGGACCACATTATGCAAATAATAGGTGCTGAGAAATCAATAGGGTTTTATATTTATATGTACATAACCGGTTATAGCCCTTCACTATCTTGAATGTCCCTAATTAGTTGACCACGACTGTATATAAGAAAATATATAAAAATATACTGGAATAACCGTTTACTACTTTAGTAAGGAAAAGTAGATACACCTACCTATTCAAATCTTAAGTAATCCATTTATTAATCTCTGTCACAAAACAGAAAATCTAAGAGACCCTATAAAATGTTTCAATGTTGACAACCCTACATTTAATACTTTTGTTTTGCATCATAATTCAGCATACCAGCGTACTAAACCAACGAAATATGAAAAGTGAATGATTGTTTTGTGTCTTCCCGATAAGAACATTCACTAAGCAGCAAAAAGTAATTCTGTTTTAGGGTCGTGGATGGATCCATGAAAATATTTGCAAGTACTTGATTTATTGAGGACGGTTCTCAAAACGCATTTACATATTTAGCAAATCAGGTATCCATACGTGCTCTATACATGGCGCGAGCTTAGGAAATTAGATAGTAGAATGTGTTCAAGTTTGATAATTAGATAATTATCAAATTCTGAAGTGATTTTAAGTAATTAATAAATTAGGTAATTTAATTATAAATAATACATAAACTAATTCCATACATAATTCAAACGAGTTGTGGCATAGATGGGGGAGTTAATTAATTCTTAGAAACATTAATAATAATAATTAATTCGAAGTACCTCACTCAATTCATGTACATCAACCGCGCTTTCTGATATGTAGGTATTGTAGGCTTAAATTGTGAAATTTAACTTGTATGATGAAGCTATGTATTCATATTATAATGAAACCAGCAAACGACTGTGTTTTGTTCAATCATTGTGTTGACTTTGACTGTAAAGAATACGGTGCAGGAACAATGATCATCAACTGAACTACTCCTGCGTAGGATTTTAATGATCTAGAACCTAGAACAACAGCTAGGTACTACGATATATGTACCTACCTTCTTCTTTCTCAGCCATGTGCGTCCACTGCTGGACGTATGCCTCCCCCATTTAGGGGGGATTTGCCAATACTCGCCACGCTTGGCAGGCGGGTTGGCGAGCGCAGTATGATTTCCGATCCTCAGAAGGCGCTGCTGCCCACCTCCTGGTACGTTATCCTATGTACCTACCATTACCAAGTAAATGTAGTGTGCATTGTATGTCTAGACGATCTAGGTTCTGAATAGGCTTCCTTAGTCATATTTTTAAACGTAGAACATGAATTGATACATATAGGTACAGTCTCATTAGGAAGGAGGAAGTGCTCGTATAAATTATTTCGGATGAGTGACCACTTTTGGCATTTTCAACAGTGTTTCCATGCTTCGGAGTGCACGTTCGGTACTGGCTGTTGTTCTGCGGTAGCAGCAGTTGGTAGGCCATTTCAGGTCTTGGGCGGCCTGAAAACAAAGAGACATTAGGCTGGCCACTAGTCTATCCGTCAACCAACCTTGGCAAGTGTTGTGGCCTTGTCTTGATCATAGCCAACACTCTTTTTTGTGAGGAAGGTCCATGTCTCAGCTGGAACGTATTGGGCTGATGGTGCTAAAGTCTCATTGATGAGGCAAACCATTGCAATTACCATTTTAAAGAGCCCAGCAGACATCTTCTTTCATCGACTGTATCAAGTCAGACGTCTATCTTGTCGGTGGACGCCTACAAATTTCAACAATTCTGTACTGGTGAGGATTAGTGGCTTTAAACTTTTTTGAAAAATGATAAACTATTAAGTTTATCATCATCATCATCATCATCATCATCATCATCATCATCTCAACTATAGGACGTCCACTGCTGGACATATGCCTCCCCCGTTGATTTCTTCAAGGACCGGTTGGAAGCGGCCCGCATCCAGCTCTTGCCTGCGATCTTAGTCTGGTCGTGTGTCCACCTATTAATTGTATGCTAGGTGGCAAACAAGCTGACGGGCCACCTGGCATCTGATCACCGCCGCCTATGGATAAGTAAGTAATACCGGGGGTATTATAATACGTTACCAATCATTTTTAACACTCTGTTGAATCTCTTATTAATAAATTTAATCCCATATTATAGGTAGTCAGGAACAGCGAAAGAAAGCTCGTCCCACATTTCGCAGATGCGTGGCAAAAGCTATCTGTAGAATTACACAGTATGGAACGTTAAACTATAAAAATATTTTATTTATCACGGCTCTCTCTTCATTCAAATTCAAAATATTTAATTAAAGCTTTGGGTACAATGATTTACATCTTTATGTGGTACAATCTTATGATCTAAAATATATGATCACTAAAGTTATCTCATAGTGTGATCTCCTGTTCCCGTACTAGTCGAGACTGTATGACACGATACAGGACCTTCCCTAAGCTAAGTGATTTACATTTTTATTCATTTATTACTGTACCATGTATAGACTATATAAAATAAATTTGAATGGTGAGCCAAATTATAATTGTATGTGTGTGTGTGTGTGTGTGTGTGTGTGTGTGTGTGTGTGTGTGTGTGTGTGTCTGTGTGTTTGTGGTTGTTCGCATGAATGTAGTACCTACATAACATCTAGGTTTCTGTCTGATGGAGCGCGTATCTGTGTCGTCACGTTGCGTGGATTCCGTGTATACATACACACACACATATATGTGAACAGAACATTTTTGTCTATTGAGTACTTAACTTAAAATAGATGAGTTTAATTAAAATTTGATTAGTTTAACTAGTTTTAAGTGCGTTACATCATCTAACCCTAGACTATAACAATAATAAAACATGCTCTACGACTTGGTCTAATATCCGTGCTAGTTGTATCACAGGCCTCATGGTAACGATTGTTCCCGCCCTCCTGAACTAACAGATAGCATTATGCTAATTGTTGATGGATTGAGAGTAGGAGAGCGACATAATTGGACGGCTGCGGAGTAATCAATATTAACTGATTAATAGTTTGACTTGGGAAATTGTATATAATTTGAGATGGAAATTGAATTAGTGAAATTGGTGTCCTTATAGACTGTTCACCATATATAATGGTATCCCCCCCAAGTCTGTAAAATCTCTATTGATCCCTACAAAACCGATTGCAAGCGGCCTTACAGATATGATCTTAATTTGGTTCTGTGTCACGTATCTTACTGATTTTAGTCTTCATTTTAAAACTGCTCCATGAGTTTTAGATTATCATGTATCGTACCAACTGCCGCTTAGACCTGCTAATTGGAACATTTGAGGTATCTATAGGCTGGCAGCAGCTGGTGGATTGTGGATGGTGATGATTGGTGGATGACAAACATTTGCGCGATAAGTGTAGATGTTTGCTCCGGGTGTTGGGTGTTTATGTGCTGTGATTGTGTGTATCCATGCCTCCCGCGACAGAGGGAATCCTGGTGCGGGGGTCTAAGTGTGATTAAATAATATCAACGTGTAAGGCTACGCTATATACGTGATGTTCTTGCGAAGATTAATGTTGCGTTGTCGAGCGATCGTTGGGCAACAGTCGTATAGGTTGCTGAGCCGTATAGGCTGAAGAAAAATATCTGAACTGCACTGAAGTGCAGCAGGTGCAGCCGCGTAAGCGAACATTGTTGCGAAAAAAATATTTGATGCGGGCCACTTTTCGACAGTGCCCCGATAAGCATTCATCGTCGCTCGATTAATACGCGATGCCACGATCTACCCGGCCATACTTATCGCGATAACGTGAATATTAGTCATAGCCCCGTAAAATCGACGATGACGTCTTAAAATGTATTTCAAGAATAAAACCTTTGCAACAGTGCCCGGATAAGCATTCGTCATCGCTCGATTAATACGCGATGCTACGATCTACCCGGCCATACTTATCGCGATAACGTGAATATTAGTCATAGCCCCGTAAAATCGACGATGACATGTTAAAATGTATTTCAAGAATAAAACCTTTGCGACAGTGCCCGGATAAGAATTCATCATCGCTCGATTAATACGCGGTGCCACGATCTACCCGGCCATACTTATCGCGATAGCGTGAATATTAGTCATAGCCCCGTAAAATCGACGACGACGTGTTAAAATGTATTTCAAGAATAAAACCTTTGCGACAGCGCCCGGATAAGCATTCATCATCGCTCGGTTAATACGCGATGCCACGATCTACCCGGCCACACTTATCGCAATAACGTGAATATTAGTCATAGCCCCGTAAAATCGACGACGACATGTTAAAATGTATTTCAAGAATAAAACCTTCTAGAAGGATATAGGCTATAGAAGAAGGCTTCAAAGTTAAGACAAAAAAACGTGTCAAACAAAAATAAGGTCCAGTCAAAGTTATCAACTTAAAGGGAGGTCACGGAAGAAACTTCTGCCAATGGTACCAAGTTTCACAGCAACAGATGCTAAGGGACCGCTTAATGAAATAAGGAACCAAACACTCGTTCAACGTCTCAAACTTGCCGGAATTGAGTTCGTTTAAAAATTCGGTTAAAGTGCCTACGCTAAATGGCTTTAGAAACAAAGTTTATGCCCGAATAAAAAAAAACCTTTACCACTGCAGAAAAGGACCAAAACAGAAATTTTGATGTGTTCAATGTATCGAATATCCAGTCTGTGATTCCCTGAACTAAAGAAGTTTTGAAACTAATTTCTGTGATTATAAAAAATAAATTTTTACCAAAAAATGTAACCGACTTCAACACTCAAAAGTATGAAATAACGTGTTGAAGTCGGTACCATGATAGTTCAAAAGTAACAGTATTTCACTCTTTTTAGTGTCCTTTGTTACTCATGGGATCAATTGTCATTGTGGTGTAGGTATGTTCACCGATGTCTTCACCCGCGACTATAATATTGTGTAGTATAAGGACGCATTTTTCAGTTTTTGACTTGTAACTCAAAAAGTGCTCGTCCGATTTTGATGAAATTTAAATGGGACCACACGGGAAGCACCAGCTTTTAAATATAATAAGAACGATCAATATCGGTGCACCCAGTCGGAAGTTATCCGGTAACAAACATACAAAAAAAAAACATACGGGTCGAATTGAGAACCTCCTCCTTTTTTTGGAGTCGGTTAAAAATACTTAAAAATAGAACAGACTTCAACACTCACATGTGAAATGTGTGATATAACTTGTGTGAAATTGTGTGAACAGTGTGAAATAACTTGTTGAAGTTGGTACCATGATAGTTCATAAAGTAACAATTATTAAAATATTGTGCGTCGACTACTACATCAATGTAATATAATTGAAGAAAACGCAAAATTTACGACATAAGAAATATATTTATTTTAGTGAAGGTTTTCCACTACGAATAGCAAAATTATTCGCCTTAGTTTTAAAAATTGTATTTAGGTTGCTTTTTAACCGACTTCAAAAAATGAGGAAGTTATATGTTGCACTATATGTATTTTTATGTATATTCGCTGATTTCTTCCCCATTTATCGACCGATTTTCTAAATTCTTCATTGTTTGGTAGAATATAGGTACTTCCGAGGTGGTCCCATTTAAATTTAATTAAAATCAGTAATGCGTTTTTTTTCTGAATGACTTCCGTATTGAGGGTGAATGACAATAAAATTGATCCCGTGAGTAGCAAAGGTCACTGAAAAGGGTAAAAAAATGTTTTTTACAAAAAATTGAACCGACTTCAACACTCAAAACTATGAAAAAACTTATCGACGTCGGTACATTCACACAATATTGTGACAATAGTTACTTTTGAACTATCATGATACCGACTTCAACAAGTTATTTCACAATGTTGAGTGTCAGTTCCGTATTTTGGTAAAAAAAATATGTATTCCGTTATTCTGTTTTAATAATTGGCAACCAAACCAAAAGTCATCAGTAATCTAATAACCAGCTAGGAAATTACTAGTACAGTACAGCAAATAATTTGGAAATCGAAAAGAAAGAAATAGAAAGTTAACTAATAATAACGCCTGTCCGCTATCTATGAGCATTAATAATAATAATAATACCTTCATCTTAAGAGGCTCTCGCTAGACGGTTGGATCAAGGGTCAGATGCAGAAGGCGGTACTCCTTGAAACGGCGCGTATTGTCCGGAGGTTCCTCACTCTGCGGCCCTAACCACCGGTAGCTTGGGCCCTGCCCCGCTGCTGGCGGAACTCTAGGTTTAGGTTTTATATAATATCTTTATTAATTTTTGTTTTTGATATTTATACTGTAAAAAAACTAAACCTAAGAAAGAAAGAAAATAAAGAGATAACAATAATAATAAAAACGTTTATTTCAGATAGAAAGAATCAGATGAAGAAAGATAGAAGATGAAGAAAAGATTTCAGATAGAAGAAATTAGAATTGTACTGATTTGAAATTTGTATTTAATTTGGCGCTTTGTGTACATTTGTATACGTGCGTTTAGACACAACATTTTTTTATAGTAAACGAAGACATAATTTTTAACAGAAATATTATTGATATAGCACACGACATTACGACGTGGAATGATGATGTCAAGATTTAGCTTTATTTCACTTTGCAACATTGTTTCTTTAAGTATTAATATTTTGTGTTTGATGGATTTATCAAATTTAAAGTAAATTTTTTAAGTTTTTTTAACTTTCCTACATTCGATTGACTTATCCATACATGACGAAAAACCGATCAACTGGGTTAAACAACGTACTGTAGGGTGGTCCTACCTAATTTTTCTTAAAAAACACCAACATTCTTCTCTCTGAAAGCCCGTGCCTTAGCGGAGAAAAGGCAATGGGCCGATTATACAGATACAAATTTATGCACTATGCCGCGATTTCCAATGGCGTTGATCAACACTTGTAGACAAAAGATTTTCTAAACATCTTTTTGGTTATAAAATACGCGACACTATATGCAGAATAGTAAAATAATAAAGAAGGGCTTTAGCAGAAAGTCTGAACTTGTATGCTAGTACTGAACCGCTTGTAAATTCGGGTCGTCTGCTATTGAAACCAACTAAAATTCATCAATGAATCATCCAAAATGAATCTTTCTCTTGTTGGAATAAGGCGGAATAGTGACCGTTACTGAAGTTTGTAGTTTACTTAGCAAATACAGAGTTTGGTCCCAAATTGTTGCGGTTTCCGGCACACCCTGGCCGCATGTTGTTTACTGAAAGCAAACATAACACAAAATTGTCCTTGATTTGTTTATATTTTGATAGTTCTGCAATCGTCCAGATATCTGAATTTATAATATTTTGTATTTACTGTTCTAACTAAATGGGACATGATGTAATTATTTCCGAATTTATGGATGATAATAATTATTCTATAACATGGTAATATTTGATAGGTATATCAACTGTTATTTTAATATTGCGTGTGACCAGAGTTACTAGTATTTTTATGTCGAACACATTCATATTTAATACAAGCATTTTTTTGAACTTTATTAAAATAAGAGCTGCACATTTATTTAACATCGTATTGCGAAAAATCGCTCAATCACAAGCAATGTTTAAAACACTTAAACATAATTTATAAACTGACAAAAATGTACCAACCACAAATGTACAATACAGATACATACCTTTAACTCATAACTCTTAAGACCCTATATATTTGTCAGAGGCTACAAAAGGTTAAACAAATATTACTTAAGGCCTGCCACAAATATTCAGTTTTACTGCTATTTTTCTTCTGGTGTCTATTTAACCATAAGTGGTGTCAATATGAACCTCTTATACAATTTCAAGGTAGTGTAATAAATCACGGCCAGTGCTCGGAGTTCCTCTACAAGAATTCTGAATGAAAACGTCTATTAGAAGAACCAGTGACTAATATAGCGCAGCAGATTACCAAGTTAAAATGGCGGGGGGCAGGGAGTATCACACAGAACAAATGCCTATGGGGTCGAAAGGTTCTAGACCACTGAATGTGAAACGCAGCGCAGGACGTCTACAGATATTATAAGACTCAGATTTAATTTGCGGCAAAAAAAAGGCAAAAGATGTCAAATCAAAACAAATCTTACTCTAGTTTTTTGTTTCAAGCCGACCACAACTCAGCATAAAATGCTAATTACTGGAGCCAGCGCTGTTTCAATAAGGTGGACCAACCAAATAAAGATCTCAAGAGCAAGATGCATGCGGGATTTTAGGTGATACATGAGAAGATCAATGGCCTGTCCAGCAGTCCGTACCCTGTGGCTGAGGTGATGCTACGAGTAATAATGAGAATCTGGCTCCTCAGCTCTTTTATCATATCATTTACTCATCACATAACATGTTCATATTTTCGAATTTCACAAACAACTAAAAATAAAAGCAATCTCAAACTTTTATATTACGCTCTAATAAGTTTATCAACTAAAATTCGTTTCGCCTCGGCTGGGTAAACATGTTACCCTAATGAAATATTCAAACTACTTAGGCGGGACGCTCATGTATTTGAAATGTTTAAAATGGGCCATAATTCAAGCGGTTCACCGATTCACCGTATAACCTGTAACCTGTTACAAAATGAGATTCGACCAGCTCGGCGCGGGTTAACGGGGAAAAACCATTTACCCGTTAACCGTTGACCGCAACCAAATATACATGTAATGTTGCCGATTCGACCGAATATGAAAATGTTTATTGTTATTGCGTTTAAAACGCACGTGAGAGGTGAATTTAACGTTAATATTAGTTTATTTGGCTTTCATAAATACTTGCGTTTTCAACATTTCATTTTAAACTGTTACTTTCTTTACTTATAATGTATAATTCTGTTTTTATACAAGACTAGCGGTCCGCCCCGGCTTCGCACGGGTAATGAATTTCAAAATTAAAAATTATGCGGATTCATAATTTTTTTGAAAATTTTCTATAGCCTATGTCACCCGGGGATAGTGTATAAAGAATTTTTAAAATCGGTTCAATAGTTTCAGAGCCTATTGAATGTAAATAAACAAACAATCAAATCTTTCTCTTTTATAATATCAGTAAAGATATACAATAATTACTGGCATAAAAATGTTATACTAATTATTTTCAAAATACAACAACACAATACAAGTCAACACAATTTTACCTATCCTTATTACCAGATTTATTTAGTGTATATGCCTATTAGATCTTAATATCATCTGCACAATACTGGTGTTACAGATACCCCGCTGTGCAGATGTTGTATGTGGGAGGAGGATACTGTTACATTGTAGAACTCCAGACGAAATAAGACAGACAATCATCTAAGTTAAGACTGGAGCAGCTGTTCCATCAACCGAAACCCGATACATAAAGTATGGCTAGGATTGCTGGCGGGGCGCCTCGATCCGATTTCTCCCTTTCAGCTCAAGTTGTGAGTCTTGTGTCATGTGTCTTATCCTCTCATAGTGGCGCAGCGCTGTCACTGGCTAGCCTCACTAGGCACTGTGCGGGTGCCTTCTGCGCAAGCGCAATAACTCAGGTGAATACCTTCCTTACTCCCTTCCCCCCGCTCATATCACTCCGACACTATCATCATCATCATAATTAATTAGCTTAATTAACAATAATTAATTCATAAGTTTGTTTCTGTTAGTACACGTCGTTAACGGGTTAACGAGATGACTCGCTCACAGATGCAATTAGATATAAATATAAACTCATAACTTTTCATAGTAATAACAATACTAATAGAATTGTTTAAAATGTTTCCACCCTGCACCATGCATTCATCTCTACCTACGTACTAGTAACGTACTAGCTATAAGGGTTGAAGTACGTATAGTTACTGTAGGCTTTTATAGTGGATGATTCAATATCGTCGAGCCGTCCCATTGGTTGGCTCCGTGATACCTACTCGTCTGCAATTACGTCTCCTTCCGATACCCTGGGGCTGCCCGCTAATAACCTGCATGCCCTCCGTTAACGTGTTGAAGGTATATTGGAAATGATCGAAAATTGTGATTTACTAGTATTTTTATAGTTATAGTTATAGCTGATGTGATCTCAATGAATAAAGAATAAAGTTTTTTGAACCGACTTAAAAATGTAGGTGGTTCTCAATTCGACCCGTAGGATTTTGAAAAAATGTTTCTTACCTCCGAACTTTCGGCTGTATGAACCGATTGTGATGATTCTTTGTTTATATAAAGTTGCTTGTGTGCTTCCCGTGTGGCCTCATTTAAATTTCATCCAAATAGCTCAATCTATTTTTGAGTAACACTCCAAGAACTAAAAAGTGTTACGTCTACTTGGATGACTTAATAATTGACGGTAAAGAAATCGGTGAGCAATGACAATTGATCCGTGAGTATCAAGTCACTGAAAAGGGTAAAAATTAACTAACAAAAAATGGAACCGTTAACCTTTTTATATTGAAACACAACCTATTTAGATTTTGACTCAGTATACATATGTGCCAAAAACATGACCTTAAGACCTTGCTTGCTGGAGGTATACACATGCAACTTACTTGTCTTGAGCATCCTGATCTTTGTATCACAGCACTACCACCTCCAGTATCTGTAGATGGCTTGCCAAATTCGACATCGACAGAGCATAGTAAAAACCTTAAAGAAGCTATCAAACTGTTTGATCTAGCTGTATAGATATACTGTGTATACCCATAGTCGCTATCCAATCTCCCCGGATGGGATCACAGCAGCATTCTGACGTCATCCATGTTCGGTCACTCGGATGTTATAGTGTCGTTCTGCAGTATTGATAAACATGATTGCGTCCGATATTGCTTGAACAACGTATAGTATTGACGCGTTTAAATATTCTCATAGTTTACGCTTGAACAAACGACCAGAATATAAATAATTGATAGCTGATATAATAAATGTTGTAATATTTATCCAGCAATTTAGCTGGCCTTATATACATACGCTAAGAGTTTTAGTATAATGACAATAATTTATAACACTTACAATTTAGGGTAACACACGTACAATCTTTCGCCTCTATAATATTAGTGGGATTCTTGTTTATAAATTACGAATACTCTTCGAATCGATACTTTCGAATGTTACTCAATTTAGTTCTATAATCTGCGATCAAATATTTCCCCCCGATTCGGGAAACTCTTTGATACCTACTCGAATCGATTCGGTTATGGATAAATCCCATATTCCAAACTTTCTATAAAGTTATTTAAAAGATTGTTTGACGATTTCGCTAATGATAAAGGTAGGTACATAATTGAATTTTGTATTATATTTACGACATATGAGCGGATAAAAAAGTTTTAAATATAAAATGTATGCACAATGTCGAATCGATTTGATCCGGTTAGTTATCGATCGTTCTGAATCAAGGGCACAATAATAGTCAGGGGCTTTAATTATTAAGAGTATTTCATAATTCTTCCTTGTGAGCAGGCTCAAAGTCGTACAACGAGCTATCTCGTATACTCAAAGCGAGCTATGGAGAGGGCTATGCTCGGGGTTTCTCTACGGGATCAAATTATAAATAAGGAGATCCGTAGAAGAATGAAAGTCGCCTACATAGCCCAGTGGATTAGCAGTTGAAGTGGCAGTGGCCAGGGCACGTAGCTCAAAGAACTGATGGCCGTTAGACTCAAAAGGGTCTCGAATGAAGACGGAATGGCAAGCGTAGCATAGGTTGGCCACCGGCAAGGTGGACAGTCGACCTGACTAAGATCGGAGGAAAGGGCTGGGTGCGGACCGCTTCTAACTAGTTCTTGAAGAAATCAATTTAGGAGGCTTATGTCCAGCAGGGGACGTCCTATGGCTATAACGATGACGTTGATATTAGGAGTAGCTTGGAGTCGATGCTTTTATGCATATATTCTTGTTTTTTATGGCTTATTTATTTTCATTTAAATTTATCAGAATAATTATTACATTTGTCTCCTGAAACCACAAAACCCGCAGTCACTGACGGTTGAACTGAGGGTAATGATAAATAACAGCCTCCAAGTTTCATCCAACCGTCAAATCGACCGTCTATACACAGTTTCTACTCCAATGTATGTAATAGATACGATCCAATCTCCCCGGATGGGTTTACAGGAGCATTCTGATGTCATCTGTGTGCGGTCACGTGGATGTTACGATGTCGTTTTGCGGTATCGATAAATATTATCGTATGTGATAGCGTTAATATAATGCGGATTTGTGACAATTTGTTCGGAAAACTGTTTTTTTGTCATTTACTCTAATACAATATTTACTCTGCTTTATTAGACGACTTCAAAAACAGGAGGTTACTCAATTTGACCATATACTATATATTAAAAAAAATAAAAATATTTATAATTTTTTTTCTCAAAATCTGCAAATTTCTTTTTTTATAAAAAATTGTAGATGTAGTGGTTAACCACTATTACACTTGGTTGTGATGTGATGATTTGGTCAAAGATGCAATCACGTTAACCTAGAATATTTGCTGCTCTCAGGACTGCAGTATTCAATATAGTTCATTCATTAAAATTAATTTAATGCGACAGTCTTTTAGTAATGTCTGTAATGTAATAAAGATTACATTACAGACGTTACTTACTTTAGATACTAAAGTCTTTGAATAATTTATTGTATACTCGGTACACCCCGTGGTTTTACCCGCGCGAATTACAATCCTCCCCTTATCCCTTGAAAAACTGCAGATCTGGATAATCGGATGTTTTGTGTCCATTAATTTTTATGCTTTAATCGATTGTTTAATTAATTTGTATTCAGGGAAGTATTTACGCAATTAAACGACAGGTACATGAAAACAATGATTATAAGTAAAATACCCACGACATGTGACAACAATTTGAAAAATAAAGAGACATAATACTAATATTATACCGATGGCCGTTGGGATAGTAAGGTTCTCGAATGGAGACCACGGACTGGCAAGGGCAGCATAGAACGGCGACTGACCAGGTGGACATACAACCTGACTAGGATCGCAAGGGCTGGATGAGGGCCGTTTCCAACCGGTCCTTGTGGACATCAATAAGGGAGGCCTATGTCCAGCAGTGGACGTACTATGGCTGAGATGATGATGATGATGAAGAAACATCATGAACATTCACATTAAGTATTAAAAGTTTTAAAAATTGTTCTTATTGAAGGGATTGCGGTATTCATGGGGGAGTTAATGGTACTTTGAAAAGAGGAAGTGGGCTAGAGGCCCAATTGCAACAGACAGAAAATGATGACGATGATCACGAACAGCAGTAATGAAGGTAAATGACGAAAGGAAAAATAGTTTTCAAACTTTTATAAAAAGAAAAGCCGCATCTCAAGAGTTCTAAGACACAAGACAAGCCTTCGCTTAGTTTGGAACTCGCTGGACACCACTGTATCTAAAACATATAAAAACTGTTTTTCCGTGATTAAGAAATGTGTATTAGATTAGTTGTATATATTGTTTATTGGAATAAATTATTATTATTATTAACTTAAAAATCATGAACAAAAAAATATAAATACATCAAATATATTTATATTAAATAAAATATATATAAAATCATGAACAAAAAAATATAAATACATCAAATATATTCAAATTTTTATGCGTTCATGATTTTTAAGTTAATAATAATAATAATTTATTCCAATAAACAATATATACAACTAATCTAATACATTATGTATACTTAAAAAAATATATACTTAAAATAAAACTGGTTGTCTGTAAAGTCGGTTTACGGACGATAGATTTACGTGATAACGTCATAATCATTTATGACTTTGACTTTGACTGACTTTGACTTTGACTTTGATTATTTTATGTAATACAAAACTCAGGTGGAACGTTACGCGGAACGTTACTATTTTTCATGAGTGTGATAAAACGTTATCACGTCAATAACGTAATTTAGAAACATTTTTAGCGTCCTGAAATCGCAAAACGCTCACGTAAATAAGTTTGTCAGTTCCTGTTATAGTTTCAACAATAACAGGAGCTCTATTTCAGTTTGTGCTGATTTCACGCATGCGTGCCACAAAACAATACATTTTAAAGAACTTCCAAAAAATACACAGCGACATACATTTATGTTTACCCTTTTCTTCCTTATGCGGCACTTTGAATTCTCCTTGGTGAATATTCTAGTGTTACCCTACAATGCATCCCATTTCTGTTCCATGTTATTCAGCTTGTAGAGTAGTGAAGCCTGTTTTAAAATTCAGAGAGAAATCGTATCTCTGATATCGATATTTCGAGTCACGCGCGCAATATGCGTCGCGGTGTTTAGGACAGGCGACCATTGGAAGCTATAATGCTTAAGCTTTGTGTGAAATATGTTTCCAAGATATACAAATACTAGCGGCAGGCGTAGTCCTAGGTGCCAGTTCTCTTATTTATTAAGACAATCAATTCATAAACAATGCAATAGTAATTTAAATATTATAATACAAACTTGATATTTCACTAAAAAAACAATTACATCTCGATCGCACTGTAGTTAATTGCATTGCGGTAGAAAGTAGATCTGTGTAGCCATTACAATTAAACTCCAAGTAAGATCGCAAATCTAGCAAAACCAACAATTCATTAACAATCTATGAGTAATGTGTTAGTAGAATTGATACCCTGTCCGAACGTTGCTTGCCTGCTCATTCCGCCTATCGCTATCAATCTATTCGCTTTTTTACTATTTAGATATTTGTTTCTAAAAGCTAAGTTTTTATTAGCTATGTCATCACAGAGTAACTATGGTTCCGTTTTTAAGAAATAGCGATCATCCTATTTCGGTACGAGTACAAGCGAGTAAAATAATAGTTGCTAAGCGCATCATGTAAGTTTTAAAGTGTTTTGTTACAACTTGGGTTACATGATAGGACTTCTGGATTCCCAATTCGCAAAAATTATGGTTACTCTACCATACAACTATGGTTACTCTGTGACAAAATAGCAACCTACTAATGATAACAAAATTGAAAGAGCTTTGTTTAGGGTTAATAGAACGTCGTTTTAATTTTATACTAAACTCAATAGGTATGAGTATAAACAAAATCTTTAATGTTTCTAATATAAATGAATTATATACAATACCTACGATATCAAAATTGTATGTCATGATAATATTGGCGGTTAGAAGTAATGGTAATTTTTTTTTTTTTTTATGGAATATGCCTTTATTAAAATAAAACACTAATAACTAATTACAATACTGCAGCTACGACAATAATATTTGAGCCATCTACTAGCTATTGGTAGCCTATAGATAACTCAAATGCTCTAACCTGCTACCGGCTGGCAGCGTGCCCAGAATGCTAGCAGCATATATATTATAATACTGTTTAGGCAATGCGGAATCATTAAATCTCGTAGATAGTCGTTGATCATTAGTTTATGATAATGTTAAATATATTGCCATAACTTGCCAGTTCCTGTGGAAGACGATTCTTAAATCAAATACCGTCAAGAACTCGATTGCGGCAACACACAGAACATTGAATATCCGCACAAGTTTGCGTAGGCGCCTATTACCAGAAATGGCGGCATGATCCACTCGAGATTTTGTTACATATTTCCGAATATTTCACGTTGTCAAAACGCGGAAAATAGTCGTAAATTGTGCCTATCTGCGTGGAAAAAAAACGTATTTCCATGGTGTGAGTCGACTGGGGTAAACGTGTTTGCAGATAGGGAAATGGAACATTTCTACTTGGATGATGTCGCATAGCTTTAAGTCTTTTAAAAAGGTAGTATACCTTGTCGTGGGCGGATTTATTACGCACTGAAGTTTCTAACGCTGTTTCCTGCTTTGAATGTGAAACTATGTTTGTTTGATGTGGCGATTGGCACGCGCGTTGATCAACTCTCTTAGTTTAAGGTAGTCCAGAAAACCTTATGTTTGTGTTCGACTTAAAGTTAAGAAATATCTAAGTTAAAGAAACCATTGATCAATCATTAATAACGTCTGATAAAATTAAAAACATATTTTCGTATTTAATAAATTAAAAAAATACTTTGTGAAGTTCACAGTGTTTTTGAAGTGAAAACTTCTTTAGCTGCGTGCTAAAGAACTAGTGTACTTGTATGGGGAAACAATGTTAAACTCGCGCTAGGACACCTCGCGTCAGGCGCGTGTCGTCATCTCATTCGTAAGACAGAGAGAGCGTGGAGAAATGTAAACTTAAATATGTTACGAATAAGGATAATTTTGGTCCGTTGGTTATAATACGACCTTTCGCGACGCGCTCACCTTGCTCGCCCGTTTATGATGTTGATTTTGACTTCATTCTAATTGACACACTTCTAATTGTGTATTTCTTAATGAGACTGATCTTATAGGACTATTGAAAATGAATATTTCATCAATAACTTGATGAAATAATCATTGTGTTTTTTCACTTCACTTGTCTTTGTCCCATTCCTCCCCACTGTCATATTTTTAGGACGCTCTTTTCAAAATTTATTTTTTACGTATTAGGACTTTTATTTTTATTATTTCTGATGAAATTCATATTTTTACACTATTTTTCTAATAAAATAATTTTTTTTCGCTGTAAAAACATTTTACGTAATTTTAATGTAATTTTTTAAAATTGATCATTTTTGTTGACTGAAGGAGTGCATTGAGTTCCGATTGTATATACCGTAAAAGAAAAACGTTACCTACTTCAAAGTACATAAGACTTATTCTTAGATCTCTACCAAATATAAAACAAATAAAAGCAAAAACAAAATATAATTTGTGAACTTGTGATATACATTCAAAATAAGGCGTCCTATAAATATGACACTGGGAACCTGTCTGTACAATTTGTCGCGAAAGCGTGTTCGATCCTGTCACGCTAAGTACAGGTTCAAATTGGTCAATTGTTTGTTTTTTGGGGGTCTTACTTGTGTTTACATTAGTCGATTAGTCTACGCCGAACACATTACATCTCGCCACACGAAACGATTGTGATTATTAACGACCTAGAGTAAAAAAAGTGACTTAATTGTTTACAAGGTTGAGAAAATATAGGTAAGTAAAAATATTTTATTTTTGTTCTTTGTCTAATTGTAAACAATATACCTGTCTGTATGATTATAAGTATACGTGTGGATATTTATTAACACTTTTTATTTTTTATTATTTATACATCATAGATCCAGCGCAAAATAAGTATAAAAAGCTTTGAAGGTGTCTGAAATCGTAGACTATCTTCAAGATATTTAAGATTCTAGTGATTAGGAATTGAATGACATTGAAGTTGCTATATTGCCGCCGGATGAGGTAGATAAAATGACTGACATAGAAGAAAGTCCTGACGACGATATGGGAGTTTTGCCAGTGTCGGATGTAGCTGGTCAAGTGGAATTTTCGTGCACGATCGATAACGTCGCGGAAAATCATCCTACTCATACCACATCTCGGACAAGCAAGACAGTCACTTGGCGTAAGTGTCAACCAGTATATTCTGAAACACAGCCGGAATCTACTACTGCTAAATAATGTTTGGAAAATATGATTGCGGAGTTGGAAGGAAAATCAGCAGTACAAATATTCGAAAACTTGTTGTGTGACGAGATTCTAGAATATATTGTGCACGAAACTGCACTATTTGAATGATACGCCAAACATTATATGAATGATTTGAACTTCAATCTAACTATAATGGCCTTTAGTTATATTGGCCTTTAGTCAACCGTGTTTTAGACATGTCCATTGTGAATGCATGGGTTATCTACAACCAGATAAATAAAGATGAGACCATCCCTCTGCTAGATTTCAGACGAAGGGTTTGTTTTGCTTGGATGAAAAAATCTGAAGGCAAGACAAGTAAACCGACACCCGGTTCTTCAGAAGTTCTTTTACAACCTGTCATGTTTGATAATGTTGGTCACTATATGACAAAGAGGGACAAACAGAGGCGTTGTCAAGGACAAGGTTGCAAGAAAAAACCTCTAATCTTTTGTGCTAAATGTAAAAAAAACACTTTGCAATGATTGTTTCACACCTTATCATACAAAATAAGCTCATAGTATTTTATTTTTAAGACTGTTTGTGGACATAGTTTTCAAATAAAGTTAATTTTCTTATAATTGTTAACTTGTATTATTTCTGATCACATGTCCCCATTGTCATATTTATAGGACAGGCTGAAACAGGGATGAGGGTAAATTTATAATTTATTTTTTGTCATATTCTTTTTTCTTAATGTATTATGAACTTAATTTAAAGAATTGAACAAAAAATTCCAATGTTTTCGATGCTTGGGAAGTAATGGGTTAATTTCAACCCTAAAGCAATGGCACTTTACAATACGTACTGGATCGCTATGGCACTCAACGAATTTCTAGAAATAATACGTATAAATTTAGTAATTCTTCCTCAATGCACATTTACGTCTCTTAAGTATATGTTTGTGAAAACTTCACCTTCAATTCAACTTCACTTTCAGACCTAGCGAACTCCGGTGTAGAAATAACCGATGCCACTTTTTGCTATCACCTTCTTGACAGTAAATGTACCGTCAAAATACGTGAAGCTATTTCAGGAACGTACTAAGAGACAATTAAGGCCATTCACACAGATATACAAATAAAGAAAAATAAACAATAAATAGTTTCTTGATACGGTACATATTATAGGTATAAGTACGTATCAAATCACATGGTTTTGACTTCCTTATGCTCACAATATTTTGATAACATTTACTTTTGAACTATCATGGTACCGACTTCAACAAGTTATTTCATACTTTTTGAGTGTTGAAGCCGGTTCCATTTCTTTAGTAATTTAAAAAAAAAAATTACTCGTGATGGCTCTGTCCTCATCTTTATTGTTTGTACCAGATTGTATTTAGACTTAAACCATAACACGAAAAGATTACCAAACTAATCACTACTATCCATATGACGTGTCCAGTCAAGACACAGAGGTAAAGATATCTACCTGCTAGAAGAGAAACAATTCCGGCATAAAGTATGATCTAATCATGATCCAATAAACAGTTGTTGATAGCGTCGTGAAACAGGCCCGATAGTTGCTTTGCAAAACCCAATTGTCATTCCTCCATCGCTCCGGTTTTTTACAGGCTCGTAAAGGCACAAACGCTCCATTCGCATTGTCTCAATTAGAGCTCCAGCCGTCACGTATCAGAAAGGACAAGACGCCGTTAATTCGATGGGGACACAACATAATTTCCTACAGGTAAAAGTATTACGCCTAAACAATATTAGGTACGTGAGTCGAATAGATTGCCGATTGACTTACGACTCCTGTCCCGCTCGCCCTGTATAGAGGGAGATGTATCACTGGTACGCAACCA
Source organism: Apeira syringaria (assembly GCA_934044485.1). NCBI lineage: Eukaryota > Metazoa > Arthropoda > Insecta > Lepidoptera > Geometridae > Apeira > Apeira syringaria. Next base: position 15,586,286 of record OW203662.1, on the reverse strand, counting down.
AACTTTATTGTTTTTTCCTTTATCTAATGGAAGGTGGAATTATGGGCGGTTGTTTGTTACGTTTTTTGGAGTTCATAAGAATAATGGTGTAAGGTAAATTTTGTTATTCTAGGTCATCGTTGATATCGTTTTCTGGAATAATCTAACCGAATCGTTTGGCATTGAACGGATTTGTATACTTTTGCTTGTTACTGGAAAAACGTTTTCTGAAGTGAACATTTCTTTCAGCACGTTGAGCGTTTTTGACAGCGTTCGGATAAATATATACAGATCTTTCTGTGTGTATATATATATATATATATATATATCGCATCCAGAACACACCATATATATATGGTGTTTTTTGGATGCGGAAAAAGATCTAAGCTCGCCTGACCGTCACGCTTAGATACAAATAAATGAACATTTTGTGAAGCCAAGAAAATGTCACTTCGGACGCGCAGTCTTCCGATTGACAGTTCTTTTCTGAACGAAGTTGTTATGATTGAAGATGTTTTCTAATAGAACCGTTTCACATCTATAGGTACGTAGTTTTACATATATAGCCCTTTCCATAGCTCGTTGTGCGACTCTGAGCCTGTTCAGAAGGCCCTTAGTCAGGGACCAAGTTTCCCACCCCAGGTTGCCTGCTGTCAAACCGAGCGGCGAAGTATTGTTAATTCCAAGCACATGGTGTACATGATAGAAATAATTAAATTATTATACAGCTAGTCCATTCCCTCTGCAGAAATAAAAAAAAGACGTGTGGCACTCGGGGACTGCCGCGGTAAAGCTATTGCATAGCATTTTTTTCAACTTATATAATTAATATATTAATAACTTATGCAGTAACGCCGATACAACCAATGCCACCTAGAGGCGAGTTGCTGAACTAAACAGAAAAGCGTGATATTTCAAAAAAGTCATTAAAAGTTCTGCTATTCATCGATATATGGCAAAACTAAAAAGTATTTATTATTATATTAGGGTTATTTTCGTTACGGAATCGGTCTCCACGCTCAAGGCTCGCGATAGAAGCTATGCAATTGCTTAAAAATTTTTCTTTTATACTTTTAACTAGCTGCGCCCCACGGTTTTACCCGCGTGGTGAATATTGATGATGAGGATGATGAAAAGTAGCTTTTGTGTTATTCCGGGACCTGAAGTATCTGCGTATCAGATTTCATCTAAATCCGTCTAGACGTTTGAGCGTGAAAGAGTAACAAACATCCATACAAACTTTCGCTTTCATAATATTATTTATCTGAGAAAATTTTCACCATATTGAGTTTAGTCCTTGACACATCGATATTTAGGAATCAATTTAATTTCCCCAATAATGTAACCTTATTTGTGTCAATCGCTTGCGAAACGCGGTTGTCATGTAAACAGGAGACGCTCTAATTTAATTGAAAGCTTTCGAGCCCACCTTGTCGTTATTTGCCTGACCGAATAAGAAAATCCCATTGAAGGATGGAGTTTCCCACAAAGTTCGGTACAGTTATAAACCTCTATTGAAGAATTTATTTCTTCATGTTAGTAATATCTGAGGGGATCATAGATGGCAAAGCGACAGGACGATATTCTGTAGTCTTGGGTTATTCCATCGACGTCTTATGCCTGAGATGATGATGATGATGATGACAAAGAACAACCACCAAGAGTATCGGTAGAGTGACCCCGAGCATAGCCCTCTCCATGGCTCCTTATGCGACTCTAAGCCTGCTCACAAGGAATAATTTACGGACTGAAACGCGGTCCCTATCTATGGGAGATAGGGACCGCGTTTCAGTTCGTAAATCACATCACACAAACTGTTCGGAGACCTTCGTTTTCAGGCATTGCGGTATTTTTGACAAGAAGACATCGCGGAGTTTCCCGATCGCTGCCCAGACGAGATTAGACGATTGACATCTCTCTCGAAGTTCGACTTGCCTGATTGGACGGTTTGTCCTAGGTAGACGTAATAATCAACAACTTCGAGGATCAAGTTCCTAATTGACACTGGGGCAAAAAATGATAATAAGATCTTAATATAAGGGTATTGTAGCAAATAAATAATTTGCTTTGATTTAATTTGATCAAAGTATATATGGTATAAAATAAAATCGAAAATAATTTCTAATGAATTTAAATTTTAATCTTAAATTAAATTCATCCATTACATTCTTATAATACCGTTTTGTACCGGTTAAAGTCCTTTACACCCCCTTAATTAGTATTCCACGCACAGCCTCACTGTGCCGCGGTAAACAATACCGCATTTGACTTGTGAATCATTAATTTAGGGATCCCCTTATTCATAACTTGAATTTATTTTTCATGGAGACGCTCCTACATAAATCTCTTGAAAGGTGCTATCATAAATAATATTCTGATTTATTTTATTTAAATTAGAAAACTTACAGCCTATTAATGAAATCTATATTCAACTTTATGTTAGACTAGGCTAATTACAAGTTTTCTTTAGGAATATGTATATTAGTAAACTAAACTGTTTAAGATTTATCTTAAACTAGAAAATTTGAACATTTTTACAAATAGAAGAATTGGTTATGTTTAAGAATTATGAATGTATAAAACACGGAAATTACTCACGTAATAAGTCAGAGAGTTTGACTATAGTTCCAACCACATTCGGATGTCTTTTACAAGGAGAATACGGGGCGCTCGCGGACGCGGTGGCGGTTCGCTTAGTACCCAGACGTGAGTATTTCTGTGTTTTATACATTCATAATGGGTAAAAACCACGTTGGTTATAATAAGTGCAACTCTTGATAAACAATTTATTAGGTTAGACGGATTAATTATGTCTTCAAACTAAAAAATACCAGAGGATTAAGCAAAACTAATCGAACTTAAAATATTAATTTCGTTGTTCCGATAAAAATGATGTTAAAAGTTTATATTGCCAAAAGCACTAAGAAGGTTGCAAAATTAAATATGGTCAATATGCGAACGAGTTCACAAGCAGCTCAAGAAAATAATATATACATATATCTATAAATATTGATTTTGATTCAGAAACAGATGAACGTAGCACAAACTATATGTGAACGTAGTTATCTCGCAGTCGGATCGCGCACATTCGTCAGAATTCGTCTCGATTCGAATTGCCATTGGGTTGATTTTTCACTCGAATAAAAATCATAGCAATGTAGCTTTGAATGAATGAATCATCAGTGATTAATAAATACTGCTTCACAAGCTTTCAATATAAACGCATTTGGGAAACATTTTGAAATACTCGTCGTAATAACTTTTGCGTATTCCACATTAATATGAGATCCTTTCATATGATGTTGGCGTTTTGTCAAGCTAGTCCATCGTTCTTCCCGGGCCTTTTACCAACAGATTGTCACTTTTTCCGGAATTTAGATTACTTCTTTCAAGGAAAGAAAATAAATTCCAATGTCGAAACCGCGTTCAAACATTTTATTGATTCTCGCTCCCCGCATTTGTTTTTTTTTTTTCTTAAATAAAATGAAACTCAAATCGGGAAAATTGAATACTAATACTTAACCTAAGGCCACGTCCGCACAGACCGGCGGCTTGCTTAGCCCCTAGAGCCTAGTGGCTTGCATTCTGGCTACTTGCTAGGATTCACGGTGGCCGCACTGAAGGTGGTTTGCGTGATGGGTCGCGAGGTGCCTTGGTCATTTGCTTGTCGCCACGTTGACGAGATGTCACTTTCAAAAATAGCTCTAAAACTAAAACTTTAAAATATACCTAAGAGTTTTTATTGTGTATCGCAATAACAACATGCTAGGTAGAACTTATGTTCAAATATTTGAAGGAAAACATTCGGCTGCTAGTGGGACTTGAACTCACGATTACACAATACCGTCCTGACGCTTTGTCCAACTAAGCTATAGCAGCCCATACCACTAGGGCCGAATTACTTCCTTCCTTATTAACATCTGCTGAATGTTATTAGTTAAATAACATTATTCGAAAACGAATAATGTTATTTAAAATATACCATTTCACAGCCTTATCCGTCAAGTTGGGTTCATGACATAAATAAGTCACGATCAAGTCATGGGGAGTTTAATGTTCTGTATAAACAATTGCGTAATTTTGACGATAAATTTTATGAATATTTGCGTATGAACAAAGAAACATTTGATTTACTTCTCAGTAAAGTTAAAGGAAAATTAACTCATTTGGATAGTCATCAAAGTTTTTTTTAAAACAATTGCATTTTTATGGAGTTCATTACCTGGATCTCAGAGAGGTTCTCTTTTAAAAACTGATGCAATTAATATTTCTTCCATTTTTTTTCTTCTAATATGCCTCGCGCCTCGTGACAAAAAACCAACACGTTTGTTTACTTTGATGCACACCAAGCGACTAGCTAGGCGCCAAGCGTGCAGTGCGGCCGGTCGCGAACATTCTAGAACGTTCGTTTTACTAAGCTAGGTGATTCGGTAAGCTCTAGGCGCTAAGCAAACCGCCGGTCTGTGCGGACGTGGCCTAAGAGTCTAATCGTGGAATGAAACGCACTCAGAGAGCTGGCGGCATTGACACTGTGATCATCGTGATAGATGCATATTTTTTATGCAAAATAAATGCCAGCACTCCTGCCACCACACGCTTTCACTAATAGCTTGGTCTATAAAGTCTCCATATTTAAAGTGAGTGCGGTCAACCGCCTTTGACCCAAAGTCTCTAAAGTTTCAAAAGGCACAAATATGTAAGCCCAGTTAAGGTTTATATATTCATGTTTAAGGTTTGGTGGCGGCAGCGTAAATTTGAAAAAATATTCTTTTATGACAAGATCAAATTGATCCCTCATTTATCACCCTCTTTAATAAAACTAGACAGCGCTTCACGTACGAAGGCTTAACTTAAAGAATCTTCAATTACATGTTAAGTATTGACATCACGTATTCAATATTTAGCCGCTATGTTTCGAAGGGATCAAAAGACGGGTGTAGGGCTGGAACCGAGGTTTGATGAAATAAGAAAAAGATACGTTAAGGTTTCAAGATACAAACGTAATGATACTAAGTCCAATGGACTTAGTATAATTTTATTGACTTGTGCTTTAAGCTATTGATGTGTGTGAAAACTATCGCGAGTTTCTTTCATAATTGTAATGTAACAAACCGACTAGTACTCACGTGTTAAACACTGGAAAATTACTCTCCGACCAGTTTCGAACTTATTTGCAGTTCTTCATCTGGGAGCTATGATCGTGCCAGGCGGAGTGATTTATATATTATTATTTATATTTTACCACCTGAGTCCTAGTATGTTTGTTACATCACAATTATTGATAATAATAATAACAATAAAAACTTTATTGACTTTAATAAAGGTTTACATATACATATTAGTAATCTTAAACTAGGTATGCACACAAGACCATATAGACCGTTGATGTCTGTGGTAGTTTTAAACTGTATTACAGACACCAGCGCCCTCCGAAAGGATTAATGACCTATGTAGGTACATAATAATATTTTATAATAAATCTAAGTAGAAAATCAAACTATTTCAGTTTTTAAGCTGGTTATACATAAATCACTGTCGCGCATCAGTGTGTGTGTGAGTGTGTGTGTGTGTGTGTGTGTGTATGTGTATGTGAATGTAACGGGGGAAAAAAAATGTTTGAGTAAATGACTAACTAAATGCTTGAATCAATTTTTCTGTTTCTATGTAAGTTAATTGCAAGAGATACGTTTTAAGGATACTTTTGACTTCATAGATAGGGCGGGAATAAATATGAAAAAGTGAGTTTACTTTATTGTAAAGTCGGCAGCTAACTACTTCAAAGTGTCTGCTCGCTAGAAAGGTTCGATGGCAGAGCGTAACGCAAACACGATTTCGCCTTCGTGAGTTTATGTCTAATAAGGGATCGTATGGCAGAGATTTGTGCTTATATATTATTACATTAAAAATAAATATTTGTCTTACTGTTAAAAATTTCACCTCTTCGTATAGTAGCTTCGTCGGATATCTAATAGGCTTTCTGAGCATGACTTTTATAATGGCTCTTTGAGCTCGTTCGAGACGCAGTAAAGAAGTAGTGCAAGCACTCCCCCAAGTAAGACAGCAGTAAGAGAGGATAGATTGTGCGAGTGATAAATAAACCATTTTTAAAGTCTCAAGGGCCGCGACACTACTTAGTTTTTTAAATACATATATAAGTTTGCGTGTCCGCGAAACGAGTGAATCTACTTGATATTTCCAGGTGACCATATTGTCAATTAAAACTCCCAAGTATTTAATACTTTGAGTTTTTGTGAGAATGGGACAGTCGCAAGAAACGGATGGTAATGATTGACATCTGTGAGCGGCTATGCAGACTGAACCATCGGGTTGAGAAAGCACACTCGTCGAAAATGTGATGTATTTTGTTTTTTCTATGTTAAGTGTAAGCAAGTTTTTATTAAGCCAATCCATCACCTGTCTAAGTGCACCTTCACTTAAAGATTCAGTTTCGGCCCAAGTTTTGCCATGTATTATGAGGGCTGTGTCATCTGTATAAGTGTAGATTTCACAGTTAGGTATACAAAGATTGCAGAGATCATTTACGTACAGAAGAAAGAGTACTGGACCCAAAATACTGCCTTGGGGTACCCCGTATCTTAGGAACTCGTCATTACTGATGTAACTATCTATTTTAACTCGCTGTGAGCGATCAGTAAGGTAATCTCTAAAAATATCTAAAGCAACTCCACGTATTCCTAGACCTTCCATCTTTAAAAGCAGCGTTGGTATGGAGACAGTGTCAAAGGCCTTGGATAGGTCCAGAAAAATCCCAATAGTTTTATATTTATTGTCAAGGTGGCCTACTACACAATTTGCGAGTTCCATTACAGCGTCTTCGGTTGATACTCCTTTACGAAAACCATATTGTTTGTCAGACAATATTTTGTTTTTATCTAAGTACTTTACTAACCTGTTATGTAAGAGCTTCTCAAGTATTATTGATAAAGACGTTAATACAGAAATTGGTCTGTAGTTTTGAAGTTTTTGAGTTTAGAATTGATGTGTGGGTGAAGAAATGGCTCTTTCAGGCAATGACGATGTTTTGAAGCAATAGTTGCCTAGCGGTGGGCTTGGCTGTCTACCTGACAGACACTGGGTCGAATTCCACAACTCCCATTTCTTAGCAACTTTGGGGAAATCTCACAATATGAACTACCTGCTAAGTAACGACGACACCCGGCAGTAACATGGACATAACTGTCAACGGTTCATTAGCTTGATAAGCTTTACTTAAATTGACATGCATGTATGCTTTTTTTTTGGGGCAAATGCCTTTATTAAAATAAAAGACTAATAACTAATTACAATACTGCAGCTACTACAATAACATTTTAGTAATCCACTAGCTATTGGTAGCCTATAGATATGTATGCTTTGATAAATCTTAACCACATTAATTAAGGCTTGACCATTTGTTAAATAGACAATTCTGATTATTCAGCATATTTTAACTAACCTGCCTCATAAACTGAAAACATACTTCTTAATGGAGTACAATTCATTATGGTTAATTTTGATTGAATAAAATTTGATTTCATTTGCTTATGTATTAGTGAAATAATATTTTCGAGCGACCATATTTTTCGTTTATCCGAAATTCCCGCGGTATCGACAATAATGCGGTCATCTAAATATAATATACCATAAAATACATATCAGCACGCGTCTGGATTTGTCCCGCCCTCTCTGTCTGTAAACACCCGAGCCCACGAGCCTTGGTAATTAAGCCCTTAACATTGAATTGTACGTAAAGTCCGATAAAGATATTTTATAAAAATGTTTGCTGTTAACAATTAGGAAACCACTCCGTTTATTGTAACGTATCTTTCTTCTTCATCTAAGTGCTCGAGTAAGAAAGCAATAGGATCGCAATGTCTGGCGATAGCGACGCAATATTTCAATTCTTATTCATAGGTCTTGAGACTGCTGTATGAAAGCTAATGTGGCACGTCTTCGGGAGTCAGTTGTATCGGTTTGACTTGGATTGCTCAGTGAGACAAATTGATTTTAAGCCGAGCTTGTTTCGTTGTTCATTTTGTACATCTCGGTATCGTGTTCTGTGTGAATATAAAATTCAATAAGTTATCAAGCAACATTTTTAATAACAGTAATTTACAACACCTTGCTTAAAATAAATTGCTTAATATACAATGCCTGTGTAGATTATTCGAAAGTCAAATAATGCACAAATAGATAATTATATGTATTTTTTTTAAACTTTTGGCCTCGTCTCAGTCTTCCAGTGGCTTTCTTGTTTGTAAAGAACAACTTACCGCACTAGTGTCATAATAGTATAAATATATACACAGTGTTTTTCAACAAATTTGTTAAACAGTACCATAGGTCAAACTCATTACTATTTTGTTTAATAAATATCAGCTGTAACTTATAAAAAAAGTTCCAACAACCATTTCATTGACGTAATGATATTCCTACTACGAAAATGCGCGCACAGACGCGTATTTGTACGTGGCGCCTCCTACGCGTGGTGACAATAGAACTACACCGTAGACCACCAATTAGACTACACGAATATGGTTAAAATTTAGCAAAGGGATAGATCATAGTCTGGAATAGCACATATATACTAGATTTTACTACATTTTTTGGTATTGTTAGCGTTTATTTTGCTTAAAAATTATATGTTGGCGTCTAACTTGGCAATGTTGCCAGTAGGTATACATTGGTAAGTGCCACTTCAGTATTTTAAAGCGTTCTTGAAATTCGGCAAGCTTATTACTTACGGGAAGGCTGTAAACTTGCCAACTGTTTCTATAAAAACATCCACTAGACTTGTAATTCACAAAGAACCTTCGGGCCTGAGTTTTATAGCTCAGATTTTAAGACATCTTTATGAACACAATTAGGTGTAGGTACCTTTCTTTAATTACATTCGCCTTATGAGGTAGGTACGTTACAAGCCCAAGGGCGCAGGAAGTCCTTTTACCCTCAATTAATAAATGAACTTACTGCGCTGGGAAGCTAACTCCCAACTTGGTAAACCATTTAGTGTTGAGTTTATCTTTGGGATAAAGGTAACTTTGAGTATTACGAAGTTTACGGTTGCTATCAGTGGTGAACGATCCATAAATATTTACCTACTCGCTTATTGCGTAGGATGAAGGCAAATAAAGTGTCTGAAGAAGGCCCATGTAAGTTTATTATAAGGAAAATGGGCGAAGCATCCTTTTAGGATATTTTGGAAGGCGTGGCAGTTATAGTGGTCGGGCGTAAGTTGTTTTCTTTTTTTTTCACACTTAAACCCCTGCACCAGTATTCTCTGTATCTCGGAAGGTATGAATGCATGAAATCATATTACACAAACATCCAAGACCCGGGACAAACATCAACGTTCATTGCATAAGTGTTTGTCTCTTCCAGCATTTGAATCTAGGGTCCCGGGGTCCAGAAGTCATGTCACTGAACCATGGAAACCGTTTATGTTACTTATTTGCACGTAAAATAGATCCAAAATTAAGAAGAAGAAATTACGAAGCCGATGTGCGTAGACGAATAGGATGGCGCTCAATGATAAAAAAAAAGATGTTTGGTGGAGGTGGCTACGACCCTCAGTCATGAGGATAGCGAGTATCGGGGAATTGAAGTCTCCGCCTCACGCGATTCAGGTAATCTTAGTGTGGGGGTTGTGTGATACAAAAAAAGCACTAATACAACTGTTTCTCTTTCTAATTCTATATTAAATTACAAAAATGGGTTAAGTATAATTACAAAAACTATTTCCAACCCACTTACACTCATATTTTTTTAAAAAAAAGAAAGGTCGACCGATTTTCACAACACAAAAAAGTGTACATGCCGAGTAACGGCAAAATATGAGTGTATATGTAGTATGTATTACCATGAGGAAATGAACTTTGAGGTTTTTAAAGAGTGGTGTGAGAAGCTGCTAGTCAGCTTAGAAAACCCATCAAAAATATAATGGACAATGCACCGTATCATTCTGTACAAATTGATAAACCACCAACTCAAGCAAATAAAAATCAAGAAATTGTCTCGTGGCTGGTAAGAAATGGTGTGGATACAAGTTCAACTTCGTGCATCGTGCACGAGGGGTGAGGGAGGATGATGACTCCCTCCCTGAGGTGAGCCCGTCGCAAGGCGGGCAGCGGCGTCGACGGGGGCTACGGAAGGTGCGAAAGCGTGCCCGCGCCCCCCGTCACTAGTCGAGCACGGAGGGTATTCCACCCCTCTGGCGGAGACTCCCACATAACCACCGTGCCCCCCCCCCCCCCACTGGTAGTATTCATAAACGATTTCCCCGGGATAAAAAATAAAAGGTAAAACCAACTAAGCCGTCGAAGCTCCGCTATGTAATCGGTGAACTAACTACGCCTTAGAGCCTGGACACGAAGATATTCGATTGCCTCCCTACCATTGCCAGTATAACGCCATCGAGCTTATTAGGGCACATATAAGGGGTCATGCAGCACGGAACAATACTGAACCACCAGTACTGCTAAAATGATGACTGCTACAAACTGCGTGTGCAGAAGTCACTACGAAAAGTCGAAAACAAAGAAAATATTTTTACTAGATTTTGAACGAGATGTACGACAATATTATTGAAAATGAATGAGTAATATCCCTGAGTGCTGACAGCAGTGATGAATATGACAATACTAATAACAGTTCTGATAGATCAACTAGAATAAATGCAACTTTTTTTTGTCAAATTATGTACTTGTCTTATTTTGCTCTTTAACTTTACGAAATAAAAAATAATAATTAGACAAGGATTCGCCTGATGATTTTAAAAATTCACATATGTTTCAAGTCCGTATCGATTCATTCACTTTAATCAATATTTTTCACCTCACTATGAAGATAAAACTGACAGACGTCAAATGTTACCTATTAAAATGGCCTGACTGTAGTAACTAAAATAGTGGATACGTAGCCATAATACTCTTTAAAGTTGTTGGTAGCAGTGGTCTTTGTTATTCAAAATGTTATATTTTCACCGATCTCGTGCCGTTATTTTAACAGTATTATTACCATCAAAACCGCTAAACCGCTACCCTCTGTAACATCGAGACAAATTTCCCTTGCGGAGTGTATATCACGTGATAATACTACTTGACTTGACACAGTACACACCAGTTCACGATCTCTATACAATGATTATGATTTAATTTTGATGGCGTTAGTTTAATGTTTTGCTTATAGCTATATAGCTCTTATGAGTAGCGTTAATTTGATTTGATTTGAGATATATTAAGAACTAGTAGCGCGGTTTCATCTACATGGATAACGGTTTTCCCACTACTTCAATTATCCCTCGGGGAATATACTCATATACTTATTTCGGGATAAAAGTAGCCTATGTATTATGCCAGAGTGTAACCTATCTCCATACCAAATTTCATCGAAATCAGTACAGCCATTTGAGTGTGAAGTAGTAACAGAGGTTTTTGAATCATTTGGTTATTCCACGGGAACAGCAATAAAATTGTTTTCAGGATGCATAGTAGCTTATGTGTTAATCTAGAGTCTAAACTATCTGCATATCAAATTACATCGAAATCGGCGCAGCCGTTTGAGCGTGAAGGAGTAACAAACATACACACTATCACACATACAAACCTTAGCCTTTATAGTATTAGTGGGATTGGCATGCGCTCCTACCTATATAAACACTCTCTTATCTAGGGTCATTTATGACATTTCATAACCTATAGCATAAAATATCCTTGTTACATATAAAAAAAACAATTAAACTGAAGTGACAATTTTGCCCCCATATAGGGGGCAAATCCCCCCTATATGAGGGAGGCATATGTCCAGCAGTGGATGTCTAATTGCTGATAAGAAGAAGAAGAAGAAGAAATCGAACTGAGCTGAACATTGCCTACTGACTTTTCTATACTACGTCACGCATGTCACATCTCATCGTCAGGGAGTATATCACCACTAGACGTCCGTTGGAGAAGGCTCCATCCACGGTTGAAGATGACGTCAAGCGCGGAACGGATGTAATTTACTGCTGGATGCTGACTACAAGCAAATTGAATTCTGGAATTGGAATTACGATGAATTGTCTTGAGGTTAGAGGAGAAGCATGTGACATGATATGGAGACGAGTGAAAGCTTTTCGCTTTTGACACAAACACAAATTTAACATCGTAATTGGTGCAAGGAGGTTGATGTATACTTTTGAGTGAAGGTACAAAGGAATGTGGTGGATAATTTGGATTTGATAAGGCTGGGAAATAAGAGTACGAAACGCTTACCCGTAAGCTCCTCCTCTATCTCTGCTGGTTCGGCAAATTCACCATAGTCCAAATATGTAGTTAACCTTTGTTCGATAACTGCTTCTATTTCTGTTTAACACTGTCTTTAGTTTTGTGTGGTATAGCACGAGTTAGTTTTTTGCTTGCGAGCGGCGCGGTGACGTTGAATTGACAAACTTTTCTTTTTCACATTCAGCACTGAAGTTAGATGCGTGCGGCCGGTTTCTCACTTCATTCATAAAGCGGATGCCTCTGACGTCATCCATGCGTTTCGTTTAGGAATGTATCGGGAGGAAGGATCTTATAGGATAATATATATTTGTGTCTGAGTGTGTAAATAAAAAATGCAAAAAAAAATGATATTATCCAAAAAAAAATAAAAACATACGTGACGGCGTCACCATTATTCCCCGGGCTGAAGGAATGCCTTCAGAAGATCACAAAAAAAAAATGAAATGGAAAGTGAAAATTATAATTAATAATACTAATTAAAAATAAAAACGAATCTATACAGTTTTGTTACTCGGAGAAAGTTTATTGAAGCGGAAGCGGACACAGTCGATGAACACTTCGGACATAATGTCCGGTTTTAGTTTTGATTTTGGCTACCCTACTCACGCCGTCCTTACCAGGATATAGATCTTCGATGATCCCTATTGGCCAATTCAGTGGAGCAGAATTATCATCTTTTATAATGACAATTAGTCCCTTTTGGACAGGGTTAGATGGAGTATTCCATTTCTGTCTGCTTTGCAGCCCAGCTAAATATTCAAGTTTAAATCTAACCCAATAGGATTGAACAAGCTTGTTCATTAATTCATAGCGACTAAGTCTGTTATCATCAACATTGATAACATCTTGTGCAGGAAGATATTTAAGCGGAGTTACGTTTAAAAAGTGAGCCGGCGTAAGTGCTTCCAACTCAGCAGGGTCGGATGAAAGAACTGATAGAGGGCGACTATTCAAAATGCCTTCAATTTGTACCAACACGGTACTTAACTCTTCATAGGTCAAAATTTGATTGCCTATAACTCTTTTTAGGTGAGTTTTGACTGACTTTATATTGCTCTCATATATGCCACCGAAATGAGGAGCAAGCGGAGGGTTTCGTTTGAACTGTATATGCAAATCAGCTAAGTTCTCACCAAGATATTTATTGTGACTTTCTGACATTAAATGCGTATGCAATTCATCAAGTTTTCTTTTGGCGCCGACAAAATTAGTACCTCCATCACTCAAAATTATTGAAACGGGTCCACGGCGACTGATAAAGCGTTTAAATGCGGCCAGAAACATTTCAGAAGTTAAATCCGAAACTAGCTCGAGATGTAAAGCTTTAGTCGTTAAACAAATAAATAAACAAACATACGCCTTGAGGCTCTTCACCCCTCGTCGGCGATAAGGCGTAACAAATAGAGGGCCCATATAATCAACCGCCGTAAAAACAAATGATTTTACTTCACTGACTCTACAACTAGGCAAATCCCCCATTATAGGGAACGTATTTTTAGGTTTTACTCTAAAACAAGCATTGCAATTTTGAACGCGCCTACGTATCATGCTTCTAGCAGCAATAATCCAATAATGTTGCCTAAGTAAAGCTAGAAGCAGACTGGGGCCTGCGTGAGCATTCACAATATGTGCGTGGTCAACTAACAATAATACTACAGGTTCTTTAGCGGGCAAAATTATCGGATGTTTTTGCGAAAACTCCAGCTTAGCGTTATTTAAACGTCCTCCTACTCTTATAATATTATCTCTATCTAGGAAAGAATTCAATTTTTGTAGCGCGGGAATATTATTTGAACCAAAATGGCGTTTCTGAACCGATTTTATTATATATTTTTCTGCGACTTCCAAATCTTGAACGGTTATAATTAATCTCGACTTTAATATTTTTGCAAATCTGAGGACGTATACTACAGTGTGTAAATATTTATTCCATTTGGACACGCGGGTAGCTAATTCAAGTAAGACGTCCTTAGTTTCTGTATTAACCGACGGAACCGTAAAAACAGACGCTTTAATTTCTGGCAAGTCTGTCAGAGATAACGTATTATCGGGTTGAATAGGCCAGTCGTAGAGAGGGTTAGCGAGCCAGGCAGGGCCGCGGAACCATAGCTCATTATTTACAAGTTTACTAGGCATGACGGGCCTCGAAATGATGTCAGCTGGATTTTCAGTACCCTTTACATGATACCAGTGCCGTGCAGGCAAGTTTTCATTTATAGCGGAAATTCGATTAGCGACAAAAATTTGAAATTTATATGGCGGAGCACGAATCCAAGAAAGCGTCACGGTAGAATCGGAAAATGCAATAATTTCGTTTATATGAACGCGTTCACTGATTGAGTCGCGCACTGCAACCATTAGATTTGATAATAATAAAGCAGCACAAAGTTCGAGGCGCGGAAGAGTGACAACATTGCTTACAGACGCCACTTTTGATTTCGAACAAAGGAGCGTAACTTGACCCACGTCGCTGTCACTCTGACTGACTCGAAGGTACACCGAAGTACCATAGCACAGTAAACTAGCATCAGCAAACCCACTCAGCGATATATGCTTAGAATTTTCAAAAATGCCTATATGCCGCGGGATTCTAATATTTTCTAACAAGTGAAGCTCATTTTGAAACTGGACCCACTGGTCAGCAATGCAAGCGGGAACTTCTTCATCCCAGTCCAGATTGCGTTTCCAACATTCCTGGACGAGTAATTTTAATAGCGCGGTAACAGGGCCGAGTAATGAAAGCGGATCAAAAAGTCTCGCTGTTACCGAAAGTATGGTGCGTTTAGTACATGCGGAGCGATTAGCGTTGACCTTGAAATAGAACGCATCTTCAGTAATATCCCATAGAAGGCCTATAATTTTAATATTATTTTCTTCACCAAACTGAACGATATTAGGCGTCAGTTTGTCCATTGGAATGCGTTCTGCTAATTTTGTGCTATTAGTCACCCATTTTACTAGATTGAACCCGCCTGAGTTGAAAAGTTGTGTGAGTTCGTGAAACAGCTCTTCTGCTTTTTCTACTGATGGGACAGATGCAACATAATCGTCCATGTAGAAGCAATTCTTGGCAGCCCAAGCTGCAGCTGGCCAACGGTGACATTCGTCATCGGCTAGTTGACGTATTACGCGCATGGCTAAATATGCCGAACTGGAAACTCCGAAGGCGACGCGGGAAAACGAATAGGTTGAAATCTCGTCCTCAGAGTTGAATCGAAAAAGAATGCGTTGAAAACTATGATGCCTTTCGTTCAATTTTATTTGAAAGTACATTTTTTCTATATCTGCCGATAAAGCGATGCTAAACAAGCGTAGGTTAATTAGAAGGTCAAAAATATTGGCCTGTAGGTTAGGGCCTTTATACAAAATATCGTTAAGAGATTTATTGAGCGGGCTGGTTTTGCAGCTAGCGTCTAAGACAATTCGCGTTTTAGAAGTTACCTTATCAGGTCGGTAGATGGCGTGATGCGGTATGTAGTAACAAGGACCGGGCGCGGGTTTTATCTCTTTCTTAAGGTACCCGTTGTCGAGGTAGCTTTGAAGCGTAGAATTATAATCTTTGCGTAGATCCGGATTAGCGTTTAAGCGTTTTTCTAAATTAAATAAGCGTTTGCGGGCAATATGATCCGAGCGGCCGAGCTCAGTCGGTTCGTTTTTGAAAGGAAGAGACACTGTGTAGCGTCCAGTGCCATCGCGTGAAAACGTATCTTTAAATATTTGTTCGCAGACCTCATCGTCAGGGCTCAAATGTTTTTTATTAGGTACAGATTCAAGCTCCCATAATCGTTGTGTTAAGTCTTCCAGCGAGGGTTCTATCCTCGCGTGAAATGATTGATTTCGACTAGAGTGATCTGAAAATGAATCAGAAATTCCGTGAGCCCTTCCCATCACTACGTAACCAAGCGAAGTTTCGACCCCAACTACTGAAGAACCGGGGGCGACTACTCTTCGTGAGCCCAACAGAAAAGGGAATAATTCGCTGCTAATTAAGCAATCAATATCCGCGGGCGAGTAGAAAGCTTCATCCGCTAACGGCAGGTTACGAAGGTGTTGTAGCTCGCTCGTGTTCACAGAACCGTTAGGTAGTTTATCAGTGATGGTATCGATAACCCGTGCGTTGATCGTATACCTACACCGCGCGTCGAAGCGGGAATGTATAGTAAACTTAGCGAAACCTATAATAGGTTTTTCCGTGAGGCCTATGCCCTTTACTGTCGAAGGTGCGTGCGAAATGTTTAAGTTTAACCGATCACAACATGTTTTAGTGATAAAGTTACTCATTGAACCACTATCTAAAAATAGCCTCATTTTATAGCGTTCACCTGCATCGTTATATACATAAACAACGGCACTAGGCAGAAGTACTGTTGAATTCGGCAAGTTTTTTGTACAAGTGAATGAGGCATTATCGCGCGTAAAATGCGGTGTCGATGTGGGCAGCGTTGCTGGCGGGAGCTCTTTATAAAACTCGTTATCGCGTGAGTTAGACGAACCGCGCGTCGCATGCGCCACTATCTGCTGAGACGCGGCGCCGTCCGCACAGTGTGTCTGGCTGTCAGACTGAAACGTCGCCGCCGCGGCGGCTAGCGGCCGCTGTCGAGCGGCGATAGAATTGCCTGTTCCCGCGGTACCTGTCGCGGGTTCGAACCGCTGCTGCATGGAATCTAAATGCAGCTGTGTATGATGCATACGATTGCAAATAGTGCATCTGTTAAACGAACGACACGCATTTAAATTATGAAAACCTAAGCAATTTATACATAAGTTATTACTGCGGACAAAATTATTTCTAGCGATTCCGTTCAGCTTCAAAAATGAATCACACCTATACAGTGGATGCACACTATCATTTTTACAAAATGCGCATTTCGGATAATTATTATTACTTTGTGTGACAAATGTTTGTACCGAAGCTTTATTGTTCGGTTTATTATATGGTGAAGCAAAGGTTTTGTTTTGCGTTTTAGCATTGGAATATACATTAGAAACCTTTGTCGTGCTGGCACTACTGCGAAGCAAGTGTATCTTACTCTGTTCTTTTACAAATTTTGTTAATAACTCGAATGTAGGCAGCTTTATATCTCGGTGCGCTTGCTCAAACAGGTTGATAGTTTCTTTATCTATTTTAGACAAGGCAATATGCGTCATAATGAAATCAGAAAGATCAGCGATGTCTAACTGTTTTAAAGCGGACTGAGCGGTGCAGAATTGTTCTAAAAATGAATCAAGTGAGTTACTTGAAGGGGACTGACTGCCTTTAAAGTTTAGCATTTGCTCCAGGTACATTGTGGCTAGTGTCCGCTTATCCTGGTATTTGTCTACAAGAGCGTTCCATAAAATAACGTAGTTACTCGCAATAGGCGGGATTCCCGCACAAACGCTTAGCGCTTTACCGGACAACTTTCCTATGAGATATTGGACCTTTTCAGCGTTAGTTAAGTTATGGTTGTTATGTATAAGCGTAGTAAAATTTTCATAAAACATAACCCATTTTTGTGGCGAGCCATCGAATGATACTAACTCCAAAGCAGGCAGCTTTCTATTTAATGCATCGAAATTCTTAGAACTAGGCGTAGTTTCTGTTTTAACTAACTGGCTGGCAGCATTATATATGTCGGTTTCCACAGACTTAATATGGCAATAAAGTTCATCGAAGGAAAGCAGTGTTGCGAAGTCGGGAACGGCCTTCGGATTGGAACTTAAAATCGCGAGGTTCAACTGTTCTGACACTTCAATATACTCACTGCGAGTCTGTTCTAATGATTTAACCCGAATCATAAATGTACGTTTCACCGATTCCTCACTACAATCGGTGCTTAAATCATAAATATTTTGTATTAACGTAAAAAGACTTTGTTGTTTCGCGGTAAGCATTCGAATTTTAATTTCTAAGGGCGAGGTGGATACCTCGGCATCGCTTGGCACAGCTTTCGGCATTTTAAATCACAATGTTTTGTGTAAAAAAAAGTAAAATAGCAACTAGATATACGAAATCTAAGTTATGTTTATTTTAAAAATATTATACGCGTAGCAAAGGAATGCGGTCTGAAGACAATGGTGGCGTTATCTTGTATTTGTTCGTCAACGTGCGGTAGGTAGGTAATCTAAAATCGATTCAATGATTTTAGCGTAATTATGCGAAATTAGTGAAATTAATTCGTAAAATATGTAGTGCAGTAGTATATTTAGCGTTTATAAAGCGTTTGAATAGCGTATTGTATCGAAAAACAAAAAAAAATGGTACATAAGAAATTAAATGCGAATGATATTAGAGTCGAGGGTAGGTGTCGCGAATACAAGTTAGCGAATGTACGTATATAATTATTGGAATACGACAGATGGAAGGAATATAATGAAGGATATGGCTACGAAGGACCAAGAACTATGGTGGATAATTTGGATTTGATAAGGCTGGGAAATAAGAGTACGAAACGCTTACCCGTAAGCTCCTCCTCTATCTCTGCTGGTTCGGCAAATTCACCATAGTCCAAATATGTAGTTAACCTTTGTTCGATAACTGCTTCTATTTCTGTTTAACACTGTCTTTAGTTTTGTGTGGTATAGCACGAGTTAGTTTTTTGCTTGCGAGCGGCGCGGTGACGTTGAATTGACAAACTTTTCTTTTTCACATTCAGCACTGAAGTTAGATGCGTGCGGCCGGTTTCTCACTTCATTCATAAAGCGGATGCCTCTGACGTCATCCATGCGTTTCGTTTAGGAATGTATCGGGAGGAAGGATCTTATAGGATAATATATATTTGTGTCTGAGTGTGTAAATAAAAAATGCAAAAATAAAATGATATTATCCAAAAAAAAATAAAAACATACGTGACGGCGTCACCAGAATGGAAACTAAATAGGTTTCAAATACCTGCGAGTTAGATTTGTATTCAGATAAAAACCACACAGTGGTTGGCTCTCAGTACTTTATTTTGAAAATGTTAGATAACCTGGATATTAGTATTTCTGATTTGTGTCCAATCCCTTGTTTAAATGATATAAATTATTTTGTATCAGTTCAAAAAGATTATCTTCTCTAGTTACGTATGCTTACATCATTATTATAATAAAGACTATATTATACTTCACCAAGATTATACATATACGAACTGCATGTGCAAACACTATCCTTTAGGATAGTGTTGGATGTTGTTAGGATATATCCTATACCTTTTCACTATCACTATCACCTTCTAGGCTTGCGTGCTACATCTTCGTACATCACTTTACATCAAGTGAAAAAGTGGTCAAATGCAAGCCTTAATATTTATTAAATTACATATTTATTAATTATTTATGCTCGAAGAACCGATGGCCATTGGGGCCGAACGGATCTCGAATGGAGACCACGGCTGGCAAGCGCAGCACAGGACCACCGATCAGGTGGACGGACGACCTGACTAAGATCGCAGGCCAGGGCTGGATGCGGGCTGCTTCCAACCGGTCCTTGTGGAAATTGATGGGGGAGGCATATGTCCAACAGTGGACATCCTATTGCTGAGATGATGATGAAGGCAAGCAAGTTTAATTTTGCTATTTTGCACTAATACTTACTAGTATAGGGGGTACCTATTAGTATAAAAAAGCAAAATAAAACCCTGGATAGAATGATAGTTCTTTGATTCTGTATAGCATTAAATTAAAGTAGTCATTTTAGAGCCTTTGCTAGCCTTGTCTATTTCTCTAACCATCGGTGATCTGCAACAACTAACGAGGCCCATCACTGGACAACATTATTTGATAGTATATATTATTGATATAATAATATTAAAAATAATAATAATAGTTTTGGTAGATAATTTCATTTCTTAATTTAAATTGACACTAAACAAAGACTAAGCATTTCAAAAGCACACTACATTGAAAACCATGACCTACATTCTCTCTGATTACCGTTGCTATAAAACAAGCTTCTTCTTATTAAAGAAAAGGTACCTACTTAACATTCAAAAACAGCAATACAACTCTCAGTCCCAACCTGTGACATCGCGAACGGGCTTTTGAACTCTCGAATTACATAAAGGTTAACTATTTGTAAGATAATGGTTACTATTTATTCGTCTAGACATCATTAGGTACATAACAAGCGCGTCATTAAAATGTAGAATACAAACCAAAATCTATTTCAAAATATCGTTTGTTGCGTTATGATAGAAAGTGTTGATCTTAACGCTATATGGCGTCTCTTAACCCAAATGGGGGTGTAGTCGTCTGTTTTAGTTCATCATGCCTGTTGTGAAGCACAGAAAACGAAAAAAAGAGAGTAATTTAAGCGCAAATTATAACAGAGATCACATTATGCCGACTCGCAAGCGCAGCATAGGACGGCCACCGACCAGGTGGACAGACGACCTGACTAAGAACGCAGGCAAGGGCTGGATGCGGGCCGCTTCCAACAGGTCTTTGTGGAAATCAATGGGGGAGGCTATGTCCAACGTCCTATGGCTGAGATGATGATGATGATGATAAATATGCCCACGGTAACTGTTGTTGTTTAAAGCAACAGTCGTGCCTGCAAGTTAGAAATCTTCGGGTGGTCTCTTAAAACAAATCTCCCGTCTCTCAAAATAACTTCCGATTGACTTATCACTGTTAAATGTTCAATATCTCTTAAAAATAATGAGATATATTCTGACTGCTATGAGATTATTCACCATGACAGCCATAATACGTCCATTGCTGCGAATAGGACTCCCTCATTGACACCAAAATGACCGGCTGCAATTTGAATTTCAACCTGCAAATCCTAGGGCTAGGGTATTTCGGTGAGTTTAGTATTTCTAGGGATTTCTTAATTTCTGATTCGATCTCGTAAAGATACCTAGAACATAGCCGTTTCCATAGGTGCGCCTATTGTTTATTATTCAACCTAACTTTATGTATCGATCGACATGCTCAGGAATGGCGGAATTATTTTATTATTTTGCTCCTGGTGCGTGTAAGTTAAGTAATTAAATGATCTGTGTTAATATCCTGTTTGATTGATAGTCTGAAATTGTTGTCAAGTGTGCGAGCAAAAAGTAGTTTAAACCTATTTGTACCGGTTATTAGTGGATTAATTACCCGTTTCACGAAATGCTGGCTTTAAGCCAAGAACTGGAACAAGGAATTCATTTATTTCGCCTTGGAGGCATCGGAACTGTACGGGTTGTACGCTGTGTTTCGCCTCATATGTCTCTTTTGAAACAATCAAAATAGTTTTCACACAATTTTAGTTTTATCCTAATACTACCTAAACGAATATAGTATTCAGAATGAAACCATATAGTTATCATTTTTATATACGTAGGCACGGCTACTATAGGACATAACTAATCTTCAAAAATGAAAATATTAAAAATATTATTACAATTACCATTTGCTGAATAGAAAATTTTAAGTCACTCATCTTATTTTGTTGTAAGTCTTACAAGTATCATAAATTGGAAATCCTCGTAAGTTTGACACATTATTATATAAGCAGATGTATTATCCGGATTTAGTCATGTTTATAGTCGAAGTTTCGACCTAGGTTTCTAGGTCTAGGTGAGTTTACGCTGCCAGATCGCGGCGACCACTGGCAGCGTAAACTCAGTTATATATAAAAGGAAACAACGACTGACAGATGTATTAACGCACAGCTCAAACCACTGAATCGATTACGATAAAATTAGACACACACGTAGTTAATGAGCATAGCTATTTATATATAAAATTAATTATTGGCATATTGAGCTAAGAACGGGTATTTAAAACTTCAAAACTTCAACCCCTAAACGGGTGTAAGTAGAAAGCAGAGTGCATTTGATTGGAAATGTGTGTTAAATTGATCTTCTATTTTGCTGTTTATCGGCACGTGAAATTATAAAATGATAAAATATACAAATATAATTACTTTATATGCTTGCCAACAACAGGGGGTCATCCGCCTAAAAAATATTGCTTGCTACCGAAGCTAAGAAATCTACAATTAATTATTAATAAATTAATTATTTAATTGATTTATTAATAATTATTTATTTCTCGTAGCTTTCTTAAAGTATGCTTGTAAAGAAATTAGAAAACTAAGCAATAGTCAAAGCAATATTTTTAGGCATATGACCCCCTTCTCCCTGGGTCCCGGGCTTCAATCCAGGGAGGGGCAAATATTTATGCGATAAACGTAGATGTTTCTTCTTGGATGTTTGTGTGATGTAATTGTGTGTGTCCATACCTCCCGCGATATAGGGAGTCCTATTGAGAAGGTGTGAGTGTGTATTAAAAGTAATTGTGAAATATTATATAAAATATTAAACAATACTTATTGTACATTATCTAAACATGGGTATTAGACTATTCACTCCAAAGTCTTTTTGATAATACAACAAACTGTATATACAATTTTCTTGATACAAATGTTCAAAGGGATTTAATAGAGACTTTAAAAGGCGATTAGCGTTAGGTATGGGTACCCCACACCAAGATAACCTGTCACGACCGTCCCACGGATTTCCTGGACCCGAGAAACGGGAAAATAATAAGAAAGCAAACTTTTATACAAACGACTGGCACCGTTTTAAAGTTCTTTGGTCCCCTCCCTACGTTTTACTATTAAACAGGGTTGCCATGTAGTTCAGAATAAAATATCTAGCTTTTTTATACTTTATCCCTAGCGTTTGACCACTATTTCTTTTGATGGTCAGTGACGATGTGGTCGAAGATGTTATCACGCTAGACCTAGAATGCTTACTGGCTCTCAAGGTCGGCTGCCTGAATCTATGTGTTTGAATAAAATTGAATTGAAAATTGAAAAATAATAAAACAAAATACACAATTAGTTCATATTTTAGTGTTATTATATTTTATTTAGTGTGGGACGCTACATGCGTTGGCACATTGGCGCCATTGGCAGCATTGCAATTCAGCGTGACAATGCTGCTAGCATTCTGGGCACGCTGCCGGCCGGTAGCGGGTTAGAACGAGTTGAGTTATCTATAGGCTACCAATAGCTAGTGGATTGCTCAAATGTTATTGTAGTAGCTGTAATACTGTAGAGTATTGTAATTAGTTATTAGTGTTTTGTTCATATTTATACATCTAAGACTTTGTCGCAATCTCATTTGATGGTCAGTGCAGATGTGGTCAATGACAATTTTAACAAAATCACAGAACGGCGTTCTATAGGTAATCATATCATGTCATATATGCAGTTTGATATCCGTGTTATTTTTACATAATGTCAACAGTTCGGAAGTACGGAACCTAATATTTAATATATTTTAAGTATGCATAGTAATTATTACTTATTTTTACTTTAGTACTACGTACGAATATGAAAGTGCGACAAATTAGTTATTAAAGTTGACACGATAACCGTATCAGTCCTTGTCGTCTGCAGCACGCTGTTAGTCGATAACAATTGATTAACATCGATTGTGTACTTTTCTTTATTATCAAGAAAACGTTAAGTTATTATTTTGGTACCACTCACATATGAATTGCGTGCTATGGCAGCCCTGTTTGTAAAGAATCTGTTGCGGGCGGGGCCGGGAGCCGAGTTGTGTCTGCCCGCGACACTCGTTCAATTGAATTTATTACACTCCTTTATACGTCGCTACCTTAGTGGCACCAAGACTGGGTGGCTGCAATCCGTCCTCGTACTTGAGAAAATCGATTAAATATTTTATATCATACTATTTGTACAGAATTGCACCAGTTTGATTTTATTTTAACCTTTGAATTGCCGCATGTCTTATATTCAATTTGAGTTTAGTTGGCATCATCAGACTCTGTAACAAAATAAATTGGTAGTAATGACATGATCTTCAGATGGAACGCACTAACAAGCTCATAGTTTTGGTAAAACATTGTGGCACATCATAGTAGCTATAGATGGTTAAACATCACCCTTTGCGTGCCTTTGCATCTGTCATCTGTCATGTTTTTTCGTATCTGTCAATATTCTAGATCCAGTGTGATAGATACCACATTCGGTTACATCATCACTCACCCTCAAGTGAGACACTGATTACATGACATACATGCAACTAGTATTAGTATTTTATTTTTAAAAAAGCATCGGCCCGGTTAATAAAATAAGAACTCAAAATATCTACAAGCTCGTAGCATACAAAGATCGGGCCGTAAAATGACTAATCACATTACGCTAATATTATAAAAGTGAAAGTTTGTCTGTCGTTTGTATGTTTGTTAACGTTCACGCTGAAACGGTTGAACGGATTTGCATGAAATTTGTAAAGAAGATACTTCATTTCACTGCGGGTAACACCGCGAGGCGTAACTAGTTAGTAATAAAACCTTCCAGCAATGACTCAGCAAATATTAATTTTTCGCACAGTTCTCTTTTTGTAACCTTTTTGGCAGTTTCACAGTGCTTGTCACATAGGCACAATGCCATCAGAATGTGACAATGCAAGAGTGCACTACCGCCATGTCAGTAACTGTCGCGTAGTAATGTACAGAAGATGGGCAATTTACACTGAATTATTGCATATGGCCGTCCCATTGGCGCGGTCCACTTGACACTGCTATTGCTGCGTTTTATATTCGAATTTTGGAAAAGGCAGTTTTGTGAATAAAAAACGGGGAATCGTAACAGTGTGCGTTTTTTTTTTCAAGGCAGCAAATGTGTATTATAATATATGTAATATATGTCTTATAATAAAACATTTCAAATTTGTAACTACACGATGTTGACTTAACTTTTGAACAATGCACTCAAAGAGCTACGTCCTTACTATAATATTATAAAATGTGAATGTGAGTTTGTTTGTTACGCTTTCATGGTTAAACTACTAGACCAGTTTTGTGGGGGAAGCTGAAACACAGGAATAACACATAGGTTTTTGTCATCATCATCATCATAATCATCGTTTTTCATAACCACGTGGGAAAAACCGTGGGGCGCAGCTAGTCTACCTAACTTTTGAACAACGCACTCACAGAACTACATAAACTTATATCTCCATTGGGTTTCGTCGCATACAAATAAGAGAGAAAATAATTTCAAGGAAAATACCTTTATTTAAAATGTGTAGAGTGGGTATATATATATATATATTGATAAAACATACAACACAAATATAAACGCTGCAATTTTTCCGCAAGTAGCACCCATGATCCAAGTACCAGTCCAGTCCAAACCTTCCAGTACACTAAAATGTTATGTCCGCAAAATATTTTCAAGAGTTATTTTATTCAAATGTTTCTCAATTTATACGTTACGTCGCATCAATACCTATGAACAATTTTAGATCAAGGAATTTTCTGAAATCTTCTGGTCGCTGTAGCGGAGAGGTTGTTGGGATATCGATAGAAAGGCCTATGTCCACTAGTAAACTTTTTGGACAGATTAATAATAATTCCCGTTTTCTTCTTGCCAAAATATTTAACACCAAGTCAAATATTTTTGAGTCGGTGCAATACGTCTTTTTCACCACTATCAAGCCCCCAACATTAATCATACCGTTCATATAGATCGATTATATCGACCAAGCTCCATACAGCTTCATTCTTGCATTTCAACCATCATCCCTGTTGATCCTGGCATAAACATACGACTTCAATACAACGCCAATTTTACATTGTTCTTGTAAAATAAAGAACATGCGTCATGCGAGAGTAGTATACCCCAGAGTTTTATTCCCGAAAGTTCCATTATACACAGTAAAATCTCGTTAAAATATAAATTTAAAATCGCTCCCAAACGGGTGAAAATAAATCACTTTTCGTTCCGTATCTCAATGATGGATTATCCCAATGCAAGTGTGCAATCATGAGCTTAACAATCAACAGCGATTCGCGCGCCGTCATCCACTTCATTCAACACGATCATTTTATCTTTTTTATATTTTTTGTGCATGTTTGTTATAATTATTTCGTTAATGTACAGTTTTTCTTTATTGAAATAAAACACTAATAACTAATTACAATACTACAGCTACTACAATAACATTTGAGGAATCCACTAGGTATTAGTAGCCTATAGATAACTCAAATGCTCTTACCTGCTACCGGCTGGCAGCGTGCCCAGAATGCTAGCAGCATTGCCACGTTGAATTGCAATGCTGATTCGTTGCGCCAAATATGTGTCAGCATTTTGATCACGCGTCGCATCGATCAAACCAGAGCGTTTGATCGATGCGACGCGTGATCAAAATGCTGACACATATATTGTTTGACAATAAGTTTTGATTTTTCTTTATGGGAGCTGCACTAAAATTTACTTATTTTTTTGAGGTAAATTAATTAGTATGAAATACTAGGAATTACAATACCTTAGAAACTGTTACTTTAGGTGTTGCTTATTTTTTATACTGTTTTGATTTAACATTTGACCACTGTCTCAATTGACAATATATAATTTATATCAGTAATTTATCAGAAACTGAGGTCATATTTTTTTTTTTTTATATATCCTTACGTTATCTCATATTATCAAACAATCATTCCATTATGTATGATCATACAGGAGTTACATTATGTTAACCGACTCGATCGGCTTAAACTTGAGGTTTCAAACTCGCAGGACAACTTGTTAGCAAGTCTATTACTAACCTTTTAAAAGTTAGCAGAGAATTGCATCAGGCAATTCCCTGTAGTCACGCTCGAGTTTAAAATATATCAGAATTATGTATCAACTTTGAAAAATGTTAAAGTACAAAACTAATAGTGTGCAAAACTGTCTAGGTGCATTGTGTAAAGTTAAAAACTAAGCTCTGGGCTTAAGTTTCGAACTTGTCCGGTTGCTTGGAGATTCTCAAACTTTCGTCATAAAGGATTCCGTTACATTATGAATATGAAAATTTTATCCGGCGAAATTGAACGCGAGATGGACGGACGCTGCTAGTTGAACCTACAGCTTGATATTACGGTTCCGTACATTAAAATATAATTTTAAAGTAATAAAACGGAACCGTGATTATACTTTGATATATGCTCGTCCGTCCGTTTGTACACAGCGTCTCCGATTAGAAGGCTTGTACGTGTGTTTTATAAAAAACAATAGATAACGACCACTAAGATGTGGTTACACTTTAAATTTAATTCTTAAGTGTTTTTAATTGTACCTAGATGTTTTGTTAAACTTTAAAAATCTGTGCGTTAAATGTATTATAAAATTTAATGCTGATGCTTCAGCCTATATCATTTTCTTATAATGATACCAATACATTTAATGAACACATACCTAATAATTAGCACACCTAATAAGTCCTGTGGATGTGTGTTACTCAATCACGGCAGAGCGGCTGAAAGGATCTGGATGGAATTTGGCTCAGAGATACATTATATTCTGGAATCATAGGCTACTTTTATCCCGGTAAAATGTGGTGGTATGATTCCTGTGGAATAATTGATGTAGTGGGAAAACCGCGGCGTGCTACTAGTTTTATATAAACCTTTTAGCTAAATGATATACAATTTTTAAGTTTTGCTATTATAATATAATATCTAGGATTTAAATGTACTCTAGAAATGTAATATTTAAATTATTCATAGATCAATAATTTTTTAATAGAAATTGATTTAAAGAATTAAAGAAAAAAAATATTCATTTAATTAATAAACAATTTAAAACAAAAAAATATAACGAGTTGTACGAAACCGGCGCTCGAAGAAACCTGAATTGAATGTAGAGAATTGATTTGGGGAACAACCTCCCCGACTATCATCTGCACAATGCACATATTTCCCTTCACGTTGCCTTCATGTCGCCTGCATTTCGATCACACGTGAGATTTGTTAGTGAACTCGACGAGCTGTTACCTGCCGGACAAAGAGCTTGTTAAGTTTGCAGCTCGCCTTTTGCTCGCCAACAGCTAACTTGTAACGCATTGGATGCGCTGACTATGTGAACTTAAGACAAATTATTCAAGAATATGACTTTTATTAATAATAATGTTTTGGTAACAATTTAAAGTTGTAAGTTAACAGGAGTATATGTCAACTGTAGCTCAAATACCTGTTTTTTTAATACTTTATAGATCCAGTGACCAAAATTTATCTCACTTGATAGTTGGCGACGATGTGGGCGAAGTTTTAATCACGCTAAGTCTAGATGTTTACTGGCTCTCAATTGCTGACTGACACTATGTGTTTGGTGACAGTTTTTCAACCTTGAGGCAGGAAGGACATGTTTCTTTGGTTTTTATTATTCACAATAAAATATTTTTTTATTCGAAAGTATCCTACCACTGAGATGGGAGTGTGATACCGGTGTTGACTTCAACGGAAACTTAAGCCGCTGCTGGTGAGGATCGAACCAGCGTCCCTCATCTTAATAAGTTTGAACCTTTTATTACTGAGCAAAATGCAAGCTTCAAACTTAATTACTCGTAAAATATATTTATCGCGTTCCACGAAGCGCTCATATGGCACAGTTTTAATTATGTGATCTTAACCAATAAGCTGAGTTAAACAATGTACGCTGTATTTTCGATGAAGCTATTTCGAGTCTCGAAGGGCCAGGGCTGTTTTCATAGGTCAACAAACATTAGACTACGTCGAATATCCTTAAGTGGATTGAAAACGCCGACATTGAGCTGGTCACCAGCTTATCGGCTAGCTCCGATTAGATTGTATAACTAGGACGAAAATAGTAAATGAATATATAAAAAATAATAAATGTCTTAAGTCCCTCGTGTACCAGGTTTCACGTATAAAGTCATCTAGTGAAGCCGTCTAACGTGCCACGACTTCAAACTGGAATCTAATTTCCTATAGCATTGTCTCCGCTATCATCGCACGAAACTGTGAAACACAATTCCCGGGACGTCCTCTTCCAAATAAAAGTTAGTCCCAAGCGAACAGCGAGATCCCCTTTGTTTATTACTCACGTACACACCAATTGGATTCGCAATCAATCGCAGTGGGTAAAATATATTGTTATATTCCAATTGTACCGGTTGACACAGATCGATAGTGCGACTGTTCCTGTCATAAAAATTAAACACAAATAAACCCGTTCACAATCCGGAAATTGAGAATACGCGGGTACAAAAAGCGTTTCAAAACTTTTCACTCCAAATATTTGTTCAAGTTTGATTCCGGAAAACCTTTTTTTACTCTAAGAGTCGCGTAAATTCATAAAGAATGAAACATTTGCAAGTGAAATGGAAGCTGAGAGACGGGAAAAATAAAGGAGCTCCGGTCGGAAGAGAAATTCCCATTGTTACAACACTTGGAATGAGGTCCATTTATGCATACGAAAACTTATTACGATTTCGAGCGGAAAAGTGAGAAAATACCATTTTATCTGCGAAATGTCTTGAGGGGTTTCAGAGCGTTCGGCTCCTTGAAGACGAATGCGAGATTTTCGGAATAGGTATGCCGATGCTCATCATAAATTGATGTGATATGTAGGCATTTTGTCTGATATCAGAAGCCTCCTCCAAACATGATGCTAAGCTTTGCGAATTTGCGAATATGATGACAGGTTTTTGATCTGAGTATTTTATTGATGTGCTCGATACGCTGTTTCCTGGATTGGTTTTGAAATTACTTAAAACACAGCGTATTATGTATATAGTTTTTCGTGTCAGACTAACAGTAGAACGGCTAAAACTAGAGCTAGGCTAACTAGAGAAGGTCTTGTAGCGGAGTTTACCCTTGAAATCTTAACTGATCAACAATATTGTACGTCGCCGTCGAACTTTGGGTGACTGTTAGTGCCATTTTAAACTGAGTGCTACAGCCGTTCAGTTCCGTCCTTGTACTGTCTTCAACCCCAAAGTTAATAATTGAAAAAAAGCTATTCTCTGTCTTGGTCTCGGTTATATAACTATACATGTATATGGGAGACGAATGAAAATGCTCCGTTTCTATCTATTATAGTTCTGCCTTTTGTAAAACAATTATTTTTAATGAAAACAAAAGGCAGGGTACAACAATTTTTGTAAGCTTTAAGTTTTTCAATAAAGAAACATTTGTATTTGTTAAGTAAATGAACGTCGACACCCAGACCAGTGTCACGGTAGCTTACGGTTATAGTCCGTGAGCCCGCTCCAAAATTGGCTACGTCATTATGACATCATGATAAAATGCATGGCTCACGGTCGGGATTGTAGTGCTAAGCGAGGACCTGAAAATTATAGCACCTAAAATTGCCAAAAATCCTTCACTTCCGGTCAAAATGCTTAGGTTACATTTGCGTCATGTGAAGTCAATAAGACATACGTGGCATCATTTAGCCCTGTAATTGTAGAGCGAGTAAACATAAGTCTGTCTGTTCTGAAATAACCGGACGTACTTGACAGACGATGCGAAAGATGGTCACTGTATACCATTTCTGTTTTTCATTGCGCGCGCACCCGCACAACATACACAGCCCTTCCTTAACGCACTCACCCAAACATGCACACACAAAAATACAAATACAAATAAAATTAAATAATAATGTACATACATAATATATATGATCTTCATACCAACATTATTGTATAACAACATTGTAATTGTATTTTGTGTCCTAGAAAGAACCCTACAACTCTTCTACTACTTAACACTGAGTGTACGTTTCCCAGTAAAGTTTCTAGCTAGTTTTTAGATACGTGATCTTAGAACGTAACCAACCTTCCTTTTTTAATATTATAATTGTATACATTTGACTGCTTTGTTAGCCACTGAAGCCAATTTTAATTAAAGACTGTAAAGTATACTTATGCCTGTTTTGTGGGGTCGCCAGTTCGTCAACAACACGAGAAGCAGCTTCGGTTCGGTCAGGACCGGCCCCCGGGCTAGGCCGGGATAATCCGGGAAATAGCCACAATAGCGGGTTGACCCCTCGCTTGCGGTTACTGCATTGTATATTTTTATAAGAGCTGTCGCCTTGCGGCTCGTTTGCGTAAGTTATATTGCTACGTTGTACTTGCTTCGATCATGAATGTTATTTGCAAGACTTTTATGCTTTATTGCGTCTAAGTAGATTTTAGATAAAAACTATTTACCCCCCGCGTGGATTTACTGTTTTCTTTTTTACTTCGCCTGTACATAGCGGATTGTGGCGGGAAATTTTGGTGGAGAAGATCTAAATTTGTTTTTATTTACCAAAATGATTGATTTTTTGGGTGTTCGTCTAGATTATGAAAGGAGCCATGAAAAAAAATAATTACATTACACAGTCGTTATAAAAGTCAATCAAAAGTATATTTGTAGCTTTTTGTGTATATAATTATGTAATGAGTTCTGTTATGCCTAGTGAGAGACCACGTCTCTACCTCTGTCTGAAAGGTTGTCTGGCATAGATCGCTTTTCAGACTTGCGACAAGATCGAGAATTATGCAATGTATTTTAGTTTCATGAATGTCCTACTTTAAGTTAGGTGTTAAACTGTTGAATATGGTAGCGTCTTTCACTTGTCAGTTACCTAACATAATTTTTATTGCTTGTCTTCTGAATTAACCTGTTAAAAACTTAATAGAGGAAAATGAACACCGAACCAATTTGATTGAACACAGAAAATGTCTTTTGATGTATGAATTCCATTACAGTGAGGTACATTCTGTACAAGAAATAATGTTACCATACCAATCGTTCATACAATTAAAGATAGATGGCGCTAAAACAACATCCCCTCAGATGTTAAAAGGAAGGAAGTAATTCGGCCCTAATGGTATGGGCTGATATAGCTTAGTTGGACAAAGCGACAGGACGGTATTCTGTAGGAGTGGGTTGAAGTTCCACTAGCAGCCGAATTTTTTCCTTCAAATATTTGCACGTGAGTTCCGCCTAGCATGTTATTAATGCAATATACTATAGGAATTACAGTTTTTTCTAGTTTAGTAGAAACTGAAAGCAGGGTTACCATATGCAATATGATTTTTTGGATAAAAATCTGGTTGCGGTACAATAATAATACATGTTATATTTTTCTTTCAGACCTGAATAATTTTAACTCATAAAAGCTAGTCTACATTTATGTGATATGAATGATTTACACTTATTATCTTCATCCGTCAGGTTATATACAAATTTTAATATTTTCTGTACCTTCCAGTCTATTACTATTAGTTGTGGCAGAACAACGTTTGCCAGTTCATAGTATACATTATTAAAATAATTTTATTATATAAGCATGAGATATTGATTACACTAAGAACAATATATAAGTACATTTGATATTCAGATTTTACGAAATATTCGCCCTATACTTTCCCTTTTAGGGCTTGAAGGTACCAATTTCACGTCTATGTTAATTCGACTGAGGTTGGGAGTAATCCTCTTTTGGCTGCTTTTTAAGGCTATTATCTGGGCCCCTATCAAATTCAAAGAACGCATAAACGAATAACAGACAAAGAGAGAAGAACAAAGCGAGTGGGAGGTTTTATTCGTACTCGAGTCCGTTAAACATGGCCGGCTTGAGTGCCCCTTTTTGGTTGGCTTTTGGTGAATGCAAGGGGCTTTGGTGGATTAGACGGATGCTTATGTTACAAGACCTGATTGCTTTCCATTTTTTTTATTTTACATTTACAATTTGTCTACGAAACTGCGTAATTTAGCAGTGGAGCAATTATTGGTCATGTCCGTTGCGCCATATAGAAAGGATGGTTATAATTAGTTTCAATGAATCGACACGCTTGGCAGGCGGGTTGGCGAGCGCAGTATGATTTCCAATCCTCAGAAGGCGCTGCTGCTCACCTTCTGGTACGTGGTCCCTTAGCCGACTCTTACGGCACTCGCGGGAAGAGATGGGGGAGTACTATTCTAGGCCGGTACCACCACGGCACCAATCCCTCCTATATGGAGGAGGCAAATGTCTAGCAGTGGACGCCCCATGGCTGAGAGACGTCCACTGTTCAATATATTCCTTCCCCATTGATCTCTGCAAGATCAGTTGGAAGCGGCTGAGAACCTGAATTGAGTAATCATTGTAAAAGGGACTATTACTAATTAAGCTAATTATATTCCCGGTACAGAATCAAATGAGTCTAAAAGTGTAAAATCAAATTAACGCGGCGAAACCGACACTTTGACGTGTAAATAATTAATAAGATGTCACTTACGAGGCTTCCGAGTCGATACCAACTCCGCAATTACGGACATCAAAGACGATTGCGGTCGACTCCATGTTGTCGTTGTGTCTGATTGTTTATTGAGCGTGCATGTTTTGATTTGTGGTTAACACAATTACTCATGTTGTATCTATACAGCGTAAGCGTACCACAGACAAGTTATTTTTTGACATAAGTTGAAACAACCTCATTCGCTTGTATTTTCAAATGTATCACAAATAATCAAATGTATGATGCTTGCAGTGATAATACCGCCTATTGTTATATTGATAAAACAACGTTTGGTGTTATTTATCTTGTGTTTTTAACAAAAAGTATGAATATATCTACAGTAGGCACGTGAGTTTAGAGATGAGAAATAGGCTAGTGTACAGGAAAACCAATTTTACAAGTGCATAATATTTAGTTGTCTCATTTTTAAATGATCCCTATTACAAAGCAGAAGAACTCCAACTTTCTTCTAATCGTCTACTGTCGTGGTATCAGGTGGAAAGTCTTTGAAGGAATCACCGTCGGCTTTGATAGATATTGGCATCAGACCAGCGGCTGATTATAAAAACCGATGTGTAAATAGTAAGTTAAGTAAAGTACACAATACACTATAAAGGCTCAACGGGTGTTGAGTGTGGGTTTTTGTGTAAGTCAGCATTGCAATTCAATGCTGCAATGCTGCTAGTATTCTGGGCACGCTGCCGCCTGGTAGCGGGTTAGAGCATGCGACTTATTTATAGGCTGACAATAGCTAATAGATTGTTGAAATGTTTTTGTAGTAGCTGTAGTATTGTAATTCGTTATTCGTATTTTATTTAAATAGAGGCATGGGCACGTTAAAAAAAGTTGAGAGTTAATGTATTAATTCAGATGGCTGAGACAATGGTCGAAAATTATAATTTCGTATAAAGTAGGGTGAAATTTAAATGCTTAAATTTAATTTGTGTGTGATAAGTTAGTGCAGGATTTACGTCTTCTTTGAGAAAAATACAAAAACATTTAATATAAACAGCCATTTTCTAGAATATTCAAGGCAGTAAAAGCTTTGCAAAACAGAACAGAACCCAATAAAACCTAAACTAAAACCTAAAATAAAAAATAAGTTAAAGTATTTTGTAACCTCATTTTTCTCTCTCATTCGACAGTCAAGTGGCGGATTAAATTCCGGATTCGGGCGGGATTCCCGCGATTCGCGGGATTAATATTCCCGGAGCTGGAGTATCATAGTACAGAAACACGGATATCAAGAAACGCGCCACAAGTCTCAGGCAGCTCTGGTATTTATAACACAGTATGAAAGGTTGCTACTTTTTAATATTTATTTATCTTAATAAAGTTTATCGTGGATGCGACAAGTGAAAAGAATGAAGTTTTTTTTTTCAGATATTATGATGCAATCTTTTTAGGCCAAAATTTGCAATACAGTGTTATGATGCAGTCACTCTTCTCTGTATATTTTGACTGTGCTCGTATTCATAAATTCATAAAGGTTTTTATATAAAATGTTTCGTTAAGAATAATAATTTTATCCGCGTTCCTGATCTATGAATCGAAAAATATATTAACATTAAAAAAAGACTGATATTCCAAGATTGGCTATCCAAGATTTTAGTAACATAATGGTTTTATTTCTGTTATTTACCCAAATCTAATAAAAGTCTCATAAATGTCTAAAAGCATGTTCCTTGGAGAGTTAAAATTTTTCAAAAAAATTTATAGTTATATAGTTAAAATTCATATAACGTTGCTCAACCTATTTTCTTCCACCCACAAATATTCATATAAATCAATCTCGTAGTAACGTGCCTCCTTCATTGAGTGATATTTAAATCCAGTTTAAAATGCAAGTTTTAATTTTATAACCCCCGTTATATAGGTATATTATTAAAGTTTTTTGTCTCGTCTCGATGTAACGCGCTTGGAGTCACAGCATTGTACAATAAATAGCATGACAGTGTCAAAAATAGCGTAATCTATATCACTGCTTGCAATAACTTCACTCAGTCTGTGGCATGCAAAGCAGTGCATTTGCATAGTTCGGAGTTAAGTTATGAGATGTAGGTGTCTCGTGGTAGCGGGATAACACAGCCGTTTGGGGAATTATTTCAGCTGCCTTCCTGCTTGCTCTTGATTTGCTGCCGTCGTCTTGCATCTTGTAGTTTGTAGGCGATTAGCTCGAATCTGAAGCAATGTCAACTAAAGTAGAAACTGTTTGGCAAAGACGTGGCAACAGCTTAGGTTTGTAGATATTGGGTTTATTGCTCATTTGAAGATTTAGTCTAATGTTTGATATGTATCTTATTAATTGACTAACCGTTCAAGTATTAATATAATATAATATTCTTATCGATCAGAAGGGAATTTGGGTTTTTAAAAAGCAGGATGACAAAATCAACTCTGAACAACACTTATAAACTTAATATAAACTTAATTACAAAACAACGATATTAATTTACTAATATACGAAAAGAACCGCCACAACCGAACGCCATGCGCAGACATAGATCAGCTACAATAGATACTACGTGCGCGCAGAGTAAGAACGAGGCATAGATAAATAACGAATGAGGCTGGTCTGTGGGAAAAGGGATTCGGTAACACGGCCGTTCCTGACGAGCGAGGCGTCCTCGACCGCTTCATCATCCAGAAGTGGCATGTCCCTGCCGCTGCACAGCTGAATCAGTGTTTGCATCACAATGCTCACCCTCTGTAATTGAGATAATACACTTGAGGAGACATGTACTCACTCAATGTTTGAAGCTTTAAGTTTGTGGAAAGGGAATATTTGAAATCCCTACTACAGATGTAAGCGTGCACTCAAACATCAGCAGCAAGAACTCCAAAATTGAACTTATAAATCCAGAGTAGGTAATGGGGTAAATATGAAATGAAGTTAAAATGTATTTTAGATGCCGGACTGCCGGCGTTTCACCAACCACAACACATCTCTATGAAAGGAAAATAAAAATAAGATGGATGCCGTACTAATATCTCAACTGCGCAATTGAAGCTACGAGTACGGCAACTTTAAAATGGCTAGCACGTTAAGACACGTCTAGAAAAGTAGCACGATTTAGTCGTCAATGCTCGCCGATACAGATGCTGAACATTCCCGACAAA
The DNA here is from genome assembly GCA_934044485.1 of Apeira syringaria. Classification (NCBI taxonomy): domain Eukaryota; kingdom Metazoa; phylum Arthropoda; class Insecta; order Lepidoptera; family Geometridae; genus Apeira; species Apeira syringaria. Next base: position 15,549,946 of record OW203662.1, on the reverse strand, counting down.
GCCTCTACACAGTATAGGAAGAAAAAACCCTGCAGAGTCCACCTCAACCATACTGTTAAATGGGAAGTTTAACACCGGTGTGTCATCCTCAACCATACCTTTTAAAAATGGGAAGTTTAGCACAGAAGTGCCCACCTCAACCTATGCATACCAGTCTCAAAGAAAGCGCTGTATGTGTCCAGGGTCCACTTGCAAGTTCCCCCGTAAAACGTGAACCAGGTATGTACCAGCCACGACAGAACCGGTTGCTCGTTGAAAGAATAAGACTTCCTGCGCACTCAAGGAGCACGACCTCCTGGACCCGGACCCCACCACGCGCACGGAGTGCACGTCTGCCGAAGCCAGGTACTGCACCACCAGGCACCAGCCTAGGAAGTCGTCATTGAGCCGCACCAGCAGCTCGGGAGTCACCAGTGAGCCACACCAGCAGCTCGTGAGTCACCACTGGGCCGCACCAGCAGCTCGGAAGTCACCACTGGGCCGGACCAGCAGCTCGGTTGTCACCGCTGGACCACACCAGCAGCTCGCTCCATGCAGTAAGGCGATAACTCGCCCTCCACTCAAACGCGCGCCCGCGCACGCACTAGGTATAACGCACTAAGAATGCGTCTGCCGGGTCGCAACAAATGCGTCTGCTGGTCTGGAGCACACACGCATCGAGAATGAGTCTGCCAGGCTGGAGCCCTTTCAGATCTCTGCGGATTACACACAAACAACACGAAATTTGTAAGCGTACACACACGTCACACGTGCTTGTGTCCGCCACGCATTAATTGATTATTTCTCACATCAGCCTAGGCTTCCAACATTTAACCGAAGAGTGCATTTTCCTAAGACTCGGCCGTACCTGACCCTGACTTCTAAACATATGAAGAAATGTTCCACTATAAGAACAATAAAGTCTAAGCGACTCACGATATAAATAATAGTTCAAGTCAGAGTTACGCCTTTTTGGCTTAAAGTGTCCGTACCTTAGTGCACAGGCACTGTTTTAATAAAGGAACTCATAAGAAATAAATACGCCTGCGGACATCTCGGTAAAACACGACAACATTTTGGCTTTATATCTTGTCTATGTATTCCATTAATTTGTGTATTGTGTATGCATGTAACAATGTTTATTCCAGATGATATCCATTTGAGAGTCGAAGTTTAAGTTAAGTTCACAATTTTCTGTCATTGTGATAATATTTCTATGTTTTTATTTTAAAATATGACACGACCATAAAACACTCACATTGACTAAAGAACACTCATAAATTATTAGTTGTTACTGAACTCTCACAAATTCAAACACAACATAGGAATTAGAAGTCTACTGAGTGTCGCGCCGATGCCTAACAACTTCTTTCGCGTGATATGTCAACCAGTTATAAACACATTTTACACATTTACATAACATAGGTATCACGTATCGTTACTTTCAGAAAGCTAATAAATACTGATCAGGTATCCAGTTCAAAACCAATCTGCTGAAATCATTGAAATACATAAGTAGCTATCAATAAAATAGCCGTCTGATATACTACCAAGAAACACAGTAACGGGTTAAAGTAGTTTTGATATTAAACATGACGTAACATAAGTTGATCGCTAAACCTCTGCTCAGTTATCAAAGATTTATATCTACAAGTAGGTATGATTTATAGACGCGCCTGCCAGTATTTACAATCTTTTTGTTAGAAAATTCATATACTGCAATTTTCTCAAGTAGGCTTAGAATTAATTACTAATAGTAGTTGCTGGCAAGTACTTATTATACTGTGATATCAGTAAGTACAAGGTGAAAGAAACATAAATTACTCAGAAAACACAAAATATACACGCAAATCTTAATATTGCACGGTTATGGTGCGCTGTACGTTTTCTATCTCAACCTACGAGTACATAAAGGTACGATCACTATACAAATACGACTGAAATCTCCTAATGATCTTACTTCGAATAATGTGCTGTTTCTGGTTGAAGTACCTAAATGAATATAAGTTCCGCTACACATTTGTTTATTACATCTGACTGCGATAGCCGACATATCATGGTCTTCTCGTGACCACGATCAATGCAACTTGTTCAAAATGTCAAGGTAAATAAATTACTAAACTCTTTTCTCGCGAACAAGCCTCGATTAATTTATTAACATTATTTTGGTCACTTTGAACTGTAAGTGGTAATGACCATTAAGTGTACATGATATGATTAGTATCAGTTCACATCATCTCAAGTAGAATATAATGCAGTGTCAACGTTGTGTAGACACATAAGTTAATGAAGATGATAAATATTCATGACCTCTTGCACTTGGCATTAGCCAAAACCTATGGCCCAGCCAAGGACACGTTCAACCGTTAGATTAACTGCAACCGTTAGATTAGTAACGAGCACTCATTACAGTAGTAGTAATATTATTATAGGTTTGTCTTACCCGGTTGGCAAGTCACTTAGCCACATGGATGCTGAAAGCAGGACCCTTCTCCGTTCTCGGAGCAGTCGGTGTAACCGGCACAGTCTGGAGTCGCCGTCGGATGCAACGGCTCCTCCGCAGGGCCCACCGAGCATCCCTAAGACGCCCGCGCGCCACGAATCAGCTACGACATGCAGAAGCATACCTCCGATAGTCAGTGAGCAGCACTTAAACACACATTCCAAAAGGCATCACCATAACATCAAATAACGCTCCAAAATGCTCCAACAGCCCTGTCCGTCACATTTAACTGGATGTAGCTCTGGCGGGTCACTGGCACGCCTGCGTCGCTTTCTTCAGCAGTGACAGATGCAGCTAGTGGAAAAGAAAAAGCTGCACGTGGCGTTCGGATAATCTTCGACTGTTAAAAATTGCATCCTTCTAGCCTATTTTACTTAAATAAAACAGAAACAACCGGAGGGTGATATCAGATAGCCAAGCTCTTCAAAACACGTGGTCGAATCCCACTTCTGATCTTATCGATCAGAAGGGAATTTGGGTTTTTAAAAAGCAGGATGACAAAATCAACTCTGAACAACACTTATAAACTTAATTACAAAACAACGATATTAATTTACTAATATACGAAAAGAACCGCCACAACCGAACGCCATGCGCAGACATAGATCAGCTACAATAGATACTACGTGCGCGCAGAGTAAGAACGAGGTATAGATAAATAACGAATGAGGCTGGTCTGTGGGTAAAGGGATTCGGTAACAATATAATATAATATTAATATAATTGGTATAATAAGTATTATTATATCAATATTTATGATATCGAATGTGTGTTGACACCTACGCTACCAGGCGATGGCGGTTAGTACAATGATAAGCTGTGACGCTAAAATAATATATATAATTATTGTATTTAACCTCTAAAAATGAGCATTTGATATGGTTGAAGTTAGTATATTTTGGAAAGGTAGCTTTAACGCCTTCAGTGCCATATTCTTCAAATATGACAATGGTGGTAATTCTGAAATAGACTCAAACAAATAAGATTTCTATAATAATATTTTTTTAAGTTTAAAAAAACTTATTTAAATAACTCTGTTATTTACTTAAACTAGCTAAAGATCTCTTCACAATGCTATTTCCAGTATTTAAAAGATTTATTTGTTTATGAATCAGTTAGTTCTTTGCTCTAATTGTGTAAGAACTTTATTTTTAACCGACTACTTGAAGGATAAGATTATCAAATACGGTAATAATAAAAAAATGATTTTCATTCGTATGCTTACAGTTGGGTACAAATTCATTACAGTCGAATTGCTATTCTAAATTTTACCAGAATAATTTGAATTTTTTCCACCTTTTGGTAGATGTGTTGCTTTTTACATTTTTTAGCTTTGTAATTAAATTATAATTATTTTAGCTCGTTTGATCTTACAAGAGAATCAGTAATATCACATATTCAGCATAAAATGTATAAAAACTATTTTTATTGGCGTTATTAAAAGTTAATGGCAGACTTTCTAAATATTTTCCCTCGCCGCAAAACACAGGTCATAACACGGTGACAAAGACACCCCGGGCCTTGGACACAGCCTTCATTAAGGACAAAGGTCAATAGGCCCCATGGGCCGACGTAGATTACACAATCATGCCCTTTTTGTCCCACTAATTACACTGCTTGCCAACAAGGGCTTACGGGACAAGTGCACGCGTGAATAGCCTTTGATCTTTCATTACAGGGCCGCTATTTGTGACGAGGCAGAGTGCTTTCGGCAGCCGGGCAAATGAAGGGTTTTCGTGCACAGAACAATTTATTTTCTGTAGATACATCTCGTTTTATGTTGTAAATTTGATTTTGGAATGAGATTCTTCCTGCACGTCATTCTTTTTTTTATTGAAGCAGGCGTTCGACCACTATCTCAATTGATGAAAAGTGATGATGCGGTCTTTTATGAATCACACATGTCTAAAAAATACCTATTCACTCGTGAAATGAAGACACCCAGATTGTATACCTACCAGATGGTATAGAAAACATAGATTAACGCAATGAATGCCGAGTGGCATTAAGTTAGTTAGGCATAAGTTCGTCAAATGCGATTATTTATCAGTCTTTTGATATCAACTGCTGGATGCCTTCCACTTCAGTTCTAAGTTGGAGGTAAATTAATGAATTTTTTTTTTAATAACTAGATACATGACGGAGTTCTATTTGACAAACATATAAAAATACCACTCTAATGAAGAACCTTCTTCGTATTTCAGAAGTCTTTAAAGAAGGTTGAATCTAGAGCAAGACTTGCCTATGTCCTCACAAGATGTTATCGATTCAAAGTAAGTTTGTCAAAAAGCTCGTTGAAACATCAAAATACAACTGACTGAATTAGAACTAAATTCTCCCAAAATTAGCGACATTTAGTCAAACAACTCGCAATATTTAGGAAACAGGTTTGACATCACAAAGTTTATTTTAATTAAATTTGCGTCGACGATTTCAAAACATCTGGTCTGTCGGGGCGTTTCACGAGGACTTAGAATTTAACTTTTGCGGCTTTATTAGCGACCTTGCACAGGACAACAGAACAAAGTTTATTAGCTTTTTAACAATATTTTTATGCTTCGCTTAAGGTTAGACTTACAATACTGACTGGCTACGGACAGCTGCTTGAACAAGATATCAATGACTAAAAGATAGTTTAAACGAACAAACATACTTGATGATCACTCACAGATGATGTGACTGTGTCACATAACACAATCATCTAAGACCCGGAACAAACATTTATGCTGATCACACAAATGTTTACCCCAGCTTAAATTCGAACCCAGGGCATCGGGATATATATTAAGTTATTTGCTTTGTATGGAAAATGCTAATATATATACATATTTAAAAATCATGTTTTCAATAGCATTTAACGTACAAAAAAGTTCATGATTGTGTGCAATAATTAGCACCCATTCAGATTTCATTTGTTTGTCGGCGAAGTCAAAACCTCACCATAATTATTATAATACTGAATTTTGGGTTCCATTTTTACAGTCGTTTTTTTGGTAGGATTATAATGATATTAATTGACAAATGCACTATCTTCTTTTTAACCGAATTTAAAAAAAAAGAGGAGGTTCTCTGGTCCACCTGTATGTTTTTTTTTCCTACTGCCTACGACAAACTATGTTGCTGCTTAACTTCTGACTGGGTGATCCGATTTTGTTCGTTCTTTTTTTATTTGAAAGCTGGCGCTTTCCGTGTGATCCCATTTCATCAAATTCGGATAAGCAGTTTTTGAGTTATACTCCAAAAACGGTAATTATTTTTTTTTGTATTCAGATTACAGATTTCAATCTATTTCAAACTTTCCCGTCGCCACGACTAAAAAAGAAAAGCGGACACGTATGATCGTAGTAAACCTTAAATAACTTAAAAAAAACCAATTTGCTTGTTAGGTACAGTTCTATCCTTTTCTTCAACAAAATGAATTTTGGATACCTTCTAAGAGCAACAGTACAGAATGTATCGCGTGCATCTATATAGGTATATACATATTATCAATTCGCAAATGTCAAAGTACTTTACACTGCAGGGTTACCAAGTTTACATGGATGTTTTATCAAAGAGAAAACACCCATATAGTCTAGGTGTTACAGTATATCGTTTGAATATGGGTAAAGTTGCAAGAAATGGAAGTTAGTGAACGAATATTGTGAGCTGTTACGTTCCTTGCTGGGTGTAATGGCTCGGTACTTCAAAGAATATTATGGTATCACATTTGAAATGTACAGAGGCACTAAAACATAATACAGCACTAGGATTTTACAACTTTTACAAACACTGATGTGGGCGAATCGCCGCTAATAGGAAATTTGTTTTTTAACCGACTTCAAAAACGGAGGGGGTTCTCAATTGGACCCGTATGTTTTCGTTTTATTTTTTTTATTTGTGTTTGTTACTGCATAACTTCCGACAGGGTGAACCGATTGTGATCGTTCTTTTTTTATTTGAAAGCTGGTGCTTCCCGTGTAGTCCCATTAAAATTTCATCAAAATCGAACAAGCGCTTTTTGAGTTACAAGTCAAAAACTGAAAAATGCGTGCTTATACCTACACGATATTATAGTAGCGGGTGAAGCCATCGGTGAACATACTTACACCACAATTACAATTGATCCCATGAGGAACAAAGGTCACTAAAAAGAGTGAAAACAAAAATTTTTACGAAAAAATGGAACCGACTTCAACACTCAAAAGTGTGAAATAACTTGTCGAAGTCGGTACCATGAGCACAATATTTGGATATCAGTTACTTTTGAACTATCATGGTACCGACTTCAACAAGTTATTTCATACTTTTGAGTGTTCGCGTTCGACGATTCTAATTAATGCTCGATCAAAATTGAAGTAAGTAGTCTGTATTGGTCGACTCAACACCTCCGAGCGAGAAAATTTTACACGCTATATTCATATTTTATCTCTTTACTATATTTAATGTGTTGATGATCATAGAATTTGGGTTAGAGCATTAAATTGTATTGATAGCTTGTGTTTAAACTTAGATTGACAGATGCACAACTCGCCAGTAAAATAGAATAGGATAGTACAATTATAAAAATGGCTCGTGAAAGTTTGGTAGGTCACTGGTATCGAAAGTTTTGTTGTTGGTAAGAACACGGATGCATTTGTTTCCTTTAAAAAGTACATATTTTTTTGGCTCAGTGTTCACTGTGCGCTCTTCAGAAGTTGGGCAAATAACTTGCGCATGTCCCATCTGCACTATTGTGTCATCTATGACAATGACAAAGAGAAAGAATTGCTACGTTTGGAAACGTTGCTAGTTGCACAAACATTTGCTTATTGCGAGCGCAAGTTCCAACGGATGTCGGTTCTGTTTGAATCGATCACGAGTTCATGTCCCGTCTATTTAAGGTTGAGGCATAGGTATATAAAGTACTGAAATAAACTCAGAGCATAATCAGATTTAAAATTCCTAATGAAGCGATATTTCAGTGATTCAGCGATTCAGAAAGAAGAGTATTAACTATTCATCTCGATTGCCAATACTGGTAGGCGGATAAGCTGGTAGCCAACCTAATATTGGAGCTTACAGATGGCCTTCTGACATGACCTAACGTCTCGGTTACATAATGTAGGTAACAACCGGGGTTGATAGCTGGACCTTTTAAAAAAGCACATCATGCTTATTTTAATATGCCAGTATTTCTGGAAGACAGTACGAAGTCAAATGGGTACTTCAACGATACAATCATTATAATACAATGCTAAATCTTCTACGTATTTATTGAACACCAGTAGTGGTTTCACCCGCGTGGATTGAAGTTTTCCCGCGAGCTCAATTATCTCGATTGGAACTATGCTTTTTCCGTAAAAGTAGCCTATGTGTTAATCAAGGGTCTAAACTATCTCTATACCAAGTTTCATCGAAATTGGTTAGCCGTTTGAGCGTAAAGGTCTTTGAGTAACAAGCATACACAAATATAAACTTTCGCCTTTATAATATATGTGAGATAACTAACTTAAAACTATATTCAAACCAAACGGAGAGTAAAGTCTCCGCAAAATCTGAGTCACAAAAAATTTGCATTCTTAGTTTTATAACTTTTGTGGCCAAGTCCCTTGCTCAAGTCATATTTCTGGATGAGAGTAAGATTCAACAGCTTTGAGTTCCACGTGAGGGAAAAAGGAGGACAATACAAAAATTAGGAGATTTTTACATATCGTACATACGTCATACATACGATCTTTCTATGATTTTTTTTTACTATATTATTATATATAATAATAATAATACATAATAATTTGTATTTTTTGTGGTAAAATTGTCAAATAGAAATAATGTTATTAGATTATTATGTTATAAATTAGTACCAATTTGTAACGCTTTGGTAAACCAACTGTTATGTTGTAGGATAGATTATAGGAGATACCTGTATAGCAAAGAGGCAAGTAATACATTTAAAATTTGTAGTAGGTAGATTTTGTATATTAAATTATGGGATTCTATATTTTTTTAAAAGATTATGTTAAAAAGCAAGGGTTATGAATGTATTTATCATAATCGTGAATAAAACTAACTTTAAAAGCCTTGAACAGAAGTAGCCGATTAAAATCCTGCAATAGCAGTTAAACCGAAATCCTCGGGTCGTCGTCGCAGATAATTTCAATTTTAATAGAACCTGTCATTAGCGGGACTATTTGCCATGTTTTAATGGCTTTTCAGTTAACTATAACAGCTGAACATTCTGAAAATCAACTTTAAATTGTCAGTAATAAGGTATAAAATCTAAGCGATGGCTATAATAACACAATGAGAGCTAAAATTGGAACACCAAGATTGCTGAATTAAAATTTTTGACGTGCTTTAGATAACACTGGAATCATAATATCTGGTTCATTGTAAATTCCACCATTATTTTATTTTATGAAAGGAGACTTGTTTCGCAACAATCCACCTTGGTACATTGGTACCTACCAAGGTGGATTTTGAGGAATATTTTTTAATATAAGTATAGAAATAGATATACAATAGATTCTATGTTCTAAAACTCCCGCTGTAACTAGTAAAGAATGACAAAGACATTGACAGCTTGGTTCGGGGGGTCGTGCATTCATAAATGTATGAATATTTTCCAAGAATTAAATTGTATACGGTGGCTACAAGGTTAAATTAAATACTAGTTCACCAAACAGCGCCAAAATATAAAAGTTTATCAAAATATATTAAATAACTTCATTTATAATGCGGTGTTTCTTGTGCAGGTGGAAAGCCAAAGGTCGGTGTTCACGTTGAGTAAACATTAAAATTAAATAAATAAGTCATTTATTGCCGGCATCAGATCTAGAGTGTACGAAAAACATAACCTAGAATAACACTGCATATTTTTAAATTAAAATAAAGTAAAGGATAAAACAGATTACAATACACAGCACAAAACAGAGTGTCATTTTTTGATCTCGTCCATGTAAACTGAAATCCAACGTCTAAACATAGGACTAGGAATATTGTCTGAGACAGCCGCATGTTATTTTTAGAAAGACTTAAATGCTGTCAGAATTATGCAATTTTTGACCTTATGACGGCAAAAAAATAAGGGTCTCCCCCTCAGCGAATATAGCTTCATAAGAGCCCGGGATGCGTCATTATACTGGACTCTTATAGTCTTCATTATTTTAATATACATATATTATATGGTAGGTATAGCTAAGCTCTCCTCATTAGTCGTTCTATCTTGACAGAGTGGTTGTGGTTGAATACTATGCCTTTTCTATAGACCGCGAGACCGCTAGCCTTCCACTTGCCCCTGAAACACGACTGCTTTCATGGAGTGTTCGTTTCGAACGATATGTCCGAAGTATTTAGCAAAGCTATACCTAAGTCAAAGATAAACTTTCATTAAGAAGTACATAAAAGAAAAATCAAACACTGAATGAACACGTATAGAGTAGGTTTAACCGTAACCCTATCATGCTATAAGTGAAAATAAGATTACGGGCCATTCTCACTTATCCCCGCTTCCTGTCTCTAAGATCGAGAACAAAACGATACACAACCATTATTTGGCGATCTTCGATTACCCTCACATTAACCCTTTTAAACGAGGAATCGTACAAGAGCGGGGTAAATTGGAGACCAAGTTATTCTGGCCTTGGGTGTATAAGAGGTGGAATTCGAAAAATTCAATTTCCTAACTGTGAATTTAGTTGAGAATGCAAGAAATAACCGGTTCTTTGTCGGAACGCTCCCGAGAGACGCGAGGAAATCTAAAACAGCGAAAAGTGGGAAACACCGCGCGCCGTATTGCATCTGCTATACGCCTACCTTTGTTTTGTTGGGGTCTCAGTCTCTGTAGTATATTTTGCCTTGTATTAGCTTAGGACGTCCTCCCTATTTACTCATCTACGAAGGTAACTTGAAATTAGAGGAGCCAGCACAGCCTTCTGTATTTTGATTTATTAACTCTAAATATTGTTTTAAACTATGTTCATATAAGTTAGTATTACCTTTAATATAGAGATATCGGTGAGAGCTTGTCGATGGGGCCTTACAATTTCTGGCTAAATATTTTTTTTCTCGGGAAAATCGTTATGGATACCACCGGCCGGCGGAGCCGTCGCCACCTCGGAGGGCTTATATTGTGGGGGTGCCAGACGCCCCCGCATCTAGCACTCCTGGCCCACCTCCGTGTCCGCGCTCTCCGGAGCGGGAGAGAAAGAGGATCCCTTTCTCTCTCCCGCTCCGCGGCCTTCCCCTGGTGACATGATAGTTTCACAGAAGGAAGCGACCGCCTCCCACGACCTCTCGTCGTCTTAGCTAAGACGACCGGCAAGGAGAGGTCAGCGCCTGCCGGAGCCGCGACCAAAGCTCGGCGCGGCTCAGCTCCTCCCGGACAAGCTACCAGTGCGTGCTGGGCGGAATCTTCCGCGTGCCCGCACTGGTGGCAGACAGGGGAGGCTTCCCTCCGGGCACAACGATACAGGTACGTTCCAAAGCAACCATGCCCCGAGAGGACCTGCGTCAGCCTATAGGAGAGCCTCCCATGCCTCCGGTTGACCCACTCTCAGAGTATGGGACGGATAGCCTCGAGGAGTCGTCGAGCGGTAACCCCCCTTTGCGTGGGTCCTTCGAGGAGCCTTCCCTCCCACTGTATGATGGCGGATGCCCTGGCTACCGTTGGGCTCGAAAGGTTCTCGAATGGAGACCATGAACTGGCAAGCGCAGCGTACAACGGCCATCAACACGGTGAACAGCCGATCTGACTAGTTCGCAGGAAAGGGCAGGATGCGGGGCGCTTTTAATATAACAGAGGTAAATTACTTAAAAGTATTTTCAAAACTTACATTGTAAGTGTAAATTACACACCTTCTATGGAACATAGTCCAGGAGCTAGGTACTCAAGTTTGTCGCGTCAGAATGGCGCATAAAATATAACTGCCCATTAAGACGCAGCGGCGGAGTGCTATCGCAGGCGCTACTGTTATGTCCACATTAGCTGGCGAAAGGGATGGGTACTGGCGTGCTTTACTTATAACTATCTGATGGTGAATTTAATGTGAAAATAATGTTTTGGTATGTATCCACATACCAAAACATTAGTTTAACATTAAATTGTAAAATGGGAGCAAAACAAATCAAATCAATTTTGAACAGAACGTTTTAATCGTATGAGATACAATAACAGTTTATAACATCAGATGAGTAAGTTAGGCAATCTTCAACCTAGGACGTCCATATTGCTTGAAAGAAACTAAACTTGTCAATGAGAATATGTATGGTAACATAAATAAAAAGTGTTTCGTGTTTTCGCCGCTTACGGCGCAATATTTAAATCTTTTCTCATTACAATATCCCCAGATATCCCACTGGAACGGCTTGTATTACACTGTACTCACGAAGAATATTCCTTATTTTTACCCGACTGCGAAAGAAGGAGGGTTATGATTTATGGAGATTGTCATTAGACTATTTATGATGCGAATTGGCAGCCAAAGGGAGATTCGTTGGTAAGTTTTCATTCGTTATTATGTCTACGTATTTACATTTGCATTTATTAAGTATCAAGTATAATATACTTAAAGTTTAGTAAAATCAAGTTGTGGGTTATCCAAGCTTAATAAGCTTGGACTGAAAATTACTCACCGTTTCCCCTATTATTCAGTAAAGTAGTGGGTAATTTACTGGAACTTTATTCGATGAATGCAGAAGGGAATATTTGCCATTTAGGCATATTTTTTTCTCTTTGCTTTATTCGTGTACTTTAAAAAACACTTAATAATTATTAATTTACCATTAATATTAATTTTAGAATAAAACCTAATTCTGTGTTTTTGCACAGATATAATCAAGGTATACTTTCATGTCAAGAGTGAATAGGTATCTTATATAGCCAGGCGCGGTCTACCGTAGACCGTATCATCACATAACATCAGGTGAAATAGTGGTCAAACGCCTGCCTTTTAAGTATAAAAAAACTGAATCTTTTCAGGCAACTTTCCCCGCAACTATCCTATTTTACTGTTGCTCTTTTACCATTTGCACACAGACCACGGCAAATATAACCTCTAAATTTGTGACATTTACTAGCGTATACTTGTTTCTTATACTAGCTCTGTCAGGGCTCTTTCTATACAAATCCGATCTAAATTAACCCTTCTCTAAAACAATCTGCCAATTACGCAAGCTTTTATTTACATAGAAACTTTCACCTTTTCTTATTCAAAATCCGCAAGCAAGTGGCAAGTAACAGATCCGGGCAAACGGGCGGACAGAGTATTAGGTAAACACTAGCGTGGGGGAACCCTTTGCAAATTCGCAAGAGTCTTCTCTACACCCTCTATGAATATAAATTAGTCAATAACATCGGGCATTTATGTTATAAAACCTTCAATTAGGTGCCTTTAGCCTCAGGCGGCTCCGTAATTGTACGTAGACCGGTGGAGGCGCATGGGATATAGATTTGAAGTACCCAATAACGCGATATTTACATAGTTTAGTCCCCAACACGAAATCAAGGGTTGCTAGTGTTTTAAATGCGATTGTTTGCGATTAACTTTTATTACCTTACCTTATTGTAATTCTTGTATACATTACCAGGCTTTGGAATGGATCTAATGATTTGTCATTGGAATCCGTGAATACGACATACAACATTCAGCTTAAATGCAACCTCTTCGACAATATTTCGCCTTTGCACGAGGCATTTTCAGGAGATGTTGACTCGGCGAGTATCGGGACAAGAAGCTGGTAAAATTTTATCTCCTGGAATGAAAACTAAATATTGTGTATTTAGATCACAAACTGTAGAAAAAAAAAGCCATCGACTGACAATGGATTTCCGCAAATGTTCGCATGGTGTAGGGTTCTTTCGAGTAGGTACCCGCCGGGCTAGCTAAAACCCTCAAGTTGAAAAAACTGTCGCCAAACATATAGTGTGTTCAGACAGCAGTCCTTGAGTGCCAGTGAGCGTTCTAGGTCTAGCGTGATAACATCTTCGACCACATCGTCACTGACCATCAAGTAAGATAGTTGGTCAAACGCTGGATCTATACAGTATAAAAAAATTAACGCTGAATCTCTAAAGTTTCTTAATTGTATAATAAAAATCAGTAGTCAATTATAAAAAAAAACATGAATTCGATTCGCGAAACTTTATTAAATTCCTAGTTGAGCATGTTGCAACTGCAAATCAATTGAACCATCTCACTATATTATCGTGAAAAGGTCCGAGAGAACACAGTTATAGAAAGTTACGCTGGTTCTCGGTGGAGTAGTCTTCAGTGCAGCAAACGGGGAGGTGGCGGTGGCGGCCCAAATTTCTAGGCCTTCATTTCCATGAGATGTGAGACTCTGGAAAAACACGACAGTGTTTTCTTTTCACCCTCGATAGCTTCAAGTATACCTACTTACTTAATAGAATCTAAGACTACCATGCATAACGTGACCATTTTTTTTGCCAGTGCGGGACATTTGTAGAATTATATATTTCAAAAAGTTATTAGTGTTTTACAAGATTTTTATAAAAGACAGAATAACACAAATCAATCAAAGCACTAAACGCAAAATACCTAGTTAAATAAGCACGACTTTCTAAACCCCATTAGTGGCGTGAATTTATTTCCCCCAAAGTTGCAGTTCGTGTTGTCTCTTCGAGCGGGAAAAATACATTTTAAATAATCTTTTCAACTGTTTGCAAAAGCGGGACTATGTCGACCTCGCTGCGGACACCGGGACAGTCTGCCTGAAAGCGGGACTGTCCCGCTCAAAGCGGGTCGTATGGTCACGTTAACCATGCATAAAATTTTCATCTGGCCAAAATAGTTTTTGAGATGATTTGTCTCGCCATTTACATGACAATCAAATAACTTGTAAATGACCTAAGCCAATATCATCATAAGAGGCAATAGTTGGCAATACCGCGTCCCACGCGTGACAAACGCGCGAAACGTGCGTACATTCATTATGTATTCCCCTAAGTAAACATCTCTTGTTCAATATTAGGCCCAGAACATATGGTACGGTGTAAGACGTGTTTTATTAAACGGGGAACGCATGTAAGCTTCGCTCACGCGTTTTAAGCATTCGCCGCATACGCCCCAAACTTACCCGCGCCTCCGCGACCTGCCAACCGGATATTTTATTATTATTATGTAAATAAATTAAGTTGTTTGTCACTCGTCTGAGCTCAGCTTTGCAATTAATTTTTGGAAATTTGTTCTGCGGTGTTTGATAATTCTTCTTCTTCTTCTTCTCTCAGCCATGTGCGTCCACTGCTGGACATATGCCTCCCCCATATAGGTGGAATTTGCCAATACTCGCCACGCTTGGCATGCGGGTTGGCGAGCGCAGTATGATTTACAATCCTCAGAAGGCGCTGCTGCCCACCTTCTGATACGTGATCCCTTAGCCGACTCTTACAGCACCCACGAGAAGAGATGGGGGTGTACTATTCTAGGCCGGTACCACCACGGCACTTCGATATCACGTTTGATAACTGAAGTCCCATAATATTGTCATGTGAAGTGGGGGGTGTTGCTAAATGTGTCTGCAGTTTTGTATACACGAAAAGAGTTTTATGTGTTTTGTTCGCCTGACGGTATCCTGAAATTATTCTAACAGTTTATGCTGGCGTTCTTGTAGTCTGAGTAGTGTTTTACTAAAACACCACAGTATTTTATGAATGTATAAAACACGGGAGTTACTCACGTAATAAGTCAGAGGGCTCCGACTATAGTTTCAACCACATTCGGTGGTCTTAATATACCAGAGTATGTTATTATTATGAACTGTATAAGACTCACAAAACATTTGCATGAAAATTACTCTTTGACCATTTTCGAACTTATTTGCAGTTCTTCATCTGGGAGTTATGATCGTGTCAAGCGGCCACCGCTGGCTTGTTCCCAAAGTACTCCAAGATTATTTCTCAAACTACTCCAGGAAAAAAGTTCTAAATTTTTTTAGTTTCATTTTACTCCTTACTGCGAACCTCAGCACGTAGCTGACGTTGAGCAGGTTTTATTGCGTCAGTCAAGTTATTGCCGTGTGTCACTTAAATCATTTATTTAAGAGTGTTATTGATATTTACTGTTTAGGCAAATATCATTGGTATTAATTACATAATTATCCGCTAATGATACTAAATAATTAAATTTTACAACGAACAACGATCTCGTATGCATTACGTCACCTTTAGAATTTCATTGCCTTAATTTGTTCGACAAGTTATTTTACACCTTTGAGTGTTGAAGACGGTTTCAAGGTTTTGGCAAAAATTTTTTTTCACACTCTTCAGTGACATTTGCTACTCACGGGATCAATTTGTCGTTGTTTACCGATTTCTCTACCCGCAACTATAATGTCATCGACGTATGCGTAGCACTTTTCAGTTATTGGAGTGTAACTCAAAAACCGCTTGATCGAATTTATTGAAATTTAAATAAGACAACACGGAAAGCACCAGCTTTCAATAAAAAAAACCGATCAAAATCGGTTCACCCAGTCGAAGTTCTGAGGTAACAAACATTTGAAAAAAATCATACAGGTTGAATTGAGAACCTCCTCCTTTTTTGAAGTTGGTTAAAAGTATGAAATATCTCGACCATGGGCCAGTACCACGCGCAAGTTGAAATCCTATTGCCGAATACCCAGTAAATGAAAGCGGCTATCCTTAAGTGCCTGTTAGCATTCTAGATGCAATTGACCATCAAGGCAGAAATGTATTCAACAGTAGACTTATTAAATAACAGTGTGTCTACTACATTTAAATTAAAAAATGTAACAAAATGGATATCTTACTTAATATTAAAATCATCAAAATAAAAATCTCGACTCGCAACAATCAGATCTTATTTTTTCATGATAAAAATCTTGGTCAACCTTGTAGCGTAAATGTTTATAGAATCCAGACTAATGTTATGGGCCCTGATTAAAAATGGACAGTGATTGGCAGAACTTGGCTCTAAGACTGAACAGCCTTCGTTAACTAAAACAGGTTTCTAGTAATGTGGCTCAAGCATGTTCAGTTTTTAATTCAAGTGGGTAAATAAATAACGACATTGTAATGTTTGTACGTGTCGTACGCGAACATAACGCACTGTTTTTTTATTGTAGTAAATTTTACACACAAATAAGTTTCAAACAAATGATTGACATTATTTGTGTGTAAAATATATTTCACTTATTATTTCAAGTTATTTATTAAGATGTTAGATATGTAGAGAGAATGAGCGAAAGAAGATTGACTAAGGTATACTTACATGTTGTAGTGTTGGAAAAGCAAGGCCTAGGCGAATGTTCCGAATTTAGATTGAACAAGTTCTAAGAAAGGACCAAGTCTCTTGACTGTACTCTAGCTAGACTGACGCTCCTGTATGAAAGGTCTGATGAGCCTGGATGAAGCGAAGGAAGTGTGTCGGTATCCTAGCCATTGCGAGGATGTGGTCCTGCCGACCCCTACGGGAGAGAGGAGTTTATATGTCATATAAAATTTATTTGTTTTTTTTTGAAATTATTTCGTTTGTTCATGTTTTTACAAAACTTAATTATTAACAAAGGTTGAAGTAACTCACATACATCCATTAAAGCAAAGAATACTAAGCATCTATTAAGAATCACTTTCGATTGTTTGTTTATTCATTCAATTCTGATTTCCCGGTGGCGGTAATTATGTACACTTAATAAGTAAACGTTTAAAAAATTACAACGTAGAGCTACATTTAATTACACACTAAACAAAATTAACGAGTTTCGATCAAATTCTTTGTACTAATTTTCGGGAAATGCAGCTCAAATGTTAACACGCCAAGGTAACTTTTTTAACCAACTTCAACCAAACATCACTTCGGTTGATTTGTTCATGTATTCAATGTTTTTTTTATATAATAACGCATTAATAAATAAATTATTAAATGTTTTGCACGCGATCAAGTCCCGATTGATTTATTAACAATGTGTTCGAATCGCAAAAGTCTAAAAATTATATTTAATAATACATACTACATTTGTCTTTGGTTTGAGAAACAAGAAGAAACATGCGGCAGCGAAGTTTAATCACGAGCCACACGCTTTGTCAGGCTTTAACAAAGTTTTCCGCGTGAGAATATTGATAGTTAAGGGCTTAACATGTGCCGATGACATAATTGAAGCTCGCGGGTGATTACAGGCAGAGAGGGCGGGATCAATCCTCTCACCATGCTAGGTTGTATCGGCACAACTCGTTTTCTCTTCCACTCCCATTATACAGTTTAGCCATTACATTCATATTTTATTACGATTTTAACGTTTATTCGTTTTTTTTTTTTACAACATTCACACAAGGTCTGCAGGTCCCAAACAAGGCAGAGCCTGTACTATGGTACCTGATGACCGATATATATTTATATACATACTTATATATACCTTTATACATGTACACACCCAGACACAGGTAAAACAGACATGTTCATACACACAAATGTTTGACCTGTCCGGGAATCGAACCCGGGACCAGCGGCGCAGAAGGCAGAGTGCTACCAACTGCGTCTACCGACCAGTCGTAGTATAAACATTAAATGCAGTAAAAGCAGTTCATATCTAGTTCATTATTTGTAAAAACATAATCCTATCAATCACAAGGGTTACACTGTTACAGTAATTCCCCTGTCGCTGAAAATGTGCATCGGTTTAAATAGATTAATATCACACCTACAAAAGTTTCTGTCCTGAAATTCCTTCCAGTTATTTTCGTAAGTAGGGGAATAAAGTATTTTCTTCACATGTTAATATTCATATATGTAGGCATAGAAATGAGCAGTCTCGTGTTATCAACAGGGTGATGTAAGACATCAAGTGTGAGACTAACTTCTGCCGACTCGATATCGTTACAAACTATTAAACTGGTGAATTAGCCCCCCGACTAACTCTGTCCGTGCCGTTACGTTATCCCTCCGTAAGATACGGAGTGGGTCTGGATGTAAGATCAATAGATATGACAATGTCTGTATTTCAATTCGACTGTATTTTCGTTTTTTATTAGTGTTTTCTTATCCCACTAATATTGTAAACTAGCTGTGCCCTGGTACCCGTGTAGTGATGAAAACCGATGATGATGGTGATGATGAAAATTAGCCTATTTGTTAATCCAGGGTACAACCTATCTCCATACCAAATTTCATCGAAATCGGTGTAGCCATTTGAGCGTGAAAAGGTAACAAACATACACACATACACACTTACACATTTACACAGATACACAGAAACTTTCGCATTTATAATATAAGTAGGATAGGATACGATGTCAAAGTTTGGATGGATGTTTATTACTCATTCACGCCAGAACGGCTAAACGGATCTGGATGAAATTTGACACAGATATAGATTATAGTGTGGAATAGCACATAGGCTTTTTATCCCGGTAAAATGTATGATTCCCGTGAAATAATTGATGTAGCGGGAAAACTGTAATCCACGCGGATGAAACCAGCGGGCGCCACAAATTTATTATAATCCCAATCACATGAAGAGGTTGTCTCTTCCTCTTAACTTTAGTTCTGTAAGTCTCCCCTTAACGAGTCCGTTGTTTCAGTTCAGTAGTTAGGGCAGTGTCCGGCTCTTTATCCGGGAGTTTGGTCGGATATAGATAGATCACGTTGGGTATCCTTAAACATGATACAAGTATATAACTATATCAAAGGCTGTGGACGTGCACTCATTAAGGAAAATGGAATAAAATTGCCAATCATCGCTTAATCTTTCTTTAGTAAAACTTCTTGTACAGTTTCTGCGAAGTGACAATTAAATTACGAAATCTAAAAGCAACGGCAAGAGAATGTGGACTAAGCTTGTAGGTACCTTTTAAATACATTTTTTTTTTAAACTTTGACACCACTTATGAATTACCCCCAGGTAAAAGTAGGTTCAAAACAAAACGAAAAATTATTCTATAAATAATAATTGATGTAAAGAATGAAAAAAGAAAAAGAAAATAAATGTATGCCTATCAAAGGAGAGCATTATTTTATTATTTATATTTTTTTTTATTAACTTTCACACAAAGTCTTCAGGTCCCAAACTAGGCAGAGCCTGTGCTATGGTAACCTGATGGCTAATATATATATATATACTTATATACATATACACCCCCAGACACAGATCAAACAGACATGTTCATACACACAAATGTTTGACCTGTCCGGGAATCGAACCCGGGACCAGCGGCTCAGAAGGCAGAGTGCTACCAACTGCGCCAACCGGTCTGTCGAGCATTGCACAAATACATTTAAATACACAAGATAAACAAGACAAATATACATTATGTAATGTTGCCCGATGTCAGGAATGAGTTTCGACTCAGCATACACTGGGGTCACCCCGAGCACTGATTTTAGGCACTCCTAAGTTTGTAGCACTTAATGTTAATTTGAATTAACCACATTATTAAATAGTCGTAGTTAGTATTTAGGTTTAAGTATTATTCCATTGTTTCAGATACATACACACCAAATTCAAAATTTCGTTGTTATTACTTAATTAAACTTTTCCTTTCTGACGTGACACTAATAAAAATGTTATAAACAATTGAGTTAATTAAAAAAAAAAACGAAATACAGTCCTCAGCTCACAGTCTTCGTGGCAACATTTTGATTGTCATTTTTTTCTTCTTCTGTAAATAATAATTTCGTTCGTTATAAAGTAACTGTAAATAATAATCATGGAAATGATGATAAACTGTAAATAATATTAGTAGACTAAGCTGGAACTGTGCGCAAGTTCGGAAATAGCAACGCTCTGATTGGTGCAAAATATGACAAGTTCCTAACTCGCGGTGTCGTGCCGGCGACAGCGTCAAAGTGAACTTGTGCGATGCCCGTGCAATGAAGAGCCAATAATAAGGCTTATTTAGGTCGCTGAATTTATATTTTTTTTTATGACATAGTTGGTAAACAATCCTTACCAATTTTAAGACCTTCCTTATCCTTACCTTTTTAAGACTCTGCCGACTCTCGTTTTGAAGAATCCCATATTGTAGCTACTCGCGAATACCGAGGGAGGAAGCTCGTTCCACATTTTGCAGGTGTATGGCAAAAACGATCCATTGAATAGCACAGTGTTTGAACCCGTGTGAATTATATGTGGATGAGGTTTTAAGCGATTTCGGCTAGTACGGTAGTGAAACCATGATGCTGGAATTAGGTTGAAGAGTTCTCCAGAACACTTCCCGTTGTATATACAGTAGAAAATACAGAGAGACCTATCGTCTCCGTGCATACTGAGTGGTTCTAGGTCTTCGGAGAGTTTGGGGTCGTTGACAATTTTGATACCTCTACGCTGCAATGCAGAGGCTCAATCTGATACTACCGTACCGTAGATTACCGTGCACCTAGCACGGTACCGAGGCCGGACTTGCACTTTGTATAGTAACAATCTTTGCTTGGTGTGAAGTACCGCTTCGCTTTGTTAAGCTAAGTTTCTTGGATTCGAGCTTGGTTTTGCATGCTATACGCTCGCGAAAGTTCAGGTTAGCAGAAATATCAACACCCAAAATACTTATTCTCTCGGAGACCTTGAGAGAAATATCGTGAAATCTCATTTTCTGGCGCACCTTGCTCCAGAAAATGAGATTTTATTGGCAGTGTGCGCGTAAACTTGTGTTTTGGCGGGGTTGAGATAAACGAAGGCTTTGGCGATGATGACAATGATGTTTATAAGTATATGTATATGCAGCCTATGCCCGCGAAGCAGGTGCTCCATCATCCATTTTAAATAATATCATTGTTTCTAGAACTTACTAATTGCGCGATCAAATTATTTGGCCTCAAGTGTACTAGTAAATTGATAAGTCTGGCGAAGGTGTGTGCAGGCACCTTGCAGTACAGGTGCTTTTGCAATACTTAGACTGTATTGGGTCTTTGACGCGTGTTTATTGAATGGTAGTTAATATATCTTTGAAACCTGCATAACTTTGTATTATGTATTTCATAAGTATGAAACTATGAGCTTCACTTTATGAATGCGTTGGTTTTCATCTCTATATTATAAGAAATGGAAATTAATTATTTATATATATTGTCCCGCTTAATAGTCTTAGCTCATTAAATAGTCGAATGTACCTATCTAAGTTTTGGGCATGTCTGAATATTTGGAAATTCCCGACCTAAGAAATTATGACATATAAGTAAATACAAGTAAATTAATAGTAATAAAATCTCCTCCGTGTGGGGCGCGCCCATAATATGGTCGCTTTCAAATCACCATTGAGTGGGGACGAGTCATAATATGGTCGCTCTAACGAACATATTATGTCCTGTCCGCAGTTAAGGATTGGTTAAGGTTTTTGACATATTTTAATGCGCTTCTTTTTGTTTTTTTCGTACAAACACTGTCTAAAATACACAAGAATAGAGATACAACAATCAGCCAGACACACCGCGAATATTTTTTTAATTTGTTATGATTAAATTGTTTTCGAGTGGACCTATCGCCCGCAGCACGAATCCACGGAAACTCAGATACCACGGATCTCTCTCCAGTATGTTGTTTGTACCTATAAATAACTATCTGAAGCAGAATAAGGAGGATCCTACTAAGTTTGGCTTGGCAGAAGATTAATATATAAGCAAAAGAGAATCACCCAAGGTTGCAAGTTCTAGAAATGTTTTCGAGTGGACCCAGCGCCCGCAGCACTAATCCACGGAAAGTCATGTGATTCATCCATATCCAGCATGTTGTCTGTGCCTATAAAGAAAAAGGTTATTCGATAAGTTATACAACAGCTTAAGTTACTAACTTTCCATCTATAAACCGGTCTTAGTGAATATGGAGCAAAGACTTGCATTGAGACTTGTGTAGATAACTGTTTTCACAATAGTTGAAATTGAATGTTTGATAAAGCTTTTTATAGAGCTAAATTATTGGCCCACCAATGTAAAGTTGATGTTGATCACTACTTAGTTTCAATTGAACAAAATACTGTTGTGTGTTTTTCATAATACATTACATCAACAAGTTTTTAGGCTAAGTTGAAGTAAACAGCAGTGACTGCACTGGGATAGTGAGTGCAGCATCAAACTCCAGTAGGAAGATAGTCAAGTAACAAAAAAAATAAAATACTCGCTGGATTGTCACTAGCACCACGTTTGTACATCGTCAGATATTGCACTGCAGTGTGTTCATGCAGGTGAGAAGCAGAAAACCTTCCAGGTCAAATAATCATCGCTGATTATCAAGTAATATAGTCGAAAAACTATTGAGCTATATACAATCATCATCATCAGAGTAAAGGAAGTCCAATGTTAGACATATTATGGCCGATGGACTTGACTGGCCGGTTGTCGCAGTTGGTAGCACTCTGCCTTCTGAGCCGCTGGTCCCGGGTTCGATTCCCGGACAGGTCAAACATTTGTGTGTATAACATGTCTGTTTGACCTGTGTCTGGGTGTGTATATGTATATAACTATATATAAGTATGTATATAAGTATATATCAGTCATCAGGTTACCACAGTGCAGGCTCTGCCTAGTTTGGGACATGAAGACTTTGTGTGAATGATTAAAAAAAAAAATTATACCTCCCCCACTGAACTCGACAAGGACCGGTTGGAAGCGGCTTGCATCCAGCCATTGATAGATAGAAAAAAAAAATCCAGTCAAATTATTATTAAGTTAACTGTGATTTCAACTGTGCATTTGCAGTTGTACACTGTATATAATATGAAGTTTATATAATATTTATTTTATTTTATTTATTTCCCTATTCCACTTTTTAATAACAAACACATATTTTTTAAAATAAAAATAATAGTTATGAAACAATCGGTATTTGATTAATCCAAAGTATTTGCGGATTCTACCCATTTGTATCTGTATGTAGTGAAAAAATCTTTTAACTCAGCTTGTGTCAACCGATAAAATTAGACTAATATTTTCTTAAATCGTCTTGTTGGCGCTGGTCAAAGTGTTTAAACGTAGTTATGAAATTTCTTAGAGATTTTAATGAGGTAAAAATATGACAGCAATTTTGCATGCCTATCAAAATCATAAGTACTTAGTAGGTATTTATCAAAAGCGTTGAATAAAAACTAACAGATCTCTCTGTAAGTTTTAATTCAACGCTTTTGATAAATACCTACTAAGTGCTTAAGATTTTGATAGGCATAAGTTATAAATTTTTTTTTATCTATAAATTTGTGCAAGTGGGAGTAAAAAATGTATTGAAATTAAAATAACAAAATTAAAATTAAGTTACCAAAAGGAGGTTAAGAGGAAACACAAGGGTGGTTTTTCCATACAAACGTAGTCCTCTGTTTCCTCCCTGGATAATAGCAGTAGAGTAATAATTTTTGTTTTTATAAATGTATGGTCTCTATTGGCATATCCCAATGTTTTCCTTATTTCATAAATTAATGATTAAAAGAGACAAAAACGTTCAAAAACTTAAAAAAATACCAGATTTTCAGCTGTCTTCAAACACCCAGAAAACGACATGATTATATAAAAGAAGAAAATCAGCAGCATGGCTAAAGTCTTTTTAAAATTTTTAATGAAAAAGTAGTTAAATGGGTCAAGTTTTGAAGAAGAATTCAGGGGACAAAGATCAAAATCAACGTTTATATTGTGTTAAGCTGCAGTTGCCTCTATCGCGCTCTGTGGGGTCGTTGCGTGACAACAATATACTAATACTTTTTTCAATTCTCTCGCCCTTGGTGTTTCCTACTCCAGACGTTCGTAGAACCGATCGTATCCGGAGAAACCCGAGTGCACGGCCACAGTACCCGGCCAACAACCCGCAAATTGAAAGTGTTATTATAGTCAATTACGTATTGTGCAAATAACTATTATGCGAGAAACAGCTATAAGATACAACGTTATGCACGTTATGCGCTATGATATAATCGGTTGATGAAAGGTAACGTACGATTAAGGTGCAACGTTTTACTGTTACTTTTTAATCGCGGTTTATACCCATAAACCGTTTACCTATATATACCTTTACGGTAAATTGAATTAAAATTAAAAAATAATTAATAAGTCAAAAACCATAAAAAACCTCCTTTTAATAGTAAAACCAGGTAAAAAGTATAAAACAATTTTCAAATAATTAAGTGGGGGACACTTAAAAATCTATGGTCATCAGATATGACTTCGCAAAAAGAGCCTTATTGACATTTTTCTCTGGAAATTAATGATTCGATGTTTAAAATAATAAGATCTGCAATAACAATGGGTTATTGTTTTGTTACTCCCAACAGAAGCAGGTTATTAATATATTATCATTTAGGCAACTAAAAATCACGTCTTTATGGTAAATTGATTATTTGCATTCCTGCTGCCTTCTTTGGATATGGTTGATGTATTTAAAGCTCTCTTTACGAAAATATCAAAAAATATACATATCTTCGGCGCAACACACTGCCTTGTTTGGCTATAAAAAAATCGTGAATCTTAATGATAATAATGAAGGCTCCTTTTTGTTTTGGAAATAGTATGGTTGCCGAGGTGTGGATTGAGGCAGCAGAAAACCAGTAGTCTACCGCGGGATGCAGCTGGTAGATACATACATAAATACAGGCGAAGCTTCTAAACGCGCGGTAAGCCACATTTCAAGCTCCCTTCCCGAAAAATAATTGTATACTAGCTGTACCCCGCATGGACTACGGTTTACCGCTAACTCAATTATGAGGAAACCATAGTTTTTCCGACATAAAATCTGTGTTATTCCAAGGTTAAAGCTATCTTCAAACTTAATTTCATGCAATTCCGTTCTGCCATTTCAGCGTAAAGGAGTAACACACATTTCTCTCAGCCATGTGCGTCCACTGCTGGACATATGCCTCCCCCATATAGGGGGGATTTGCCAATACTCGCCACGCTTGGCAGGCGGGTTGGCGAGCGCAGGATGATTTCCAATCCTCAGAAGGCGCTGCTGCCCACCTTCTGATACGTGGTCCCTTAGCCGACTTTTACGACACCCGCGGGAAGAGATGGGGGAGTACTATTCTAGGCCGGTACTACCACGGCCTAACAAACATACAAACGACAAATAGACAAGCAAATTTTCGCCTTTATAATATTAGTGTGATTAGTGTCACTTGGCTCGAGAGACTGTCGTTTCCTTAAATCTATAAAATCGCTAGTACTATAAATCTTGGTAAGGACAATAAGATAGACGATGTTAATTAATACATTGTCATTGGTCGTTGATAAGTGTGCAAAGTTCCAAATTAATTCGACGCGGCGGTTAGAAGGGGGTGAAAATCACGTTCAAAGGTTACGTTACGTACATAAATACATACGAAGCTAATAAAATCGTGTTAATAATAAAACATATTAAACTAGCTGTGCCCTGCGGTGTTGCCCGCGGTGAAAGGTTGCGTGGTATTGACGATTCATAACTTGCTTAACTTCTTTTTAAAGAAAATGTTGATCATGTTTCACTCCTAGCGTGTAAGTCAGCATTATATCGCTTCATAACTCCATAATAATGTTAGTTTATTTTCAATTAAAATTAATATGGTATACATACGATAAGTCATTATTTTTCAAAAATTTTTTTTATAATTGTCCTGCAATTAATAAAAAAAAAACATTAAATTATATTGAATGTTGAATAAATGATTCAACATTCAAGATAAATTAATGTTAATAAACTGTTAGAAACATAAAAATAAATTGTTAAGTAACTAATTCAACTCCTACCGGGATATTTCAGTAATCTGCAACAAAATTAATTAGTGGCGGTTGGTTGCGCAAGCGCAGGCCGCAGCGAAACCGTCTAATGAAGGTGAACGTGTGCGTGACGCGCAAGGAAAGGGCTACCACACCACACGTGCGTGAAAGGTCATTGGCACGCAGATTTGTGATTTTTGGCGACATTTGGAAATTATGATTGGAGTGTAATCTGACAGCATTGCAGATTAAATTGCAGTGTTGGTATAAGAAATAACACTGTGGTCACACCTATATTTTATATAACTTTACAAATGATACATAATAAAAAAGCATTTGCCTTTAAAAATACGTTTATTCGCTTTGAAGATACATGTAGCTTGATGTGTCGCTAGACTTATAGTTTTTTAAATAACTTTATCATTATAATGTTTGAAATTGCAGCGATGATAGCTCGTCGCTGGGAGCGTCGGCTGCCAAACTGACGGACGCTGGTTCGATCCCCAACAACGGCTTAAGATACCGGTGAGGGTAACACCATTATCAAATTCCCAGCATGGTGGTAGGGTACTTTCGAGTAGGTACCCTCCGGCTAGCTATACACTTTAAATCTCTCACCGAATACAAAGTTTGTTTAAGCAGTAGTCCTTGAGAGCCAGTAGATATTAAAGCTCTAGCGTGATTACTTCTTTGAACACATCGTCAATGATTATTAAGTGGGATAGTGGTCAAAGATATATACAATTCAAAGTCAATCTATACAGTATAAAAAAAAACTTTCGAGAACGAAGTTCATATTTAGACTATCGGATCTATTCACGCACATTTATGTATCAAATTATAGTTTTGACTAACTTCGAACTCTCCCCTCAAAATTAGTGACAAATAGGACATCATCTTAGCCATAAGATGTTCACTGATGGACATATGCCTCCTCTATTGATTTCCACAAGGACTGGTTGGAAGTGGCTTGCATGCTTTCCTGCAATCTTGGGTCGTTTGTCCATCCTTGTCGGTGACCGTCCTAAAGTGCGCTTGCCAGTCCGTGGTCTCCATTTGAAAACCTTTTAACCCCAACAGCCATCGGTTCTCCGAGATATATGCCTTGCCCACTGCCACTTCAATTTGCTGATCCGCTAGGCTATGACGGTGATTTAAGTTCTTCCGCAGATGTCCTACTTTCTGATAAGATCTCGTCAAGAAATCCCAAGTATAGCCATAACTCGTTGTGTGGCCTTGAGCTTGTGTACAATTCCCATATGGCCCATATCGTCACTGGTAAGATTGTCTCTTCCAGGCTTTGTGATATTTTGCACGAGAAGATCTCCTAGTTTCCCGAATGCTGCCCAGCCGAGTTCGATTTGATGATTGAATTCTTTCTCGAAGTTGGATCCTGCATCAATATTCTGGATGAGTTACTTCAATTATTTCATGCAATACATTTAAATCTTAATTTACGTAACGGCTATTTTTTATGAAATCCCTTTCACCACATTATATTCCAAGGATTTATTATTCCGTAATTTAACATGTAATGATAGCAGAGTATTGAATGGCCAATAATTAAAATACATAAGAACTATCAAAAACTTGCAAGTAAATACTCGGTTTGTATCCCCAAGCAATTGTATATTACACAACTCATGCCTACAAGCCAACCAAGTGGGGGCTACGCATTCACCTAACCGCAGTCGAGCCAGTGCTGTTTCAATATTCGACTTCAGAATACATTTGTTGTTAGACAATCTACATTTAAAAAACTACATAAATTACGTACAAAAAAGTAAAAATAATTTGGCCAATATGTGCGGGGAAATGGGAAAAGCAGTGCTGCGTGCGCTGACCGGCGCGCTGCTGTGTGGTCTGGTTTCAGATGCTGCATACTTACAGGTATGGTATGAACTTATATGCTACTTTATAAATCTATAGATATGTGGAAGCTAGTGGACTTTCGGGATATGTACCTACTTGTCCAGGAAATAGGGGTCATGCTATATATGCAAATATATGTTAATCAGTCCATCATTCTAATAAGTTAATTTAGAAAATATAGGTTGTTTATTTCAGTTGGATGCACTAGTAGCGTTGCTTACGTTATCTATATTTCACCATAACTGGTATGCAACAATTCTATCCTTCCTGCTTATATTATAAATACAAAAATATGTGTGTATGAGTGTATGCATGTAAGTGTGTATGTTTGTTACCTTTTCACGCTCAAACGGCTACTCCGATTACGATGGAATTTGGTATAGAGTCAGCTTATACCCTGGATTAACAATTAGGTTTATTTTCATCATCACCGTTTTTCATCACCACGCGGGTACAACCACGGGGCGTAGCTAGATAATTAATAAATCAATATACATACTAGTAGCATTCCGCGGTTTCACCTGCGTATGATGATTTATTAGTGTAAAAAATGATGATTTATTAATGTAAAATGCGTGGATTACGGTTTTCCCGCTACCTCAATTATCCTTCGAGAATTATACTTTTTCCTAGATTAAAAGTAGCCTATGCGTTATTACAGAGTCTAACCTTTCTCCATTCAAAATTTCCTGCCTGCCTATGTGGCAAACAGTAAAGTTATGATAATATGAGAGTTAACCATTATAATTGACTGGCCGGTTGGCGCAGTTGGTAGCACTCTGCCTTCTGAGCCGCTGGTCTCGGGTTCGATTCCCGGACAGGTCAAACATTTGTGTGTATGAACATGTCTGTTTGACTTGTGTCTGGGTGTGTATATGTATATAAGTATATATAAGTATGTATTTAATTATGTATATCAGTCATCAGGTTACCATAGTACAGGCTCTGCCTAGTTTGGGACCTGAAGACCTTGTGTGAATGTTGTCCCATATTATTATTAATATTATTATATAATAATAGGGTATTTAATAGCTGTGCTAATATAAAAAAATGTTGTTCTTTTTTAATAAATGCATATCCGTAAAGAAGGCAACTTGCCTTGCTCCCTACTTTTCCTGAGTCTAAAGTCAATCCTGTTATCTTTGAAAGCGATACATAGAGAAATAAACAAACAAAAAAACGCATTCACACTCATACCCCCGCACTCGGATACCATGTTTCGCGGGAGGCATGGACACATACAATCACAATACACAAACATCCAAAACCTGAAAACAAACATCTATGCCCATCATAAAAATGTTTGCCTCAGTCGGGATTCGAACCCGGGTTCGCAGTCCCAAAATTAGGTGAAAAGGCTCACCTAATTACTATAATTTGATAATATTAAACAGAGCCATTAATAGACGTTCTTAATTCAGCGATTTGCATGAAGGTCGATTTACACAATTTGATAACGAAATTCCTGCAGTATTTTTGGTGGCATTGGTCTGAGCGCTGGATCAGTTGGGGTCGGTGTGTCTGATGAAAATAAGTTAAATGTAACACAGTAGTATAGGCTATGAATGAAATAAAATATTAGATAAAGAATCGAAGAACAAAATACAACAGTATTTATTTATTTATTTATCAACATTCACACAATGTCTTCAAGTCCCAAACTAGGCAGAGCCTGTACTATGGTAAACTAATGACTGATATACATACTTATATACCGTACACACCCAGAAAAATATATAGTATGAATATATTATATAAAATATAAACTGCAATATATTGTTAGAGCCATTTCCGAAATATTTTAGCAAACATTTACACCTAATACAAGAAATTCTGTAAACTTTGTTCCCTTTAATTTTGATATAAAACCTACACCCTTTTTATTCATATTCGACTGGTAAATAAGTGTTAATTGTGATCCAGCTTTAAGACTGAAATTATACGGTTCTTAAGACTGTGTTGTGAACTGTTCACAGAAAAATGATAAATGTACAGAAAAGACTCATATTAGTTATTGCAATAAAATTCAACAATAACAAAAAATGACATTCTTCTTATTTCACACAAACCGTGCGAAGGTAACCTTCAACAAAGTTTACATTACATATTAATTATCACACAAAAACTTATCGCTATAGTCATTGTTCAAAACATTCCATAAAATATATTTACTAAATACAAGAATATATTCCTATATCATATCTTCCATCTTTTAATAAAATATAATTAAAACAATGGCGGAGGTTAAAAAAAATAATTCATCATTACTTATAACATCAGTTAATCAGCATCATAATTATAAAAAACTAAAATCCTGTATTAAATATTTCTATTTAAGCAAAATAAAGTTACCTGACAGTTTTACAATACAATATAATTCAGTGAGTAGAACTGAGTACAAATGTAAAATCTAGGAGTATCAACAATAACATCCTTAGTAAGAGAAGAACTATCTCTTCTCTTCTTATCTATTCTCTTCTTACCTATAGAAAATTATATAGAATGAATAAAAGTATGTCTACGCTACAATTTTAAATGTGTCATAACCTACCAGTCTGGTGATATTGATTAGTGTCTTTAACTGCGATTATTGCAATAAAAATATAAGAACCGGCGACCTTAAAACGTCTAGTAGCAATAATTCGAACCACCATAAGGGAGCTGTAACTTTTGCAATTTTCCTCTTTACAGAGCTTCCCGTGGGCCCTTCAAAGGCGAATTACTGTTGGTTAAATTTACTCTCGTTTTCTTCGAAAGGCCTGTTTTTTAGTTCTGTTTCTTTGATCAACGCTCGAGAAGCGGGAATTGTTTGAAACTTGGCTCCGACAAAAGATTGGTATTCAGGAGTAATTTGCAAATTCACACCTCGCAGACTACGGCGCTTTTTTGTTCTTCTGATGCGGGATTTATTAAATTTGTTTATATTTTATCATTATTATTGCGTCGTGAGGTTTTTGGAATAAACAAGCAGGAAACACCCACGTTAATGATTTGGTTAATTGCATGTATAGTTTCAATATATCGGGGTTTTGGCGTAATAATTATCTTATTAATTTAAGTTTGGTCACGTAGAGAGAATAAACGAAAGGGGATTGACTGAGCAGTTATAGATGGGAAAAGTGAATGAGAGGAAGGTCTAGGCGAACACCGACGCTCTTGTATGAAAGGTCTGATGAACGTTTATTTTGAGGTCTTGAATGTTTGTGTATTATATTTCGTCGCTTCATTCTTCAGATATATTTAACAACATGTAGTCCTTTTTTCCTGCTGGCAACTTCACACTTTAAGAGAATAAAAGTTTTTTATTTGACTTTCAACCACTTCCTTTGTGTAGGCACTGTGGCAGCTCGTCATTCTTTTTTCGTGTGCGGCAACTGAAACACGTTTCCTTATTTTAAACTAAAAACTTAAAATGGCTACGCGAAGTGTTACCGATATTATTGAATATTATAGTGCAAAAATTACACGATAAAAGTGAGACACCGTGTAACTGTGTACTCATCATCGGATTTCGACGAAAATTCTGGTAAGTTTTTACATTTCTTGTCAGTGACGTGATTTAAGTGGATTATCTGTAAATTGTCATGCAATGTGCATCTATAAGCTATCCGGGAGGTTAACTGCGGGTTAACACGATGGTTTAGTATGACGTAAAAATTAACTTGGACCATGGGTCCAACAGGAAGGTATGATGCCGAAATTATTTCGACCAACTCCAAAAACAAATCGCATTAATCATTAATTTGCTTATCTTTAAATTGTTATGCGATGTGCGTCAATAAGCTAACCGGGAGGTTAACTGCGGGTTAACACGATGGTTTAGCATGACGTAAAAATTAACTTGGACCATGGGTCAACACGAAGGTATTATGCCGAAATTATTTCGACCAATTCCAAAAACAAATCGCATTAATCATTAATTTGCTTATCTTTAAATTGTCATGCGATGTGCGTCAATAAGCTAACCGGGAGGTTAACTGCGGGTTAACACGATGGTTTAGCATGACGTAAAAATTAACCTGGACCATGGGTCAACACGGAGGTATTATGCCGAAATTATTTCGGCCAACTCCAATAATAGATCGCATTAATCATTAATTTGCTTATCTATAAATTGTCATGCAATGTGCGTCAATAAGCTAACCGGAAGGTTAACTGCGGGTTAACACGATGGTTTAGCATGATGCAAAAATCAACATGTACCATAGGTCCAACACGAAGGTATTTTGCCGAAACTATTTCGACCACCTTCAAAAACAGATCGCAATAATAATTAATTTGCTTATCTCTAAATTGTCATGCGATATGCGTCAATAAGCAAACCGGGAGGTTAACACGATGGTTTAGCATGACGCACAAATCAACCTGGACCATGAGTCAACACGAAGGTGTTATGCCGGAATTATTTCGACTACCTTCAAAAACAGATCGCAATAATAATTAATTTGCTTATCTTTAAATTTTCATGCGATGTGCGTCAATAAGCTAACCGGAGGGTTAACTGCGGGTTAACACGCTGGTTAAGTATGACGCAAAAATAAACCTGGAGGTTTACCGAAACTTAACACGAATGTATTATACTGAAATTATTTTGACCAACTCCAAAAATAAGTCGCATTAATCATTAATTTGATAAAATAATATTTATGGCAAATACCCTCAAATATCTCAAAAATATATTTATTTTTTCCCCGGAGGGATACGATTAGATAACGGCTTTATTACTTTCGTTACCTATCGCACCCGAGGATGTTCCTCCTGAACTCGATTCTGAGCTATTATAGATACAATCCTGGGGGCTATGATGTTCCAGTTTTTGGACCCGACATACACAGTAGGTAGCTCAACGTCGGCTCCTTATATATAAGAAAAACTCTTGAACGAATTCACGGTTCACAATAATTGCAGCCTGTTAAGAGCACATCAAATCATAGGATCTGAGCATTACGGCTATCAACAGAGCAATGTCATTAATTAATGCTACTTACTGGTACTTACTGACCTCCGTTCACAAAGCCGCGAGTGATAGCTAAGCTAGTCACTCCTGGACTTGATAAATTATTTTTTACTGTTATTATCATTGAAAAATTAAGAAAATTAAGGTGATTGAGAGACAGGATCTTCAGTTTAGAAAAGCTGATGACTTCTAACGCGAATGCAACGACTTCGCGCCCTTCTCACTAGGGAAATTGGTCGGGCCCTCCTCGCTTTAACTCGTCAAAAAGGGGGGGAGAGGCAAGTCAACGACGCGCCCGTCGACCATAACTTTTCATAACTGGGCACACGCCCATGAAGCGTGCACCACCTCGGCACTAATAGAAGCAAATGCTGGTTGATTGAAAACATTTCTAATAATGTTGGCTTGATTTCAAACAGAACCCAGTTGTCTTAGAGTGGGTTCGTAACGGACATTGCATCCCTCAGGTTAATACCCCAACTAATAATTTATGTATAATATAATTATATTAATCCATTACATAATATTACTAATAATGAAATGTAAGCACCATAAATGACAATATATTTCTAATATATTTTTTGAACACCAAAAGCTAACGGCGCTGGTAGATTTATGCTTAATCTTAAGCATATCTATTTAAATAAGTATATCTCTAATTCCCATTTCATGATGGAGGATTACAGAACTGCAACAAAAATGTTACAAATATATATATATATATATATATCTATCTAGGAGAATAGTACCTAACGGCCTCTTGTTCATAAAAATATCGTACAACAAAACTAATTAAATGAACTAAGTAAATAAAAAAAATAAAAAATAAAAAACGATATTTTACAAATAGTGTATTAATTCCCCGACAGTGCCAAAAATGTATAGGTTTTACCTACAAATTCTATGGACATGACGTTATCACTCGCCTCAGAGAAACGTTCCAATATTATTTGATTAGTAAAAACATTTTACCATCTACCATATTTATGATTGGAAAAACGCGTAAGTTTGACACGTTATTACTTATATTAAGTACTATCCGGCCTTACTCAAATTTATAGTCGAAGTTTCGACCTAGTCTTCGGGTATGTCCGATGCCCATCATCAGGTAAGTTTACGCCAGATCGCGATAGCCGCGACATAAACATATATAAGTACTAATCTACCGTATTGTACAATAAAAAGTTATGCCCATCTTATTGGCGACCTTGCCTAAGCATGCCCTGCCGTAAAGTATAGATGAGGTATAGGTACAAGGAGAATTGAGCGACAGAAATCAATAAATCACAACGCTATGACGATGAATTTAATTTTGCCAGGCGTTGAAATCTTAACATACTTAAAGCAAACGAATGAAAACAATATTTATGTTTTTTCCACCATTTACAATGAATTGTATATATATAAGATATAGCAGAGGGTGTCTTGATATTCCTTAATTGGCCACCTGAACCCTGATGTCCACTGCTCAAATAGATTCTCAACACTAGCACAATGTGTTTCCCCCCGAATTTATACTTTCATCGTCCTTTTGCGGGACTCTTGCTACCATTCGAAGCAGCTTACCCTGTGCAGCAATGCTCTCAGGTCCGCGTTTTTACCGAGAGGAATACCAACCGAGGTATAAGACTTAATGGCATCCCTCTCAAAATACCTTGCTACAGCATAATGGCACTTATAAATTATGGTGTCAATTCTGTATTTCTAATTACGTTAGTCCATACGGGGTAAGTACTCTTATTTCTTTAATGCTATTGAATAATAATTAAGCAATAAATATATAACAAAGTCATTTTGTACGGTTCGTCGAATGTTAGTCAGTCATCGGTCTGAATTGTCATTGATGATAAGCAGTGACCTAACTACGAACAATCAAGTTAAACGGCTCCTCACATGAGCGTATAAACTGTGACATGTTTTTCAAAAATATTCTTTTACTTGGGGTCCCAAGACATAGTTTTAAATAATACTGCTAACTGAGTATCTACTAGGAGTACTCCCATTCTAAAAAGATAATAACTACCAAAGATAATAAAACCAAAAACTATTAGCACTATGTACAGCGCTCGGGGCGCATGTTTTTGTTCCGATTAAAAAAGATAATGTTAACGTTTGTTCCTCCGGCGTTACAATAGGTATTGCAGACATTACAAAGAAATCTGCAAATGGACGTGACCAACTAGTACTATCACTAAAATATTTTGAGGAAAATAAGGCCATCTGCCAAGCTACGATACTAAAGTATTATTAATGTGTTAGTTACTAAAACATTGATCCTGTGACGACAGACAACATAATACTAGCGCATAAAAGACAATGTAAGCCAGAAACCTCTCAATATATCAGCAGAAGAATCAAAGAGGTGTCGCGCGAAAGCAGCGTGCATGTGTCGACCTTCAGCGCGTATAGTACGCGGCACGCCCACCGCGCAGCATCGCTACATCTGCAGCGCGCGCCTCTGGCTTATCGTTTAGACACCATCAGAAAAGCAGCCGGTTGGAGCAGAAGATCCCAACCATTTGCTAAAGTTTACGATCAAAAATGACATGATAGTGCCGATTTCGCCACTTCAGTCCTACTTTGTAATAATACATGATTATTCTAAATCTTAATACATACAAAACTTTTAATCCTACGAATTTAGTATTAAATATAGTAATACAATTAATATGACTAATGACTAGGGTACCTCCCTATATATATATATAGGTATTGTGTTAGTGAAGAGAACTGACTTAAAAAAAAAAAAAAAAAAAAAAAAACCAACCCCCAGTAATTTTGTTTTGATTTATTTTCTGATAATATGTTCATTTGGGTTCATGTGACATTAAAATAAAAGTTCTTACCTTTTTTTTTTTCAATGTCTTGTTCGATAACACAAAATTTTCATCTCTAAACATCTACATGTTGTTAAATATATCTGAAGAATGAAGCGACGAAATATAATATATGATCAAACGAACTTAACAAGTGAAGTTCGATCGATATTATATGAGTACGCTTCATTCGAAGATATACACTCCCTCCCACCCAGTTCCCAGTATTTATAGAAAATTTTGTGTTTCGTACTCTCTAAAAAGAATGACGAGCTGCCACAGTGCCTACACAAAGGAAGTGGTTGAAAGTCAAATAAAAAACTTTTATTCTCTTAAAGTGTGAAGTTGCCAGCAGGAAAAAAGGACTACATGTTGTTAAATATATCTTCGAATGAAGCGTACTCATATAATATCGATCGAACTTCACTTGTTAAGTTCGTTTGATCATATATTATGATTGTGTGCGTGTCCATGCCTCCCGCAACACAGGGTATCTTAGTGTGAGTGTTAATGCGTTTGTTTGTTTAGAAACATGTTTTTTTGCTCTATAAATAAACTACGATAGGTTTTATTTTGCATATTGGATCGCGTGAATAATTCAAAGAGCACCACAATGCTTTTTTATCTATGTCAGTATTTATATTTACACAAATATTCCAAAGTAATGTTGAGACCTACTTTTTGCGCAGAAAAATATCACTATAGCAGACAGAACTGCGTCAATTGTCCTTTTTTCGTCAATTTTGCTTTATCCCGCTCTGAATAATTTTGACATAACCAACGTTAGTTATTTTGGTACTTGCCACATAAAAGCTTTCTTGTACCGTCTAGACATTTCTTTTTCGCGCCTAAACTTAATTTCGTGCCGACGCTGACACACTTTATACATTTATTTTACATACAGGCTCTTGTATTAAAATATATTCTAGCTACCTAATAAGCCTACGTTGCTGCCAGTTATTTTTACCCACGAACCTACGTGTAATATATTAACTAGAAAGTACCTATACAAAGTATGTATCTTAAATTTCACAATACAGTACTAAGGGCGGACTTATCGTTGAAAGCGGAGTCCCCCAGTCAACCTCATTAAGGATTGTAATACAGTGATACAGACATAGATACATTAACAATAATAGCTTTATAGCTATATTTATATATGTATATAAACTAAGAAATGAAATAAATGATTTACGCATTAATGACATTGTAATGTATATAATGTATAAATGTATATTTAGGACAAGGATTTTGACAGATTACCTATCTACAAAAGAAATAATACAGAAATTTTAGATTAATAGAGTCTAGTAGTACTTACTTAGTCTGCCGTGGTGGTACCGGCTTAGAATAGTACTCCCCCATCACTTCCCGTGGGTGCCGTAAGAGTCGGCTAAGGGATCACGTACATGAAGGTGGGCAGCAGCGCCTTCTGAGGGTCGGAAATCATACTGCGCTCGCCAACCCGCCTGCCAAGCGTGGCGAGAATTGGCAAATCCCCCCTATATGGGGGAGGCATATGTCCAGCAGTGGATGTCTAATTGCTGAGAAGAAGAAGATTAATAGATATTTTACAATGTGTCATAATTTTCAATTCCAAGTTATTCTAAGAAAAGTATATACACGCAACTTAAATATTGACGTGCAGAACCAACACTAATGGTAACTAAACAATCGAAGACTGTCATCAAGTGACACCTAAGTACATGTTGCTTGTTTTATTATGTTTTAGTTTTAGAATAATTTAATCGTAACTTGTCGTATTAAGGATAAGATTTCGTATAACATGTATTATAGAATTAAGGGCCTTTAAAGGCATGTACTTATGTTCAGCTTGACTGCGCAACAACTCGACGGCCATGACTGTCCCCTCTCACTTTGGAACCTAACTAGGCGTTATTAGGGGTTTCGTAACTTTGGACTTTTAGTTACTACTTGTATTTCACTTAAACTTACGTTACTTAGAATTATATTTCCGCTTGTATTTTTTTCCAACTTTGTGCTGTATTATTGCCGTACTGTATTATTTTAATCGATGCGATGATAGCTCAGCGGTGGGAGCGTCGGCTGTCAACATGTTATCACGCTGGAATCTTGCTTCCTGGCTCTCAAGGACTGCTGCCTGCACAAACTATGTGTTTCATGATAGTTTTTCAAACTTGTAGCCAGGCGAGTATTCAAAGGTACTCTACGAACATGCTGGGAATTTATTGACGGCGCTACCTTCACCGGAAGCTCATGCCGTTGGTGGGGATCGAAACGGCATCCGTTAGTTGACAGCCGACGCTTCCCCCGCTGATCTATCATAGCTTCTGGTGTGGGATAAGGACAAAAAGAAGAAGAAGTTGTGGTGAAAAGTTTAAGGCATAGACAATATAGAAATTATAATCGTAAGATGCCTTTGCAATCGTTAATTTGGCACGAACATCGTGAAGCTTCCAATATTTGAAATGACATGGCAATTTCGATACAAAAACAATAATCATGCGTATCAGCAGTTTATTTCGTTTTTATTTATAAATTTGTAGGCAAGCCGTAACTATGAACGTTTACTCAATTTTCTGAAAGAGAACATTCAATATCAAAGCATTATTGGAAAAGAGATTATCCTTGATTTAGTAGTCTGAAACGATACTCATAGCTACAGAGAGACAGCCGACACAGGGACCGTACGTAATAAACCGTAATAGCATATTTCTGTTATTATATCAACTTATTATTTTTGTAGTAAATACTAATAGCAAATAAAATCGGTTTATTTTGTCTGGCTCACGGTATGCTGACTCGATTAACATCAATTTTACGCAATAGGGTCTTACTTTCTATCATTAATATAAATTCGTTACTAAATCAAACGAGCTAGATCAGGGGCCGGTAACTTTTGCAGATGGAGGAACCAAAAGTTACAATTCACCGTTTCTTCCCATAAAACTTTTGATTTCAATATTATGGTCAAATAATGATATATTTTCTTATGTATTGACAAATTTTTTAAAAGGACGATTTTAAAAGGTTTCGATTCAAAGAGAATTACATTTTAGTTTATGGAACTGGGAGCCTTAGCTTTACATCGAATGAGCCGCATGTGGGTCGTGAGCCACAGGTTGCAGACCTCTGAGCTGGACTATACCCAGACTAGAACAAGTTTATACGAAATTTAAACGCAAAACATAAGGATTGGTTTGAAAATAAGAATTATAGTCCAATAAGGCTAGCTAGACAATAGGCAGTCTAGAGTTAATTTAAACGAATTTAGATCAAATTATGTAAATTTTTGTGAAGCTTTAGAAGTAGGAGTTATACTTTTAGATTCCAGATAGTACAAAGCAAGTCTAAACAAACTTTTAATATTAAGTTTTGTGTTGTTTGAACCTTTGAAGTTAAAATGCTTGGACTGTGGGGACCATGGTTCGGTAATCAGGTCATTATCAGGTCGTCTGTCTACTTTGTTAGAGGATGTTAGGAGATCATTCCGTGGTATATTGGAGAGCCTTTCCACCCCATCGGTCGTCAATTGTACGAGATATGTGCCCTGACTTACCAATCCGCTGAGCTTGGTAACTGGCTTTTTCATTCTTCTTTAAATCTCTTTATTTCTGATTCGATCACGTAGAAAACCCAGGGGTTACTTACCTACATAATAATATAATTTAAACTGAATTTTAGTGATATTTATTAATTATCATTTACATGTATTAAAAATCTTTCTAATTTTATAAATGCGAAAGTTTGTGAGTAAGGATGTATGGATGTGTGTTTGTTATTCTTTTACGCCTAAACGGTTGAATGAATTTGGATGAAATTCGGTATGTAGATAGCTTATACCCTGAATTCACAGGCTTATTTCATCATTATCATCATCATGTTGGTTTTTCATTACCACGCAGGTAAATCCGCGCGGTGCAGCTAGTATGTCATAAATTACATTTATTTATTTATTTATTAACATTCTCAAACACACATAACACAAGATCTTCAGGTCCCAAACTAGGCAGAGCCTGTAATATGGTAACCTGATGACTGATATATATACTTATAGACATATACACACCCAGACATAGGTCAAACAGACATGTTCATACACACAAATGTTTGACCTGTCCGGGAATCGAACCCGGAACCAGCGGCTCAGAAGGCAGAGTGCTACTAACTGCGTCAACCGGCAAGTCAAATTTAAAATACATTATTACAAATACATATAAATAAACTAGTCAAATAACCTGCCTCTTAAAGTTCCTGGTGCAAAGGTCCCTCTAACTGTATCTGCATTATACCACGCTCGAAAGCAATCGCGATCCTTCGCGTCAGGAAAAATATATATGTATATATATATATATATATATATATATAATTTAATAGTATGCCAAGTTAATTGGTAATTGTTTAAGTCAACAGTAACGTGAGTGACCTCAATGTGCGGTAATGTCAGTGTTACGAGTGACGAGTGTGAACCATTATGTAACGAGCGACAGCACACGTTGTGTAAGCTCACTTGAATAAAAACTGGATCGATGTCAAGGTGCCCGCTGTTTCTACATAACCGGATTTGAAATGATATAATTAATAAAATAATATAAATAGTACATAATAATATCTCCTGCATATAATATACTAGTTCTGCCCCGCGATTTTACCCGCGTGGTGATGATCGATGATGATGATGATGAAAATTAGCCTGTGTCATTGTGTGGCGAGAAGAAGTAACAAACATACACACACATACACAAATTTTCGCCTTTAAAATTTTAGTAGGATTAGTTTGATACATATACCTATACATATAGCTCATTAGTAATATTGTATTAATTTTTATGTATTGTACTGTGTTCATATTATGTTACATAGATATAAGGCAGATAATATTAACTACATAACACTTTTTTCACCACTTTGGTTCTGGTTAGTGTCTACTAATAAAATGTTTTTCTATTTTTAATTCATTCATAATACAATATAATTATTTAATTATATTGTATTATGAATAAAATAAAATACAAAAAAAAATATATTCCAGAATAAGCTATCTTCATTTAGAATTTGTTGAAAATCCGTTTAGCCATTTCAGCGTGAAAGAGTAACAAACATACATCGTA
The DNA here is from genome assembly GCA_934044485.1 of Apeira syringaria. NCBI lineage: Eukaryota > Metazoa > Arthropoda > Insecta > Lepidoptera > Geometridae > Apeira > Apeira syringaria. The sequence continues at coordinate 15,509,135 of OW203662.1, read as the reverse complement.
CATGACATATACTATTAGAGATCACTTTATTATGTATCAACATATATTAGTGTATTTTATAGCTGGCAGCGTATCTGGCACCTTTGATAACACCCAGGTGTATTCTCGTTAGTAATGAATCTACCCTTTTACTAAGTTATTCAATGCTTTAAGTTGGCAAAGGGCCTTCTTCTGTGCGTAAAATGTAGCAAAAACTTTAATGTATGAGAGTAACAGACTACATTTGGCCTTTAGTGGCCTTTTAGGGCGATTAATCAAAACCCTATTATTATGTTTCAATTTTTTTTATTTCAACAGCGTTACGAGCAATCTCCCCAACGATACGAGCCTGCCCCACAGCGGTACCAACCACAAATCCAGTACGACCAAGACTACTTCGTCCCAAGGCCTGCATACCATGAACAACGCAAGCCACTGAGGGAGCACGAGAAGCCTCAAGATCTGCGCAATGTCCCTGGAACACCTGGAGTGGACTTCCCGATATATCATCAAGTGCCGGATACTGGATTCTCGTGCGCTCATGTTCCTGTTCACCCGGGAATGTACGCCAATGTGGAGACAGGATGTCAGGTTAGTTTTATCCCTGACTAGTAGCGCCCCGCGGTATCGCCCACGTGGATTACGATTTTCCCGATCTCTCAATTATCCCATAGAAACTATGTTTTTTCCGGGATAAAAGCAGCCTATGTGCTAATCTTAGACCTTAGAGTCGTTACAGATAGTTACATAGGTAACTATCTCCATACCAAAAATTCATCGAAATCAATGCAACCGTTTGAGCATGAAGGAGCAACAAACATACACACTTACCCGGATATTTATATTATTAGTGGAATATTTAAAAAAAAACAGTTTTAAAATAAGGCATGAAATATGAAAAAAACTTCAAAAAAATACACCTAGCATGAAAAATGTATATGGTATACATTTTCTTCTCCAGAAATAAGTTTAAGATTGTATACGTTTTTTTTTGTCACGATCAAACTCCGCACTAGAATTTTCTGTATAGTGGAAGAGATACAATCACAGCACACAAACATCTATGACCCGGGGCAAACACCTACACTTATTGCATAAATGTTTGCCCCTGCCGGGATTCCTAGCCAGGGCCCTGGAGACACATGTCATGTGTCAATCACAGAGCCACGGCGACAAGATAATAAGCTTTTAAATATATTAAGATTCTACTAAATAGGTGTTACTAAATTTGTACACCACTAACAAAACCTTAAGATTTTGTTAGTGGTGTACACGTGATTTATTAAACAAATTTAATGTAACTGTTTTGTTTGACATTCCACAATTTCTGAATCAAAATATAAATTAAGAAAACCTCTTAAATTTAGATTCTAGATTACATTTCCTACTTAGTTTAATACAAAACATCACTCATCGAATCACAAACAGTTTCGAAGTAAAAAGAATAGCCATTTGCGAACGTCCAATTTAAATTCGCCACACACTCGTGACCCCATATTTCTTCACGAGAATTCATTAAACGGACATAACTACACAATAGGGCTATTACTCCGAGAACGGTCACAAAATGGACAATGGGCACAGACGGACTAAGGTTTGCACTCACCGCGACACTAAAAGTAGCCGGCAATATAAAGTGACTAAAACTGTCAATTTTTAACGTAGATCTACAACACAATGCACATCTTTGATAATAAACATCTGAGTTTTTTTACATGAGAGTATGTATATTGAAGTGATGTTCCTTTGAATGATTTAGTAATTATAGCTTTTAAGGAGCTAAGAAGTAGAATCCATTGTCCGTGTAATTTCTCAAAGATCTCACAACCGTTGTTTCATTAAGTCATAAGTATATACTCTTCCAGGTAAGTGTGGTAAATCCGGGCTACTCAGAGTCCAAGCAGAAAACAGATTACTTTACACTGTTTTTAACGGGTATAACGTGGTACTTACGCGTAGTCGATATCACGATCGACAATTGTTTCGGCTTCTTCCGGAAGCCTTCATCAGGATCTTGAGTGCGGTGCGTTAGTCGTAACGTCCCGTCTCGCACTGGCTGACTTACGACTAACGCACCGCACTCAAGATCCTGATGAAGGCTTCCGGAAGAAGCCGAAACAATTGTCGATCGTGATATCGACTACGCGTAAGTACCACGTTATACCCGTTAAAAACAGTGTAAAGTAATCATGAACGTGAGTTTTAATATTAGAAAACAGATTGTTTGAAAATGATATTACCGTGTGTATTTATCTTAAAATGATTAATTTGCATAACCATTCCGCGAAGATTCAATCTGTGCTACATATTATAATTACGCAAATTATAATTATATTTAATTGATATGAATATATTATGTTAGAGAGTCTGTTATATAAATATTAGTAATGCTTTTAACAGACTTTACGTATGCGATGTTAATCAATCAAATGCTCCATGATTTTTTTAAACCGTTATAAGCTTACGTTTGACCGCTGTCTCACCTGATGTCAAATAATGACTTGACCAGTCATGGATCGGTGACCGCAAGTGGCATTTGCATTTAAATACTTCTGCACAAAAGAGGATACGTTAAGCCGTCAGTCACAGATTTTGTGTTATAAAATCAGCTGTCGTGGGGCCAAGTGAGAAACCCTTGATCGGTCTAAAACTCCCAACTTTGGATTTGGCTTTGGCACTAGCCTTCATCAATGGATTTTTTTTTTGTGAAAAATGTACTGCTACAATTTAGTCTAAACATTTGAGTTATCTCAAGACTGGCAACAGCTAGTGCACATAGTGGCTGTAGTATTGTTTTTAGCTTGTAGTATTTTGACCCGATGGTTAATCAAAAAGTTTCTGTCACAATTTTTATTCTCATCTTATTATTTATCCCACTAATATTATAAATGTCAAAGTTTGAATGGATGTTTGTTACTCAATCACGCCAGAACGGCTGGATCAATTTGGATGAAATTTGATAGGAAGATACTTCAGGTCCCGGAATAACATATAGGCTACTTTTCATTATCATCATTAATCACCTCGCGGGTAAAACCGCGGGGCGCAGCTAGTATTTCTATGTATTTGTATTTATTATATATAATTATTTTTATTTCCAATCCCATTTTTTTGTATGTACAAATCTTAAAAAACAATACACAGTTAAGAAATGCAAAAATAATCTGCTAATATTTATAACATACTAGCTGCACCCCGCGGTTTTACCAGAGCGATGATGATTGATGATGACGATGGTGATGAAAAGTAGCCTATGTGTTATTCCGCGACCTGAAGTATCTACATACCAGTTTTCATCCAAATCCATCCAGCCGTTCTGGCGTGATTGAGTAACAAACATCCATCCATCCAAACTTTCACATTTATAATATTACTGGGATTAAGTAAGTGCTCAGTCGAATTTTATGCTCGTCATACTCATGTTGTGAACGGAAAATGCTAACGATGGATCAAGTAAAATATATTATTAAGAAAAGGAGATTTAAAATTTCTGCGTATAAATAAAATACCCAGTGCAATATCAACTGCTTTGATAGCACGAACGTATTCAACTTTATGAAATACACAACAACTACTGCCATTTTGAGTGTCACAAATTTCCCAAGCGACCACGCCACGATTGAAACTCTGTATCAAAATTCATTGTTTTGTGATGTTGCTCTAGCAGCAAAATAGGTACTAGAAAGATTTTAGAGTGTGTCAGTTTGTGAAAGAAACCGACCGTTATTTCATTTTCTTCTCAGGATAATAAAATAATAATAATAATAATAATATCTTTATTCAACAAAAAGGTTTACAATATTTACAATATATTAGGCTATTTTAGATGCACAAATTTATTCAAGAGTATCTGCTGCTGAACTAGGCTTAACACCCGTGCTTCAGCATACAGCGCTCTTCCCTGAGCGTTGAGGCATTGATAGCCGTTTGTATCCATTTAATAATAAACTCATAATCACTAGAAGAATACTAGTTTGCATGCATGAGCATACTCTTCCCATTGGTGTGTGTGTGTGTGTGTGTGTGTGTATGTGTGTGTGTGTGTGTGAGAGTATTTCCTATCTACATGATGGCCTAATATACACTAAAAGAACAAAATCTATATTAATAATAATATATATATATATATAAATATTACAATTTACTTCTCCGACTAACTAATGATTGTAAGTAGGTCTTCAGTATCTTTATATGACAGAGTTTTAAGCCATCTAGTGACTTTCATTTTAACTTCTGGTTTTGCCATTGGATAGATGTTCAAAGTTTTATTTAACTTATTGTATAGGTATGGACCCAAAAATATGCAGAATCTTCGTATAAAACTTGTATTTGCATTATGTGTTTGATGACACACTTTGTAAAATCTACGTTTTCTTAATAGCTGTGGATCAAACTCTAAAATATTGTGTTGTCTTAAAATGATACTGAGGATGAAAAGTTGGCGTACTGTTAGGACATCACATGTTTCAAAAAGCAATGATGTAGGGTATAAAAATGGTTTACCGGTTGCTACTTTCAAAACAGCCCGTTGTGCTACTTCTAACTTAAACAAGTTTGTTTTTAAAGCTCCTCCCCAAGACGAAATACAATATGTTAGGAGTGATTGACACAAACTCAAATATATTTGTTTTACCAATATAGGACTAGCAATGTGTCTAAGCTTTTTAAATATATACATAATCTTTCGTATTCTTCCACTCAGAGTTTCAATATGCTTTTTGAAATTAAGATTTTTGTCAATAGTTATTCCTAAATATTTCATACTGCTGATTCTTTCTAATTTATTACATTTGCAGTACTTATTATCAGATATAATACATGGCTTATTGTGTGCTGAGATGAATAATTCCGGGAATGGTGAAGTGTCTCTCATTGAAAACAAAATATAACTGGTTTTTTCAGCATTAAGGGATAAAGAGTTATCATAGAGCCAAGTTGTGACTCTATTAAAGCTTTCTTGAGCAGCTATGAAAACCTCTTTCCAAGAATCTGCCGCAAAAACAAGTGCTGTGTCATCTGCATATGAAATCACTTTACCACTTAAAGGTTGGAATTGACACAGATCATTCATATATATTAGAAAGAGAGTAGGTCCTAGAATACTCCCTTGTGGAATTCCGTATGTGATTGGCATATCATCACTAGTGTATGAACCAACCTTTACACTCTGTAATCTTCCGGTTAGATAATCTTTTAGCAAAGTTAACTGCCTACCACGAACCCCAATTCGTTCCAACTTAGAAACTAGTATAGGGACAGAGACCGTATCAAATGCTTTAGCTAAATCGAGGAAAATAGACAGACATCTCTTCCCACGATCAAGGTTGGTTGTGATAAAGTTAGTGAGTTCGTGTACTGCCTCATTTGTAGATTTTCCATTTCGAAAGCCGTATTGATTGTGGGAGAATAAGTTGTTATGTTCGATAAAATTTATTAATCTATTATTTATAAGTCTTTCTAAAATTTTAGATATAGATGGTAGTAGAGAAATTGGTCTATAATTATTGATACGGTCTCTGTCACCACTCTTGTAAATTGGAACAATACGGGATTTTTTAAGATCTGTTGGAAAAATGCCACCTTCAAAACAAGAGTTAAAAATATGTGTCAGAGGAGGCACTAGTAATTCCTTATGTTCTTTAAGAAATCTATTCGAGATTTGATCCCATCCCACCGAGCAGTCAATTTTGAGATTCATTATAAGAGATTCTACTTCGGCGTTGTCGGTTTGAAATAAAACAAAAGACTCTAATACCGGAGGAGATAAATTAATTGGCGTTGAATCAAAGCTACTCTTATCTATACGATCTGTCTTCATGCTATCAGCTAAATTTTTCCCTACGTTAACAAAAAAATCATTTATTAAATTGACTTATTGTTCGGGAGAGTGGTGCATACGTAGTAAGTCTTTTGAAATATCTTGTATCATGCTTGTGCCTGATATATCTCTTACTGCCTGCCATATTTTCTTACTATTTTTTCCCGCTTTATCAATCAAACTTTTTTCGTAAGCTCTTCTCAGTTTTTTGATCAGAGATTTACAAAAATTCCTGTATCTTGTATACGTTACTTTAAGTATGTTGTTATTTGGTGATTGATTTGATATTAAGTGCAGTTTATCCCTGTGTCGTATGCAACGAAGGAGCCCGAGTGTCATCCAGGGTTTTATAATTCTTTTATTTCTTGGCAAATCGGTAATTTTGGTATTGTTACTGATGGTTGTTTGAAGTAGTCTTATAAGGTATGTCATCATAAAATTTGGATCGGTAGAATTATAAATAGGTATAAATAGGTAAATACATTTAATATTGTTCAAATTTAGAACACACGACTACAGAATACCGTCCCTGTCGCTATGCCAACTAAGCTATAATAGTGTTTCGAATTTATTCTTTCATAACTTTAATTCATCACACAGTTTTCTTTTTTTTTCTAAAATCCATTACTATTCTATTTTTTTTCTCCAAAAACTTTTTTAGTTCCGCTAAGCATGCTGCCAATGCAAAAACCGTATCTCCTTTTGCTTTGTTCAATACAGCGGAAAGTGTGAGAATCTCCTAATCCCAGTTTTATTGATGTTGAGTTTGTATACTATCGAAGTTTATTCCATCATTCATCAACTATCTAAAAACCGGCTGGAACTCACGCGATATTCCCGGATGTTTTCTCTCCGACCAATTTTGATTTGACTTGTAGTCCTATATCTTGAAGTTATGATCGTACTAGGCAGCGGACGCGAGCCTTACCACGTAGCTGGATGCACATTAGGACCATCGCGATGTATCACTTAAACTATTACCGTTTTCATTGTCATTATCAATTAAATGTAAATAAGTCTATTATCGCACCATGTCTTTATTATGCTATTTATACTATTATCTATCTCTGTGCTAAATTTTATCTAGACCAGTAAAACCCCTTTGGCGTAATTAAATAACAAACACTCATCCAAACTTTTGCATTTAAAACAAGAAAAAATCTGTGAAACAAATCTTCCAGCGACCACACTTTAACTACCCGCACAATGGTAATAATTTTAGATAAATAACTTTTTCGTGAAAAAATAACGAGCTAGCAAATCAGTGATATCCCATTTATATATTATTATTCAGACATCCAAAGTTTGAACAACGAAATGATATAACGTATTTCTTTCGTTTCGTAAGTAAATATTTATGAATCATAAGAAAACAAGGAAATAACGTAAAATAGCTAACATTAATTAAAATACCTCAAACAACACGCAAAACAAAGAGAATAAACGAACCACCGTTATGTTACATAATTTGAGAGACCTCAAAATAATTATATTTGGTTCTTCAACGAAATATAACATCTATTTGCTTACAAATAAAAGCAGATGTGCGTTCCTTTGTAAATATGCTTTACAAGATTTACAATAAGTACCTATATGGAAAATATGTCATAAATATTTATGAAAACAAAATAAAACACTAATTCTCAAACTGAATTAATATTTATGAATATTTCTCTGGTCTTGGATGTTTGTGTGATGTGATAGTATGTGTCACATGCCTCCCGCGACACAGGGAATCCTAGTGCAGGGGTATAAGTGTGAAAATACCACGTTTATTAACCCCAAAAATATGAAAAATTACAAAATAAAAAACAGGATCGGAATTTGATCGGATTACAAAACAGTTCTCTATATCCTTATCATCGAAGCTAGGGAATTTCAAACTATTATGGGCAAGAGACTTTTTCAACGGCTCTTTTTCAAAATGTACTGATACCTCAGATCCTCATATAGTCAAATTACCTACTTTAAAAATCCATAATGATCGTTTTTTTTCCCCATTGATACAAAATACTTATCAATTGAAAAACTTTGCGGTTGGTTAAATCAAAATCATTTAAAATTATCTTACTTGTCATTCTTATAACAAGTTGATACATGTAACGTAACTTATACAGTGTCTTGAAAGTTTCAAATAAGAACTTGTGTTTATTAAAAGGGTAGATTTTTATACCTCGTCGACTCCCAAAATCAGTTTTTATTGTCGACCCCTAGGAAACCGATATCGAACTCTTTGGGGATCCGATAAGATTTCTATAAAAGATTTTGAAGAAGCTTTGAAGCGACCCGCATTAAACACTGGAAAAAGCTGGCTGCGATCTTGGTCAGCTCGTTTGTGCACCTTCTCGGTGCACATCTTACTCTGCGCTTGCCAGACCGTGGTCTCCACTCGAGAACCTTTCAACCCCCGTTCACCATCAGTTCACTGTAAATTCTACGATATATTCCAACTGCCTCTTCTAATTGTTCCACTGGGCTTGTCTGTGACTTTCGTTCTAATACAGAACTTCTCATTTCTCATTCTATAGCGTAGTGAAACTCCATGCATAGATCTTTGCATATCCACTGTGCTTACTAGATAGTTAAAAAGTTAATTAGTAAATAATTGCTTATTAATTTTTTTTATGTACTTCCAAAGGATCCCGGAGTATCACTTCTAGTCCCCGCACTTCACCTAACCTGGCTACACCTTAAACGTCTACTAACGATAAAAATTATTACTTTAATCAACACATAAATTAAATAAAGCATATTATTTGTCTAAAACCATTTTATGTTTTTGAAAACATAAAAGGTTTTCAAAAACAGCACACAACTGCGCTATTACGTAACTGATTATGTTAGCTGGTTTAGTAAAACTCTTAAACTGTAATCCTTTTAGCATAATATATTTTGTTTCAAAGCTGAGCTATGTTTAGGTATCTTGCAGGCAAAATGTAATGCCAAGTGAAGTCTATGCTAAATTAATGTTCCTACGTTGCAAAACGGAACGTACGCAATACAAAATTACACGCTTGTGCATGTTTCTTTCACGGTTTGAGTGAAGCAACAGGCATGTTCTTGGTCCAAATACCATAATTACCCACGTACCAGAAGGTGGGCAGCAGCGCCTTCTGAGGATTGGAAATCATACTGCGCTCGCCAACCCGCCTGCCAAGCGTGGCGAGTATTGGCAAATCCCCCCTTTATGGGGGAGGCATATGTCCAGCAATGGACGCACATGGCTGAGAGAAGAAGAAGAAGAAGAAGATGGCTACATTATCTTCTTTAAAGGGACGGTTTCCCATATACCATTAGTTATTTTGTTTTTAAGGATTATAATTTTACTTTTGACCTCTGTCTCGCTTGATGTTAAGTGACGAGATGATGATTATGTTCAATGACACTAATAAATGGTAGACTGCCTGAAACCGGTAGTAATTATAGTTGTCATATGATTGAAATTCGGAATTTGAATATCAAATTCTTTATATCCACCAAAAATCTTTTCTGTATAAAAATTTAATTTGTACCATAAAATTGCATAAGTTATTGCATTTAATAAAAATAAATTCACAGACAACATACTAGTCGGTAGGCACTCACGTTCAAATTTTAAATTAAGAACTTTTTATACAGATAATTTGGAAATAGCTAAGTTTGCAAAGCTACAGGGCGCTGTTCCCTAGTCGTCGGTTAAAATACTACTTGTAGCTGGATTTTCTCTTCAAAAATCGATTGTGAGTACCTATAACCGTCGATATAATGGTTCGGCTTCTTTGCCTGAAAGCTTACCTTTATATATTTATTTACTGTATAGATCTAGCGTTTAAGACTATCTCACTTGATGATCAGTGACCATTTGGTCTTAGATATAGAATGTGTATAGAAGTAAGCATTCAAAGCCAGTAAGTATTCCAGGTCTAGCGTTATTATGCTTACTGGCTCTGCCTTCAAGGACTGCTGCCTGAACACGGTACTCGAAAGTACCCTAAGTACGTCCAAGCTGGGAATTTGATAACGGAGATAATCAGCGTCCGTCAGTTTGACAGCGGACGCTCCCACCGCTGAGCTATCATAGCTTCGTTTACTTTATAGTTTTTGAAAGAAACAAAGGATGACAGAATATAAATTAATTATGACAAAATCTTACAAATACTTTTCAAGTTTTATACACATACTTACATCACAACAAATGAGGTAAAGTATTTTCATGAATTCAACCGTTGGCAGATGCCAAATAATAATAATAATAATACAATACCAAAGAATCATCTTTTTCAATGTCTCCACATTGAAAAAGATGATTCTTTGGTATTAAATACATTTATTATAGGAACAAAGGTTTTTACAATGTGGAAATAATAAGCGGTTTTCCTTAGTATAATAACGCTAAAAATAATTGAGTTTACACATCAAACTCTGGGCAATGAAATTATAAGGGCCAGTCTATTTGCCTAAATTGAATAAGTTTCTTAGTCACTGTCGCTGTGGGAGGCCACGCTAACCTCAGAGGCTCAGAAGGTAGTACTGAATTTAAGGTAACGCACTACCGTTTGGTATATTTATTTTGATCCAAAACAGAGCCAATTTCTTTTTCTTTTCATTTAAAATCTTTCCCTCTGTAGCTTATGCAGGTTTATCTTTAACTCTTTATTCAACTTGACATTTACTTTTTATTTGACTCATGCAACGTATGTCATTTTAGGGTGAATTACAGATATGGTTGTTTAGAATTTTGTATCAAATAATCACACCACGTCACACTAATCACAATACCACTAATATTAAAAATGCGGAAGTTTGTGTGTGTAAGTGTGTATGTTTGTTGCTCCTTCATGCTCAAACCGCTTCACCGATTTCGATTAAATTTGATTGATATGATGATAGTTTAGATTAACACATTGACTACTTTTAATTATGAAAAATAATAACTGTTCCTGTGGGATTATCAAGTAATTCAAAAACATCTGTTACTCCTTCACGCTGAAAAGGCTGTATAGATTTCGATGTAATTTAGCATGGAGACCAGTAAGACCTTGGAATAACACATAGGCTACTTTTATCCCGGAAAAAGTTTTTTCCCATGGGATAATTGAGGTAGTAGGAAAACCGTAATCCAAGCGGGTGAAACAGCGAGGCACTACTACTAGTAATATTATAAAGTCGGAACTTTAATTGTATGTTAGTATCTCCTTCACGCTGAAACAGCTGAACGGATTTGCATGAAATTCTGAGTGAAGATAGCTTATACCCTGTATAAAACAGGCGACTATTATCCCGGAAAATGCCATAGTTCCTGTGGGATAATTAAAGTAGCGGGAAATGGTAGTCCATGCGGGTGAAATCGCGGGGCGCAGCTATTAGTTGATATATAGATAAGTATGTTATTATTTCCTATCAGCAAAAAGCACAGTGTATGCGGTATTAATCAGTTTTTTTTTTTTTTTTTTTTTTTTTACATATTATAAGTTTGCGTTTGACAACTGTCTCACCTGATGTTAAGTGATGACGTTGTCTAGGATTTAGCACGCAAACCTAGGTAATAATATAATGTAATACTTGAAGGTAAGGTGTCTCTTAATGGTGTAATATTAGAACTTATTATGTAAATTACGGTGTAACTCTAACAGAATTAATATGAGTTTTAAATTCTCTGAAGAAAAAGTAATTTGCCCAGTGTACTTTGCTAAGTTAAATTATTGTTTAACTTACAAGTTGAAATATAATTTAAAAACTTCGAAAGATAAATACTTCTTACTGTGTAATTATTACAAGTTATAAGTAAAAAGTCAATTCATATTTGCTTATTTGAAATAACACCTTTGTCTTCGTCGACTACATAATATGCAATGAGGCGTTTTCTTAAAAACAACTAGTAATAATAAAGTACCCAATAGATAGCGCTGTAAAGTTTATCTAATTCATACTGAAATATAAAGTATTAAAAATCAAAAACAGAACTGGAATGCTAGTCTTAATATATCGAAATAAATTTTAAAAGTTACATTATAGAATAGAATAGAATAGAATTATATTTATTCGTAACAAAAAATAGATATACAAAGTTATTACATAAAATATTGCTACGTTAATAAAACATCTAAAAGTTATGTAGCTCTTTGTTACGAATCAGCCCAAACTCAGCGTTGTGCTGGTTGTGAACAACCAGCGCTGGTCTTCCGTTTGGGCTGGTAGGTGACGTCACGCACGTACAGACTAACGGCCAAATCTTATACCTTAAAATAATTATTATACTAAGGCAGAGAAAAGTAAAATATTAGAAAATAACACAATATCATACCAAAGAGAAATATAGAATAACAAAGTAACATAATTAGTAAATATTAAATCTCAAACAGGCAACAAACTATTTAATAAAATTTAAAACATATTATAATATTAACATCCAGTTTGTGGAGTAGCAAAAACAATACACAAAGGATTCTTCAAAAAAAATAAAAATAAGCAATTGACAGTTAGCACACAGATGGCAACAATTATTATACATTATCATGCAGGTCTTCTATGACAACTGTATCGAAATGTTATTAAAAACGTAATGATATGAAAGCTCACTTTCGCTCGTTTTTTTAACTTACACTCGTGTTTTAGGACCCAGTTTCATAAACTAATACGAGTTGAAATTGCATAGTTTATGACTCACGTGTTTATTTTTCATTCTAATTTCGTTATTGATCGTGGAATATGTTCTTTGTTTCTTTCAATTATTTTCTTCTTATATTAGTATCTCAATTGACAATGACTATTACGCCACCTAGTAAGTGTTCTTGCATTAGTTTTTTTTCTTAGAAAAATGCCTTTTTGTTGGCAATGAAATTATATTCTATACGACATTCGTGTGCATATTAGTCCTCTATAATTTTTAATAACACTTCGTAATTACACTATTTCATAAATAATATCTAAAGAGTTCTGATATAATATAGAAACGGCCAAATGCATTAGCGGTCTATATCAGGCCTCGCCCGGCCACAGATTAGAAAATAATTACTGAGTAATGTTACGTCCACGACAGACGACCTGACTAAAATCGCAGGCAAGGGCTGGATGCGGGCCGCTTCCAACAGGTCCTTGTGGAAATCAATGGGGGAGGCCTATGTCCAGCAGTGGACGTCCTATGGCTGAGATGATGATGATGATGATGATGATGATGATGTTACTTGAATTCGGATAAAATAGTTAATTATATATTTTGTCTTTGTTCCTCAGGCATATCACGTGTGCCACGACGGACGCGAAGGTCACCAAGGCGCTTCGTTCCTTTGCACCAACGGGACACTCTTCGACCAAGCCAAGTTCGCTTGCGATTGGTGGTACAACGTAGACTGTTCTCAGGCCATCGCTCACTACAAGTAAGCGTTTTATTTTTAAACACAAGATCTATTTTTAATCATACCTTATTGCTATCATATAAGAACTGGTTGGAAGCAGCCTGCATCTGCTTCCAACCAGTTCTTATAGGATAGTAATAAGGGTAACTATCATCAGCGATCTTTATCACTCGCTTGATTTACCTTTTCCATGGACAAAGACCAGGCTAACATTCTAAGTCAATGGTCCGGTCTTTGACCACATCTTCACTGACTATCAAGTGCTGAAATAGTTTATCTATTAAGTATACAAAGAGTAATATTTTGCGCTTGCTAAAAACGTATTCTTACTCAATATTTTTTACTTTATTTTATTTATTACGCTCACCGCACTATGATTCCCTGTGTCGCGGGTGGCATAGACACACACAATCACAGCACCAAAACACCGAAGACCCGGGACAACCACACAAATATTTTCCCTTGCCGGGATTGGAACCCAGTCTCCCGGATACCCAGAAGTCATGTCAATGCTTACCACTAAGCCACAGCGACCGTACTTTATATTTAAATACATAATAATTATATTTTCTGTAATGAAGATCGCGCCTGCTAAACCATGATACTTATATGAAAATGATATTTGCACTTATAATACTGGATTTAATAATATCATATTATAATAATATTTAGTTATAATATTGTTATAATATTATGTAATACTGTTACAAAAAAGGTGTTATAAACGTATAAAAATATTACCGAAATGTAGAAATAAAACATGCAAATGTGATGTTACGACGAATGGTATCACTTTTCTAGTATTATTTAAATTACAATTTCACTTATTTGGTGGAAGTACTTTACGAGTACATCTGACGAGGTCATTTAAAAGACGAGATTAGAACCCTTGCCAAGAAAATAAAGTTTAAACTCAAAACTGTCCGGAGACAATAGCTTGGTGCCTGAGTATATTCATATATTTTTTCTAAAGCCCCAGCACCAGCCATTCTCTTCAAACAGTTTTCGCAAGTCAATGTATTCACCATAACATAACCAAAGCTACAAGCAGTAGAGTTTTTAGGAATACTCTTCTCTCTTCCAGGTTAAATGCTGATCCCGACAAGAATCCCTACACTCCTAAGAAGAAGGTAATTGAAGAGGAACCGCCACATCACAACAACTACGGCATTTTCTACAGAGATGTTTAAGCGTTATGCCATTGTGTCGTCACTAAAACAAACACATTCATGTCTCACATCAAAACCAAACACATTCATGTCTCAGACCAAAACCAAACACATACATGTCTCAGACCAAAACCAAACACATTCATGTCTCAGACCAAAACCAAACACATTCATGTCTCAGACCAAAACCAAACACATTCATGTCTCAGACCAAAACTAAAAACATTCATGTCTCAGACCAAAACCAAACACATTCATGTCTCAGACTAAAACCAAACACATTCATGTCTCAGACCAAAACCAAACACATTCATGTCTCAGACCAAAACTAAAAACATTCATGTCTCAGACCAAAACCAAACACATTCATGTCTCAGACCAAAACCAAACACATTCATGTCTCACATCAAAACCAAACACATTCATGTCTCAGACCAAAACCAAACACATTCATGTCTCAGACCAAAACCAAACACATTCATGTCTCAGACCAAAACCAAACATATTCATGTCTCAGACCAAAATTAAACACATTCATGTCTCAGACCAAAACCAAACACATTCATGTCTCACACGACGACGAAACATATTTATGTATCACACCAAAACTAAACAGATGTATGCCTTAAAACTCCCGTTACTGAGGATGGCTGAGTTTATAACAATGTTTCAATTTATGTATGTGATTGCTTTGCACGAATTGGCACAAAATTTTGCAGGATTAATAATTTAATTTAATTTTAACTTGAGGGTCACAAAAACACTAAGTTATATATTTTGGTTTTAACATTTATCAGGACTTGGTCACGTATAAAATATTAAGTTTTGTATTTATCTCGACGGTTTGAGCTAAAGACCAAACGGCAAAACATAACTATGTTATTTCATATTTTCTTATTGAACCATGCAAGGGCTTTTTGTTAGATTTATTCATATATAGAGAAAACAATAAGGTTCAAACTTGTATCAATTTGAAACTTTCTAAATTAGGTTGCAGCCCGCGATTTGAATTATACTTTTGTGTTGGATTGGGTTAAATTCTAATCGGGTCTACATTTACCAACGATGGAAGTTTATTTTCTTTATTTTTCTTTTGTATATTGATTTATCTGACTTTTTTACTTTTCTTTCTATATCCATATATGATATGAGTGTTTAGTATTCTAATAAATACAAAATAATTGATGACGTAATTTTTAGACTTTCGCGATTCGAACACATTGTTATTAAATCAAACGGGGCTTAATCGCGAGAAAAACAGAGAACACGAGAAGACTGGTCTTCTCGTGACCACGACCAATGCAACTTGGTCGAAACGTCGAGGTAAATAAATTACTAAATGTTTTTCTCGCGATTAAGCCCCGTTTGATTTAATAACAATAATTGATGACGACATATATTTTCATAAATTTTTTTAGACTTGAATTTTTTTTCATACTCATTATTAACTTTTATTAACTCTTTCATTTATCATTCATACATTCTTGAAAACTGTACATAAAAGATGATATTATTCCCATGGAATACCTAAATTAATTCTAATTACCTGCGCTCGTTTCACAAAAAAAGATAAAAAGAAACATATATCATATTTTACGCCATGGACTTTATCTAATGTCACAACACTTCTGTTTCATTGTCATAATTTCATTTTTATGGTTTACGTAATATTTATTAAGTTGCTTCGAGAGATTGGAGGGTAGATAAGTTGTGTAAAATAATTCTTTAGCAATAAATATTTTTCTTAAAATTAATGTTGGTTTTCTTTAAAAAGAATAAAATCAGATTTCTTTACCAACCAGGGTATTGCTAGTGATGACATAACAGAAATAAAATGAGGGTTTTTGTTTTCTCTACAAGAGTGAATCAGATATAAAGTGATTTGTTATCTTCATCATGTCAGCCATAAGACGTCCACTGCTGGACATATGCCTCCCCCATTGATCGCCACAAGGACCGGTTGGAAACGGCACGCATCCAGCCCCTTCCTGTGATCTTGGTCAGGTCATCTTACCACCAAGTCACTGATATAGTGGAGCGGATTCAATATGGTAAAAATCCCAGCATGAAATAACGCAATTGTCAAAGTTAGTGCGTAATATTGCGAAATAAGATAGTGAAATGGAAAACAGTTTGAATATATTTAATAAAATATAAATATAGTATAGTGAACGTTTTAAAAAAAGAACTACCCATGAGCGAGCAATGACTTTCACCACGGAGGTTAGTATAGAAAGCTTAGCTTAGCCATTAATTCACAATAGTTTTATGGTTAAAGGGGTCGTTTTTTTTATTGGATTTGTTCTGATTTTTTTTGTATTTTATATTCTTTAGTAGCTAACTATTTTCGGAGAAACCTCGGTACCTTCAATATAATATGATAATGCTGCAGAAAACTCTTTTACGTTGAGCAAAAATCAAATGAGCGTCAAACTAATTTATGAAAATGCTTCAGACCGGTAGCCAAATTAATATAAAACATCCCTTGAAGGCGCTACTATTGTACAATAATTTCTTATAATATGGAGGCGCCTATTTCGTAATTTTCAATTTCAGCCGAGCTTTTGAAGTGTGAATTATTCGTAATTTAAATTCTTCACCGTAACGAAATAACTGAAGTAACTTTGGAAGTTACAAAATCGGTACTTCTAAATGTAAATATCATTCAGTTTGTTTCAATGTTAATGATGTTTTGATATCTTAGTCAATTACTTGGTTGTTGTTTCACTCTGGGCATTTGTTTATTAAAAATCTGATAAATTAACATCTGGGACTTATTTAGCTATTAATAATTAGAATAATAACAAGTCTGGCGTAAAAATGTTATTATATGAGATATTATTCCCCCAAAAAAATATGTAAGGAATTGTGGCGAGTATATTTATTTATTTCATTCAAATGTTATTGTAGTAGCTGCAGTATTGTAATTAATTGATTACAATGAGACAGTTGTCAAACGCAAACTTATAATAGAAAAAAAAAAAAAAAAAAAGTTATTACTAATTAGTTGGTAGTAGTGTTTTATTTTAATAAAGGCATTTTTTTATTTAAAAATGGTGGATTATTAAATGTCACGTGTCTATAAACTTGTATATATGTATGTAGGTAATTGGATCAAAATGATTTAGAAGTGTGACGAGGAGAGAGTATGGGGCTTAGCTTTGAGTTTATTGCCACAACTGTATATAACAAATCTTGAAAATTATCAAAAACTATTTCTCTTTACCGTTTCCTTTTTTAAAACCACTATAATATAAGTACAGATAAAAAAAAGAACTGACATAATCGTGATCACCATAAATGGCTTGTGAACGTAAAGAAAATAAAGGAGAATAATTTTCGACATTTTAATATCTCGTCTACTTTTTCACTTAGCCGTATCTTGACAGTTTGCTTGACAAATCAATTAATAAGTTTCGAACTTTGCTCCAACTTTACAGATTTTTATTAATTATCGGAAAAAGTGTATCTACTCTCGGCAAGTGAAAAGCGGTCCTCTATGTAAAGTATGAATTCAGTTAATTGAATTAAATTTTTGCAACGCACGAGAGAACGTCACTTCATTTTAAAATAAAAATATAGGATGATTCAAAAATATCTTTAACTTAGTGATAAGCAATTTAGATTTTGAATCTTACCTCTAAGTTTGAATCAATAGAGGTAAAATCGTGATGAAATCCACAGTTCGTATATATATCTGTCAAGTAACATATGTAGTGTTCAGGTAATATATGTATAACTCTGAATGATGTAAAGTACATATATACCCACATACTACTACAATAGCTTAACGCAATGAAACTCGTTGAGTGGTACTCCTTTTTTAACATGGTTGCCTTTTCTTGTTTGACCGCCCGCCCAGGGGAGAGCAGACGTTATATGCCGGGGTCTGTTTAATGGACCAACCAACACTGGGCTGCTGCAACCCCTGTTCCAGGGCCCACTACCGATAAAACCAACCAAGTGAGCAGCCTGATGCCTGTTGGGGGGGATAGAGATGCGTTAAAATTCACCATTCCGCCCCTAGTCAAGATCTCAAGAGATCTCTCAATAATGCTTATACCAAAATTTGAATTTTGGCATGAACTATAGAGAAACGAAATAAGAATTAAGGTTTCGAAGCAAGTTCTAGGAAAATCAGATATATAAATTTATATATGTATGTAACAAAGTTATCTAATATAAGTATGTTTACGAATCAGCATTGCATTTGAACATGGCAATGCTACTAGCATCTGGGCACGCTGCCAAGAAATGCACAACTGGTCGCGGGTTAGAGCATTTGAGTTATTTATAACCTGACAACAGATAGTGAATTGCTCAATTTTTTTAATGTAGTAGCTATAATATTGTAACTTATTATTTTAATAAATACATCGGCACATTTTTAACAAATACTATTAATTTTTTTATTCTAAAAACCAGCCATATAAATTATGCCATAAATTTTGGCTCCTTCTCTTTCGTTTTTAAGATTATGATAGCAAACCAAAAAAATTAAAGCTTGGTCAGAAGCAGTGCAAGGTAAGCCGGAGAATTACCTCTGCTACCATGTTTTATATTACTATTATTTTTTCGTGTGAATTTTCTTTTTA
Source organism: Apeira syringaria (assembly GCA_934044485.1). Classification (NCBI taxonomy): domain Eukaryota; kingdom Metazoa; phylum Arthropoda; class Insecta; order Lepidoptera; family Geometridae; genus Apeira; species Apeira syringaria. The sequence continues at coordinate 15,490,240 of OW203662.1, read as the reverse complement.
ATATGCTCAGGCAGCTGTCTTTAAGAGCAAGTAAACATTTTAAATCTAGCATGATTTCACTCTCGATCATAATATTTTCTATTTTTTTAACCTCGGATAGTAGTCGAACATGGTAATAATAATATGTAATAATAGTCTCATTATAGGCCACTAAACTCAAGTATTATTTACACAAGATGCGTGCTACAGATAGTCGTCTATGCAGAGGCTGCATGGAAACAACTGAAACTGTTACTACCTAACCTAACCTAACTGTTTGTATAGCATGTTTTTCTACAGTCAAAGTCACAAAAGTTGTTAGGCGCTTAACTATAAGATCTCAAAAACATTCCCAATTGTGGGACAGATGGACACCTATGAAACGACTGGAGCAGTCACGCCAGCGGCCCAAAGCCATACTCCGATACGTGAAGGAGTTGGGATGGCTGGGATAGCTGGTGGGGGATATGCACAATACACCCCAAGCGGGACGTCAGTGCAGGACTTATCGCCCCCAATATGAATAGAATAATAGACGAATGCTTGAACCATATAACATAGTACATTACCATATACTGCCAATAAATGTGTTTGCATTCTGCTTCTAATTTTCAGAACTACGCCGACCATAATATTAATAATATAAATAGAAACACCCTGTGCTCTTACTTTGTGACGTAATAATTTGAGTGTGGTGTGTTAAATTAATTAATTGCACTACCTAATATAGTTGAGTGAAGAGGAGTGAAAAGTTTCATCAGAACGTAAGTGCTTTTAAAATAATCCTACATGCATTTCAGTAAAAAACGTTTTGAACCCCTTTGTGTATTTGAAAGTTTAATTATTTAACCAATGAATGATGACGATATTGAACAAAAAGTATTGTCGTCACTTCAAACAGTAAACTCAAGCTTGAGTACGCATACACATCTTTTAACTCGCCCTACGGAGATATTTAAACATATTCGATCCCTTAAAAATAGAAAAGCACCTGGATGTGATGACGTTAATAATATCATGCTCAAAAATATATCGCAAAAGTGCTTAGTTTACGTTACAAAGATATTTAATTCATGTTTAATCCATAACTATTTTCCTTCCATGTGGAAGACAGCCAAAGTCATTGCTATCCCAAAACCTGGCAAAAACCATAAGTACGCTGTAAACTACCGACCTATCAGCTTGCTACCTACTATCGGTAAAGTCTTCGAACGCATCATATACGATCGTATTATGAAGTCCCTTAGTAGGCAATTTATCAATGAGCAGTTTGGATTTCGGAGCTCTCATTCAACTATTCAACAGTTAGCACGTGTGAGTGAACATATCGCCCATAATTTGAATTTGAAACAGTCTACTGGGATGTTTTTACTTGATATAGAAAAAGCTTTTGACACTGTCTGGCACGAAGGACTTTTGCATAAGCTTTTCACCTCAAAATTACCTATAAACTTGATTAAAATTGTACAATCTTACCTTCTTAATCGCTCATTCCGTGTACATATTGGTGAGGATTCATCCCAGCTATTTGCTATTCCTGCTGGGGTCCCTCAGGGATCAGTTCTTGGCCCACTATTATTTTTAATCTATCTTAACGATATATCAAAGCAACCAAGAACGCATTTAGCTTGCTTTGCAGATGACACTGCTTCATATTCAACTTCTAATGACGCAGAATTAATTATTGATAGGCTTCAACTATCGCTTGACTTGCTGTTTGAATATTTTAAAAAGTGGAAACTTAAACTCAATGAAACTAAAACTGAGGCCATTATGTTCTCTAGGAAGCGTGAACCCCCCGATAAGCATTTGATGATCAACGGACATTGCATACCTTGGAAAAAATCGGTTAAATATCTCGGAGTCCACCTCGATAGTAAGTTAAACTGGTCCACGCACATTGAGTATACTTATTTAAAAGGTGTAAAGGCGTTTCGATCCCTTAGCCCCATCATGAATCGTAAGAGTAATTTGAGCCCAAAAACTAAACTTAAAATTTATACGGCTTTGATACGCCCTTGCATCACGTATGCTGCTCCTGTTTGGAGCAGTACATGTCAAAGTAACTATCGCAAACTACAGGTTCTGCAAAATAAATCCTTTAAAATAGCATTTAAAACTAACTTTCGCACAAATTTATCAAAATTACACGATAATATAAATTTTCCTTCATTACAAAATTATGTGTTGAAACAAACTAAAAAATTCTACTTAAATACAAATAAGAATAACAAGAACAAACTAATATCCTCAATAGGTAAATCGCGATTATCATGTTTGCCATACATCGATACTTATAAAAGATACCGCTTGCCCCATCACTTAATCCTCGACACAGACAACGACGATGACGTCAGTGAGGAGGGGTACATGTGTGCGTAAGCGTTGAGCGAGCTGTTTTGTTTTGTAATGTTTAACGAGAGCTAATGTGGGTATTTTTTTTTATTTATTATGCCGTCTGAAAACTCTTTAAGAAACATGCTACTTTTATTATAATTGATGTTGAACTTCCTTATTTAGTGTTCATTTCTATATAGGTACTATGACCATGTTTGTATAGGTACGTATATATCAATATTTAGCAAAATGTTAATATACCTAGGTACCTTCTAAAACCATTTGTTACTTGTAGAAGTATCATTAAGTAAAGAAAATATCGTAGCTTATAATGCTCACTGTACAAAGTGTGCATACATTTTTATTTATTTTTATCTATTTTATAGTAAATGAGCCGAAAACTCAATTTTAATAAGTTTAAAAATAACATAAATTTGTAATTTTGTCACAAGACTAAAAAAGGCGCCTAGCCTGAGTAGTCGTCATAAAATTAAGTCTATATATAATACCTTGACTGTGTCTTGTTTTGTATATATTTTTAAGTTAATGAATAATAAAGATCTTTTAAAACAAACAAACAAACGATCATGATTTGTTTTTTTTTTTTATTTTTTTTTTAGATATGGTCTGTAAGTATTATATTTTATATACAAATGTTATATTATAAATGTTACAAATTTTACATACTATACTAAATCAAGCCGTGGGGTACCGGCTTAGAATAGTACCCCCCCATGTCTTCCCGTGGGTGTCGTAAGAGTCGACTAAGGGATCACGTACCAGAAGGATGGGCAGCAGCGCCTTCTGAGGGTCGTATTTTATATACTGCGCTCGCCAACCCGCACGCCAAGCGTGGCGAGTATTGGCAAACCCCCCCCCTATGACAGTACAAAATAAAACCAGGCCCCCAGTCCCCGGCAGCTCCGCTAATGCTGGCTCCGGTAGCGGCCAGTGTAACGGTGGAGCAGGGGGTGCTAAGAATCTCCGGCAGATTCCCGGCTACCACTCCCTGAAAAAACGACCTCTGGCCCTGGTAACACACAATATAAGATCTTTGTTGGCAGACGAGAAGATCGTCGAACTGGAAGAAGAAATGAGTAAGTTACACTGGGATATCTTAGGGTTATGTGAAGTCCGTAGAGAGGGTGAGGACACCATAACTCTCAAATCCGGTAACTTGCTCTACTACCGGGAAGGCGACCAAAAGTCCCAAGGTGGTGTCGGATTTCTCGTTCGCAAGTCCCTCGCTAACAAAATCATCACCATCGACAGCGTTTCGAGCAGGGTGGCATACCTAATACTCAGAATATCAAGCAGATATTCGTTGAAGGTCATTCAGGTATATGCACCGACCTCGAAACTCGGAACCGATGAGGAGGTAGAGGCTATGTATGAGGACATTAGTAGGGCCATACATACCTCCAAGACCCATTACAATGTTGTTATGGGGGACTTTAACGCAAAGTTGGGCGAAAGAAGTGATGGAGAGTTGAGAGTGGGGCAATTTGGTTATGGACAACGGAACCCTAGGGGACAGAGGCTGGCCGACTTCATGGAGAAAGAGGGACTCTTTATGATGAACTCTTTCTTTCAGAAGCCGCCTCAAAGGAAATGGACCTGGTTGAGCCCCAACGGTTCCACAAGAAATGAGATCGATTTCATCATGACCACCAAGAAACAAATATTCAATGATGTCTCTGTGATCAACATGGTCAAAACCGGTAGTGATCACCGCATGGTAAGAGGCACATTGAATATTAATGTTAAACTTGAGAGGTCCCGTTTGATGAAATCCACGCTCCGACCTCAAAATGTCCATATCCAAAACCCCGAGAGCTTTCAACTTGAGTTATCCAATCGCTTTGCTTGCCTTGAGAACTTTGCGTCGGTGGACGAGACCAACAACAGGTTTGTAGAAACTGTCCACGAAGTGGGGTCTAAGTTCTTTAAGCCCCGCCGTACAAATAGACCTCAAAAACTCTCCAGCCATACCCTCCACCTCATGGCTGAACGACGCTCGTTGCAACTGCAATCATCCGATGATGCTGCGTCATATAGGCAGCTCAATAGACGAATATGGAAATCCTTGCGACACGACATCCGTACCTTTAGTACAAATCGTATTAAAGATACGATCGAACGGAGAAAAGGCTCCAAAGTGTTTGCAAGAGACAGGTCTATTGGGCAAAGCCAGATGACTAAGCTGAAGAGAGATGATGGCAGTATAGCGTCGACCAAAGCAGAGGTGCTTGGAGAGATCGAGAGGTTCTATGGACAGCTATACACTTCGGTCGCTAAACCTGTTGACAGCTTGGCCAAAGACCCAAGAGCCAAGCTGACCCGGCACTATACCGAAGACATCCCGGACATCAGCCTATACGAGATTAGGATGGCTCTGAAGCAGCTTAAAAACAACAAGGCACCGGGTGACGACGGAATCACATCAGAGCTTCTGAAAGCGGGTGGATCACCGATACTGAAAGTCCTTCAGAAGCTCTTTAATTCCGTTGTCCTCGAAGGGTCAACGCCGGAAGCATGGAACAGAAGCGTAGTGGTGTTGTTCTTTAAGAAGGGTGACAACACATTGCTTAAGAACTACAGACCCATTTCGCTTCTGAGCCATGTTTACAAGCTGTTTTCAAGAGTCATCGCGAATCGTCTCGAACGTAGGTTTGATGACTTCCAGCCTCCCGAACAAGCCGGTTTCCGAAAAGGCTACAGCACCATAGACCACATCCATACGCTGCGGCAAGTTATACAGAAGACCGAAGAGTATAACTTGCCCTTATGTTTAGCGTTTGTGGACTATGAGAAAGCCTTTGATTCGATCGAGACGTGGGCGGTGCTTGAGTCTCTTCAGCGGTGCCGTATTGACCATCGGTATATCGAAGTGCTGAAGTGTTTGTACAATAACGCCACTATGTCGGTCCGAGTACAAGAGCAAATTTCGAGGGCGATTCCATTGCAACGAGGCGTGAGACAGGGAGACGTTATTTCTCCGAAACTGTTCACTGCCGCATTGGAAGACGCCTTCAAGCTCTTGGAATGGCAAGGATTCGGCATCAACATCAACGGCGAGTACATCACTCACCTTCGGTTTGCCGACGATATTGTGGTCATGGCAGAATCCATGGAAGACCTCAGCACGATGCTCGAAGGCCTCAACAGAGTTTCCCTAAGGGTGGGCCTTAAAATGAACATGGACAAGACGAAAATTATGTCAAATGCCCATGTTGCGCCCGCCCCCATATCAATTGGGAACTCGACTCTCAAAGTTGTTGACCATTACATCTACCTAGGACATACAGTCCAATTAGGTAAGTCCAACTTTGAGAAAGAGGCCAATCGTCGAATCCAACTCGGCTGGGCAGCGTTCGGAAAGCTCCGAGACGTCTTCTCGTCCAAAATACCGCAATGCCTGAAAACGAGGGTCTTCGAACAATGTGTGTTACCAGTGATGACTTACGGAACTGAAACGTGGTCTCTGACTATAGGCCTTCTGAACAGGCTCAGAGTCGCACAACGAGCTATGGAGAGGGCTATGCTCGGGGTTTCTCTACGTGATCGAATCAGAAATGAGGAGATCCGTAGAAGAACGAAAGTCACCGACATAGCCCAGCGGATTAGCAAGTTGAAGTGGCAGTGGGCAGGGCATATAGTTCGAAGAACCGATGGCCGTTGGGGCCGAAAGGTTCTCGAATGGAGACCACGGACTGGCAAGCGCAGCATAGGACGGCCACCGACTAGGTGGACAGACGACCTGACTAAAATCGCAGGCAAGGGCTGGATGCGGGCCGCTTCCAACCGGTCCTTGTGGAAATCAATGGGGGAGGCCTTTGTCCAGCAGTGGACGTCCTATGGCTGAGATGATGACTAATACTTAATTTTACTAATTATACTTGATTTGATTGAAGTCTTGTCCTGTTCTTCACCTGAGGACTGAGGACAGTGAGTGACTCCGGCGACAATATCAATACTGCTAGAATCCGGGACAGAAAAGGGTCATAACTTATTAAGTAAAATGCGTGCATCTATCCTGAAATGTAGAATCTTACAAGTTATGATTACCTTTGGTTATTGGATGAACTTCTAGAAAGTTAGATGACAAGACATTCCAGGAGGAAACTTGTTAGGAATGAGGATAGTAGCTAAAACTCCGCTTGTCAAGTAAGCGAGAAAATATCATTGGAGTTTCTTTAATCTTCTTTGTTAGATATTTTATGTGGACTCCATACCAAATGGAAAAGCAGAACGGAATGAGAAACGGATTCAACGGGGATGAAATTGCGGGGCATTGCTAGTTTTATTATTAATATATAAATAACATAGTAGTTGCAAATATATTATAAATAACATTGTAATGCATGTCTTATACAATGGTAGACCGGGAAGTTCCATAACTACTTAATATAAAATTATTCAACAAAATTTGTTGTATTAAGCACAAGATCTATAATGAATAAAATCATAATCATTAAATTCAGATTATAAATTTACACGTCTAAAATTTTAATAAATCAGGAAAATTATCAAGGTTAATATACTTTGTACTTATACAAAAATGTCATAAAATAATTTTAGCGAAATTAACATATAGGTTAAATGATCCATATATAATATGGACTACTTATCGTCTAAGGATCGTGTGTGTATGAATGGTGTGCGGATACTGATATACTGATACTATTCTTATTTGTTGAAAGGCTTGGGGCTTTTTAACCGACTTCAAAAGAAGGAGGTTACTCAATTCGACCGTATATATGCTGTTTTTTTAATGTGTTTTCGCGGATATGTTCGTCGTTTATGAACCGATTTTGATAATTCTTTTCTTTTTTTTAATTTCATCAAATCGGACAAGCGTTTTTTGAGTTATACTCCAATAACTGAAAAGTGCTACGCGTATCTTGATGATATTATTGACGCGGTTGAAGACATCGCAGAACACACAATGACAATTGACTGAAAAGGGTGAAAAATATTTTTTTAGTTAAATTTTTTTTAGTCTTTAGAGAGGCGAGCTAAAAAGGCGTATCATCAACGACTCTCTAGATGAAACAAGACTTCAAAGTCACACTTTATCGTTTACATAATAATACTACATACATAAATATATTGCACTCTAAAGATATAATTTAATTTATTTTTCCTCATTCCATTAAAGAAGGATCAGATGGACAGCAATAGGTACAATACCCATATCCTGTAGATGTTCCAACTTGTACAACGCAGTGTTATGCTATGAAATTTATGGGCCGTACAGCTATAACAAGTGAAATTATCTGAGTAGATATCTTCTGAAGGTGATCCATCGCAGACCGCATCATCACTTAACATCTTACTGGCATAAATGGAGTATTGTCTGTGCCGATACGGCCACAAACGAGTGTATTAAACAAATACATTCCACTAATATTATAAATGAGAAAGTTTGGATGAATGGATGTTTGTTACTCAATCACGCCAGAAAGGCTGAACAGATTTGGATGAAAATTGGTATGTAGATACTTCAGGTTCCGGAATAACACAATTGCTACTTTTCATCATCATCAATCATCACCACGCGGATAAAACCGCGTGGCGTACCTAGAAAACTATGTAATAACTAGATGTAAAACTTCCAAGTCAATGCATATATTTTAAAGATTTTTACTCCATATACATCCTTATTGGATACTAGCTGCGCGCCGCGGTTTTACCCGCGTGGTGATGAAAAACGGCGATGATGGTGATGATGAAAATAAACCCCTAAGTTAATTCAGAGTATAGGCTATCTCCATAAACAAACATCCAAATCCATTTAGCCGCTTAGGCATGAAAGCGTAACAAACATACGTCCATACTCACAAACTTTCGCATTTTTAATATTAGTTAGTGGGCTTTGATGTGTTACGACTGATTACTTTGTAATATTGTTGTCTAGCCAACTCGACGTCTAAAATATAGGCAAAGCAACGTTACTCGTTTCGAATTTCAATATTGCATTATTGGGTCTCAAGCTGCGGGTCCAGCTTCTCAGCTGCTAACTAAGGCTTCCTCCCCACAGGTGTACAATAAATTGCCGACACAAGAGTACGCTCCATACCTACCAAGTGCTATATAAGCTCAATAGATCCCCTTTTATCTGACGCTAGTGTACCGCCCGTTTATTTATGGCCCACCGCTGACTATTCATTCCGCAAGACGTTATAGAGTTGTTTGGTTCGACTCGCCATTTTTATGGGGTACCCTGAGATAAAGTATGGGTACGATGGTAGTTTTTCAATAATGGCGGATTGTTTGCTCGAATCTTTCCCCTCTTGTGGTTTGAGCCCTGATAAATAGAGATGGATATGGAACGGAATGTTTCGTATTAGTTTAGATGTATCCGGTGATGTATCTAATCTGTTTGGCGATGTCTGGTTTGAAGGGATGCTTTTTGTACGAAATTCCCAGTTGACGGATCGACCTGGTTTCTTTTCACTTTTGTGACATACACTACATAAGTTGTTGACATTTTAGACAAAAGTAGCAACAAGTTTACTGTACAACATTTTTCTACAAGACAAGACGTAATTGTTGACACTATGCCTAGGCCAGAGTAAAAAGTCAAATCAATCTTGTAACTGTTCGAGTCATAAAATTGAATTCGACGGTCGCCGTGGCGCAGTGGTTAGTGTCAGTGACATGATTAACGTGTCTCCGGGACCCTGGGTTTGAATCCCGGCAGGGGCAAACATTTGTGCGATGGGTGTAGATGTTTGTCCCGGATCTTGGATGTTTGTGTGCTGTTATTGTGCCTCTCGCGATACAGGGAATCTTAGTGCTGGGGTCTGAGTATGATAAGAATCCCAGTTGAAAGTTGAGTTTTCAGTGAAGGTGACATGGTGATGATATCTACAGGATAGTAGGGCAGTAACAGGGTGCTATTGCCTGCCTGGTTGAGAAGACAAATTTATTCAAAATAGCCCAATAAAAAACGCGGTAACGATGGCAGTGTAGTCTGTAGTAGATAATAGAACTTTGAAGCTATATAAGGGCTCAGGGTTGCACTGCAAACTGCAGTTAGGACTACTATTGAAGAGTCGTGTTTTTTTCCGGGCGCTAAGGCCCGAACCGGTATAACCTATCGGTATTATTCTGCAACAACTTTGTTGTTTGTAAATCAAATAAAATCAAAATATTTATATTATATATTAAATCGGTTTAAATCAATTTCACAAACATGGGCATGTCATGAGGAGGGATGAAAAACATAGAAAAAAGAGTACTCAACATGAGTTTGGATGGTAAAGGAAAGCCGAAGAAGGTATGGATGGACTGTGTAAAGAATAATATGTTTATGAAAGGTGTGAGCACTGAGACGACCAATGGTAGAAGAAAATGGAAGAGGAAAACATGTTGTGCCGACCCCACCTAGTGTGGGATAAGGACAAGAAGAAGAAGAACCTCAACGAACCTTAAAGCGCGGCTGATAGCTGCGATGAATATACATGGTGTTGCTTACATCTTACAATGACCAGATTGCGTCTGGCGTAATACCCTGGTTTCATATTTAATTTACACGAGCATTACGATTGAGGCCCGTATTCAGAATTTTCATCCCGGGGTTTTGTTCGGGGCTTGGCCGGGCGTTACTGCTGTTTTACAACACCCTGTAGGGCAGTCGCGCGGCTACTACGAGTAATACCCAATTTCATTTATGTCTAATTTGCGGCACGGCATTACAAAATGATACTGTAATACTGGCTTGTATTGAATTATGATGTTTATGGACATTTTTTTATTATTTGTTTCCATTGTAGAACTTATTGTGGGGCAAATGCCTTTATTTTGTTATGAATGTTATGATTATGATTCAATAAGGCAATTTAATAATTGGCATAATCCATTTAAATATTAATGCTGTCATCTTGAAATAAATTAATACAACCTATGTCATGTAAAATTGTATGAGAAATTACTTTTTAAAGATGATAATCTTGACATATTAATAATGTAATAATTAGTTATAATATGCAACATTGAATGTCCGATACGGGTAAGCTGATTATCACTCTCTTGCAATACCATCGTGCAAAAAATGTGTCAAATTTTTATCAGTTCTCAATATTTTTTCTGATTCTGATTTTTTAAAATAAAACACTAATAACTAATTACAATATTGCAGCTACTACAATAACATTTGAGCAATCCACTAGCTTATTGGCAGCCTGTAGATAACTCAAATGCTTTAATCCGCTACCGGCTGTTAAATAATTACACATATAAGCAATGACTTCGGTAAGTAACATCATTTTGAAGACTTACATGCACCTATGAGTAGCTTTTGGCGAACATTTCATTTTGCCGAACACCCTATGAATATAGAAAGCTTTCAAAGGCTCGTTTACAAGTATTAATCATCATAATTATACACAGTAGGATTGACTATATGGTACCCCAATAAGTGTAAGATATTTAATACTGTCACAAAGAAAATCAACCTGTCAAAATCACGAGCTGTTAAGACAAACACGTCGCAACTGTCTGTTTCCAATGTGCAGTGCTCTGATTACCACAGATCATCATCCTAATACCACCCGGAGATATTAATACGCTTTACATCTGTTGGCATCTGTGTAGGGCACAAGCACAAGCGGTTTAATAGCTCCACGAAATATAAATAATTTGTCAATATGGTGTACCTCTTCATGGTAGCGACCTCTGTAACATCAAGGTTACGATACAACTCATCATTAACAGAAGCGTAAAAAACGAAGCGAGTTAATAAAACGTGTTCGAGATGGACAAGTGGCATTTTGAGCAGTATACCACTGAACAAGCGTTCGATTTGGGAGTGTGGTATTTGTGGCAAAAACGATCTTTCCGAACTCGAACGTCATTTACACGAGAGTTGTCAAGTACGGCGATTCATTTGAATATTCATGACATAAAAAAGTTTCAATACTTAAGATATTAGCTTGAATCATAAAGAGAATTACATTTTCGTAATATAAAAAGAAAAAAAAACATTACACTGGCGCATTATTTCAAGTTTGTTTTTCTTCTTCTTCTTATTCAATGTATGGCTTCTAAACGCCATGTAGCGTTTCTCTGCCAATGTCAAAGTATGTCCAGTGTACGCTATATGAACAAATGCCCGGTATAAGAAATCAAAAAAATATAAGTACTATAAATCGTTTAAATTAAAAGCAATAGATGTAGTTATTGTATCAACAAACGAATATTATTAGACTTAATCAAATTATACAAAATATAAACAAATGGTTAAAAAAATAAATGTCAATCTCTCAGCTGTCAAAAAACGCGCTCACAAAAGACCCAGCCTTGGAAGGGGCCAAAAGTGGCAGTTCACGGCGTTTTAACACTTTTCATGCATCTCGAACGGTGAACGAAAACAGTTCAAAACGCCACCTGTGCCAAAACGACCGCGGAACGAGAGCGTTTCGGGCGTTTTTAACTATTCCTTAGCCCATCTCGAACGCACGAATAAAACGAATTTACAAATCTTTATGGTGTAGAAAAACACACTCATCGATCTATCACTGTCGTTATCGCGTCATCACGTGCAAATATATTTATGTGACTGAACTCCTCTCTACACACAATATAGTTTGATCTCCTTGAGCCAACGTCAACTGTCTTTCAGAGTCACAGTACTAGTCTATGGTCACTCCTCGAGAACCATTATTAGTATCGTAAAACATACAAGTTGGTCAAACACTGATTTATTCCAATACTCGAGTGTAGCAATACATGTTTACTTAAAAACACCCACATTCATAATATAAACTTGTGTTTACACTTGATCAAATTGAATACGCATAAAAAATAACATAATAAGTTTTATTTGACATATTCTCTGCCCACATACATTTAGTTCGGGTAATAGTGATCCCGCAGGCTATATGGAATCTAATGTTTAAGCTATTAAGTGGTAAATTTGTACCTCTAAGTTTAACTCTAACACTTTAGATGGCTGAGCCACTGGGCTATGTTGGTGACGGTCCTTTATTTTCCGGAATTTGAACTGGTAGAGACACAATAAGCATAGACCACTTCATCGCTGGTCGCACGACTCAGCTGCTGCTTTTCGCCGGAGTGTAAAATACTGCGGTGGCACTTACTTTGTAGAATCGCTAAATAAACCACGCTAAAATCTCTTCGCTTACACTGTAAGTAAACATAATGCGACGAGATTAAGCGCTTCTATTAATAAACGCACAGAGCGAAGCCTCTTTAATTCAGTGGAGTATATTGTGTATTAAAGATGATCGTTTAAATCATAGTAGTCCATATCCGTGCCGTGGTGGTACCGGCCTTCTCAAGGGTGCCGTAAGAGTCGGCTAAGGGATCACGTACCAGAAGGTGGGCAGCAGCGCCTTCTGAGAATTGTAAATCATACTGCGCTCGCCAACCCGCATGTCAAGCGTGGCGAGTATTGGCAAATCCCCCCTATATGGGGGAGGCATATGTCCAGCAGTGGACGCATATGGCGGAGAGAAGAAGTCCATATTCAATGTTCGTCACAAGAAACTAAATTGAAAGCATTATAATACTCTACAAAAGTAAGTAAACGCGTTTAGAGACATCAAAACAAGTAACTTAATTCAAACGATTATCAAAGCACTCACGCCTCCTATACAATAGAAAGGTTTGCGGTTTCAATATTGTAATATTGTGTGTTCAGCTGTAATTGACGGACGATAATCTCTACTCTGAGGCTTATAAAATAAAAGCAAAAGTCCTCCTATAAAATGCACTGTCTATATGAGGTCTTTTCAAACGTACACTTGTGTTACAGGGTTTTTTATTATATTTATTTATTAGACTGAAACCCCGCACTAGGATTCCTTGCCTCGCGGGAAGCATGGACACACACAATCACAGCACACAAACACCCAAGACCCGGGACAAACACGTGCACTCATAGCACAATTGTTTGCCCCTGCTGGGATTCGAACCTAGGGTTCCGGAGACACAGAAGTCATGTCATTAACCGCTGAGCTAAAAAATTGGCGGAATTTAAATAGAATCCTTTTTTTTGTGAAAACGGCCAATGGTTGTTCAAAATGGCGAGGTAAACAAATGAGTAAATATTTTCTAGGTACTAAGCCCCTTGACATTTTATAAACTATCACCAGTTAAAATATTTCAACAGATTTAAAAACCTGAAATGGATTTTCCTTCGCATATGTGAAACGATGTTTGGACGTCCCATTTCCTGTTTTCTACAGATACTTCAGAATTCAGTGACGTCAGCAAGCTTCCGTAACCGTTTATAAATATGTCGTTTGCTAAATATGTGAAAAAGTCTTCATAATAATATAAAAGTTTAGCTCGAATTATGTTCTGTCTAAAAGAGGGCATTGAAATTACAATACGATCATGGTTGATGATGCAACACTTTTTTTTAAAAATATTTTTTTATATACGATATTCAATATGATAATAAAAAACGTGAAATAAAATAAAGCTATTATTGGTTAATTTATTGCAATAACTGTACTTATACCTAGGTAGTTTTAAGTTACTTTTCGATAAGTAAACTAGTTTTAATCTCGTTGCCATGTTAGACATTGATTTTGACATTGACATCACGACATGAAAAATCAGCTGTTTTGTTATGTTATGACCCAAACATAGTTTAATGCTACCAGACATTTTTTTACTTGCACATGAAGGGCAAGTAAAAAAAAACATTCATGCGTATAAAAGAGTCCATACCTGATACACACATTCCCTTATACACAAAATACACATACATTAACTTCACGCAGTACACACAATTATATACTCCCAAATTGCACATAAATCCTATTATAAGTGTCGCTATATAATCCAAGTGAAGTGAACTGAAATTTGTAGCAATATTTTTTTTATATTCTCGTTTTTTTTTCCCTTAGCTAATTTAATTCGGCGAAAATCTTAGTCCGAGAAAAAGGGGTAGACTGAAAAACAGCGTTTCGTTTCCTACATTGTAAATACACACTGAGTCTATCCTTAATCATATAATTACTCAAGTTAACGTGTCAGTGTTTAAACTAAGTAGAAGATTATTTAAGTAGGATATTTTTAAGTGTTTATTTCTCTAGGTCTACTGTAGTACTTTATTATGCTTGAGTAATAAAAGGATGTTTTTTTTTTCCAAGTCTTTAAATGATCTTCAGCGTACCCGGTTACCCACATTGGATAACGTGGTGAAGGCCGATCTCCTCCCGGTAGAAGAAATATCTCGTCCCAGACGGGGTAACAGAAAAAGACTTTGATAAAGTTTACGTACGTCTTCTTTTCATTTTATCTCACCTATTAAGACAATTTTCCGTTCATCACATTAACTTGTTATTAATTTGAAGCCTGAATCAATCCAATTACTCCCATTTCAATTAGGGAAATGAAGACTCGGAGGTAATTGAGTTGCGTTCTTAATGAGCGGTGAACGCGAATCGTAATCATTACGGTGGTGGGGGAATTTACGTCATTATCATTAAAATGCCGCGGATGAAATTCTTATGATATAATTGACGAAAATTAATATCTAAAATATCGGTGAAAAATTCAGCACCTCCTCTTCTTTCTTATGCATTCGGGTATTTAATGTAAATATTAATTAAGTGGGATTCAGCGTAATGATCTCTTTTTAACACCCTTTTACCCGCAAAATGGGCCGCGCACTGTCAGTCTGGTTATTTTTATACTGTACAGATCTAGCGTTTGACCACTATCTCACTTGATGGTCAGTGACAATGTGGTGGAAGATGTTATCACGCTAGACCTAGAATGCTACTGGCTCTCAAGGACTGCTACCTGAACACACTATGTGTTTGGTGACAGTTTTTCAAACTTGGGGGTGGTAGCTAGCCAGGCGGGTATTCGAAAGTACACTACCACCATGCTGCGAATTTGATAACGGTGTTACTTTCATCGGAGGCTCAAGTTGTTGTTGGGAATCGAACCAGTATCCGTCAGTTTGACAGGCGACGCTCCGGCGCTCAGCTATCTATCTATCTATCAATAATACTCCGATGTCTCCGATACGTGAAGGAGCTGGGGCTGGTGGGGGTACAATACACCCCAAGCGGGACCCCGTCGTAGACCGCATCATCACTTAACATCAGGTGAAATGGAGGTCAAACGCTTGCCTATTCTCAACAAAAAAAAAAAATCTGTTCATTTTAAACACAGTACGTGAATGGACTCAATTAGGAACTAAAAATTTAAAATAATAAAGTGAATCCTGCAAAAGCGGACGGACGGAAGCTAATTTCGGAGCTCCTTAAAATTCTCTGCCGGTCTCGGTTACTCTACAATTTTATTTCTTCATTAAACTACTCTGGAAAATCACAGAATATAACGATAATAACAGTAGAGTGTGATTTTCTCTCGTAAATTGAAATTTTAGAGTATTTATTTTATTTCATTCTCTTGTTTAAAAGATTGTAAATAAGTAATAATATATAAATAATAATTAAGTGTGTGTGAATGTATAATATGTACATGCGTTTTGAAAAGTAGAATAAGGTTTAAATTTTAAGGTAAGCTAAAAGTACAAATGCTTATACTCCTTGAATCTTATACTTGTTGTTTTGTATCCTAAATATCAATTTATGTTAGACATAATATATATAATGCCTCCCCCATTGATTTCCACAGGGACCGGTTGGAAGCTGCCCACTTCCAGCCTACTCCTGCGATATCTCAGTCAGGTCGTCTGTCCACATTGTCGGTGGCCATCAATTCCTGCGCTTGCTAGTCCGTGGTCTGTTCTTCAGTTCTTCGATATATAATATATAATAATAATAAAAAAAAATATTTTTACTTTACTTTATTGGCACTTAAACAATGGAACAAAAATAAAGAAAGCACGATGGTATCTGCGAAAGTTTTTTTGAAAAAACTGTGTTGCAAACACCTTATATGCCCTGCCCACTACCACTTCAACTCGCCAATCCAGTGGGCTATGTCAGTGACTTATGTTCTTCTACTTGATTCGATCAAGTAGAGAAACCCCAAGCATAGCCTTCTCCATATCTCGTTGTGTGGCTTTGAGCTTGCTTGCAAGGCCCATAGTTATTATTACCAAATAATTCCATTACCCAATATCATTACGTTTTACTACTTACAGACAATTTTATCGTAGACCTAGAAGAAACTTACGTTCAAATATTTGAAGGAAAGCTGCTATAGCTTAGTTGGACAAAGCGACAGGACGGTATTCTGTAGTCGTTGGTTCAAGTCCCACTAGCAGCCGAATTTTTTCGTTCAAATATTTAAATGTAAGTTCCGCCTAGCGTGTTGTTAATGCAATAAACCGTAAAGCTCCTAGAAGAAACTGATTTGTATTTTTTTTTTTTTGTAGTTTTTGAAATAGTTAATGTTAATGAAAATAATATACCTTATTGATTCCAATGAGAAATAATGAGGGAGTAAGTGGCTTACTTAATGGCTTGTGTAATATCTTGACAGCCGACGCTTGACGACGAATTGTCTTTTAATAACAATAATAAATGTATTCAATGTTAAAAATGAATGAAAAAACAAGATCTAAAATCATAATAATCAATATGATTAATAAAAATATGAATGCACAATGTGTAAAAATGTTTAAAAAATCCTTTGTATACTTTGCAATACAATTTCATTAAAAATAAATAGACAAGCGTAGAGTCATAAAATACTTAATTAGACAATGATATTATATGTTTATATGAGGTAGATGTCGCACAAGCGCGCGGAAACTGAGGCGGCAAAATTAAGTCAATTGTAGTAATTTTGATTACGACGCGTATTTCAAGCGCAAGTGAAAACATATAGCTATCCTTTTCTATATTATTTGTACCGTATTATCTGTCGCAGTAAGCATGTTTATGTCGTAAAGGAACAAAATCTGAGCACCGCGCAGTATGAATATACGTCATCTCTAGTAAAACATCATTGTTATTAGACATATATAACCGTGAGGACTTCTCTCGAAATTGATAAATTTACGTCAAAACAAACTCTAAAGTTGCGTTAGCATTACCTCATTCAATCGACGACCTAAAACTTGAACAACTCCTAGCTTGGAAAAAAGGAAAGTTTTCCGAGCGTGTGTGAGTCGGACGGTACTCGCACTTTCGAGTTAGCCAACTCGTTAGGGGAGTTAGTTCGGAACTCATCTAGCCCTTAGCGCTAATCAAAGGCGTGATAGAAAAGTGCAATCGGAATTAATGTTAGAGTAGTAGGGGATACTTTCACAGGTACTTTCGAGTACCCACCTGTCCAGCTACTACCTACAAGTTTCAAAAACTGTCATCAAACACATAATATGTTCAGTCAGCAGTCCTTGAGATCCAGTCAGCATTCTAAGCCTAGCGTGAACAACTTCGACCACATTGTCACTGACCATCCAGTGAGATAGTGGTCAAACGCTCTATAAGATCTATACAATATAAAAAAAAGTATATAGCTAAACATTTTAGCTGATGAAAAGATCTTAGATGTAATGTTAAGATAATAATAATAGTTAATCTCAGATCTTACTCTCGTCATTCAAGTATTTTTGTTACAGACTCAAAAACATGTATTTTGTTTCCTTTGAGAACATTTTTTTAATATTTTATGTCCGTCAGGTTGAATCGTCTAATCTTCGATAAGACTAAATAATTTTGACAGGACTCACTGCCAGCATGTTAAGAAGTGATTTTAGCGTTTTTTAACAACAACGCAATAATACCTATCTCTTTTTAATAATGTAGTCATTGCCTTGCATTAATAAATCAACTTATCGTTCCATGCAAAAAACACTTCTATATTCTTTCCAAGGCAGCAATTAACTACTTAATAGATACGCTGACGAAGAAAGGAAATAGAACTCGTAAAGAAATCAACTAGTCCAAGAACTTCCCACTTTCGACGCTAACAAGAAAACTATTAGCAATTATCAGTGGGCCGCCGTTTCAATCAATTTACAAGTCGAAAACAAGGCGCTTCTGCAAATACTCAAAACAGATGTATACAAACATTTTGAACCTTACCACCCGCAAAATAAGATACACTTTTAGCAATGCTTTTTGCGTGATGAGGGTAGTCACAACAGCTATCATGTTTGGTGCCAAGACAGCTTTGCAATTTTCATTCTTTCAACATGCTTTTTCGAAATGTTTCAACTTTTGTCTGGCTCTTTTTAATTTGAAGCCGCGTTAATTGCTAGTTTGTTTGGTTTGTGTTCTCTTAATGTTTTTTTTGTTTTCATTGCAAATATTATGAAGAGGTAGAATGGTGAAGCGTCATATTTACGTACGGACCTTCACATTAAATGAAACGTATTTTTCCAGAACTCATTTCAGATTTTAGTTGAAATATTTGTTACTAGCGTTAAAGTTCTAGAAAAGTTGCATACCATTGAATGTTTTCGAATGAGTTATAATTTAAACATCCTTCCTACTTCCACTTTAAATAATGTATTGTCTAAATGTGTCTTATTTTGTTTTAAAAAATGATGTAGTCAGTTTAATAGGTCACTTACTTTTTTGGGTGAGGATAACAAATGGTTAGATATATTTCAGTACCCGCCAGCTAGCTTCCGTCATCAAGTTTGAAAAACTTTCACGAGATACACAGTGAGTTCAAGCAACTGTCCTATAGGTCAACTAACACTTTACGTCTAGCCTGATTACACCTATGACCTCATAGTCACTGAAAATCACGAAAGATCAAGTCAATGCGAATCATAAAACTCTTTGAATCAGGGTATAATGCCATCGCTTGATGTGTTGCGATGCACCAATTGCAATGTTGGTGTATCGTACACATTAATAGTTTATACAATCAAAGGTAGATGGCGTTAACAAAAACATCCCCTATAATATAAGGAACACATTTGAACTGCTAGTACACTGATATTATAGCTTAGTTGGCAAAGCAACATAGACGGTATTCTGTAATGGTTGAATCAATTGCCGAAATTATTAGATTTTCCCCTTCATTATGAACGTAAGTTCCGCCTAGCATGACGTCAAACCATAAAACTCATTATCTACTTATATTAAGTACTCTCACAGTAACTGTGAGTTACCTTTTATTAACTTTAATAGACAGTCCAAACTTTCTAACCCGCCAGCGTACTAAGAATTCTTGGGACAATTTCGCACTAAAGCGTTGTGAAGATTTTTAAGGACTCTACAGACGAATGGAAAAGGCTCAAATCGTTTCTATATCATCTCTAAAAATTGTGTAAAACTCTCAGTTTTATTTCATTCCATTTATATTTTTAAATTATTAAAATTGCATTGCTGCTCAGTTTGTAGTGTTTAGCAAACACGCAAGCGCTCATCAAAATATCGCATCATAAAATTTTTTTGACGCAGAACCATTTTTCTAAATTTACGCCCATTGTCATTCAACTCTTCAGTTATAAAGGTAAAAAGGGCATTTTGTTTGTTTTCTGGTAACTTATTTATTGTTTATATCATATCCGCACTTCACAGAATTGCTTTTTAAATAAAAATTAATTTATCATGTGAACTAACTATCACGCGGATATGTTATTTATGGGCACTTAGTGTTCATAAATTCCCCGGTGATGAAAATTAATTGCGAGCCACTACTCCTGATGTCTCGACATGACCACGACCACTCTGTCAGGAATGTGGCATCTAAGAAGAAGAAGATAAAATATAACGTAATTAATTTTACGTATATTATTGTTTATGAAATAGCAGTAGAGTAAAGCGTTTTAAGCAGTTTAGTCTAAAACTGCATTGTTTCTCGCTCTGTGTAATCAACCTTTTTGACTATGTCCTTTCTAAAGTTTCAATGACAGTAAAATGGATTTAAAAAAAATCTATTTTTATTCTATTTTTGAGATACACATTTTTAATGAATTTACAGAACAGTTACATATTCCTAACGCTGTATTACTGCTATATAGATTTACTTATAGTTCAAACAAATTAATGTGTTATGTTATAACTTAGTTGATTAAATCAAGCATTCTTTATTTCGAGTCGAGAAAGTCGTTTGAATAAAGTGACGAGTATATTTATTTAAACCAGACGAAAATATGACGCATAATTATTGTCTGATGAATTTTATGAATTTTAAATTCATCAGCCTCTGATTAAAAGCTTTACAGTTATTTATTTATAATAGTGGGAAGTGGAAAATTCAATAGTTGTATAATGAGGAAGCTATTTTCAAACCTTCTTTTATTTTATATTAATTATTTCATAGCTTGGGATTTAATGTTTGTAATATTGTTCTATAATATTATGTTTTTTGTGATAATTTCCTTTTGTCATTGCTATGCGCAAAGTCTTACCGTATTAACTTCTCATTCTAGGTCTAGCGTGATAATATCTTCGACCACATCGTCACTATCCATCATGTGAGCTAGTGGTCAAACGCTGGATCTATAATGTATAAAAAATAAAATATAAATATTCTATTGATTGTTTGTTGAAAATTGTATTTCTACACTAGCTGCGTCTCGCGGTTTCACCTGCGTGAACTACGGCGTTCCGTTTCCTCCTTCACCTCACGGGAGCTATACTTTTTCCGGGACAAAAAAGTAGCATATGTGTTATTCCATGGTATAAGGTATCTTCATTGCAAACTTCATGCAAATCCTTTCAGCCATTTCTGCATGAAGTCAAAGATAATATGATAAACGACAAACTTACGCTTTTATAATATTAGTGATAAAACAAGTCATTCTACCTAAATAAAATACCTGACCATTAACTAAGTTTTATAAAAAAATATTGTATTGTATTTTACATGTCTTCGGAAACATACGTTTTCTCCTTTATACATTGAAATCTAACTTTAGCTTAAATAAATACGAACTAGGCAAAAATCAAGATACTATATATGGCAACACCCATCTTTTAACTGACTGAAAGAGTAAACGTGTTTCTGATTAGACGATCTTTTCGCCCTCTATACAGGTTAGGTTAACTAATTCGTAGTCCTTGAAAACGTATTGGCAAAACCACTAGAGCTATTAGCCCGAACATCGCACCCTCTTCTCTCCTAGACTCGTGATTGGTCTGTCATGAAGAAAATCGTTCCGACACATCTCTAACTAAATCGATTACGTTTGACTGACGGAACGCAAAGGGCAGAGTAGACGAGCGACTTACATACGATTTTAAAGGTTTTATCCAATAACTAATATTATATTATTAAGTCAGTATGTAACTAGTAACTATTCATTGTGTAATTAATAAATGTGGGCCTCGTGAGCAGGCTAAAATTCGCACAGCGAGCTATGGAGTGAGCTATGCTCGGGGTTTCTCTACGCGATCTAATCAGAAATGAGGAAATCCGTAGAAGAAAAAAAATCACGGACTTAGCGAATTAGCAAGTTAAAGGCAAGTGTGGGCAGGGCACATAGCTCGAAGAACCGATGACCGTTGGCACCAAAAGGTTCTCGAATGGAGACTGGCAAGCGCAGCATAGGTCGGCCACCGGCCAGATAGACAGGAGACCTGACTGAGATCGCTGTCAAGGGCTGGATGAGGGGCCGCTTTAAACCAGTCCTTGTGGGAATCATTAGGGGAGGGTTATGTCCAGCAGTGGACGTCCTATGGTTTCTATGGCTATCAGTTCCTCGAGCTATATCAACCCGTAGTTTAATAGATTAGTTTATTAATATTATTTTAGTTGTAGTTATGTTATTGTTTTTTGTAATTGTATTTTTATTCTTTTGTTATGAATAATAGAGAGTTGAATGAAAATTATGGGTATGTTATAAGTCTATATATTTTGTCCAAAAATATAACAATCTAATGTAGCACATAATAATGGCACACTATTTGTTCAGAATCCTGACCACTAGAAAATTTTTAGTATTAAAAGTTGCTCGTCTGCAACTCCAGCAATGCGTCATAGCCATACTCCCCTGGGATTCGATTCATGGCCGGATATTGAGGCGTGACAGCTTTTTGAAGAAGTTGAAATCAAATGTTGGTATTAAATGCGTTGATACATGCAATAACTCGACGTTTAGCGGGAAATAACGAGGAAATGTTCTGATCACAAGTTTATGTCCTTGCTTATAAGTGAAGCGCTGACTTGTTATTTCCTGTATACTGATTTTTCTGTACTGCTATAATATATCTATATCTTGAAGTAATATGATGGTTCTCGTAAGTAATAACTCCACTTGTCTTAAGTAATATAATTCCAGTAGTAAGCTTACCCTTTTGTTTTTAACCGACTTTAAAAAAAAAGGAGTAGGTTCTCAATTCGACCCGTATGTTTTTTTTTTGTTACCGCATAACTTTCGACTGGGTGAACCAATTTTGATCGTTTTTGTTTTATTTGAAAACTGGTGCTTCCCGTGTGGTCACA
Organism: Apeira syringaria; assembly: GCA_934044485.1. Classification (NCBI taxonomy): domain Eukaryota; kingdom Metazoa; phylum Arthropoda; class Insecta; order Lepidoptera; family Geometridae; genus Apeira; species Apeira syringaria. Next base: position 15,467,608 of record OW203662.1, on the reverse strand, counting down.
AAATTCAAGAAAATCGGGCAAGCAGTTTTTGAGCGACACTTCAATAACTGAAAAGTGCGTGCCTAGACGCTATTATAATTGCGGGTGAAAACATCGGTGAACATACCGACACCACAATGACAATTGATCCCATGAGTAACAAAGGTCACTAAAAAGAGTAAAAATAATACCAAAAAATGGAAACGGAATTTAAATTATAACACTTTTAAAGTTTTTTTTTTTTTTTTTTTTTTATTGGGAATAGGCAGGCGTTTGACCACTATCTCACCTGATGTTAAGTGATGATGCGGTCTACGATGGAGCACGCCTGCCTAGAAGATACCTATTCACTCATGACTTGAAGATACCCAGGTCGTATTTTTTCGGAAATACAGAGTTAGGCAAAGAGTTCCATTCGTTAGCTGTACGCACTAAGAATGTGGAAGCAAAACGCTTCGTGCGACAAGTTGGAACGTCCACCATGTATGGATGTCGCATTGCCGTCCGTCTGGTCGTCCTAAGATGGAATGGGGATGGCGGAATCAAATTATGCAACTCCAGAGCGCACTCCCCGAAATGTATCCGATAAAAAACCGATAAACTAGCGACATTACGTCGATGCTGCAGTCTTTGGAGTCTCCTCTCGAACAGAGAGTCGTTGTTGATGAGCCTTTTAGCTCGTCTCTCTATCGACTCAAGAGCCTCAAGTTGGTACTTAGCCGAACCATCCCACAAATGAGAACAGTACTCCATACACGATCGAACCTGTGCTTGATACAAGTTGAGCAGCTATTCCGGTGTAAAGTACTGTTTCACCTTTGCAAGGACTCCCAGTTTTTTGGCTGCCAACTGAGCTTTAGACTCAATGTATGACCCAAAATTGAGCGTCGAGTTCAAGGAGACACCAAGTATGTCTACATGGTCAGTTATCGGCACGGATACATCACGGAAAGTAGGGGTCAAGTTAAATCGACTCTTTTTCGCGGAAAATAAACACGCCTGCGTTTTATTAGGATTAAACCTGACCAAGTTGGCATCACCCCAGTCGGAGACTGCCTTTAGGGTCAGGTTCAAACGTTCGACCATTTCCTCTCTTAATACCTGTGTTTGGGCACCACTGCAGCGTGAATTGGATATGTAGCTCTCTACTACTGTACTGTCGTCTGCATACCCAAAGGTGCCGGGCTTGAGCAGGTCGTTAATGTGCAGTAGAAACAGCGTTGCAGAGAGCACTGACCCCTGAGGAACACCGGCATTGATATCCAATTGATCTGACGAGCAGCCATCAATGACCACTCGTAATGATCTGTCCCTCAGAAAGTCTGATATCCAATCACATAGTAAGGTGGGCAAGCCGTATGAAGGAAGTTTGCTTGTGAGGCTGTCGTGCCAGACCCTGTCAAAGGCCTTTGAGATGTCGAGAGAAACGGCCAGCGCTTCTCCGCATTTTTCAATGGCCTCACTCCAGATGTACGTGGCATACGCTAGGAGATCTCCTGTGGACCGGTTTCGGCGGAAGCCATATTGCCGGTCACTTAGAAGGTCATTAGTCTCCAGGTATGCCAGGAGCTTTTGGTTGAGGACACGCTCCATACTCTTACAGAGAACGGACGTGACCGATATGGGCCTGTAGTTGGCAGGGTCAGATCGACTACCTTTTTTAGGTACGGGCTGCACGTTAGCTATCTTCCAAGATTTAGGCACTACACCAGCATTAAGGGAAAGTCGAAACAGACGTGTCAAGACAGGAGTGAGCTCAGGTGCACAGGTTTTTAGAACTATGGCTGGAATTCCGTCCGGACCACTAGCTTTATTAATGTCGAGATTACGTAGCGTCTTGCGAACCTCGGTTTGGTGAATACGAATATCCGACATAAACGTCTCGCATTCACCAATTGGAGTGAGAGGTGTTGCACCGCTAGAATCTATCCGCGAAGCTTCAGCAAAAAGAGTAGCAAACAAGTTTGCTTTATCTTCAGCGGTATGAGCTAGGGATCCATCCGGTCTCAGCAGTGGCGGTAGTGAGGGGCGACAGAAATTCGATTCAACCGACTTAGCCAGGGACCAAAAAGCTTTACTACCCGCAGGGTACGAAGCTAATTTGTTCCCTATTCGGCTGATGTGGTTAAATCGAGCTTTCTTTAGAGCCTTTTTGCAAGACTTGGCCGCCTTGTTATAGGCTCTCTTCTTCACGTGCACGTCCTTCGCTTTACGTTTACGAGCCTCAACCCAGGCCAGGTATGCTTTGTGTTTCAGCGCTTCAGCACCTTTACACTCAGCCCCGAACCATGGGCGAGCTTTGCCTGACAGTGCAACGTCCGAGAAGGGAATAAAATATTCCATACCCTGACGCAACACATCCGTCACAGCGTCAGCGCATGCCGAAGGGTCACCAGAAGAGAAGCACATAGGTAGCCAAGGGTAAGACGAGAAGAAAGTCCTCATCTCATCCCAATCTGCTGACTTGTATTGCCATACCCGCCGGGTGCCCTTTTGGCAGGAATCGGGCGGGTAGTAGACAGATACAGACTTCACCAGACAATGGTCGGAGCTACCCAAGGGTGATGATACCGACACTGAGTATCGGTCTGGATCTGTTGTCAGCATAAGGTCCAAGCAATAGGCTGTATGCGTCTCAACATCTGGTACTCTTGTTGCCTCTTGGACCAACTGGGTGAGATTTAACGCTAAGGCGAGCTTTCGCGTCTCTCTCCCGGCGTGGTCGGTGTCCAAGTATGGGCTTAGCCACTCTTGGTGGTGGGCATTAAAATCCCCTAGTAGCACCAGTTGGGCTGAAGGGTACTTTTGTTGAGCCGCATCTGCCGCCTCAATAAGATGTTCAGTGAACCTGGTCGTCTCCTCATTTCCGCGGTGCGATCGGTAGACACAGGCGTAAAGAATTTTCTCTATGCCTGTGTCCACCAAAACCCAAACAGTAGAGAATCTGGGATCTTCAAGGTTTCGAAGACGCCGATAGCACATATCGTCCCGAATGTACACACATGTTCCTGCGTGTGGTTTGAAATTGTGCTCCAAGGCATAGCCTGGGTATGTGAGGTACGACACGTCTGATGGTCGCCGTATCTGCGTCTCCGTGAGGAACAATAAAGCCGGTTTTTGAGTCTCTAGGTGGTGGTGGACTGCCAAGAGATTTGAGTGCAGACCTCGGATGTTTGTGAGGTGCACTTTAAGAGAGAGCGAGTGCAACCGCTGTTTAACCGTATTCTTGCTCTTTTTAACTTTCATTTTTGGAGTGAATGTTGGTAGGGAAGACGGTAGTTGAATGAGGCACCATGCATTAGACCCTGAGACATAAAAAGAAAACCCACACCAGAGGGGTACCAGTCTGGAGACTGCGGGGACGCCCGAGCCCCCCCAAGAATGTCCATCGGGCGCTCTCGTCCGGTCGCCAACCGGCACGATGGCGCATTCCTGGGATTTTTCGCTAGTTGGCGGGGCAGCCTTTCGTGAGTGGCTGGCTCACTACTTGGGCCCCCTACTAACTGCGGTCGGCCAGCGGTGCACCGTGCCTCGGATCCCGCTACCCTCCACGACTAGTAACCCGATGTAGCATTTACTTAGTGCATCAAATCGGTCTGCCTGCAGTGGTGCAACTATTCTGACCCGTCCTCCTCAAATGGCGTCACTAGACATCGTGCCGTAACACGGCTAGGCCGTTTCTTGACACGTTTTTGTCGAGTGGGTGGTAACTAGCCACGGCCGAAGCCTACCACCAGGTCACCACTTAGCACCACCCGGGGGTCACGTGTAGGGATTCGAGAATAGCATTCGGGGTACTTTCCTACGGACGTGGGTGACATAACCCCCATGTCCCCAGTCTTTATGCTTATTAAGCGATAATTAAGCTTATCAACTTATACAGAAAATTTACCCGTCCGTTTAGTCGGGTCTAGTGTCTACATCTTATGGGCCCATGTGTTTAGATCTTTATAGATGTAGCGTTTGATCACTTTCCTAATTGATGGTCAGTGTTGATGTGACCAAAGATGTTATCACTATAGACCTAGACTGTACAGTGCCATTGAACTGATATATTCAGTCTGAGCGTTGGATTTTCTCCATTTTTTTACCGAATTACGAGTACGCAGCGTTTGGACTCGTCGGAGCGTACACATAAACTTATCTAAAGAATATAATACAGTTTAAGAATAGTGCCACCATACCTATTTCTACCGCCAGGCTGGAGTGTTCGCATTACTGTGTTCCTGTTGAAAGGGTATATAGTTTTCGGTGAGATTACAGGCACCGTAGACTAACCAACGTTATGTCTCAGGGTGACGGGTGCAGTGTAGTTCTTTACGAATTTTATCTGCCAGAGAGAGGTTATCATTTAACATCCTGTAAGCCTTTTGCATTTTATCACAAAGAAAGTTGATACATGAACTGTGAACGTACTTATATAAGAATAAGAATAACTTTATTTCAGCGGTCACAAAGGTATTAATATAAAAACAATCTCAAAGTAAGTACTAATCTAGTTGGTAACACTAAGTAGTGGCTTAGATTCTGGTCTCCATACTAGGATTCCCTGTTTTGTGGAGAATAATAATAATATATTAATATTATATTAGTGATATCCGGGTAAATCGGGGAATAGCTACGAGGAGATGGTTAAACTTATGTAGTTTTTTTTTTTTTTAACATTCACACAAGGTCTTCCGATCCCAAACTAGGCAGAGCCTGTACTATGGTAACCTGATGACTGATATATATATACTTATATACATAAACACACCCAGACACAGGTCAAACAGACATGTTCATACACACAAATGTTTGTGCTGTCCGGGAATCGAACCCGGGACCAGCAGCTCAGAAGGCAGAGTGCTACCAACTGCGCCAACCGGCCAGTTAAATCGGTGTATGTATTACGACTGATGACTTCATTTATACGACAGCAAAGTTCTGCCTCACTAACGTCATCGCACACCTTCAGTTCATTACACTCACGTGTTTGTCTAAAGTTTGGGCCAAACATCAGCTGCGATTGTATCGTGCCCCGGCATACATATTAATTTCAGGCTCATTTCAATATGAACAAGCTGCGTCGTGCCGTGTGTGACGGGTTGGTGGGATGGCGGGTGGTTTGACATAGATTTATGGCATGAAGGGAAGAGTTGGTATCTTTTTATTCATAAAGGATTACTTTATTCTTATATTATTCCCACATGCATTTAGCTTGACCACTATTCAACTCTCTTGAAATGTGAAAAAGTATAATTCAGGAATAAACTAGTAATCTGTAAAAGTAGAGTTCAGAGAGAAAATGGCAGCAATTGCTTCTACGCCTGGTAATCACACCGACAAAATAAAATTAATTAAAGTTGAAATTCGTAATTTTTTTACTACGTTATCTCTGATACTAGACTTATTCGGCTCCAAAAAAGTAAAGAATTCAAACTACCCGCAATTTTAATAAAAAAAAATTGGTTGTCTGTAAAGTCGGTTTACGGACGATAGATTTACGTAATAACGTCATAATCATTTATGACTTCGACTTCGACTTCGACTTCGACTTCGACTTCGACTTCGACTTCGACTTCGACTTCGACTTTGACTTTGACTTTGACTTTGACTTCGACTTCGACTTCGACTTTGACTTTGATTGTTTTATGTAATACAAAACTCAGGTGAACGTTACGCGGAACGTTACGCGGAACGTTACTATTTTTCATGAGTGTTGCTAGTATTCATCAATTTAAAAAACGTTATCACGTCAAAATCTAATTTTGTATTGTTATTAGTACCTGTCATTCTAATTTAAACTTTATCATAACTTAAAGGAACTTTCTTACTTTCCACAGTTTAAGTTTAGTTTGATTGATTAAGAGGGAATAGTTCACTGCCATTGAACACATTCCAATAGCAGTTCCGTTAATTTATCGACATAGATGCCAATTCTCTTATTTATGAAGACAAGCCATTCACAAACAATGGAATAGTAATTCAAATGTCATCATAAATATACTTGTTATAACGCTAAAGTAATAATTGCATCTCAACTGCGTTGCAGGTAATTGCATTGCAGTAGAATTTAGATCTGTGTAGCCGTTACAATTGTATTCCAAGAATAATAGCATTAGCGACAATTCATTATCAATCTTTGAGCCATGGTTTAATAGAATTGATACCCTGATGAAGTACGGTAAGTGGTATGGCGTTGTCTTGAACTACCAGGAGCCTAGGACAATTGACAAGTCTCGCTTGTTAAACGGCTATCATTTCCATTCTAATGGAACGGACGTTTATTTTAACTAGCTCTATTAATTATGGAACGTGACGCTAGAGTTTAAATATTAATGTTTTATTGACGTACATAAGTGCGTCTTCGATGCGTAAATTGATAAAATATTTTTATGACGTTAAGTTTGACCTTTTTAATTGGCAGTAATTGTTAAATACAGATATGCGAATTTCAACTCAATCGCGCCCACATATTCACAGGCTGTGGTAGAAAAAAACTCTAGCACTTGCGTCTGAAATATGGTTGTATTATAATAGATAGCTTGTCTATAAAATGATGCTATTATTATTATATATATGTGGTATCCGGCTTTACTCACGTTTATAGTCGAAGTTTCGACCTAGGTTTCGAGCATGTCCGATGCTCATCCTCAAGTGAGTTTGTTTTGTTTCAGATGAGCATCGGACATGCTCGAAACTTAGGTCGAAACTTCGACTATAAACGTGAGTTAAGCCGGATACCACATATATATAATAATGTGTCAAACTCACGAGAATTTCCAATCAAAAGATGCTATTATTCTTTAGATGAGTGTACCCACACTCATCTAAAGAGTAATAGTTAATAGTTAGTACTACATGCGGTTGCATTAGGCGCCATCGCATTTTCATTCATTGTCCCAAAGCATTCTGAAATTAAAGATTCAAGCTCATTCTGCTTAGGAAATTAAATAGCAAAAATGGCTGCAAATTTGACCTTTTTCGGATCCAAACTAGGCTCATGGGGACCGGAAGCTAAATAGTTGATGTAAGACGTGACCACAATATTGCCATATATTTTTGTAACGAATTTGCATTGCAATTGAATGGGAGATGCTGTTACATTTCTGGGTACGCTGCTAACTGGTATTGGGTTGAAATATTTGTGATATTTATAGGCAAGCGATACCTAGTAGGGTGCTTTAATGTTATCCTAGTAGTTTTAACTATGTTTGTAATATTTTATTGGAATTTGGTGATATATATATGTATATTTATTGTGGACTTGGTTTTACTTTTTACTTGTTTCAATTACTTTGACAGGTAACCGTGTATCTCGTGCAGGCGCATTCAATAATTTTATGCATGAAATTTGCTTTTGCGTCAGAAGTATATTTAGTTTTAAGAGGCTGCGGGTCTCGGATCTGTTACCAGCGTAGCCTCCGGGAGCCAAGTTTCGGTATCTCTTATCTATATTCAGCCGGGTTCGTTTGTATGCAGGATCGTTTTAAAATTCATGTTTGAGATGATGGCGAGGCGATGAGTCAGGTCAGGGGTGGGCTGACACAGATACGTCAAGGTTTTACATTTTGCTGAGATAATATGAGTGTTAAGGCTTGTCTCTTTGTTCAAAAAATATTTTTTTAGTTTATAGAAAAAGAAAGACATATACAAGGCTACACAACAATATTTATTTACAATTGTGTTAGAATGGATGCGGGCCGCTTCCATTCGGTCCTTGTGGAAATCAATGGGGGAGGGCTATGCAGTGGAAGTCCTTAGCTGAGATGATGATGATGATGATGTGTTATAATATTAATGTAGCACGTTATACATACCGCAATTCGCCTGCTTGTCAAGTAAATCATTTGGTTAATTATATTGTTAATGATTGTTAATGATAGTTTTCCAAGAACAATATTATATAATTCTTAGTGACTTCAGCGTTAAGAAAGTGATTCAGATAAGTTTTAGATTATAGATTTTCACTAAGTTCTTTGTTGGCCCTAGTCTAAAGATTTAACTGGCCAACCAGCTGTTTTGGGACTAAAATGAAGATGAAGTTAGAGTTCCTAAACTGTGTGTGTGTTCCTAACATCTCGGTTGGATGAGATCCACTTTCTTATATACTTGTTGTTAATACAATCATGTTTTTTTTTAATGAGAAAACTACACACTACAGACTCAACGGTACGTACCTTTTTTTTGATTACATTTGATTATTTACTATTATGCGTACTACACAACAGGTGTGAAATTAATCTAGATGAACTAAATAACAACTAAGTGAAAATACAAACTAAGTGACACTATATGATAACATAACAATATTTGCATATTTAATTCTACCTACACTATTACATTGTGCTATGACTATACTATATTATATTTACTTATTATGATACTACGTGACTACTTGACAAATTTAGATATTTAATTGTTAGCGTATGTCTAAACTTAACAGTTCCCCAATGACTTCATTATTTCTATCTTTTATTGCCATCTTGACATTATATTCCCATATTTGTATATATTTGATATTATCATGTTTGATGCAAACATTATGCCATATAATTGAATATAGCATTAGATAAAATATAAACTAATAAGTAAAACATGTTACACTCAATACCATGCGCTTGACACGTCGATTTACAAAAGCACAGATATATTTACTGCAAGTACGTATTTATATAAGTTCTTATATTGTTTCGTTACAAAATAAATTCAAATGAAGAACAGAAAAATAAATTTAGTCAAAAGAAACCTTGTTTATATTTCACAGATGTCGCTTTATTATCTTTCTTCACTCCGCACACTTTGCAACCTGCCCCAATCTAAACCACAGCTGAGGTAATTTTATAATTAAAGGCAAAAAACGTGAGCCAAGCAACACTGTGCCTTAATTAGTTCATCCAACAACCCGCTGCTAATTGCAACGCTGTATACCAATTAGTCCAGCCTTTGCGTTCGACAGTCGCGGATACACACAGATGCAAATAAGTTTCAAATTTGCATGTAGCCGTGAGCCCCAGGCGAACTTAGAGCTCAGATAATTGAGATAATTCCACTTGCTCGTTTAAAGATTATAAATGCGATTGTCGGATGCAGTAGTTGCTAACGGGCTTTTACTGAAAGGTGCTATTGCGGTTGTTTAACCGATTCCCATAAAAATAAATGTAAATTTAGATGAATTCTATGGCAAAGGTAACAATCAAATTTTGCTCAATACTGAGCGAGAATAAGCAACGCACATTGACAAAATAAATGGAAAGGATAGATTCAATAATAATCACACTAATATTATGAATGCGAAAAATTGTGTGTATGTGTGTTTGTTACTTCTTCACGTTTAAACTGCTTGAAAGATTTTAATGAAATTTGGAATTTCAATGAGATTTCTTATAACATAGATAAAAACAATAAAAATACATAGGCTACGTTTTAATCTAAAAGAAAAAAATGGATACAAAAATACTTTACGAATTGTAATGGTTGCACACGACATGATAACGTTGCTGAGAGAATGCGTTTCACAGTTCAAATTGACATTGTTGATTCTACAATACAAGAGTAAAAGTTGCAAAAGGTATGAATACGACTCACAAGTTTACTAAGGATAGCAACTGAATTATTAAATATACCAAAAATCTTGCGTGAATTATTCAAAACTACTATTGTATAAATCAATTATGCACCGTTTGACCTGTACCTACTCATGTATATTTCTAAATATTTTTTTCATTTGAAAATTTTTTTTAACAAACAAAATTTTTTTATTACTAGAAAAAATATACTTAGCTATAACATAATAATAAAATTTACAGTAATGGCAATATCTGAAACAAAAACCTGATGTTATAGAATCGAAAGATTCATATCTGCCCTCCGTACTAGTTCGCACTGTATGACGGCAGGGCAGAGCTTTGTTAGCTTTGTTTCAAAAAAATCTGCTCAGCTGTTTGGGGCTCAGGCTTACCCCTTTTCGAGTCGATGACGAGATGTAAGCAGGTCTCTTAGACCCTAGAATAAAGACACTCTACAAGCTTCAACGCTGAGAGGAGACACAAATAATTTATGAAATGGACACTTCAACAGCGATATAATCACGTGATTAACGAGAAAGAATATTCATCGTTAGCGGTTAGAGAAAGATAAGCAATGCATCTTGTCTAGGCCCATAGCTTCCAAACGTATGATCGATTCGGAATTTGAATATTCTGTCACATGTCAATGATTGTTATTAAATCAAACGGGGCTTGATCGCGAGAAAAACATTTAGTAATTTATTTACCTCGACGTTTTTTAAGAAATTAAGAACCTAACTATGTACAAATTCAAAACTAAAATATTCGAATGGTTGGAAAAACTAGACTATGATAAGGTGGAATCATTTCTAGAGATAGTTCAGTAAGCTGAAGATGATTATGTAAGCTGATGACAGAAACGGCACAAAACATCTATCTCACATCTCTATATCGTAGGTAATGTATCTATGTTTGTATTTAATAATAAAAAATATTTATAAATTGTACATATTTATAATAAGATTTTATTGTAAAATAGAGATATATTTTGGGAAGACACTGCCTTTTGTAACACAATTATTTTTAATTAAAACAAAAGGCAGGGTACACCATATTTTGTAACCTTAAAATATTGCATAAATAAAAAAATTGTATTTGTATTTGTATTAGAGTTACTAGGTTTCGACCAAGTTGCATTGGTCGTGGTCACGAGAAGACTGGAGAAATGCGGGTGGCAATATCGGCGAGAGCGCGTAGTTTCGCCAACTACCCACATTTGATCTTATAAACTGTAGGGCTGTCACAGCTCTGCAAAATGCACAGGGTTGTCACGACACACAACACTGAGAGTATCTTTAGTTTTTTTAGGGTGAAAACCGCCGCGACGCGAACATCTATAAATCACTGGGTTCCAAGATGTAGACAACCTAAAGTACCCGAGGTAAATAAATTACTAAATGTTTTTCGCGCGATCAAGCCCCGTTTGATTTAATAACAATATGTTCGAATCGCGAAAGTCTTGATTACATGTCAATGATATTAAAAAAGTGATTCATCAAAATGGTTTTTGTCAGCGATTTGGTAAATAATATTTTCAAATCACATACTTAAATATAATTTGTTAATGTGTGTCATCATAATAATAAAATATTCTATTCGATTCTATTCTTCTTAAGCGCTGCATCCGTGAATCTCACCCAATAACATGTAAAAACGTCCAAGTAAATGCAAGTTTTTCAATAATTTTTACTCCATAAAGATCTTTGTTGGATACTAGCTGCACCGCGCGGTTCTACCCGCGTGGTGATAAAAACGGTGATGACAGTGATGATCAAAATAAGCCTTTTTGATAATTATCTCCATGCCAAATTTTATCCAAATCCGTTATCCAAAAAATATCCAAGCCGTTTAGGCCTGAAAGAGTAAATAACATACATCCATACTCGCACAAACTTTCGCATTTATAATATTAGTAGGATACGATGATGCATGATGCGATTTGGTTGACGCTTTGGGAGCAATTTAGCTCACATACACACATGCACTTTCAGTAAACACACAGAGAGGATCCTTCCCATCATGATGTACATATTTCATTTTAAGTATCATTCTATCGTTTTTATAGAATAAGTTTCAGTTTTGTTTCAATTATGTTTTTACTAGTTATAGCGTTATATGTGAAGAAAATAGTAAACACGGCTAGTTTTTATTTCTTTTCTAAGGGGTGGGCGCTGTAAGTTGAAACACAGGCAGTGAGCCTAGTTCGGCGACAGATAGCCAAAATTTAATATGTGCATAACTCTAGCCATTTAAGATGATGTAAGTGCGCAATTTTATCTGAAATAAACTTTTTATTTATTTATTTAATTTGGGATTATTAAGTCCACGCGTGGACATCGGGACCGCGCACGTCGCGACGTAGTTTGAGGGCACGGAACTTTCTTGGGGACTATTATTGGTGAATTAGTGGATTAGTGGACTCCACGATTATACATTCGTTCGGGGAACAATATTTGGTGACGCGACGTCCTCGCTGGTTATGTGTATGCATGATATTGATAAAAAAATTGGTTGCCTGTAAAGTCGGTATACGGGCGAAAGTTTTACGTGACAACGACTTTGAGTGCCTTTCACTTTTTATGTCTGTCTCTCTCGCTCTTAGGCGGGCTAACCATGCCCGAGTGGAAGGGACGCGTGCCTCTCACTCGCTCTCATTGTGAGCGCATAACGTGAGCGGAGCGTAACGCAGTTTCTTGAAGTGTCACCCGGCAAACCAATTTATAAGACGTTGTCACGTCAAAAATGTGAAAGTTTTAAATCTTTGCACCACACACCAATCGCCATATTGTATTAGCATGATTGCTCTGGTTATTAGCATTTATTTAGGCTCGCTTCGTTACGTCGAGTAGACGACGACAGATGAATATTCTATTGATATTTGCACACAGAATGTGGAGAAACAAATAACGAAGAATAACAACGAGGGTGGAAGGAAGATTGGTCATATTATTTGTTTGCTTTCGTAGAATTGCTAATAGAAGCGAAGAAAAACGCTTGTTGAGCACATAATTATGCAGTGTGTCTTCAAGAAAACAAAAGAATGTTGAATTATGACTGGTTCTTAGAAGAGTGACTACGTTTTAATCTGTTGTTTCAAATGCTGCTTGTTATTTCACCAATATGCACGGATTTTACATTCATATATAGCAAAAATTAAAAAATATATTTTAAATCATGTGCAAGAGATTGCGTTTGTATCTCTTCAGTTTGGTTCGGTTTAGTAAAAAGGGATGTTATGGACTTCAAATATAATTAGGTTCAATCCTGTCGATAGTTTTATACTTTGAAAAACATGTCTCTTTTCCAAAATAATAAAAAAACTTCATAAACAACTTAGTTTGTTGGGTAGGTTAGACAAGTAATAATATAATAATAATAATTTGGGACAACATTCACACAAGGTCTTCAGGTCCCAAACTAGGCAGAGCCTGTACTATGGTAACCTGATGACTGATATATATACTTAAATACATACTTATATATAAACTTATATACATATACACACCCAGACACAGGTCAAACAGACGTGTTCATACACACAAATGTTTGACCTGTCCGGGAATCGATCCCGGGACCAGCGGCTCAGAAGGCAGAGTGCTACCAACTGCACCAACCGGCTAGTCAGTGGTCAGGATTTTATCGAAATATCCATAATTGTTGATATGTTACGAATTTATTTTGTATAATTCCTACTGCCACAGAGTATCTCATGACTTCAGCTGTTTAGTCAGAGCCGTTCTCTCACCAGCTCATTCTGATCTTGACCACTGTCAACGCTGGATCTATGCTTGATTGCTATGCTCTCTCTCCTACATTCCTGGCTTATTTGAAACAGACTCGCTATTTACCTAAGATGTCGGGAAAACTTCGTCTTACTGTGTTTTTACTGATGGCCGTTGGGGCCAAAAAGTTCTCGAATGGAGACCACGGACTGGCAAGCGCAGCATAGGACGGCTACCAACTAGGTGGACAGACGACCTGACTAAGATCGCAGGCAAGGGCTGGATGCGGGCCGCTTCCAACAGGTCCTTGTGGAAATCAATGGGGAGGCCTATGTCCAGCAGTGGACGTCCTATGGCTGAGATGATGATGATGATGATGATGACTGTGTTTTTGCTGCATTAGCTGTTCTGTATCATAAATCCCTATCTCTATCCTAGACTCTCTGTATAGTTTGAACACATAACCTATCTTTTTATGGTACATCAATATTTCATTTAACCAATTTCGAAGCCACTGAGCTGTATCAATCGCCAATGGGGCGAACAAAGTTTCCCAATTAGTGGCGGTCACTGTAACCGCAGATTAAGTACCAGTTACTGCGTAGGTAACATCACCAGGAATTCGGCCAAAAATCCTGATAATGAAATCGCAGCAGTAACATGAAACATCCATTATCCCAGAGAATATCATAATTCCACTTTTAGCTCGTGGTTTTATAATGCGGTGAGGTTAGGTGCTGCTGGAGAATGATACTACTGAAGAGTAACTATAATAATTTGTGACTACTACAGTAGCTGTACTTATGCAGTTTCATCCCTGTGTAAAAAAAACAATTTACCTGATATCCCTTCAAAGTTTACAGCAAACTTTTATTTCTAATTTATGAGGATGAGTTTGATAAGTTTTCAAAAAACCGTTCTTTAGCAGGTGCCTACGTCATAAAAACTATCTGTTTGCAGAATTCAAGCATAGTAGAAAAGTTATATTCCAACAATATATGCCATATTCAGCCGATGTGCATGCATTCATCCTTCGTCACTTGCATTGAAACGTGATTCGTAGTAATTAGCCTTGTAAATATTTACAAGGCTAATGATTTGTTTAAAATTTAGCAATTTTAACAAAATCAGTTCAATGGTTGGACCTTGTGTTTGAGAACACTCGGTTTATTTGTATATATTAGCAGTGACGGGATAGCGGCCCGTCCCGGCTTCGCACGGGTGGGCATATAAGTTATTTTTATTAACTTATAAAATGTAAAAAGTAGTAATTGTGACATAACGATAAAAGGTGGACATATGGTATTGCAAAGTTTTTGTAGATATTAGTATGTTCTCTAATATTGTAGAACATACTTTTGTTCTATCATGAATAGTTTCCGCAGCGCATGCGACGAAAGACGTTTTAGGGCACACACACGCACACACACATACACACACACACACACACACACACACACACACACGTAGATATGTAGATTCAGGAGATAATATTGCTTGTAAACTCCATGAAACCAATAAAATATGAATTTGAATAATTTATTTATTTACTAGTCGTACTTAGCTTATAGTTTACCTTTAGGTTCAGTTTATTCTGTGTAAATTTTATTCTTATCCATGAATGCCCAATTCGAGAAAATTGCTCATTCATCCAGACCATTTCACTCTAGTTATCACAAAGCCCTTACTGATTTAGTTACCAATTTTAGAAATTTACATAAAGATTTAGTAAAATCTGAAATAAGATTAAAAAGGCTGATGTATCTTACTGTGTACTTTTGCCGAAAAAGTCGTTTAGTTATTATAGAGAAAATCGGAGGACTTGAACGTGTCCGTTGCAAGTTCTTAGAATGCCATTATGGAGCCGTGACAACTGGCACCATCTCGACTCGACCAATTAATTGGATAAGATCTTAAGATTAAATCACAAAAGACAGAACACAACCTAACTCGCGGTGGGTAAATCAACCGTAGGCATATTTTAACTACCAAGGAATATTATGTTAGTCTTTTTAATATGGCAATAAGGCTTTGATTGGTTAAAAATACTAATAACACACCACAAAATACCAATGCAAAGATAACATTATCCTACTAATATTATAAATGCGAAAGTTTGTGTGTATGTGTGTAAGTGTATACGTGTGTACGTTTCTTACCTCTTCACGCTCAAACGGCTACACTGATTTCGATGAAAATTGGTACGAAGATAGCTTATACCCTAGATAAACACATAGGCTTATTTTCATCACACCATCATCACCGTTTTTCATCACCACGCGGGTACAACCACGGGGCGCCGCTGGTTATTAATAAACTTAACCATATTTTAGTATGTAGTAATAAATTAAATAAAACAATACGTGTATAATATTCACTTATATTCATCACTCGCACACTCACACAACCACACTGTACCCTAGCAATGATATCAACTATAAGTTCTTATAAATTCATGATGTTCATGAATTTATAAGATGATCATCGTGAATGATGAATCTCGTTCACATAGACCACGGCCGAACAGCCCGGAAGCAATACATACAACATTCAACGCCGTCCGTGAAAGCCTTAGAGTTTACATTAACTATTAAGTTTTTATTTTGTCCACCTATATTAAAAGTATGCCAAATAAGGCAGCAGATCCCATGGCACAAGATTCTACAGTAGTGTGCACTGCAAGTCATTTTAATGTGACAAAAAATAACATGTTTTTCTAATTTTTTAATGTACTTTTAAGTTCTTCTGTAAAGTAAATAAATTATCCTTTATTTATTTATTATATCCTTTCACATTCCTTTGGATGTGCATAACAGTTACTCAATGCGCAACATCCAAAGTTAAAAAACTATAAAGTACAATATACACATAAAACTTAATTATAATAATATAAACTAGCGGTTCGCCTCGGCTTCTCACGAGTAAAAGTGTCAAAATTATAAGAATCCCTATTAAAAATAAAATATAGCCTAATGTCACCCGCAGATAGTTTAGATTCTCAATAGTGAAATATTTTTTCAAAGCAGTTCAGTAGTTTCGGAGCCTATTCAATGCAAACAAACAAACAATCAAATCTTTCCTCTTTATTATGTTAGTATAGGTTACTTAATTATTATTAGGTGCTTGAAAATACCCATCTACTTCTTCAATTTATTTTCATCGGCAGTTATGAACTTGATTACCGCCATTTTAAAGTATTATAAAATATAGTGTAATATTGTATTGTAGTAACACTCTTTGAGTATCCAGCCTAAGTAACTGTGCTGTGGTCAAATGCAAGCTTATAATCGTTAAAAAAAACTACGCGTTGATTGAAGTAGTGAGTGTTTACTCGAATTTTAAGGCTACAAACCGAGCTGACTTTCAGATTGCAACAGGTGATATTGGTGTTCATCAGTGCTTCAATGAGGCCTAAACTAATTGACTAATTAATTATATATCAATACATTTTTCACCTCATAAGTACGCCAGATTTCTTTAAAACGTGCACCTTAAAAATTCTGCTATATAAGTAGCACTAGTTCTGCCTCGCGGTTTTACCCGCATGGTGATGAAAAATTGTGATGATGGTGGTGATGAAAATAAGCTTTTGTGTTAATCCAGGGTATATAATATAATCTATACTAAATTTCATCCAAAGCCATCCAACGGATCTCGCGTGATTGGGAACAAACATTCATCCATCCAAACTTTAACATTTATATTAGTGGGATTTCACACATGTACTGCTTATTTCATTTTCTTATATAATTGAGAATGATCTGTTTATTTCATACTACTGTTTATATATATTATATCTTGCAGTAAGGTACTTATTTAACTTTGCAGGGATAATTCTACTACGCAATAGTGTGTAATGTTATTGTGCACGTGTATACTATAGCTTGGTTTACGGACCTAAAATGTCATTGCCGATGTCATAAGACTTACTTTACGAGCAAGATAGTTGAAATAAAATATATCATCTTAGTATCGATCAACACGCAATCAGTTCAACAAATAAACAAATATTGCAGGTTATTCACAGGACTGCAGACCAACAATGCGTGGCCATGCTTCGCCGAATCGCTTCAGGAATTCATTTATCCCCACAAAGGGACTACGCGGGCGAACAATCAGCGTCCGCTTAAATAATTACCTCAGCTTAGCAAACTGCTTGCTTGACGGCGGACTAGCAAACTGCTTGGCCAGGTGGCCTGTGGTGAATTAATCATGAATAGCTGAGTCAACTGCGGACACAGTCACTGCTGTGAAGCCTGTGATTGTGCCGTATTTGGTAACCTGGGAAACAGTATGCTAACATATCCTATTTATTTTCAATATAAGAATTTTAATATGCCTATCACTGCCAGTGTGGTACTGCATTTGGTCCACAGCAATTCTGGAACGAGAAACCCCGTGGTGACGACAACGGGGTTTCTCGTTCCAGAATTGCTAGGCGAATTACCCGTCACGCTAGCCTTAACGATATCATTCGATGGGCTTTTACCAGCGCCAATGTTGCAGCCATTCTTGAACCAAATGGTCTAATGCATGCGGATGGTAAAAGTGACAGCGTGCGGGCTGATCTCATGTTCTGTGTGATTCGTATACAGATTCTATCACTAACAACTAATCTGTGACTATACGTAGGTAATTGGTCGCCTCCCTTGACAATCGGCTCGTCACAGGTCAAATAGACACCTGTGTGTTTGTTTCACTTGTTTTAAAGGGTTAATGAGGTTACAAACTAATGTTTGTTTATTATAAATTGTTCATTTCGGTCAAAAGTTTTGGCTAGTTTCATTCAACTTTAGAAATTCTAGTTGTTATGATCTAAACGCGACGCACTATTGTTTTTTTTGCAAATTTGGCAGAAATAGGTGGTATTTCTGTTTCAGTCGAACCATGAGTTAGTTTGAGTAAAATAGAGCTCTTTACAGTACGGAAGGTCTTCTTCCGCTGACGCTAAAACTCAAAGTCGTTGAACTCTTTGCAATGCTGTTCCTAATATTATTCTGATGGAGGTGGGTAGCTAAGCTCTGTAATATATGCGGAAAACACTAAAAAAAATCTAGTGTATTTTGTTAAATTTAGGCAATTTAAATAATGAATATAAATAGAGATATTTGGATACGATAAATAGGCTAGCTTATCATTGCAATAATTGTTGACAATGCATAGAGACATAGGATCTCAGTGTATTTTAAGAGATTTTATTGTGTATCGCATTAACATCATGCTAGGCAGAACTTTAGTTCAAATATTTGAAGGAAAAAATTCGGCTGCTAGTGGGACTTGAACCCACGACTACAGAATACCGTCCTCAGTGTATTTTGTACCGTATCGTCCCCGTTACCGTTCTCCCCGTGACGAGGAGTGTTCTCAAGAAATTTTCGACATTAAACCGGCATCACGGTTTGATAATTGCACTAGCTGACATCGCTTTAAAGCTCATTCACTTATAAAAGTCTCATAATTTAGAATAATTGAACATAAATGAAGCAATGATAGCTCAACGGTGGGAGCATTGGCTGTTAAACATACGGACGCTGGTTCGATCCCACCAACCGCTTGAGCTTCCGGTGAAGGTAACAGCGTCAAACTCCAAGCTTGGTTCAGATATAATTCATTGCATTAATAGTTGCTCCAGGTAGTTGTATTCTCTAGAAATGGATTTTATCCCCACACCCTCCCACCCGAAATAATAACCTCCGCAGTGCATCCCTTAAGGCAGGGGTTCGATTCCAAAACCAATGGTTCCATTAGCGAATATCTCGTACCATTTCCTTTGAGGCCGGCCAGAGGCTAATGTAGGGCACGCCCTCCAAAGATTGACCCTTGTAACGCGATATCACGCCTAATGCCCAGTGAGGGATGTGGGGTATTTGGTCGACGTGAATACTGTTTTTGTGGATCGCTTGTCCCGCTTTTGATATCGGATTGGCATAATCAGGGCTTACTGTGACGTAGTGACAGGAATTTTGTCGGTGTTTTGATTGTTGCTGAAGGTTTAGGCATGCTTAATAAGATAATCGGTATAAGCTTCCATGGGCATGACATGTACATAGTATATACAAATTTCTAAGAACATTTTTATTATATTTACGTTGCGTTGTGAAACTGTTCTTGATTTGAATTTGGAGACTTCAAGATATTAGAAAAGTTTTATTATCTATTTTAGTTTCGGATCTGCTTTATAAATAAAAATGGTAATGAATCCATGATACAATCAATTATATTATGTTTGTACAATATAAATGTAGCGTTTGACCACTATCTCACTTGATGGTCAGTGAAGATTTGGTTGAAGATGTAATCATGATAAACTTAGAATTATAACTCGCTCTCAAGGATTTATTAAAAGTTGAAAATTACCTCTTGTGTTTATTGGGTTAAAAGATACACTAAATTGATTTAAGCGATAAGACACCCCTTCGCATGTAGGTAAAATAAATATAGTTATACGTTGCTTTTCTTTAGGTGTGCACATTGGTAAAAGTATCCAAGTAAAGAGTTTTAATTTCTATGTTATAACTATTTATCTGTTTAAAGGATTGTAATTTTTAGACTTTCGCGATTGGAACACATTGTTATTAAAAACGAATGAACACAGTCTTCTCGTCGTTACGACCAATGAAAGAGTGATAAATAAATTACTAAATGTTTTACATGAGATAAGATCCGTTGGTTTTATTAACAATGTTTAAAGG
Organism: Apeira syringaria; assembly: GCA_934044485.1. NCBI lineage: Eukaryota > Metazoa > Arthropoda > Insecta > Lepidoptera > Geometridae > Apeira > Apeira syringaria. The sequence continues at coordinate 15,447,664 of OW203662.1, read as the reverse complement.
ATAATTAGCCAAAATCTCTTTCTAAATATATGATACACTTAAAATATAGCAATGATAGCTCAGCGGTGAGAGTGTCAGTTGTCAAACTGACGGACGCTGGTTCGATCCCCATGCACCAACAGCTTGAGTTTCCGGTGAAGGTAACACCGTTACTAAAGTTTCAGGATGGTGGTAGGGTGTTTTCGAGTACCCGCCTCGGTAGCGGTTCCTCAATGCTCATCCGCAAGTTTAAAAAACTATTACCAAACACATAGTGTGTTCAGGCAGCAGTCCTTGAGAGGCGTCAGTCAGTTTGACAGCCGACGCTCCCCCCGCTAAGGTATCATCGCTTCAAAATTAGGCTTAACGTGATTACATGTTCGACCACATTGCCACTGACAAACGTTGTCACAAACTAGATCTATGAAGTATAGAAAATATATATTTATAATAAGAAACAATTTTCGCAACATTAAGGGGCAACAGTTGTTAAATTAAGGCTCGCTAGGAGAAGCCACAGGCGCTTCTCCGGTGTAAATGTTCAAATATCAAAATGTGAGCGTTTATTACACGCCATAAATAATTCTCAAAGGCTTATAAAGCTCCTTAGCGACGTTATAAATCTTTTAGATGGAAAAAATCCCACAGTGAACATAGGTGAGGACTTTTCTATTCAACTCCATGGAATGCTGTACTTCTTGAAGTTGGACATAAAAATTCAACCTCATACAAGTTTCTAATTCCTTGGATTCAGTTCAAATCAGTTTGCCGGTCTAATGCTGCTTGATGGGGACGACAAATTGCTCGAGAGATTAGTTGCTGTCCGCCTAATCAAGCACCTCGAGACCGAATCTGGCTCCCAACCAGCTTGGTTTCCGAAGAGATACGATCGACGCGATTTCACGAGTCCGTGACAATACAATACAATAACACTTTATTGTAAACCAGTGCAAAAAATAGTAACAGTAATCAAAACTTAATTTTAAACATTATGGTGCTACAATGGGCGGTCTTATCGCTTGTAGCGATCTCTACCAGACAACCTTTGGATGGACAGTATCAAAGGATAGAATAAACGGCAGTGAATAAAAATAGTTACATTATAAAGGATACAACTTGTATTAAACAACGGTTCAATGATAAATACACAATTGAAAATATTGCACTTACATATTATGCATTACTCCTTGCATGATACAAAATAACGGAAAAATAAAACTAAAAATAGTAGAGTTTAGATAGATAGTAGATTTTAACCCTGTTTTTGAAAATTTGCAAAGATTCTGCTTGTCTTATATCAAAAGGCAGAGCATTCCAAAGATTGACACCTTGCACTGTAAAAGACTTATCGTAAGCCTCAGAAGTATGAAAAGGTATTTTCAGTTTGAGAGCTGATGATGAACGCGAAGACTCGGAGTGAGACTCATGTAAATTCGAAACGTTCTTTGAGATAAGAAGCCTATACCGTCCTCGCCTAAAAAGTATATTGTAGAGGAGTGACCTCTCCGAGGAGGCGTGCACCAGCGGCGGCGTTTTGAATTAATTTAATTAATTAATTTATTTTAATTGCCTCACTAAGTGTTCTTCTGTTTACGTGAGTCAAAATTTTAATTGACAATAGTCAATTCAGGTTCTTCTTTCTCAGCCATGTGCGTCCACTGCTGGACGTATGCCTCCCCCATATAGGGGGGATTTGCCAATACTATATAATACAATTCAGGTTATTCTTTCTCAAATTTGTATGACTGATTTTTCATAAATATAAATTTTCTGGACACCCGTCAAATAAAATAATAATAAAAATTGCAAAAATACTTGTTTTGAAGCTTTTCAGCGCGACTTTATACAAAAATATTTTTATTCATGAAGAGTATTTTCACAAATTTCAAATTATTTCATTTTCTTTTTTAAATTACACACTTAGTAATACCTTCCTAAACCTTATTATATTTGCGTGACTTAAAACGTTAAATAACAGTTAAATAGTCGATTCATCTAGCATTTTGTGAAATCTTGAATGTTGAAATTTCTTAAATATACAATTTGCAAACACCTGTCAATAATCCATCGAACAAAATGGATCCTGTCTCGCGATACCATAAGATGGATGCTTCAATTACCCCTTAAGTTGCAATCTCATTTCTTTTACCACTATAGCTTTTATGCATATGTATTTAAGTGCTATTTCCTTTAGATTCGTATTGAGTTTATTTACTGGTAGGAATAATTTGATACCGATGTGGCAAATCTGTGTCATATCGGTGTGATTTGATTGATGCCATGCGATTAGTGGCGCGGAAGAATTTATTTATAAACTTTCTACTAGTCATGGTCTCCTATTATTTTGAATGACATATACAAATCTCTGTTTCATATGTTATCCTGGTACGTTTTTCTATTTCTGAATAAAATGTACTAAAATAGAACTATGTAAAAAAGTATTATAAAAGGTATTATAATGTGAATAACCAGACGGATGGGAATGATGTATCCATACATGGTAGACGTTCCAACTTCTCGCACGAAGGGTATTGCTTCGACATTCATAGTGAGTACAGGTAATGAGTAGACTTACTATATATACCAAAAAATATTAAAATTCAGGCAAACCATTTAGAAGTAGTGTGATAACAAACACGGTGACACGAGATTTGTATATATATAAGATTATAAATTTGTAATGAGCATGAGCTTGAATAATATTAATAATATAGTTTTTATTCGGTTAACGATAAAGTTCCATTTTAATTGTATATTACATGAAAAACCACAAACAAGGTATTGCTTAATTAAATTGCGTGTACCTTTCGGTAAATAAATTATTATTTGTGAAATACGGCTTTGACTGACTACCCGCATTTGAATAAAATTGTTTTAATGAGGATGGACATTATTATCAATAATAATTTGAGTTTTGCTATTAAAAATACAACTCATTTCGGATTTTGAATAAGTTTAATTAGTTTGACTGAGTAACCTGATCGCCTCATCATAGCCCCTTTTTGAGGTTCCATACACAAATACTGAAAGCCGAACTGTATTACGGTGCGCCTCCATTGCGTAGTTGAGTATCTGCAAGTACAACATATAAGTCAGTTTTAATTTAACAAGTTAACAAGTTTACCGCTGTAAAACTGTATTTATAGAAAAATACCGTATTAAGTCATATTTTTTTTCTGAAATTAAAACAACCGACCGGAACAAGTCAAAATGTTTTTGTTTATTTTCTTGTGACCTATAAAAAAGCGTAAACAGTCGTAGTGATTTTTTCCACAAATTCGAGCACAACTTTTGACTCACAAAACAAACCCTTCCTAGAATTACAATAAAAGTTGGCTTACATTTAAATTTTTATAAGAAACACAAAAAGATGCTCCAAACTCGGATCATCAGGCAGTAAAAACAGACTCACGGTCGCCTTACCCGAATGAAGATAAAAAAGAATAAGTTAAAATGAGAAAAGTTCCATTAGGTTATGAAATGAAAAGATCGCTTTTATCTCTGAGATCGTAGCTACTACTTTTGAGTAATGCCGGAGCAGCCTTGATTGCGCCTTGATCTTTTTTAAGGTAATAGGTGGCAAACAAGCAGACAGGCTGCCTGATGGTAAGCGATCACCGTCGCTTATGGATATCTGTAATGCCCGAGGCATTAAAATAAGTTACCAATCATTTTTAAGACTCTGTTAACTCTCTTTTAACAGCATATTTTGTTGAGAGTATTACTTGTTTAATAAAATTTAAAAAAATACCACACATGAGACAGTTCGTGAAGGTTAATTCTGACTTAACAAAGTTTGATTTCATTTGCTCATTTATTGGTGAAATAATATTTGCGTGCGTATATATTTTTTCATTATCGAACACTTTTGCGGTAACGTCAAATACGCTTGAACTGTGTATTATACGTGGATAAGGAAAATTACAACGTTGAAAACTGTGATTAGTATTTGAGGTTATTTGTAAAGAACATCTTTGTAATATTTTAAATTAGGATTAGGATCAGCAAATGTTTTGAAAAACGTCGTATGAAACTCGTGTGACTCACTTGTACACCTAATAATAAACTGTTTATTCTTAAAATAATATATATTGTTTATATTATATTATGATATATATTTATATTACATGTAAAATAATGATTAATGATCTGAAATATAATTAAGCCTTAGAGTTTACGATCTGAAATATATTTTATAAATATGTTAGGTTTAACTAATAGTATTTATATTCTTATTAGTATATTTATCCTACTTCCTACTAATATTATAAATGCGAAAGTTTGTATGTAAGTGTGTCTGTGTGTATGATTGCTATCTTTTCACGCTCAAACGGCTATACACCGATTTCGATGAAATTTGGAATAGAGACAGCTTATACCCCGGATTACCACATGGGCTTATTTTCATCATCACCATCATCACCGTTTTTAATCACCACACGGGCACAATCGCGGGGTGCCGCTAGTGTACTTATATATCCTAATTTAATGTTATTTTAATTACAAGCTGTGCCCCGTGGTTTTACCCGCGTAGTGATGAAAACCGGTGATGATGGTGATGATTAAAATAAGCCTGTGTGTTGATCCAGGGTACAAAATATCTGCATACCAAATTTTATCAAAATTGGTGTAGCCGATTGAGCAAGAAGAAGTAACAAACATACACACAAACTTTCGGATTTATAATATTAGTAGGATGCTATAGTGAAAGCTGGCACTATCGCCGCTAAATCTGAAAATCTCAAATAGCATTAATAATTAAACTTTGACTGGGTCTACATTTTCATGTTTTTTGGAGTAGATACTTTGGGTCCGTGGGGACAGACCGTTTTCACTTTATATAGAGACTTGGGCAAGCGTTCGGTGCAGACGTCTGGTGTCCAGAGTGCTGCTTTTTATTTTGCACAGAAGTTGAGCACAGATATTCAACGTGGCAATGCCGCCAGCATTCTGGTGACATTTCCCTCTACAGTTGGACTTTTGGATTACGTTTTTAGTATTCATTGTTTGTAGGCTTTAGTTTCCATTTTTAGTTAAGTTTTATACCATGTTTGTAAACAAAAGTAAACAATTTAGATATGATATGTGTTTATAAATCGTACATTGTGTATGTGAACAATCTCTTAAAACGAATTATTGTTTTAAATTGGGCTATCAAGCTCATTTATCGGCTATTGGGCACTTTTGAATATCGAAATATTAATTTGACGAACCTCCACATTTTGATCAAATTAGATTCAGTGTAATTACGAAAAGAAGTGAATAATGGATGTCCGCACCTTGAAAAGTGTTTTGTAAAGCAAGGCTTTTATGTAAGTCTAGTATGTATACGATATGTCCTTGAAAATTGAGTTTGAAGAAGTCTTCTGCTAGTTTTCTAGAGATAAATGAGGAGCTTATGAACTGTCAATTGTTCAGTATTGCACTTACTAGCTGATTAAGATGGAAGAAGGTTTAAATACCCAATTGAATTTCAAGAAAGGTGTTCCAATCAGAAGTTAACAGCGTGGATATCTTTAAGTGGCAATAAAGTGTCCTATTACCATCGTAATAATGTTTTTTATTAAGTGGTTTTCCCTTAACTGTTTCTCGTAGTGCTTTACGTGGGTTTGAAAACTGTAACCAGTATCTGAGTGATAAAAACCATATCACAAGTACTCAAATACCTGAGCAATATAGACACAATTGTTTAGAATAATTATCGTTATCGACATAAAAACTTTCATGTGAATCGTGAGAGCCGGTTCCAAGATTTCATGGAGATATGTAGAAGAATTTTTAGTTTTTAAATTTAGAATTGCTAATATAACGAAATTCTAAACAATAATAAAAATATCTATTGGATACACTAGTATGTTACATATCCACGTAACCGCTTACAATTGGATTTAAAATGGTACCAAAATGGCATACCTTGTAACCTTTCATCTAATAGTTAGTACTGTTACCATGTTAGTTTAAAACAGTTGTATAGCAAATAAACGATTATTTTATGTATATTATATGTAAACGAAAAGTATGATATAAATGAATTATTATCTAAATAGTTCAAATTATTTGAAGAAAAAAATCGACTATCTGTGGGATTTGAACCCACGACAATAGAACACTGTCCTGTGGATTCAAATCCCACTGTAAGTCGAATTTTTCCCTTCAAATAATCTGAACGTAAGTTCCGCCTAGCATGTTGTTAATGCAATAAGCCATAAATTTTTGATTAAGCGGCTAAAAGGTCAATAATAGACGATTCATTTATTATTAATTACCTTTTTGCCGTTTAATCGCAAATATTCTCCACAAAAAGAATGTCCAGATTAATATTCTTGACTATTTCTCAAAGCAAGTCATTGTTTTTATGTTCAGCTATTTGCACGCGTGTCTATCCAACATATTTAGATGATAATTTTATGGTTTTTTGTATTAAAAACGTGCTAGGCGGAACTTACGTTCAAATTATTTGACGGAAAAAAATCGTACTGGTTCAATTCGAATGTAAGGTGCCATTTAATATTTGACAATTATAAAGAATCCTACTTATATTATAAACGCGAAAGAAAATTGTGAGTATGGATGTACGTGTGTTTACGCCTAAACGACTGGATGGATTTGAATGAAATTTGGTATGATAACACTTATACCGTGGATTAACACATAGGCTTATTTTCATCATCACCACACGGGTAAAACCGCGGGGCGCAGCTAGTAGTTATATATGAATGTCAACTGAAGATAGTATTTAACGCTTTTCGATTTCAAACTGATGATTCCTTGAGCGATGTAAGTGACTTTTGTTTTCTGCAAACGTTGTTATTTCTGATTCAATCTCGTAGGGGAATCCCGCACAAAGCCTTTTCAATCACGGGTTGTACGACTTTAAACTCTATCATAAGACCTATAGAGAGAAAAATCGCAACCAGAAAAAATAGTAGTAACTAGACATGATATAAATAGGTTGCTTAATTGTTCTCAGATATAAGGAAAAAACAATATGGCGACGACACAACCGACATCACTCTCCATAATTCTCTACTTAAAATTGTATAGCTTGAGCATTACAGAATTAAAATTCTTCTCGTGAATTTTCTTCCTGGTTGCGTATAAATAAGAGATCCCGCCAGCAATTTGCCGAGTTGGAGTTGCTTTGCTTAATTATATTATCTTTTAAGCACTTACTGCTGGTAAGTGGGCACGTTGTGTTAATTAATGTAAGTTCGCAGTTGGATGTGTTATGTTAATGCACGCTGCAGTTTCATCCATGTTTTGGAACTTTTTACTGGAACAGGGAATGTAGTATTTATGTATGTTTTTTTTATTATTGGGAATAGGCAAGCGTTTTTCCACGTTAAGTGATGATGCGGCTACGATGGAGTACGCCTGCCTAGAAGATACCTATTCACTCGTGACTTGAAGATACCCAGGTCGTATTTTTTCGGAAATACAGAGTTAGGCAATGAGTAATGATGTAAGGGATTTTAAGGGTAAGATTATTGTGTTACTGAATCACATCTGATGATATCATTTCAAAAAGATAAAAATCCAATTTGTAAGTTTGAGAACGTATCCCCAATGAACGTGAGTCTAAGTTACGGTACTGACTAAGTTTTTACGCTATTCAATTAATTAAATATCTCTATTGCATAATTATAATCAATATATGGCTATTATGATATATATTTTACAGCTACGCCATGCGTAGGTACCTAAATACACCTACAACCACATCGAGTCTGAGCATCTAATAATATACTCGTGGTGGTTAAATGAAATACTATTTTAGTCATCCATAGGCTGGCAATGGCTAGTGGATTGCACAAATGTTATGGTAGTAGCTGTAGTATAGTAATTAGTTATTGTTTTTTTATGTTAATAAAGGCATCGCTCCGTTAAAAAATAATAACTAAGGATCTATAACATAACCAATTTTAAACATAAGAAACATATAACAGAGTAGGCGAAGATAACTATCAAGCTAGCGTCGGTTAAAATAATGTTTAAATAACTGTAACAACAGGCGATCTTATCGCTGTCATCGATCTCTTCCAGACAATCTTTGGATGGAGAGGAAAACACTGACGGATGGCGGCGCCCATAAATTTAAGTTTTAAAAGACACTGTACATCAATTACTGTGCTATAAAATCTTATAAGTACAATATTAGTATACATTATTTATAAAATACAGTTATATATTCAAATATATATATTATAAATACATATATTCTACAAATAAATTACTAAATACTAATACAGCTATATTAATATATATAAACTATATAATAGTAAAATAAAAAACAAAATATTATAATTTAATAAACATGATATTTTAAACATGAATAGCAAATACTAGGTAGAATAAAATCACAGCTTTTTTCAGTAGGCTTTGACACGTTCTTTGAAAATGACAGTGAAAATGACAGTGATTGCGCACTTCTTATTTTGGACGGCAAAGCATTCCACAGCATGACTGCTTGAACAGCGAATGATTTGTTATAAAAAGAAGTACCGTGAAATGGGGTCACGTAGTAAGTCAGAGGGTTCCGACTATAGTTTGGACCATATATTCGGTGGTCTTTGTCACAGAGAATACGGGGCGCTCGCGGACGCAGTCGCGTCTCGCCTAGTACTATAATCGGAACCCTCTTACTACGTGAGTGATTCCCTTGTTTTAAACATTCGTAATAAATAGTATTAAAAATACTGTACAAACCTAAGTACCAACACTACTCATTCTGGAACATTTTCAATTATTTCTTGTAAAACATCATCATTAAAAGCGAATTAAAATAAGCACCATTAAGGATAAATCAAAAACTGCTATGTAAAGGTCTAGATCAAATGTCGAATTCGGGATTACATAGAAACCCTGGTGGTTTCTATGTAATAAAAAAGAATTATCAAAATCGGTTCACCTAGAAAAAAGTCCTGAGGTAACACATGAAAAATAAGATTTAGTTGAGAACTTCCTCCTTTTATGGAAGTCGAAAAGAACCATATTAATTTTGAAAATGTTGGCTACTAGTTGGATTTGAACCTACGATTACAGAAAATAGTCCTGTCACTTTGCTAACTAAGATTTTAAGCTCTGGTAGGTAAATTTCTTAATTCAGTATTTAAAAAATACATATCTCATTTTCGCCCAAGCTGTTTAAATGCAAATTGAGAATAAAACTCTTAAAATAATTACTCTTTTATACGTAATATTAATTAATCTTAAATACGTAATATTAATTAATCTTTAATACGTAAATTTCTGCTCAATGATTTGAATCAGAAAATCCAGCGCATACTATAAATAAACACAAATCTCATTGTCTACAAACAGTATAGTACTCATGGTGTCTCAGCCAAGGGGAGTCTACCGAATCACAACGATATCGGATCAGTAATCAAAGCGACACAAAGGTTAGAATTAGTGGATGTCTTTAAGCCGAGAGCAAAGGGTTCTTTTGCCTCCCTTTGTCTCTAATGAGGGTCAACGCGCCGAACTCTTCTTACAAAGAGTTTGCGGAAAACCTTAGTTTTTTCTTTTGTTTTGGATGATGTCTCGTCTAATGATGGTCGGATCGCATAGTTTTGGTGTTTGGAGCGACACACGTTTTATGGGTCTCTTTGAAAAAAGATTTTCATGGGCTATTTGCGTGTATACTAACTGTAGTACTATGTATTAACACAAGCATAACAACCACTCTCACTCTAAATTTATACTCAGTTATATACGTATAATAGTAGCTTCTATTAGTACTATTATATATCCGACATCAATGCTGAGGTAAAATTGTTTCGCCTGAAATTAAATAACAATAATACACACAGATTTTATCTAGAATGATGACCATATCAGCCGTATCACCATATCAGCACTGACCTGTTGAACTGCAATATTCCACGGCTCCATTCAAATATATTATTTGCATTTTAGTCATGGCGTCGCGTCGATTAATTCTGTAATAAAATTTGAAAAATCCATTTGCTGTCATTTTTCGTTTATTTTACATATTTCTCTAACTCTGGGCCTTATAAGCAAGCTCTTGGTCACAAACACAGCTAGCTATGGAGCTCTGCTCTGGGAGAGATCTGTAGACGAACAAAAACTGATGGGGTCGGGAGGTCCGAAGGTTCTCCAGTGGAGACCACAGACTGACAAGCGCAGCGTAGGATTCACGCTAGGTAGACATACAACCTGACCAAGATCGTGAGTGGAGGCCGAGTGATGCCTGACCAATGCCCAATGTGGTATCCATCAGTAGACATCATATGGATGAGAGGTATGACGATGATGAAAGTATTTTTAAAAAAAAAGGAAAACTGACATTTCATTTAATTGAAAAACATTAATAGATAAGAAATTTCAGCGCCATTTGATATCAAATGTTAGAACAAAATATGATATCAAAAATATTTATGTGCCACAAACACCTTCTGAACGTCTTGGAACGCTAAAACATTGAATTTTTAACTCCTCGCCGCGTTCTCGAGGTGAACATTTTTAAACCGCGTCTGCACGGAGGAACGTGACTCCATCAGGGTAAGGGCATTTTCACAAGATCGCGAGTAAAATGTATAAATAATTGCCGGGAATTTGTACGGTAATATTATCCTGGTTTTTTAGGTGAGATATTGACAGAAGGTTTTGTATTTTCGTTGGTAGTCAAATAAAATAACTACTGTTATTTTATTTTATTCAATTTAAATTGACTGGCCGGTTGGCTCAGTTGGTAGCACTCTGCCTTCCGAGCCGCTGGTCCCGGGTTCGATTCCCGAACAGGTCAAACATTTTTTGCGTATGAACATGTCTGTTTGACCTGTGTCTGGGTGTGTATATATGTATATAAGTAAATATATAAGTATGTATATAAGTATGTATCACTCATCAGGTTACCGTAGTACAGGCTCTGCTTAGTTTGGGACCTGAAGACCTTGTGTAAATAAAAAAAAAAGCAAATTGTCTACATTCGAAAAAGCGTTCAAAGGAATTATACGAATTTTTGTTTAAGCGTAAGTAATACGATTTAAAAAATCATCATATAATACGTAACAATCATACAGCAACACAGTAAAACATGAAGTTTATATAGGACATGAATTCCCGTGTTATGAATAATATAGGGCAAAGCTTTTTTATTTTCCACTAATTTTTCAACTTGTTTGAGTAATTCACATAATTACGTTAAAAAACTATACACACGACTTCCACTACTCATCCGAGGAATACCGAATCTTATGTGGTCATTTCATTTCATGTGGTCCCATCAAGAGAACTATTGATGGGACCACATGAGATCGGAGAATCAGCTTTCAAATGTGATAAAAAAAAGCATCTTTAAAATCGGTTCATCTAGGAATAAGTTTTGAGGTACACATAAAAATAATACGGCTGAATGAATCATATAAGTTCAAAATCACAAGCTTGCCTGAGATGAATGCTAGATTTATGAAATCAAGAAAAGGTAAGAACAGCTTCGTCATATACAAGTTTCACCCACGCTGCCACCAGCTTTACTCACAGGGACTGAATTACCGCTATTTTATTACAATATCATCATCCCTTTTTTCATCTCAGGGGGACTGTAAGCTGTCTCTCAAAGACAAATTCCAGAACATACTGTATATTTGGTGAAGCTATTCAAACTTTTGTAGCTACGCGGATAAAAGCAGATACTAGAAAGTAGCCTATTAGGGTTCTGTGGACTTATTAGGGATGTCACCAACATAGGAAACTCCAGGTGGGTGAGAAAATTGAAGTCAATCAAATGACCGTCGGTTTCACGGCTGACACAATCGAAGCGACATCCATACATGGTAGAAGTTCGAACATGTCGCAAAAAGCGTTTTGCTTCCACATTTATAGTGTGTACAGCTAACGAGTGGAATTCATTGCCTAAATCTGTGTTTCCTCCAAGTCACGAGTGAAAAGGTATCTTCTAGGCAGGCTTGCTCCATTACTCGTGCTACACATTATTCTTAATAAAAAATTATGTAAATAATAAAAATAAAAATAAACCTAAGCTAGGCGAGCACTGGGCCATAGTTACTTTCAACATCATTTATACAGAAACAATTTCTAACACGTGCCGTGGTGGTACCGGCCTAGAATAGTACTCCCCCATCTCTTCCCGCGGGTGCCGTAAGAGTCGGCTAAGGGATAACGTACCAGGAGGTGGGCAGCAGCGCCTTCTGAGAATCGGAAATCATACTGCGCTCGCCAACCCGCCTGCCAAGCGTGGCGAGTATTGGCAAATCCCCCCTATATGGGGGAGGCATACGTCCAACAGTGGACGCACATAGCTGAGAAAAGAAATTTCTAACAAAAAACAATTGTGAACTGAACAAACTGTTGATTATTTACATACTCTTGCCTTTGTATGTGCATTCGACACGTCCTAGCCTCGCATTCGTATCTCACAATTACGGAAGCAGCGTAGTCGGGTATGAATCGAGAAAATTCAGGCGCTAACAAAAATTGGGAGTCACAATCAGCGCCCATTGAAAACCCGTGACGGATTGCTGTGGCATGTTCCGCTGCAGCTTTAAGTCAATGAATTCGCTTATTTTACACTTAGTCACAATGCTTCGTTATGTGACGACGTTGTATAGGTGTTTGCGAATCGATGTAGCTGAATTTTTAGATTGTTTTTCGAACGTGTTGCACGGTGAAGGTACAAAATCTAAGCGTTTTGCTACTCAATGAACATTGCTGACGTAGGAGCAAATACAAATACAAAAGTTAATGGTTTCGGAATAATACAAGGTTCATCTTAGAAAGATACACAAGAAATAATGTTTAAATTTGCTTAGGTTTACTTGTAGTATACTATACAAATGACAAACAGAACCCACACTAAGAAAAGTTCTTGTATCGTGGGTGTCTACTCCCTTCAAGGTTACAAAATGTACATTTGCCTTTACAATATATTTATGAAAATAAATGTAAGCAATTATCAAACCAAGCAGACCAACCAGCGCGTTTGTGTGTGTGTATGTATGTGTATCTGAAAATGTCAACCAAATTCAAAACAAAATGTTATTGATATATTTCACTATAAATACAGGTTTCACAAATAATTCGCTCTTTTCTGCCTTGGATCATCAAAGTGTCCTAAAGCCGTCTTGCTGCCTGTTTCGCTTTAGTTACAAATGAAATGCAAGATTTTTTATTGTACCGTGTAAAAATTATATCTTTATATAAAAAATAAATGTTTGTCTGTGTGGGATGAGTTGATTTTAGAAGTGAAAACTTTTTTAGGCGCACTGGGCACTTTTGAGATGGGAAAAAACCATTGCAATTACGACACTGTTATCGTTACCGACACTTCTGTGATTAGGCATGCACAATATTGTGTATGTACATAAATACGTGCATAAATACGATTGCATGTTGTAATTTCTGAAAAATAGAAGCATTTTTGCTTCCATTTTTATGATACGTACTGCCAGGGAGTGGAATTCACGTCCTCAGTGCATATTTCCCAATAGATACAACCCCGGAGTCCTCAAGTCGAGAGAGTTGAGTCTGTAAGTAAGAGTCTGCTCTTAACATCAGGTGCGACAGAGGGCAATTGGAAGGTTTAAATAAATTGTGTATTTGGGTACCGTGACCCGTCACATATAACATGCTGTCAGTTATTGAAGAAGTATTAAAAACGCCTTTATTAAAATAAAATACTAATAACTAATTACAATACTGCAGCTACTACAATAACATTGGAGCAATCCACTAGCTATTGGCAGCCTATAGATAACTCAAATGATCTAACCCGCTACCGGCTGACAGCGTGCTCAGAATGCTAACAGCATCGCCACGTTGAATTGCAATGCTGATTCGTGGAGCCAAATATGTGCCAGCATTTTTGTCACGCGTCGCATCGATCAAACGCTCCGATAAGTTTTGGAAAATCAGACGAGAATTATAGACGTAGATATTATATTAGCAGTAGTGTGTGTAATATCATGTATTCCTTACTATTTATTTAATATCTTATAGATATACCCGATGACATATAAATGGCCTTTTAAATCTAGATAATTACTACTATAAATGTTTGTGTTGCTGTTAGTCATCCATATAAAAAAATATATCTTAGGATGGAGCTTGTCCTCAACTCATTAGGGTTAGTTATATAAGATTACACTTTATTCGTCATCGATGATAAGAATATATCCTCTTACCAATCTTGGAAATCTTATGTTTCATTCTCGCGAGTAGCAGCGATAAAACGTAACTAGAACTCCAAATTTTATTTTCACGACAGTAACCCCTACGGGTGTGACCCGTCGACCACCTAATCCGTTTATTGATTTCCCGCTTTTTTCAGTCGGGTATCTTTTTATCGGTCCGCAGCGGGGTTATTGCAAATAGCTGGATAAACCAAGGCCTGATATGGCAACTGGAAGCTACGACCAGCGCAGATATGGCTCGGCTTCGAATTTATTACGCCCGTTGGACTGATTTATGTCGAGATGACCTATATCTCGTGATTGGATGATACAAAGTTTAGTGAATGAACAAAGAGTCATGTTACATCTTTATCTTTTATTTCTATTAAGGACTAGCATACATGACTAGCATAGTCTTATTAAAATACGCTGACTGGATTATATTTTTTATTGAGTTGTAATGTATGTTCATTTCTAGCGTATACATGTGCTCCCATTGGATTTGAATTTAAAGTATTTTCAGTTTTTTTAACATTAATATTTTCTATTCTTAGATTTTAAATCACAGGTATCTAAATATTCGTAGATTTTATTCAAATCTAAACTTGAGCTAAAACGAAAACTTCGTGAATGTATAGGAAAGAGGACGAAAGGGCAAATCTTGCTTATATATTCTTATTAAATCTGCACGTAAAGTCCGTCCACGTGAAAGGTTCTCGAATGGACACCACGGACTGGCAAGCGCAAAGGGCGGCCACCGACCAGGTGGACAGACAACCCGATTAAGGTCGCAGGTAAGGGCTGGATGCGAGCCGCCATCCGGTCCATATGGAAATCAATAGGGGAGATCTGTGTCCAGCTGTGGACGTCCTACGGCTGAGATAATAATGATGATGACAACGAAGCATGAGGATTCTTTTGCTGATATTAGCAAGAAAAATTGGCATGAAACATACCTAGCTCTAGTTGGTATAATATGAAATGAACTCTCCTTACACAAAATGAGTAACAAATTTCAGCAAGCTTTAATTAAAGCATGAAATCCAGTTAAACCCCAGTTAATAGAAATACAAATCCAATTGGAGTTCTCACTGTAAACAAGTACTAAAGGCGAGCGTCTGTTGCTGTTGGGATCACTCATTTCACGGGTTTTATTACATTATAAGCCGGATTTTGTAAAGCAAGAGCTTCTCACTCGACGCACTCGCAGTGTACAACAAAGCAGTGGCAAATGTTCGATTTGATAGAATTGGGTTCTAAAGATTCATTAATGGTTACTGCATTGACACATACTGTACTAAAAAAAAATGGTCTTCCTCAATATTCAACAATTATTACGTAGTGTAAAAACAAATTGACTTCTACTAAGCGTGGAGCATGTTCAATAATTTCATAAAATGAGAAGTAAATAAAAATACATAATAAATAAATGCTTCAATTTGTAGTCCAGTGAAGCGTCGCGTCATCGCTAACACACAAACATAACATTATAAAGACAAATGTTTGTCGTTTGTATGTTTGTTAGTCTTTCAAACGGCTGAACGGATTGTATTAAATTTTAATTTTAATCCCGGAAAAGTAGAGTTCCCATGGGGTAATTGAAGTAGCGGAAAAGCCGTAGTCTAAGCGGCAGAAACCACGGGGCGCAGCTAGTAAAAAATGTATATAATGCATTTACGACAAGGCTCATGTGTCCGGAAGTCAGTCCGAATGCGGAAGTTCACTTGACTGTTATCACTAGAGCAAAAAAAAAACAAGAAACTTTATAAAAAAAAAACCCACCATAATTATTTTTACGGCAATGCTATTCTATTTTTTAAAGGTGAAAATCTGTATTCTTATCTGTGGCTCTGCGCTCGTTAAACCTGTTGTATCTTGGTTGAACCTCAAAGAAGCCTCACCGTAGAAGCCTTATGAATTTATAGCCTTATGAAAATACCCAACAGCCTGAGGAAACGGTGTTAAGGGCCGTTAATTCACGTGATGTTGTAAAATTTACATTTTTGGCGCGAAGATTAAGCAGACCCGCGGGCGTTATGCTCTTTTTGTTGGCAGTATAAATACTATACTTAGACAATAAGGGAATGCTATATATTTTCTAACGTTAAGTCACATAGTTAAATCTATTCGTATTAGTGCCTATGGTACACTTGACACTTTGTTTTGTGTAGCATTACTACATTAAAGGATTATTAGGTTTTTTTTCACAACAGAGAAAGGGGCGTCCATTAATTACGTGAGGTGTTTACGGGGGGGAGGGGGTCAAGCCAAATCTCACCCAAACTCACATGGAGGAGGGGGTGGGTTCGACAAATACTGACGTAATTTTTTTTCCGCAAGGAACATTGTAATGTAGCGAGAAAACTGGGATAAATTAGGTAATCGTATTTTTTGTGTGGTTCTATACTACCATATTAATAATCCCATATAACATATCAACATATCCTGATTAAATCCAACAAAATCAAGCACATATTCATTTATTTACATTAAAAATATGTATTTTCAAAAGTCTCACGTGAGATTATGGGTGGGGGGAGAGGGTCCAGCAAAATCTCACGACATCTCACCAAGGGGTGAGGGGGGGTCGAAAAATCACTAAAAGTACCTCACGTAATTTATGAACGCCCCTGAAGTGCTTAAAAATGGCTTAATTTAATGTAGTTGCGACAAGATCTCCACAGCTGTTTTTTCATATATATTTTGTGGGTACTTATTATAATATTTTGGTGCATAGAAAAGCGGGTTTATCTTCTCTTGAATGTTATGAGTGAATACAGTATTAATTTGTCCTACGTCGTTTACGAAGAAAGAGATAAAAACCTACAAGTGTTTGTTATTTGACTTAACATAGCATAGCATCGAATCTGCATTTATATTTATATTCTACATTGATGATAAGAAAACACGCTTCATAAATATAAACATATATTATGCAGTGAGTCAAAAGCGTATGATACCTACGCTTTAAAAATGAAGTTGTCTACAACTTAATTATATATAAAGAAAATGTAATTACAATTACAGCCAATGGTGTTTCAGATGTATATCCATAGGGGATGATAACTGTACCCCATCTAGCCACTTTTAAAATTATACTTCACAGTCTCAATTTTCACCTGTACGTTATAGAGGCTTGGACATTCTACTCAGGTCGTTCGGAAAAACAGGTCAGTAGCCGGACTATAATTCACGACTACATAATACCATTACAACGCTTTGCCAACTTATTTATATTAGCATTCCACAAACAGTCCTAATTTATTCTTCCATGAAAAACATCTTACGGAGTTGTTTTAAGCGCCATCTGTCTCAAACAGAGTGAACTATTTGAAGACTATTGACCAATATTTAAATTGGGAACATATCAATCGATGGCACTATACCTTAATACTTAATAGGTGATTGCATTGGAAACAAGCTAGGCGGATCTGACGTTATTCAAACGTCAAAACGACAAAAAAATCAACGTGGGTTCCGCCTAGCATGAAAATTGATAACCATCTTATGTTTCAGAAGTTGGTTAAAAAATAACAACAGTTTTACGTAAGTCATAAAAGAGAATTTTCCTCAATAACGCAATGCAACGTTCATCGTTCCTCATTAAGCCATCAAAGGAACATTATCTCCAGCAGACGACTGGTTTAGGATGGGCGTCACGTAGTGTGGCCACATTTGATGCCGGACGCTAATCGACGGGTGAAACAATCTTCTGGGATAAACTTAGTGGCGATATTGAAGGAAATTTGTGGGTTTTGGTCATTACAGCGAAATTGTTCTAAAGATACTTAGATTAAACATGTTTGATTTTAATTAAATCATGTCGGTTTCAACAATAATTAGATTGTTTAAAAACTATTAGAACTAATTCTATTATTGTTTTAAACTTTCAGGGCTTTTCATAATATAAATATTGTTTAACACGGGATACGCACCATGATTTTGATTTTGATTGAGTTCCCGATATTTCGGCGCGGTTCCACTCACCATAATCACAGATGAGTCTCTCCGTGCGTGGTGCGTGGAACCGCGCCGAATTATCGGGAACTCAATCAAAATCATGGTGCGTATCCCGTGTTAAACAAGATTTATATTAACACTCTTCTTGAATATTAAAGTTTTAAATTACTTGTGAATATTCGTAAAATAGATTTTTCCAGTCAGAAATCGACGTGTAAAACTAGCGACACTAGCTATCAATACAGCTAGTATAGTGAAAACGAAATGTATATTTAAACTTATTAGCGCTTTGCCGTTCCGGTACATTCCGGTTTTTAAATTACCTAGATTTAAGTATAGGTGTCAGAGACAATTATGTCATTTTCAGGCTACATTTTAATAAAGACGCGAATGAAATGGGAAAAGTAAAGCTATGCTTTGTTTCTATTACCTTCAAGATCTAATTTACGCCAGACTCCTACTAATGAATCAAAAGCCAAAACGCGAAATAAGATAAAGGCTTTTTTTAGTACAAACAAGTTTAATACAATATTCACCCTCTTAATGCGCTATATAAACATGCTAGCTGGTGATCACTCGCATGGTGATGATTGATGATGATAAAAAGCCTATGTATTATACCGGGACCTGAAGTACCTACATGCCAAATTTCATCCAAATCCGTCGAGCCGTTTGAGTGTGAAGAGTAACAAACATCCATACAATCTTTCGCGTTTATAATATTAGAAGGATAATTCAGAACATAAATGAAAAGGCAATCTGATGTCATTGGACACTCAATTGCCCAAATATAAATCGCATTTCAGAACCGGCATCATTATTTTTTACATACCCCCCAAATTATTATTGATATCATTATATATTTTATCTTTGAAGCAGGATATAAAACTATACCATCTAAAAACTTATGAATCGAAAAATATACTCTAACATTACTATAACCTAACAAGAGAACCAAAGCTTTCTAACGCACTTGACCTTCGTCCTGGCCTCCCACGGGATCGTTTAAGGGGTATAATTTATCTTTAACTCCCACATTTTCCCTTAGAAAGACTTTATTCAGGCAGAATGTGAGATAAGGCCTATTTAGGCACTTTCGGGAAAACATAAAACTCTACATTTTACATCAAGCGTATGTTTCTAAGGGTGCATATTCGTTGGCTACATCAATACACGATGTTAGTCAGTTAGACAGCTGCGTTATTTTTAGAATTATGTTATCACTAGTAGCGCCCTGCGGTTGCACCCGCGTGGATTACGGTTTTCCCAATACCTCAACTATCCCTCGGGAACTACACTTTTTTTGGGACAAAAGTAGCCTATGTGTTAATCCAGAGCTTAAACTATCTCCACGCCAAATTTCATCAAAATCAGTGGAGCCGTTTGAGCGTGAAGAAGAAACAAACATACACACATACATACACACAAACTTTCGCATTTATAATATTAGTAGGATATCAATGTCGTCATTTCATTTTGTTTTTTCTAATGAAACTACATTACTGGACGTACCAAGGAATGGAAGGATGGAAATAAGCATACAATTTTAATTGTAATTTATAGCTAAGGGTACTTTTGCCTTGGTCTATCTCTAAAATGTTATCTATCTATCCGAATTCAGTTCGCCTGCGTCGACCCTTATCAGCTAATCTCTTTTACAATACCGCACTGTTCTCTTTTCACGCTGTCCTCCACAATCAAGGACACTCAAGTTACATTTTTTATAAGTATAGATTTTGTTAATCTCCCAACAAAGTGTTATACAAACTCTTCCCTCTTCTGCCATTAAACTATGCAACGTAGAAACATTTTTTTTTATTGAAACGCCCTCATAAAACAAATTATTAAAAACTATTATTAATATAAAACAATAATTCTTCTCAAATTCTTTCGAGCGTGATAATACCTTTCTGAGCCATTGAAGGTTATCTTAGGACTAAAACAAAATAACTAGGTACTTTTTTACGCATAAAATTACGCTACATATAGCCCTGCTCCTGGCTTTGCCCTATGACGTGCTTTTAGTCATTGACCATAAAGTTTTAAAAGATAGCTCTCCAATTAAGTTTTTGTTATTTGCTACTTACTATCTACAATCAGGCGAGACTGTGGTCGAAATAACGTATATAAATATAAATACGATTATTTAATACTACCGCTTCTGAGTCAAACTGATTTTATTGAGATCAAATTTCTTCTCCCACCCGAAATAGTGAATCAAAAATCTTGACTACTTGGCAAGCCAGGCTTTTTTTGCTTTAACACTGTCTTTTATTATTGTCATAATTATGGACAAACAGCACCCTCGTTAGATTTCATGAGAAGCCGGTCGAAAGAATACTTCAAACAATCGCTTAACTTTCGCAGGTCGCAATTTTTTTTTATTTTGTATTGTGGGTTCTGATTTTAAATTCAGTTTATAACACAAATGCAATACCAGCTGCGCCCCACGGTTTTACCCACGTGGCGATGGTTGATGATGATAATGATGATGAAAAGTAGCCTATGTGCTAGTCCGGGACCTGAAGTATCTACAAACCAAATTTCATGTAAACCCGTGTCAATACGTGGTGATGAAAAATGGTGATGATGGGGATGATGAAAATAAGCCTATGTGTTAATCCAGCATAAAAGCTATCTGTGTTCTAAAATTCAACCAAATGCGTTCAGTAGTTTTTGCGTAAAAGAATAACAAACATACATCCATACTCACAAATTATCATATTTATAATATTAGTAGGATGACGCAATTTTCGTTTGGTTTTTGCTATAGTTTTTTTTCTTCTAAGCTACCCAGTCTTAATTATTATAAGCTCATTAATGTTTATCTACACAGAGGGGTAAGAAGTAGACTATTGATAAATGCTTACTTACTTTACTTCATTCAAGAATCGATTCCAATCATACCCAAATCTACACGAATTCGCTTATCTCTCATCTTTTCTATGCGAATAAAAATAAAACCGTTTTTCCGAATAGGGCAATCCCGTCCCTATATCAAACAAGCGGACTGGAAGGCCCACGTATGTTATTTAACGGCAATTGCGAATGATTGCCGACCTCCCGAGGGAGCCACGGCCGATGATCGATTGTTTTAGGCTTTTTCACCGAGCGATATTATTGTAGTGCTATTTTACAACATAATAAAATTAAACGGCGGTCACGGTGGCGCAGTGGTCTGTGTCAGTGACATGAGTTCTGTGTCTCTGGGACCCTGGCTTCGAATCTGGGCAGGGGCAAACATTTATGCGATGAGTGTAGATGTTTGTCCCGGGTCTTGGGTGTTTGTGTGTGTCCATGTCTCCCGCGATACAGGGAATCCTAGTGCGGGAATCTAAGTGTGATAAAAAAAAAATAAAGACTTGTGCAATAATGGTTCATGCCTAGCACAACTTGCCGTAAAGAAAGATCAAAATTTTTCAACCTGTTGTCAATGGGCAGCGCACCCATAGCTTTTACTAGCAGCTTTGTTGAATTGTAATAAAATAATTTTCATCCTTTAACTAATCAAAATAGTAAAATTTTGGCTCATCTTGTATGAATGAATAGCAATTCGACGTTTTATATAATTATAATCTTGCGTTTGACAACTGTCTCACCTGATGCTAAGTGATGACGTAGTCTAGGATGTAGCACGCAAGCCTAACATAAAATAATAATATAACTGTTTGCTTGTTACTTGCAGATTAGGAAAACACTTCGCAAATATTTTCTGTTTTCTATGTTCTGTCTCAAAAATAATGCACATATAAGAACTTGTTTTTTTCGCCACTCAGTTTGCGCACAGACATTGGATCGCTTTATATTCTCTGCCGAAGATAGATAGATAGATAGATAACTCTTTATATTAACACCACATTAAATCTTATACAAAAATAACAAACTTATAATACATGTGTCTCAATGGGCGGTTTTATCGCTCAGAACGATCTCTACCAAACAACCCCTTATGGACGAGAAGCAATATGTTCATGATAGGTCGTTGTTTAAATAATTTTAAATATACCTTTAATTTATACCTAATAAACCTATTTTAAACCTAACCTAACCATGTTACTTACCACAATCACTAAATAGTTTACCAAAAACACTAGTAGATAAGATGTATCGAAAAAAAATCTAAGCAAGTTAAAAATCTTCTCAAGAAATATTATTTAATGGATAAGCATAAAAAAGAACGTTTGAGGGCTGCATGTCCCGGCCCTTCTCAAAACAAGCGGATATAAGGTCCTAATTAGCATATTTCTGATGACTTGCATGTTCCACAATCCTTAATTATAGGATTTTACATGAAAAAAATGTCATAATTATGTACAGCAAAGAAATAAACAGATTTTAATATTATTATATTTTTTTTATAAACGAGAAGAAGAAATAAAAAGAAACATAACATAAATTTTAGATAAACTATTTAGGTATAATAATATACCTAATAAGTAGATTCATATTGATATATATGATATAACTATGATTAAAACTGTACGTTTGAACATAACAGAAACTTACTTGCCGTATACGAGTACCACTGGAAGTGTTCTGAAGAATCCTTTAAACTTGTTCCGGCATCACAATTTCACCACCGCACTAGTCGCACTCTTGAAAGCTCATCATCTCAGCCATAGGACGTCCACTGCTGGACAAAGGCCTCCCTCATTGATTTCCACGTGAAAGCTCTATCACACATAATTAGTTCGTTTTGTCATATACCTGCAAAATTTTCAACGAGCGTCCTCTCGGTGTTCCCGAGTAGTTACAGTGTGGTATTTTTCAAAAAAAGAGTTAAAACTCTTAAAAAATGTAACAGACTTCAACATTCAAAAATGTGACAATAACTTGTTGAAGTCGGTACCATGATAGTTCACAAAAGTAACTATTATCACAATATTGTGCTCGACAAGCTATTTTACACTTTTGAATGTCGAAGTTGGTTCCATTTTTTGGGAAAAAAATTGTTTCACCATTTTCAGTGACCTTTGTTACTCACGGGATCAATTTAGTGTCATTGTGTATGTACTCCGATGTCTTCACCCGCAACTTTAATATCGTGAAGTAAGCGTAGCACTTTTCAGTTATTGGAGTGTAACATAAAACCGCTTGTCCGATTTTGATGAAATTTTAAT
This sequence comes from Apeira syringaria, assembly GCA_934044485.1. NCBI lineage: Eukaryota > Metazoa > Arthropoda > Insecta > Lepidoptera > Geometridae > Apeira > Apeira syringaria. The sequence goes on along the minus strand of OW203662.1, from coordinate 15,424,452 downwards.
GGGACCACGGAAGTATAAGTACTCTATCATAAAAAAATAATCATCAAAATCGGTTCATAAACGACGAACTTATCCGGGAACACACATAAAATAAGAAAAAATATTCGATCAAATTGAGTAACTTCCTTATTTTGAAGTCGGTTAAAAAGGATTGCCAACGTATGTAATGCCCCTAGTGTTACATAGACGGCATACATTTCTTGCCATCAGTCAGCCCGTTTGCTTGTTAGTCACCTATTATATAATATTAAAAATACCGTCTTAATAATATAGAGGTATATAATCGATAATAATAAATTTTTTCATTCAATAAAGGACATTTCATGATAAAATACGATGGGGCAAATGCCTTTATTAAAATAAAACACCAATAACTAATTACAATACTGCAACTACTACTATAACATTTGAGCAATCCACTAGCTATTGGCAGCTTATAGATAACTCAAATGTTCTGATGCGATTATTTGGAAATTATTAAGTACATTTTACTAAATATACATATTGAGATATTCAAATATATTATAATTTTGTTCCGACACCAAGATCTCCCAACCGTAAAATCGAATACCTAGTAAAAACTGCACATGTCTCTCCTAACACTAATCGAATCAATCACAAATGCATGGAATAGTTTACGCGCTGCCCGCGGCTATATTGCCTATCTGTTCAGAATATCAACAGACATTGGGATACTAAAATGACCTTTGCGATTTTCAATTGTTTTCAACTGAGTGCGGCTCAATGCAGCTCATCACCTCGCTTTGAACACGTGGTGTCGGATGACTTCTCGGACTGGTACTGCGCTCATCAAAGCTTTTGATCCTTCGGAAAGACGATGATAAACTACAGAATAGATAACAGTTACTGTGACGAATTGACACCACGTGATAGTAGCTATTGTTGTTTCTGTGACCACATCAAACTTAATAGGGGATCGATTGGCGTCGCTGGTATTATTTGCTCTCGATAAAAGCACAATGGGCGGTGGTTTTTGCAATATGGCAATCAAATAGCTCAAGGCGGTTCGTGATTGGTAATTTGCGAGTGGATTCTATAGTGTATTAGCATTTTTATTTAAACGTTTGCAGTCTGCGACTGAAGACCGCGGTCAGGGGCCCCCCGTGCCCGACACCGCTTCCGCCCAAGGCACCAGTCCTTGTGCGACGACTACTCCGCATTTTTATTTGAGTACTGGTTAGATACACAGTTAAAGTAATTAGATGCTTCAACAAGTGATGTATTCATTCATATTCAAATCTAAAATTAAAATCGTGTTTGAGTATAGTATTTATGAATCAAGCAGCATTTATGAACCTGATGAAAATTATTTATATAAAATTATAATAATATATACATATTATTATATTTTATTTATGAACTGATGTTGTAGATTCTTTTTTTGTTTGATTGAGACCACATTCATGGTGGTCCCATTTAAATTTAATCAAAATCGGATGAACGGTTTTGGTTACACTCCAATAACTGAAAAGTGCATACCTCGCCGATATTATAGTTGCGGGTGAAGAAATCGGACATACACAATGACAATTGATCCCGTGATTAGCAAAGGTCACTGAAATTGGTGGATAAAAAATGTTTACCAAAAAATGGAACCGACTTCAACACTCAAAAGTGTGAAATAACGGAAGAAATCGGTACCATGAGCACAATATTGTGATGATAGTTGTCAACTATCAACACTTTTTGGTGCTGAAGTCGGTTCCAGTTTTTTAAGAAAGGAGAATTAACTACACGTCATGAAAACGTGGCGCTAAAATAATTCGGTTACCCTTAGATTAACATTTCCGAGCGACTCATATCACATTCAACAACTCGTGATGCAAATTTCTCCTACCTTCCGAGAATACCTCGAAAGAACAATATTATTAAATCACAGTCCCAACTCAAAGCAATAGACTCTAATAACTGTACTGTTACGTAAGTAATTGCCGAGGGCCGTAAATGAAATTCTGTATGCTAATTGACTAAATACAATTATGGAAGCGGGCCCAAGATTGTGCGGGGGCTTCTGAGTAACTCGTTTTACGTTGATCTAAAGATATCACACTAGATGTGACTATTAAAAATGTAACTGTAACTGACTGGCCGGTTGGCGCAGTTGGTAGCACCAACTGCGCCCGGGTTCGATTCCCGGACAGGTCAAACATTTGTGTGTATGAACATGTTTGTTTGACCCGTGTCTGGGTGTGTATATGTATATAAGTATATATATCAGTCATCAGGTTACCATAGTACAGGCTCTGCCTAGTTTGGGACCTGAAGACCTCGTGTGAATCTTAATAAATAAAAAAATTAAAAAATTGTTTGTATTCCGCGTATAAGTTGTATTTCGTCCCGACGGTAAACTAGTAAATAGCTGCTGAGCATGCCTCGTGCAGAGGCGACACACGAGCCAAAAAGGTTTCGGTTGCATAAGATTGCATAGTGTATATCGTACTGTACGTTCTCGACAGAGAAACCATGACCTGGCAAACGCAGCTTAAGACATACGACCTTTCTAAGATGGCAAGAAGAGAATAGATGCGGGCTGCTTCCAACTGGTCCCTGTTGAGATCATTGAGAGATTTTTTATTTTTTTTATTTTGAAATTTATTTTTATGTATATGTAAACAGCAAGGACCTATAGGTGCCGATGACATTATAGAGGCTCGCGAGTGCTTACAGGCAGATAGGGCGAGACAATTCCTGATGTGTTTTGATTTCAATTATAACAAAAATGTGGCTTACAATACATATACGAGCTCAAAAAATATATTAATCACATTGTTTGTCTTTTAATTTCCATTTTTATGATTTCAGACACAGGTCAAGCGCATTTCTAGTTACCGCGAGAATTTGTGATAAGCAAAAATTTGGTCGACAGAAATTATTTTTTACTAATGAATTTGAAAATGAAACTAAATTTTGTTCAACGAGAATTAACCTTCATGAACTGTTCTCATAAGTGATATTTCGTAAAAGTACTTAGAAGACATGCAACAAAATAAGCTGAAAAGTCTCAAAATTGTCTATAGCGGTAAAGCCTTAACCTATAACGCGTGCTTTTTATATACATATATCTATCCATAAACGTACATAAATATATTTTTAATCTAGCTGGTCTCTTCCAGTTTTTAATGATGTCTGTCTTTAATTAGGGATTGAGTAGGCGGGTACCTGCGATAACGTGACGAGTTATTTTTAAGTTTATACTGACTGAAGAGCTTATTATTATGTGAGGGCTGACAAAGGTTATTTTTTTTAAATTTGAATGTTATCGAAGGCAAACTGGTAGACGGGCAGACTGATGGTAAGCGAACACCGTTGCCTATGAACATCTGTAATACTGACGGTATTACGATACGTTTCCAATACAAACCTAATCGACATACTTGGTAGACGTTTCATTGCACGGTCTTATCGCCCGAAGCGTTTTGCTTCCACATTTGCAAAGCGTGAAACAGGTATGTTTAACTCGTACAACATATTTGTTTTAGATGTGTCAAAATATATATTAAAAGAATTCACTTTAAGCAATTCGTGACAAAAAATCCGAAGGTAAAAGTTTTCTATACACATTATATATCACTCATTAGGTTTGTTCCGCCCTCTCTGCCTGTAAATACCCGAGACCCTCTGTATTGTCATCTGCCCTTGTGAATACCCTAAAAGTGGCTAAAAAAAAAATACTAATTATATCTATTGATACTCATTTATTAATTTTTTAATTCAATTGTTAGAAAATATCAGTAATATGGCAAGATAAAAACAATCATACCGAAATAAAGAAGTCACTTGAACCAAATTGAGTTACATGAAGGAACGGACGGTGCCGTACAATTCTTCTTCTTCTTCTCAGCACTTAGATATCCACTGCTGGACATATGCCTCTCCCATATAGGGGTGGATTTGCCAATTCTCGCCACGCTTGGCAGGCGGGTTGGCAACAATCCGTAAAATTAGTGTACAATAAAGACAAGCCGCATCCAGTTTAAACCGGTTGAGGTGATCGTTAATTAAAGTGAGCCAAAGCAAAGAGCAGGCACCTGCGATAACGCGCTCTATTTAGTAATGTTTGAGGTAGCCTGTATTTATGACCTTAAATTTAGTAGCGCCAGTTTATTAGATATTAACATGTATGTTATCGTTCATATAAAAAAATCACAAGGATATTACTAGAGAACGTAAATGTTGCAATGTCATTTGGCGCTAACTGGTGTCAATGCAAATCAGATATCTGACCTTGTGTGTTATTTTGATAAAATCTATTAACATTAGTAGTCAAAGTGATTAAGCTTCCTTTCTAACCTACTTTAAGGACATATTGTATTTATTTACAGTAATTAACATACATAGACATAGGTAAACTAAAGCGTAAACAAATTCTGGTTTGTTCTGTTAGACTTTATGTAATTGTTTATGTTATTAATCTGTGGTCTTCGCTGTTGGTACATCAACTACCTATACTTATATTTTTCACATTCAATTGTAATTTTTTGTTATGTACTGTCTGAAGATACTTAAATAAATAAAAAAAATAAAAAAAATAAAAAAATACTTTCAAAAACTAAGGAGATACATAAGCTGAGCACGGGCAATATTATGAATGTGTTAGAAAGCAATTGCTTTTAAGGCTCTTCAATTGTCATACTACTTTCATATATACAAACTCATTATGTTTCTTGTAACAATGTGACATGACATTGTTACGCTGTTTAAAACTATAAAAAAAGTCTTCAAATGCTGATGTATAAAACATTTTATACATATTTACCAAACCGATTTTAATGAAACGTATTTTTGAAATCGGGATGACAATATACTCTGTTCTAAAGTATAGTAAACTTTGAGAGCAAATATAAGTCCACTTCCAGGCGAAAGAAAAAAAAACTAGTATAATAAAGGCATAGTAAAACAAATTTTGTTTCTATGATCATATCTATTCATATAATTCACTGGGTACTTGTCCTGAATTTATTGCGCGATATGAATTTAATTAAGTATCAAGGTATGATAACTTTTATGGACAGTTAGCCAATTGACAGTGGAATTTGTTGGATGGTAAATAACTTTATAGGGGCGTTTAATAACTAGCGGGCTTAATATAGTCAAACTGTTTTATTACGGTTGAATGTGTAAATTACCGATAAAGGACTTGCTTCAGCAGTGCATAAATTTTTATTTTTTCTTTATCTAAGTATTTTTATTAGTTATACACTTGCAAAAGATTGTTTTCTATATTATTATTTGTGTAAAAGATGCCACGGTACCTTATTAGTAAATAGTAGTAGTAATGCTTTATTATGTTACAAAATTGTTCGCAAATAAGTATTTAATTATTTTTATCTGTGTAATTATGTATTTAAATATTTATATAATCTTATAAAACATCATGTAAAATTTTTTAATTTATTTCCTTAGTAGGAAGAAGGTTCAGCTGACTCGTAATATGAAGCACAATATGACATAGAAAATGAAAAATTTCATGCAGCGTTAGTCGAAGGTTTAACACATTGAGGTATTATGCCAAAGTGATTTTTAAGATAGTGGTAAATTTAAAATATTTAAAACATGTCATACAATCATTGTATTTTTTTTTAACTATTTAAAAGATACTAACATTAGTATCAATCGACTAGGCTAATGTCAGTGCTCTGTCACTATGAACATGGTTTTTATCACCCTCACACTCCCGCACTAGGATGCCCTGTGTCACGGGCGTCATGGACACACACGTGTGATGTGGTTGCATCACACACATCCAAGACTCGAGATAAATATGTTCATCACACAAAGCTTTGCTTCTGCGGAGATTTGAGCCAAGGGGTTCGGTAACCAGAAGTCATGTCAGTGACCACCGAATCACGGCGATTGTCGATATATCTGCGAAATATATACAAGGCATCACGCATGTTTCTCGGTTGAGCAGGCAGATGTCTTGTCAGACTTGCGGAAAATCTGACATTATCTCTTTTGCTTTCATCCCTCTCATTAGCTTGTTAGCTCACTTGCTTTGTAACTCATTTTTTTTCATTCTTTCTACAAATCATCTTATATTACCTTAGTTGTACTATAACAAACTTTTTATATTACCTTTCCCAGATAATGTAAACTCTAAGGCTTTCACGGCCGGCGTTGCATGTTGTATGTATTGCTTCCGGGCTGTTTGGCCGTGGTCTATGTGAAACTTTTGTTCCAGACGTTTCGTCGATCACTGCGGTCGACATCTTCAGTGGTTCAGGTCCGAGCGGCGACAAGAGCGTAGAACTCTCCTTCGCGGCGTCTTCTCTGATACTGATGACTCAAAACAGACTCATCAGTATCAGAGAAGACGCCGGAAGCAATACATACAACATTTCCCAGATAATGTTATAAGCGGCTTCATCATGCATCATGTGATTTGCATCCGTTTTCTCGATATGCACCCTACACATCAGAACTGATTGTTCTGGTTAATTCGTGTATAGTGTATAATGTATACTATCCAAAATATAAAAATGAAAGGCCAATCTTAGAATTTAGGTATACTTACTATTGTTTTTTTTAACTTGTGATATATTTATATGTTATCATATATAGTACTTCGCTGGAGTATACACGGTTTTAAGAGGAAATTGCTTTCGTGTTGAACCGAATGAATTCCTTGATGCTCCCCGTTGCATTACCAAAGTTTAATTTAACTCGTTAGAGGTTTTTGTGCTACGTCGTAGATCCATTTATATCGCCGTAGATGCTGCTACGAGATGCTTAGTAAGCATTCGTAGCTAGTTTAGTGGAAGATTCTGCTCATTTTAACGCTTATTTCCTTTTAGCATTTCTTATAGTTTCTTGAAGGTACTTTTGAACTTATTCGGTAAAGATAAATTCCAGCATTTGGTTTCATTATATGGAGATTCTATTTTGAAATGAGTTTGTTCGTTTAACTTGAGAATGCAAATTATATTTGTGGTGTATTTTATTAAGTTGAAGTATCTCGGTTTCAAACATCTATTTTATATATTAATACAGTTAAGTTGAGCTTAAACTGGAAATAAATATTCATACAAGAATTCACAGGATACATCGTGCGGATATTATGAATCAAGTCAAGCGCAATGTTACCTGACTTCGAATTGTGACTGAATTGTGTTAAGACTTGAGAATGAAATGACAATTTGTTTTTGCGCGTCAACGCCTGGAGGCTTACTCCTGACACTCGATTCCGATACTAAATTGTGATTTTGATTCGAAGCGCGGATTCGCGCAGATAAGTCCTTTTGAACGTAACACAAGCGCAGGATCGGAAACGAGTTCGATGGAATTTTTCTGAACTAAATGAATTTGACGTCATTTTTCTCACTCTTGACGCCTATTTTGACATTGCGTATCGACTTTGAAGTCGTGTATTGGATCGACTTTTCACAGCTTTGCAAAAGTAACATTGTGTTAGAGTGTGTTATTTTTACTAAATCTAGTGAGTCATTTGTCAAACGCAAGCATAATAGGTAAAAATCTCGTTCAAGAATACCATAATGACGTTAAATGAGATTGGAAAAGATTCAGATTAGAATTGGATTGAGATTGAAACTAAGTTTAAGAGTAAGCCACGTTTTCTAAAACGCGTGCCTATTTGCTAATAAATTTTAAAGCGATCCGTGGAACTAGTAAGCTTATGTTTTCGAAAGAAAATATTTTTATATCATTTTATAAATGGCACAAGTCTGAGTTTTCAGAAATTGGTTCTAAATACAAAATAATTTATCTTCCTAATCGAGAAAAGCTATTGTAAGCCAATTTCCAAGTCACAAATTGTGAGCGAGAAATACCTTAATATAATCAACTTGCAAGTTATTTTTGTCTTAATCTAATTATTACTTAAAGTTTCTAACCAGCTGAGAGTTATATTGTGAAAATTAGTAGTGACCATGAAAGTTTAAGTAGTTATAGTCACAGAGGTGCTGATAAACGTAACTACTGAAAGGAAAGTACGCCATCATGTCCCTGAATGACCCCTTCGACGGAATAAAAAAACGTTACATCAGCTATACGTTTAGGTGCTTGAACTGTGTCTTACATTAGAAGAAAGGAAATTAATCCTACTAATATTATAAATGCGAAAGTTTGTGTGTATGTATGTATGTTTGTTACTTCTTCACGCACAAACGGCTTCACCGATTTTGATGAAAATTGGCATGGAGATGGTTTAAGCCCTGTATTAACACATAGGCTACTTTTATTCCGGAAAAAGTATAGGGCTCGTGGTATAATTGAGGTAGCGGGAAAACCGTAATCCAAGCGGGTGAAACCGCGGGGCACTACTAGTAAGTCTATAAAGTGTAGAACTGTAGCGCACGCAGTTTTCCCGATACCGCAACCCCTCGCTTCGCTCTATGCTCTTGTCAAAGCAAACCCTGAGTGTGATCTCTTTGACGACAAGTGGCAAGATAGATATCTTGCCACTTGTTGGAGTCTCTAAGTTACTGTGAGACTATTTCGAAAGAGAAAAGACTATTTTGACTGTAACATATACTATATGGCATATAGCGTAATATTTATGTAACCGTGCGAAATAAATAAAATGTAAAATAAATGAGACAAGTATTTTTTTTTTCGAGTCCATATGCCACCTGTAAAGTACATTTTAGTAATACATTAAATCAACACGCATAAATATTTGTGCCGCCCCTTCTGCTTGTAAACACCTACGAACCCCTGTAAGGACATCGGCACCTGTTAAGCTCCAAATATATTTTTTTTCAATAATAAAATTACATATAAATTCAACTTTGTACCGACCATGTTTGACAGTACTATTCCACACGTTTTGTGATTTAAGCATAGTCCAATAAATTACAATACAAAACACTTTATTGTACACACAGGGAAAAACAATACAAAAATACATCTTAAATCTAACAATACAGTACAAAGGGCGGACTTATCGCTGAAAGCGATCTCTTCCAGTCAACCTTGGTACGGAGTCAAACAAAGTGATAAAAGGAATAGGGTGTACGTTAATATTAATGGAATGCATTCAAATAATATATATATATATATATAATATAAAATGATATACATACATGTATACAATAAAAACAAAATATAAATTCCCACTGCTAGGGGACGGGTCTTCTTCTTGAAAAGGATTGTTCACCATAATTCACCAAGCTGGTCAATGTAGGTCAGCAGATAGGCTAACAGCCAATGACAGTGAGTCTGTTGAACAGTCAAACTAACTAAATTGTTATTACATGGTTTTAAGCGGTTACGATAAAGTCTTACTTTCTTAGTATGGACACTTAATGGTGACAATACTAAAATAATATATTTTAGCGGGTAGTTTTACGCGTATCATTGATTCTGACTCAAACCACACGCAATTTTTTTTTAAAGTCGTTGAATTCGCTGTCATTGGTTTTATCGATTGATCGATTTTATCGATTTGATGCAAATTCATCAAATAGAGAGCAACGATAGACATATTTTGACATAATAAAAACTAATTCCAGAAATAATTATTGAGTCCAATTAATGTACTGGCAAAGATAAAATAACATGTAACATCTTATACCAGATTGTTTTCTCATACTGAATCGGCTAATTTTCTCACACCCACACGAATACACTCATACACCATCATCGCCACTTACGCACACACTCAAAGCCTATACACGCACTACGACCAGCAAGCAATATGTACCATAGATCTAGTTATATCTGCCGTGTCTGGCGAAACAGACTGTCCTACAAAGAAATATAAATATAATTTGACATAATAAAAAAAAACGAAAAGACAGTCTGTTTCGTCGAAATATGTTTTTGGCTGTAGGTAACAATAATATATACAGGATGTGAGAAATATATAAAATAAAATAAAAATAAAATGTCTTATAAAAACGCGTTTCAATTTTTCAGTACAAATCGGCAATTGCGTGCGTTTACCCGAATATTATTTCATCCTTTATAAACCCTTATCTCCTTACATAATTATGTTTAATTTAGACCTAAAAATATAAGCGTTTAAGAGTTTTACATTATCAGGTAACATATTGTAGAACATAATAATAATTCTAATATAAATATCCTTATGTAATAAAGGATAATAATATAAAAGGTGCTCACCTTAATTGCGGCGTGAATTGATTTTGTAATAACTTAGGGTATGTTTTTACATTTAAATGCGTATGTTTTTACTGTACTTACGTGAATGTGAGAGAGTATTATACTAACCAAATAGATAGATATTTATTGCAAGACCAAGTATTATTATATTTTACACAAGTAATAACATTATTATTTAATAAAAGAACTTACTGACTACCTACAATAATATTTACTAATTTGTAATACTAAGTATTACAATGTTATATACCTAGTATATAATATAACTAACGGTCCGCCCCGGCTTTGCAAGGGTAAAAAATTAAAACAAAAATTGTAAGAATCCATTGATTTTTTTGAAAATATAAATGTCTATGTCACCCGGGTCACACTACAGTGTAGTTTCCCAACTGTGAAATAATTTAATTTTGTGTTTTTCAAATCGGTTTAGTAGTTTTGGAGCCTATTCACTGCAAGCAAACAAACATTCAAATTTTAATCTTTCCTCTTTATAATATTAGTAGGTATAGATAACTAATACAATAGAGTCTCACTAATACGGCATTCAAACCTAAGGAGTGCTGGATTATTGGAATCGACGCATTATTGAATTTTATTTTAAAAAAAATGTTTATATTTAAAGAAGCCTATGTTCCTATGTATGTAGCCTATGTATGTTAACCTATGTTCCCGTTTTATTTGACATTTTGTCTACGCTATTTTCAACTTGGAATCAACAAATACGTACATCTACGTGCTATTGATAGTTTTTGTGGTTCTATTGATGGCATTGTTGCCGGTGCGCGAGCGTGGAACGAGAGCAGAGAGCGGGATGGCATGAGCGGAAGGTGCCGGATTATTGAAAGTACCGGACTACTGAAGTGCCCGATCAGTGAGGTTTTACTGTACTATTATTTAGCACCCATACTTGAACAAATTCAAAATCAGGATAGGAACACACTGATTATGACCACTGTGCTATCATCGCTTCGAAAAGACTTGATGACTCAAGCTTGATACAAGACTTCATACAGGTTTCTTTCATTCAATGGGGCGGGCCAAATATCCAGTGCAAACATTGTATGGTTGAAAAGACGATGATAGTTTCGACTGGTAGGGAAATAAAAGCTATCGGTTCAGTTTTCATATCAAATAGTTTCTATGGTTTCCTATCGTATTCTTCTATCATATGGTTTTTTGGTTCGCATTGTCCTATCATATGGTTTCCCATCATTCATACATAATACATATCTGTGCTATGCTCTCGTGTTTAAGTATATATTTATAGTCGGTTGTGTATGAATAAATAACGATGACTATTTAAATGTTTTATTTCTTATGGAAATACACAGCAAAAATCATCACACGTAAAAGATACAAAGTATGACGTGCGCTCCGCGTATTATGTCGCTGTGCACTGCGGCAGGCGAACGAGCGATGTCGCCGGGCCGGCCGGCGGCCGCTTGACGTTTTCCATTGTTCTCGTGCGCCGCGCCGCGTTCACATTGCGTCTGCGCAGGTGCCTGTCCACATTAGTATTAAATGTGGTTCCACCACATCACTCCCCTCCAGAGACCATCCTATGGTCGATAATAGTCTGGAAATCTGACTGTCCTACCTGATCGTGTACAGATTCTTTTTTCAGGTGGACATTCTATTCTAGGAGTTGGAGTAATGTTTTCCGTGGTCGCTAGTAAATAAGCCGGTTTCAATCTGTCAATCGACACTTCGTTCTCTTTTCCTTTCAAGAGAATTTTGAAGGTTTTTTCATTGCGGCTTACAACTTTATGAGGGCCGGTGTACGCTGGTGTTAAGGATCCACGAAGTGCATCTTCTCTCAAATATACATGAGATGCAGTTGACAAATGCTTATACACAAATATCGATTTTTGGCTATGTCTCGAAGCAGGGCGAGGTTGAACTTGTGCCGCAAACTCTCTAAGACGGGCTGTGAAGTCTGTTACATCTGTTGTAGTCTGTTTATTTGTCTCGAAAAATTCACCAGGTAGTCTGACAGGTTGGCCATAGACAAGTTCGGCTGATGATGTTTGCAGATCCTCCTTTAAAGTGTTTCGGATGCCAAGAAGTACCAAAGGTAAGATTTCTGACCAACTCTTGTGTTCGTGACATACGATCGCAGCTTTCACATGTCTATGGAATCTCTCTATTAATCCGTTGCATATAGGGTGATAAGCTGTCGTGGTCTTGTGATGGAATCCTGCTGTTTCAGAAAGATATTTGAACAAGGCTGATTGAAATTGTCTTCCTCTGTCCGTTATAATTTCGATGGGAACACCAAAGCGCGCAATCCAGCCTGATAAAAATGCTTTTGCTACTGTTTCTGCTGTAATATCTGGTATTGGGATTACCTCAGGCCATCTGGTAAATCTGTCAATGGCAGTGAGACAGTACCTGTTTCCGTCAGATATTGGTAATGGGCCAATTAGATCTATGTGCACATATAGAAATCTAGCGTTTGGTATTTTAAATGTACCAAGAGGTGCTGATACGTGTCTCGTCACTTTTGATCTCTGACATGCATAACATTGCTTAGTCCATTCTCTGCAGTTTTTCTGGATACTGGGCCATACATAGCGCTTAGAAACTAAATTTGCCGTGGCATTTGCTCCAGGGTGACTAAGTGAGTGCAGGCTTTCGAACACTTTTCGTCTTAGTTCTTTAGGTACATAAGGACGGATGTGGTCAGTACTTTTGTCGCAAAACAACGTTTCAGATTTAGTTCCAGGTATTGGCATTTTCTGAAGTCGTAACGATGTGCTGCCAGTGAGTAGTTCAGTAAGCTCTGGATCTGTCTTTTGTGCTTCAGCAAGTGTAGTCAGGTCTACTGGCTGTGATAGCATGTTGATGCGAGATAGTGTATCAGCCACAACGTTTTCTTTTCCTGAAATGTGTTGTATATCTGATGTGAATTGAGAGATATAATCTAGGTACCTGAATTGTCTAGGAGAACAACTCTCTTTCTTTGAATCGAATGCAAAACATAAAGGTTTATGGTCCGTAAAAACTGTAAAATGTCTTGCTTCTAGCATGTGTCTGAAGTATTGGATCGACTGGTATATGGCGAGCAATTCCCTATCGTAAGGAGAATATTTGCTTTGCGCTGAACTCAACTTCTTTGAGTAGAATGCCAAAGGCTGCCAGCTGTTGTTGGTGTACTGCTGAAGAACTGATCCGACAGCATTGTCCGATGCATCAGTGACCAAAGCTAGTGGCGCTTGTAAATCAGGATGTGCCAGAAGTGTCGATCGACACAGGCTTTCCTTGCAGTTCTCAAAGGCTTTAAGAGCGTCGCCTGAGATATCTACTGGATGTGATCCTTTGACTGATCCCGTAAGTAATGCATGCAATGGAGCTTGATGTTCGGCAGCGCCGGGTATGAAACGGCGATAGAAATTGACCATTCCAAGAAATCGACGAAGTTCTTTGACCGTTTTCGGAACTGGAAATGTCCTCACAGCTTCTACTTTGCTGTCTAGTGGCTTAACGCCTTCTGCTGAGACAGTATACCCCAAGAAATTGACCTGTGACACTCCAAATACACACTTGGGTACGTTGATCGTCATGTTATAGTCTTTGAGTCTTTCAAATAGCTGACGTAGGTGTTGTTTGTGGGTATTCTCATCGCGGGAGAACAATAAAAAATCGTCCACAAATCCATACACGAAGTCTAGGCCTCTGAGCATCTCGTCTACTAATCTTTGAAAGGTTTGGCTGGCATTCCTCAAACCAAAGTTCATAAAAGGAAACTCAAAGAGACCGAAAGGAGTAGATATTGCAGTTTTGCATATGTCCTCTTGCGCGACACGCACTTGGTTAAATGCTTTAACCAAATCGATGGTAGAGAAGATAGCACACCCAGAAATCTCTTGAGCGAAGTCGTGGATGTGACGTATTGGATACCGATCAGGTACAGTGCGAGAATTTAGTCGGCGATAGTCTCCGCAGGGGCGCCATCCGCTGTCTTTCTTGGGGGCCAGGTGCAGAGCTGAAGACCAGGGGCTGTTTGAGGGTCTAGCTGTACCACATTTTAACATTGCTTCGAACTCTTCCTTTGCTATTTTCAGTTTGTCAGGTGCAAGTCGTCGCGGTGTACAGAAGACTGGTGGGCCAGGTGTGGTCTTGATATGGTGGACCGTATTGTGTGATGGAGAGCGCTGGGAACCGTATGGGTTGGTTATTTCAGGGTATTCGCGAAGCAGGTCATGATATGCTGAATCACCCGTCAGTGTCTTGATTGAAGAAATAGTGACAGATGATGTTACTGATTTGGCTGATGTAATAAGCGAAGTGGTATTGTCTATAAGACGCTTGTTTTTGACATCGACGATTAATCCAAAATGTGAGAGAAAATCTACGCCAATGATTGCTTTAGTGACGTCAGCCACTGCAAACTTCCATGAAAATTCACGTCGCAATCCCAAATTTAATATAAGTGTCGTAAAACCATACGTAACTATAGGCGTTCCATTTGCTGCATACAATACGTAATCTGTTTTTGGTCTGCTGTTTCGTAGTGCGCTTCGAGGAAGAACGCATATGTCGCTGCCTGTGTCCACGAGAAATTGTGTCTTAGAGGTGCGATCAGTTACGAACAGGTGACCTTGAATAGCGAGGCAGTCGTCTGTCGCCATTATCGACTGCCTTGACCGTTTCCCTGTTTATAATCGCATGGCTTAATACACTTTTTTGCTTTTTCGCCGAATTTAAAGTGAAACCAACATTCTGGGAAACGACGATAGTTGGAGTCTGATCGGGTGTTGCTGCGCTGTCGTCCAGAGATTCTTGAACGAGACCGTGGTCTTCTGCTCGAGCCTTGTGCTGAAGTGAGTGATGCTACTTGTTTAGTGAGCTCGGCGATCTGTTTCGACATAATTTCGATTTGTGAAGCTGGAGCGTAAGTCATGGCTGCAGTTTGAGGGCCCGTACTGACTATGTCAAGCACTGTGTCTGCCAGGTCTGCAAGGCTACTTAGGTCAGTATGTGGTTGTGAAGCGACGGCTGTTTGTACGTTTGTTGGGAGACGGCTAGTCCATATGGTCTTTAAAAATTCTTCAGGAACTTCAGGTCCAGCCAGCTGACGTAAATGTCGCAGAAACTGTGACGGACGGCGATCTCCCATCTCTTCGTGTGTCAGAAGCTGCTTAACTTCTTTTTCCCGAGACTGTGATAATCTTTTGACAAGTTCTGTTTTTAGTGTAGCATATTTCGACTCAGATGGTGGAGATACAATTATGTCCTCTACCTCGGCAGCATAGCGGTGATCCAGTTGCGAGATGACGTAATAAAATTTAGTTTGGTCATCTGTTATTCTCGATAATGCAAAGTGGCCTTCCACTTGTGCGAACCACACGGCTGGTTTCTCCGGCCAAAACGGAGGTATACGTACTCCAACTCGAAATGTGTCCGACGACATAGTGTGAACAGTACCTTTCGTGGAATCTTGACTGCCCGTAGCTGTAGAATCATTCGAAGTCATACTTGCTCACTATTCACAATTCACTTGTTTTAGTCCGTGTCCAATAATGCAGGTCACCAATATAGTCGGTTGTGTATGAATAAATAACGATGACTATTTAAATGTTTTATTTCTTATGGAAATACACAGCAAAAATCATCACACGTAAAAGATACAAAGTATGACGTGCGCTCCGCGTATTATGTCGCTGTGCACTGCGGCAGGCGAACGAGCGATGTCGCCGGGCCGGCCGGCGGCCGCTTGACGTTTTCCATTGTTCTCGTGCGCCGCGCCGCGTTCACATTGCGTCTGCGCAGGTGCCTGTCCACATTAGTATTAAATGTGGTTCCACCACATATTTTTTAATTTTTTTATTTGTGCTCATACCCCGCATTAGGATTCCCTGTATCGCGGGAGGCATGGTCACACACAATCACAGCACACAAACATCCAAGACCCGGGACAAACGCCCATCGCATAAACGTTTGCCCTGCCAGGAATCGAACCCAGGGACCCCATGAACCAGGGGTCACACCACTGACGACTGAGCCACGGCGAACGTCATATATACTATACATGGATAAATAGATAACACTTTATTGCACAAAGGGGACATTACATAGGTAACATTTAATATTTATAACGTAGGTAAATTAAATTGCACAATCGGCGACCTTATCGCTAAACAGCGATCTCTTCCAGGTAACCGTAGGCTAGATGTATACACTTGAATCTTAATAATAAGGTAGTGTGCAGTGTTAACATAAAACTGAACGTATTAATATACTAATACATAAATAACATATTTTTAATAAACTAAACCATATTATAATACATAATGATAAACTACATATATCAATATATATATACTAATATCATAATATATATTCTACTACACTGTAATAGTACTAAGTTGAGTTTAAGTAGTAAGTTTTTACCAGACTTTACATATATACATAATAATGAGAAAACAGGCATGTGCTCTCATGTTTACTAAAAAAAGCAACTACTCCCGACCTATTTGGAGTCTATTACAAGATCTAGCGTCGAGCTTGCTCAAGTCAAAGGAAGTTATTTGAATAATTAACTCTTTGTCGGGAACAAAGGCGCCGCCGGCGCGGCGGCGCGTGCTCTGAACGACTGTGGAATCTTTAATTTCACCTCGATTTGAATGAATGGTTTGCGCCTAAGACATAAACATTTGAGATATTATAATTTATAACCGCACATAGATAAACATATAACTCTAAGGTTACAGGCAACCAACTCATTCTGTCACAATAACACGAGTTTGAATCACTGATTAATAATTATTTTTTGCTTACTTCTGTTTTACTTATGTTGTGTTTAAAACTCTTACGACTTACGGGGTACATTTATATAAGAGTTTGTTATAGTTTGGTTTAACAACCGTTTTAGGAGTGACGCCGCTTGAAAGCTCATTCACACATCATTGACTCATGAGAGTCACATACTGTGCAAGTCTGCCGATCGTTTTTGCCATACACTTGTTAAATGTGGAACGATTTTTTACCTTCGGTGTTTCCGAGCAGTGGCAATAAGGGATTCTTAAAATGAAGTGTTATCAGAGTCTTAAAAACGATGGACAATGTGTCGTAATGCCGCCAATATTACAGATAGATAGACATAGCCAACGGTGCTCGCTTACATCAGGCGGCTCGTCGCTTGTTTGCCACCTATTACATAAAAAATATCCTTATCCTATCCTTTTTTTTTATACTGAATAGATCAAGCGTTTGACTACTATCTCACTTGATTGTCAGTGACGATGTTATCGAAGATGTTATCACGCTAGATCTAGAATACTCACTGGCTCTCAAGGACTGCTGTCTGAACGCACTATGTGTTTGGTTACAGTAAAACCTTAATGTTAGATCTTGAAGTGTTTCAGTGTCAAGCAAAGCATACATAACACTTTATATGATAGGATCGGGAGCACATACGATTTTTCAAAACTTGCCAATGCGATTCGCCTAGTACTAGGCGAACCGCGACCGCTATTGAAACTATACTCGAAACCCTCTGACTTATTACGTGAGTAATTCCCGTGTTTTATACATTCATAATGTGTAAAAACCACGTCAGTTTTAATAACCAAAAATAAATATATCCAGATTAGTGTTTGATTTGTACACATTACTTACAAAAACATTTGCCTAATCGTTAAAATGGTGTTCTAAGTCTCATAATTAAATAGACTATGTGTTTTATCCCCTAATAATACAACTTGACTTGACAACTTTTAGAACAAATGTTAAACATTTCTGGACTTACATTTCTAATAGGAAAAAGAGTAATGGTATACCTTTCAGCGTCAACTTCCAACAAAGATCTACCAGTGACCCAGTAGAAGTATGTAACTATTACTCCGAATACTTTCACTCAGTTTTTCAAAAATCTTCAGTACCTAATAACTATTCTATTGCAAATATGCCTGAATCAAACGAAGTTGTGTCAAATACAGTAATTAGTGACGTAAGGTTTACAATTGATATTGTCAAGCAAGAACTACTAAAACTGGACCAAACAAAGGGAGCTGGGACTGATAGCATTCCTCCAATTTTCTTAAAACGTACGGCGCTCTCTATTTGTATTCCTATATGTTTTCTCTTTAACTTATGCATTAGCGAAGGTTATTGTCCTCAAATGTGGAAAATCGCACGTATTGTGCCTGTACATAAGGGTGGCTCTAAAAAGAATGTAGAAAACTATCGTCCTATTTCTATCTTGCCTGCTCTGTCGAAGCTTTTTGAGAGATTAATACATAATGCTATTTATTCTAGTTTACATCCAAGTATTATACCTTATCAACATGGTTTTGTACGAAGGCGCTCAACTGTCACAAACCTACTTATATACACTACTGACATTTTCAATAACATAGATAATAACAAACAAACTGATGCTGTTTACACAGATTTTCAAAAAGCTTTTGACAGGGTAGACCATAAAATCCTTTTAGACAAAATCGCATTTAATGGTATTCGAGGAAATCTATGGCGGTGGTTTAAATCATATATAACTAACCGATGCCAAAAAGTGGTAATCAATGGCTATGAATCTGATGTGGTACCTATTAGTTCTGGTGTCCCACAAGGGTCGATATTGGGCCCGTTGTTGTTTATTTTATATATAAATGACATAAGTAAATGTTTCAAATTTTGCAAATACTTATTATACGCTGATGATTTAAAAATGTATCATACCATTAACAACTATCAAGACCACTTAAACTTTCAATCAGATTTAGATAGGTAGTCAAATTTCAGGATCACCGAAATAGTTTTTTAAAAACACAAGAAATTTATTTTAATTAATATAATTCGAATTAATATAATTTTAATTGATGTGCGATACATTCAAGAGTTGATTTAGAACTAACTTACGTGACTAAAGCACAGAGGTACGGTCCTCTTATCTTTGTTTATGCAGTTCCGAGAACATCGGACCACCGCGCGATCCGCAGACGCAATTCAGCGGTTTTGCCGCCTACGCTTGTATGGTTACCGTGTTACCGGAATGCATAACTCCTCCCACCGTAAGTTCGAAATTCTCTGGGGAGGTTTCTTCCTGAGAATTTCGAATACATATGTTACTTATTCTATTACAATACAAAGATTTCTTAACGTATATAATAATGGCTATAATTAAAAGTATGTATAAAAGTAGTGTCCAAATGCTAATTTTTCTGGTGTTCACAACACTTTCGTATTCACTTGTATTTTTAATTTTCTCTGCACTAACACTTTCACTGCTCGCTAACACTTGTAATAGGTATTTAAGGTTTGTCAGGTCTACTTCATCTAAATTTACTGGTCTTGGTTACTGTTCGGCTGTCGCTGGCGGATGAATTCCAGGTAGATTTATAATTGGTAATGCGGGCAGGGATTTTCTTTCTAATTTTCCTTGACGCCTTCTAAGCGTTAGTCCATTGACAATAGCTTCACAGTCGTCATTGGCTGTGATGATGTACGTGCCTTGAAGGTAATGATGACTCATCTCGCCTCCACAGTTTTCAGTTATCAGCAGAGTGGATTTCGTGTAAAGCATCCATCGGTTGGTTTGGATCTTCTCGACTTTTGTATCTTCAAACTCAACCAGTATTGGGCGGCACGCTGTGACATTGGCAGCAAAGTTCATCAACTGGGTTATGCAAACATCTTTCATTGTCAAAGGGGTGTAATCCTCCTCGCATAAAAATACTGATTCATCAACTTCTTTGCAGGGGTGGAGTAATGGCACTGTTTTCAACCCTTTCATCAATAGGAAGGGATATTTAGGTAATACAATTGTGGTTTGGTTTAAGGAATTAGTGATGGGTAATGGAACGATTTTATAATATGAGTATATGTCATTATCAACTAGAGGTATATCCATGATAAAAGTTATTTGATTTTCTTTAGCGTAAACCTTGAGCTCTATACATTGTTCTAATCTAAAAATGTTATCTAACGTTGCAGGAAAGACAAGTTTGCTATGAATTTCTATGCTCTTGAGCAATGATAACAGTTCATTAGTATCAACTAGCGATTGATGCAATGTTCCTAGTTTACTGAATGCTATTGATGTTTCTATTTCATCTAATCTGATATAGAGTGTCTCAAAATTATGCAAAAACATGCTGTAGACAATTGTTACTCGTAATTCATTAATAGTAGTAAGTTTTGTGTTATTCAACTGTCTTTGAAGATCTACTATCGCTCTCTCTAGCTGAACAAAGTTATGCTTAACCGTATTTGATACATTTGTAAATGATTCCAACATTTCTGCGACCACTGTCATTTTCTTTTCAACTGCATTCTGGCTTTTCTTGACATCATTTATCAGCGAGTCATACCTAAGCGCATCATCATTATCTAAATTTCCTGTTACGAGCTTAATAATTGAGCCAAGGGGGTTAAGTATTCCACGCTTAAGGCGTTTTAAAGGCAATAGCTGACTAAACTTTTGGATTGTTAAATTACGGGTGTAATCGGTTTGCTTTCTTAGGTCGTTTACTTCTGATCCCGCTGCTCTGTTGCCATAGTAGCTATCTATTTGTATGTTAAGTTCATTATAACGATTAACATTTAACTCTAAATCTTCGCGTATAAGGCTTAAATCTAATATCTTAACTAATGACCACTTATCGTTACTAAGTAGTGCCTGTCCCTCTTTGATTGGAAGTAATCCGGGATTGTGATTGATCGGTTGAAGTAGAAGGGCTGGGCTCCTGAAGACGCGCATCAGGAGGAGCAGGAGGAACCTGTGAAGGTCGTTTTATGTCTTTAACAGGTGCTCTAGTGTTATTTCCATGAAATTTTACCGGGACTATATTTCGATCTATATCTCCTATAACTTCCGCCTTTTCGTAGCGTGCCTTGTCTTTGCTACGCCTAACATTAACTCCTTTTATGAAAACCTCATCTCCGGGTTTGATATTGAAATCTTTCTCACCACCACGTTTTTCCTTCACCTTTTCCTTTTTACTAATTGCTTTGTTAGTTATATATTCGTAAAGGTATTTAGTGCGTTTTTTATGGTCTTGTAATAACTTTTGTGTGTAGTGTTTATTAAATTGAACGTCAAAAACGCTTGTTGAATCCGTATGACCAAAAACAACTTCAAAAGGTGTGAGACCGGTAGTAGAATGTATGGATTGGTTATATGACATAATTGCATACGTCATTACGGATGCAGCGTCGGTAATTTTGTGTTCGTATTTCGCCAGGCGATATATCTCAAGTAGTGTGGAGTGAAGTCTTTCTATTAATCCCATTGAATTAGGATTATGCGGGGTGCCAATATGCAATTCAATTTTATAAAAATCTAGTGTTTCTTTAATTAATGTATTATTAAACTCAGTTCCAGAATCTGAACTAATTTTACGTGGAACTCCATACAATGAAAAGTATTTAATGAGGGCCCTAACAATTTCGGGTGTCGTTTTGCTACTGATTTCGAGTGCCTGTCCCAGTTTACTAAAAGCGTCTATGATGGTCAAAAACGATTTCCCTTCTATAGTAAAAACATCGGTGAATATTTCCTGAAAAGGTCTGTGCTGAGTTTGAGTCAGTTGTAGTTCTGGTTTTATGGGTTTTCTGTCGTATTTCATGGCTTTACACTTATCGCAGTTACTTATAGCGGTCGCAACAGTCAGATCCATATTATTCCAAAAGTATGTGCGCTTTAAATGCATTAACGTTTCCTTGATGCCGCGATGGCACGTTTTACCTATGTGATATTTTCTAACTATATCACGTTGTTCCATTTCGTCATCAACGTAAACGACTCGTTGCGTGCATTCAAACAGTTTGATCGTCCCTTTCTTAAATAAGACGGTTGTCGCTTCTGCGAATTGTTTTTGGTGTTTCCTATCTTCGAAATATATAAAATGTCTAACTTTTGGTTTAATGTATTCTTTAAGGAAGGTTTTTACTAAATCAGGCCTGTTTAAAGGTAAATGAACTTCTAATATTTTCTGTTTGGGTCTCGAAAGGTTTTTAACTGATAATTCCTCTTTAAACCATGTGTGGATTAGGATTTGATTTGGTTTTGTATCTATGGCTTCGTTAAGTATCGGGATTCCTTCGGTATCTACATTGTATACTGAATGCTTCGTGAATGTGTGTGTTTCGTCATCTTCTGGTGCCGAGAGAGTACTAGATGGTGACGGTATAGAAAATGTCCTTTCTGAATCTGAATTGTGTATTTGTATAGTTTTATCGGAGTCCGATGATAGGTCAGCTGTTACCGTATCACTTGAGTTAGCCATTTTCTCTCTGCAGTCCTTAAGTCTTTGAATTTCTTTATCTAATTCTGCCAAATGTTCTTTTATAGCTTCGTTGCTTACATTAACTTTCATAGACCTTTCATCCTCCTCACTACCTAAGGCATTTAGTTTTACACGGGACAGAGCGTCTGCTACGAGATTTTGTTTTCCATTTTTGTAGACTATGTCGTAATCAAACTCAGATAAGCGTAATTTCCAACGAGTAAGTTTACTGTTCGGTTCGTTTATAGAATCTAACCAAGCGAGCGGCCTGTGATCGGTATATATAGTAAATTTCCTCCCGTATAAGTATGGCCTAAAGTGTTTGACGGACCATACAATGGCCAGGAGCTCCTTTTCTATCGTACTGTACCTAGTTTCAGCATCGTTAAGTGTCCTGCTAGCATAGGCAATAGGCTTATCCGTTCCGATTGAACCTTGGGATAGAACTGCCCCCAATGCATAGTTGGACGCGTCAGTAGTTAGAATGAATGGTTTTGAGAAGTCTGGGAACTGTAGAACAGGTGCATTCACTAACAGCTCTTTACATCGTTCGAAAGCGGCTACATATTGTTCGGTAATTTCGATTTTGTTTCTTTTCTTAAGACAGTTTGTGAGGGGCTGAGTGACCTTGGCAAAGTCCTTAATAAACTTACGATAGTACCCTACAAGTCCCAGAAAACTTTTTATCTCGGTGGCTGTTTTAGGGATTGGGAAGTTCAAGACAACTTGGATCTTGTCGTCATTTGGCTTAAGGCCTTCTTTGGTAATCATATGGCCTAGATATAGCACCTCTTTTCGGAAAAATTCACACTTATCTAAAGTAACCTTCAAATTTGTTTGTCGTAGTCGTTCAAAAACCATACGGAGCTTCTCTAGCTGTTCTTGTAAGCTGGACGAGTAGATGATGATGTCATCTAAATAAACCATGCAATGCAGGCCCTGCAGGCCTCTCAGGACGTTGTCCATGGCCCGTTGGAAAGTGGCCGGAGCTGTCTTAAGTCCAAAGGGCATACGCGTAAATTCCCAATGACCTGACTGCGTGGTGAATGCTGTCTTATGTCTGTCGTCCTCTTGTACTTCAATTTGGTGGTACCCACTCGCCAAATCGATCGTACTGAAGTAAGTTGACTTACCTAGTTTATCGAAAAGGTCTGAAATGTTTGGCAAGGGATATTTGTCGTCTGTGGTGATCTCATTTAACTGTCTATAGTCTATTACCATGCGGAATTTCTTCTCACCAGAAGCATCCGTTTTTTTTGGAACTAAATGGACCGGTGCGCTCCAGGGGGAGTATGATTCTCTAATAACATCATTCTGAAGGAGTTTATCTACCTGTTTGTTGATTTCTTCGTTTAGTGTTGGTGGGTGCCTATATGGCCTAATAAAAATTGGGTCTTCGTTTTTTGTTCTTATGGAATGTTTAACTTCGTTGGTAAATGTCAAAGGTAACTGGTCATTGTAAAAGATATCTTTATATTCCTTACACAAGTTACTAATGCAATTCCTCTCCTCTTCATTCATGTGTTCAAGTCTAAGTCTCGTTAAGTTGTCATCTAGCAACCTGTCAACTTCAATATCTTTCATCTCCACATCAGTACAATTTAGTCTGTTACGGTTTTCTGAATACTGGGTAACTTTAAATGGTCTTGTAATAGTCAAGGTCATGGATTCTTCTAAAGTGTTTTGGATAACAGTAGTGGCATAGCCGTTATTGCAGGTTACGATAGCAGATGGCATCCTAACGCCTTCACCAAATTTTGTATAGTTTAAAATAGCTTCCCCGGAGAATTGATCCGTAGGTAGCCGAACGAGTTGTTCTGTCCGTGGGTCTAACTCAATCACGTGGTTGCTTTCATTGATAATTGGAAGCGTCGTCGACTTCGTAACAAGTTTTAAGTTTTTCAAGTCGATGACAGCCTCCAATTGCATTAAAAGATCATTACCTATCAATCCGTCATACTTCGTGTCAACGTCATACACATAAAATTTGTGGCACTCACTGCTATTAAAAGAAGGCATCAGTGGAATTTGGACCACTTCATTATGGCTGCTTGAAGCATGCGTGCTGATAACAGTGAAAGGTTCACAAAGTGTGTAAGACCCAAAGAACTCATGGGCCTTGTGCGGGCTTATGAATGATCTGGTGCTACCAGTATCGATCATCAACTTTGCATCGATCTCTGGTATAAAAACATATGGTAGTTTGAGCTTAACGTCACAATTTAAATGTACTATTTCTCGTTTTTTATGGAGGCCTGCATGTGAAAATTTTGAACTTCCTCCTCTACACTATTATCATTCTTTGCTATTTCGCTTTCTTCCTCGTTTACACGCATTTCATTCGTAAGGTGCTCAGAATAACAGTATTCCTCCTCCTGTTGCCAGTTATCATGACCATCATATCCATACGCATTCTCAACATTATCATAATAGTACATGGGTTCACTTAATTCTAACTCGTTAAGACGAAACCCTTGGGGTTGAGATTGCCCTTGAGTTTTCATTGGTGGGGCTGTGCGCATAGAAACATCGGTGTTACCTGATTTGTTAAAAACGGGAGGTTTGTATCCAAATTGACCTTGGTTAAACTGGGGACGGTAACCAAACTGCTGCTGCTGGGGTCTATTATTGAACTGCGATGGCTGCATATACCTTTGCTGCATATTAAATTGCTGAGGCATGAACTGTGGTCGGTATCCAAATTGTTGGTTCCCAAATGGTTTTTGGGTAACTTGGGGTAACCTCATTTGGTTGTTCGGTATTCCATAATTAAATCGGGGTGGATTTGCGTTTTGTAACATTGGTTTAAAACCGGTCGGTTGGATAGGTCTGCCAGGCATGCGTGCCATGTCGGCCATGTTAGGCATGCTAGCGACGTTAGTTTGTGGATTTGAAATACCAAATTTAAATTGTGGTAGCGAAAGGTTTGACTGTGGCTTATTTAATTTACTTCTCATACTGTATTGTTCATAAAAATTAACCTCTTCTAGTACATACTCTAATGCCTTTTCTAAAGTCCCTGGTACCTTTAACCTCACAACGCGGATTAGGTTTTCGGGTAGATTGTACAAAAATACGTTAAGGGACGTATTGTTGTATATGGTAATTTTGGCTTTTCTAACTTCGTTGTTTGTCAACTGATTCACTTTTGATACCAAGACTGCTCTAATTGATTGTATGCGATTGCAAAACTCTAA
Organism: Apeira syringaria; assembly: GCA_934044485.1. Taxonomy (NCBI): domain Eukaryota; kingdom Metazoa; phylum Arthropoda; class Insecta; order Lepidoptera; family Geometridae; genus Apeira; species Apeira syringaria. Next base: position 15,398,921 of record OW203662.1, on the reverse strand, counting down.
ATAGGTTTCATTTTGCTTTATTTTTAAACTTTCCAATTCTATTGCTAAGCATTCCTCACTACGTGGTTCGCCAAAATGTTGGATGAATAATTCCTTAAGGTCATCCCACGAATTTACATCCTCGCGCTCACTAACCAAAGCTGCCGCTCTACCACCCAACCTACTAGTTATAGAGTGATACACATATAAGGCTTGAGCAGGAATTTCAGTAGAAAAACCTGAATGTATATATTGAGCCTTTTTTATAAAGAGATTTAATAAGGTATCTTCTCCTTCAAATTTCGGAATGAGGCAAAGCAACTCCCTTGGTATGAGGCGTAATTCCATTTTTATAGTCTAATATGTTACCTAAACTATTTTATAATACTTATATATGCACTGTGTTAACAACGAGACACAATTAATTATACTTAACTAATTAATGATTACACATTTACGCATATATGTGCTACGATGAAAATCAAATAACGATTATTGATAATGATAATTATGGCAAACGGAAATAGACAGGAACAGATGGGATATGTGAAAAAGTTTACTCACAGTGCCCTCGAACTCATCCTTCCGTTGAGCCCACGTAGTATTCTTGATATCCGGGTCCAGTCTTGACAATTTATTTGGTTCGAGGATTTCCGCGATCAAGTGCAATACGGCACGGCGAAAACTAGCGAAACTCGCGATTTTTCGAGTGTATTTACGTAGTCTTCGCGCACGAAAATCCTACCGGCTGCGCCAGTCAAATTTCAGGATCACCGAAATAGTTTTTTAAAAACACAAGAAATTTATTTTAATTAATATAATTCGAATTAATATAATTTTAATTGATGTGCGATACATTCAAGAGTTGATTTAGAACTAACTTACGTGACTAAAGCACAGAGGTACGGTCCTCTTATCTTTGTTTATGCAGTTCCGAGAACATCGGACCACCGCGCGATCCGCAGACGCAATTCAGCGGTTTTGCCGCCTACGCTTGTATGGTTACCGTGTTACCGGAATGCATAACTAGGTTGTCAATATTTTGTGGTGGCAATAAACTCACACTGAATCTTACAAAGTGTAAAACAATTGTTTTTTCACGAAAAATAATAAAAAGTAATTTTACTTATTCTCTCTGTAATTCAAGTCTAGATAAAGTCGACGTTATAAAAGATTTAGGTATAACTCTGGATAGTAAGTTAACCTTAGACATACACGTACATAATATTATAGCACGTGGTTTCAAAATGTACAACTTTGTCATAAGATCTGCGAACAATTTTAAAAAAGAACTCACATATAATACGCTTTTTAAAACATTAGTCCGATCACAACTTGAATATGCGGCGCCAATATGGGATCCATACTATAAATGTTACATTGAGGATATTGAAAGGGTTCAAAAAAAATTCTTACGTTGCATAAGCTATAAATGTAATCATGGCTATATGTCTTATGATGATTTATGTAAAAAATATAATTTAACAAACTTAGCGTCTAGAAGATTGAAATTAGGTGCTACGTTTTTATATGACATTTGTCACAATCGCTATGATTGTCCCGAGTTGGTGAGTAGAATTACTTACAAAGTCCCTTTAAGAACCCATGTACGCGTTGAACATAAAACATTTGCTACAATGACTTGTCGCACCAACTCAGGTCTCCGATCGCCACTGTATCGTATAATAAAGCTGTATAATGATCATTTTAATCATATAGACATATTTAAGGAGAGTTTTAGGAGTTTCGAAAAGTTAGTGTTAGAGATGTTGGGTGGTGATGGTAGTAGACACTGAATCAGTATTTCTTTCTTAACACACAATATATAATATAATGCTTGCTTCATCACCGTCCAATGTCTCTTGAGCAGCAATTTAATTATTTTCTTGTTCTGTTAGACTATGTAATTATTTATGTTATTAATCTGTGGTCTTCGCTGTTGGTACATCAACTACCTATACTTGTATTTTTCGCATTGGATTGTAAATTTTTGTTATGTACTGTCTGAAGATCCTTAAATAAATTTAAAAAAAAAAAAAAAAAAAAAAACTTAAATTATTTTCCGATCTTTTACAAAATTGCTGAATGTGTTCAAAGAAAATCTCCAAATTTGCATTTACTTTGGGAATGGTAAACGGAGTGCATGCGGGCTGCGTACACAAGGCTGTTATTCCTTTTAATGAAACGCTGGCATAACAGCTGTTGCTTTGGGATAGTTAAATTTTTACTCCCGGTTTGTTATGAAACAATTCTGTTTTAATAGATCGTTAAACGACTGTTACAGAATTTTGATGCAAATGTTAACACTAATTATTTTTTGCTTTGTCAAGATTCCTCTCGTTCATATTTTTTGACCGACTTCATAAAAAGGAGAACATATAATGTTCTGAATTCGTTAGAATCTTTGCTGTATGTTCATTCCGATTATTCCGCAGATTATGTATGGATTAAGATGATTCCTTTGTGTTTGGTAGATGATACCTAACATGAAGTCCCATATATGTTTTATTGAAATTGGTTATGCAGTTGGGTGTCTTATAAATCAAATCGCTGAAATGAAAGTTATCCAAGTTAATATTTTTATTAATTATAACTACTACTATTATAAGTGGATGAATTTAAATAACATTATGAGTACTGATTAAAACTAGTGTATAATGCTGACGGTATCTACAATTACATTTCAAGACACTTGTATCATAAAAAAGATAATAAGTGTTCCATAATAAAACCCTCGCTATCCACAATAATCAGTGGTGTGATTTCTATTCTAAGAAAATATTGTGAATAAATGAAGTAAGATGATATTAATAAAAGATTAAATGTGGGTAAGAAATTTGATAGCCACAATCCAAATGGTAGCTAATCTAAACATGGAAGATCTTTGACATGACTCTTTCGCTTCCGAAATTGTATTTGTGTAAGGCTTCGAGCGCATTGTTTTTAGCAACTCCTGGCTATATTGAAGCGGCCGGACTTTACCTAGTTGTTTGCAGCTCAAAGTGGTCGCAAAGGGCGCAGCGCTGCAGCGATGGATATTGGAATAAAGCAAATAAAGCCGGGGGCTACTCTATATGCATGTAAATCGCCCTGGGCCGCGATACCGAATACAGATTGAAACGAACGGGTGGGCTTAACATTTTTATTTGATACATATGCTGAGTGCCGGCGTAGCTCGCGTTTGTGTGCAAAGCTGCTAAATGATCTACGCTTCAGATAGATACGTGATTTTTTTTCAACAATCACGCCAATGTTCCTTTAATTTATTACTCTGAGAACGTTTCATATATCTATTTCTCCAAAACTGAACAAAGATTGGTAAATGTCATTAAATTATCATTTGAAGAGTCTTAACGATGAACTGTTAAATACATATTGTAAATACGTAGCAGCAGTCAGTATCTGGTGTGATTACATCTTCCGCATTATTGTCTGGATTAACACATAGGCTACGTTTATCTCGGAAAAAGTATAGTTTCCGTGGTATAATCGAGGTAGCGGGAAAACCGTAATCCACGCGGGTGAAGCGCTACTAGTATTGAAATGAATTTAAAGATTGACTTTTCTTTCGAACAATATTGGCAGGATATCAAAACATTTCGTTTATTGTAATATTATTTTATGTGTAAGTTATGTAAGCAGTACAAAAAATTATATACGAATAATTATATACGAAGTTATACCGATAGTTGGTCTAGGAAGTTGGCATTACGAGTTAACGATTTTGTAATAGGGTCCATATGAAAAACAGGGACAATACACCCCATAAAATATATTTACCATATAAGACGAGATATTTGCTAACCCGTCTGGATGATTCAATATGTAAATGACATGTATGCACACAGCGTGTGCTGCACGACATTCAAGTGGAATTGCATGCATTAAAAAAAAATTGGTTGCCTGTAAAGTCGGTATACGGGCGAAAGTTTTACGTGGCAACGACTTTGAGTGCCTTTCACTTTTTATGTCTGTCTCTCTCGCTCTTAGGCGGGCTAACCATGCCCGAGTGGAAGGGACGCGTGCCTCTCACTCGCTCTCATTGTGAGCGCATAACGTGAGCGGAGCGTAACGCAGTTTCTTGAAGTGTCACCCGGCAAACCAATTTATAAGACGTTGTCACGTCAAAAAGCGCAGATGCTTTGTAATAAGTTTTTTAAGCTCGGAAAGTTTTTATGTTGCTGAAAATATGGGGATAAAAACCTGAGGATATGAGAAATCAGGTTCTTGAGCTCAGAATACGTCGTTATTTAGTTCGTGATATGAGTGCTTTTATGGTAGCGCCTGTTTTTTTTCTTTATGCAATAGACGGCTCATAAGTAAAGTAAATCAATAGGTTCTTTTCAATGTCATCTTCTATTTAAATTTACAATAGCATCTAATGTAAAAATATTCCTGTATCTCTTTTTATTGTATTCGTGTAGCATATCTGTACTTCTGTATCTGTACTTATATAAAAAACTGATGTTAATTACCATTTCCATCTAATTGTAAACCAAAGTATACGTATAGTAAGTACTGACTCAGTATCAGAGAAGACGCCGCGGAGGAGAGTTCTACGCTCTTGTCGCCGCTCGGACCTGAACCACTGAAGATGTCGACCGCAGTGATCGACGAAACGTCTGGAACAAAAGTTTCACATAGACCACAGCCAAACAGCCCGGAAGCAATACATACAACATGCAACGCCGGCCGTGAAAGCCTTAGAGTTTACAAAGTATAATTCTTGTTAAAACGTGCCGTGACGTCATTTAACTGGGAACCAACGGAAGACCAACGCTGGGTTAAAACCTAACATATGCTGAGGTTATGACATGCACTTGTGACTTTTGTGTTGTTTTACTTAATGTGTTTTCATTACCTACGCAACACAACAATTAACATGGATATCTGTATCACTGGGATTATTAGAATACATTGCCTTTTAAAACTCTGTTAATTGTCCTTTTGGTGAGTCTCAGCAGAAGCGACGATCACTCAGCGGTAGGAGCGTCGGCTGTTAAACTGACGTACGCTGCTTCGAATGGATTGAGCATCCGGTGAAGGTAGCACCGTTACCAAATTCGAAGCATTATTGTAGAGTATTTTCGAATACCCACATAGCTAGCCACCTTAAAGTTTGAAAAACTGTCACCAAACACAGTGTGTTCAGGCAGCAGTCCCTTAACCCCAGTAAACATTATAGGTCTAGCGTGATAACATCTTCGACCATGTTTTCACTAACCATCTAGTGAGATAGTTATCAAACTGTGACTTAAAACCAAGACCAAACATCAGAAAAAAAAAATTATATATTTTTTCGGATATTTTTTCTAAAAACATCAACATTGGCGACTTGTACGAAGTAAAAATGCGAACATCTTATTGCTCCAAGCTTACTATTGATTAAAGTTGCTATTTGATACTAAACTAAACAAAACCTGTTACGCTGCCTTAAACTTGACTTCTTGGAACACCTTTGCGTAAAATGTATCAGTATCAGGTGCCAATTGAATAATTACGTCGAAGTAAATGCCAAGTTAATTAAATAGCCATTATCTAGTTCTAACGAAACGCGATACGGCACAGAGTAGTCTCCCCTAAAATGAAACCTGTTACAATTAGGAAACTTCCAACATCCTGGGAAACTAATCCGAACCCCAAAAACCTTTCGATAAATTATCCAAGACAATAACAACAAAACAAAAACAGGCATTAAACAGGTATAAAACGTCTAATTATTACTCTATCAACAATTCTGTCCGACCATTAGGCAGCCTTGCGCCAACGTAATTAATTTAACTTTGCCAAATATATTATGTTAGTTTTGAAACAACTCTTGTTATAGCTGCGGGGTTATTTGGACTATCGACAATGAGCACAAATGTGATAGTCATATCATTTTAATTATCTGTACTAAGAGGAAAGATTTGATTGTTTGTTTGTTTGCATTGAATAGGCTCCGAAACTAGTGAATTGTTTTGAATAAATATTTCACTGTTGGGAAGCTACACTATTCCCAGGTAATCTCGTCTAAATTATAATTTAACAAAAAAAATGAGATCCTTATAATTTTTACTTTTACATTTTTTTACCCGTATGAAGCACGGACCATTAGTTATAAATATAACAGTATTTATTTATTTAAAATTATTAGATAGAATTTTGTAATATAAAACGATATCCTCTTGAGAGTGTTCGCGGCTTTTTTTCTGTAATATCGTTGGTAATATTGTATTCATTAGTTTATCGATATGTATTTGTTAAATAAGTCGAAAGTGTAATCAGACTAGAGATTTAAAATATTTTCTCGCTCTTAAAGACTGCTGCCTAACTACAATGTGTGTTTAGTGACCGTTTTCATATAGACAAAAATATCACTAATTAAAACCTTCTTGACACCATTCCATGGCATACTGAGCTCTTTCGCACTACCCGAGTATAACTATTACGATTTCTGCATGACAATAATTGACGTCACCAGACCAGGGTCTGATTAAAGTAAACCGAGATATTAATGACTCTCCACGAATGCATTAGTACGTTGTAAAAAAAAGGCTGCTAAATATATAATTTTTTTTTTATAAAAAAAACCTTTGTGAGTTTTACGCTACCTTTATCAAAATGTATCAACATATACATATGTATATCGATAATCAACATACAAAGATGAATGAAACGCTTCCATAAATCAAATAAATACCGATGCTAAACCATTCCGACCAAAATCCAATATACATGATTACTGAATCATGTTTATTGGGTACAGCTTGCTATTCATTCCAAATACCTTAAACGTGATTGCTAGGTACAACTCTAAGCTAAGCTTTTGACCTTCTACCTATTCTAGTACACTAAACTTGATAACATCAGTAGGATCGTGCTCAGACGGACGGATTACTTCGTAAAATCCTTTGCCACTACGATACGTAGCTACTGTTTCAGCTGAGCGCGACAGTGTTGCTATTGCTAACATATTTTATACAGATTGGTACTTTTATTGTATGGCTATTACACGAGGAAAACCAATAGCGCCTTTTATATTACATATATTATTTTCGTTTTTTATTGTTAATTTAAACAATTTAAAAACAAAGTATACTAACAATGTGCCGTGGTGGTACCGGCCTAGAGTAGTACTCATCTCTTCCCGTGGGTGCCGTAAGAGTAGGCTAAGGGATCACATACTAGAAGATGGACAGCAGCGCCTTCTGAGGATAGGAAACCATACTGCACTCTCCAACCCGCCTGCCAAACGTGGAGATAATTGGCAAAACTCCCCTTTTTGGGAAGGCATATGTCCAGCTGTGGACATCCTATGGCTGCTATGAATGAATGAATGAATTAACTTTAACTTAACCTAAATGTCAAATTTTAAAGAATTGAACCCTAATATTATCGCGCCGTTGCTATGTTGAATGGCGATGCTTTCTGTGCATTTTGTTAATTGCGAAGTTTGTTGATATCTTCAATGAGATTTATTGAGAATAACTGACTTTAAGACTGCGAGATCATATTATCAGGGGTTTTTTTATGTTGATAGTCATACTTGTCGACAAATATTTCAAGTATGTCTGATGGGCTTAAGTTCGCGAGTTCACTCTGACAAAGCGGCGAGCAGTGGACCTATTTTACCATGTACTCGTAATCACTTCAAAAGGACTGGTCGAAAGTGCAATGTAAAAATAATCAATATTAAGTCATTATTTCAGTTTTCCAGTAAAACTCAAAAATTGCATATACATTACTCATAAAAGTGGCTCTATAAACTTTTTATAACTGTTAACATGTAGACATCTTCATGTTAAAAACCTTAAGTGTGACAAGAAACATGTTATACATATATCTCTTATGTATTTCCTATGTCATATTTATTTAGTTTTTTCCTATAACTTTTAAAATAAATATCAGCAGCCCCTCGTACTAACTACTATTTATCCTGTATTTCAATGCATAACAGTAGTATTAGGATAGTATTTCTTTTCTATAAATAAGTACAAATTGGTAGTTTTTTTGACTAACATTTGGTAACATCTCGTATTACATCACCCAAAGTTCTAATACTCAATTTGTAGGAAGGCAAGCTTAGTAGATACCTTTTCTGAAATACGAAACTGGTAACACTTCGTACTACATTATCCAAAGTTCCGATACTCAATACGGCACGAGGCACGAATCGGATCATTGCTTCCAATTGAATTAATGTTTGTTTGATCGTCCTGCGATATTTCGAACCATATGGGATATCTATTTAGTGAACTATATACGTAACTCGTTTAGCTACAATCAATATTGGAGCGTATTCCGAGCTCGGGAGTAATTGAATTTAAGTTCTGTTTATTCCATTCTGTTATTATGATTTTGATGATCCTTGGCTAAGATCGCAGGAAATGGCTAGATGCGGGCCGCTTCCAACCGGTCCTTGTGGAAGCCATGGGGAGGCATAGTGTTCAGCAATAGACATCTTATTGCTAAGATGATAAAGATTATGATGATTGCTTATTGATGATGATGATAATGATGATGGATTATTAAGTTGAAATGGTCCGGGCGGCAGCCATAAATTTTGGAGCGGTTCACCTTTTATTTTCTTAAACTATCTTTATCTAAGTTATACAATTTAAGAGGTTTAGAAATGTGAATGAAGTGAATGTTAATGTTTTTGAGGGCGGTCAATACCACTATGAGCTCTCCTCTCAGACCGTCCCTGTTTTCGCGACATGCTCATACCAAGTCAATGTATTCCAATTCAAATTATCATTACAATACAATAACACTTTAGTGTAAACAGTAAAAGAAATTTGAAATGAAACAGACACCAAAACTTACGTTTATACATTATGTTGCTACAATAGGCGGTCTTGTCGCTTGTAGTGATCTCTACCAGACCATATTTAGATGGACAGTATCGGAACTTAGAATAAACGGCAGTGAATATAAATAGTTACATTATAGAAGATATATCTTGTGTCAAACAACTGTTAAATGACAAATATATCATTCACTGATGCTACTTTCAAGCTTCCTCAGATAAAAATAAATTATAGGCAGCAAAAGGGCAGGGCAACTTGCAAGAATATTGTTATATATTTTATGAAGGCAATTCCCACCAAATATAACAATGCATCAAAAGTCTTCACAGTCACTTTCGCGCACTAGGTTATCCTGTTTCGCTGGAGGTATAGAGACACACAATCACATTAGGTACTCAAACACCAAGACCCTAAAACAAACATCTGTGCTCTTCACAGAAATGTGTGTCCAAGCCGGGATTCGAACCCGGGTTCGCGGTTCTAAAGTTAACGTGTGACTGATCAACCCACGACGACCGTCAAAAGATTTTGACGATCGACGGCAAATCCCCTCTTACACCTGTATATTATGAATTTATAAAACAGGGGAATTTCTCACGTAATAAGTCAGAGGGTTCCTACGATAGTTTCAACCTCATGAGTATTAGGCGAACCGCGACTACGTCCGCGAGCGCCCCGTATTCTTCTTGTAAAAGACTATCGAATGTGGTTGAAACTATAGTCGGAACCCTCTGACTTATAGCGTGAGAAATTCTCGTGTTTTATTAACCGACTTCAAAAAAGAAGGTTACTCAATTTGACCGTATATGGTTTTTTTTTATGTGTGTTCGCGGATTGCTTCGTCGTTTATGAACAAATTTTGATGATTCTTTTTTTTTAAAAAACATTTCTGAACAAAAAAATGCAACCGACTTTAACACTCAAAAGTGTGAAATACCATGAGCACAATATTGTGTTGATAGTTACTTTTGTGTGAACTGTCATGGTACCGACTTCAACAAGTTATTTCACACTTTTGAGTGTTGCTGTCGGTTGCATTTTTTTGTTAAAAATTTGTTTTACTTTCATAATATGGCAAAACGATGTCAGTTTTAAAAACATCCTGTATACACTTACACGTTTTGTGTTGTAATTATTGACATAATTACGAGAATATGAAAACCCATTACTTTTAATAATATTTGTACGGAACACCTACATCTCATCGAATAAACGATCACACAGACATCTAAATAGAAATCCGACGGTGTACTGCGGAATTCCTCTTTAATTGAAAAAGTTCATTCCTAACAACAACAAAGTGTTATTTATAAGAAAAGTTTTGTAAACAACGAGTTGTAGAAGTCTCGGTTGGGAGATTAATTAAAATAAATTAATTATACATAACGCTAAAAAGACCTTTGGGCTTGTAGAGGTGCTTAAACTTTCTTGGTATTGCAAAGACGATCGCCTTTGTTAATTACTGAAATTATTATTATTGTACTCACACAGTCTGCACTTTGCACACACTTTTAGTAAATGTATGTATCAGACACAAACAACTACCCAAACGAAATCATCACAAATTTTAACAACACACATTCCAACTCTTATCACAAAATTGTAAAAACAAATGCTGTCTGCTTACATTCCTGTGTAACTCAACATAAACAGAAATTATTTAAATAAAATTATATACAGAAAGTATACAAGCGAACCTCAACGTTGTAAATCTTGACCCATCGTACCACTGTAACTAACCAAAGCTACGCAATAGAACTAAAGAGTTTGTTTGTTTGGTTGTGCTAATCTCAGGAACTGCTGGTTGGAGTCGGAAAAATATTTTTGTTTTGGATAGTCCATTTATCTCGAAAGGCGTTGTAGCATTAGTCTATATAACATCAGGCTAACAGAAATCCACGCAGGTGAAACCGCGGGGTGCAGTTAGTATATTATAACAATATTTCATAATATTTAAAAAACCCATAAAAATGAGCTTGTGTTCATCAGAAGCATACTAGACAGCAACACAGGGCTATCCTAGTACGCTGCTAAGTGCCGAATCATTATTTTCAATTAAGTGGTAATGTCATCTAGGAAGTGACCTAGCAGTGTAACACAGGGCTATACTAGTACGCTGCTAAGTGCCGAATCATTCGGTTCAATTAAGTGGTAATGTCATCTAGGAAGTGGCCTAGCAGTGTAACACAGGGCTATCCTAGTACGCTGCTAAGTACCGAATCATTCGTTTCAATTAAGTGGTAATGTCATCTAGAAAGTGGCCTAGCAGTGTAACACAGGGCTATCCTAGTACGCTGCTAAGTGCCGAATCATTATTTTCAATTAAGTGGTAATGTCATCTAGGAAGTGACCTAGCAGTGTAACACAGGGCTATACTAGTACGCTGCTAAGTGCCGAATCATTCGGTTCAATTAAGTGGTAATGTCATCTAGGAAGTGGCCTAGCAGTGTAACACAGGGCTATCCTAGTACGCTGCTAAGTACCGAATCATTCGGTTCAATTAAGTGGTAATGGTAATATTGTGTTCTTATTAATATTGTTATCTCTTACTGATGATAAAATGTACCAATACAATTGAAACTATGGTTAAAATTATTGTATTAGTGTAATTTTGTTCTCTATATACGTAGTTACCTACATCTTGATCTTCCGAATATCATTTTAAGAGTGAGCAAGCCGAAAGAGAAAATTGGCTGCTCGTAAACGGCGTGGGTAAATGTAAATAATATATTTTTCATAGTACATTCCGATCCGAAATAGCCAACCCGCTCGCGAACTCGATACTTTGACTATATCCAATATTAGCTGCCAGCTTTATATTGAATTAGCTTTGGAGGTTTGATTGTAAAATGTATTGGAGAAAATATTATTGTGCAAAATGGGAAAGTCTGGACATAGATATATTATTGTTGATAAAGTAATATAACAGATCATGTAGGCGATCGGAGTCTGTTGAACATTGAGTGCTTATTTTTAGTTTACTTGACTTTGGGCGAAGCTTTTAGAGGAAGTAATCAAGTACCACGATGTGGGTTCCTTTGTCAGTGCCCTTTCATTACGCGACGTCTTGCGTGAGCGACATTGACGCGAACGCGAAGCGGCGCGGCGCGTTGCGAAAACAACAAACAGTCAATACCTATGTAAGTAAGTGGCCTATGAGACCAAACGCACGTAGAGTGCGATGCGGCGCGGCGTGAAAGGAAGCGAACGCAATAAGTCGGTTTGATATTTTCGCGCGGACTGGGGGAGATGCCAGGGCAGCGCGGTAATGATGTAGGACGATTCGCGTGCACGTAGGACACAGTCGCCGCGTCGCATTGAATTGGCGAGTCACCGCTTCAAATCGCTCCGATATCGCGTTCGGATTGATTCGCCTACGTAGGACACTGCGTTAGGAAATGTCCTACGTATCAAACGCACGAAAGGTGCGATGCGGTGCGGCACAAATTGAAGCGCACGCGATCAGTAAGTTTGGCTTGATATTTTCGCGCTGACTGAACGAGATGCTGCTTGTGCGAGGTGATGGTGTAGGACGATTCGCGGCCACGTAGGACAGGTCGCCGCGTCACACCGCACCACATTTAATTCGCATCGAATCGCTTCGTAACCGCATTCGCATTGAGTTGCTCACGGTAGATGCATAAACAAGAAACATCATAATATAGTAGAACATACACTGCGTGTAACAATATTTCTTAACTGACGTTTATAGTTTTTATCGGTTGGATTTAAACCATCACAAATAATATTTCATCATACTCGTTTAGAACTAAGTTATTAAATAACTTCTCAGTTCATAACAGTATGAATCTTAATATAAATTAATAATCTTAATATTTAAATTTCTTTTTGGAGACTTTATTGATAAGAATCTACTAATATTTAAACTTGTGTACTTACCTGATCGCCCCAAGACACAGGCTCTTGTCTAGTTTGTGACGTCATGGTAATAAAAAATTCATGTCATACTATATTGTCATTGTCATACTATATTTTGTAAATTAGAATAGTGCTTGTTTGTTCAAAAAAAATATTGTATAAATATAAAATAATTTTCTATTATTATACTTATTCATAAAATGGCAAAACAATCAGAATTAATGCAAAATTGTCTTGGAGCATAAAGCAAGTTACCACTGCAACAAAAAAATAACAGCAAACACACAATTCCTCGACTCCAATTTGCATTACTTCCATTTTGTGCATTTTCCGCTGGGAGACGACAAAAACTAATATAGGGTATAATATAACTGCTCGAGACGAGAGCGATCTCTTTAAAATATTTCGGATCATCTTGCGTCGTTGTGAAATACGTGCCTCCGGGGAAATTTATTTGCGGTGGTGATCGCAGCCGTAATGCCTCGATGTCCCCCTGTGGATGAGGAAAGTTCTGAACTTCCGTGGCCTACGTACTGTAATACATGTCAGGTTTAATCGCAAAACGTCCCCACTGTGGAGAACTCATAGGTTATTATTATTATTCACATTGTAGGGCGGAATCCCATTCAAATATCGGCGTCAGATTTCGGGCTCTTGACCTGCAGTAAGATTAGAATTCTTCTAATCTTGCGTCGCATCAATCCAGGGGTCTGATTATTAAAAGTTAAAGCTGTAAGTTAATTATAAAAAGTTCAATATTCAGTGGGTAAAATTTAATTAAAGCGTCGTGTCACTTATATATTTTGGTAATAATTTATAAGGTAGAACAACGTTTGTCAGGTCCGCTATGGTAATTGATTAGATGTTTTATTGCAACTTTTAAATTATTATTTACGCACAACTTATACGGCTGTTATTAGTTGAAACAAATAAAATAAAATCATGGTACGTCTTCATTAAATTAAGTTTTTTTCGTTCTTGAAGCATTATGTAAAATTAAGTCTGTCCATATTCTGCTTTAACTTAAAAGCGTTAAGTAACTTTTCAGACAGCATGATATGATCGTACCATGTGACTTGTAGCAGTAATAAATCGATAAAATAATATATGATATATAAATAAATTATATTATGAATTAAACATTTAATTATCACTGTCCGTTATTTGAAGGACATTTATTTTTGTTCATAACCATGGTTTACATACAACAAAATTGATTAGTGGTATTGGGTGTAGCTATGGAATTGATCCAACTATAGGCCCCAGGTGCAGTCTAGGCTCCAATTCACACGGGATTGAATCGTAGTGGCGTCCTACATGATAGAAGTGAATTCTATATTGACAAACAAGATTCAGTATTTTTTTTAAAATAAAATAATTCTTGATATTTCGAATGTATGAAAGCGGTAGCTGGCTTATTTTTAAAGGTTACAAGCTTGCGTTTGACCACTGCCTCACCTAGTGAGATACATAAAGTGACTAAGGTCGCAGTAAAGAGCTGGATGGGGGCCGCTTTCAACTGGTCCTTGTGGAAATCATTGGGGGAGGCATATGACAGTAGACGTCCTATGGGTGAGCTGATTTTTTAAACATTTTTAAACAACTTCTTAGGGCCACACAATAATACCTGCTATAATAACGAAAATCTAGATCAGGCAAATTATATACAGATAATTAATTTAAAAACCACACCATTAAGTATTATACAACCACAAGAGTGGTTTGGGATGAGCCATCAATGAGTAGTGGTACCGGAAACCCTGAAGCTTCCTGGAGATGAATGAGAACCCTGGCCCCAAGCTTGCCATGACTGGCTGCTCAGTGTATATAAAAGCACGAAATAGATAACTCCAAGGGTGCTTGCGATTGAGTAAAACTGTAGTATATCTCTCGTCATCATCTGATGTCTCGATATCTACACAAACGTATCTTAGTGGCCCTCATGCTTGTTTATTGGGTGACCAATCATCACCTGCTTAAGCTCCACTTATGCCTCTGTATCAGTCTTCGAACAGTGTGTGTTACCAGTTATGACTTACGGAACCGAAACGTGGTCTCTGACTATGGGCCTTCTGAGCAGGCTCAAAGTCGCACAACGAGCTATGGAGAGGGCTATGCTCGGGATTTCTCTACGTGATCGAATCAGAAATGAGGAGATCCGTAGAAGAACGCAAGTCACCGATATAGCCCAGCGGATTAGCAAGTTGAAGTGGCAGTGGGCAGGGCACATAGCTCGAAGAACTGATGCCCGTTGGGGCCGAAAAGTTCTAGAATGGAAACCACGGACTGGCAAGCGCAGCATAGGACGGTCACCGACAAGGTGGACAGACGACCTGACTAAGATCGCAGGCAAGGGCTGGATGCGGGCCGCTTCCAACAGGTCCTTGTGGAAATCAATGGGGGACGCCTATGTCCAGCAGTGGACGTCCTATGGCTGAGATGATGATGATGATGATGATGATGATGATGATGATGCCTCTGTATTAACATTATACATACAGGCATGCCTAAGATTTTTTACTCATTTAGTCAAGTATTTTGTATATATGTCTTAATGAACCGGTAAAATATTTTATTTCTACCGTAAACAAAATTGTCGTAGAAAGTCTTGTTGTCCTGAATAACTTTTTCTTGCCTTGTCACACAACACTCAGTTTATAAACCTGTAAGTCTTGCCTAAGATTAATCATCATCTCAGCCATAGGACGTCCACTGCTGGAAATATGCCTCCCCCATTAATTTCCACAAGGACCTGTTGGAAGCGGCCCGCATCCAGCCCTTGCCTGCGATCTTCTAAAATTCTAAATTCTAAAATTAATATTATGGCCAAAGTCTTAAAAGTTTGTTTTCCGAAACAATTGCAACACGACGTGTGTACCGCATTTAGTGGAGGTGACCTTCGCAAAATGCGGTACTTACGAGTAAACATGAGAAAATAGTTGCGAGTAACGTCAAGTTGACAAGTGGTCTCTATAGGCCTTGTGAATAGACTCAATGTCGCACTACGAGCTCTTGAGAGGCCCATGCTCGGGTTTCTTTACGCGATCGAATCAGAAATGAGGAGATCCGTAGAAGAACGAAAGTCACCGACAATATGATATGAAATTCAATTAACTACTAATTTTTTTCTTCAAATGCAATGGCAAGTCCGGTCTTGCAATTTCCATCTCTATAGTTTCGTCCAAAAGGATTGGATAGGACGTTAGTTGAAAAAATGGCCGTCATTGTGTCTGCCGCGTGGGAAACAGCGAGACGGGCTCTCCCATACGTTTACATAGCAATCATGCTTATGGACACATGACAAATCACTTCGTTGTTAGAGAAAGCATGGAAAGTAATAAGTTTTTCGTTGTAACTCTAACATAAACTGTGATAAGAGCAGATATTCTCGCATACGTGAATTCTATTTGTACTAATATTAATCACTTTATGAATCAAAATGCCATTGTTGTAATTGCTTACACTGAACACAACTCGGCTTTGCATGACTGCAATTAAAGTTTCGTACAAAATCTCTGTGTATAGGTAAGCAAACATATGTATAAAACTAGTATTTGGGTGGAGCCCGCGTTAACGTGGTGCATTAGTATTTTTAGCCAACACTTTAAAGCAGTTGATAAAAAAAAATGTACTAAACATAATAAACATTCTTGAACAAATATCTATGATGGTGCAATCTGTTTTGAAATCCGTTGCGTAAACGTACACTGCTCGAAGTAGGAAAACCTCGCGTCCAATCCAATGCAACGCAGTCATATAAACAATTGAATAACACACGTACCGTCCACTTAAACTATTATTACTCTGTGACACAGTTGTAATAGATAAATGACAATCAATGGTTTCACGCCGAGATACGGCTGCGCTATTATTGACACAGTGATTCAAGCTACTGCCACAGATCCATTACGTAATATTGGATGAATGTTCGTAATATGATCTTACATGACTTGACTAAGGTCGCAGGCTTCCAACCGGTCCATGACGATGATAACGTTGATGCTGAACAAAATGAAACGTCGTTATAACATATGCATTTATTTATTCTTAACGACTAGATGTTAAGTTAATGTCTTTGGAATGCTAAAAACATTTTCTGTGATATAGATATAGGAAGTGCAATTAAATTACAAATTTTCTATTTCTTTGGATAAACTTAAAAATATATGTGATATATTAAATAATTGACTGCAGATAGAATATAATATTGAATATTTACACGTCATTGTTTTAAGGTTAAGGCCTAGCCATACATGTGTGTACTATGATATGTGTACGATAAGGTTGCGCTAAATATTATAGGTTGCAAAATATGTACTATAATTGTAAAAACTATATATGGAGTATATATAGCTGGCTTCCGGTTGATTGCTGTCTCACCCGATGTGAAGTGAAAACGTGGTCTAAGGTGTAGCACGCAAGCTTATATAGAAGGTTAAATATTCAAGAGTGACTTAAAGACTCCGGGATTTCACTTATAGGGAAAAACAAACTCGGCCATTGACGTCCGATTTTTGATGCGTAATATTCGGCTTTTCGCACAGTTTATCAGAAATGGCTCCAGTACCAACATTTTTATAGCATAGGGTGGCGCTGGCGAGTCAGAACGGCATAGGAAATACGACTTGCTAGATACTTAGCTACAACTAAATAAGAAATCCATTTTGTATATCATTGCAATGTCATACATTTAGAAAACACTGCTGTTTGTGATGCACTGTATCTGATAAACTTACTGAAAGGACTTTGAAACAAGTTTACAGTAGTTATTTGTTTGAAATCTGGGTAAAGTTGATTTTTGGCGTGAGTGATTGGATTGAAACCTGAGCAAGAGAAGGGTTCAAGGATCGAACGTTAAGGGAGACGATTGGTTCAAATGAAGATCCCTGAGCGTAGCGATGGTTTTAAAACACGAAACCTTAAAAAACTTTACAACATTTTTTATCACTCTAGCACTAACTAACAAGGAGCTTATAAGGCACGCCTGCGAATGAATCTTTCATAGGATTCATTCACAGTAATTTACATGCTTCTTTCAAGTGCACTCTTTCCTGATTGGTCGGCGAGTTGACATTAGCTTTGTCAGATGCGTTCTCGAATTAAATGAAATTTTTCTGTCAGACATCGATGAGTAAAAAGGGCGATTGACAGCAGATCTATTTGACTGGTCAGTTGGCGCAGTTGGTAGCACTCTGCCTTCTGAGCCGTTGGTCCCGGGTTCGATTCCCGGACAGGTCAAACATTTGTGTGTATGAACATGTCTGTTTGACCTGTGTCTGGGTGTGTATATCTATATAAGTATATATATATATATATACTATATATATTACCTGATGACTGATATATATATATATATATATATATATATATATATATATCAGTCATCAGGTAACCATAGTACAGGTTCTGCCTAGTTTGGGACCTGAAGACCTTGTGTGGATGTTAATAAAATTTACTATAATAGTGACCTCTTTTCTCCTACATAATGGTACATACCCAGCATTCAATGTATTTATTTTTGTTTATGAAATCAAATATAATTTGAACTAGTTCCCTCTGCTCTAATCGCCTAGAAATAACTGCTATGCTTTAAGACGCTTATTTTTCATAATTTATGTACAAATTTATATTATTAAACTAAAATAAAATAATCCATTTTGTAGATATGTAAGGTCACGTAATGTTTAATCTAAAAAGTTGCAAAACTATAGATGTGAAGATCAGCTTAATCGTAGATAGACGTTGGAGGCCTGAAACAAACAAGTTTTAGTTAAGTAGACTTTTCGATGTGAACACACCCTAATATTATTATTATGAAGGCAAAACTTTACGTGTGAGTATTCAACCACTTAGCTCTGACATAGACTTTATTTATATTTAAATATAGGGTACTTTTTATTTCAAAAACTAAACAGGTTCTGTATGGATACTGTCATTGGAAAGTTAAAATGGAGGATAGATTCAAGCTGGTTACATTTTGAACGCTGGTGAATGTTCGCGTTGCGATTTATATGAAAAAACAGCGGTACTATCATACACTAGCTGTGTTTAAAAAATCAGGAACGTGTATTTGGGGAAAGCATACGGGCTTCGGCCAAAATTGTCACCACATTCCACCATCTCCTCGTGACCAAGGCCAATGCAACATGATCTAAGCATTAAGATAACTGAATAAAAAATAACTATAATTGTTCATACAATTGTGTGCCAATCAAAGTTTTAAGAGCACAATGTGTTCAGGTAGCTATGCTTGAGAGCCTATCAATATTATCGAGATGATCGTCGTGGCTCAGTGATCAGTGAAACTGACTTTAGAAAAGCTACCCCAGGTTCCACGATCCAAGGTATCCTCGTGCGGAGGTGTGCGTTATGCGTTAATATAAGACCGGCGGAATTCCACCTTTACACTGACATCATCGTCACTTATCGTCAAATTAAAAAGTGTATAATCGCCAGACGTAAAAATTTAAAATTAAAAAAAAAATTCTAACTGACTTCAACACTCATAAGTGTGAAATAACTTGTTGAAGTCGGTACCACGATGGTTCAAATGTAACTAATATCATAATATTGTGCTGGTTTGAGTGTAGCAGTCGGTTCCACTTTTTGGCAAATAATTTTTTTAACTCTTTTTAGTGAACTTTGTTACTCATGGGATCAATTGTTCACCGATGTCTTCACCCGCTACTATAATATCGTCTAGGTATAAGCACGCACTTTTCAGTTATTGGAGTGTAGTGTAACTCAAAAACCGCTTGTCTGATTTTGGTGAAATTTTAATGGGACCACACGGGAAGCAAAATTCAAATAAAGAACGATCAAAATCGGTTCACGCAGACGGAAGGTATGCGGTAACAAATGCTCTTTCTTTTTTGAAGTCGTTCAAAAACAACGGTTTTTTCATGGAACTTGAAATATATCAGGGAGTCATCATACCAGACGTTAGATTAGTTACAAAAATCCTTTGACAGCAAGGCTTACACACACATCACGTAGGTACTTAAAAAGTACAGATTGTGAACTTACCAAAGTCTGTTTGTGACGGCGCTGAGTTAGGTGCTTTCGGAGTTGAAGGGGGAGGATCTGTAAAATGTAACAAGAAAAGTTTTTAATGTTTTTCCGACACTGCGTAATTAAAACAAGTTCGGAATTCCATTCCCCCAAATCCATTTCTAAATTGGCAAATGACCTTTGTAGAGGGCTATGCTTGGTGCTAATTACGAAGTCGGAAGTGATTATATCCATATAAAAAACAAGTGACCCTAACATATCGCAATTAAACGTTAATAAAGTAACCTAAAAAACTTGATTATTAATTAGCCTGCGATGGATCACCCCTGCTTAGAAGAGCCTATTTACTAGTGACTAAAATAAATTGAAATGAGTCTAATGGGTTTGAAACAACATGGTTGGCGACTGGCCTGTTGGCGCAGTTGGTAGCACTCTGCCTTCTGAGCCGCTGGTCCCGGGTTCGATTCCCGGACAGGTCAAACATTTGTGTGTATGAACATGTCTGTTTGACCTGTGTCTGGGTGTGTATATGTATATAAGTATATATATCAGTCATCAGGTTACCATAGCACAGGCTCTGCCTAGTTTGGGACCTGAAGACCTTGTGTGAATGTCAATAAATAAATAATAATAAAAAAAAAACAATACCTCTGTAGAACACGTCTCGTTTTCTGCTGTAGTAGTTGGCGAGAGGCACCTGCATGTCACACAGGATTTCGACGGTAGGTGGTAGGGACTCTACTCTGACAACAGCGCTAGTCGAAGCTCTGTACCGCCCGTCGACCAGTTGGACGGAAGTCTTGGCGTTTATAAGTCTGTGAAAGAATAATATTTTTAAATGAAAATGAAAACTATTTTAAACCCCATTAAAAAGACAAAATATGACGTAAAAAGCTAGTTACAGTTACAATTAAAATATGAACACAAAATTATTTAATATGAACTATGTAGGTATATATAATAATATTCAAAAAGTTATATTAATCAAGGTACTTATTTTTAAAAGGTAACTCTCAAAAATTAATGAAATACCAATATGAATGTATAAAACACGGGAGTTACTCACGTAATAAGTCAGAGGGTTCCGACGGCAGTACTAGGCGAATCGCGACCGCGTCCGCGGGCGCCCCGTATTCTCCTTGAAAAATACCACTGAATAACCACATTCGGTGGTCTTAACTCGCCGGTAACTATAGTCGGAACCCTCTGACTTATTACGTGAGTAACTCCCGTGTTTTATACATTCATAATGTGTCAAAACCACGTCAGTTTTAATAACGAAATACCAATAATATATTATATTCACCCACACGAAGGGCTGGATAGTGTCACTTCTAATAATATACATGAGAATTAGCTCACCCCTCTCACACACACATACACACACACACACTCACACTGTGCTATGTATTATTATTATTATTAGATAGATTTCATGACCGATTTAACCTGCAAAAAGTTTACTAAGCAAACACTACTGTACTATAATCACCACTTAGTTAGACCATTATATCTAAACTTCGTTGAGGTAATTCTAAACAACAGCTATAAATCACAAATCCATTAAGATTTCTCTCCACAATCTAAGCATACATCAGACCACTGATTAAATCCCAATCGAGATAACATTTAATCTGCGCTAGTCT
This sequence comes from Apeira syringaria, assembly GCA_934044485.1. Taxonomy (NCBI): domain Eukaryota; kingdom Metazoa; phylum Arthropoda; class Insecta; order Lepidoptera; family Geometridae; genus Apeira; species Apeira syringaria. Next base: position 15,377,614 of record OW203662.1, on the reverse strand, counting down.
GGCAAATGTGGCTGAAAACCGGCCTTTATCTGCTATATTCCGGCCTCTATCTGCCATATTCCGGCCATAATGTTGCCCAAACAATAGTTAAGCTTCAGGATTAGCCGTACGCTGTATTGAGGCTTATTTGTGATTATAAACAGTTTTGACCAATGTATAAACCATTGGGTTGATTAATGCTTTATTTGTAAGACTTGCGGTATTAGGTGATACTATGTTAAGCTAAATTTATCAATATTATTTAACACACTAATTAAAACTCAGATATCTTTAACCGTTGGTGGCGATTCTGTGACAACTTTAATTTTTTTTTGCTAGTTTTGGCTGCGCATGCTTGATGATTTGATCTCCAATCCATTTCGAAAATGGCTCTAACGATTTGGGTAAAACTTTGGACGTAACGTTATGGTCAAGAAGTTTATCTATATACACAGGTGTTGTATCCAGTCAAATTCCGAGTGCTCGGAAATTAATGATGACAGAACCAAACGTAAAATAAATCCAGATAAAATTATATTTGTCTTAATTATATTAATATTGCAATCATTTCAATAAATAAAGCATTAAAATGACCCCTAGAATATCTTATCTTTTTATTTTTTTATATTGTTTGTTTATAAGTTTGATATGATAAAAAGCTCGTGAATAGCGATGTGGTCGAAGTTGGTAATACTCGTACACTCGGTAACGTAACTGGAAATAGTGGACGCATAAGATGGAACAACGATTTCAAGATGTTACTCTCTCCGAACGCTGCAGGTGGGACTCAACCCTCAATCGCCTAATCACCAGTCGACCCTCAATACTCCTTCCTGAGCCATAATTTATTCTAAAAGTGTCTTAGGACATCACTAGTAAGTCTCATCAAAGTTTTTTGGGCTGTCATAGTTGTGCGTACTTACAAATAAAATTTATTTCTTAAAATCATGCAAAGTTTTAATGTTCATTGGAAAATATAATTCAATTAAATATTCGCAAGATACGTTTTTTAAAATAGCAATATAAAAGGAGATCAAATGCCTATAACATTTTGTTTATAGATAACCTTTTAACTTTTAGCTTAATTTATATCAAATATTAAATCATTATAAATACTTATTATATAATATATATATATATAGATTTTTAAAACATTACTGTGATTAATAACGACTAGAAAAATTATTATTATAATATTTACTATTTAAACTAACTGTTTCAAATTTTCCATTATTTTAACACATGTGCGACTGTACTTATTATTTCTAAAGCATATTTTTTAGGATGTGCTAGTAGATATAAACACTTTTCGATAAAAATACGGTGGAAGCTTCGATTGTCAGTCTGACAGATGCTGGTTCAATCCTTGCGCTTCCGGTGAAGGTAACATTGTTATTTAATTTCCTGCATAGTGGTCGTTTACTTACCTGGCTAGCTACCACCCGAGTTTTGTTGCACCAAGGTTTGAAAAACTATCACCAAACACAAAGTGAGCACAGGTTTTTGGTAGAAGTTTGTCATATTTGGGAGGTAGATTCCCAAATATGACTGAGTAGAGAGGGAGACTAACTCAAGCAATGGTGGCGATCTATCCAGGTAAGCAAAGCCTTATGGAATGTTGACAGCCGACGGTCTCACCTTCAAAGCCAAATATTGTGACACACAGAAGCAACTGAAGTTGGTTACGCATTGTTTAATTATATAAATCCAATATTCAATACACCTACTACTGAAATTCAGCCAAGTAACTCAATATCAGATTCAATTTACGATGTTATTCAATATTCGTTGGGTACCTACTAAGCAAAATAATCCAATTCCGACTAGTTTATCTTGGTCATATCTAAATATCCAATAGGAATGAAATTAATTCAAGAAACGTAGATGCTTGGACAGGATCTATTACAACAGGTAAGAGGAATTATACAAATACAATTTTTCTTTGTGGAATTTATGTATTTTATAGTTTATAAGTAGTTCGCTTTTTTATTCTGGATCCAAGCGGGACGTATCCTAAAATTTCACCACAAATACTAAAATATGTAAGTGCCAATTTCCTAAGCTGCTACTTTCAACACAATAAATGTCTAATGTAATTCGGGATTTAGAAATTTATAGACTTAGTGCGGCCAAGTCCACAGAATAATCCCGTGTATATTTAAACTTAAGGCTTGAACACACTGACAACCATTGAAACTTTTAAATGTGATTAACTACATGAATAACCATTGGGATGTCGGGATATGTAACTGCCATGTATGTTATTTGTTTTATTTAATCCAGATCCTAATAAATAAATATCCAGATAATAATGTTAATATTATTACTTACCACCAAGTGCAAGCAACTTTCGATACTATTGAAATGAATAATAGTTGTTTGAGCAGTAACTCATTTTATAGCCAGTGACAATTACAGCGTAATTTATCTAGTACAGCTGTATTAAATGAATTACAGTTACTGCAGAGTTCATATGTTTAACGATGCAATACAACTATGACATGCTGTCGCAACAAGTCATTTGCCTCTGACGTTGGCGTCTTTGTACATTGAAACTTCTCCGTATATAGTGAGTTCCAACCTTTGAGAGTCCAGTCATTCGATATTATTCACGAACCAATACGAGAGTTAGTCCCGGAGTTCCTGCGTAGTTCCAAACTATTAGAAACGATGGTATCGATGTGTAACTGTGGTAACCTACTACAAATGATCTTACTTTAAATCGTTTGTTGTTTATATGTATCGTTAATTTTGATATAAATCTCGAAATTAATAATTTGCATGGACAGTTGGATTATAATAAAACCAATTTCATAAAATACAAAAATACATCGACACCAATCCTACAACAGCATAATTTTTATTATTGTATTTTTTTATTTTATACAATATGTACACACACACACACACACACCACACATACACACACACCTCCCACACATACACACACAGACTCATACACAAGACAACAAATGATGAAACTAGTTGATGATATTAGTTGCATAAACCACGTTATCTCTTATAACCACTACATTATTTAGGCAGTACTTCTGTAATTTAGACGTAAGAGGCCTGGATCCCATGCCACAGGTTACGAGCCTAGTTTGGGACCCAGGTAGACAAATTGTTAATGTATCATAAGCCTTATTTACTCAAATAAACGGATTTTGAATTTGAATTTGGAATAACGTCACTATTGCTGAAATACGAGTCTTTCTCTGGGAAAGAGCAAAATAGGCTATTTATTTATTTATTAAACTAGATAGTAAGCTAACAGCATGGCCAAAGCGCTAACTATCTTAGATAATAGGTTAATCATCCACTACGTTGGATAATGCATGTTGGTGGATAGGCTAGAAGCCAGCCGGTAAAGTTTTCAGACGTGATCTAACGACTGTTGAAAAGACACGAAAAAGATTGATATCGTAAATTACTTAAATATACATTAACATCACTATGTTGTCAGAAACGACAAACATTTTAAAAGTTCATGAAGTAAATAAAATTCTTTTATCGGACTGAGCAGGTATACATGGGTGAATTTAATGGTAGTGCTAAAAGAAGAACGCCTAGACGAACGTTCCGAATTCATATTGAGGAAGTTCTAAGAAAGGGCCAGGTCAAGAGTACTCTGAACTAACGCTCTTGTATGAAAGGTCTGATGAGCGTGGATGAAGTGTCAGGATTGTAGCATTTGGAAGGCTGTGGCTACTGTTTGCCTACCCCTACGGGAAAGAGGCGTGGATATATGTATGTAAATAATATTATTTATTATTATGAGGATATTCACCTAAATAAAGGTGATTTACATTAAAATACACCTTATGTGACTACTTTAATAAATCTCCTTGTATACAATAAAGCAATCTGAATTGTATTTTATTTGGTAAATCGTATTTTTAAAGAATTATTTTACCAATTCATTTTTAAAAAACAGTGACATATGATCGTACATCTATTACGATAAAAATAAGCTTATCGATATTAACCCAACACTACGAGGACTACTCGATATCGTAATTCAACCAGTGATGTACTTGCATACAAGCACAATTCCAGTTTCGCTTTGACGAAGAGCTGTGAACCTTGCATATCTACAACTTGCTGGACTTCACTATATGATGAACTACGATTTATCTTACTTGATGGTTAGTGAAGATGTACATATATACACATACATCATATCGCTATATGATAGATATACCACCTATACGTACGAAGCGTTTTGCTTCCACTTTCTTAATGCGTACTGCCAAGGAATGGAACTCGTTGCCCGAGTCTGTGCTTCCCGATATGTACAATCCTGGAGTCTTCAAGTCGCGAGTGAATAGGTACCTTCTAGATTTGTGCTAAATCCTAGACAACGTCATCACTTAACATCAGGTGAGACAGTTGTCAAACGCAAACTTTATGCAAAAAAAAAAAGATGTGATTGTAGATGCGCTAGACCTAGAATGCTTATTGGATCTCAAGGACTGCTGCCTGAACACACTATGTGTTTAGTGACAGTTTTTCAAACTTGAGGGTGGTAGCTAGCCAAGCGGGTAAGTACTCGAACGTTTCCTACCACCATGCCGGGAATTTCTTAACGGTGTTACCTTCACCGGAAGCTCAAGCCATTGGAGGGGATCGAACCAGCGTCTGTCAGTTAGACAGCCAACGCTCCCATCGCTGAGCTTTCATCGGTTTAGAACATCAATCCTATAAATATCGCGTAAATAACTTCGACAAGTTATTTAATATATTTCGAGATATTCGAGTATTAAAGTCGGTTCTATTTTTTGTTAACATTTTATTTATATATAAATTCTAAAAAATATTACATATATCTGCAAAAAAAAAACTAGTGTATTAAGCGTTCCTAAAATGCTGGCAGCATTGCCACGATAAATATAAATAATTAGTCTCTTGAGCAAGACAATGGCCAGCATTTTTAACATGTTGCTTCATTTCGTTGCCCGATAGGTACTATATTGCAAGAATGGACATTTCAATAAAACGTTAATAAAGTTAATCTTTAACTTTTGAAATAATATATTTGAGAGACCACTCACCTATTTCCGGCTAATATTACAAGTTCTGGCCTTGGATAGACTCCTTCAACGACGCAGATGATATCCAGATAATCTTCATTCAGTCTATCAGCTACCATTACGAAAGTCTTTTCGGGAACTGTAACAAAATTGTAACAAATTAAAGCAATTACTTGACTAAAATAAAAAAATATACATCATTTTTATGGCAACTTTTTATCATTATCGTTTAAAGTTTAACTAAATAATCAGATAGAGGTTAGTGAGAAGAAATATTATATACCAAAAGCGTGCACAGGGTACAAGAAAAAAAACAGTAAAATATCTCTGGCGGTGTGGTATATACATATGTCGCAGCCAACTAGCTTAATCAGCCATTCAATAACAGCCTAGCCTCTTTACTAAACAGCGCCGTTCAACTAGCGGCCTTAATGATATTTGGCCATTTAAAAAACAGCCACCTAGGCCAATAACTGTATTAACGATATAAAAAAGCTCAGGCGGCCATGAGTTCTGCGCAGCGAAGGACGGCTACGGGTTTATTACTGGATGAGCAAATACGATATTATTACAACTGCAAATGAAGATTATTTAATTTTGAAAAGACTAACTTAACCTAATTACTTGTCTGCTTGCCGTCATGCTGTTATCAGTTGTTATTATGCTACAATCCATTTTTTTTTTCATATGCAGCTCTTATCCTACAAAAGAGAGCTGTTTGTGCAGCTATTGTCCGTGTCAAATGGGATGAATCCGCGTAACCTTATTTTCTAGAAATATGTATATTGACTGTGCCTTCTGTATTAATATGTGCTATCTACAAAGTTTCGAGACCATTTGGGCATCACACAATTTTATTATAGAACGAGACACAAAGAAAAAAACTGCTAACACTTTCTCAAACACTGGTAAAGTCCGAACAATGTGCCAATGTGATCGGGCCTAAATTGTATAATCGCTTTTCAAAGTCATAATTATCATATGCAATACTCGCTTACAGACTACTTAGGCGACAATGAACTTAATACTCCGTCGTTATTTCATATATTGGCAGTATTCATTTAATGTAATAATATAATTATCATGTTTTATTTACTCACCGGTGTGAAGTTAGCTGACAAAAAGTATCTGACATTATCCGGACAAATTAAATAGGTTTTATAATACAAATAAATTTTATTTATGAAAATGCTGTAAAAACCTTAAAGCTCAAGTATCTCCGGTATTAACTATAGGCAGCTCAATCTGTTTCTCTAACCTACGTTATAGTTTAACGGTAGAGCAAACTTTTATACGACTTTTTAAAAGTTTTTTCTATGTTCCGTTTTAAAAGAGTTTGACCACCTAATCCCCTGAAATATATAACAATTTTACATGTTTCTTATACAAAATTAATATATAAACATTTTAAAAGCTATCCCAATGCGGCTAAAACTCTTTTTGATATAGAAATTTTCATAAAATCTGAAATACTAGGAAAATAATTTGTATGAAAAATCATCAGATGGCTGTTCTAGACCTGTAGTCCCCTGATTTTATGAAATAATTATATGTAGAAATATACAACTTTATCCAATCTATAATAAAAACATAGACAGAAAGCGGCTAAAACTTTTCATCCTATAAAAATATTCATATAACCTGAATGGTAGAGCAAAGATTTTATATGAAAAAAATATCAGATGGCCAATATAGGTATGTAGTCCCCTGATTTTATAAAAAAATTGCATGTGGGAACACTTAGATATATCCAAGTTTTAATAAGAACATAGACAGAAAGCGGCTAAAACTTTTCATCACCCTCAAATAGTACCTACAAAAAGCTTTCCGTGTGTTTTTCCAAAACTATGGTACCCGATGAGTTTTGACCCTAGAACATCTTAAAAAAAAACTTTAAACTAGTGTTTTTATCTTAAAATAACATAGTTCTATATAATGTTTATTATGAAAGCTAACACACTTAAGAAATATTCCCTCAAAAATCATTAATACAATACTAAGAAAATACTGAAATTATGTTTTAGGTTTTTAGCGAATTTGACCATCTAATCCCCTGAAATATTTAACAAATTTACATGTTTCTTATACACAATTAATATATAAACATTTTAAAAGCTGTCTCAATGCGGCTAAAACTCTTTTTGATATAGAAATTTTCATAAAACTTGAAACATAAGGAAAAAATTTTGTATGAAAAAATATCAGATGGCTGTTCTAGACCTGTAGTCCCCTGATTTTATGAAATAATTATATGTAGAAATATACAATTTTATCCAATCTATAATAAAAACATAGACAGAAAGCGGCTAAAACTTTTCATCCTTTAAAAATATTCATATAACCTGAATGGTAGAGCAAAGATTTTATATGAAAAAAATATCAGATGGCCAATATAGGTATGTAGTCCCCTGATTTTATGAAAAAATTGCATGTGAAAACACTAAGATATATCCAAGTTTTAATAAGAACATAGACAGAAAGCGGCTAAAACTTTTCATCACCCTCAAATAGTACCTACAAAAAGCTTTCCATGTGTTTTTCCAAAACTATTGTACCCGATGAGTTTTGACCCTAGAACATCTTTAAAAAAAAACTTTAAACTAGTGTTTTTATCTTAAAATAACATAGTTCTATATAATGTTTATTATGAAAGCTAACACACATAAGAAATATTCCCTCAAAAAGCATTAATACAATACTAAGAAAATACTGAAATTATGTTTTAGGTTTTTAACAAATTTGACCATCTAATCCCCTGAAATATTTAACAAACTTACATGTTTCTTATACACAATTAATATATAAACATTTTACAAGCTCTCTCAATGCGGCTAAAACTCTTTTTGATATAGAAATTTTCATAAAACCTGAAACACAAGGAAAAAATTTTGTATGAAAAAATATCAGATGGCTGATCTAGACCTGTAGTCCCCTGATTTTATGAAATAATTATATGTAGAAATATACAATTTTATCCAATCTATAATAAAAACATAGACAGAAAGCGGCTAAAACTTTTCATCCTTTAAAAATATTCATATAACCTGAATGGTAGAGCAAAGATTTTATATGAAAAAAATATCAAATGGCCAATATAGGTATGTAGTCCCCTGATTTTTAAAAAAAATTGCATGTGGAAACACTAAGATATATCCAAGTTTTAATAAGAACATAGACAGAAAGCGGCTAAAACTTTTCATCACCCTCAAATAGTACCTACAAAAAGCTTTCCATGTGTTTTTCCAAAACTATGGTACCCGATGAGTTTTGACCCTAGAACATCTTAAAAAAAAACTTTAAACTAGTGTTCTTATCTTAAAATAACATAGTTCTATATAATGTTTATTATGAAAGCTAACACACTTAAGATATATTCCCTCAAAAAGCATTAATACAATACTAAGAAAATACTGAAATTATGTTTTAGGTTTTTAGCGAATTTGACCATCTAATCCCCTGAAATATTTTACAAATTTATATGTTTCGTATACACAATTAAAATATAAACATTTTAAAAGCTGTCTCAATGCGGCTAAAACTCTTTTTGATATAGAAATTTTCATAAAACCTGAAACACAAGGAAAAAATTTTGTATGAAAAAATATCAGATGGCTGTTCTAGACCTGTAGTCCCCTGATTTTATGAAATAATTATATGTAGAAATATACAATTTTATCCAGTCTATAATAAAAACATGGACAGAAAGCGGCTAAAACTTTTTATCCTTTAAAAATATTCATATAACCTGAATGGTAGAGCAAAGATTTTATATGAAAAAAATATCAGATGGCCAATATAGGTATGTAGTCCCCTGATTTTTTAAAAAAATTGCATGTGGAAACACTAAGATATATCCAAGTTTTAATAAGAACATAGACAGAAAGCGGCTAAAACTTTTCATCACCCTCAAATAGTACCTACAAAAAGCTTTCCATGTGTTTTTCCAAAACTATGGTACCCGATGAGTTTTAACCCTAGAACATCTTAAAAAAAACTTTAAACTAGTGTTTTTATCTTAAAATGACATAGTTCTATATAATGTTTATTATGAAAGCTAACACACATAAGAAATATTCCCTCAAAATGCATTAATACAATACTAAGAAAATACTGAAATTATGTTTTAGGTTTTTAGCGAATTTGACCATCTAATCCCCTGAAATATTTAACAAATTTACATGTTTCTTATACACAATTAATATATAAACATTTTAAAAGCTGTCTCAATGCGGCTAAAACTCTTTTTGATATAGAAATTTTCAAAAAACCTGAAACACAAGGAAAAAATTTTGTATGAAAAAATATCAGATGGCTGTTCTAGACCTGTAGTCCCCTGATTTTTTGAAATAATTATATGTAGAAATATACAATTTTATCCAATCTATAATAAAAACATAGACAGAAAGCGGCTAAAACTTTTTATCCTTTAAAAATATTCATATAACCTGAATGGTAGAGCAAAGATTTTATATGAAAAAAATATCAGATGGCCAATATAGGTATGTAGTCCCCTGTTTTTGTGAAAAAATTGCATGTAGAAACACTAAGATATATCCAAGTTTTAATAAGATTATAGACAGAAAGCGGCTAAAACTTTTCATCACCCTCAAATAGTACCAACAAAAAGCTTTCCATGTGTTTTTCCAACACTATTGTACCCGATGAGTTTTGACCCTAGAACATCTTTAAAAAAAACCCTAAACTAGTGTTTTTATCTCAATATAACATAGTTCTATATAATGTTTATTATGAAAGCTAACACACATATGAAATATTCCCTCAAAAAGCATTAATACAATACTAAGAAAATACTGAAATTATGTTTTAGGTTTTTAGCGAATTTGACCATTTAATCCCCTGAAATATTTAACAAATTTACATGTTTCTTATACACAATTAATATATAAACATTTTAAAAGCTGTCTCAATGCGGCTAAAACTCTTTTTGATATAGAAATTTTCATAAAACCTGAAACACAAGGAAAAAATTTTGTATGAAAAAATATCAGATGGCTGTTCTAGACCTGTAGTCCCCTGATTTTATGAAATAATTATATGTAAAAATATACAATTTTATCCAATCTATAATAAAAACATAGACAGAAAGCGGCTAAAACTTTTCATCCTTTAAAAATATTCATATAACCTGAATGGTAGAGCAAAGATTTTGTATGAAAAAAATATCAGATGGCCAATATAGGTATGTAGTCCCCTGATTTTATAAAAAAATTGCAGGTGGAAACACTTAGATATATCCAAGTTTTAATAAGAACATAGACAGAAAGCGGCTAAAACTTTTCATCACCCTCAAATAGTACTTACAAAAAGCTTTTCATGTGTTTTTCCAAAACTATGGTACCCGATGAGTTTTGACCCTAGAACATCTTAAAAAAAAACTTTAAACTAGTGTTCTTATCTTAAAATAACATAGTTCTATATAATGTTTATTATGAAAGCTAACACACTTAAGATATATTCCCTCAAAAAGCATTAATACAATACTAAGAAAATACTGAAATTATGTTTTAGGTTTTTAGCGAATTTGACCATCTAATCCCCTGAAATATTTAACAAACTTACATGTTTCTTATACACAATTAATATTTAAACATTTTAAAAGCTGTCTCAATGCGGCTAAAACTCTTTTTGATATAGAAATTTTCATAAAACCTGAAACACAAGGAAAAAATTTTGTATGAAAAAATATCAGATGGCTGTTCTAGACCTGTAGTCCCCTGATTTTATGAAATAATTATATGTAAAAATATACAATTGTGTCCAATCTATAATAAAAACATAGACAGAAAGCGGCTAAAACTTTTTATCCTTTAAAAATATTCATATAACCTGAATGGTAGAGCAAAGATTTTATATGAAAAAAATATCAGATGGCCAATATAGGTATGTAGTCCCCTGTTTTTGTGAAAAAATTGCATGTAGAAACACTTAGATATATCCAAGTTTTAATAAGATTATAGACAGAAAGCGGCTAAAACTTTTCATCACCCTCAAATAGTACCAACAAAAAGCTTTCCATGTGTTTTTCCAACACTATTGTACCCGATGAGTTTTGACCCTAGAACATCTTTAAAAAAAACTTTAAACTAGTGTTTTTATCTCAATATAACATAGTTCTATATAATGTTTATTATGAAAGCTAACACACATAAGAAATATTCCCTCAAAAAGCATTAATACAATACTAAGAAAATACTGAAATTATGTTTTAGGTTTTTAGCGAATTTGACCATCTAATCCCCTGAAATATTTAACAAATTTACATGTTTCTTATACACAATTAATATATAAACATTTTAAAAGCTGTCTCAATGCGGCTAAAACTCTTTTTGATATAGAAATTTTCATAAAACCTGAAACACAAGGAAAAAATTTTGTATGAAAATATATCAGATGGCTGTTCTAGACCTGTAGTCCCCTGATTTTATGAAATAATTATATGTAGAAATATACAATTTTATCCAATCTATAAGAAAAACATAGACAGAAAGCGGCTAAAACTTTTCATCCTTTAAAAATATTCATATAACCTGAATGGTAGAGCAGATTTTATATGAAAAAAAAATCAGATGGCCAATATAGGTATGTAGTCCCCTGATTTTATAAAAAAATTGCATGTGGAAACACTTAGATATATCCAAGTTTTAATAAGAACATAGACAGAAAGCGGCTAAAACTTTTCATCACCCTCAAATAGTACCTACAAAAAGCTTTCCATGTGTTTTTCCAAAACTATGGTACCCGATGAGTTTTGACCCTAGAACATCTTAAAAAAAAACTTTAAACTAGTGTTTTTATCTTAAAATAACATAGTTCTATATAATGTTTATTATGAAAGCTAACACACTTAAGAAATATTCCCTCAAAAATCATTAATACAATACTAAGAAAATACTGAAATTATGTTTTAGGTTTTTAGCGAATTTGACCATCTAATCCCCTGAAATATTTAACAAATTTACATGTTTCTTATACACAATTAATATATAAACATTTTAAAAGCTGTCTCAATGCGGCTAAAACTCTTTTTGATATAGAAATTTTCATAAAACTTGAAACATAAGGAAAAAATTTTGTATGAAAAAATATCAGATGGCTGTTCTAGACCTGTAGTCCCCTGATTTTATGAAATAATTATATGTAGAAATATACAATTTTATCCAATCTATAATAAAAACATAGACAGAAAGCGGCTAAAACTTTTCATCCTTTAAAAATATTCATATAACCTGAATGGTAGAGCAAAGATTTTATATGAAAAAAATATCAGATGGCCAATATAGGTATGTAGTCCCCTGATTTTATGAAAAAATTGCATGTGAAAACACTAAGATATATCCAAGTTTTAATAAGAACATAGACAGAAAGCGGCTAAAACTTTTCATCACCCTCAAATAGTACCTACAAAAAGCTTTCCATGTGTTTTTCCAAAACTATTGTACCCGATGAGTTTTGACCCTAGAACATCTTTAAAAAAAAACTTTAAACTAGTGTTTTTATCTTAAAATAACATAGTTCTATATAATGTTTATTATGAAAGCTAACACACATAAGAAATATTCCCTCAAAAAGCATTAATACAATACTAAGAAAATACTGAAATTATGTTTTAGGTTTTTAACAAATTTGACCATCTAATCCCCTGAAATATTTAACAAACTTACATGTTTCTTATACACAATTAATATATAAACATTTTACAAGCTCTCTCAATGCGGCTAAAACTCTTTTTGATATAGAAATTTTCATAAAACCTGAAACACAAGGAAAAAATTTTGTATGAAAAAATATCAGATGGCTGATCTAGACCTGTAGTCCCCTGATTTTATGAAATAATTATATGTAGAAATATACAATTTTATCCAATCTATAATAAAAACATAGACAGAAAGCGGCTAAAACTTTTCATCCTTTAAAAATATTCATATAACCTGAATGGTAGAGCAAAGATTTTATATGAAAAAAATATCAAATGGCCAATATAGGTATGTAGTCCCCTGATTTTTAAAAAAAATTGCATGTGGAAACACTAAGATATATCCAAGTTTTAATAAGAACATAGACAGAAAGCGGCTAAAACTTTTCATCACCCTCAAATAGTACCTACAAAAAGCTTTCCATGTGTTTTTCCAAAACTATGGTACCCGATGAGTTTTGACCCTAGAACATCTTAAAAAAAAACTTTAAACTAGTGTTCTTATCTTAAAATAACATAGTTCTATATAATGTTTATTATGAAAGCTAACACACTTAAGATATATTCCCTCAAAAAGCATTAATACAATACTAAGAAAATACTGAAATTATGTTTTAGGTTTTTAGCGAATTTGACCATCTAATCCCCTGAAATATTTTACAAATTTATATGTTTCGTATACACAATTAAAATATAAACATTTTAAAAGCTGTCTCAATGCGGCTAAAACTCTTTTTGATATAGAAATTTTCATAAAACCTGAAACACAAGGAAAAAATTTTGTATGAAAAAATATCAGATGGCTGTTCTAGACCTGTAGTCCCCTGATTTTATGAAATAATTATATGTAGAAATATACAATTTTATCCAGTCTATAATAAAAACATGGACAGAAAGCGGCTAAAACTTTTTATCCTTTAAAAATATTCATATAACCTGAATGGTAGAGCAAAGATTTTATATGAAAAAAATATCAGATGGCCAATATAGGTATGTAGTCCCCTGATTTTTTAAAAAAATTGCATGTGGAAACACTAAGATATATCCAAGTTTTAATAAGAACATAGACAGAAAGCGGCTAAAACTTTTCATCACCCTCAAATAGTACCTACAAAAAGCTTTCCATGTGTTTTTCCAAAACTATGGTACCCGATGAGTTTTAACCCTAGAACATCTTAAAAAAAACTTTAAACTAGTGTTTTTATCTTAAAATGACATAGTTCTATATAATGTTTATTATGAAAGCTAACACACATAAGAAATATTCCCTCAAAATGCATTAATACAATACTAAGAAAATACTGAAATTATGTTTTAGGTTTTTAGCGAATTTGACCATCTAATCCCCTGAAATATTTAACAAATTTACATGTTTCTTATACACAATTAATATATAAACATTTTAAAAGCTGTCTCAATGCGGCTAAAACTCTTTTTGATATAGAAATTTTCAAAAAACCTGAAACACAAGGAAAAAATTTTGTATGAAAAAATATCAGATGGCTGTTCTAGACCTGTAGTCCCCTGATTTTTTGAAATAATTATATGTAGAAATATACAATTTTATCCAATCTATAATAAAAACATAGACAGAAAGCGGCTAAAACTTTTTATCCTTTAAAAATATTCATATAACCTGAATGGTAGAGCAAAGATTTTATATGAAAAAAATATCAGATGGCCAATATAGGTATGTAGTCCCCTGTTTTTGTGAAAAAATTGCATGTAGAAACACTAAGATATATCCAAGTTTTAATAAGATTATAGACAGAAAGCGGCTAAAACTTTTCATCACCCTCAAATAGTACCAACAAAAAGCTTTCCATGTGTTTTTCCAACACTATTGTACCCGATGAGTTTTGACCCTAGAACATCTTTAAAAAAAACCCTAAACTAGTGTTTTTATCTCAATATAACATAGTTCTATATAATGTTTATTATGAAAGCTAACACACATATGAAATATTCCCTCAAAAAGCATTAATACAATACTAAGAAAATACTGAAATTATGTTTTAGGTTTTTAGCGAATTTGACCATTTAATCCCCTGAAATATTTAACAAATTTACATGTTTCTTATACACAATTAATATATAAACATTTTAAAAGCTGTCTCAATGCGGCTAAAACTCTTTTTGATATAGAAATTTTCATAAAACCTGAAACACAAGGAAAAAATTTTGTATGAAAAAATATCAGATGGCTGTTCTAGACCTGTAGTCCCCTGATTTTATGAAATAATTATATGTAAAAATATACAATTTTATCCAATCTATAATAAAAACATAGACAGAAAGCGGCTAAAACTTTTCATCCTTTAAAAATATTCATATAACCTGAATGGTAGAGCAAAGATTTTGTATGAAAAAAATATCAGATGGCCAATATAGGTATGTAGTCCCCTGATTTTATAAAAAAATTGCAGGTGGAAACACTTAGATATATCCAAGTTTTAATAAGAACATAGACAGAAAGCGGCTAAAACTTTTCATCACCCTCAAATAGTACTTACAAAAAGCTTTTCATGTGTTTTTCCAAAACTATGGTACCCGATGAGTTTTGACCCTAGAACATCTTAAAAAAAAACTTTAAACTAGTGTTCTTATCTTAAAATAACATAGTTCTATATAATGTTTATTATGAAAGCTAACACACTTAAGATATATTCCCTCAAAAAGCATTAATACAATACTAAGAAAATACTGAAATTATGTTTTAGGTTTTTAGCGAATTTGACCATCTAATCCCCTGAAATATTTTATAAATTTATATGTTTCGTATACACAATTAAAATATAAACATTTAAAAAGCTGTCTCAATGCGGCTAAAACTCTTTTTGATATAGAAATTTTCATAAAACCTGAAACACAAGGAAAAAATTTTGTATGAAAAAATATCAGATGGCTGTTCTAGACCTGTAGTCCCCTGATTTTATGAAATAATTATATGTAGAAATATACAATTTTATCCAATCTATAATAAAAACATAGACAGAAAGCGGCTAAAACTTTTTATCCTTTAAAAATATTCATATAACCTGAATGGTAGAGCAAAGATTTTATATGAAAAAAATATCAGATGGCCAATATAGGTATGTAGTCCCCTGTTTTTGTGAAAAAATTGCATGTAGAAACACTAAGATATATCCAAGTTTTAATAAGATTATAGACAGAAAGCGGCTAAAACTTTTTATCACTCTCAAATAGTACCTACAAAAAGCTTTCCATGTGTTTTTCCAAAACTATTGTACCCGATGAGTTTTGACCCTAGAACATCTTTAAAAAAACTTTAAGCTAGTGTTTTTATCTCAATATAACATGGTTCTATATAATGTTTATTATGAAAGCTAACACACATAAGAAATATTCCCTCAAAAAGCATTAATACAATACTAAGAAAATACTGAAATTATGTTTTAGGTTTTTAGCGAATTTGACCAGCTAATCCCCTGAAATATTTAACAAACTTACATGTTTCTTATACACAATTAATATATAAACATTTTAAAAGCTGTCTCAATGCGGCTAAAACTCTTTTTGATATAGAAATTTTCATAAAACCTGAAACACAAGGAAAAAATTTTGTATGAAAAAATATCAGATGGCTGATCTAGACCTGTAGTCCCCTGATTTTATGAAATAATTATATGTAGAAATATACAATTTTATCCAATCTATAATAAAAACATAGACAGAAAGCGGCTAAAACTTTTCATCCTTTAAAAATATTCATATAACCTGAATGGTAGAGCAAAGATTTTATATGAAAAAAATATCAGATGGCCAATATAGGTATGTAGTCCCCTGATTTTTTAAAAAAATTGCATGTGGAAACACTTAGATATATCCAAGTTTTAATAAGAACATAGACAGAAAGCGGCTAAAACTTTTCATCACCCTCAAATAGTACCAACAAAAAGCTTTCCATGTGTTTTTCCAACACTATTGTACCCGATGAGTTTTGACCCTAGAACATCTTTAAAAAAAAACTTTAAACTAGTGTTTTTATCTTAAAATAACATAGTTCTATATAATGTTTATTATGAAAGCTAACACACATAAGAAATATTCCCTCAAAAAGCATTAATACAATACTAAGAAAATACTGAAATTATGTTTTAGGTTTTTAGCGAATTTGACCATCTAATCCCCTGAAATATTTAACAAATTTACATGTTTCTTATACACAATTAATATATAAACATTTTAAAAGCTGTCTCAATGCGGCTAAAACTCCTTTTGATATAGAAATTTTCATAAAACCTGAAACACAAGGAAAAAATTTTGTATGAAAAAATATCAGATGGCTGTTCTAGACCTGTAGTCCCCTGATTTTATGAAATAATTATATGTAGAAATATACAATTTTATCCAATCTATAGTAAAAACATAGACAGAAAGCGGCTAAAACTTTTCATCCTTTAAAAATATTCATATAACCTGAATGGTAGAGCAAAGATTTTATATGAAAAAAATATCAGATGGCCAATATAGGTATGTAGTCCCCTGATTTTTAAAAAAAATTGCATGTGGAAACACTTAGATATATCCAAGTTTTAATAAGAACATAGACAGAAAGCGGCTAAAACTTTTCATCACCCTCAAATAGTACCAAAAAAAAGCTTTCCATGTGTTTTTCCAACACTATTGTACCCGATGAGTTTTGACCCTAGAACATCTTTAAAAAAAACTTTAAACTAGTGTTTTTATCTTAAAATAACATAGTTCTATATAATGTTTATTATGAAAGCTAACACACATAAGAAATATTCCCTCAAAAAGCATTAATACAATACTAAGAAAATACTGAAATTATGTTTTAGGTTTTTAGCGAATTTGACCATCTAATCCCCTGAAATATTTAACAAATTTACACATGTAAAACATTTTAAAAGCTGTCTCAATGCGGCTAAAACTCTTTTTGATATAGAAATTTTCATAAAACCTGAAACACAAGGAAAAAATTTTGTATGAAAAAATATCAGATGGATGGATGGATTTTAAAGGATAAAAAGTTTTAGCCGCTTTCTGTCTATGTTTTTATTATAGATTGGATAAAATTGTATATTTTTACATATAATTATTTCATAAAATCAGGGGACTACAGGTCTAGAACAGCCATCTGATATTTTTTCATACAAAATTTTTTCCTTGTGTTTCAGGTTTTATGAAAATTTCTATATCAAAAAGAGTTTTAGCCGCATTGAGTTAGCTTTTAAAATGTTTATATATTAATTGTGTATAAGAAACATGTAAATTTGTGAAATATTTCAGGGGATTAGATGGTCAAATTCGCTAAAAACCTAAAACATAATTTCAGTATTTTCTTAGTATTGTATTAATGCTTTTTGAGGGAATATATCTTAAGTGTGTTAGCTTTCATAATAAACATCATATAGAACTATGTTATATTGAGATAAAAACACTAGTTTAAAGTTTTTTTTAAAGATGTTCTAGGGTCAAAACTCATCGGGTACCATAGTTTTGGAAAAACACATGGAAAGCTTTTTGTAGGTACTATTTGAGGGTGATGAAAAGTTTTAGCCGCTTTCTGTCTATGTTCTTATTAAAAATTGGATATATCTAAGTGTTTCCACATGCAATTTTTTTATAAAATCAGGGGACTACATACCTATATTGGCCATCTGATTTTTTTTTCATATAAAATCTGCTCTACCATTCAGGTTATATGAATATTTTTAAAGGATGAAAAGTTTTAGCCGCTTTCTGTCTATGTTTTTCTTATAGATTGGATAAAATTGTATATTTCTACATATAATTATTTCATAAAATAAGGGATCTACAGGTCTAGAACAGCCATCTGATATTTTTTCATACAAATTTTTTCCTTGTGTTTCAGGTTTTATGAAAATTTTTATATCAAAAAGAGTTTTAGCCGCATTGAGACAGCTTTTAAAATGTTTATATATTAATTGTGTATAAGAAACATGTAAATTTGTTAAATATTTCAGGGGATTAGATGGTCAAATTCGCTAAAAACATAAAACATAATTTCAGTATTTTCTTAGTATTGTATTAATGCTTTTTGAGGGAATATTTCTTATGTGTGTTAGCTTTCATAATAAACATTATATAGAACTATGTTATATTGAGATAAAAACACTAGTTTAAAGTTTTTTTTAAAGATGTTCTAGGGTCAAAACTCATCGGGTACAATAGTGTTGGAAAAACACATGGAAAGCTTTTTGTTGGTACTATTTGAGGGTGATGAAAAGTTTTAGCCGCTTTCTGTCTATAATCTTATTAAAACTTGGATATATCTAAGTGTTTCTACATGCAATTTTTTCACAAAAACAGGGGACTACATACCTATATTGGCCATCTGATATTTTTTTCATATAAAATCTTTGCTCTACCATTCAGGTTATATGAATATTTTTAAAGGATAAAAAGTTTTAGCCGCTTTCTGTCTATGTTTTTATTATAGATTGGATACAATTGTATATTTTTACATATAATTATTTCATAAAATCAGGGGACTACAGGTCTAGAACAGCCATCTGATATTTTTTCATACAAAATTTTTACCTTGTGTTTCAGGTTTTATGAAAATTTCTATATCAAAAAGAGTTTTAGCCGCATTGAGACAGCTTTTAAAATGTTTATATAATAATTGTGTATAAGAAACATGTAAATTTGTTAAATATTTCAGGGGATTAGATGGTCAAATTCGCTAAAAACCTAAAACATAATTTCAGTATTTTCTTAGTATTGTATTAATGCTTTTTGAGGGAATATTTCTTATGTGTGTTAGCTTTCATAATAAACATTATATAGAACTATGTTATATTGAGATATAAACACTAGTTTAGGGTTTTTTTTAAAGATGTTCTAGGGTCAAAACTCATCGGGTACAATAGTGTTGGAAAAACACATGGAAAGCTTTTTGTTGGTACTATTTGAGGGTGATGAAAAGTTTTAGCCGCTTTCTGTCTATAATCTTATTAAAACTTGGATATATCTAAGTGTTTCTACATGCAATTTTTTCACAAAAACAGGGGACTACATACCTATATTGGCCATCTGATATTTTTTTCATATAAAATCTTTGCTCTACCATTCAGGTTATATGAATATTTTTAAAGGATAAAAAGTTTTAGCCGCTTTCTGTCTATGTTTTTCTTATAGACTGGATAAAATTGTATATTTCTACATATAATTATTTCATAAAATCAGGGGACTACAGGTCTAGAACAGCCATCTGATATTTTTTCATACAAAATTTTTTTTTTTTGTGTTTCAGGTTTTATGAAAATTTCTATATCAAAAAGAGTTTTAGCCGCATTGAGATAGCTTTTAAAATGTTTATATATTAATTGTGTATAAGAAACATGTAAATTTGTTAAATATTTCAGGGGATTAGATGGTCAAATTCGCTAAAAACCTAAAACATAATTTCAGTATTTTCTTAGTATTGTATTAATGCTTTTTGAGGGAATATATCTTAAGTGTGTTAGCTTTCATAATAAACATTATATAGAACTTTGTTATTTTAAGATAAGAACACTAGTTTAAAGTTTTTTTTTAAGATGTTCTAGGGTCAAAACTCATCGGGTACCATAGTTTTGGAAAAACACATGGAAAGCTTTTTGTAGGTACTATTTGAGGGTGATGAAAAGTTTTAGCCGCTTTCTGTCTATGTTCTTATTAAAACTTGGATATATCTTAGTGTTTCCACATGCATTTTTTTTATAAAATCAGGGGACTACATACCTATATTGGCCATCTGATATTTTTTTCATACAAAATCTTTGCTCTACCATTCAGGTTATATGAATATTTTTAAAGGATGAAAAGTTTTAGCCGCTTTCTGTCTATGTTTTTATTATAGATTGGATAAAGTTGTATATTTCTACATATAATTATTTCATAAAATCAGGGGACTACAGGTCTAGAACAGCCATCTGATATTTTTTCATACAAATTATTTTCCTAGTATTTCAGATTTTATGAAAATTTCTATATCAAAAAGAGTTTTAGCCGCATTGGGATAGCTTTTAAAATGTTTATATATTAATTTTGTATAAGAAACATGTAAAATTGTTATATATTTCAGGGGATTAGGTGGTCAAACTCTTTTAAAACGGAACATAGAAAAAACTTTTAAAAAGTCGTATAAAAGTTTGCTCTACCGTTAAACTATAACGTAGGTTAGAGAAACAGATTGTGCTGCCTATAGTTAATACCGGAGATACTTGAGCTTTAAGGTTTTTACAGCATTTTCATAAATAAAATTTATTTGTAATATAAAACCTATTTAATTTGTCCGGATAATGTCAGATACTTTTTGTCAGCTAACTTCACACCGGTTATTTACTCACTATATGAAAAGTTGACATTTCATCTCGAATTTACCAATTAAATGACTAGGACTTGGTATATTTCAGACTTCATTGAAATCTATCAAGCCGTTAAAGCGTGAAGAGTTAATAAACACAAAAACACAGGAACTGTTGCATTGTGAGATTGCAGTGTGAAAAATTAAAAGCGCTGGATCAACTGTTCAAAGAATGTGAATTGTCAAACAAGCTTTTGATCTTTTCACCCTCCGTTGAATTTAATCTAGGCGCATTGATTTCCAGTGCGCAGAGAACCATGATGATTCGTTTGCACATGCGTCAAATGTATTAACATGTTAGTTGTTGAAAACTGAGTGAGAGAAAAAATATGCAAGGTAAATTTTTACCAAACAGGTACAAATATGAGCTGTTTTTGTGAGAAAAGGTAATTTAATGGCTCGTACATGTTTTAAGTCCATGAAAATCCGGAAATAAAACAGACCAATATTAATATATCGTTATTATTAAAATTATAAAACACTAGTTGCGCACCACAGTTTCACTCGCGTGGATTACGGTTTGCCCGCTTACTCAATTATCCCACGGGAACTGACTGACTGGTCGGCTGGCGCAGTTGGTAGCACTCTGCCTTCTGAGCCGCTGGTCCCGGGTTCGATTCCCGGACAGGTCAAACATTTGTGTGCATGAACATGTTTGTTTGACCTGTGTCTGGGTGTGTATATGTATATAAGTATATATATCAGTCATCAGGTCACCATAGCACAGGCTCTGCCTAGTTTGGGACCTGAAGACCTTGTGTGAATGTTAATAAATAAATAAATAAACTATACTTTTTCCGGAATAAGCAACCTATGTGTTAATCCAGGGTTAAAACTATCTCGATACAAAATTTCATCAAAATCGGTGTAGCCGTTTGAGCGTGAAGAAGTAACAAACATACACACATACACACAAAATTTTTAATTTATAATATTAGTAGGATATGAAAAAAAATATTTAAAGGTGAAAGTTTGTTTGTCATTTGTATGTTTGTTACTCCTTCACGCTGAATCGGCTGAATCGTATTGCAAAGTATATAGTAATACCACCAATACCAAAGTATATACCATGGGAGACATAGGCTACGTTTTATCCCGAAAATATTGACTGTTCCCGTGGGATCACGAGAGGACGCAAAACTCCTCAATACCACGTACAGTAACACCGCGGGCTGCGCCTAGTGTTTAATAACCCAAAACCCAATGACAGCAATATAATTTTTAACACTTTAATCCATCTACAACTGCTACATTCATACCAGGATTAGCTCTTAGATTTAACCTATTGAAAACATATACGTGTGTGGGCATTCTAGCCTGATAACATCTTCGACCACATCGTCACTGATCATCAAGTAAGATAGTGGTCAAACGCTAGTTCTCTACAGTATACCAAAAAACATTTCACTACTAGAAGTACGTTGAAAATAAAATGGATAGAAAGAAACACGCGGAAAATGAAGAAGGGATCTTCTTTTTTACTAATACGATTCCCTAAACACTATGATTCTTTATATTGAGTGTGATGTAAACTTATTCCTAGTAGAATCCGCAATCAAGATCAAACGCAGAATCTACGACACAAGAAATATATTTTCTTAGGGTAGGTTTTGCACGACACAATAGATAGCAACATTAGTCGCCACAGCTTAAAAAAAGACATCTATTTTTGCATCTTAACAATATTTTCGTAGTCTTCTCGTGACCACGACCAATGCAACTTGGTCGAAACGTCGAGGTAAATAAATTACTAAATGTTTTTCTCGCGATTAAGCCCCGTTTGATTTAATAACAATGTGTTTGATCGCGAAAGTCTAAAAAAAAAAAAATTACTATATTTTCGTATTTCAATTACATTTCTTTTAATAATTTGACGCGTTTGCGTTGACATTCAAAAGTAAACAGTCCTTTTGTAACTTACGCTTTCAATAACATTAATAAAATTCAACTTCATGCCTTTTTAATTAAATACATTATTTTCTACTTAAGTATCTTGTTATACATTTAATTGTTTCTGAAATGAATTATATTAAAAGTTTATGATTAAATACCTTAATTTATCATATTTATATTATCTAGAGACCATTAAATGCTGAAAGGCTTTTAAGGCAATCTAAATAAATAAATTTATATGAATAATTCATGAACCATTAAGTGTGTTCAAAAGAAATTGCTTTTATAAAATTACGATAGACAACCTGAAAACGATAATAGAAAATGATAATAAACGTACAAAGCTAGGGTTAGATCGCAGGTATTTTTGGCTCATACACTGATGATAAGGTGGATAACAAAATTGTTTTGTAAAGCAATCACAATAAAAATATTAATTTTCTCTATAAAAACCCATTATATTTGTAAAATTATTTTTTTATCACACTTAGACCCCCGCACTAGAATTCATTGAGGCACGGGAGGCATGGACACACACAATCACAACACACAAACACCCAAGACCCGGGACAAACACCTATACTCATCGCACAAATGTTTGTCCCTGCCGGGATTCGAACCCAAGGTCCTGGTGTCACAGAAGTCATGTCACTGACACTATCCACTGCGCCACGGCGACCGCCATACGCATAAAAAACATTGAATGTGTTTTATGCGTATTTTATTACTTATCCCAAAAGGGATAAAAATCTAAACAAAAAAAGGAATGGAACTCGTGGCCCGAGTCTGTGTTTCCCGATATGTACAATCCTGGAGTCCTCAAGTCGCGAGTGAATAGGTACCTTCTAGGTTTGCGTGCTAAATCTTAGACAACGTCATCACTTAACATCAGGTGAGACAGTTGTCAAACGCAAACTTATAATATGTAAAAAAAAATATCTAAAGGGATTCTGAGAAACAAGCCACAAAGCTACTCAAATACATACACATAATAAGTGTGTATATTACTACAACTTTGGATACTGAAGTACTAAATCGGTACCTACATCATAAAGCAAGTAACACAACAATACCCTTCGCTCAGCGAGATGAAACGGAAATTACTCTGTGCAACTTCACCTACGGCGTGCAACCCAGCCGGGAGGAATTGCATCGGCTTTGGTCGGGAAATAACATTCATTACCTTTGGGTTGGAACAGCATGGTTTATACACATATAATGCTGTCCATAACTTTTAAATTAGTAGATTAACGTCATGAAATGTGTACATAGTACCAACTTGTTTCATTTTTAACCAACTTCAAAAAAGGAGGAGGTTTGTTTCGTCTGTCCCATTTTATTTTTTATGTTTGTTACCTCTGAACTTTTGACTGGGTGAACCGATTTTGATGATTCTTTTTTTATTTAAAAGCTGGTGCTTCCCGTATGGTCTAATTTTAAATTCATCAAAATCAGTCAAGCGGTTTTTAGTGACACTCCAATAACTGAAAAGTGTTAAATCTACTTGGACGTCTTCCTAATTGAAGGTGAAGAAATCGGTGAACATACACAATGACAGTTATTGATCCCGTGAGTAGCAAAAGTCACTAAAAAAAAATAAAAAAAAAATACTAAAAATGGAACCAACTTTAACACTCAAAAGTGTGAAATAACTTGACGAAGCCGGTACTTTTCAATCATGGTACCAAACTTCAACAAGTTATTTCACACTATTTGAGTGTTGAAGACGGTTCAATATTTGTTTTTTTTTTTAAATATGTCTATTGTAATATAATAGACATATTAAAAAATATGTTTATTATTATGTCCTGGATGAACAAGTCTTATGGGTCAAAATATTGAGAAGTGCATGTCATAGACGTGGCACATTCAAGGTTGAAAATTTCTTGTCATCTTCGTCATGCTCATCGAAATTAATCTCTTTAACACACTGTTTAAGTATTATTTTTAGATTATTTTAAGTAATCATAACGATGATTAGTTAAAATAATGTAAAAACTAATCTAAAATAAAATAATCTAAAAATTAAACATGCGTTCGCACGCGAGCGCATGTCTCATTAACTATTTCATTAACTTTAAGGGTACTGCAGATTGCGTCAGATATATTTTTTTACAACACAATCCTTTGTACATTATGTGGATGTAAAAGAAAAAAATACTGCCGCAACCAAACCCGCTGTATTGAGAAGTGTAACGTTTTTTGAAGGTTAAGTGAATAACAAAATAATATATTTTTGGAATTCTATAATAGCATCCCAGGGGTCTCCCTTTAAGGCTCCCCTCAAGGCGTAATTAATTACGTCTACTTCTACACTCTGTCATTATTGAAGTTAGAAATGTAAATATGAATGTAAAAGAAAAGTCTACTTTGGATCTGGAGAAATAATGAGAAAATGTATGTTCGCGCTGGAACCAGTAGAATTAAGTTATTTTGAAAACCTAATCACGTTCTTTGTAAAGTAGGTAATTAAATTGTATTAAAACATATACATTCACGAGACTATAATTGTGTATCTCTAAATGCGTTGTTCTTATGATATTTTTTTATAGTTAACATCAAGTGACTAATGTGAGTGTGGCAAGGCAAAGATTAAATTATTATTTCAGTCTAGAACATCTACTGGTAATGAAAAGAAAACTATCTGGGGAAGGTAAGATATTGGCAAAATATATCAAATTTTAGGAGGATACCTACCTAGACGTGTAACACAAAACCACGCTATTGTGCGAAAGCAAACTGTAATTACATGCAAGCTCAGCTCTATTAATGTGTAATTAATAATTCCCAAGACGATTAAGATGCATTTTTAATGCATTTTACTCATTTTCTGATGTGAGGTTGTATATTCTGTCTTCGGGATGCTTACCAAATATCGTCATAGGCTTCGTTTTTTGGTCTTCAGCAAGGAAAGTAGACACGACGCACGTGTAATTCCCCGTTAGTTCGGGATCTGGCGATAGTATCCTAAGTGCCCGATGCTGGGTGTAGGGGTTTCGTGACACCATGTAATTTAAATCTAGCTGGAAATACAACGTTTTTTTATTATTATAATCCAATATATCCAGTAATATAATAGTTTATAGAAGTGGGGAGAATCGGGGCTTCTGCATCAAGAGGCGTGATGCAGCGCGCTTCGCTAGCTGGAGCGACGGCTAGTGATGCAGAAGACCCAATTCTCCCCTACTTATAGGCGAGCAAAACACGGATATTATTATTTTTTGTATATTTCACGTCATAACGTAGCTTGCCTCTGATCTTATTTCATGAACTAAGGGCTTACGCTAGCTGATAAAAGGACCGAGAAAGAACTTTGAATGGCATGTTCAACGTCAGTTTTCTTTTCGTTTTTCATGTGGCAAATAAGCAGACGGGCCGCCTGATGGTAAGCAATAGCCGTCGCCTATGGATATCTGTAATACTGTGGCATTACGATACGTTGCGAATTCTTTTTGAGACTCTGCCATTTCTCTCTTTGAAGTTTTTCGAAGTTTTTCTTTGAAGTTATTGCAGCTACTCGGGAATACCGAGGGAGAAACTTCATTCCACATTTTGCAGGTGTATTGCAAAAACGATACACAGAATCGCACAGTGTGTGACTCCTATGAGTCAATTATATGTGCATGGGCTTCTAGCGATAGCAGCCGTAATGCTACATCGGAGGCTTCAATTGCTTTCAAAACTAACGTAGTGTAGTAGATAATAAGCTCCCACTGCCTTCGCTAAGAAAATGCTCGTATAGTAATAATTAATATTAGTTGTTAATATTTAAACTGACTTGATTTTGACACATCATGAATGTATAAAACACGGGAACTACACACGTAATAAGTCAGAAGGTTTCGACTATAGTTTCAACCACATTCGGTGGTATTTTTCAAGGAATATGCGCCCCCTATTCTCTACTGACTATAGTTAGAACCCTCTGACTTATTACGTGAGTAATTCCCTTGTTTTACACACTCATGATATTCAAGACGATAATATGCATGTATGTTAATCGCATTAAAATTTTCGTTCGAATATGTGTAATTTGACCTGCAATATAATATTTTTGGTACATAACTGTATAATATAAGATTAAATATTAACAAACTGATTTATCGACACGCTAGCTGCGCCCCCGGTTTCACTTGCATGGATTACGGTTTTACCTCTAGCTCAATTATCCCACGGAAATTTTACTTTTTCTGAGATAATAAGTATAAGGTATTCTAGGATATATCAGTATAGTCTTAATTTCAAATTTCCTGCAACTCCATTCAGGCGTTTCAGCGGATAGAAATAACAAACATACAAACGATAAACAACTGGCAAACTACCGCCTTTAGAATATTAGTGTCATTTGAAATAGTAAACTTACGGTTTCACGTAATCATTCATGGTGACACAATAAACGTTTATTAAATAATACATATTTATCTTCGAACAAGTGTTATTCAAAGTTATACGCAAATTCAGAATCACCCAACTTGAGTGTAGGTCTTCATATTCGAATAGACCGACTTATATTTACAAGTTACGCAATGCTAAGGCAGTTGATAGACTTAAGCTTAAAAAAAAAAATTTTTTGCTACAATACCTTATTCTTCAACATCCCTAAAGCTTGGGGCTTCTGTGGTGGGATCCACTGGTACACTGGCTGCGATTTGTCCATGTAAAACCACTTCACGACAAGTCCAGTCACATTGCTGGTTATGTAGTCGCAATCCAGGGTAACCTTCTCTCTGGTGCCGTATTGGATTATTTCAGGCACACGCATATTGACTATGCGGACTGAATGGACACCTGAAAAAAAAATATAATGATTGCAGTGCGTGGTGCCACATTTCTTACTGGGTCAGTTTGACTGGCCGGTTGGCGCAGTTGGTAGCACTCTGCCTTCTGAGCCGCTGGTCCCGGGTTCGATTCCCAGATAGGTCAAACATTTGTGTGTATGAATATGTCTGGTTGACCTGTGTCTGGGTGTGTATATGTAACCCTGTACTATACAGGCTCTGCCTAGTTTGGGACCTGAAGACCTTGTGTGAATGTTGTCCCATAATATATTATATATATTATTATTATAATCACTGACCATTACTGATATTGTTGACCATAATATCACATAGCAGTCAGATCTATCATTAAAAATAAAAACACATAAATATTTGATATCGCTCAGACTTTTCCATAATTTTTAATTTAGACGTGGTCATGTAACGAAATTGGGTGGACAATTTTTATTCCCGTTCGGCTTTCCCAATTCATCAAACGATGTATGTCACGCAAAATTCCGATGCGGAAGGGACGAAAAATTAAAACCGACTAGCGTATATGGGGCGAAAGGGGCAAAATGGTATCCAAACAAAATGATTTTAAAATAGTATAGTATTTGTTTACTTTACAATTTTAGCACACTTTGCTTTACCGTTATCAGAACACAGGCAGTGTGTTAGAAATTTATTCATGAAACTTCCTCATTTAATGGTAAGCATAGCATATGAGGAAATTATTGATTACCGAAGATCATCTGACAAATGGAAGCAAGATATAATAGAATACAATCTTTGTTTATAACTCAAAAATGATTTGTATTTTTTTACCGTATGTTAACCCCATAAAACGTTTTACTTTTTCTGTTACACGACTATGTAATGTCCGAAGCAATTTTTATATTTATAGCGTAAATTTGAGATGTCGAAATGGAAAATTTGTATTTGTGCCGTTAATTCGCTTTGTTCGGCAAGGTTTTTATTAAAAAAAATTTTTAGAGGTTTTAGATATTTAGATATCAACTGATAATATGATTTTGCTTGGTGGATATTGGTAGTGAATCTCTTGTTTAGCCAAACCTAAGTAAAATTGTGAAAAATAAGAAAGTTTTTATGCGGTTACAATAATGTCCAAATTACTCTGAAACTTATTAATAACATTCTAAAACTAGATTATTTGTATTAAATTTGCGGGTAGTTTCAAGTAAAGTCAACTGATGACCAGTAATTAAATTAAACTCGTCGTATTACAGATACAGTTGTGTGAAGTTATACGAATTTGAATTATAGCACAAATAGAATAAGAGCCTTTTTTGACTTTAAAGAATTTAGGTTAGTTTGTGTGATTCACAGAATTAGAAGGATTGTAAAATAAATTAGTCTTTGCTGGGTTACTGGTGTTAGATTCAAGCAACATTACACAGCTGCATAATCTATTAGTCCAGAATCATCCATTTGGTGATTCAATAACACCGGGTGGGTACCGCATTTGTCCCTGGAGGCACCTTCGCGCACCACTGCCCTGACCCGCTTCGCTCAACGTCCTACCAAATTGATTTTTGACGTTTATTATTTTTGGAAGAGAGCCTATTTTCCCTTTCGTTTTGATTAATATTTAGTTAACTTTGAATGCTGATATTTTTAGTTTCATACTAATAAATACATGTCGATAGAATCCGGTTTTATGTATTAAAATTTAACTAGCTGTGCTTCGTGCTTCAACCCGCATGTTTTACGGTTTCCCCGTCGCCTAAATTATCAGACGAGAACCATGTATTTTTCGAGAAAAAAAGTAGCGCACATGCATCTAAATTTTTAAATAAAAATTTAACTTTAAGCTATCCTAGATTATAATGAATATTCGTGTTAAAACTTTATCCAGAATCTTTCATCAATTCTGACGTAAAAAAGTAACAAATTAATGAAATACATATAACTATGAAACATGATATCTAACATCATGAACATGCTAAGAATGTTTGTAAAATTCTAGTAAAAAAGTTTATATGTATAAAAGGTATAGCCTTTAATAAAATAAAACAATAATAACTAATTACAATACTGCAGCTACTACAATAACATTTGAGCTATTGTTTTGTTCACGTAGTAGTACCTCTTTCTCCAATAATTCAACCAGTCTCTTTCTCCTGTGATTCTTGTTGAATATAATGAAATTGTCCAAGTCTCAACTCAAAATCTTTTTAGAACTATTGGAAACTCATATAGTCTCCACATCATGGTAATTTCTGGCCGGTTGGCGCAGTTGGTAGCGCTCTGCCTTCTGAGCCGCTGGTCCCGGGTTCGATTCCCGGACAGGTCAGACATTTGTGTGTATGAACATGTCCGTTTGACCTGTGTCTGGGTGTGTATATGTATATAAGTATATATATCAGTCATTTTGGGGGGTAGTTTGGGACCTGAAGACCTTGTGTGAATGTTAACAAATAAAAAAAAGTTTCTCCGCTTGAAATTCATCTCATTAAAACAACCGTGTGTTATTTGCTTTAATATTATACAAATACTCAATTTCAAATTAAACCAAATCAATGTCGGCCGATATCATTTATTTTTCGTAAAATAATCCGGCACAAAATTGAACAGATTCCTCTAGGAGGCATTACGGGTCCATTCTACCGTAAACATCATATTATCGTTGGGGGGGGGGGGGGGGGGGGGATCCGGGAGAATATTGTTTCGTGGTTTTCCATCGATTCCCGGAATTTCTTACCCTCCCCATTTTCACGGCAAATATTTGACAATTGTTAACGCTTCAAAGAGTTTGCGCCGCTTTGATTAGAAAATCGTGATATATTTGCACTAAAAACTTACTTTCATTAAGTGTTTTGAGATTCAAGTACAGCTACCTATAAAGGCCTCAATGAATATCGAATCGCATATTTCACATGTCACATAATTCACGGTGTATTCTTAAAGAGACAGGTAGAGATTCTGGATTTCTACGTGCTGTGTCCTGAATATCAGCTCTCTTCCTGCTTGATTGTCACATACATTTCTTAACTTTCTCAGCATTCACTCCCCATTGCTTATCACGCTGTTTCTAGCTCTGTCTTGCTAGGTCATCCAGTCCTGTAAACTCTCGTTTTTTTTTCCCTTCTTTGGACGGAAATTATTGTCTATAATTGTACAACATTACATGTGTCACAATTATGCGCTGCAATTTGTAATTCAATAATCTGAATTATTCGCCAAAAAGGTATTAAATACAAAGTATTTCTATCAATTTAAGCACAACGAGCGGACTTAGCTTTGAGAGCGATCACTATATTCATATCCACTCCCACTTATAAACAATATTTAAACTATGGGCATATATTAAACAACAATGAACTACTAAATAGTTATGCTTTTATATTATTAGTATTATTGTATTAATTATTATGCCACCGACCAGGTGGACAGACGACCTGACCAAGATCGCAGGCAAGGGCTGGATGCGGGCCGCTTTCAACCGGTCCTTGTGGAAATCAATGGGGGAGGCCTATGTCCAGCAGTGGACGTCCTATGGCTGAGATGATGATGATGATGATGATTGTTAGTATTATTTTAATGTCATAATTATTACGGACATATTTTATTCATTACATAAAACATACTTGTAATCTTGTATTTACGAATAAAATGACTATGATTATTTATGAACTGTGTAGATGAGGTATATTCATACTGCGCGGTGCTCAGATTTTGTTCCTTTACGTCATAAACGTGCTTACTGCGACAGATAATACGGTACAAATAATATAGAAAAGGATAGCTATATGTTAAGACTTGCGCTTGAAATACGCGTCGCAATGAAAATTACTACAATGGACTTAATTTTGCCGCCTCAGTTTCCGCGCGCTTGTGCGACATCTACCTCATATAAATATATAATATCATTAACTGTGTGATATAAATGATCCAAAGAAAACAAGAACTGCAATCAATGAAGCTAACCGATTTCATTTACGTCAATGCAGTTATACGTGCTTTGCAATTGAAAAACATGAGATAAAGTTGTTCAACAGTTGTACAAGTTGCGACACAGCCGCTCGAGTGCATGCATGAAACTTCCACCGCAGTATTGCAAATAATCGTTATTATTGAAGTTGGGAACCGTCACAATATCCCTTGCTTTCTCGAAGACCAGTAGGATAAGTTGAAAACGCTTGAGCGCTTATATGAGCGCTCTTAACCAGTTATATTGGTTAAAGAGTAGTTAGGAGTCATATGGGGATGGTTTACCGCTCGTGGCGTATTCAACTAGATACGTCTTTGGTTTGTGTGGGTTTTAAGAGTTGCCTTCGGCAAGAGAAAAACGTAGACAAGAGCTCGTGAAATCGTAATAAGCTGATGGTAGTGATTCGCTTGTTCAACTAAATTAAAATTCTGGAAAATAAGTTTTTTTTTGTACTGTATAGATCTAGGGTTTGACTGCTATCTCACTTGATGATTAGTGGCGATGTGGTCGAAGATGTTAACATGCTAGACCTAGAGCGCTAACAGGCGCTCAGGTAAGTTTATATAATATGATTACAATAAAGTCTAAATTTGTATGGCACTTATTAATAACGACACAAAAAATAGATGTTTTTTATAAAATTCGCGGATATTTTTAGGCAATTAAGTCGCCACTTATTTGGTGCCAACTAAAACTATCCACAATTGATCAGCAATTGAACAAAATTCACCTAATGTAAGTGACAGCGTTGTCTGGGGTTATACGAATTTGAATTTAACCGTTGTCTGGAGTTATGCGAATTTGAATTTAAGCGTTTACTACTACTAACGCTAATACGAGCTATTTGTTTAAGAAGAATTTAAGTGAATTTAAGCTCGTTCGAGTGATTAACAAAATTAGGGCCAGTGCTGTTATATTTTTTAAACGAATGCTTTCACACTCACCCCCCAAGACTAGAATAGGTATCCTGTGTCGCGGGAGTTATGGACACATACTGACACACACAATCACATTACAAAAACATCCAAGACCCGAGAGCAAACATCTATGCTCATCACAGAAATGCTTGCCCCAGCCGGGATTCCAACGCGGGGTCACGATTTCAAAGTCAGTGTCACTAATCACTGCGCTACGACAACCGACTTTATCGCATATTTATTAACACAGTCTTATTCCAAACCTTCGCTTCTATAAATAGCAATCGTTTTACGCCACACCAGCATTCGCAAGAGCTCTTTACAAGTATACCACGGGCAATGCTCCTGCGCCGGTTGGCTGCTCACCCCAGTCACGCTATTGCATATACGTTAATAATTCTTCGTGATGATATGAGTTCTTAGGTGTGTAGTGTGTAGGCAGTACAAGTTCATAAAAAAGCAAAACACAATGTGTAAAAATTGAGCAACAATAAAAAATGTTATAAGTTTAACCTATCTGTGCATCTATCATGTTTCTATCTGTGACGTCATACCTGTGAACCGATGCTAAACTTTCTTAGTATCTTAGTGCCTAATATTAAAATAAACTGCCTTTTTTATTAAGCGCAACAAAATCGTAACCAGACAAAAACGATCATATGAAAACCTATTGTTTGTTTTGTTGGCCGGTTGGCGCAGTTGTTAGCACTCTGCCTACTGAGCCGCTGGTCCCGGGTTCTATTCCCGGACAGGTCAAACATTTGTGTGTATGAACATGTCTGTTTGACCTGTGTCTGGGTGTATATATATCAGTCATTAGGTTACCATGGTACAGGCTCTGCCTAGTTTGGGACCTGCAGACCTTGTGTGAATGTTAATAAATAAATAAAAAAAATAAAAAAATATTGTTAACCTCCGTGTCAAAGTCATAGGAAAAAAATCTAAACAGTATATGTATAGCATCTGTAACAACTGACCAAATGGAATAGAAGGGAATAAAAAGCTAATTTACGTTTGTCTAGGACTTTACTATCTACCAAAAGGAAATGTATGGTATTTATACGTTTTTTTTATTACTAGCTGCGCCCCGCGGTTTCACCCGCGTGCACTACGTTTTTCCCGCTGACTCAGTTATCCCACGGGAACCATACTTCTTCCAGGACAAAAAGTAGCCTATGTCCTTCTCCAAAGTCCCATGTATCTTTATACCAAATTTTATCTAAATCGGTCAAGCCGTTTTCATGTTATGTCGTGACAACGGAAAACGGGTTTCATTTTTATATATATAGATTTGTTAACATTCACACAAGGTCTTCAGGTCCCAAACTAGGCAGAGCCTGTACTATGATAACCTGATGACTGATATATATACTTATATACATATACACACCCAGACACAGGTCAAACAGACATGTTCATACACACAAATGTTTGACCTGTCCGGGAATCGAACCCGGGACCAGCGGCTCAGAAGGCAGAGTGCTACCAACTGCACCAACCGGCCGGCAGTTCGAAGTTCAGACACTGATTGGCCTGACACACGAGAATTCCTGGTAATTAGATCATATTTGAAGCAATGATAGCTGAGCGGTTGAAGCGTCGGCTATCAAGTTAACGGACTCTAGGCTGATCCCCAAAAACAGCTTAACTTCCAGTGAAGGTAACACCGTTTTCGAATTCCCAGCATGGTGGTAAATTTTTAACAGTTGTCTTTTGCAAGAGAAAAGCCTAGACAAAATTTATTTTTATTATTTTAAATGTATTAACATTTAAAGTATTTAAAAATCTCGTAATATTTCAGATACATCTGTTAATAACAAACAATGCATTTATTGAAGCCTAAAAATAGAAAGAACCACATTCATAATAATTTCCGTCAAATTATGCATTTTTGGCTATCAACCATGACCCCCTTCATAATACCTTTAAAAACACCTGCTCATCCTTTTCCGCAGGCATGTGCCATCCGCAGAGCACGGGCCAAACACAATTTACTTAATTATGACTCACCCAATAATAGAACAGGATAGCATCATACAACATGCTAAATACTGAGAAGGACAAAGATATTTTACATGCCGGAGTCACTAAGCGTGACCGAACTTATATGCACCGTTTCCTCGATAGTAAGAAGTGATAGTGAACTCGTTTGGAGCCATATTGTTCTTTTTACGCTCAATGATTTCAGACCATCAATTAAGTCAGCAGTTTTATATACCTAATTCTGTGACTTATGTCCATATGTAAGGTGGGACGTTTTGACTTTCTGAACAAAGGGTTTTGATTCAAGATTACTCAAGATC
Organism: Apeira syringaria; assembly: GCA_934044485.1. Classification (NCBI taxonomy): domain Eukaryota; kingdom Metazoa; phylum Arthropoda; class Insecta; order Lepidoptera; family Geometridae; genus Apeira; species Apeira syringaria. The sequence goes on along the minus strand of OW203662.1, from coordinate 15,342,704 downwards.
CCTAACAGAGCTGCCTGGAAGAAGCAAGATGCGATGTTAGCCTAGCGGTGCGAGCGTCGGTTGTCAACCTGACTGATACTGGTTTGATTTCCATTTACGGCTTGAGTTTTAGTGAGTTTGGTAGTGGTGCAACACAGATATTGAGTCCACAGCGTGGTAGTAGGGTACTTTTGGTACTTCTAATACCTGCCTGACTAGCTACCACTATCAAGTTCGAATAACTCTCACCAAGCACATAGTGTTTTCCGGCAGCGGTCCTTGGAGCTATTTAATATTCAAGGCTTATCATTATAGCGCGATTACGCCTTTGACCATTTTGTCGCTTGCTATCAAGTGAGATTGTGGTTAAACGTTAAATCTATATAGTACAAAAAAGAGAGATATGTTAGTTTTCATTAATTGGTAATCCTTGATTTCTGCCTACCGTTCCCAGTAACAGACGTGAAGCTATAAATAATACCTATGTATGTATAAATAAAATAAAATAATCGCGTGACTAAAATGCTGGCACATATTTGGCTCAAAGAATCAGCATTGCAATTGAACGTGGCAATGCTGCTAGCATTCTGGGCACGCTGCCAGCCGTTAGCGGGTTAGAGCATTTGAGTTATCTATAGGCTACCAATGAGCTAGTGAATTGCTCGAAAGGTTATTGAAGTAGCTGCAGTATGGTAGATAGTTTTTTATTTTAATAAAGGCCAATGAAAAAAAAAAAATCACGTCATGTTAGCATTGTTTGTACAGTGGCAAGTTAGTCAGGACGTTTGTCCATCTTGTCAGTGGCCGTCATATGCTGCGCTTGCCAGTCTGTGCTCTCTATTCGAGAACAGTTCTTCGAGCTATGTGCCCTGCCCACTGCCACTTCAACTTGCTTATCCGCTGGGCAATGTCGGAGACTTTCGTTCTTACGATCTCATATATAATTAGATCACGTAGAGAAACCCCGAGCATAGCTCCATAGCTTCAACTCCATAGCTCATTGTGCGGCTCTGAGCCTGCTCACAAGGCAACAAACAAGTCCGCAAGCAAGTCAGACTAGAAACTATTGCCATAATTAAATTCCCCTCTCTAAATTAAAAAGGTGCCCGTATATATGGCACGTGTCTAAGATACGGTCTCCACGCGCCGCTGAGCACAAGATGAGCACAAAGGTGCTTGGTAAAAAAAACAACAGGATCCCCGCTTTGTGAGCACGCGCCGTTTTTTGTCCCTCTCATGTGTGCAGGTTCGTTGAACAGGGAAGCAAAACATATGCGGTTTTTGTAGGGTCAAAATGATCATAAATACATATCCTATGACTTATCTAGTAATAAATTGCTTAGAAAAAAATGGTATTGTACGTTAAAACCTTTGTTTTTAACAAAGCAAGGAAACGAATAATTAACTTTATGTTCTTATCATGCGTGTGCTTTAGATGTGATCCAAATGACCATATTTACTATCAGCTGTGCCCCGCGGTTTCACCCGCGTGGACTATGGTTTTCCCTTTATCTCAGTTATACATTATAGCGTGATTTTATGTGCCTTAAACCTTCCTTGATAAATGGACTATCCAAAAAATCGAAAAGAATTATTCAATTCCAATCTGTAGTTCTGAGATTAACACGTTCCACCATATAAACGAACTCTTTAGCTTTCTTTACTAGCGGTCCGTTCCGGCTTCGCCCGGGTAAAAAATTAGTAAATTAAAAATTATAAGGAATTAGGAAGGAGTAAGTAATTATTTAAAAAAAAAATTATAAAATAACCTATGTCACTCAGGGTGAATGTAGCTTTCTAATGGTAAAAGATTTTTTGAAATCGGCTCGGTAGTTTTCTGCCATATCGTTACAAACACACAAATCTTTTCTCTATATAATATAAGTATAGAAAAACATAGCATTCTACGTTATTTTTTATACTACTAATATTAATGTTTCGATATTATTGTAAGCGCCATGTTAACGAGTAAGTTTAAGTGCGTTAATAGTGACAGTGTCAGTTTTGAAACATATAGTATATGTGAATAATTTTAATAAATAAATATTAATATGCACAGTTACATATGTTATTTCCTATACCACTAAAAATGTGAATACTGACATCCATCAGCGTTTTTCCCTCCATCCAAAGGTTGTCTGGAAAAGATCGCTGACAGCGATTACACCACCTATTGTTGCAGTTGTTATCATATAATCGTTTGGTTGATTATTATTTTGTTTCTTGTGTTCATTAACGTGTATATATATTTATCTACATATTGTACAACGGTTTAATATAGCCTATTATTCGCCTGCCTCCAATTCTTCGCTAAAGCAAAAAAGGTTGCACACATTTAACATAAAAATGAAACCGAGTTCAGCACTCAAAGGTGTGAAATAACTTGTTTTAGTTCTGAGATAATAAACAAAACACACTGATTGACTCAGTACTTCTCCTTTTTTGAATTCGGTTAAAAAGATTTTGATTACCTTTGCGTCGTATATATGCTCAGATATAAATGTGTTGTTCTTGCGTTGAGAGTTTACAACAGACCGTTCTTATCTTCTTGTTAAAATCCCATACATTAGATAAACAACGCCAACATAGTCATGCACAAACATTTGCGATAAAAGTATTTGGTTGCTTGGAAGAAATCGCTTTAAGCGATAAGGCCGCCCTTTGTATCACTGTCTTTATATTTGTTTGTTTGTTTTCTTTATGTGCGTAGTTTTGAAATAGTGTGCAAATAAAGAGTTTTCTATCTATCTATCTATTAGGTACATTCACCATCACCACGTCTAATACATTAGCTACTCCAATATATACCAATATCTTCACAATACTGACTGAATACAGTTTTAATCACGTGAAATGTACATCAGAGTTTCCGTCCACGATTAATATTGCAACCCTTCAATGGACAGGCTGTATGAACTCTGATTGCAAGTGTTGATTAAAACCTTATTTTGAAAACCTTTTTGAATCATCATAATTTCTTATGTTGTCTGTATATTCAATCGTTTAAAATGATTGATAAAAACATGCAATAGAAACTTTTTAGGAATTTAGCACCATTCTAAATTTGAAAACAGTTGTGGTTTAGGCTGACTTAGGTCTTTTATTATTGTACTGTTTAGTATTTTTTTTCTATTTTGATGGTATTTTTCACAAGTATTGTTCTTGCATTTTGCACATTTTGTTTTTATCTATTGAACATTATTTATATAAATGAAGCTTTGTTACATATTATTCTATATAAGTAAAGGGAAACAAGGACTGACTGATCTTTTTTTGACTCTTTTATAAAACAAAGTACTTTATCCAATACACTCAAAGTTTATAACTGAACTAAAATTGGTTGAGATTTCTCCACATATAGGTTCGACATTTATACATACAGTAAAATTAAGTCAAGTTGAACTAACTTAGAAACCCTATGAAGGAAGCAAACTGTTTACGTAAGTCACCACATCCTGCTAAGTACAAGTGTAAACGCTCATTACAACAGGTTCCCATGCAGTAAACTTCCGATTGTTCCAAAGTCTTAGCAAATTGTTTATTCAAATTAAGAATCATGATCAATTCAATTTTTGTTATATTATTTTATCGACTAAATCAATTATTTCTCTTTCCAGTTTTGTCACATTCGTTTAACATTTTATTGCTATATTATCATAATCAATGAAAATTCAAAATACATAATATTGTGTGTATATTGAAAATATTAACTTACATATAACAGTTCTTACTGATCTTCTATCTTTCCTACATATCGTCACTTTATCCGAAAATCATAACTAATACACATCAATCCTCTCAACAAAATCAATTCTCTGTGTCAAAAGTTGCATTAGACGAGGTAAATTTTTATTAAATCAAACGGGGCTTGATCGCGAGAAAAACATTTAGTAATTTATGTAAGTCGGCTGTGACAGCCCTACAGTTTAATAATATCAAAAGTGGGTAGTTGGCGAAACTACGCGCTCTCGCCGATATTGCCACCCGCGTTTCTCCAGTCTTCTCGTGACCACGACCAATGAAACTTGGTCAAAACGTCGAGGTAAATAAATTACTAAATGTTTTTCTCGCGATCAAGCTCCGTTTGATTTAATAACAATGTGTTCGAATCGCGAAAGTCTAAAAATTACGAGGTAAATTTTGTATTGAATTCCATTATTTTTTTGACGCTGAGATACTAGGCGTGATTGGCAACTGCTCCAAGCACCCTAAAACCTAATTTTACCTTTTTTAAGCATAAACTTGGGCCTGACCACTGTGTTAGCTGATACCAATTAGAGGTGTGTAGGTACTGACTCTGGAATGAAAGAAAATGAAAGTGGAAGCAAAAGGCTTGTCGGTAAATCAAGTCATCTTTTCAATCTTTATCAAATCAAACTAGTATTATAAATGCGAAAGTTTGTTTGTCGTTTGTATGTTTGTTACTACTTCACGGTGAAACAGCTAAAACAATTTGCATGAAATTAGGAATAAAGATAGCTTACCCTGCAATAACACAGTAACACATAATCTAATTTTATCCCAAAAGTATTCACTGTTCCCGTTGGATGACGGAAAGACATAAAAATCATCAATGCCTCGTACCATTTCACCGCGGCAACACTGAGGGGCGCAGCTAGTATAATATATATACTACAGATAGTATATATACTAATAGTATATATACAGATAGTACTATATAACCCTAAGACTAATATAAATCAATTGAATATTTCATTATGAAATAATTCGCAGAAAATATCTCCTCAAGATAAATAAGATAACAATTTAAGCGAGAAAACGCTCGTAAGTTCTTTCTGGAGTTTCTGAAGATTTCTCTTTGATTTCATGAAAATTTTATAATTTTTACGTATGAAGTTTAAAACAAACACAAATGGTAAGTTCCAAAAACTCAAGCATTCAAGATTGGAGACAATGTGACGTGTTATGCAAATCCCGAGGCCGGATACTCCTTTGAGATATCATTTGGGTGACAAGGATTTTTTTAAAGTAAACATTTTTATTTACATTTTTATAATCAGGGCACGTTGACTCCATGTTGAGAATAGAACCATATCGTAAATGTACAAGTACGGAAAACTCATAAGTTTTGGGCATGCTTTTAGTGAGTTTGTCGATTTTTCAATACCTCACACTTTTTTTTTATTTACTATCTTGAACAGTTACCCCAGAAAATGATGCTATAACGCAAAATGGATCTTACATAATTATGATACAAAATGATGGGATTGTACAATTAAATGCAGCCCTTGGGCACGTTCAGTACGTTAGATACTTTTTGAACTATTAGCACAAAGAAAATTTTGTCAAAGCGACTGAATTCTTTAACACCTCTCTCAACTTCACAATTGATACGACAGTTTCTTCCCTTTTCCACGGTCACCCTACCCGGAAAGTTTTGAGCCAGCGAAGCACTTGCTTTAAAAATTCAGACGCAAAAGTGACATTTGCGAGTACTCCCTATTAAGCGAGTAACTTTAGTCCTTCAGTTTGCTAAACTTCGTTTTATGACGTCTCTCTGAATAGTGGTTTATCTTAAACCAGATAAAACTACGTAACTTCAAGGACGACTTCAAATTGGTTGTTAAATTTTGTTTTAGTTACCATTTTAGTTCGTTTTTATGATTTGAAGCACGAGTAGATTTTGCAATCAAACCAATTCCATTTTTGGATTGTTAATTTGTTTACGTGAGTATAATACGTCTGTGGCATCTGAACTGTGGAGCTCGTGATACAATTGTTTTTTTTTTTAAAACTTTATTGATGTAATCAGGAATCTTTTTAGAGTATATGCGAATGAAGCTTTTTTAAAAAAATGACTGAATTTTATAACTATGATAGCTTTTAAGCAGTTACAGTTGCAGTTACTCCTTCACAGTAATGAAAAAAATTACTTAAATTTTATTGATAAAAAAATACATAAGCTTCTTTTTTTGGATTACTTGTCCATGATTATGGTCTCTCATGAAAAAAAAAATTTTTGTAGAAAAACAATAGGCTTCAATTGCAGTATCGAGCCTTTAGTTATCCCTCGAAAATAATTCCTTACATTCCCTCCATGTACTTATATAGTGTTAAAGTAAAAAACACTAAATATTCAGTTAATAATTATTTCATATGAAAATCGTGTCCTACCCTCAAATAAAATACATGAAGGACTGAAGGGAATATAGTGTAAATATACAATAAGATCAAGGACTAAGTTAGAACTTTATTTATATTATTATATTTTATTACTCAAACGTGTTTTTAAATAAACAGTTTCAGTGAAACTGATAACAGTCAGTTCCGTTTCAATTGAATCAAATTTTCTTGGAATATAATTAAGATGCTTATTCAGATATTTTACGGACATATTGATTGTTGGTAACACAAAGAGTACAACACATTTACTTCTTTATTGAGATTGATATAAAGTTCAATTTCGCTTATAAATGAATGTAAGACATTCAAGTACATTTTGAGTAATTCGAATAAAGCGCAGTGAAGCGTTCACTCCACTTCAGCTCAACACACGCGATGGTGTTAATGTTTCGTTGGATTTAAAATTGGAACAACTAAGTTCAATTATTTTGATACTGAATCATTTTGATGTAGAATTTTATATTGTGATTATACACAATAAATTATTTTATTTTAAGTTTTATACATGATGTTACGCTTGTTTCCCAGAAGGGTAGGCGGAGATCACGGATTTTCACTTGGTATACGATCGTATAGCCGTATAGATCGTATAGTGCCGTGGTGGTACCGGCGTAGAATTGTACCACCCCATCTCTTCCCGTGGGTGCCGTAAGAGTCAGCTAAGGGATCACGTACCAGGAGGATGGGCAGCAGCGCCTTCTGAGGGTGACAAAATATACTGCGCTCGCCAACCCGCCTACCAAGCGTGGCGAATATTGTCAATACCCTCCAATGGGGGAGGCATATGTTCAGCAGTGGACGTCTTATGGCTGATATGACGATGATGGCTATACGATCGTAGCGATTCTCTTTTGTTTCTTTCACGTATAATTCTTCAGACACGATCTCTGTTAAGTTAAGAGTATTCACGGCCTTATTCCTTGACGTCTCCCTATCTGGTCAGAATACGTTGGCCAAGGTATTGTCCACCTCCACTTTCTTAATGCGTACTACTGCCAACGACTCGCGTCATCAGTCTGTTTTTCCTAATACGTACAATCCTGGAATCCTGGTCTTTAAGTCACGAGTGAATAGGTACCTTCTAGGCTTGGGGCCTACATCTTAGACCGCATCTTCACTTAACATCAGGTGAAACAGATGATCAAACGAAAAGAAAGCTTACAATAAAATAGGAGAAACTGTATAAACAAAATTACACGGAAATAATATGGGGTAATGGAGTTTGGGTGATTAAGGCTTTCAATCTTATAATTTAAGAACATACCATAGGACTCATATGTTATATACTGGAAAGTTACTTTCCGACCAGTTTCAAACTAATTTGCAGCTTCATCTGAGAGTTATGATCGTGTCAGGCGACGTATGTGACGCTCAGCACGTAACTGGCGTTGAGAAGGTTCCGCTGTATTAGTCAAATCATTACAGTGTACACTCACTTGAGTCATTTTTACTTAGTGTCACCGTCACTTTATTGGGCGGAGGCCGGTTGACACACCATTCTTGTCGTGTCGTCCTCGTGTTTCCGCAACCTGTATCTGTCGCCTATGTTTAAGACTGGTATCACCAGAATAGGCTTATGTTTAACTGAACACCAAATATAGTAAAATATGGCACAAAAAAAATACTTTTGAGCACCAAAATAGTAAGTGAGCATCAAAATTAGAACACCAATTTATTGTATAACAGCCACCAAAAATTTCACATTTTGCATTTTACACAAGTTTTATGGGTTAGGCTCGCGCGTTGTGCGGTCTCAAGAAACCTAACACTACTCCTGGCTTCGCTCGTCGTCGTACCTACACTACATGACTCCTCCTTAGACTACATGACTCTGAGTATTTGGTGACCACTTATTAAATTTGGTGCTCAGTTACTAAATTTGGTGTTCATTTTTGGTGCACATTATACCTATTTATCTAGTGATCATTATATTTGTTCCCAACCAGTATATAATACCACGTGAGTCCCGGTCAGTGCTTAGATTACGATTATGGCTGAAACTTGCGATAATTTATAAAAAAAGCTTTCATACCTCAAAATAAGTATGTGCGAATAATATGTGTGGTGTTAACCCACAGTATCCTACCTACTAAAGTCCTAAAGTCAGCCAAATAACAACTCGAAGCTTTAGATTCTACTAAATGGCGAGCCAAAAAGATCGTTGGCCGTGACTCGCTGGTCGAACGTAGGCTTCAGAGCCTTGGAACTCTAGCGAGTTTTATGCCTGTCGATTTTTTATTGATTAAATCCCAGCGAAGAGGCACTGGAATTACACAATTTCATTCCACCATTTCCATTATATCATCGATTAAGCAGGCGTACGCTTCAAGTCATGAGGAAATGTGTATTTTTTAAGGCGGTTTTATGACCAGCTAACCTTGGAAGAACAAAACCACGCACGGATAAGAAGCAAAGGAAATATTTAACATTCGCTTCGAAAATAGTTACTTTAAAAAATATATGTACAGTATGTGAATAGTTTTTTTTTTCTTTACGTATTTTTAAAATCAATATCATTTAATGGTTTAATTGCCATTATTTTATTGAGGTAGGTATATACTACGCATTTTTATGAATGTTGAATATATACATGAAAGGATATTTTATTTAATTTTTTTTTTTTTTTATTATCGATAGACATCCTTTTAATAATGCCTAATTGGCTCTATGCATCACCGGTTGCGTGCTACATTTTAGACCTCGCCGTCACTCATAAGGTAAGACAGCAGTCAAACACAATCATTTAATTATTAATATTTTTTTTATTTAACTGTGTTTGTTTCAATATCGATACCAATAGGTATAGTGAACAAAAGAACAATAAATACCATTCTATGAGCACACAAACTACGTTTCAAACAAGTAATATCATCAATTCCCACTAACAATTTTCTAAGTCAACATTAAAATACAAGCATTATGGCCAGACTATACAACGTGAAATTCAACTTGTTTCCTTTGAGAATTCCAGGGAAAATTGCAGTTGCACTGAGAACAATAATGATATAGAAGCGAAGCGATCCCAGTTGGAAAAAAATGCCTAAAGTACCTATAGATGAGTTTATTAATACGATTTTATTCAACTTGCTTAAGATACCTTGGTTACGGACATACTAATAGCAAATAATTTTGCAAGTGTTATATTCATTATTACTTAATTTCAAACAGCTACTAAAAAAAGTTACCAGATAATTACAAAGTTAATTATTGTACTTGTATTATTTGTATTTCTAACAGATCCCAAACCGTTGAATTACAAGGTAATTATATGTAATAGAATATTTCTAGCAAGTGGAAAAACGTGATCTCTACCGATCCTTTCAGGAAACACACGTAACTTTATGCATGTAATATAACTTCCGCCGTTATCGTAGGTATTTATAAGATCTGGTATACTGATCCAAACTAAAATTATATGTGTAGAGAGTTTGTATTCTTGTGTGATTGTTTTTTTTTTTTAACTTACTAATGTCAGGAATGGTTGGAATAGAATGTCTGTATTGAATAGTTCATTTAGCGAGGAAGGCTTTAGGTTATACAAAATCTCGCTACTACGTCTAACTGAGGTCACGGGAAAGACCTAGTCTACGCGGGTGAAACCGCGGGGCTCTATTACTCGTAGTAATATATAAAGAGATTCCATTCTATAAATCAAACATATTTCTTAATCTACTTTCGACGTGAAATAATTGCTTGAAGAACTAATATAAAATTCAAACGTAGTTCACCTGGAAACGCAGGAGTTATTTAATTAAATATTCATGTTTAGAATTCACGATACGACTAGAGGTCTTTCACATCGGAAGGCGACGAATGATTGTATAATTGCTAGCATTTGCTAGTTTAAGCTACCTAGTGTTTATAATATCATGGACGACCTGTGTCCTACCAGCAACTAGTTTATACAGTCATAGTACATTTTCAAGCTAGGGCTTTAAGAATTTTTGGAGCTTTAAAGAAAAAAAATGATGTAATAGTTTTTGTGCCAAACAACGTTTCGACTGCAATCGGGTATTGACCGCGTACTCGAATATTGACTTGAGTTTCACAATTGTCTCGACTGATGAAGTGATGACGTATTCACACTAATACTACAAATGCAAAAGTTTGTGTGTATGTGTTTTGTTTATTATTTACGACTTAACGGCTTGACAAATTTCAATGTAATTCGGAATGTAGGTACGACTATCTCATAGCCTGGATTAATGATTAGGTTACTTTTCATCTCGAAAAATAATATGTTCCCTCTGGGATTCAACTTAATATAAAAATATAAATGATCCAGTGATCTTTGTAGATTTAGCGTCACAATCTCTGACAACATCATCACTAATCATCAAGTGAGATAGTGATTAAAGGATCTATACAGTATAAAATATTAATTAGCAATAGCTGTGAAATTGTGCCCATTAATTCAGCCAATTACTCACAAACAGAAGATTCAAACGTTTCAACCGATAAATAAACCCCTATAAATTATATAAATTAATATGGAAAGCAAATTAATTCTACCTTTAAATCGTAGCGTTAATTTATAACAGAATACACGACAACCGTTATAAATAACGTTCAAGTTGTTGATTCACCGAAAAATTTCGTTCCGGGGAAGCTCTCGCGGAAAATGCGAAATACTCAAAATAATTGAGTTTGGAATACCTGCACTTGCGATAGATAAAAAGTAGACACGTTATATCAACTTTTTCTTGTATGAAAATACTCGAGAAATACTGAAGGTACTCCATGCACACATAAACAGTATGTAAGTGTGTTATTATTATCGTTTAAAATGTAGATGTAAAATACAAATATGTACTGAATATAAAATTGCCAAAAACCTGTGATTAGTGAAACTGTCAAATCCATGTCATTGTCAATTTACCTTAGAAGTTCCTGGTAACCTAGCTCCTTGTATATTAATGGATATGGTGTCTACCTATATAATAATTATAATAATGAAAGTTTTGAGCATTAAGCAATTACACAATGGTATAACGTAAAACCTTTACTTGCGTGCAAAAAATTTTTTACTTGCTTGAATGGACTTACAACATGAAAATAAAAGTGTGATGAATAAAAAGAACTTAAAAAAACGGGAACTGGAAGAGATTTACAAAGACAAAAACTACGACAGCTTTTACACTACAAGATTAGTTTAATTGATTACAATTTTGATTGGGCTTAGCTAACTGACAGGCAGCGTTTGTATAACGTACCTTTGTTTTATATATAACCAATAATTTGTCAATGTTCGCCAAAGGAAGTACTCTTTACAAAGCCGTGGGCCGTGTGTCGTGTGGAGGCACACAGCAACGATTTATAGTCCTGCTCATCTGATCTCTCAGTCTCAGTCTTTAGAAAAGGTGTATACATCGACGTTCTGTTTAGGCAAATGCATATGAAATGCGGATCCAAAGCTTACAACAAAAAAAACTGAGCGATCGGCCGCCCTAGCTATCCAGCTGCATTTCACAAGAGTAGTATGTATACCATTCGGCATTCAAGACTAACTTCATGATTCTAATTTGAAACTATGAACTGACCCATCACTATAATTAGAGAGTGTAAAGTTCTCTGATAAAGTAATAAGTAATTTATTATTTTCGGTCTGCCAAAGCAAAAATATTGCTTGTATAGGCTAAACACTCAGAGTAATCTTATAAGCGCTGTCACCATATTGTTCCTTAAAATTATATTATTAAAATAATTTACTGTGTATAATCGGTCATATTTGTTTCATTGACAACACGGATGCAAATAAAAAAAAAATTCATAAAGATTAGTTCACCCAGTCGAAAGTTCTGAGGTAACAAAACATACGGGCCGAAATGAGAACCTCCTCCTTTTTTTGAACCGACGCGACCACCTGCCTAAGATCGCACATAGGGCTGGAAGCGTGCCGCTTCCGACGATCCTTGTGAAAATCAATGGATTGATTTTCCTCACATGCCCATGACCAGCAGTGGGCGTCGTATGGCAGTGATGATGGTGCAATAAAAATAAACATATAACTTAATCAATTTTATTTTATTTTGTCATCCGCCCATTATAATTGTCAGTAAATTGTCAATTTTGTAAATATTCAATTTTCATTTTTAATAGAGGTTATTATTGGCAATTGGCAACTTTATAGGTACCTACTATTACTAGTACTATTCCGATGTAAAAATCGTAAATTAAGACAATCGTTTCACTTTAATTAATAATCCAGGCTATTTCGAAAATGGCTCTTACGTATTTGATTCATAATTTGTACCCAAATGACATTAAGATTAACAGGTTTATCTCTATATTATAGGTAATGTGCGTGGTCTGAAGCAATGATGGCTCAGCGGTGGGAGCGTCGGCTGTCAAACTGACGGACACTGATTCGATCCCCACAAACGGCTTTAGGATCCGGTGAAGGTAACACCGGAACCAAATTTCCAGCATGGTGGAAGGGTACTTTCGAATACCTGCCTGGCTAGCTACCTCTCTCAAGTTTAAAAAACTGTCATCAAGCACATTGTGTGTCTGCCTGAGCGGAGCAGTCCTTAAGAGCCAGTAAACATTCTAGGTTTAGCGTGATTACATCTTTGACCATATCGTCACTAACCGTCGAGTGAGTTAGTAGTCAAACGCTGGATCTTAAAACTATAAAAAAATATTCCAGTCTAAATGCCGTGGATTCAATAACAATGTTACCTTCATCGGAAGCTCAAAGTTGAAAACAGATGTTTTTCATTTATCACGCGTTCGAGATTTCACTTGATGGTCAGTGGTCAGTGGCGTGTTGAAGGTATCTAGTTGGATCTAGAATGGACTAGTACTAAAAGACACAAAGTCTGGACACATCGAGTTTTCCCTTCAAACTGTGTAATCTACGTCGAATTAAATCGAAAGGTTTTGAATAACCGATTTTAAACTATGCTATTGTTATAATTATATTATAATGATTATAATTATATTACATAATAATTGGAAATCAATGGGGGAGGCCTATTTCCAGCAGTGGACGTCCTATGGCTGAGATGATGATGATTGTTATATTTCCGTACAACTGTAATGTACATTTTGAAAACTGATGTTCCCATTTTATATTATTTAAACAAGAAGTCGAAAATAATATTCAGACTTCAATGCATAACATTTTCAAATAAGAAGTCTAAAATATAGCGTGGTATTCATATTGCAAAGCATTGAAACTTCATGCTATTTTAAATCTTAATGTTATCTGACAAGATTCATATTCATGTGAATATTATAAACAAACAATCTTACATTGCAACACGATGGTCAGCTTCAATAAACACCACATCCTTTGTTGACCAATAGTCCGAAGAGCAATCCAAAATACACTTTATGTTATGTCACTTTACAAACATAAAATCAATCAAATACAACTTGAATACAGTCTTTTAAAATCATTATCATTATATTAAAACAATAGAACACAAACATTTGATGCTAATCTTTTGTGCCGAAATGCTTCTTTATTCGCAATACACTTCTTCACCAAAGTCATTACCAATACTTTTGATAACACGTACGACTCACACTAGGCAAGCGGCTTATACCAGTGTAAATGAATAACTTCTAATAAAATAATTACCTAAATAAAACTTTCGATGCATGTGCGAATATTTGAACTTAATTCCTTGCACGTATCAAACTAAATTTACAAAAAATAGCTTATAATTTTTGCCTTAAAATTTAACATGCACCAAAACGAATATTTTAAATTTTTGAATATAGAACACTCAACCGGCTTTGTCTTTGTACAAACACAGCACTGTCAAAGTTCTGACCGCGTAAACTCGAGTTTCACTAGGGTTGGCAAACTTATAGCTATAGACCGTGACCGCTCAACGTGTGTGGGGTTCGAACCCGGGCCGGTAACTAACCGCCGGCGCAACTGACGTCCGGTTACCAGACCATATCGGAAACGACGTGGTATTGTGATGTTATTGGATAAATTATACCAACACTTGCACAGTAGAAATCTAAGTTTTAGAAAAAATAACGTTTTACTTTCTAAATACGTGTCATTAAGCTAAATGATCATTGTCAGCATTCAAATTCAAATCATATTCGCTGCTGAATTAAGGCCATCATCATTGATATTTACAAGGCCTGCAGCTTATGTGTGAAATTTTCTACAGATCTTCTACCTTTAGTTTTACTAGAGATTTTACTCTGCGCCTGCCAGCTCGTACTTTCCACTAAATAATTTAAATATATTATTTTGCTTGTTGGTTATTGAAACCATTATTGAACTCCCACCTATTTTGTTAATATCTACTATAAGAAATAGTTGTAAGTGTGCGCCCAGCTTATTCTGAAGATCTTTGATATTTTCGGTTTGTAAACATAAAACAGTAGATGAGGTAATTTTAAGTATGTTTATGTGTATGTAAGTTATGTACTAGCTGCCCGTAGACACCGGTTTTTGCTAAATAAACCCACGAGAACTATACTTTTTTTTAAAGTAGCCTATGTCTTATTCCAGTATAAGCTACCTTGATTCCAAATTTCATCGAAACTCGTTCAGCCGTTTCAGCGTGAAGGGTTTACAAACATACCCACGACAGACGACAGACAAACTTTGACCTTTATAATATTAGTGTGATTAAACTAAAATGGGGCAAACATTGAAATTTGGAATTTTCATGTCTTTGATAACATTAAATTGGTACAATATTGTCTTAAGTAATCTCGCAGCTGATTGTATTAAGCCCAAAGCTTCTCTCAACAAAGAGATTTCTCGATTTGCCGTCTGTTCGAAATAAATTAAATACTCAATGCTTCGTCAAGATCTGATAAGAACCATTATACCAGTAAATAAGTGTCAGACTTCAGTACGATATTAGATTTGCTTTTACACGAGGCCTTTTTAAGAGATGTCGACTTGTCAAACGTTTTAACAAAAGCCTGATATATTCTGCAAATAAATAGGTACTTTTAATTTCATTTAAAATTGCGAAAATGGAACTTTGTAGTAGTAACCATTAAAATAGGAACGTTATTAATGTATTCCGTTAAAAACTAAGTAAATAGTTTTTCTAATTTTTTTATATTTTTATCATAGTTCTTTTATACAATATCATGATAGTTGTCGTGGCTCAGTGATTAGTGACACAGACTTCAGAACTGCGATACCGAGTTCTAATCCCGGCTGAAGTACACATTTCTTTGATGAGCAATAGATCTTTATTCGCGGATCTTGGGTGTTTGTATAATGATTGTGATGTCCATACCTCCCGCAACACAGGGAATTCTAGTGCGGGGGTGTGAATGTTGTGCTGTTTGTTTGTTGTTTAGACTACAATTATATCCTTTTGTTGCTTTCTTGTATCATTTTTTAGAGTGTGATGATCTTTTGGATGATAATGGTTAATATTCAGTTGTTTTATCAAACTAACTAAAATCGCGATAAATAATATTTTTATATTGTTACGTTACAGTCCAAATAAGTATGACGCTTATATAATATGATCAAAATAAATATTTGAATATCTTTACAAAAAAATGCGGGTAGTTTTAGGTAAAATTAATTTTTACGTTATTTCGTGCCGACTAACCCGTAATCGATTAAAACTGTTATCCAATATAAGAGATAGCATTGTTAGGAGTTCTGGGCTGTTCCATGAAACCCCGTTGGCGAATGAGATGGATTGCAGCCAAATATTATCTAAGCCTCGCAGGCGTGCGTTCCAGCAGTGTAAACATCAGTAATCTGATTAATTAGATTGACTTTGTCTGCACACAGTCCAGGGATTTTTTGGATTTTTAGATGTTTTTTTTTAGAAACAGTGCCATGGACCTTTCTGTTAATCACTTGAATCAAATTCTCTTAAATTCTTCAAAATAAAATAGCGCGTACCCAGTCCAGTCAAATAAACTTTTAAATAAAAAAATCAGTCTAAAGGCTGCATTTTTGATATTAAATAGTTTCAATCATACAAAAATAATGTGTACACCGGCAAGGGTTGAAAAAAATATTTATATATTCTTTTTCACAATTACTTTAAAATGGTAAAAGTTAGATTAAAAAGCTCTGAAGAAGATTTATAAAACTTTGATTTAAAAGTTTTTTGACTGGACTAAACATATTTGCGTTAAACTCTACACACAATAAAGTTATGTCTATGTCTATATGAATGATGAAGTTTTATATAGGCAGCTCATTTATAAGTGCTTCTATGTATGTTATCATGGCCAAATATATTTTGTTACATCCGTTTTAAAACGTATGCAAAGAGCGTGCAACTTGGCACCTTCTTCCGGGCAATATCGCAAGCGATTAGCCTTAAAAGGCCTAGCGATTTGCATTTTACTATTCAACATGCAAATATCGAACGAGTCAAAAGAACAATAGTTACAGAATGTTACCTAGTTTTAATCGATTATGTGTATTAGACTTTATGGTCACTGTTGGTGAGATAGTGGTCAAGCGTACATCTGTGTATACAATTAAAAAAAAAACTTACGCAATATTTGGCATAAGAGGCTACTTTACAATTAGAACTTACGGTGAAAATATGTTGTGAAATAGATTCCCCAAGGGCACAATCATTACAAGTCGCCTATTTATGTTTCTAATGTAGGTAATAGCTTGGATTCATCATCATCTCAGCCTAAAGACGTCTACTGCTGGATATATGCCCCCCCCTCCCCCCCTCGTATTGACTTCCACGAGGACAGGTTGGAAGCGGCCCGCATCCAGCCCTTGCCTGCGATCTTAGTCAGGTCGTCTGTCTACCTGGGACCTAAGTCTACTATTCAATATGCCAATATGATTGGCTCACAACGGGTGACGGCTTTGGTAGGCTGCTATTTTTAATTTGTCCATTCAATTAATCTTGATTCAATTCTAGATTCAGTGACGTAGCTCGTAATTTTTCGTAGTATGTTAGCATCCAACTTCTCAATTTCGTGCAAAACCAATATAGGGCGAGCATAGATTCAACATAGGTTCAGACCGGTATGAACTAAGCAGACTATGAATTTTTGACGTTGTCTTGTTGGCATTGAGTAGGCCTCGCACTGGTTTGAATTTGAACACGAAATTAGTAGACTTGTCACCCTGGTCACCGGTGGTCGTCCTATGCTGTTCTTGCTAGTCCCTGGTCTCCATTGAAGAATTTTTCGACCTAGCTTGGTGTGCCTGGTTAAAATTAAATAATTCCATAAATACTGAGCTAATAATATAATTAAAAATCGGCAGTAAAAAGTAATCTATAACCGCTAATAAAATATGTAAAAGATCCATTTGTGAATTGTATAAAAATATGTATGCGTTAGGGCAACAAAAGGTGGTAGCCATCTGGAATTTATAATTATACTCAATTTTGCATTCAGTATGATTGTAAATTCTATAATATAGATTCTTTATAACTATAATATATTGTCATCAGAACATTAAACAAGTGTTACCATATTTCAAATCAATGTGTCAACATGAAGGGAGTAAAAGTTAAAGGCATAGATTTGGCTTATACCAGACGAAATAATATATATTATTATATATATATATACCTTCATCGTTATTGTGAATACATAACACTTTAATCAATATCTATTCACTTGCGACTTCAAGTCACACTTGAATATTGAATATAAAATAATAATAATCTTCGAGGAAAGCGTGATCAATATAGACACAGAGATAGTGATCAAATAGGTACGAGTTTATAATAAATAAGATTCAGTTTACGGCTAGTGCGGACAACCATCAAAGACGCGTTGATTTCAATAATTCAATTTATCTTATATAATTAACGAGTGATTCTTGAATATATCTCTCTGCCCCACCAAAGGCCTGAACTTACGGTGAAGGCGACACCTATATCGAATCAGCGACATGGTGGTAGGGTACTTTATAGTACCTGCCTGGCTACCCTCAAGATTGAAAAACTGTCACCAATCATATAGTGTGTCCAGGCAGCTGCAGTCTTTGATATCCAGTAAACGTCTTGGTTGAGCATTATAACACATTTGACCACATCGTCTTTGACCATCAAGTGAGGTAGTGGTCAAACGTTACAAGCTATCTCGGGAAAGGTTCTAACATTTTTAACGAAAGTTTGCACATTGATAACGTTATATTTACCAAGTTTTTTATATCGGTGTCCTACTCAGGAAAACATCAGCTAAGTTAACATATTAACAGTTGTCAAACGCAAAATTATAATATGTAAAAAAAAAAAAAGGTACATATAATGGACAAGACCGTTATTTCCCTCCGAATACATAAAGAAAACAGTCGGTAAAAATAGAATTCTCGAAAAATTTTCATTTCAATTTATTCTGAATATATTTTCTGTAAGTGCATCATTAAAATTTGTAACAAAATAGAGCACTTCACTGTCTTTGAAGTCTACTCAAATGATTTTACGTGCAAATCATAATTAATTTTTCATTATCCAAAGATTCTATCGGAATCTTCAAAACAACCTTCTTAAATATTTAAGAAGTCATTTCCAGTGAGTTCAAAATTGGACGCTGTTTATTTGTTGTTTAGTTTTACTTATAAACAAGGTACATTAACTTCTTCTCGACAAAAATCTAACAATTATTAAGAGACTATCTCTATGCCATGATTTTATTTATTTGAAAATCAAAACCAAATTATTTAAACGACTTCAACACTCAAAAGTGTGCAGAAATAACTTGTCGAAGTCGGTACCATGATTGTTCAAAAGTATCTATTATCAAAATATTGTTCTCATGGTACCGACTTCGACAAGTTATTTCACACTTTTGAGTGTTGAAGTCAGTTCCATTTTTTGGTACTTTTTTTTTCATCTTTTTCAGTGACCATTATTATTATTATTATTATTTATTATGGGACAACATTCACACAAGGCCTTCAGGTCCCAAACTAGGCAGAGCCTGTACTATGGTAACCTGATGACTGATATATACTTATATACATATACACACTTATTATTATTACTACATTATTACTCGCAGGATCAATTGTCATTGAGTATGTTTGACATTCATTCGCTACACTATATTCGACTTTAAAATAACAGGTAAACTTGCTATTGTAATAATTTTTAGGTTATACTGATGGTGGTGCGCGAGTAGGGAAGGGGTGAGGGTGTCGGATTATTGGAAGTAACGGATTATTCAAGTTTCAGATTAGTCAGATTATACTGTATTGGTTTCTGCAATTGTAACAAAAGTACTATAAAACAGTGATGTTTACAATTTATACTATCTTATATAAACCACGTACCAGAAGGTGGGCAGCGGCGCCTTCTGAGGATTGGAAATCATACAGCGCTCGCCAACCCGCCTGCTAAGCGTGGCGAATATTGGCAAATCCCCCCTATATGGGGGAGGCATAAGTCCAGCAGTGGACGCACATGGCTGAGAGGAGGAGGAGATAAATAAAAGGCAACCTTATCACTTAAAGCGATTTCTTCCAGTCAGCCTTTTTATTTTGAGGTTTTAATAGTAATTAAATAGAACATATAACAAATAATACTTTGTATGTATAATATTAGAATGTTATCCAACAGATTTTTAAGTTTTCTGTAAGCGTTTTAATTTTAAAGATATAATTTTTAGGTTTAAATATAAACGAGTTCACCAAATTTCTACAAACAGTCGCTTAGTTCTCGAAGTTAAGGTTACAATTGTTGCAAAACTAGACATGATTGTTTTCAACTATTAATTTACTTTTAACTTTAATTAAATTTCAAATCCTGACAATGTTGTCGACAACTAGTTGTTATTTCACTCTGTTTATTTTCTAGGGAATCTATTGGTCGTGGTATTTGTTGTGTCCTATCTACAGCTATTTCAGCTTGTAAATTCGCTGGGCTGTGTCAGTAAATTTTTTCATATGTACTGAATGGATGTGGAAGTTGAATTAATGTGGAGATCTGCAGACATGGATGTGCTGTGTGATCCTCAAAGCGATCTCCTTCACTATGATATTAACTCGTTACGAAACCCCGAGCATATCCTTCTCATTATCTCACTTTGCGAGTTTGAGAATGCATTGTTCAGTTCGATACATTTCAACGTCAGTCAATAACATCTAAAATTGCATATTTAAATCTTTTTATAACTAAATATTAAACAAATGCTTAGGCACATTTGTGCCCCCGCACTAGAATTCCCTGTGCGCCTGGATACACATATTACACAAACATCCAAAACCAGAATGTAAGCGTTTGATTCCGCTGGGATATTTTTTGATTCGCAGGTATTCTCGGGATTAGAAGTCAGGTTACTGACAACTGAGCCAACAACAACGACTATAATAATTGACAGTCGTCATGGCTCAGTGATCAGCGACACTGACTTTGGAACCGCGACCCCGGGTTTGAATCCCGGCCGGGGCAAACATTTCTGTGATGAGGAAAGATGTTTGTTCTCGGGTCTTGGATGTTTGTGTATTGTCATTGTGTGTGTCTATGCCTCCCGCGATACAGGGTATACTAGTGCGGGGGCGTGAGTGTATAAAAAAAAATATATTCCATTTGGTCAAATTTTACAGGAGGAAGAAAAAAACTTATTTTTTCTATATTACCACCAATTGAAACAGAGACACAGCTTTATTTACATTTAAATAACAAATAAACGAAACACATTTATAAGATATAAATGATTCTATCGCGTTCATTACGACAATTTACTCTAGACGGCATTAAAACAATCATTAAAATTTATAACATTAAAAATTTTGGAGTTACGAAGTTTGAAAATAAAGCCAGCGATATGAAAAATAGATTAAACTGTTGTAAAATCAAAAATAAATAAATCCAATAAAACCGAATTCGATTGTCACTCACTTGTGCGCCCGTGAGTGTCGGTACAATAAGTAACACAAGGGTTCCGTCTAATTAATATTTATGTGATACGTGACGCGACCGGAGACTTGTCGCTTTATTGAATCACGCTGGACAGAATAAAGTGACTATAATGGACTATTATGTCATTGATTGATCATTTATCTCAGTTAACATGTCGTTGTGGTATAGATTTTTAAAGTGGTGAATAGCAAGTTTTTAAATGCATTTTGTTTTTGAATCATTAGGATTGAAAACTCATAACAAACTATTATTGTACAGGCAAATGTTAATGCCAATATGAACTTACGGCATTCAGCTATGGGAATGCACCAAACCGAGCAATATCCGAATTATACAAAGATTCTAAAATAAAGTATTAAGGGAAATAATAAACGCACCTTGGTACATACATGAGAAACAACGACCTCCACCGGGACCTTAAAATAAAGTTCGTTGACAAAGTGATTAAAAACTATTCAGAAGCACACCAGCAAAGACCTCATCATGACGTTAATGTTGAGGCAGTTATTCTCCTTGACTAGACCGATCTAGTGAGAAGACTCAAAAGAACAAAACCGTTCGAATTAGTGTAGTGTTCAGTGACAGTGTGCTAGTGTAATGTGGTTAAAATACTGCTCATAGAGAACACATGAACAAAGTGTCTCCCCCTTAAATAGAGACAATAAGAAAATTGTTAATGGACACATTTTTTGTATAGTAAATTTAGCAAGTATCTGAATAAACTGAATAATAATAATAATAATTAAGCTAGGGGATTACGGAAATGTTATTGTTAGAGATGTTATTGTAATTATTTTGCAGTATTTGAGTATTTGACTTTAATAACAGAATCCGTTCTAATTTAAAAGTAAATGAAACATAAAACATCAGCTACTACCCTTACCTTTGTCAAGGTATTGTCCTTGAGAGCCAGTCAAAATTTTAAACCTGATTTCACTTTCTACCATATCGTCCAAAATTGTCCTGTGATATTGTGGTTAAATTTCAAAATACAGGTATAGCTAATAAAAATGTTGTTGATGTTCAATTTGGTTTTGTTGAGAGTTAAGGTGAAATAAAAAAATGAGTTTTCTCTTTGACGTTATGTTATATCCTTAGCTCTTCTTTTTCTTGTCAAGTCTTGAAACTGTAACCAGTAGACCAAACATATATATATATATATATATATATATATATATGTATACCTATATATATATCAACTCTTAAGCTGTCCACTAATCTTCCAATCAAATTATATCTCGCAAAGTTCGAATGATGTCTATAGTGACTAAAATCGTATATCTCACGTCCCTACGGGAATGTGGTGAGAGCGTAGTGGTACCGTTCCGGGCGATCGGATCGGAAGTCCGGCACACGGCAGCTTCCGGCGCGGCCTGACGTCACGCCGTGTGATCGCCTTGTCTGCGGTTACTGTAAGACTTTTAGAGATCCCTAGACTGTGGTCCCAATTTAAAAAAAATTATTGAAATGTGTATCAACTAGAACACTACCTCATCATTTTCATCTTCGACCGCATCGTCACTGACCATCAAGTGAGATACTGGTTAAACGCCGGATCTACACAGTATAAAAATACCGGTCGAACTCCGGGAGTGCCGGCAGAAGTGACAACTTAAACATTGACGATGTGCATGAATGGTTAGGGAATAATTTCGCACGATTTGCTTTATTTATGTAGTAAAATACAATAATTATTCATTTATTGCGCTATCATACATAAACATGATAATAATAATTTAAGTTTATTGATCTATTTACTTACCTGCACATAGAAGTCCTGACTTCCTGACGTTCTGACACGAGGTGTCCTGATGCAAGTTTAACATTTTTCCGCCAAAAACAAGAGCACAACGCTGCTGAAGAAGTTTTCACTTAACAGATGCATACTCTTTACGTTTACCTACGTCTCGCGGAGAACTGGACGAATAAATATCTTGATCTTTAAGAGACCCAATCGAAATATGATGCTGGTGCGAAATGTTGGGAATCCTAAAAGAAATGAAAGTTGAAACCGTCTTTCCACCATAAAACTGATCCTTGCTATACTTCGGACACGTGCCTATAAGATATATTAACGACATTATAAAAACTCATTGCTGCAGGTCACGTGAATGAGAAGCAGAGTTAGAACAAGAAGATTTTCAATCAGGTGATTTAAGTGGGTCTGGTGATAGGTGATACAATAATGACCTGCCATTTTTTTTTTATTATCACACTTAGACCCCCGCACTAGGATTCCCTGTATCGCGGGAGGCTTGGACACACACATTCACAGCACACAAACATCCAAGACCCGGGACAAACACCTACACTCATCGCACAAATGTTTGCCCCTGCCGGGATTCGAACCCAGGGTCCCGGAGACACAGTAGTCATGTCACTGACACTAACCACTGCACCACGGCGACCGTCATATTACTCAAACCTATTTCGTTTGTAACCATGGCGATAGAAAAACGACTCATTTTGTCACTAATCAAATTTAATCGCCGGAACCTTCCCTTAAACTGACCACTTCACTACACTTATTTCCCGACAAAAGTCGCGATAGGCGCTATCCGTTTATACGAATGTCCAGATAGAGTGGCACAAAATGTTTGCCAATGGCCGACCGGACGGCAACCGGAAACGTTTTATTTGGGGTGGTCGCATTATGAGTTCGGGGATAGTAGTGTTTGCAGCCGATGTTTGACATCTTGTCACCAATTCCGTTACGACCTTGGTCTATAATTATACTTACATTTAGAACTAGGCCATTGCGAATTGCGTGAGAAACAAAAAAGCTTTGTGCAAGTTTGTAAGAAATTATGGTGTTAGGTGAAGTACAATTTGAATGTGTTTTTTTGGTCTTGTAATTGTTCCTCTGGCAATTTTATATGGGTAGTTTATTAAATCACTTTATTGCATTTATTTACATTGCGTAGAATGAATTTTGGTTTTACTTTTCGTTTGGTGTTTAATATTACTTCTCCTGTAATAAATAAAATAGCTGTGCGGCCATCAATTTAAGATAACAATTTTTTACCAAAAAATGGAACCGACTTCAACACTCAATAGTGAGAAATAACTTGTTGAAGTCGGTACCATGACAGCTTACAAAAGTTACTATCAACACAATATTGTGCTCATGGTACCGACTTCGACAAGTTATTTTTCACTTTTAAGTGTTGAAGTCGGTTCCATTTTTTGGTAAAAAATTTTTTTCACCCTTTTCAGTGACTTTTGCTACTCACGGGATCAATTTGTCATTGTGTATGTGCATCGATGTCTTCAACCGCGACAATAATATCGTCCAGGTAAGTGAAGCACTTTTCAGATATTGGAGTGTAACTCAAAAACCGCTTATCCGATTTTGATGAAACTTAAATGGGACCACCACGGAAGTATACACTATCAAGCAAAAAAGAATAATCAAAATCGGTTTATAAACAAAGAAGTTATACGCGAACACACATAAAAAAAACACTTATATACGGTTGAATTGAGTAACTTCCTTTTTATTGAAGTCGGTTAATAAAATGAACTAAATTTCATGTGTTTTTAATACTTACATTTTGAGATATTGAGGGCTCCTGTTGTGTTGACTGTTTCAACTATTTTGTGTAATTGCGTAGAAAATATATATTTTTACACTCAGACACCCGCACTAGGATTCCCTGTACTGCGGGAGGCATGGACACACACAATCACGGCACACAAATAACTAAGACTCGGGACAAACATCTACACTCATCGCACAAATGTTTGCCCGATGATGTTGATCCGAACCCAGGATCCCGGAGACTCAGAAGTCATGTCACTGACAGTAACCACTGCGCTACGGCAACCGTCGCGAGTATTTGAGGTAGTATTTTTCGCGAGTTATTGGTGACATATTCGCATCCTGTCGGAAGCATAACATTTCTCTCTAGTTTGAAGAAGTTATTTTGATGACAAGTATTAAACAAACATACGTAAGACACGTAAAACAATTAACGAGCTTGTGTTTAAAATATATAAGGCTAATTTAATCCAATATAATAGCATGAAAAGGAGGATGGCAGAACCAGCCTTGCTCTCGAAAAACAAAATGACAACCCGTTCATGTATTCTTTATATATGAAAATGTAGATTATATTTTTGTGGAATCCGTGAATAATTTGCATTATTTATAAAGTTGGGAATCAGAAGTACTTTTATTTTATTTATTTATGTGGTGTTTGTAGTTTTCGAACGCACCCTATACTTCTCATTATGTTTGTTGCGTTCGAATACTTACGCTCTGACATTAATTGTTATTGTTACTCTATAATCTGTAGCCAGCTGCTCTGTAGACCCGGACTGCGTTCATAAACACACTCATGCCTAGTTTATTCCAGAATGTAATAAGTAATCTGTATCTGTAGCGCAATCCATGCAATATTGCTTTCTCTGTCTACGATACTATAGATGGATAGCGATCCATTGAATGGTTCGCTTATGGACGTGTAGTTAGCAGACTGATACAGATGATTTTCCATGATAACTTTTTACTCCCAACTTCTAGGAAAATGATTGAATATACAATATACAATGTATTTATTGCTCTATCGATACGTATAAGTTTCATTCATGAACGCGGTTTTTTTCTTCTAGGCTGCAAATGTATGGGAGTCTGCCATCCTCCTTTTACAATTTCCGAACCACTTTCAAGTTACAACAATCTGATTCAACAAATGTAGTAACATTGTAGTGTACACTTGCGGCCAATAAAAGTTACAACTTTTATTAGTTCTGAAGCCTTCCGATCGAGCTTGGAAAGTTTTATCAATGCGCTTTCATAAAATCAAAAGTTTAAAATATTGTTCGAACAACTCTCAAGATAAATTTTGCTATGAGTAAACAAATACGATATTTATGTCTGTGTTACCTTACTTAAAAAGAATCCAATTTAAACATACCGCGTAACTGTGCATACAAAACATAAAAACCTTTTTTCTACCTTTGACACACATCATTTACTAGGCTTCGTCTTATTGTTTTCCAGTGTTTTATATCACTTTAAAGTGAAATACAAGCAAGCTTAATATAACCAGTAAAGTTTTGCGCTGACACTGTGGTTATATTATTATCTATAGTCAATATTTGTCAAAAAACCAGTTAAAAAAAGTATAAGCTTAAAATTTGTCATACTCAAGCGGTTGACATCATTGACATTTTATTATTACCATTTAGAGAGAGAAGAGAATTTTGCCCCGGAACGTAAATTTTATCAAAAAATATTCACTAATATAATGGCTAATCTCACGAGCAGCAGCTCTCTATCGGTTACATAGGGAGGTTGCGGAGATTTTTTTTTCACCCCTTTCAGTAACCTCGCTACTCATGGGATTAATCGCGATTGTGTATGTGCACCGATTTCTTCACCCGCATATACGTACGTCGTAGATACATATATGCCAAGACGAGAACCTGCTTCTTTTTTGTTGTCGGTTAAAAAGAAAACTAATCTTGAAGTGAACCAGTAAGTCTAACAAAACTTTCGCTGAGAGGAAGTTCTCAATATTAATGTTTCCAGGTAATGGCAGTCATTCTTTGGAATCTTTTTAATATGGGATGCAATAAGAGTCGACACTTTGGCGCCGTCCCACCTTGAAGAGATTAATGTTCAGGCTAGTGTTGCTACTTTCAAAGCTGAAACCCTCAAGTGTCGATAGTATGACCTTGTTAGAATATACACAATGCTGGTCGCTGCTATTAGGTCTTAAATTAAATATGACTCGTGAACATAAAACGGTGTATTTTATTTTGTATGCTGTACATATCTAACGTTCGACCACTA
Source organism: Apeira syringaria (assembly GCA_934044485.1). Classification (NCBI taxonomy): domain Eukaryota; kingdom Metazoa; phylum Arthropoda; class Insecta; order Lepidoptera; family Geometridae; genus Apeira; species Apeira syringaria. The sequence continues at coordinate 15,315,971 of OW203662.1, read as the reverse complement.
TCTCGCTCGATGGTCAGTGACGATGTGGTCGAAGATGTTTAAGTCCTATTTAAGTCCGCACAGGTAAAATATTTGCATACTTTACTTGCCCAGAGTTAAATAGGTCATAAGACTAAATTATTGACATGCTCAAGAGTTGTATGATTTATTGCATTAACAACATGTTAGGCGGAAGTTACGTTCAAATATTTGAAGGGAAAAACTCGGCTGTACAAGACGGTATTCTGTAGTCGTGGGTTCAAGTCCCACTAGCAGCCGAATTTTTTCCTTCAAATATTTGAACGTATTGATATGCTGTCTCATACCAATATCAACTTACGCCACAACGGTTCTCTTTTCGCACAGTTTCTAAGTAAAGTTCAGGTTCATACAAATGCTTGTATACCAGTATTGTGTGGTGTACAGGGTAGGTTCAGACGAAGCGAAAGGTCAACGTTCGCTGACGTCATCGCACTCCACCTTCACAATGCGGGTCTTATCGTTGCATTCTGTTATGGAAATAAGACATCTACTTGCCGATAGCAATACCTGCGCAGTGTGTTTTAATTTCATTATTTACTAGTTGATCCCCACTATTTCACGCGCTGTGGTTTGAAAGAAAACTGTTGCTTTTACTATTTTCCTCGCAAGTGTTATTAATTGTATGTTCGGCTAATCCGTTTCTAAGAAAAGTTTCATATGACGCATGAAGCGATGGGAAAAAGATTTTCGACGTAAATGAAACTGCTGGTCGTAGCTAGTATAAAATAATATATAAAAATCAAATTTTTTTTGGGGCCTGTATCCAGCTTCTTCCTGCGATATTTGTCAGGTCTTTCAGATCAGCTAGCGGTGGACGTCACACGCTGCGCTTGCAGTTCGTGGTCTCCGTAAAAAGACCTACTGAATCCATCGGCCATCCGCTTTACAAGATATATGCCCTGCCCTCTACCACTTCAACGTCAAGCCCGTGTCCTGGAACACTTAGATCATTTGCTATGTAGTCTTTTCATCATCACAAAATGCTCGTTTCGTCGCGTTATGAAATTAAATCTCCAACCATACCTTTATGTCTGCATGAATCAGACCAGAACACGTATAAGTCACGGTGTCTGCTATGGGAGTATTGTCTGTAATTATGTGCTGTAGATACACATGAAGGCATTGAGACTATCAAAGCGTTATTATTTTACCTAAATACGATAAAGTTAAAAAAAGATCGTGGTTTTACTCGAGAAGGCTGTCAAACGAAAGTGGAGAATATTATTTTCATGTATTTGTATGATACAGCATATCAGCAAGTATTGCATGATAGAAAGTCCAGTGAACATTCAGGGTCTAGCGTTGTTTCAACCTCGACAATATCATAGATGAAAAATTGAATCAAATTCTAGATAATGGTTTCATAACCAGAAAAAGATCCTCTTCTTGAGTCGCATAACAGATTTTGGAACGTTTCACTATCTCATGTACATCATACTCTCTCTCTCAGCCATAGGGCGTCCACAGCTGGACATATGACTCCCCCATATAGGGGGATTTGCCAATACTCGCCACGCTTGGCAGGCGGGTTGGCGAGTGCAGTATAATTTTCAATCCTCAAAAGGGCGCTGCTGCCTACCTTCTGGTACGTGGTCCCTTAGCCGACTCTTACGGCACCTGCGGGAAGAGATAAGGGAGTACTATTCTAGGCCGGTACCACCACGGCATATCATACATTTTGAAAATATTCCATAATTGTTACATTATAACTTTATTTTCTAAAATTGTACAAGAAATCTAAATTTTTTTTTTTTTTTTTTTCTCAGCCATGTGCGTCCACTGCTGGACGAATGCCTCCCCCATATAGAGGGGATTTGCCAATACTCGCCACGCTTGGCAGGCGGGTTGGCGAGCGCAGTATGACTTCCGATCCTCAGAAGGCGCTGCTGCCCACCTTCTGGTACGTGATCCCTTAGCCGACTCTTACGGCACCCACGGGAAGAGATGGGGGAGTACTATTCTAGGCCGGTACCACCACGGCCATCTAAATATTACTCGTCTAAATTCAGGGTTGGTCGCTAGATTGTAATATTGGAGTGAATTTCAACCCTGTCTATTGAAATTGGGGCATTTTAAGCTGTACTGAATGGGATTATATACGTTGTGAGAAACGTATAAGCTTTTTTACCTGCCACTTTTTCATTTCTAATCCGTATGAAATCTTTTCAATCCCACGGAAAGCTATAAATTAATCAACCAGAATTCTGAATCACAAATACTTGCTTGAAGAAATCGGAATTTCCTTTTAAAAGCTTCAGTTACATTGAAATTCCGTACGATCCGGATTGATCTGGTTTTTTTCGCTTTTATCTACATCATCCGAGTTTCCCTAGCGCTACACAGGATGAGTCTGTGTTACGTTATTCATCGAGCGCGCCGCGTAAATGTTTTCAACTTAATGGAAACGCGTGCTTGGTTTTAACACGCTGACATGTCAGTAAGGTGGCAACAATGGATTATTTTTATAAGATGAGTTACAAACAAACAAGCTTTTGTCCCGCCTGATCGTAAACGGTTACCATTACCAATAGAAATTTGCAATAAGTACTTTTGATGCAACTTTTTTTTCCAATTGACCCATTATGAGCTTAATTTACTTATTTTTCTTTTGGTCCTTTATTCTAAATTTGATGGAACAACGAAGATGGAAGTTTCACTTTTTAACAGCTGTGTTTATGTGAGTAATATAACAAACTAAATATAATATAAGGAAATGACGCTCATAGAATTACGATCTTCTAAATCTTTTGCTGACTCATTGGCGATATTCCTAAAATTGAAGAGAATTATTAATACAACACACATTCACTGTCGGATACCTTGGGGGTGAAAGGGCGAAGAAGATGCTTGTTTTAAAGGAGATTATTTTGTACACAATGATGACTATTTACTATAATGAAAAGTCGGTTCTTTTTAAGACTTTAAAGCAGCGCCTGATAAAACTTATGTATAAACTTATCTCAGGGATATATCTAAGCTAAACGGTGTGTTATACGAGGCAACATCCAATGCCAAAATATTTTTTGAAAAGATTATAAAGTTGCATTTGACCACTGTCCCATCTGTAGTTAAGTTTCATCCTACTTCACACCAAGCAAGTTTTATTTTCTCGACTAAAAGTAACCTTAATCCTCCAAGACCCAATCTATCACAATACCAAAATTCATCGAAATTTCTCAAGCTGTTTAGGCGTGAAATTGTAACGACAGATACATACAGTTACTTTTAACATTTCATAGTTTTAACATTTGTAACATTAAGTTTGCAGATATGGATGTATATACTGATATTACTTCAAGTATAGTATTGGCCGTGGTCACAAAAAGACTGGAGAATGTGGGTGACAATATCTACGTGAGCGCGTAGTTTCTCTGACTACCCGCTGTTTATAGCGAAAACATATTGGCCTGTCAAAAAATTGTGAAAACACAGGGTTGCCACGACACACAACACTGATAGGACTTTCGGGATTACAATAACATCCTGGACATCTTCAGGTGACGAGTGAATATGTATAATTTAGGCAGGTGTGATCCATCATTGACCTTAGTATCATCAGGTGAAGTAGTACTTAATTACTTTATAACTGCTTCGCTCGCACTTACGTTTTTCGCATCTTCTTATCTCGCTTTCTCTGGTCGGTAACAATGTTTTTTACGGACTACCGATTCCTTTGAAAATGCAACTTCGCAGTGCCTAGCTTGAGCCACGAGAATCGGATGCGCGTACTATAAATAGATAAAAAAACTGATGAAAAAGTATTCTATGGTCAAAATATATGACGTGTCAGTTTGTTTATAACATCTGTGGCGCAAAAAGTGTGAGCGTAGTTACATAAAAATATTTGAATTTTATTTAACTTTTATTTTATTTGTATAAAGTTAGAACAAACGAAGCGTTGCTAGCTCCAAAACCCTTTATTGAATTTTTACGATTTGTTACTTCAAAAGTGAGTATATTTTGTTTGTGAACTCAACAGACCGTTAGTAACGTAGCTAAAACGCCGAAGCTTTTTGAGAGTTGTGTGTTTTCAAAATGTTTGGTTGTAAAAATAAAAGTCCAATATTTAGGTTTTGGCACAACCATGCAATATGTTTAGTTGAATGGTTTTTGGGGGAAAAAATGAATGGATTTCAATTAAAATGTATCAATAAAAACATTTGTAATTCAAGTGTACATTTATAATATGAAAAACAAGTGTGCAAAACGAGACGTAACCGCCTGCCAGCTGCGGTACTTGATAAAGATCACCTGACGTGGTTCAAACTGTATTTGGAACTAATTCACTTATCCACCTGAGTGTATACCAATAACATAAAATAACAAGTCCATCTTTCGCATTTCCTTTGATAGTCAGTGACGACAGGGTCAAAGGTACAGTCATCCTAGATCTTTAATGTTGTCTGAAACTCAATCAATAGGCGGCCTTATCTTGAGCACGGGATGTAGTGTTTAATAAAATACAAGTAATAAAAAAATACTTAGCCAAATATGACATATATAAGATGTAATATTATACAAATAAAGTTGAATATAGCTAGACATAAATAAGATTATTATAATACAAATGTGTATGTTGGTATACCTAATCATCAGCCTCTAAAGAGTCTGTAGGTATAACAAAACAAAATAAAAAATCTAAAGTCATATTTGAATTTTCTAATCGCGCCAGTTGAGTAAAACAATAATCAACCTTTTCCTGTTGAACAAAAATCCTTTAATTGCTTGTCAGTGCACAGCTTGATAAAATAAATTACAACGAGCGTTGTAACTGACAGCTTGAAAATAAAACTAAACAGTGAACGCCAATCACCTTTAAACGTTGCAAGCTTTCAGTTTAAATAGCAGCGTTGCTGCATGTAAGCCACAATCAGGCGATAAAGCCGCGAGTACACGGGACCCGATGCAGTGACCTGTATATAATAGCCATCGGATCACATAGGGTCGACGCACGCGAAAAGCTCGTACTGGCGGGGTGTGTTTCAACTGTGTATGCTGACTTAATGTTATCTACAGTTCAAGAACATGTGAAAAGTAATAGTTTCATTTTCAAATCATGTAGTTTATTTATTCCAAACCGTGCTTGAAGCAAGAATAACTTGAGTCACAGGCGTAGTATCGCAGTACTATAAACAATTGAATAACGCACATACCGTCCCTACAAACACTTATTTTTCTGTGTCACATTTGTAACAGATGAATGATAGTTAGCTCAATTGTTTTACTTTGCAGTTCAAGGTTATGCTCGGAGTTTTTTCTAGGATATGGATTTAGTATTAATGAGATCCGTAAAGGAATGTGTTCACTAATACAGCCAAGTAGATTAATAAGTGAAATGGCAATGAGCATAGAGGCTGTGGTAGGGTACCGCCTGCCTAGATACCACTCTCAAGTTAGAAAAACTGTCATCAAACACATAGTGTGTGTGGGTAGCAGTCGATGAGAGCCTGTACGTATTCTAGGTCTAGCGTAATAACATCTTAGACTACATCATCCAAATCCAATGACCATCAAGTGAGATAGTCGTCAGTGAGGATTTTATTTATATTATTTTATCTATACAAGATTTAAATAAAACACAAAAGTTATGAATTAGTCACTTTTGAATCGGTTTAGTTAATAAGAAAGTTCACGTAGCTGAAGAATTTATTTATCCGAATTTGAAAATCTGGAATGTTAATATTAATGTGTTTGATGCGTGTCAAAATGCACACGTCACGCGTGGCGTGTAACTTTGCCATTACTAGAAAATTTCACCGAGATTCCTTCACAAAATATACGGAATTGTCAACTGTAAATCGATTGATAAAGCGTTTAATACTGATACAGGTCGATTCACTCCATTAACTGCGCAAAAATCAATAAAACAGATAAGTAAGGTAAGCTTTCCACTCAGTTCAGTAGGGCTTAATTTTCCAATATATCATAGATAAATGAAGGTTCGTATATTATTTTTATGTTATTATATAGCTAAAATAGTGTTTCATAATGTTCTCTTGAGAAAAATATAGCGAGCGAACCAGAGATGTCATTTAAGTCCCTTTGAAAAAAAGTATGTATGGGAGGTCTGAGAATGTCGTATTTTTCACTCTCCCACCCCCACTTCCCATTTTTTTATCGCGTTCAGTATTTTTGTATGAACAAGTATCCCAATAATATACCGATCGATTATTGACGTGAGGCGTGACGTGTCGTGTCACTTTGACATTTCGATATTCATACAAAACTTAGTTTGTTGGGTAGTTAATATCATAAAATCATCAAGAAACGGCCAGGATTTTTATTGCAATATCCATAATTGATTTGATACGAATTTATTTTGGAAAATTCTTACCTCCGCCCTCGAGGAAAACCTCTACTTAAACTATTTTTTTTATTAATAATTAAAATAAATAAAAATAATCATGAAAGTTAAACGAAATATCTAAGTACAGATGCTAACTGCAATACTGAGAATCTAAATGTACAGACAATTAAACATATTTCGTTTGGGTATTTTTTTAAATGTTTAAAACGTGGTAATAAAAAAAAATACCAAAAAATGGAACCGACTTCTACACTCAAAAGTATGAAATAGTACATACGGGTCGAATTGACTGGCCGGTTGGCGCAGTTGGTAGCAGTCTGCCTTCTGACCCGCTGGTCCCGGGTTCGATTCCCGGACAGGTCAAACATTTGTGTGTGTCTGTTTGACCTGTTTCTGGGTGTGTATATGTATATAAGTATATATGTATGTATATAAGTATATATATATATATATATATATATATATATATATATATATATATATATATATATATATATATATATATATATATATAAGTATGTATATAAGTATATATCAGTCATCAGGTTATCATAGTACAGGCTCTGCCTAGTTTGGGACCTGAAGACCTTGTGTGAATGTTGACAAAAAAATAAAAATTGAGAACCTCCTCCTTTTTTGAAGTCGGTTTAAAAGTAGGGCACAATGTTCGTTCATTAAATATCATAATAAAACAGCAAGAAGTAAACAATTTGCATTGTCTACCAAGGATTTACATCCTCAAGTTTCGTAACTGCAATGTCCGCCATCGCTTGATTGCGCTCACAATGGTGCTACCACAGAATATATTACGGACCACAGAATACATTACTTGTTGGCACGTCTTCGGATTAGGACCACTGTCCACGGAAAGCGGAATCGGCAAGATTGATCGTGCGGACAGACCTCCACACAGCTCCGTTTAGTTTATATCACCAGTCGTAGAGCGATGTCAAGCCATTCGTCGCTTGGGGCACGTCGCTGTTTGTGTCTGCTTTGGTGGATCGCTATCCTTTCACTAGAGCCACGAGAAACGCTGGTAATCGCTTGTGGCGTAATAAATTATGCTCTAATCGATGTCAATGAGCATTGTTGAAAAATAATAATTTATTGGGATTGCAATGCGATCGGCAGCTTCTTTATATAGCTGAGTAGGTTTCTGAAGCGATGATAGCTCAGCGGGGTTGCCTGGAAGTCATATATTATAATTAAATAAATATTTAAAAAAATATTTATAAATTCTTGCCTAAGCTTAGAAGGAATCCGTTGAATAACTCTACAAACAAACACTTACACAATCACACATCCGCACTAGAACTCCCTGTGTCGTGGGAGGCACGAACACATAATCACATCACATAAACATCTAATACACGGGACTAACATCTGCGCTCATCACTTATATGTTTGCCCAGACCATCATTCACCACAATCGTCTAATTAAATTTGATGAGATAAAGTAGTAGTCAAACAACTGCCTATACACCTGCGTATCATAAATACATACAGCAAATAAATCGAATTTGAAACGTGCTTGTCTAAAAGCTAGAGCCTTTTTTAAATCAATCATGATGATAAAAAATATACCAAAAAATGGAACCGACTAGAACACTCAAAAGTGAGAAACAACTTGTAGAAGTCGGTACCATGACAGTTTACAAAAGTAATTATCATCACAATATTGTGCTCGTGGTTCGGTACCACGAGCACTTCGACAAGTTATTTCTCACTTTTGTGTGTTGAAGTCGGTTCAATTTTTTGATGAAAAATTTCACCCTTTTCAGTGAGTGACCTTTGCTACTCACGAGATCAATTGTCATTGAGTATGTTCTCCGATGTCTTCAACTGCAACTATAATATCGTCGAAGTAAGTGAAGCACTTTTCAGTTATTGGAGTGTAACTCAAAAACCGCCTGTCCGATTTTGATGAAGTTTATATGGAAACACCACGGAAGTATATACACTATCAAACAAAAAAAGAATCATAAAAATCGGTTCATAAACGACTAAGTTATCCGCGAACATACACAAAAATATATATATTTGCTATCGAATTGAGTATCCTCCTTCTTTTTTTAAGTCGGTTAAAAATTAGCGCTATTTTTAATAATATCAGCTTATTTTACGAAAGCGTGGTTCTCGTGGCCGAGCTGATATCGGACGCTGTACATCTTTACAACAGTTTTGAAGTTCTATTTGCGATGGTGTTCGCTGCATCCATAATGTTTGTGGACCAATTCTGGGTTGTTACGTGACACGAGATCTCTGCTCTAGTTTGAGTGTATATAAGGTACAATTAGCATGCGTTTCAGGAATTTGTATATATATTAAAAGGGAAAATACTATAGCTGTTTGTCTATGATATGTCTATGTCTGTTTTGAAAAGATCAGCGGGGGAGCCTCGGCTGTCAAACTGATGGACTCGGGTTCGATCCCCAACAACAGCTTGAGCTTCTGGTGAAGTTCACACCGTTATCAAATTCCCAGACTGGTGTTAAGGTACTTTCGGGTACCTGCCTGGCTAGAAACCCCCTAAAGTTCGAAAAACTGTCACCAAATACATAGTTTGTTCAGGCAGTAGTCCTTGAGAGCCAGTGAGCATTCTATGATAGCATCTTCGACCACAGCGTCACTGACCATCAAGTGAGTTAGTGGTCAAACGCTAGATCTATACAGCATAAAAAAATGTTTTGTCTTTACGTCACAGACATTTCGTTCGTAACGGAATCGCAACTGAATTGAAGTTATTAAGTTTGAGAAAGTTTAGTCAAAGACAAATTACGCAGTGTTGCTCATTGTATTTAACAATAATCAGAAGATCTTAAACATTACTCAGACATCTAATCTCATTTTTTTTATTCACAACAGAGAGGCGTTTGACCACTATCTCACCTGATGTTAAGTGATGTTGCGGTCTACGATGATTCACGCCTGTCTAGAAGATACCTGTTCACTCATGTTCAGAGCGTCAATTAGCAACCTGGATGTACTTTAAATATGAAGCAGTATCAGATTTTTTTATCATCATCATCATAATAGAGTTAAGAAGTTGAGAATTTAATTATTGTACGATGATTACATTTTCACATTCTTTGCGCGTAAATTTTATAAACAATAGACTCTTTTGCAGAAACAGAGAGCCAGACTGTGTTTCTCCATATAGGTAAAATCTGGGTCGCAAGTCACTAGTGGGGAGCTTATCTTGTAGGAAAACGTGACTTATTGCTTACCTCAATGTTACTTAGCTTTAGGTATAAGTTCGTCAAACGCTGTCTAAAAAACGTGACTTATGGACATAATATAAGTTTTTATCTCGGTGGAAAGATAGCCGAACGTCTTGTTAAAAATTCCATTTGATAGTTTTTTTTTTAACTCATTCTTAGGACGGGATAATATGTTTGATGTATAATGGTTACTGGATTTACCTCTCAAAGCTACTTTAATGACATAAACGTGAATAACATATTTTTGTTTAAAAGACTTTATAGTAAAGGCGCTTTTAGCCTGCCGAGCCATTTCTATATATTATTTGTATAAGCAGTTCATAGTGTCATGTACTTGTTGTGTGTAAGATTTTTTCTACAGTAATATTATAAAGCTGAAGAGTTTATTTGTTTGGTTGATATCTGATTGATAACCTTAGAAACTACTGTTTGAAATTGAAAATGTATTTTGTGTTGGATAGTCAATTTATTAAAGAATGCTTATATGACGTGTAACTGAGGTAAGGGGATCATAGTAACAAAATATAATAACTATATGGCGTAATATTTATCTAATCGTACGTATTCTTGGTTGACATTTCTCATTTCATATTATTTGTTTGACATTTTTTTATAACTATTTCGATTTTTTTCTAGATTGCTTTGCATCTTTTTATCATTAGTCTAATTCGTGTATATTATGCGGTTCTAAATTGAAATGAATAAATAAATAGTGTACGCGGGTGAAACCGCAGGGAGCAGCTAGTATTATAACATAGATCTCTTAAAATGTCTCAAAGTGTATATCTAAAATGGAAATGATAAATAAATCTGTAAACAAATTAGTTGTAAGTGCGTTTGGTCAGGAATAAGCTTTTATAACTTAAATTCAGTATTTTTCCGACCATTTAACGTGAATGCAAGTCGACTTTAAGCCATAAATTATTATCTGTTGGCAAGTTGATGTCAAAAACTTGCGGTGCTGTTTATTTTGTTGACAAAAAACAGAAAAATACGTAAACACAAATGAATGAGTAAAAACTCGGAGTTTGAATTGAATGAAATTTTGTTATGAGTTAGTTGCTGTCTGAAATGTTTGTTCAAGCTTAAATTAAAAACAAAAATATTTAAAACTTATGTACTACACAGAGACGCCTTTAACAGATTCAAATAATATTTTGAAGAAGAAATAAGAAGAATTAATGTTTTCATCCCTTCTATTCGAAAAACAATGATTGGTTCGTCTATCAGTGCGAGCAAAGTAGGTCTTTTCTCTTAGAGAGTTTTAGAGGCGAATAAAAGAGTTTTTATGCCCGCTCCATACGTTACGTTATTGAAAGAGTACAACAGTACACCATAGAGAGTATCACTTTATACTACTCTATGGTCACGGGCTGTAACTAATTAGGTAAATCTAGAAAAAGTACTGTATTGGACGGTTATAAAAGTGGCGCGAACAAGATAGCGTGTACAAAATAGCGCCCTATACAAATACAAACAAATACAAATATCTTTATTGAAAACAGTAAATATGTCTACTTATCTAACGTACACTGCCTTTTGTGTTAGTTAAAAACTGTGGTACAAAAGGCAGGCTCTTCCTTGATGAGCACAGTTTTACAATATGTGAAGATGATGATGTGTGAGGCTACTTTAGTTATGGAAATTTAAAAACAATAATAGTTTGCACTAGGCTATTAGTATTACTTATTATATATTAATAATATACTAAAATTACTAATTCTATGAGGTGTGTGTGCGTGCGTGTGTGTGTGATGTGTGTGTGTATGTGTGTCAATGTGTGTGTGTGATGTGTGTGTGTGTGTGTGCTGTAACAGCGTGTGTGAGGGAGTGTGTCTTCGTAGAAACGTGTGTGACTAACTTGAGTTTTTTGGGAATTAATGGTTAACTGACCATTTCTAAGAGTTTTTCAACTCCGTCATAATCTAATAAATGTAGCCATTGAGTAATTTCTGACTTAAGTTTATACATACATACATTTTTGAGTGTTTTATTTTTGTTTATTTTATTATAGAACATCGGTGCCAGGTGCCAATATTGTCTCCAACCAACTAAACTTCTACAACTTGGTACAGTGCACTTGTCGACACTTTTACTACTGGTAGTCATATTTGGAACAGTTTCTCTATGGTATCTCTGTAAACATTTAAACACAAAAAGCTTTCTGACACTGAATACTTGACACTTAAGAAAAAGATCAGTGGTAGAAAATTTAAGAGGCAGACCAAGCATTACTATCCGTAAAAATATTATTTTGCTCACTTGTTATACAATCTACTATTATTGTACACTATTAGGTAACATGATAGACACATACAGTGGATACAATAATATTATGCAGTTATATTTTTAATAATTTTTGAGTTGTATGATACGAATAATGTAAAGCAAGTATTAGTGCGCAAAAGGAGCTTGGTGACACGCAGCATTTTAGCTTATGTTGCCAGGATTATCAACCCAGACACTCTTTATAGAATACTAACTACACCTCACGGTTTTCTTCGCGTGATAATGATTGATGATGATGATGAAAAGTAGCCTACGTGTTATTCCGAGATCTGCAGCATCTACATTCCAAATTTCATTCAAATCCACCTAGTTGCTTGAGCGTGAAAGAGTCACAAACATACATCCATACTCACAAACTTTTGTTCTTATAATATTAAAAGGCTGCCTCTATCTTGCCTCTTTATGCAGTGGAGGGAATCGAACTGTACCCCAGTTATCGCATAAATAATAATATTAGTAATAATAATATGGGACAACATTCACACAAGGTCTTCAGGTCCCAAACTAGGCAGAGCCTGTACTATGGTAACCTGATGACTGATATATATAATTAATTATAATAATTAATTATATTAATTATAATAATAAATTAATTTATATATAATGATTATATAATTAAATACATACTTATATACTTATATAAATGAGAACAGTATCTCCATATATCGTCGAACTTGTGCTAGATACAATTTTAGCAGTTGTTCCGTATTACGACCATAGCAGGGATGTCCAGCTATTTACCAACTAAACTTCAGACTCAGTGCTACATAATTATACATTATACACTTCAATGTACTATGTATATTTACCCATGTACAACAAATTAACTTCAAAGAAACAATGTCAGTTTTATACGATAAGTGAAGCTTTTGCTCATTAGGAAGCGTTCATGACTTTGTATGGTTTCAAATTTAATCAGTGACAGATTTTACGGCGGCGTGTGCTTAGCTAACGACCCTTACATACTCATATGCGATATTTTATGTAACATTTTAGATACACTTACAAAATATTTACGCCTCCTTCCCGTAGGGGTAGGCAGAGACCACAGACTTCCATTTGCTACAATCCTAAGATACTTCTTTATACAAGAGCGTCAGTTTAGAGTACTCTTGACCTGGCCCTGAGAACTTATTCAATCTGATTACTTAAGGTAGGTTAGGTCTTTCTCTTCCAACACTATCATTTACTTCACTCTTATACTTTTTTACACTTGCTTCTTATTTGAATTTGCGTCCAAACCACACTGCAAAATATATTTTGGGAAGAGTAAGTATATCCTTTTCAATGGCCCGTGTTCAATGAATAAAAAGCAGTATTTCCTGAGATATAGTGTATCTTTGATTGATTGATTGATAGAATTCTGAATGAACATAATATGTTCACTATGCCCTAGAATTCTATCAATCTAAGGTGTATATAACATCTAATTTGATATATGGATTTAAAGGATGTTTCAAACACAGTGCTACCAAAATCTGGAACGACCTTCCACCACCTTTAAGAAATAAACTTGGTAGTCACACTTTTAAACTTCGTTTAAAAATAAACTTACTAGTTCGGCAAAAATACAACTTTGAAACATCCTTTCAACCCTTTGTGTCAAAATGATTATAATTATAGTACTTAAATGCAACTTTAATACACACACCACATCCACCAACATGACACCACACACACATAATCACACATAAACACACACGAAAACACACATACCGCGCCCATTCTCGAGCAATATTGGGGCTGTTTTGTTTGTACAATATTTATTTGTTTAGCTTCCTATAATTGTTAAGCTGCTGTCTGTGGGTGTTCGTTTTTTTTCCTTTCTCTTTTTATATCTCGGCCAAGACCATAGTCCGAGCTTAGGGGTAGGCTGAAAAACAGCGTTATGGTCTCTACATTGTGGGAACATGACACATGCTGAGCCTATCCCTTTTGCCACAGATATTTATTTAATTAAACATGTCCTGTACAAATATTTCTTTTTTTGTGGCAAAAAAAAAAAAATATACCTTTACAATACATTTTCACTTGCCTCTTCCACTTAATCTCTTTTCTATTGTTAAAACTGTGATATTCACCATTTAACTTATTCAAGTTTTAGTCAAGTTCATCATTAAAGCAAAAGTCTACGAAGTTGTTACGTAACTATTTCAGCAGTCAATCATAGTTTCTTCGTACAATTCTAATAAGCAGTCCTTGAACAAAAGAGACGCTTTAAGTAACTGCTCATATTAAATTCTAAACTTTCACAGTTCTCTGAAAACTCACTCATTTAGCTATCAAAGGTAAAAACTTAATTTTGAGGCAACTGAGTATGAACTTACTTAGAACTTAGTGAGTAAAATTGGACAAGTTCACTTCTATGCTTCAAGTAATGCATAGATCATTAATATAATTTTGACACATTCAATATAATATTTTTAACTGCTAACGCGAAATCAATCTCATCTTTTGGACGATCACCGTGCCTAAGTGTTATGTGACATGACTTCTGGTCCCCGGAGTTCGATTCCTGGCAGGAGAAAATATTTAATTTGCATGAATATTTGTCTCGGGATGTTTGTGTCATTATGTAATTATGATTTACACCTTAGTTGTAGAACGGAAGTTAATGAGACCTTTTCACCCATGACATGAAAACTTAAGGGTTGTCCTTAGTAACATTCCCTATATTATCTGCCTAATTTGTAAATATGTCGTTATTTCTAATCAAGAGTATGTGTCTTAAAATATTTGCTGATAGTTAAAACGTGAGGTAGTTACATCGCATGAAAACTCCTCTTTACGCTAGCTCGTGATTTTTAAACACATGTTGCGGAAATGACGTCGTATTTGACAGATTTCCGATATCATGTTCGTATAATCGACACCGATTACTCGCGAAGCCGTATGTACTATTTTGTGACTCATTGGCAAGAAAACAGGCGAACAAGTTCATCGTGTCTTTTATATTAAATCAGTCTAATAACACGGTAACATTAGATATTATCACCGCTTATACTATGCAAAATAACGCTTGTGTGAAAATACTTTGATGAAATCTCACAGCAGTTTTCTAGACAATGGAAGATTGTTTTATTGCTTTAGCAGCATTGTATTACAAAATGTGCATGAACTTTGTTCTCGTAACTTAAATCAAAAATTGCTTACTAAATTTTGTTGGCATGTTTGACCAGCAATGTGTCACCATTTTCGAAGTGCGAGTAATACGGACGTCGAAAACAGATATTCAATATGCCGACGAGTTGTGACGCGAAAATAAATTTCTTGGGAAATCGTAAGACGAAAAAATAAGATGGGACTTAGTTCATGGGAAAAATGTTGGCAAAGGCAGTATATTATATATTTTAGAAATTGTTATTCTTAGATCATTTTATACAAAATTATTCTATGAAAATTGCTTTTTTTTACAACATTCACACAAGGTCTTTAGGTCCCAAACTAGGCAGGGCCTGTACTATGGTAACCTGATGACTAATATATACTTATATACATAATTATACACACCCAGACACAGGTCAAACAGACATGTTCATACACACAAATGTTTGACCTATCCGGGAATCGAACCCGGGACCAGCGGCTCAGAAGGCAGAGTGCTACCAACTGAGCCAACCGACCAGTCAAAGTCAAAGTCAAAGTATGAAAAAATTAAGAATAAGTAGAAACGTCTGAAGTAAGCCCGAATCCAACAAAAAAGATATCGTGCTTCTAAAAGTTCTAAAACGACTTTAAAATTTAATTTATAATTTGCATTCAAATATTGAAAAAGTATAAATCGATCTCGTTTGCCAAAATAACACAGATCTTTTTGTCTCTGATCTAAATTCGAATTTCGTTTGTCTTTATTATCTTTGCAGGCTATCACAACAGGTAATAAATATAAAAAAAAGGCTTTAACTCTAAAGATATTATTTTGAGACGTGTATTTACAACTGTATTATGGTTAAGTTCTAATATAAGCAGTAAACACTTTGCCTAAACGTGGCGAAGGCAAGTTTGCATGTTTACGCAAGGTGAAATTGTACCGTGCAGTCCGGAATGACGTCCAACGCCCTAAAGTTAGTTTGTTTACTTACTGCCATTATTCTGTACATAACTGTATTACCTACGTGACTTTGGATAAAATAAACATGAAGAGCTTTGAATTTGAGCATACAGTCAGACACCGAGCTCGACGGCGAGCCCATTAGGGCCCGTTAGGGCCCATTTACGGACCACTTTGGAACCGGGGCAAGTCGATCCGATCACTCCCTGTCCTGGCGACAGCTCAAGCCGAGGTCCGAACCTCAGTGGTACCCTTGAGCTAGTCGCCTCGTCCTCTCCTAGTGGCACAGCGCCGTCAGCGCTAGCCTCATTAGGCGGTGCTCCTTCTGCGCCCGCACAAATACCGGGCTGAGCACCATCTGTGCTGGCCCCCCCTCCGGTGAAGCTGTAAATGCCGGTAGAGGCAAACAGCATTAGAAGGTTAGAAAAAAACAAAAGTAGTACTGTAGTAGATTGGGATATTTGGGTCGGTAATTCTGTGAATAGAAATTAAAGAATAATAATAGAAGAGTTTTTTTAATCAGTTTCGGGTAGTTTTCGTCAGTATGAAATAACATGTTGAATTATTGTGCCTAAAACTATTTGCATTTTGATCAAAATATTTAATTTTGGTTTTGTCATTCATATGTTTTAAATTATTTTACTTCAATTTGGACTTTATCGTCCAAACTTTATCGGACTTTATCATTTTTAACCTTATAAATTTCTTTATTTTTCTTTCTTTAAAATCTTATCTTGTAATGTGCATGTAGCACTAGCATGGTAATGAAAAAAAAAACAGTCGAATGAGAACCTCCTCCTTTTTCGAAGTCGGTCAGAAATAGGGCTAGTTGTAAAAATACCTATTAGTTTGTGCTGAATTAATTGGTTTGAAGCAGCATTAACTAGTAATTTGCGATCTTGACGATTCTGTACATGATGCGCACCCATAGTGGTACTTGATACGTGAAACAAAACAAAGTAGACGTGAAAACAAAATATACTATTTATTCAAAATATTTCAAGAACATCAGGATTTTGATTTGTTTTGTGAAATGATGAAATTCTGTTTTTTATCTCTGTCTACAATCATTATTTATTCTTAAATAATCAACTAATACATAATTGTCTAAGGCTTTTATAATTTGTATTAAAAAACCATACATACTGACTGTATGTATATGTATATCCATCATACAATCGTTAAACATATTCAAACTTTTATTTAAAAAATAATAATATCATCAATAAAGGCGAATCAATGATATATGCTTTGTTATCCTTAATAATTAAGAATGACTCAAATACTACTTCTCAGATCATAGTCAACTTTAATTGGGACTTGAAAAGCACCAGAGTTCAAATAATAAAAAATCAAAATCGTTTCATCTTGAAAAAGATCGTAAGGCACATTAAAAATCAGCATAATTATAGTCGTGAGTACTTCCTCCTATTCTCAAGATTTAATTTGATTCGTAAGTACCTTAATTTTGACTATGGGCCTTCTGAGCAGGCTCGGAGTCGCACAACGAGCTATGGAGAGGGTTATGCCCGGGGTTTATCTACGCGATCGAATCAGAAATGAGGATCCGTAGAAGAACGAAAGTCACCTATAAATAACCTAGTGGATTAGCAAGTTGAAGTAGCAGTGGGCAGGGCACATAGCTCGAAGAACTGATGGCCGTTAGGGTCGAAAAGTTCTCGAATGGAGACCATGGACTGGCAAGTGCAGCATAGGACGGCCACCGACCAGGTGGACAGACGACCTGCCTAGGATCGCAGGCAAGGGCTGGGGCGCTTCCAACCGGTCCTTGAGGAAATCAATGGGGGAGGCTATGTCCAGCAATAGACGTCCTATGGCTGAGATGATGATGGTGATAATGTACTCTAATTTTATAAATTAATTAGTATTTACATTATGTGGGTACAAAAATAATACATGAATAGAACTCTTATCAATAATAAACTAAATACGTAAGAATATAAAAGGCAATGTAAAAAAGAAACAATCGATACATAATAATATATATTCAGAATTAGACAGAAGTCCTAATGTACCTAATATCAAATACGAATTCATTTCAATTAAAATTACATTTATTATGTAAAAGACAATTATCGTATCGTAAGGCGTACCTCACAATAAGCTGTCTCACACGTCGTCTGGCACCAACCAAATTGCTCGGCTACCATGTGACGGCGCAATAACTAGGTGCTCGTAATAATTGTAGCATAACCATCGGGGGAGCTGTTTACGTCGATTAGTCTTCGTCAGTTTGATGCAGTTGATGTATATTGTATGTTACCATGACAACGGTAAAGTCCTTATACCTTTGAGAGTTTAAGAGTTAGCTCTTCCAGTGAGCATGCTTATTTCCTGTGTAGTCGCATCAATATTGACATTACTCGTGTTTATTCTTAAGAATGTCTTCTATTTTGTGCCGTATTTTTGCTTAAAGCTTAATTCCCACCATGATGGAAATTTTATAACGGTGTTATCTTCACCGGAAGCTCAAACTGTTGTTATGGATGGAAACAGTGCCCGTTAGTTTGACAGGCGACGCTTCCCCCGCTGAGCTATCATCGCTTCAAAATGCTCATCGGTCAAATATCATGTAAATCCGTTAAGACGTTTCAGCGTGAACAAGTAACAAAAATACGAATAACAAACAACTTTTGCTTTTATTATATTCGTAGGATAGTGTGATGTTTGAAGTTTTCGTTCATTATAGATGTAGGTATATTAATGTTATTTTTTATTGGAACCAGATGATTATGAATACAATCATTTGTATATTTGTCTAAGTGTTTCATTTACTCCAACATTTTGTCGCTATGAGATTTTTTTGCAATCTGTAAAACGTAACGCCTATGCGAACGTCCAAAATCAGATTGAGGAAGTTCTAAGCAGGTCAAGAGTACTCTAATCCGATGCTCTTGTATGAAAGGTCTGATGAGCGTGGATGAAGCGACAGAAGTGTGTCGGAATCGTAGTGATTGGTAGGATGTGGTATCTTCCTACTCCTACGGGAAAGAGGCGAATATATATATGTATAGATAACGTAATACTGGGACATAATATAGTTCGGTCGCGCTAGCTTTTGAAGTTTAGAAAATCCTAAAGTTTGAAACTCTTTGCATAATAGTTTCCGGACCAGTTCCTAAATTTTATGTTTATTATTATCGGAGGAAGGTGTTGACATCTGCAACACGGTTTTAAATTTCCGATGTGTCATCGAATGTCAAAACTATCCCCATGTTTTATTTCTTCTGATAAAAATCAACGAACTAAAAACAGAAACAAAATGCTCATCGGTTGCAAGCACTCTTGACCGGGCTTTTTCCTAAAGCGGAATCGATTCTGTCGTGATACCATCCCGTTCAGCTTGAAATAAACATACTGATTTGACAGCTAAGTCTGCTAACTAGATAAAATAAATAAATAATTAATAGATGCTTAAATTAGGAACAGTAGCCAATTGAATGACTCTTTTAATTAATACCGTCTATAACTATTATTTAATTTAAGACTGTCTGCTCTAATGAGAGTTAAATTCGTTGGATGTTTATATGAACTGTTATTAGTTTGAAATTAAAACTTAAATTTCAAGCTTGACGATCGTCGTGGTTCAGGGATTAGTGACGCTGACTTTAGAATTGCGACCATGGGTTCGAATACGGGATGTAGGGCAAGGGCTGGGGCAAGCATGTTTGTGATAAAAATTATAATAGCTGTCATTATTACAGCTATACTACACAAATTATAATACATTTTTACGAAAAACGCTAATAGCGATACATTTATACTAGATATATAAATGTAGTATAGTATATAGTAATAATATATTTTACATTTTGGCCAGATAAAAAGTACCTTTAAATAAGTGTTTACCAACATATATATACGTTTACTAACAAATGGGTCTTATTGCCTGAATAAACAAACTAAAATAAATAAATAAAATTTATAACTGAGCGCTTTCGCTTTAATTTTGCTAAACAATTTCTTTATCTTTTTAGCTTATTTTAATTAAAATCCTACATATTTATGATAAACTTTAAGAAATACCATTCATGAAGGTTCATTCTGATTGATTATCAGAAAAGTATAAGGTATGTAGATATAGTTCCAACAAGAGTCGTTGTCTTTTAACGTCTTAGTTGTCGTGAACAACTGATTTCGCGGAGTTTTTTAATCTTAAATGTACCAAAAGCATCATTACGAGTCGCAAATGAATATTTTTGGAATACAAATTGTATTCCTGTGTATTCAGCTAAAAGCTTCATAAACATCTTTGAGCTAAGACCGGCCTAGCAATTACATCCTCAATTTCCCAACTACGTTGCGGTAATAATAAAACGTAGGTAATAGAGATGGTAAGTGTTACCCGGCCATTTACTTTACAAACCACTAAGATATCAACAATTTGAAACAAATTTTGCAACAATTACTTATAAATCAGAGGTAAAAATCTTGTAAAATAAAACACGTGAAAGAGAACTATTAATGAAGATTTCTGTTAATGACGATACGGGGTGTGACTATGCTACATTTACTTAGATAATATTCTCCTTTTTGTAAAAAGAAAGATTTTTTGCCTTACAATATTTTATAATTCTGGGATTAACTAACATGATTAAATAAAAATAGACCCTGGCCCTAATTCCGTTAATCACATGAACTAGCTAAAATTCACTAAAATTATTCAAATATAAATAGCCCATATTCTATTTGTGCTCAAATTCAAATTCGTTTAACTTCATACAACGCTCTATAATTCCGGATTAATTATTATGTACCTGACTATACTAAGCGTTGTCAACATTTTCATATTTTAGCACTACACGAAAGGAGGAGGATCTCGGATCTTGTATACTTGTTCAAAATAGCAAATGGCGCAGTTGATTGTCCTGAGTTGCTCGAGCATATTGGTACAAAATCTCCATACGCTTCTACTCGAAGACCTATGTCACTCTACATACACGCAGTTAAAACCAACTACAGGAAAAATTCTTACTTCGTGAGAGCTAGTACATTTTTCAATGATAGTGCTGACGAAATGGAGTTATTTAATACTAGTGTTTCCAGGCTCAAAAAAACGTTAACCAGAAACTTTTTCAATTAAGTTTGTGTTTATCTTATGATTCTTTTTTGTTCACGGTACCTATATTTAATTATCTCTTATTGAATTTTCAGTGAAAACTTTTAATTGGCCTTCTGTTAATATTCTGAAATCCTTTTAATGTTACTAGCTTTTTTTTTACTATAAGTTTGCGTTTGACAACTGTCTCACCTGATGTTAAGTGATGACGTTGTCTAGGATTTAGCACGCAAACCTAGAAGGTACCTATTCACTCGCGACTACTTAGCTGTAAGTTTTCCTAAAATAAATAAAATAAACAGCGTAAATTTTTTATAAAATTGTATAAACATTTTTCAAAACAAATCAGCCTCCGCATTTTCCTGTGAATGGGCGTGATATCTATGTGTTTTCGTGTGTGACTACGTAATGTGTGGTGGTATGGGTCCGCATCCAAAAACTGGTTAATGTTGTAACAGGATGCACAGCAGCTCTAGCAGTTAATAGCAGCCCCGCAGTCGGCCGCACATATCAGTTCCCTTTTACATAAATAAGTAACTATCGTCTAATCTGGGCTATAAGCAATTCAAGCAATTCAAGGCACGGTGTGATTTTGCTAGCCAAGCAAAAGTGGATTGACCTTGCGTAGATAATTTTGCGGAAATAATCAAAATTGCGGAAAAACGAAATAATCTTAAATAAATTATACTTTAAAGTCACACTAAGAAATCTAGCAAATGACTAGACTTATACAAATCTCTCAGTATTTCAGCTCATTTTTGTTACACAGTGTGAAACACTGTGTTTTGCTACACTGTGGATTTCCTTTTCGTCATCGACTAGATCTGTGCTTTCCGTCCAAAACATTTACACCACAACTCTAAATAAGTATACAGTCAGTAGTCGGACGAACACAGCGCCTAGGGGCAGCTGTAAACAACTTTACTAATAGCCACTTAAACTTTGCGAAATCGCCACACTTGGAGGAAGTCAGGCAAAAAATGTCTTGGTACGTGCTGCTGATGTGGGGCAGTTACTGCTCACTTTACCCTAGTTTTTTTTGTTAAAAATCATGACGTTTTCATAGTGCTCTTCACAAGCTTATGATTAGTATAGCACTTATATCTTGCCTTAACCGAACAAAGCTAAACTACTTCTACTTGTCCTTATCGCACTCTAGGTGGGGTCGGCATAACATGTTTTTTCTCTCCATTCTCTTCTATCATTGATCATCGTAGAGCTTATACCGTTCTAAATTCCAAAAATTCCAAAAAAGGTAGTTTGATGGTCTTACATTTTCTTATTACCTATTGAGGCTGAAACTAGGAAGTTTATTATTAAGAAGAAGATAGTCTAAAATCCATCGCTACTGTCGCAAGCAATTAACGTCGGGATAATCCTTTATCGTTTGTTATATAAAATATAATAGAATATTTGTAAGTAGTTTAATACAAACCTCTCAAATGTTTGATCTTTAAGTTTAATTTAAGTACGGAGAAGCGTTTACTTCTCCAAGGTTCCATCTATCTCTGCACCAAAATTCATCAATAATTACTATGGGAATCGGGAATCTAGGCAAATCTGGGCAAATCTACTTTCGCATTTATGACAAATAGAAATATGATTTACCAAGGCCACTCATAACAATTTGCGAGTCCCCTAAACAAACTATTACAAACACAATAAGTTGCTTTTATTATAAAAAGCCATGAAAGTTTAAGACAATACTTTTTTTTTCTTCCTGTTAACTGTGGGCCCCAAACTAGGCAAAGCCTGTATCTTGGGCGCCCATTCTGTTACCTATAGTCGCTGACGGACCTACCATCAGGTGAACTCCGCCGGCGGTTGCCGGCGGAGCTATACTATTACAAACACAGTTTACAAAAATCAGTATGTATTTAAATTTTAATCGCTTATCATGTGTGCGCATCGTTTGGTTTTATCCTCATGATCTAGCTAGATCCAACGCAGAAGATTTCTTTCAAACCTTTCTTTTGCTATATTACATCAATATCAAATATAATAAAATTTAAAGCTGGTCGAGCAACCAAAGCGATAAATTCTTAAATTCAACTCTTTATCAGACACTGACTTTTTATCCCGCCGGTGCGAGCATCATCGCTGGTGTTATTCGTCTGTCAAATATATTGTAAATCGTTTCTATGTAATTAAGAAAAACTTATACAATATTTTATGCCTCCTTCGATCTTATCTAATTTAAATAAACAAAAGACCGAAAGTAATAATGTTTTTTTTAGATTTGAAACCTTACAATTTTTTTAAGCCACAGTAATCGTTTCTTATTTTGTCACGTTTTTATTTTTAAAATTGTTCTAAAATAACTGTTTTTTTTTACTTTTTTTATGCTACAGTATAACAATCAATGGTCGGTAGGAAATATAAGGTTGTGCCCGGGTACTGATAAATGACACCAAAGAACATAACTACTTATTTGACCGTTAGCTACCCGTATTTTTTTTATAAAATCTAATTTTAGTATTGACAATCATAGGTGTCACGCTAATTTGACTTTAATCGTAAGCGTATATAAATCACAACCGACTCACTGCCATTTTTTTAATAATACAATACTATTTGGCAATTTGAGTTCAAATACGGACAATTTAATGTGGCTTCCTAGTCCTGTCTCGTCACCCGATTCGTTATTTTTTTTATATAATTGATTTACAACTACGACGCTTGGATTAAATAGTTCAATTTCGGCAATTAATTTGTGTGAATCGACTTAATCCTAAAAGCGTCATGGTGCTAGAATATGATGCGTCTACGTCAAAACAGTTTATATTACTGTATCGCATTGGCTTGCTTACGAAGTGGAGTATCGCCCGAATACTTCCCAAACGTTACATTCATGTCAAGTACGTAACAAAAGTTTCAAGTACGATAAATTTAGATCTCGAGAACATGCTACCGAAGTATCTTTGATATCTTCGCGAGTCAATGGTTATTAATTTACTCCCAGAGCAAATTGGAACTCGCGTTCTTTGATCCTGATAAATATATTTCAATAGATTGATTTATCATATAATGTAATCAATACATTTTAGAAATTGTGCGACGATTTTTGTGTAGGTACTATATGAATGGATTGAGGAAAAGTTTAATAACAGATGTTTGACATGTGTAAACTTGATGTACAAAGTACAACAGTACAAAACTTTGTTCAGTCTCTAAAACCACATTATTGTGAACCGTGAAAATTTGAGGTATACGAGTATATACAGAAACCTTACCAGTAATTTTATCCGGCTAAGTTCAAACTCTAGCGTTTTTATTTGTTTGTGATAGTAATTTTATGATTCATCTACTTCTGAAAACTTGATTCCTATATTAGTGGTGGTAGTGGTGTAGGTCAGACCCAAAACTTAGATTTATCTAGGAGTAAAATTTTCGGTGGCAGTTCAATAAATTTATATTTGATGTAATCTAAAGTAACCTCCAATAATTTTCAGCCTTCACATTATATTTTTTCAATTTTATTGCTTATAAAAAATAAAGTATATAGATAGGCACGTACAATAAACACAAACGCCTGTATGACTCCTAACCACTGTTTTAACGAATACTTAAACTATGTTTAAAAGTATAGAGACCTAGTAACTAATAAGTAATAACACTGTATACTTAGCCATTGTATAATATAATCATGGTTGAAACAACAGGCCCCTTGTCTTTGTGGACCGGTTGGTTTCAATACATTAATGTTTGTATGTTTGCATGTACATATACAGAGTGTATTATCCTTGTTATGCTCAAAATACTCCCTTTACTCAACGCTTTGTTCCCAGCGGACGTGTGAATTATTTCTGAGACGTACACATGGATGTATGTGATAGATTCCGAATGGAGAAGGTAATTCAAAACTAATATACCATTAAAGATATTTTATTGTGTATCGCATTAACATCATGCTAGGCAGAAATTCAGTTCAATATACCATTAGATTTAAATGATATGCTTTTGCTCTTATAAGGCGACTCTACGAAAATAATAATGTAAACTCAAATCATTATCTGTCAGTCAAGTAAGATTGTTATCACACTAATATTATAATTTTTTTACCAATAAATGCAACCGACTTCAACACTCAAAAGTGTGAAATAACTTGTTGAAGTTGGTACCATGAGCACAATGTTGCTAGTAGCTCTGTAGTAGGTTAAGAAGCGAAAGCAGTCCAAATATCTGTCGAATGAACTAACACACTACTTAATCTTGATCAGACATAGTTTCAAAGTCGGAAAGAGAACTTCTGATAGTTACAACACAACACTATCTAGTGCTGTGTCATAATCACAGCTCAAGCACGTTTGTCGTTACCGAAATAATTTTAGGTAAAGGAAAAATATGAGCCCTCGTAAATATTTTTCACTAATAAACGACTTAAGACAAGTAACTCCTTTTAGCAAATTAAGTCAATAGTACGCCTTAATTCTATATTGTAATTGAATGTAATTGAATGAGGTTCATGTGCTATGCTGTATATAATTTATAAAACTAATAAATTAGCAAATAAAGTGCAAAATTGTGTTCAATCAGAATTTACCTTCATGAAGTGTTCTCATAAGTGGTATGACTTAAAAGTTTATTAGGCACTAGCGATCCGCTCTGGCTCCGCACGGGTAAAACATTTCGAAATTGAGGCTCCCTAATTTTTATTGTAAATTTAATATAGGCTATGTCACCCGGGGATAATGTATCTTCCAAACAGTAAATAATTGTTCAAATCGGTTCAGTAGTTTAGGAGCCTAAGCGGTGCAAACAAACAAACAAACAAACAATCAATCAAATAGAATATATATATATATATATACCTTTAACCGGAAATAAGGTACTCATATAGTAATTAATACTAAATGTTGTATATTTAATATAAACTTTTACATTGTTATATTTTTAAATATTATTCAAGGTAATATCCAATCCCACCGTTATCCAGAACAAAATAAGAATTTTCTTAGCTCCTAGTTCGTCATATATAAGGGGCAGTCCTTTACACGAAACAACTAGTGTCTCTTTATTTATTCATAAACTGTGATAAGCTTTGTTAGCCGAGAATTTACATGTATTAACCACGACAGAATATTTTATGTTGCAGGATTTAGATAATGTACGGACTATAGCTAGCTATAGCTATAGCTTTTCCTATGTGAATTAGCAACTTGAATTAAATGTTAGGCGTTTTTTTTTATATAAGGATCTTGTATGTAGGTATCTTTTTCGTCATGTGTATTGCGAATTATTCTGAAAATATTATAGCAGGAAACACCTTGACACTATCTGTGACTCAGGTTCAGAGATCATCGTCATCATCTCAGCCATAGGAACAAGTTGGAAGCGACTTGCATTCAGCCTCTTCCTGCGATTATAGTCAGGTCATCTGATCACGGTTCAGAGATCAGGATGTATTATTGTATACTAAATCTGATTAGACGGGAAATTCAGTTGTTACGTCTAGACGTAACAACTGAATTTCCCATCGATTGGATCCCCCTAGGGGGGTCCAATCACAAGTCCTAATTGATCTTGTAATAAAAAAATAACAAATTATTATATTTAATAAAGCCAACACAATCGAGCACATATTAATTTATTTACATAAATAATATGCCTTTTAGTGAGGGGGCGGGGGAGAGGTACAGCAAAATCTTACGACATCTCACCAAGGAGAGACAGGGGTCGAAAAAACGCCAAAATTACCTCACGTAATTTATAGGAGCCCCCTTAAGTGTTAACGGTGATGACATATTATGTATATGACAGTGACACATCACATCATTACGACAGTGAAAACCGAAACGTGGTCTCTACTAAGGGCCTTGTAAGTAAACTCAAAATCTTGCAAAGAGGGTGTGTTGACTATATGAAATCAGAAATGAGAAGTCCCGTAGAAGAAATAAAGTAACCGTCATAGCCCAGCGGATTAGCAATTTGAAGTAACAGTGAGCAGTGCACTTATCTCGGAGAACTGATGGCATTGGGGATCGAAAGGTTCTAGAATGGACAGGCAAGCGCAGCGTAGGACGTTCACCCACAAGGTGGATAGATGATCCGACCTAGATCGCAGGAAGGGGCTAGCTCCGGTTGACAGCGGCACGTATCCAGATGCGTGCCGCTTTCAACCGGTTCTTGTGACGATCATTGGGGGAGTAGCGTGAGTAGCAAAGGTTTTTAAAAATAAAGTTTCACCCCCTACCAGTGGAAAAGGGTGAAAATATTTTTTACCAAAAAATAGACTTAAACACTCAAGAATGTGAAATAACTTTGTGAAGTTCATGATGGTGCAAAAGTAACTATTATCAAAAATTCAGTTCCATTTTTTGTTAATTAAAAAAAAAAACTTCACATTATTTTTTGACGATATAAATATTTGAATTTTATCCTACATAAAAGAGAAAAATAATGTTACCACACACAACTACTTTTCTGCGTACATAAGTGGAAGCTTGCATATTCCAAGACCCAAGTCTAATTAGAGGAATATGCTTCTTACTTGTGCATTAAAAAGCCATCCTTAGCTTAGCAATTAACTTTAATCTGGTAGCAGCTCCTTGGGAATATTTTAGCTTTTCAACCGGGTTGAAATGTTAATTCAGTTGGTTAGTACTTTCCTAACTACACGTTTTCTTTAGCTGGTGATTAATATGGAATTAAAAATGTTCAGATAAATGCACCTTTCTAATTACCTTTTGAACAAAATATACAACCGTTTCTTATTTTAAACATATGACATGGAACGACATTTTTAATGGGATAAATTGACGGTACAAGCATAAAGTCTGTAAGATGTTAAGTAACCTATAGACAGATACAATAAAATTCTTATAGAAACTGCACAGCGTCCGTCACCCTGACACGTAAATTTGTTAAGTCTCACTAGTTTGGACCACTTATTTGTAGTCCACGCGAGCGGGTTAGCTAGTGAAATATAACGAAAATATATGGTGTTAATTTTGTTAACAAGTTCTTAGCAACTATCAGAGGCATGAAATATAATTTTCCCGACATGTTCCAGACCAGGGGGTAAAGAAAAGAAAACTTTAAGGGGCCATTAAGGTTGCGTTTTATTTCCGAGCGCGGCGGGAAGCGGACGCGCGGTGTGATATATGTGAGCACCCTGCTGCTATCTAGTGTTACTATATAGAAGACAACTGCAAAATTTTCGTAAAAGGTTAAAATGGCGTTCTGTTAAAAATATTTTGTTAAACATATCTAGCTAATTTATATGATGTTTAAGATAAATATGGGAATAGATTTGAAGGTAATTTTGTTGTTTTAAGCAAATTATGTAACAATTTTATTGTAGCTCAGAAAAGGCACCTTTTATGTCGGAAGCGTTCACTCGCACTTACTGCTTCTGCTAGATGTAGGTATGTTCTATGCATACGCGCGATGGCCCTTACAAACTCCAATAGTAATATTTTACACCTCTTCCTAAGTCGCTTCCTCATTAATGACGATCCTGACTTTTTCCACGAACTGCGACGGATTACACTACATCCTTCCACTTGTTCCTATCTTTCGCTTCATGGAGTGCTGCGTTCCCTGGCATCTCCAACTAAACTAAACCTGGATAGATGAACTTCGCCTTCTAGTCCTTTTACCCTCAACTGGCCGTTGCACTAGAAATAATATATATATATATATATATATATATATATATATATATATATATATATATATATATATATATATATATATATATTAATATAATAACTGTCCAAGTGCGGATGACATTATGTGATGGGTAAACAAATCGCTTTTTATTCATTTTCAGAGCAGGTTATTGTTATTGAATATCACAGCGCACAATATAGGGGTTGATTATAAGAAAACGCTTACACATATTAATTTTACTACTGGCGTTATCTGTTTATTGATGATGATATAATTTTTTATAACTGAATTATAATGCATGGCATCGATATTTTATAATTGTATTTCTTATTTCTATTTATTTTTGTATTCACTACTACTAATTACAATTTATATTCTTATTTTAAATGTTATTTAAGTTTTATGGGAATAAAGGCTATACTATACTATACAATACTATACTGGCGTTATCTATTGTTATGTTTTAACAATAAATGATAGATAACGCTAGTCCGTGCATAAATTTAAGCTTGACTAAGCTTTGTACTGTAATTTTGGAGTTGTAGTTTTGTTATTTATGCGCCTTTCACGTTTAAGTTTACACAATCAACCGTCACTACAATCATGGCTTTAGAACTGCGTGATAATGGAACACTCTTATCACGCAGTTCTATGTACACTAAAAGCATCTATTAAATGAAGTTTGTACTAACTACCATGTTATTAACAACTCTGACACAAATAAATGACAGTTCCAATTGATTACAGTATACGTTGATACGAAAACTTTAATACGTGTTATCAATGATGTTTTACTAAAGATGACGTATATTCATACTGCGCGGTGCTCAGATTTTGTTCCTTTACGACATAAACATGCTTACTGCGACAGATAATACGGTACAAATAATATAGAAAAAGATAGCTATATGTTTAGACTTGCGCTTGAAATACGGGTCGCAATGAAAATTACTACAATTGACTTAATTTTGCCGCCTCAGTTTCGGCGCGCTTGTGCGACATCTACATCATATAAACATATAATATCATTGCGTGTTATTCGTACTGCCGATACTAAAATATAATGCCATTACATACAAGCCATACAAGCGGATTGGATGCCTGAATTGCTAGCGATTACCATGGGTTATGTATATCTATTACACTGGGAGCATTAAGTCGTTAGCATAAGTCGTTTTTATAGTTCATAAGGGATGTTTGCAGATGAACACGCGGATGATTTTTTTTTCTATTATGAGAAAAAGGTATGCTTCCTTGGTGCATCGCCTGCGTGCCAGTTTCAACAGTATCTTGGCTGGAATTGCTGGGGCTGTGTACTTCATGAGACACTGGTTGACGAGGCTTCAGCCAATAGCTCGACTGGTGTCTCAGTGACGACTGGACACACATCCACTGCATTTTAATAGTAACTTACTGTTAACTACCTTCATGTTAAGTTACATATTTGCTACTCACCAAACTCACTCAACACATCATGGATCACTGGTCTGAAATAAAAGATTTTATTTATTTATTACTAGCAGCGTCTCGTGGTTTCACCCTCGTAGATTACGGTTTTCCCGCTACCTCCCTGGAAAACTATACTTTTTCAGGATAAAAATAGTTAATGTTATTCCAGGGCTTAGCCTATCTCCATACCAAATTTCATCGAAATCGGTGCAGCCGCTTGAGCGTGAAGAAGTTACAAACATACACACATACACATGCACATATACACACATACACACTTACACATATACACACAATTTTCGCCTTTATAATATTAGTGGGCCTTTATTATATACGTGGTGACGTATATTAATGCAAGCGTATCGTTCTCTTATTCGTATACTTTTGAAGAATATCATGTTACAGCTATTCAGGAATACCGAAGAAAAAATGTCGGTAAACATTTTGCAAAAACGAATGGTATAACATATCTTCTCCAAAATAACAAACACTGCTTGAAAATTGTTCACAATTGTAAAGAATATAAGTTCTTTCGCTTCAGCGTAGATAATCCGGACGAGAAATGCTTTCAAATTGCAGTTGTCTGTACCTACATAGTCAAATGATACCGCACCGTGCTTATCATACGTACTTTATAGTATGTTCATTTAAGCTAAGCACAACAGAGGTTTTTTCGAAAGTTTCTGATTTGCCGTGAATTTACTTTGTGAGTTTTGGCACAGATACAATCATACGTTCAGCTTTAAAACAGAGGTTTTAAGCTAACCGCAGTACGCTGGATTTTAGTGCATGTTAAAAGCTGTTTTATGTTTTTGAAAATTTAGCCGGCGCAAACCACCGTGTATGTGGTATTTATGGAGTGGGATAAAAGTTTAAACTTGTTGGCTTGTTAGGCACATTTATTCCACTTAAAGGAGCTGGACAAGAGTTCAGCTAACGGCTATTGAGGCTGTTTATTTTTGCTATTTACGTCTTTGGAGTACCATTCCTCAAAATAGGATTCCGATTTTTGAGTTATATATGTACGTTTTATACTTCAAAGATTAGCGATTAGATTAGACTAGCGTTTGTCTACTATCTCACTTGATCGTCACTAAAGATGTGGTTGAAATTGTTATCATGCTAGACCTAGATTGTTTATCAGCTCTCAAGGACTGCTGCCTGAATACAGAATGTGTTTGGATGACTGTCACCAAAACAGATGTGTTCAGGGAGCAATTATTGAGAGCAAGTTAACATTCTAGTTCTAGTGTCATCTTCGACCACATCATCATTGACCATAAAGTGAGTCATTGGCATCATTGGCTATATCTTGGTATAAAATAGTGTGATCCAGTTATCAACATGAAATGATATTAGTATTTTAATATATAAAATATGCAACTGTAAGCATTTCCAAAAGCAAATT
The DNA here is from genome assembly GCA_934044485.1 of Apeira syringaria. NCBI lineage: Eukaryota > Metazoa > Arthropoda > Insecta > Lepidoptera > Geometridae > Apeira > Apeira syringaria. Next base: position 15,284,531 of record OW203662.1, on the reverse strand, counting down.
CAATTATTCAATTGTGTCGAAATTGAAATTGAAACGGACAATTCGCAAAGCTATATACAGAAGCTGTAATTGGATTCAATAACAATAACATAAACGTAAAGTACTTTTGTGCGAAACCTAACGGAAAACGTTTTGTTCATCGGAATCCTTCGTTAGTTATATTATTCGATAAAAGAGTAAGAATAGTTTCGATTACTTTATACAGTATAGTCATTAATATTCCTATGTTTCCGTCATCAATATTCCAAGAAGCATTGTATTTATAATTATAATGAGCTCTTATATATTATATCTCGTACATTTTGAAGCGATGATAACTCAGCGATGGGAGCGTCGGCTGTCAAACTGACGGACCCTGTAGGCCAAACTACAAGTAACATTCTACACACATACACGACAGCTTCAAAGAGGAAGCGGTTAGAGAAAGAGAATCGCTCTATATAATAAGCGACTAGAAACTAAGTCTTTTGATTATTTCTAAGGCTTAGTGAGATCCCTGACCTACAGCTTGTCGTCATTGGCACATATACAAGAGCATGTACTAGCATATAAATTTGTGTTTCCACAAATGCAAAACGTGTAAAGAAAAAAAAAGAAAAATATTATAAATTGGTACGTATAAAATACATGAGTAGCATGTATTTTATACGTTTGTGGTTTTTGATCATAACTTAATAGAATTCTGTAATTGTTATAATACACACATACTTAATTTTGATTATTTAGTTTGTATATGAAGATAAAAAAAGATTCAATAATGATAAGGACTTATTTTTAGATATGTTGTTCTCAACTCAGGGAAATAAAACTGATCAGAAATGAACAAAAATGCTCTTTATCTTTCATTGTCTTTAAAAATTGATCATCATCTTAGCCATAGGACGTCCACTGCTGGACATACGCCTCCCCCATTGATTTCCACAAGGATCGGTTGGAAGCGGCCCGCATCCAGCCATTGCCTGCGATCTTAGTCAGGTCGTCTGTCCTGTCACCTGGTCGGTGACCGTCCTATGCTGCGCTTGCCAGTCCATGGTTTTCATTCGAAAACCATTCGGCCCCAACGGCCATCGGTTCTTCGAGCTTTATGCCCTGCCCACTGCCAATTGAACTTGCTAATCCGCTAGGCTATATCGGTGACTTGCGTTTTTCTACGGATCTCCTCATTTCTGATTCGATCACGTAGAGGAACCCCGAGCATAGCCCCTCTCTATAGCTGGTTGTGTGACTCTGAGCCTGCTCAGAAGGCGCATAAATATAAAATGTTATAAAACGCAATAAATAACAATGGCTCATAAAAAAACAATAAATAACATATCTCTATCAGTTCACACTCTATCAAACACGGTGGAATAAAAACCAAATAAAAACAGTAGCGTAAAACAATAAATATTTACCGAAACGCGCCCCTCAGGAGACAGTTTCAGGACATTGCGGTCATTAGAAAAGTTTTAGTGGCCATTACTGCCTGTTTTATATTACCACAAACATAGGCCGCTGGAATTTACGCAATGGAGAATATCCTGAGCAAAGCATCAGTGATTTACACTGTGGTGTATAATCGCTTGGGATTTAGACACGCAAATGTAAGGACAGTATGGATGCTATCACCATGTTAGTCCCGTCCTAGATTTATTCTTGATACCTTTAATTCTTCCCGTACATACCGGACTGTGCTAGAACAAGGGTTATGTGTTTCAAGTGTGTACGTCTGTATGTTTATTTGTATGTGTCTGTCGTGCTCTGTATTTGGCGTAAACGATGGAATTTTTGTAGAGATATCTTAGATTTGTATCTTTGTAAGAGTGATACAGATTATATCAAATTTATGAAATAGTGGATGTTTGATGTCAATGAAAATATATATATATACATTTGAGTATTGCTTTTTTAAAATTATAATGTATTCAGTTTGATAAGGCGGGAAATTAATTTGTAATGCATTAATGTACATGCTTAATTACTTCATAAATGTGTTGGTACGACACTGACCAAAACATCAAAAAGTAGTCACTTTTGGACTCAGTGTCGTGTTTGTGGTTGCCGTTGTGTAGGTTCTGAAGGAAACTGTACCACCATGCTGTAAATTCGATAGCGGCCATTGGATGTGATCAAATCAGCGTCATTTCGAGACTTAATCGACGCTCTTTCTTTACGCTTACGCTGACGCTTCTCTCTCGCTCTCATACACACACACACGCGCGCGAACTCACACACAAACACACACACACAAAGACTCACTCACTCACTCATACATACAAATTTTATTATGACGAACTCACTATCAGAATTCTGAACTTACTAGTTATATAAATAATGATTATCTTGTTAGTATTTGTTATCCTCATATACTCATTTTTATTTATTTCAACAATAAACTTAATGAGTTTTAGGATTCATTGTTAATATTTAGTGGTAATACATTTTTTCTATGGATTTATTAAGAATCAATAATTTGTTCAAGTTATTGTTTATAGGAATAGTTCTGTCTTCTGACGCAAAAGTCCTGGTACCTATCATACGAGCTTTTTTGAGCCTATTTAAGGCTAGTTTTATATAATAAATGAAATTGAATTTTGATTTTAAATTTGATTGTCATCGGACACTAACTTCTAACGTTTGTCTTCTACGCTTAAGGCTCACACTTTTCGTCAACGCTGTCATCAAAGTTGTTGATATGGATAAAGTTTTATTTTTATGAATCCTAGGAAATAGTTAGAAATGTTAATTTCATTTATTATTTTCGTATTGGCTAGGTAATGTGATAAAAATAAGACATGCCGTTTCAAAATATATTTTTTACATAAATAACATTTTTAAATTATTTTACTCAATATCCATACTGTTTCATAGTTTCATGTCACAAAGCTTTTCCATTGTAGAGAACATTCCGTTACATTGGCCGGATTTTGTCCTATGCTTGAAACATTTCTTGACTTTTTTATTGGCAGTTTAATTATTCAATGGAGCAATAAAGATTGAAAAACGCAAAACACAAACCGTTTTTTCCTACATAGATGTTTTCTTGGTAAAGCGATGTCCAGAATGACTAGTCTGAACTGGTATAAACTCAAACGCAAAATGACTTTCGAAAACTGAAAACATTTTCATTACCATATCAGTTTGACAACCGTCAAACTGACGGTCGCTAGATTGATTCGCATACAAGGTTAAACTTTATTTTTATGTAGGTCAATAAAGTTTAAAGGATGATGGAAGGATACTCACCATTATCCTTCCAACTAGCTACCATCGTTAAGTTAAAAAAAACTATCACCCATAACAGCATGTTCAGGCAACCTTCCTCGAAAGCCAGTTCTTATAGATCTAGCGTGATTCGACCGTTGACCACATAGTAACTGATTATCAAATGGCATAGTGATCAAAAGTTATAATTCATATAAGAAATTAACGTAAAGCAAATCCCTATGACATTTGTAAAATTTAGTAATTTTAGTTTACTAATACACTTTAAATTAGTTTATGTAACTACATAACCTAACATGTATATTTAATCATGTTATAGACGGCCTTACACAAACAAAGCTGAGAAATAGTTTAAAATTAATACATGCGTGTTCGAAATCGACAATTGGCGTTTTTGACAGTTTCCAACTGATCAAGCGTTCGATTTGAGAATGTGGCATTATTGGCAAAAACGATTTTTTCCAAATCGAACAACACAACGTCAAATTACAAGCTGTCAAATACAACAGTGTTCAATACCTGTAATATCAGCCTAAAACTTAACGAGAATTAGATTTTCGTAATGAAAGTAGAAAGGGAATATTTTTTTCCATGTTTGTTTACTTAATCACATTTTCTTTAACTGTGAATCCCTGAGTTGTCAAAAAACGATCACAAAAGACCCTGCATTGGAGGTGAACCAAAAGTGGTTCACGGTGGCGTTTTGAACAGTTTTTATGAATGTAACGGTGCACGTAAACAGTTCACAACGCAACTTATTCCAAAACGAACGCCAATTATTATCGTTTTTGGCGTTTTAACTGTTCCATAGCCCATCTCGATTGCACTTCAAGTGACTTGCCAGCCACGAACGGTTCCAGCATTTAAGCCTGAACAATGTTGATGCAGGTGCATATAGAAACTGACTAAGCTAAAATTCATACATCTTCATTCTAGAACTAATTACTTAGCAAAGCCTTTTTTTAAGTAGTTCAAGTTGTCGACATTAATCTTAATTAATATATGAAAAGAACTAAATGTATTACCGCCGTCTTGCTGAGTATAAACCAAACACTTAACCAGCACAAACGAGTGCAATTAAAATACCTTTAATGAATTTAATATCACAGAAGCTTAAGGAAAGCAAACAGAGTCAGCGCAATATTATTAGTATAAGACTTTTTTCTTCTCCATTTTAAGAGGAGGTAAACGACCTCTGATTATAAAGCAAAATAAATGTACAGAAAAATAATTTAATAACTCTTGAAATATGCTTCGATATATTAGTTAATGTAATACGTCATTGTCAAACGAAACTCGATAGATATTTTTGATCAAACGTTAAATAAATTTAATAATGTCGTTCTGACCATTCTTTCACAATCGTAACCGAAACATTTTAGACCAAAACTAGCACCTTAATTTGAAAATGGAATTCCTCATCTCAAGTTGTATATACATTACATTTATACATCGTTATGTAGACTTAAATCATCCTGTGTACACCTGATTTTAAATATTGTCCTGGTTTTAATCAGTATAGTATCAAGATTAATATACTGTCAATACAATGTGTGTTGAGATGAGTCTGTGTTAGAGCTTGTGTTATTCCACGTACCACCATATTGGTACCAACCATTAACTGAGACTGCGGTCAAACAATAAACGTATTCCATATTAAAAAGTCACACTTTTGCTTATTTAAGAGATTCATCGACTGTATTTTGTTATGTGTGACATAATAAAAGAATGAATAATTGTTTTTTTTTTCTAAGTTTATCCTGCACCTATATTATGCTGTTTTTTTTTCACCGTTAAAGGCTAAGTTTATGACTTTAGCGTTCGATAGTGATAACGTCTTAATATGTAACAGTTTAATAATAAAACAATTTATACATTGGCTACTTTTATCCCGGAAAAAGTATAGTTCCCGTGGGATAATTGAGGAAGCGGGAAAAAGTAATCCACGCGGGTGAAATCGAGGGGTGCTACTAGTTCTACATAATTTTGTATTGATATAACTCCTAGTTGAAATACAATAATATAAACTTCAACAATTATTCAAACACGAACCAGTATAGGTAATTTCTTCACCACTTCAGGCACATTAATACTTATATTGTTAATTTCTGACGTTTTGAACTGCAACCTTTTTTTATCATGGTGGACATGTAATTCTTTGAGTATACAGCCTCCATTTTATCTGAGATGTAATTAGACCCAGGGGAGAATAGATGAGATATGTCGGATTTCCAAGCAATATTTACTAAATTTAGGCTACAAGAGCACAGAACAACTACTTAGAATAAATATATAATACCCAAACGCACATAATTACCTCACGACTTACGTAACAAACAAAAACTGAATTGTTCCTCTTACTTACTTATTTTTCTTTATTTCAAAAATGTGTTTAAGCTACTAGACTCACTACACACACTCAATTACATCACCGAACCGCACTTCTCACACCGACTCACCCTGGAAGCCTACAAGCTCGCACAGACACAGGGAATCCTACCGTGGGAGTTAGGGATCTTTAAAATCCAAGAATACTTTTTCACCAATTTTGCACAAATTAAATTAAAAAATCATTTGTATATTATTAATCATATCGTGTATTGTGTGTTAAATAAATAAATTTGTTTGTTTTGTTGTTTAATGGATTGACCAACTCTGACTGCTGTGCCCTTAGTGGACACAGCAGCATACCCGGACCCCTAGCCCTGCCGACGTGGTGAGCACCACGCTAAGAAGATTGAAGCCTACCAGGGAAAATATGGGGTTGCGTTAGCATTCACCATCCTGCCTCCGCCTATGACCTGGTGACATCAACTAGGCCACCAGTCTGACAGGGCAACCCGACTTACGTGGGCCGACCTCAAACGTGTAGGGTCTTTTGCCTGAACTGCAATCCCATGAAGAATACACAGTTAAAGGCTTCTATCTATTTAATGGCTACAACTTGTTCCAAACTTTTCAATAGCAAACTTAGAAGCATATATTTAGACTATGTTTGAATTGTCTTATTTTCCATCAAGCATTTTCCCTATTAAGTAACTTAAATTGATTTCTGAAACGTTATCGAGGGCTATTGTATTGTCAAAGCGATTGTTTCATTAGTAGCCGTGAATCGTGATACCTCGGATTGTTGCTTTGACGAAACGGGGAAGAGAAAAGGTAATTTTGTTCTTATTTCAAATATCTAAGTGCCAATAGGAGCGAATCGGATTGTAATTATATTTCTTGTCCTGAATGTTATATGACATTTTGACATGAATACATATAATAGTAGGTTTTTTCATGACAGATGATTTGACTAAGAATAGCTTGGTGCTATAAAAAAACCCCAATAGCATGCATATTTAGGCTATAGGCTAAATACACACGTGTTTATACATAGTACGCAAAATTTTATCCTAGATAAATGTTTGAATTTTTCACATTTTTAAAAGCATACTTAGGTTTTAAAGTGTGTAATCTTAGTTTGGTTTTATAGTTAAAATGAAAGTGTTACGTAGTTTTATTGTGGAGGTAGGAGCAATACAAATGCACATACATAAAATACATACAAAATTTAATTTAACTAGTTTTTCTTATAATCTATAAAAACTAACATAGACTATAACATTATCCTACGTGGATTGATTATACCAGTAGATTGAACTAATCTAAGTTAAGATAATATGAAATTCATGAGTAGCACATCACAGTAATATTATAAAGCGAAATTTTGTCTGTCTGTTTGTCGTTTGTATATTTGTTACCTTTTCACGTTGAAACGGCTGAACGGATTTGCGTAAAGTGTTGAATGAAGATATATGCTTATACCCTGAAATAACACAAAGATTACTTTATATCTCGGAAAAAACTCTAATTCCTGTAATCATTAAGGTAGCGGGAAACTATAGTCCACGAGGGTGAAGCAGCGGGGCACAGCTAGTAAATAATATTGTGAAGATTCACGTACCAAGTCTCGAGTCTAGTTTGCTTATTGAATTATGAATACTGAATGCACAGTGATATGACGGGTAACTGCTCTTGTCACTGTGTGCGCTTGTCAACATGAAGTCTATACTGTTCATCTCTGCTGGAATACGTGGTGGAATGCACACATTACAGATGTTAGTGTGTCGTTTCGTCATTCGTCAGCATACGTGTTACGTATTTTTTCTTTATTATATTTCTAAAACCTATAATAATATTGGGATAGTTAGGAATGGATGCAGCTAATTGTACGTAACGATTTCATTTTAAGGGCCTTGTTTGTAAACTTTTGGAGGCTTGTTAGGATGTGAGGTTTCTCTAAACTTCAAACCATTAAAAACGTTTTATTGAATAAAACTTATACGGCGGTCGTCGTGGCTCAATAGTCAGCAACATGACTTCTGTGTCGCTTGAGCTCTGGGTTCGAATCCCGACAGGGGAAAGCATTTATGCGATGAGAGTAAATGTTTATCCTGAGTCATGGATTTTTGTATGATATGCTTATGTGTGTCTATTTCTTCTACGAAACATGTAATCCTACGTGGTGAGTGTGAAAAAAAAACCACTACATTAATCAAAGGTCGCTTACAATATAACAATTAAAAAAGCTTGTCCTATTAACCTGATTAGGATGTTAAGCATTAGCCATTTCATAATATTTTTTGGGGAATGAGAAGAAAACAGGTTGAGAAACAGCTGCTTTATCCATGAAAGGGGTGTCCGCTGTCAGTCCGTATTCATACATTTATTTCCAGGAAAATATGACTATGGTAATATTTTAAGGTAAGATTAATTATTTTACATAATTTAACATATCTTTCTGACACTGGATGCAAATATATCTCCATCATCAGTAGGTGCCTCTCTATGACTGGAGGTTGGTCGTCAGCTCGGCGAACTTTGTACTATTTTATGCCAAGCGAATTAGGTCTTCAACACTTGCAATATTAGTCACACTTCCGGATGCTACGTAGCCATGATTTTTTCTCTTTCCAGTACGCCGTTCTCATTTTATTTTTTTGGTAATTATTAGCTGAAAAAGCCGATATCTCACGTCTTCAGCTCACTGACATACGTTATGGTAATTATGAAAAAATACGCACACTATCTCAAAGCTATTTTGTAAATAGCTTTGAGATAGTGTAAGTGAGAAGACGTGAGATATCTGCTTTTTCAGCTAATAATTACGAGAAAAACAAAATGTAAACGGCATACTGGAAAGAGAAAAAAATCATGGCTACGTAGCATCCGGAAGTGTGACTAATATTGCAAGTGTTGAAGACCTAATTCGCTTGGCATAAGATAATACAAAGTTCGCCGAGCTGACGACCAACCTCCAGTCATAGAGAGGCATTTTCATTCAACTATTTTCATAATAAAATAGACGTCAGAAAGTCAGTTGTAGAAAGAAAACCAAAGTTAGTTCTGCATTACGCGTGTTATGTAAATCGAGTCGAGTTGGCTTCGTAGAACTTGTTGAAAGCATCGGTGAGCTGGGTTCTTTAAAAATTCAGACGCTAAGAGAGTGAGATTTGGGAGTCACGTCGTGAAATTCTTGTGGATGTGGTAATAACATTGCATTAAACTATAATGGCCCTAATTATTATTATTATTTACTCGAACTAGCTTAAATGCTTTCAAATAAAATATAGTTCGTATTCTATTTATATTAAAATTCAAATTTGTATACTACATACAAGAATGTTTCTAATATAAGATGAGTAGTGATAGGAGTAAATGAAATACAAGGCCTAAGTTTATTTACAATTAATATGTTAAGGTGACGGGGACAGTCACTATTATATCTGCTGTAGGTCGTTCACTCGCATAGGGCTCCCCTTTGATTATCACATGGACTAGTTGGAAGCGGCCCACTAGGCAGGAAAGGACTGGTCCTTTCCCGTGATCTTAGACGAGGGCAATGCGTGCCTTCAACTAACAGTGACTTTAAATTGACGGTCGCCGTGGCCTAGTGGTTAGTATAAGTGACATGTCTCCGGGACCCTGGGTTCGAATCCCGGCAGGGCAAACATTTTTGCGATGAGTGTAGGTGTTTGTCCCGGATCTTAGATGTTTGTGTGCTGTGAATGTGTGTGTCCAAGTCTCCCGCGATACAGGGAATCCTAGTGGCGATCTTATTTATACTACAAGTTACACAGGTAATTTCAATGACGTGAATTCAAATTAAGAATAAAAACATTATTTGCCATAATATTTCCATTTTCAAGATTATATGTTTAAAATAACAACCTAGAACTTGTTAAAGTAAAAACAATTGAAACAATTTCGGCAATAATTACTCAATTATACGCTTTTATTTCTGAGGAGAAACAAATAATAGGTTAAATCAACATATCATTCTTCTTCTCAAGAAATCTTGTCTTCTCTGCCTTTCATCGCTCCACACTTCTCACCTCACGTTCACTTTATCACGGAACTTTTCACTTTCCACACCCGATTGACGGAAACTTTTGGATAAATGGATACCCCTCTTTGCACTCTTCAAGTTATCTCAAAGTTTAACTTTTACCGTGAGGTGGTTAGAAAATGAGTGTGCCACAAACGAGCAGACTTTTTGATTTGTTGGGAATTTTGATGATGTCATTGTTGGAGCAATCTTGTTAGAATTTGAAAGTGATCATGAATTTCATCACTGAGCACTTCCATTAGATAACACTGAATCTGATATTCATAAGGAAAAGCGGGATACAAGTTATTAACTTATTTCGGAAACAGGACCTTCTTTTGATGGCTCGGTGGCTGGACAATGGCTGCAGACAAATACGAATACATAATGTGCATATTTATGTAACCGAACCAATTAAAATTTACATAATATGTAGATGTAACTAATAAGGAACTACAACATTACCATTTTTTCGAAATAAAGAAACTTGATTGAAAAATTTAAAAAAAAGGGACACGATGTGTTGACACGCTGCGTTCCGAATAAAAAGGGCCATTGTGCAAATTGACTAATAGGCCAAAATACAAAATCAAATCAAATCAATCACTTTATTTGCATGAATATGGGTATATTACGATATAAAATTAGTTACAATATTTGTAGTCCTCCATAACAACCTCATACGAGGTATGCAAATCTTAAAATAAAACAATATAAATTTCCAAATTTGTCCAAACTAGGTCGATACTTAACATCTATTTAATTTATTTTTGCTTCTTGATATTTTGTTAGTAGTAGCTATTTTGTTACGACTTCACATTGCGATTATAGCGCCATTTTCACGAATAAAGCGAAATTTCTGCGGGTACGTACGTGTATTTAAAAATGCGTAAAAATTGGTCTTCCCTCTATATACGAGCATTTGTTACATGTAATGTTACATATAACATTAATTTAATTCACTCATGTTTAAATGAAATTGTTATGAATGTATAATGTTGATACATTATACATTAATAATAATTTCATTTAAACATATGGTTCAGAATAAAAGTTATTAAACTATAAAAATAAAAGTTTTATAGTTGCTTGTTGGTCCAGAGTGTAATTTAATATATATATGAAATATCACCACTGAACGTATTGGTAAATCCCCCCTATATGGGTGAGGCATGAGTCCAGCAGTGAACGTCCTATGGCTTAGATGATTATACATAATTATTATTATCATGTATTAAAGTTTTAAATTGTCAGATATAGCACATGCTGGGTATTACAGTTTCCCATTATCGTTGTTTCGAAATTGCTGTCTGTTTGCTACATTAATTATTCTATTAACGTTCTTTGAAATCCTCTCAGATGTTACGATTTTCATACTAGTACTAGCAGGAACTTAATAAACTCTAAATTTAATTAACTTGATTTACGTACTAGTACTACCTACCGCTTAGTTAAATTAACTTTCGTGTGCAAGTACTCCCTGTGGCTTGGCTGAAGAATAATCAAACACTTAGGTTTAATTTTAAAGTACTAAGTCATTTATAGTAATACTAGCGGCGCCCCGCGGTTGTGCCCGCGGAGTAATGAAAAACAGTGATGATAGATAGTGATGATGAAAATAAGCCTATGTGCTAATCCAGGGTATAAGCTATCTCCATACCAAATTTCATCAAAATCGGTGTAGCCGTTTGAGCGTGAAGAGGTAACAAACATGTTCTGTAGACCGCATCATCAATCAATATCAGGTGAGATAGTGGTCTATTGTGAAAAAAAAAGGGCTGCCTATATTTCTGTCTATTTTTGTCTAGGGAAAATAGGTTTTCGACTTTGACGATGCCTGTCCACTTTCGGACGTTCCTGAGCCACGACTTTCTTCTGGATCCCACGTGTCGTTTCCCTACAAAGCATCCAAATAGGTACTATAAAGCATCCGAACTACAAACATAAACCACAGTACTTGGAAATCAATTGGGCTGGCACTTAACAGCAAACTAATTCCATATTAAATCCTATTACTGCCTACATTGGAACTGCATTTACCGTTAATTACGGTACGGCATCAATAGTTGTTCCAGAATAGTCCTTTGAGAGTCTGTTTCCAGAGCATATACATAATTTCAAGGATACCCAAAGGCTTGTTGGCCAATTCTCACAAAGCTGTTCATGTATTAATTATAAATAGCATTATGGAAAATCACGTCAATCTTCTCGCTTTAATGTTATACTTGTACAAAAGCTACTTAATTTTTTGCAATATCGGAATATACAACGAAAAAAATGTGGATTTTTAGATGTATTTATTTATTAGCTGTGCCTCGCAGTTTTACCCGCGTGGTGGTACATAACAAATAAACAATATACATACAAACTTTCGCCTTTTTAATATTAGTGTAATAGATATTAGAAGTTCAATTAAGACATTATTTTCTGATTTCAGGAAACTTGACCAGACCAGCCAAAGCAACGCACAGCCGGACATCGAAATCAACAGTAATTAACTCTATGAGCTACTCTAACAGAGTAAAATGAAGTAGAAGTGAGAAATAAGTAAGTATATAATTGGTTAATAATCTACCCTCAACAACTACATAAACAAATTTCTTTATAGAATTAGGTTATCCAGCTGTAATTTTTTTTTTCAAGAAAAGGCTGCAGCCCAAACTAGGTAGACTCTGTCCAATGAGACCCCTGGCCTTTCCCCTGGCCTTGGCCCCTTGGCCTGGCCCCTGGGCTCTCGGAGACATGTCGAATGATCAATAAATGTTGTTTTTATCATCTCACCCCCGTGCTGGTGATTCCGTGTCGCGGGAGGGATAGACACACCCAATGACATCACAACAAACATCCAAGGCCCATGACAAAAATCTATGCTCACAGCAAAAATGTTTGCCCCAGCTGGGATTTGAACCCAGACCGCGGGGACCAGAAGTCATTTTTATCATCACTGAGCCACCGCGACCATTATAAATTTATTTTTAATTAATAATTACTTATAACGGTTAAGAGGTGCCGATGACATTGAATGATCTTCATAAGAAAGAAAAAAACTTTATTTTTAGCATGAGACTGCGACGAGGGTATAGTTTCAAAGTGCTACACTCAAATTAGTCCCTGATTTCAGTGACCCCACTGATATCAGTGAGTGAGTAAGAATCGTAACAAAACTCTTAACAAAAAATGTACTCTTTTTTTAAAAACTTATTTAAGTAAGACTAAATTACTTTCTTGCATGATAAGTGTAATAATTGTTTGTATTATAATATAATTTGTATAGACACGTTTTTTTTTATTTTTCGACAGAACACGTAGCGTATTCCACATACATAATTTAATATTAATTATAGTTATAGCATGTATTTAAATTATTTAACGATGAATTATCTTACTTTTGTTCGAATTCAATATTTTTGCTTATGAATCCCGAATCCGCTTTAGACTGGCCGGTTGACGCAGTTGGTAGCACTCTGCCTTCTGAGCCGCTGGTCCCGGTTTCGATTCCCGGACAGGTCAAACATTTGTGTGTATGAACATGTCTGTTTGACCTGTGTCTGGGTGTGTATATGTATATAAGTATGTATTTAAGTATATATATCAGTCATCAGGTTACCATAGTACAGGCTCTGTCTAGTTTGGGACCTGACGACCTTGTGTGAATGTTGTCCCACATTATTATTATATTATCAGGATCAAAAACGACTAACGAGCAGGAAAAGTTGGTAGACAGTTGTTCGAAACTCCATGACGTAATAAACTGCTTGAAAACGTTAACTAAAACTAAGCCGAAAAAAGCCGGTCAATTTATCGTAAACTTTTATTTCTCGTGGTTTTCGTGCAGGATTGGATGTATGTATATTATATCTGAAACGTTGGAGACGAAATTTTTAAACACATTTGTATAATAGAAGGAAACTTATATTTGTTTTAAGTTGATGACTTTTGAGATTGAACCCAACTTATTTTATGCGACGCGTAACCAAAATGCTGCCACATATTTGGCTCAACGAATCAGCATCGCAATTCAACGTGGCAATGCTGCTAGCATTCTGGGCACGCTGCCAGCCGGTAGCGGGTTAAATCATTTGAGTTATCTATAGGCTACCAATAGCTAGTGGATTGCTCAAATGTTATTGTAGTAGCTGCAGTATTGTAATTAGTTATTAGTGTTTTATTTTAATAAACTCATTTGGGCCAAGAAAAAAAAAGTTATAATAACAAAACAAAAACTTATACTTTGTATATCATCATCATCATCAAATCAGTCATAGGATGTTCCACTGCTGGCCATAAGCCTCTCCCATTGATTTCCACAAGGACCGCTTTGAATCGGCCTGCATCTATTGGTAATGGATTCATTACCAATGGATGTGGGCCGATTGAAACCATATATATATATATATATATATATGGTTTCAATCGGTTGCGATATATATATATATATCGCAACGTTTTACTTATACGAAGTCTTATAAGAAGATGTAGGGTTAGACCACTGTTACACTAAACTTGATGATGAGTGACGTCATAGTCGAAGGTGAAATCACGCTAGACCTAGTATGTTAATTAACTCTTAAATACAGCTGAATAAACTTAAGATCACGTTAGTAACTAAAAGATTTAAGTACAGGCAAAAGCATTTCCTTTGTTTTGGTTCCACAAGAGCTACTTATGCTCTTTTTTAAAGCACTGCATTTCTATGTGCCTAGTTATATACAATCTTTAGTGAGAACCATACGTGCTGGACAACAACCGCTCCGCGCCAGTCCTGGTAAACATTAATTCATTCATCCCAGCCAGAGGATGTCCACAGCTGGACATATGGCTCCCCATATAGTGGGGTTTGCCAATACTCGCCACACTTGGCAGGCGTGTTGGCGAGCGCAGTATGGTTTCCTATCCTCAGAAGGTGCTGCTGCCCACCTCCTGGTACGTTATCCCTTAGCCGACTCTTACGGCACCCACGGGAAGAGATGGGGGAGTACTATTCTAGGCCGGTATCACCACGGCATGTTAGGTATAGAACTTTTGTTAGGTATGGTCCTGGTAAATCCCACCCTTAATTAACCCTAATCCACCCCCGCACTAAGACTTCCGATGCCACGAACACAAACAATAACATCACAAGAAATATCCAAGACTCAGGACAAACATTCATGCTCATCACATAAATGTTTGCTTCTACCGGGATTCGAACTCAGGCTCTCCGGTGCCCCGGCGACCGTAAACCGTTTTGAAGGCACACGTAGCTTTGTCCAGCTTTGTACGTAATATTTAAGAATTATCCAGAGTATTCAAAGAAAAGCTTAAAGAGTCTAACATAGAAACCCTGTACTCTGCACAAAATACAAGAATTGAAAAAACACAATAATGCTCCATACCATTGTTTTTTTTTCTTGAATTTGGCCATCTCTTACTAAAGCAGCTTAGAGCACCATTTTTTTTAGGTTATAATTACGAAAAGTTACGGCGAAGTCGTGTTAATTTGATCTCGGGTTGGGTAGAATTCTTTTTTTAATTATGTTTTTAAGGTTCTTCTAAAAGTAACCGGAGACCTTTATTAATTCGCCCAGTTTGTTAGTAACTTTGTTTATAAGTTTCAAGATTTTATATTTCGGGAATTTATTTCTGTAAGGTTAATTAACTTTGTGGTTCTTTTGCTTACTACTAAGTAAGTGGAAAAACGAAGAATATATAAAAAAGCGTCAAACAAAAAATATTTTTTATTTTATTGGTTAACCTTTGACTCTACAAATCAAACCCACATCACGGTAATAGAACACGCTCTTCTGTTATATATATATATATTGGCATTTATAAATCCATGACGTATATATAGGCAGACGATCTAGGTCTAGTGTAATACTGCTTTTGACCACTCCCATACTGACGGTCTTACTCAGCTAACCTTTTGAGCTAGAATAAATTCACTAAAATTCTTCAATGATATAGCTCGTATTCTATTTAAGATAAAATTCAAATTCGTATCATACAATGCTTTCTCGGATATGTTTTTGAGACGTTTATTATTCAATTGCGGGTAGTTTTAGTTCCAGCAGGAAATAACTTGTGACTTATTTTAACTAAAACTACCTGCAATTTAATAAAAAATGTCTCAAAAAATATATCTAATTTTAGGGTTGTTATTGACATAAGTCGTTAGACTTCATCAAAACTATCTAAGAACTTATGTTACTTATCTTATTTTCCAGAATTCTAGTTTAGTTGAGCAAGAGAATCACTACCAAATTATTTAATCGAACGTAAGGGCTTTTTTTATTGAAAATTATCTTGAGTTTGACATATTACAATATATAGATGTTACCCGGCTTTGGTGGAACCGACTTCAACACTGAAAAGTATGTAATTACCTTGGAGTATAACTCAAAAACCCCTTGTCCGATTTTGATGAAATTTAAATTGTAGTACCATTGAAATAGGTATACTCTATCAAATGTAAAAATAATCATCAAAATCGGGTCATAACCGACGAAGTAATCCGCGAGTACACAAAGTAAAATATATATATACGGTCGAATTCAGTAACCTCCTTTTTTGATTTTAGTTAAAAAGTAGCCTATGTTTTACTCTAGGGTATAAGCTATTTTCATTTCAACCTTTATGTAAATCCTTTTAGCTGTTTGAGCGTGAAGGAGTAACAAAATTAAATATACAAACGTCAAACAAACTTTTGCCTTTATAATATTACTGTGATAACATTTTATGATGTTTCACCGGAAAACACCAGGCTCTAAACGGGTTGACGATCACCGTGGCTCAGTGGTCAGTGACATGCGTTCTGGGTTTCTGGGACCCTGGGTTCAAACCCCGACATGGGAAAACATTTATACGATGAGTATAGGTGTTTGTCCCGGGTCTTGGATATTTGTGTGCTTTAAATCCATGCCTCCCGCGACATAGAGAATCCTAGTGCGGGGATTTGAGTGTGGGTATAAAAAACATATCTCTCGACATTTCTAGATTATAGCTATATATTTTATTTTATACTGTATAGATCTAGCGTTTGACCTAATCTCACTGGATGGGCAGTGACAATGTGACGAAGATGTTATCACGCTAGACCTAGAATGCTCACTGGCTCTCAAGGACCGCCTGAACACACTATTTGTTTGGTGTCAGTTTTTCAAACTAGAGGGTGGTAGCTAGCCAGGCGGGTACTCGAAAGTAGCCTATCACCTTTGATAACGGTGTTATCTTCACCGGAAGCTCAAGCTGTTGTTGGGAATCGAACCAGTGTCCGTCAGTTTGACAACCGTCGCTCCCCCTGCTGAGGTATCATCAATTAAAAATCGCATTTAGATTCTGCAACCATAATGTAACTTGTATCCATTACCAGTGGACATCCTACGCTACAAGTGGCAGCTTCTCGTCTTCATTTTCTTTACCCCAAAATAGGAAACTCAAACAAATAACGTAAAAGTTTACCCTACATAAAAGTCCCATCTGTACATTTGTAATGGCCATACGCTGTTCGATATACTTCCAAAAAGGTCACATGTTCTGTTAATTTGTGTAACAGCCCAATAAAGGCTTTTCTATGTCTCGCACACGCTAATAACGCTTTAATTTATATACAAAACAAATGTCTCTATGGGCTATACTTCATTCCCCTGTTTTGCATGGTATCAAAAGTTGCATGAAAATACTGTCTGGTGCGAATTTCAACCTTGAACACAGAGCATACGTTTAACTTTAGAGTACATTTTTTAAATATCGAAGTTATTTAGTAGTTGAATGGAAGCTGGCGTTAAGCGGTAGTGGCTTGAATATAGGGTAGTTATCAAGAACATTAAAAGTTTTAAGCATAATAGTTTGAAATATTGGACTTAAAAGTATAGAATGCAGTTCTCTTTGGCGCTACTATGCGTTTATGTGTTTTTTTCTACAATGTGGCTCCTGGTTTCAGAATAAAAAGATCTTATCAGTTCCTCAAACGAAGCTATTAGCACATTTTGACTTATAAAAGAGAAGATTTATAGAGGCGTATTGAGCGTATTGAATTTATATTAAGTACGCGTGTTGATTGACTCACTCAGGGTTTTTTTTTTCTGGATATAATAATAAAGATCGCCCAGTATAGTTCTTACTAGCATACGGGCCGCTACCAATCGGTCCTGGTGGTAATGGATGGGGCAGGGCTATGTCCAGCAGTGGATGACCTATGACTGAGATGATGATGATGATGATGATGATGATAAGTATAGTTCTAACAAGATATCTGATTGAAATGAAGTTCGCATCTTATTTTTTAATCTACCCTCATATATTTGTAACTGGTACCGCCCCGCAGTTTCACCCCCTTTGATTACGGTTTTCGCGCGTAAATAATAGACTGAGAATTGATTATTCTAAAAAACCCTCCTAGATTGTTTTTGGTTTTCCAGCATTCTAAGTTATTTTAAGATAAGTATTGAAAATGTTTCCCATTATTTCACATTCTTACACTAGTGCACACTCACGGCAACTTTGCTATATGTTTAATAATTTACCCTTATCACACATTACCAATATAAAACTTCAATCTGCACTTATTAAAATCTTGGTATAAAACGTTAGGTACTTTCTCAAACATTCTATCCTACAAAGTCACTGCAAAATTTTCAAATATGGAACTTCGGTTTATAACACGAAGTTTTGGAAGGTTTTTAAATTACAAGCTACGGGGAGTCCACCAGCAAGCAATAATACAATGGGGCTAAAAGCAAAGTCACAGTTTCAATAGCAGTTCCTGCAGCAAAACTGTGAACTAGTTTCAACGGAAACTAGAGCGCGATAAAAAATGCGTTGATGCTACCGCGCCACCGCTTGACAAAGTGCAGCTGCGAATACGTCACAGACGATCCGATTTCATCAGGAATACCCGACCTGGTGTTCTATTATAGATATAGATTTTACCTTTTGTTGTAAGAAATATTATCACTGGTAACACTAACTTTTTGTCAGTTTTTACAGAGATATAAATATATCATTTTACTTGCGTCAGTAATGTACAAATATTGAATCAGTACAGACCAAGACCGGAAATCTGAAAAAATGGAGCAACTATAGTCTGACTCATTACGTGAGTAATTCCTGTGTTTTATACATTCATAGTTTGTCAAAATCATGTCAGTTTGAATAACAGAAATAGAGCAAATTCTCTTTTTGTGCAGTGGTTTAATATTTAACGGACATTACAGTTTTATTAAAAACTGTAAGGTTTTTTGCCCAAAGTATTAAAAGAAACAACTCAATATCTTTTACACAGTTTTAAACAGTTCACAAGCATTGTTTACACTACATGAGACCAAATATATGACGCAGTTCATGCAATATTTTAAACTAGCTGCGCCCCGTGGTTTTACGCGCGGGGGTAAAAAACAGTGATGATGGTCATAATGTAAAGAAGCTTATGTGATAGTCCAAGGTATAAGCTAAGCCATACCAAATTTCATCCAAATCCAACTAGCTGTTTAGGCGTGAAACAGTAACAAACATACGTCCATACTCGCATTTATAATATTAGTAGATTTTTATTATGTAACGCCATACAGTATTTCACACACACTGTAATAGCTGCATTTTGTCTAGTGCCATACGAACTCTCAGTTGTATGTTGTTTTATTAATTGTGATCGGATAGAAGGAAAGAGATCTCTTTAAGCGATAAGGCCGCCAATTGTACTTTGGTTAGGTATATGTTTTTTTTTATTATTGGAAATTCTCGTGAGTATGACACATTATTATATAGATGTATTATCCGGTTTTACTCACATTTAAAATCGAAGTTTCGACCTAGGATTCGAGCATGTTCCATGCCCATTCTCAGGTGAGTTTAAGCTGCCAGATCGCGGCGACCACTGTATTGTCTGATTAAATTGCAAATATGGCCAGGTCAATGGAAAAAGACCATGAGGTCGCTCACCTACCCGGTAATGGTCAGATCTATTCCGCTAACTGTTCAATAACCAAAGCGGTTAAAACCGCCGAAGACAGAAACTAGTAGAAGTGCATAGAGTATCGCGTGACCACCACTCAAACTAGACACGACTTTTAGAAAAGAAGACTCCGACTAAATAGAGTTTTACTAAATCCGCTCGTCTACAAGCCCCTGTACATCGCAGCGTTACTACAGAAAGGTCGTATGGCAGTAGACAAAATGTAGCTATTATGCTGTGCGCACACAGTATGTTTACTGTATGAGTTGTGACTTGGTCAACGCTTCTGGATCAGATGTATGTACTGCATTACGCGTTAATGTTCTGGTTTCTTCTTGTCTCCTAGTTAAGCTTTTAGTGTAGCTGTGTTTGCTCTTGGCTTTTTGTAACTTGGTAAATGTATGTTACTATCACGATGACTGTTAACTGGCCAGTTGGCGCAATTGGTAGCACTCTGCCTTCTGAGCCGCTGGTCCCGGGTTCGATTCCCGGACAGGTCAAACATTTGTGTGTATGAAAATGTCTGTTTGTCCTGTCTGCGTGTGTATATGTTTATAAGTGTATAACTCAGTCATCAGGTTACCATAGTACAGGCTCTGCCTAGTTTGGGACCTGAAGACCCTAAGGCAGGCGAGATCTGTCGCTTACAGACTAACAGAGTAGCAAAGTTTACAAATAGTCAGAAGCAACTATGTTTAATCTAATTTTATACTGCCGTCCTGTTTGGGGAGAAATGCATAATAATTTCTTACCTTTATGAGAATTCTATAACACGTACTTGTCCATACAAAACGAAAAATCTTTTTTCTACCTTTGAACATTGTTTCATTTTCGTTTTTTTTATATAATCTACACATTATATTATTTGACTGGCCGGTTGGCGCAGTTGGTAGCACTCTGCCTTCTGAGCCGCTGGTCCCGGGTTCGATTCCCGGACAGGTCAAACATTTGTGTGTATAAACATGTCTGTTTGACCTGTGTCTGGGTGTGTATATGTATATAAGTATATATATATAAGTATGTATTTAAGTTTATATATCAGTCATCAGATTACCATAGTACAGGCTCTGCCTAGTTTGGGACCTGAAGACCTTGTGTGAATGTTAAAAAAAACAAAAAAAAAAATATATTTACTAGGATTATACGTCTTCTTTTTTCGATTTTTACATATGACTTCAAAGCTACAAGCAACACAACAAATAATTTTTGAGAAGGTTCTCAATTCTGTCGTGTTTTAATTTTTTTATTTGGTTGTTTTCTTTATTTGGACTTTTCGTCATATTTAGATTTTCGACTACCTTACAAAAACATAGTTTTCTCGTTCTTTACAAAAACGTCCAGTCCTATGAAGACGTTAACGAGAACATGATTTTCATCTAGAAATATTTAAATTTCATCTGCGCATAAGAAATTTATCTTGACATTTTTATTTGTTTTGAAAGTAGATGTCACCCACTTTCACGGTAAGTGCTAACTTGAGTAAGCAAAAAAAGTTGTCAGAAATAGGAGTTAAAAAGTTTTTATTGCATAACGTTAAATTAATAACGCAGCTAACCCTGCGGCGCTGATACTGCTAATAAAAAATACAATAATGAACAGTATATACCTGGACATTATTATTATTAGTATTAATTATTATTATTAGTTATTATTTCCAGGATTATATTATTATCATGACCATATGGCGCACGACACTGTGCCAGAATATCGACAAACAAAAACAAGCGATGATAGCTCAGAGGGGGGAGCGTCGCCTGTTAAACTGACTGACACTGGTTCGATCCCCAACGACAGTTTGAACTTGCGGTGAAGGCAACAAGGTTATCATATTCCCAGCATGGTGGTAGGGTACTTTCGAATACCCGCCTGGCTAGCTACCCCCCTCAAGTTTGAAAAACTGTCACCAAGCACATAGTGTTTTCAGGCAGCAGTCCTTGAGAGCCAGTGAGCATTCTAGGTCTAGCGTGATAACATCTTCGATCACATCGTCACTGACCATCGAGTGAGATAGTGGGCAAACGCTAGATCTATCGAGTATAAAAAAATGTGATTAATCTCCGTGTTTAATAAATTATATGACGACGTAAGGCTGGCGCAGTAGAAATATTAAATTTTTTAAAATACACGGCTAGAACATCTTGATGCCAAGCGCACTGGAAGTTAAACTCGACCAAAGCCCTCCAACAACCATACCTATAACAGCGCTAGCCAGCCCCACTGCAACATCGACCTGTATATATTTAAGACTAGCGGTCCCCGGATCCCCGGATTCGCAGGGGTAAAAGAACTCAAAATTGAAATTCATAATTAACCCTAAATTTAAAAAATATAAAAAAATATTAACTATGTCACCCGGGGATGGTGTAGATTCCCAACAGTGGAAGATTTTTTCAAATCGGTTCAGTAGTTTCCGAGCCTATTCAATGCAAACAAAGAAACAATCAAGTCTTTTCTCTTTATAATATTAGTAGGTATAGACAACGTTTGGCCTGGCGAGTCATATAAGTGCGCACGACAAGTAGAAGAAACAGGTAACCGTTCCAAGGAGGACATCGTATCTATTACCTACCGCAAGTATTAGTTTTAGTTGCCAATTTTTTTTTTTCTTCACACACTCATACCCCGCACTAGGATATCCTGTGTCGCGGGAGGCATAGACACACACAATCACAATACACAAACATCCAAGACCCGAGACCAAACTTCTTTGCTCATCACAGAAATGTTTGCCTCGGCCGGGATTCGAACCCGGGGTCGCGGTTCCAAAGTCAGTGTCGCTGATCACTGAGCCACGACGACCGTCAATTAATTAAAATATTATCAGATACGCTATCAACTGAGTTAACACCGCAAATATTCAATGACACCGCACACTAATTTACATAATTAATTCACAGACACACACTGAAACGTGAAATATTAAAATTGAGGTCTATCCCTTAATTTGAATTTCTAAATAATAGATCGCTATGAATGGTTTAAATATTCTGTGATAGCTTCGTTTTACATAATCAGACATGGAAATTTAATTAAATAAGCTATTCACACGCTTGTCCGTTGTCATGAAAAAAAATTGTGTTTTAATATGATACTATTATATTATATGTACATCATCATCATGTCATCCGTAGAGCATCCACTGCTGGATATAGGCCATGCCTTGTTAGGGGGGAATGCCTGTAATCTCCACTCTTGGCAGGCGGTTTGGCGAGCGCATTATGTTGATTTTATGCGCAAAAAGCGTTTCTGCGCACCGTCCAGTACGTGATTCCTTAGCAGATTCTTGATCTTAATCTTACCTAATGTAGCATTGTGATGGTGAAAGTTTTTTTGAAATAGGTCCTATAGTTACTCAATACTCAATATATTTATTGCAATCATATGTTATACATTTATATAGGTGGCGTACATTCATATAGTTTTTAGTTAATTAGGTACATACATTCAAAAACACAAATCGTTCCTCTTTATAATATTATAATTATAACTGTAGGAGTATAGCTATACATGTAGAAATTTAGACGACATCTTTTTTCTTTTTATTTTGTCTTATATATTTTATCTTTTATCATATCTTTCTTTTAAGGTGTTTTACACAAAAATAATACTCTCGCAAAAAAATAATTATGTACAATAGGCGGTGTTATCGCTAGGAAGCGATCTGTTCCAGACAATCTTTGGATAGAGAGTACCTTCTTCATAAATGACGGTTGCATAATAATGAATAATAAAATATAATTTCATTATAGAACACACGTATTTTTAATCAGTTTCCGAAGGTCAAATTATACAAAAGCTTTAGTTTTGTTTTGCTAATGATAATCCTTACTCATTTTTGTCATTTATTAAGAAGTCCCGACATGTTAATAAAAGAAACAAGTTTTTCCATTGCACATTTTAAAATTCATTTTTCTAGAAACATTTAAAACATTTTTCTCCTAGCTATTAAATAATTGTTACCCCATTTTTGTGCACGAAGGCAAGCAACTGTAAACTGAATTGCAGTTGCTTTGTGCTAATGGCGGCGCACATAGATGCAACCCTCTCTACAAGACTGGATTATAGAAAACTTACTGTTTACATATAATATATACAGTAAGGGCTTTTACGCGGTTGTGTTTGTTAAACAGAACGTTTTTGACGTTCAAAGAAGCGCAATTCCAATAAAAACTCTATTTGTTTGTAAATTACTACCAAGTTATCTTAACTTCTTTATTTTAAGCAATTAATACCTCGGGCCAGTGAGGTATGGACCCTCAATCAGATGGCAACATATTTTTTTAAGAAATACTGCCTTATTTCGATACTTTACTCCTATTCTATGTATATAAAATTACATCTTTAATAAAAGATATACCGTTTGCTAGCCATATTGCTAGCCGACATACCGTATCCTTTCGCAGAGGTTTCTGTAATTAAATAAAATATTTTAATGTTATATTTCAACCTTGACATGAGAAACAATTGTTATTAACGTATAAGGGAGCTAGACTAATTTGTTGTAATTATGTTTAATTGTCTTGATATTTATAATTTCACATACATTGCCACTAGCAAAGTAGAAGATTTTTTTAAATATACGACTTCAATATTAGTATTTTTTAGCAAATTAATTCATTTATACTAAATGATTCCAACATCAACCACATCGTCACTAATGAGAAAGGAGATATAACTGTAATAATGAAACAATCTTGTCGTACAGTCTTGTGATATAGTAACATGTATCTCATCACATAATTTTATATAACATGAATATGAGATGAAACAATATGAAACTGTTCTCCACAACACAGGGATTCCTAGTGTAGAGAACAGAGTCAAATCTTAATAATTAGTATTAAGACAGAATAAAATTAGAAACAAAAGTAGCACGCATAATTAAGATTATTCTATAATTACCATCATGACCGCTATAAAATAAAGTTATTTTTATTCTTATTCTTATGTGTGACGCCGTTTCTTTCGCACAGCCTATCTAGTATGACTCAGAGTCATACCTACATACTGCATCAGCGTCTGGGGGGCAATAGCCACCATGGCACTGAGTAGATACAGATGCTTTTTTTTAAATAACTCATACTGTTTATTCATCGTTGCTTGTAATCTAACAGACTTTGTGCGAACAGTACGTTTGTACGGCTTTAGTCAAAGACGGTAATCTGAGTTCTTTAAACGAATCTGTAGTAGAATAAGCTTTATCTTAAGTTTTATTACTATTGTGCACATTTCTAAGTATACATCTCTTACAAAATGACGTGGAGTTTTTCCATTGGTGGCGCATTGATATATTTCTAATTTTAATGTTAAATATCGGTAGAAAACTTCCCGATGCTTTTAAAATATTTGATTTTGTTTCTTTTATGGTAGGTCGTCGGATTATCTTGAATTAATGTTTGTTGATAATACTGTCGTCAATCAGTCGAAATAACACAATCGTTATGCGATTAATGCGTAAAAAAGGCACTGTACTGATTTTCACACTTCAAGATTGATCTTGAAGTATGAAAATCTTCACTTTTTCAATAATAACATTTTTTATAACTGTGCGAGACGGGACGTTACGACTAACGCACCGCACTCAAGATCCTGATGAAGGCTTCCGGAAGAAGCCGAAACAATTGTCGATCGTGATATCGACTACGCGTAAGTACCACGTTATACCCGTTTAAATCAGTGTAAAGAATTTTGTGGTGTAAACGAAGATGACTAAGATTGAGAAAAGCGGTCCTGTAGAGAGAATGAACGAAATAAGATTGACTAAGCAGGTATGCATGGGGAAAGTGAATTAAAGTGTTAGAAGAGGTGGGCCTAGATGACCGTTCCTAAATAAGACTGAGGAAATTCTAAGAAAGGGCCAGTTTAAGACTACTCTAAGTCAACGGTCGTGTGGTGAAAGGTCTGATGAGGGTGGATGAAGCGAAGGAAGTGTGTTGGGTTCGTATCAATTGGAAGGATGTAGTCTCTACTTATCCCTATACGAAAGAGGTTTAAATGTATGTATGTATGTATGTATGTATGTATGTATGTATGTATGTATGTATGTATGTATGTATGTATGTATGTATGTATGTATGTATGTATGTATGTATGTATGTATGTATGTATGTATGTATGTATGTATGTATGTATGTATGTATGTATGTATGTATGTATGTATGTATGTAATACATACATACTTAATATATTCTTATATTATTATATTATATTATTATTATTATAATCTTATCAACCTCTTTGTGACCTTTTAATACAATTTTAAAACGAATATTCAAAGAACTTATAATAACATACCCAAAAAATGTCGTACGAAATCCCGCAGGTGCTCCACCTTCGAGTCCCCAATAAAAAGCACCCGCCCATGATTGCTCCTGACGCCGTGTGCTGTATTTTACCGATGTAAATCCTTAATGTGCGTCTCCCATACGTTATGGCCCATAGGGACAAATGCGTTGCTCTAAAGCTGATGGAATGGCCTGTACATTACATTACATTTTCTCTTGCAATTGAAATAGCAAAGATTGTTCTTGAAATACAAGTGTTATGATTATTTTAAATTTTACATAAATGGCACAAATCATTATAGGCAATATACAATTTTTGCAGTTTCATTTAAACACAGTTTTGTTAATGGTAAGTATGTTGTAGAAAGTGGCATCACGTTATACTTTCAAAGTTCTCTGGCTCTCTAGGACAATTGCCTGAACGTAATATGTGCTTGCTGACCGATTTTAAGCATAATCCAGCTCGAACACGATCTTTTACTTAAAATCACTGTTTTTTTTTTAAATCTAGCAACGTTTTATCCATAAAGTAACTAGATTTTGCCCGCAACTTCTTTCGCTTAAATATTATGCTTTAAACTTTACGTATCGTATTACAAGACATGGACTATAATAATATGTTAATACACTTCTACAAAAGTCAGTTTCTTACAGTACCAAGAAATTATGTATTTGACTGTAGGTTACAATTCGTCGACTTATCGATAAAGTCGAAACTTTGTATGTGTGTATGTTTGTTACTCGTTCACGCTCAAACAGCTGCATCAATTTTTATGAAATTTTGTATGAATATAGTTTAGGCCCTAAATTAACACATAGGCTACTTTTCATCCCGAAAATAAGTTTCGTTCCCTTGTGTAAAGCAAATAATTCAAAAATTTCTGTTACTCCTTCCGTATATAACTGGAATAACACATCTAGGCTACTTTTATCCTGGAAAAAGTATAGTTTTCGTGGGAAAACTGTTACCCACGTGGGTTAAACGGACGGTTATATAAGAAGTGTACGCAGTGATGCTGCCCTTGTAATTATTTTTTAAAGTACATCCTACTAACATTATACATTCCAAAGTGTGTATATTTAATTCTATTTGGTCGCGCCAAAAAAGATCTAAATCGATCACGCCTTCGACAACGGACTGTAGATCTAGGTTTCGCGTGCAGCGAACGGTACGTGATTCGCAAGGGGGGGCGAAAGGAGGAAAATGACACACGGAAGGGATGCAAGCCTACCTCGAGTTCCACCAGCGCAGCAGCAGCTCCAGCAGGACGGCGTAAGGGAATCTCGGCGGGCCCGCCACGCGCTTTCTTCGATGGCGGCGCGCACAATTATCCTTCCGAAATGTCGGCACTCGCGAATCTCACAAACTACTCGCGACACACTCGCGGATAGGCACGACCATAAAGATTTAATATGTGTAAATTATATCGGGATGCAATATCCCGGTCCTGTAGCTGACGACACTGACAGGACCTCAGCGAAGCGGAAGAATATTCGCAGCCATCTCGGCCGGCGGTGAGTGCAATACTAATTGTCTACGCTAGAGGTCGCTGGTGACATCGAGCGCGGCGGCGGCGGTTAGCTTGCATTTATGTGGATGGATATATGAATATATAGGAATAATGATATATAGGAAAGGTGATAATGTACCGATCGCATTTAGCCGTGTTATTTATTATTACTTATTGGCGTAACCACTATTTTTTGTTAAAATCCTTCGTGAACCTATATTTGTACCTAAAATCATCGTCATGTAGGTCAATAAACTTCATAACTTTGACTTCTCTTGCGCTAGTTTGTGCAATATATAAACTAGTACTGAATATAGTCCTCATCGGAGGACTATATTCAGACCATAGACGATCCCCGAAGCAAGCCAAACTTGGTTTTGTTATATGGTTTACACTTGATCTTTGGATTTAACCCAATGATTTCGTTAGTCAACATTAATTAGTCCATTTTTTGTAATAAGATAGTAAGTTATACACCAATAATCGCGCTTTCATCTCTCAAAGCAAGGTTTCTCTCACTTTCATTACTCTGACATTTAGCACGGAAATATTGATCGACAAAATTACGACTTTCCCGTGTAATCAAAATCGTCAAAGTGACCAAACTGTGCTTATTTCCCGAAGACATTTTCTTGTTTTCCTAATAATTCCAACAAAAAAAAGAGGTATATCCAGTTGTTACTACTGCAGGAGTCCCATGCGAGTGGAAAAATTAATAAAATCGAGACCGTATCCTGGCTACGAATTAAGCTAATGCGTCCCTGAGCGTACATCCAACCGATCGTAATTAATGCGCCAGAAGTATCGCGTATCAATAATCACCATACAAGTTATACCAGTAAGGAATGGGCAAATAAATAACCGCTCTGAAGTTGGCGCAAGTACGGCTTAGTAGTAACTGGCAAAAAGTTACGATGACGGACAATATGTTGAGGCTACTATTTTAATATGAATAAATAAATAAATGAATATTTACTTCTTAAAATTTTAAACATTAAAAAACTTAAAATAATAAACATTTTTAACAAGCCGTTTAACAAATTAAACGACTTGTTAATACACTACTAAGTTAAAACTAACCCCTAGCCTACCCATTAATAACTCAAAATGATCATCATCACACATTAAGTAGCTGTTACACGTTTATCGAATGTATTAAATAATAATTTACAGTTGGCACTTGAGTAATAATGATAATGTCCTAAAAGTCTTACTTACCTTTTAATATTGTGAGGGTTGATTGACTTCTATGATATTACTACCAACACAAGGTAAAGCCGTGGAAAGCGGCTACATAATCTTACTTAATATTATAATTATAAATATTAGCGACTGAGAGTTTGCCTAGTGCAAACAGCGCATAGGCTACTTTTATTCGAAAAAAAAAGGACGTTACTGAGACATAATCGTATTGTCTTAGTATACGTAGTCCATGCGGGTATACCGCATACCGATTATAATAATCTATACTAATATCATATAGAGGAAAGATTTGATTGTTTGTTTGTTGTTTGTTTGCATTGAATAGGCTCCCAACTACTGAACCGATTTGAAACATTCTGTCTCTGCAACACTATCCCCGGGTGACATAGGCTATATTATATTTTGAAAACAAACATTGGGATCCTTACTAAAACTCTAAGGCGTAAAAAAAATACCTAAGTTACTATTAACATCGCTTAGGCTCCGAAACTATGGAAGCGATTTGCAAAAATTCTTTCACTGTTGGGAAGGTACACAATCCCCAGGTGACATAGATTATGTGTGACCCGGGACTATATTATATTATATTTTCGATATACCATATTATATTTTCAAAAAATTGGGAATCCTCTTAATTTTTAATTTTGAAATATTTTACCCGTGTAAAGCCGGGGCGGACCGCTAGTACTTTATATAATTATTACAGTCCATACTGATTTTACTATGCTAAAGCTGCTGTATGAAACGACAAATTAATTAAATTAATTTTTCGTTTTCGCAGAACATGCCGCTTTTTAGTCATACCTGATTAATCCAACCTCTTCAAACACGTTTACGTCATGGAAATTGATTAAGTCTAATGGAAAATTGAGCCGATTGGGTATCGTAAACAAAAACGTTGTGCCTTAATGATTGATGGGAGTGAATAAAAGCCTGGTACTTCAAAATAAAAACATTTTATTTCTTTGTTTAGGTTCTAAGCTTGGGAATATCTCTCTGAATATTAGTTTTTAAACTGTCTCTTCTTCTTTTCCTTATTCTACATGGAGACATCATTAATTTCTCTTCCACTCTATTCTATCAATAGTCATTGCAGTGCTTGCTTATTTATTCTATCATTCTATTATACCATGAGGTCAATTCACACCTTCTTCGGCCTTCTTCTACCTCTATATCCATCCACCTTCATGTTAGGTCTTAGTATTACTCTCTTTGTTATATGTTTATCTTCTCTCCTCACGACAAGCGCTAAAGTAAGTCATTCCATATGAACTTCCCTTTTCCATTCTGGTGCTACTTTCAAGCTTTTAGTTTTTAACTTGATTGTTACTAAAGCAATTATTTTCATTGTATTGTTAGTTATTTTTGCGGCAAATAACGCGCAAATTTTTACTGTCTATCGCTGCGCTAGTGATGCGTGAGTTTGTGCAAACAAGCGTGAGAAAATCTATTAGGATATTTTCAATATCCGTTGCAAATAAAATAATTTTGTATAAAATAATTTTAAATTGCTTATGTTTGTTGTCAAATCTCACTAAAACGGTCAAACGGGCTTAAAATAAATTTAGGACAGATATAGCATAATTAACCTGGAATAGCTCATAATTGTTTGTATACATGTAAACATGTATTTGTTATCTATACAAAAAACACATATTTTATTCTGTAGAAAAATGAAACCTATTTATATAAACCTTTTTTTTTCACCATACTAGCTGTCAATCATTAGTTTTACTTATTGATTTCTGACAAAACAAAACATTTTCTTCACAAGTGAGTAAAAATATTTTAAAAATCGAGAACGCAACCAATAGAGCTAATGTTAACGTTCACCGACTAATCAGAGAAGAGTGCACTTAGAAGCCTGTGAAAAGTGCTTAGAGTATATAATTATCTAGAAAAGTGTGAAAGAATACTGCCTGCCGCGTGTCTTGCTAGTTCTTCGTTAGTGCTAGTGTGATGAAAATTGTTGAGTTTCAGCGTTTCGAGTTTTGAAACCTTCGCTATGCTCAAAGTTCTTATTTTGAAGAATCGACTTTACCCACATTATATGAAAGGAATAACTATTACCTATACCACATAAAAAAAATGTATTATATTGCTTTTATCCTATTGTAGGGTTCTGAAGCTTATTATACATCTTTACTAAAGATATATTATAAGAACGCTTTATTGCTGTTACTTGGTGCGATTAATACGTATATAATGTATATTTTTATTTATTAGCATTGCACGAAATGAATTGTTTGCAGAAGGTGAGAGGTTAGGATTTCATTTCCCAACTGATACTAGCCTATTACTACTGTATAATATTAATATTTTAAAACTTAAAGTGTAGCTGCTAAATGAATGCGTTTAATAGTTCGTTTTATCAATATGTTCCTAAATGTTGTCCAAAGACTGCATACTGTCAGCCGGGCATTAAAATGTTCAAAATATTGTGAGCAAACTCTATTCTAAAGGCAAAACAACAATACAAACACTGACTGTCAAATTTACTCTCTAGGCGGCTCATCTGTTGATAATAACGACACAAATCAAAGCAAAGAAAGACCAACAAAAACACCAATAAATATGTAGAGAGTACCAAACAATAACCGTCGAAACACGTTCACTAATTGCCTGAAGAGCAATATCATTCTATTATAGACAATGAGCTGGCTGTTGTTTTGACAGAGATGTCTTATTTTGAGTAATTTACTGTATTTAAAAAAAAACCCAAATAAATACCTGTTACTATAATGGTAGAAGTGACACAACAATGTTTTTATAAACATAAATTTTTGACAAGTTTCTTATTAACATACTAAGAGGCTAAGCCTTTCCCAATAAACCTAATTTGTTGTCAATAGGTATAGTTAAATTATGAAAATCCTCTGACATTAGAATTAATGTTAAAATCCCCTTACATAACTTTTTTTTTTTTATAGATAAAATATGTAGAATTGACAAGGACAGTGTATTTTACATGGCAAGAAATATACTATTCTATATTATATGTTATTGGCCTTAGGTGTAAGCTACTTGTACAATAATTTGTTTGTAAATAAATAAATAAATATATATTTATTTTGATTCTATCATGTGCGATAATTGGCAAATAACCAGATGGTTCGCTTGATGGAAGGCTATCACCAACAATATCATTTTTAATTAAAATTATTTTTTTATTACTACGTCTTACTTATACATACAAGCAGTATTATATCGTATTAAATGGTGCAAATAATCACTGCTCTACTTAGCTCTTTGAGGGATCAGATGGGTGATGACGTAAATATTACAGAACTTGGTATTTTTTTAAGTAATCAATGTGACAATTAATATAATCATGAACTCGTAATCAGAAGAAACATACACATATAATATGAGTTTTGGTTATATGAGCCCACGGCTGTGAAAATTACTCGAAATGCTACTAGTAATATTTGTAATAAGTTTGCATACGACAAATCAAGACTTTCAAACTCATTTTATAATAACTTGGATTAACATTTGACAAGCTTTAAAATCTTTGTGTGTAGGAACTAATTTTTTTCAACATACACACAAACAATTAATTTATTTATTGATACAAAAAGTCAATAAAACTTATGAATTGGTATATTTCATCATCATCGCAACCATAAGACGTCCGTCCACAACTGGACATATTATCTAAAATATTTGGTAGATTTAGAAACTACGAATACGGAACACCTTAAGAAGTGTGACCTCCGCCTCTTTTCTAATAACGAGCTCAACATAGATTTATACGATTAATTAACATCTGTTATCGACGTTTTTTCTTCGGCTGCTCCCTTAATGGACCCTTGTTACGCGGTGGCTCAGCCGTTAAATTGAATTTACTTGCCCGTTTCCCGCTTGGTCGCCGTAAAATAGCTTTAATCTGCCTTAGTTCTTCGTGTTAGTTTTAGGAAAGACCGTGTAAGACTCTTAAACTCGTTTCTATTCAATTTGTTAACAAAAATATCAAATAAATCGAGCGGGGCTAAATTGCGTAAAAAACTTATAGCAATTTATTCACCTGGACGTTTCGACAAAGTTACATTGGTTGTGGTTACAAGAAGACTGAAAAAATGAGTTTATTAAGAATGTATTCAATTCACTTTAGTCTAATAATTACAAAAATATCCAAATTAAAGTCAGCATCTCTGCAGACTGGATGGCATTTCTCTATGAATTGTTGTCGTTGTGATAAGTCAACTTATATGGTTTTTGTACTGACTTTCTAATTTTTTTATTTAATCTCGTAAATAAAAAATAACTCCGTTTATATTGAAAGTTTCATCAGTCATAACAAAGGCTACGTATGTCAAGCTAGAGCTTGACACACAATAACATTAGATATATTCAAACCACACGGTTAAATTAGAATGTAACATAATTATTGTATGTACTAAATAAATAGATAAATTACTTTTATTCTTTCTTCTATTTACTTTATTCTCACTACAAGTAAGTGTAAGTTTTGTTTTGTTTACAGAAATGATAAAACTCGGAAACGAGTTGTGGTTATAAAGCCCCACTCACTTCACCAATATACCATACTATTAATTTAAATATGAATGAGACATTTATTAGCTTGGACCAGCTGTTCCAGACTGTTATGCAAAGCGAGGGGCTAATTGTCCCGGCTCCTTGAGTTGTAGGTCCGACTGGGACCATCTCCACTAGCCCAGGTTTAGAACTTGAAATGTATATTGAGAACCTCTACTAGAATTTACATGAGTATTAGGTACGTATTGCATTAACGTAGATTAATTAGAATAATCTTATTTAATATTCATGTGTTTAAATGAATAAACTAAAAATATATATTTCGCTCACGTGGTTTTATACAGTTTATTTATTTAATTAATATAATGTGGTTTAATGAATAATTATATCCAAAACACCATCATGTCAGAAATTTAACCCACGGGGAACGTATTTTTTTGGGACATAGTACCCTATGTGAAAGAATATAGTTCCAGAGTATCTTCTATCAGAATGCCGATTAATTAATAAACAGCCATAAAAATATTATCACAAACTTTGGCGTGCATCATATTAATGGCATTTACTAAATTTAAAACCGTTGAGTGTCATCGCGTTTCTCAATTGTAAGTACAATTGTTTGGATCGTAATAAAAAATCAAAATATCATCTTTTTCGTTATCGATAGACTAAAGGTATGACAATGCACTTTATACGATAAATGTACCTCATTCACGCATGTATCATTTTGTCTCCCTACAAAAGTATAAACCAAAACCTTTCTGTACCTAAAAAGTTAGTTCTATAAAATATTTTACCACACGGAATAAAAATTTCAATTAATTGAACTAGTGAACTGAGAACTATAAACCTCAATATCGCATATTTCAAGGCACAAAGCCGGCTTGAATTCGAGAGCGGGCGGGCCGTCGCCACAACTCAAGCAGCCGGCATAATGACCCGATTGCTGTACAACCGTTTTGAAAATCAGCTGGATCTCGGTTAACATAACTTACATCACCAGGCAGAAGTAAATGCCACACCTACTTATATGCTTTACTGAGATTCCATGCTTTTGCACTGAGCGTTTTGCTTTCACAATGATATTGCGCATACCATAAAATGAGAAACCAAAAATGTCTACCAAAAAATGGAACCGACTGGAACAAGTTATTTCACTTTTGAATTCAACACTCAAAAGTGTGAAATAACTTATTTAAGTCGGTACCATGATAGTTCAAAAGTAACTATTATCAAAATACTATGCACATGGTACCGACTTCGACAAGTAATTTCACACTTTTGAATGTTGAAGTCGGTTCCATTTTTTGGTTATTTTTTTTACCATTGTCAACCTTGGTTACTCACGGGGTCAATTGTCATGAAAATCATCCAGATAGAGGTAACACTTTTCAGTTCCCACGCAGAGAATATCCCTATACAGAACCGTCTGAACAAGGATATTCTCTGTATGGGACAATAATCATCAAAAACAATGGGTGGGAGAGTTTGAATATGTATTTTAGGGATACTTCGAGAGCTCCCTATTACATGATCTGATCTAGAAACTTTATATAATGTTCATGTAATGTATATATACATGTCAATATCATATACATGTTCTAAAAGTTTTGAGGTTCATTGAATTAACGTCATTCTAGGCAGAAATTGCCTTCAATTTTTTGGAATAATTCCACTACTAGTGGCACTTGAACCCACACTTTGTCGACTAAGCTATAGTTAGATAAACTGAGAAAAACATAACTAAGCTATAGACGACAGAATATTACGATTAAAATTCTTTTACATGTATCTACAATTGCTACTGAATTGATACTGGAATGCTACAACAGTATAGTTGGCAAATCGACAGGACGGTATTCTGTGGTTATGGGATCAATTTTTTTAAATTTACTGAAGCTAGCTGGAGTAAACTTCTACGATAAGACTATACAAACTTAGTATTAGAAAAGTTATTTCAGGAACGTCTCATGTTTTATAAATACATAGCTTTTTAATATTGTCGGCCCACTAGCTCCTTGCCGTGCCTATAAAATCGTCTATAGACGGTTTATTGGCTTACTTTAGTGATTATAAAATGTAAAGGAGGTGATCCATTGGTACTGGACTCGTGGGATGTCAAGTTTACTAGTAGGTAGCTATTTCACTTGGCACACAATTATCGTTAAAGCGTACCATTACCTCCATCTACCTTATTGATAAACTCTGTCTTATAAAATACCATTTTAAACTAACTCGAAAATGGAGGAGGTTTTCTTTCGGTATTTTTTGTTGCCACATGTTTCTGTCAATTGTGAACCAGATAAAAAAAATGTTTTTTGATTGATAAGATATACTCTATATTGGTCTCATAAAAATCATCAAAACAAGTTATTCTTAATTTTTTTTAAAATACCAAGAAATGGAACCGACGACAACACAGAAATGTGAAATAACTTGTCGAAGTCAGTACCATCATAGTGCAAAAGTAACTATTATCAAAATATTGTGCTCATGGTACCGACTCTGACAAGTTTTTTCACACTTTTGATTGTTAAAGTCGGTTCTACATTTTTTTTCACCCTTTTTAGTCACCTTTGCTACTCACGGGATTTCTTCGGGACGATTTCTTTGCCTACACTTAGAATGTCTAACATAACATATGGTAACACTTTTCAGTTATTGAAGTGTAACTCAAAAACGGTTTGACCGATTTTGATGAAATTTAAATGTTTTGTGAAATTACCTCGGCGTTACGGTATATCAATCAAAAAAAGAATTTTGAGAATCTGTGAACATACATTAAATAATACTCACAGTCTGTGTAAGCAATTTTACTCAACATTTGTATTGGGACCTTAAGATTGTTATTATTTTATAGCAATAACATCGACGACATTAGTATTTGCATGTTACGATGTCGTTTGAACATGCTTCAGTTCTATAACCATTATTATTTTGGTATCGTGTACATTTAGTTAAGTCTACTATTGCTCTTTAACAGTCCCTTTTAATCTTGTATAAACAAAATAGTACGTTTGAGCGGATTGGATTTTTCTATATACAGCCTACATAATAAATAGTTATCTGTATACGTTGCCCTAAACATAGAAACAATATATAGTGTTCAAGTGGGTTGGCTTTTTAAATCAGGGGCAGGAAATCATGAGGGATGAGGTAGAACCGAATACCACTCCTACCCACTCCTGACTCTAAGTTTATAAGTTTTTTGAGGTTATTTTGTGACAAATGTACAATTAAGGCGCAGAACTTAAGGGGAAATGAAGGGAGGAGGAGGGTAAGGGAAAGGGAATTTCCCTTGGATTCTTTTCCCCCCGCGGCGGCCCTTAATTATAGAGATATTGAGAATTTATTTTTTTAAGGTTTATTTAATTTATTGAGTATATATTTTGTGACTGCTTCGGCGCTGCGGGAAGCGCAGCCCCCCGATCAATGTTTGCCTCCGCAACTTTGGCTCTCCGGTCACCTTCTGCCCCACTTCGCGGAGACGGTTAAAAAACAAATCAAAATATATGTAACTTCACATGAAACGAAATACGAATATATGGGATCATTACATGTACATAAAATGAAATGAAATTGAGTGGTAACAAGCTCCTTCCCCCCCGCACCCCCCCCCCCCCCCCCCCCCGACCCTCTCCCTGAATTCCTGTGAAAAGGCCTCTAATACTTCGGCACTATCTATATAATACTTATACTTCAGCAAATCCTTTAATACTTCGATTAACTGACTAGTTAAATCATTATTAGGTTCACAGTATTAAGACGCAGGATCCTCAGAGAGAGCAATTTTGTTCATAGGCTGGGGATCAGTTTGAATGCGTTTTCAGACTCCCTTTTCAAATAGAGCCCGTTCCATAGGACTCATAGAGTTCTGTGTTATATATTATTATAGTCATACAAACCAGGTGAAGGAAACAATACTTTTATAGCTTCGCTGAAGACAGTTCACCTTTTTGTACACTTGATATAGCATATTATGTGCTATATAATGTATATATACCTATGTCGGTTCCTTTTTTGATGAGCCTTAGCAGCTGCGATGAACATAATATGCTTATGTTATGTCCTGATATAACGAGAAAAGGGTAATCTAAATCTTCACTTGGGGTTGTATAAAAAAAACATTCTACTGTGAGACACACAAATACATAGTTAAAAGTATTAAATTAAATTAAAATTAAAATAACAAATTAAATTAAAGCTTTAATTTGGTCACGTAGGGTATTTTCTGAATTATTAGCAGTTTTTTATCTCATTCACATTCATATCCCCTCTTTAGTATACCCTGTGTTGCTTGTTGGAAGACATTCGCAATATACAAACATTCAAGAGCAGCAGCAACATTCAAACTTCTATGCTCAGCATCATTGCCCCAGGCGGGATTCGAGCCCTGGAGCCGCGGTTCTAAAGTGAGTGTCACTGATTGCTAAGCCACAACAACATTCTAATTTATCATTTTACACATAAAGCACTCTGTTGCCATTTCCACTAAAATTCTACATCTAAAATGTGCTATGAACCCATTGTGCTTTGCGGATTTCATCATGAATCTTTAAATATGGAAATAAAACATGCCCAAACTGCTGTGTAAACAAAACAATGTTTTGTAAATAACAGGAAGTAGTGATTTAACGAAACCACGTGATTTAAACAAAACAATTTTCAAGCTTTTATACTGTCTCTTATAGTATGGAATTTATGAGGAACCCTCCATTACACAACTTGCTTAGCACCGCTCTACAGAAAATAAACTGCAATACCTTTCTTTGTTCTGAACCACCTTTGCATGGATAGTTCTACATTGCAAGTATATTTGCACTTTAAGACAAAGGACTTTGGGGGCAAAACCACAATATATAGCTTTCTCTTACAAAGAGTACAGGCGTCGAGAAAACGTATACGATTGTGTTACTGTAACATCGCGAAATATAGACAAACTTTGAAGTGCTTTATTTTAAGCATGGTGGTCTATTCTGAGAATAACTCAATTAAAGCGCTTTAAGTGCTTGCAAACAGTAATTTGGGCATGGAACCGTTAAAATATCTAGTGGTTATTTTTGGTTAAACGTTATTGAAGTTTTGAATATATTTCATATTATTAGTTATGATT
Source organism: Apeira syringaria (assembly GCA_934044485.1). Taxonomy (NCBI): domain Eukaryota; kingdom Metazoa; phylum Arthropoda; class Insecta; order Lepidoptera; family Geometridae; genus Apeira; species Apeira syringaria. The sequence continues at coordinate 15,246,412 of OW203662.1, read as the reverse complement.
AGTGCCAGATTTACTCATTTACTGCCATGAGGCTTTTTATATTAAATTCAATTATTATTTACTTATTTATTATGAAAATGTTCTTTCTCTAAATCACTTGCGCGTACGTGGTGCCAGTTCCTGCTGAAATTAGCGCTAAGGTTGCCAAAACCACAATGCTGAGTATAAGGAATAGTTACTGGCATATACATATTATTTAATGTTATTAATTGTATTGCTACCCACGGTTTATAATTATGTTCTACTGTTGTTTTTTTTACATCCACTCCCCTGCACTAGGGTTCCCTGTGTTGCGGTAGGCTTGGACACACAGTCACAGCACACACACATCCAGGACCCGGGACAAACACCTAGACTCATCGCATAAACGTTTGCCCTTGCCGGAATTTGAACTTAAGGTCCCCGCGGACCAGAAGTCAAGTCACTGACGACTAAGCCATGGTGACCATCAATAATTTTTCTTCTTCTATATTTACCTTTTTGTGTGATTTTATAATCTCAAAATTTCTAAATATCTAAATCGTGATCTGGTACTATGAATTGAAGGGCTAAGACGTTCGTAGCTTTTTGACTTTCGTTTTTGCCCAACATGCAACTTGCTAACTTTCAGCAAGCAAATTTGCGCTCACTCGAACATCGCACTCACGTTCACGTTCACGTTTGCAGTCACGCTCCCGCTCTACTCCATAAACAAAATGCATCGCTACATAGCGATTCTCTGTCTCTAGCCGTTGAATGTTCGTTCTCGTTGTGAAGTAAGCGATAAAATAGGGTCAGGAAACGAGATAGAGCGAGAGAGCGATATAAAACTACGCATACCAGAACAGGATAGGGACAAAAGACATCAACGCGCTCGATTCGCGCCAATCATTTTCGCCGTAGGGGAATGTGTACCATTAGCAACAGGTTTCATAGTAATTGGATATATCACATGAACAACGAGAACGAATATTCAAGGGCTAGAGAAAGATAATCGCTATGAAGTGATGCTTTTTGTCTAAGCCCACATGTCTCGACACGAAACGGCTCAGTTACGTGACCACTACCAAAATAAGCATATTTCCGCCGTTTTACCTGTGCCGCCGAATTAGCAATAAAACAAACAAAAAAACACACACTCTTTCACACTAACTCACCTGCACTAAGATTCTCTAAGTCACGAGACACAGACAGATATAACCGCTTATAACAAACATTTAAATTCGAGACACACTTTATATTATAATGATGTAGGTGTATTATTGTATGCTCATTTTCATGCCGTGAAATTAATATCCGCGCGGGTGAAACCTGGATCAGTAGATAGTTTAAGACCTATGCTATTTAAATTTCAAGAATAAAAATTTATAAGTGAAATGTTTAACATTGTCGAATATCAAGTTAAATGAAATTTATTTAAACCCAAAAACCAAAAAAAAACCCTTTAATTCAATTTTTGTCTTTAAAATACGACTATAACTGACCGAAGCTTAAGAAAAGTAGTGACAAATAGCAGAAATTCTACATAACAGTTATTTTCTCGAACTTTTCATCTAACTTCCATACATTTTCTTCTCGTCATTAAATTTTCACACGTGGCGAAAGAACGGCCGTCGGAACAAGCGTATTTTCTGATGCAAGTTACGAGTTCAAATAAAAGTAAGGAACTAACGGGTGAAATGGCCCGAGTAAAGGGAATAGGGGTAATGGTACTCAGATAGTACCTGAATACCAGTCACAATGGCCTCCGTTACTCAGCTACTAGTATAGGTAGTATTATGTAGTTGCATTTAAGTTACCTCCGGGAAAAGTGGTCTATAGTACGAGATACGGCTTAAGAAATATATACCTTCATTTGTTTTTTACATAAGACACCGATTATATATTATGTTAAATAATATAATTGATACATTGCACGTGGGTTGCCTAGCAAAATCCAGGAACTATACTGGTAACTACTGTTCATTGATATTTATTACCTTTAATAATAATTATTGTTAGTTGACTGTTATAAAAAAAATGCTTATCTTATTGACTATCCAACTGGATTGGGTTGCTTACTTAAAACAGTGTCCTGGACCTCGTGAACTTTAAAAATCTAAGCAAACAGTCTATGTTTGCTTAGAGTTTAAAAGTTCAGATTGAAACGTGACGTGTGACGTGACGTGGGAAGAGTGACAGAGAAGCGTTGCGCGCGCTACTACATGCGAGGGACAAGGACGCAGAGACTTTTTTATAATTTTTGGGTTATTTAACAGTATAGGTCTCATATAGGGGATATATAGGGCTTAACTTAACAACCCATGTGCAATTTATCTATCTACCTATTATCTAACATTTAATCCTTTTCATTATTAAATAACAATAATGAGTTAGGGTATATAATTTCTTTAGAAGTATCTTAGGCTATATGTCTTTTTATTTGGATCTTGTGCTAACATTTAATAATGATATATAGAAGTTTGACTAGTACCGAAATGAATCTGTCGGAACGTACAGTGCTTTATTTTTTGTGATAGATTTTAAATCTAATAAATTCAATTTTTTTGAGAGATTACATTCGGCTATTAGTAGGATATAACCCTCATCATTATCATCATCATCTCAGCCATAGGACGTCCACGGATGGACATAAGCCTCCATCATGATTTCCGGAAGAACCTGTTGGCCCGCATCCAGCCTTTTCCTACGATCTTAGTTAGCTCGTCTATCAGCCTTGTCGGAGGCCGTCCTATGATGCGCTTGCCAGTCCGTGATCTCCATTCGATAACATTTCGACCCCAACGGTCATCAGAGCCCACTGCCACTTTCACAACCTTTCGACCCCATCAGTTCTTCGAGCCATTTCCCCCGCCTACTGCCATTTCAACTTGATAATCCGCTGGGCTATGTCGGTCACTATGGTCTTCTACTGGTCTCCTTATTTCTGATTCGACTGCGTAGGTAGAAAAACCCCGAGCATCATCATCATCACCGTTTTTCATCACCACGCGGGTAAAACCGCAGGGCGCAGCTAGTCTCAAATAAAACGATAGAATTGATGACACTCTCCTTGTTTAGAAGTCTGTTTATTAGGTGTTTATAATTATAAAAGATAAAAGTATTTTATTTTATGTGTTAAGAATCGCTTAAATCTCAGAATTCATTAATTAATTCAAATTTTCACACAACATGAAAACAAATGAAATGTTATTGAATAAATATGTATTTGAATATATAAAAGGTACATTATAAAATGATAGTCACGAGAGGATATCAGTTTTATTACAGAGTGTATAGGGTATAGTTTCGTTTTTAAACCAATTTAAAATGTTCGAAGCATCTCCTCGTATGTTCACCGAGCGACATTAAAATATTCGGAAGTCAAGCTCGTAAACCATTCCGTGCGATTAAGCACTTCAAAGCGGTGGTGTACCTACTCTGAAGAACCGGGAATGTGTTACCCAATATTGATTTTAATTTGCAACGTAAAAAGGTTCTAGTTGGGTTGAATTAGAATAAAAATCCATGGTTTGTTCCAACAATATATCTTAAGACACATACAAGTAAAAAGTTAAAAAAATATTCATAGCTCATAGCTGCGCCCCGCGGTTTTGCCCGTGTGGTGATAATGATGAAAAGTAGCACTTGTGTTATTTAGGGAACTAAAGTATCTATATACCAAATTTCATCCACATCCGTCCAGCTGTGTGAGCGGGAAAGGTTGTGATTAATTGTGATTTCTATAACACTGTGTCCTCATTTAACAACTTACACTGTATACATTTGAAGGTGTAATTCTGCAACAAAGTTTTCAGTTCATTTTTCGTGACCATGCACGTTCAAGCCTTATTGTGTAATGCGGAAAGAATCGTTTATCACATATATTGAAATATAATGCAACTTTTTTGTCGTCACATAAATTATGGATCCATGTTTAAACAGTAGGTAATATTTGTGTATGGCTCTACATAATTATCCTCGTTTAAAACAAAGATGGTAGATGGTAGAAAGGTGCCGTGGTGGTACCGGCCTAGAATAGTACTCCCCCATCTCTTCTCGTGGGTGCCGTAAGAGTCGGCTAAGGGATCACGTACCAGAAGGTGGGCAGCAGCGCCTTCTGTGGATTGGAAATCATACTGCGCTCGCCAACCCGCCTGCCAAGCGTGGCGAGTATTGGCAAATCCCCCCTATATGGGGGAGGCATATGTTCAGCAGTGGACGCACATGACTGAGAGAAGAAGAAGAAGAAGAAGAAAACAAAGATGTAAAATGGCAGTTAAAAGCATGTGCATAATTGTGCTACCAGAACATTTAGGTGACTCCAACATAATAGGTACATATAATATTATGTATAAGCCAGTTATACATACACACAGTTTCAGAGATATACGCGTTCTATATGATATCAACAGCTTGTAGTTAGCTGAAACATTAACGTTTATTATTGTGTTCTTTTGAAAGGCGTTCACTCTTGTAGACGAGGGGACCGATTGATGCTACATTTAATTATGTTTTATTGCAAAATTAAATTGTATTGTTTTGGTAAATAAAGTAACGCTAAGTGTTATGAAAAGATGAACAAGCGCGGGGAGCTGAAGGGAGGGTGGTCTCATTGGTTGGTGCGAGGTCTCATTACCAGGTCGCGCCACAGATAATTGTAGGTACAACAGCCTTCTTATATAAGCTGTGGGAGTACTATGTGGGTACGATGTCAGTCCTTGCAAGGTAACCGACGCTGCGCCTGTGCATATTTTCACGCTCGCGAATCTGTTAAAATGTTATATAATTGTTTTTATTTTGATCGAGGACAACTCTTTTGCAACATACAAATATGCTACTTACTGCTTCTTACCGTCACTTCGTTTGAAAGAGAATATAAATTTTAGAATGTGTAGGATATAAAACTTACTCGTAAATAACATTCGTCAAACGTTCTGGCTTCCGTTTGAAGCGAGCGAAATATCGTTGGTTATATTTTACAAAATATTTGGAATTTTCAACAAAAATCGTGTCCAAACGACGACGCCCCGACCCGAACATAGAAAAATCTAAAATTGTAACAATTTTCTCTTCCAAAATTGAAATAAGGACGTAGATTTCGCGTTACATTTTCCGGGAGACTAAAACGTGGTGAAGTTTTGCGCACGTAATTCTAATGGTTCATACGGTCCTTATCGAGGGTTTGATTGGTTACTTTAAAAACCAAATATTTGTCCCCAAATGCAGTAGGTACTCAGTCAGAAGTTGTGGCGGATTTATGGCGGAAAATACAGAAGTAGCATTTTTTATTTCCAAAAATGAGATCATCGTTCAGTATTTATCTGTTAGTTTTCTCGTAAGAAAAAAAAGATGCCCTGAAACCTTTACCAAAATGTATTGAAGAACTAGTGTGTGGACAGCTGAATCAATTTGGGTTATAATGCTGTAGTGTCATGTTGGAAATCTCGAATGCTGTAATTAGATCATTCTAGATCTAGCGTGATAACTTCTTCGACCACATCGTCACTGACCATCAAGTGAGATAGTGGTCAAACGCTAGGTCTATATAGTAAAAAAAAATACAATTAGAATCGGAGAGTGCGCGTAGAACATTTATATTTGTAGCAGCGGTACGGTGAGAAAAAGTTTCAGTGGTGGCTATCTTTGATAGCCCACAGGGCGTAGTCAGTTTTTTAATTTTTCGGTAAAATAGTACTTGCGAAGCCACGTTATAAGCTAATCGTTTAACCTCAGTTTTTTGTCGCAAACCCAAAAAATTATTTTATTTCTTCCCTTTATAATGCTTATTAAGTTAAAACTACCTTTGATTGTAGAAATGAGCAATAAATTATCAGCATACTTATTTTTTTAATTATTAAAACATCTAGTGTAGTCAGAGTAAGTTGCACACTACTTAAATATATTTAAATCAGAAAACTAATAGGAAGTTTTAGAAGTGAATTATAAGCCCATTGTCTACTAACTAGACCTTAAAACTATTGCAAGCTACTTCACTTTACAATGACAAAATGCTTTGACTATCAGACGACAATACGAATGAAAAGACCTGGGTACTGTAAAAAGGAAAATAACTTCGCATGTCCAACTTAATGAATGGCTTCGGGCGATGCGCAGAAAACTGTATTAGAAATATGAGATGAGCGCTATTTATTTATCATTGTTATTTATGGTCCCAAGAACCTCCACAGATTAATATTTTATATCATCATAACGGTAGGTATAAATAACACAGATGCTCTAATCCGCAACCAGTTGGCAACGTGCCGAGAATGCTAGCAGCATTGCCACGTTAAATCGCAATGCTGATTCGTTGAGCCAAATAATGTGCCAGCATTGTTATTGTTTAATTTTGACATCTTAATCATTTTAACTTAAATCTAAAATATAATATTTCTATTTTTATTTTTCAGGGAAAAGCAATATTTTGGGTTAAAATATACAAACATCTGTAGTAATAAACCTTTTCTCACCCTTTAAAAAAATTGCACTTTAAAACAAACTTTTCTAATCTCTCTGAACGTGCGCAGTAAAATGTCACGTGTCTTGATCACGTTGGCGTCACGTCGGAGTCGTGATTACACTCGTAAAGTTCAAATTGAAGGTACGCTTCAAAAAATACGGCAAGTTTTCAGAAAGTCATGTATAATTAATTAGCAATTATGAAAGCAAGATATGGCTTTGTACTTAGACCATTGGGAATGAAGCGTTCCATATTTATGTGAGGTCATGATGGTGATGATGAAAATAAGCCTATGTGTTAAGCCAGGGTATAAACTATCTCCTTACCAAATTTTATCGAAATCAGTGTTGTCGTTTAAGCTTGAAGAAGTAACAAATATACAAACATACGCGGAAACTTTCGCATTTATATTAGTAGAATAGGATTTCTGCTCATACGAGCATGCATTGCGAGTAAGTATATATCAGCAATTTTATCAAAATCGGTGAAGCCATTTCAGCGTGAAGAGTTAACAAACATACACACATACACAGAAACATGCGCATTTATAATATTAGTATGATTACTGGCCGCGCGTTGTACCCGTATGGTGATCAAAAACGGGGATGATGGGTGATGATGAAAATAAGCCTATGTGTTAAGCCAGGGTATAAACTATCTCCTTACCAAATTTTATCGAAATCTGTGTTGTCGTTTAAGCTTGAAGAAGTAACAAATATACAAACATACGCGGAAACTTTCGCATTTATATTAGTAGGATAGGATTTCTGCTCATACGAGCATGCATTGCGAGTAAGTATATATCAGCAATTTTATCAAAATCGGTGAAGCCATTTGAGCGTGAAGAGTTAACAAACATACACACATACACAGAAACATGCGCATTTATAATATAAGTATGATTACTGGCCGCGCGTTGTACCCGTATGGTGATCAAAAACGGGGATGATGGGTGATGATGAAAATAAGCCTATGTGTTAATCCAGGGTATAAGCTATCTCCATACCAAATTTCAACGAAATCGGTGAAACCGTTTGATCGTGAAGAGGTAACAAACATACACACATAAACACTTACACATTTACACACAAACTTTCGCAATTATAATATTAGTAGGATAAGATTAACATCGAAATGTCAAGAGGACGGAACGCAACGGTTAAAAATATTTTACGACCTATTCTTGTAATTTAAACAGTTGTAGCACTTCACTAGCCGTCCGAACCGACACGACGGTCGTGGGTTCAAATCCACTATTGGGTTTTCTACCTTAAAAAATTTGAACGTAAGTTCCGCCTAGCATGATGATCATAAAACTCTTTGAATCGAAGTAAAAAATTCTTCAGTAACTCACGGAAGGCAAGCTGCAATGACTACCAGTTTTTTAAACTGCATTGTTCATAGCCAACGGTGTAAAAAATCGCAAAATCATTTTATTTCGGCCAATATTTTAAGAATTACGTAACATTGAACCATGAGACTACAAATTTAACTGCACAATGAAATTTACTATTTAATTGAAACAATATCATTTCACAACATTTTGCGGCTGCCTTGGGGCGATTCGCGAATTGATATATAAATATTTAATTAATAAGTACAAATGAAATATGTATGTACTTATATTTAAATTTGTGCTTTCCATAAAACTAGAATGTCAACTTTTTAAGGCGAGGTTTTTTGACAGCTTACTATCGCGCGCGACATATAAACTTATCGGTTTAAAATAAGCTAGGAATGTAATGAGGGAGAGAGCAAAGCGATCAAGCAAAGGTCCGACGTTCATAGTGGTCACGGTCATAATGAGCAGTCGAGAGCGACTGTGGACTAGGCAGGTATATTATGAAAGTGATTCATCATCATCATCATCATCATCTCAGCCATAGGACGTCCACTGCTGGACATAGGCCTCCCCCATTGATTTCCACAAAGACCGGTTGGAAGCGGCCCGCATCCAGCCCTTGCCTACGATCTTAGTCAGGTCGTCTGTCCACCTGGTCGGTGGCCGTCCTATGCTACGCTTGCTAGTCCGTGGTCTCCACTTGAGAACCTTTCGACCCCAACGACCATCGGTTCTTCAAGTGATTGGCTCTATGGAATATACATTCATAATATGCATAAGCAAGCACAATAGTGTTCGCTTGCTATATTTAATTGGGCATCTTGCACGTGCATTATGTGATTCAATGAACCTAGCCATTTAGGCGCATTACATATCCTATAAATTATTTATTTTTTCTCAAACCCCCGCAATAGGATTCCCTGTGTCGTGGGAGGGATCAATACACACCGTCACAGCACATAAACTTCCAAGACCCGGATCAAACACCTACACTCATAAATGTTTGCCCAAGCCAGGAATGGAACCCAAGGTCCCGGAGACATAGAAGCTTTGTCACACACCACTGAGCCACGGAGACGGTCATTTATGTTACTTTAGAAACGGGATATTTACCGCAAATTTGAGTTACTTTTAGTTCTCTTTACTTCATATATAGTAAACTAATAGTCTATGCAGATAGCATACGACCACGACCAATGCAACTTGGTCGAAACGTCGAGGTAAATAAATTACTAAATGTTTTTCTTGCGATTAAGCCCCGTTTGATTTAATAACAACATGTTCGAATCGCGAAAGTCTAAAAATTACAATATGCTATCTGCATCTATCTGCTATACATAAAATACATTTACGCACCCCGTATAATACAGTTATCAGAGCGTCTAGTCGAAGCAACGAGTGACCAAAATGCTGGTCTTTATCTTGCACAAAGAATAAGCATTGCAATTCAACGTGGCAATGTGGCCAGCATTTTGGGACCTTTACCAACTGATAGCGGATTGTTAGATTAAAATATAGAAGATTATGTATAGTCTATAGACATTCGTTTAATACATTTTCTAAATATAGCGACCGTGACTGTTTAACAACTTAATACATAATATTAATTATATTTCCTATATATTTATTAGTAGTGGAAGTTCACGGAAATTTTCCTTTTGCCGAGACGCAAAATTTATCTGAGGCAATCACAATCCCACTAATAACATAGAAGCAAAAGTTTGTGTGTATGTTTGTTACTCCTTCACGCTCAATCAGCTACACCGATGTCGATAAAATTTGGTAAGGAGATAGTTTAGACTATATGCTACTTTGATCCCGGAAAAACTATAGTTCCCGTGGGATAATTAAGGTGGCGGGATACCGTAATCCACACGGGTAAAACCACGGGACGAAGCTTGTAGTAAAACAATTTATAAACTTGATATAATTCAGCTTTATTTTAATGCATTTTACTGTTTGTAAGGTTATTGTGGATAATAATTATGTAAGTGAACACACTAAATGTCGTGTTAGTGAATTCGTATAAGTTCTGTAAGTTCATCATTATACTGGGTTTGATAAAAGAAAACGTTAACATAATGCATAAGCAATGCATAAGCTGCCATAAAAATTTTTGTGCAGAAATAATTCGCGCCTAAAAATTAAAGTTAAAAAGCAAAAAAAATTTTTACCAGCAATTAAACGCTTCCAAAAGAGTGACATAGCGGAAGCGCATTAGAATAAACATCAGCGTTTAAACAGAGTCTAAATTATTGGTACGTTTACACAGAAGATATAAAAAAAAATATGCTACAGCAGAGGAATAATTTGCGGTAAGTTGGGCCATTAACTTTTATCTCGCGGGGTGGGCAGAGTAGGCCGGATACAGGGTGAAATGCGAATGATGGTACTAAGGTGAACAAAAAAAAATGGGTAAGGTAAACATTTCAGATCAAAATAATTACCATAATCATTATATTGACATTTGAAGACTCACAACAGTTTTCAAGTATTATAAGAAGAAACCGACAACATTCACATTTTGAGCTATCTATCACATCTTAGTGTAAATGTTGATCAACAATTCTAATAAATAAACATTTCTTTTAATTATTTGTCAATTAGACAACGTAAAAATTTTGGGTGTGATGTTTTTGATTACAATATTGAAACCTACATTATCTTTAGATGTTTTAGTACATGATGTTTCACTAAGGACATAACTATATATGTTTAATAGTTTAATAATAATAAAAATCCAGAACAGTACATTGATGTAACTTAACTAAAATAGACTAAATATAACGTACAATATAGGACACAAATTTATAGTAATAGTTTCATGTTAACACACAAGAAAGCACTTTTTATTTAGACATTGTTTAAAAGAATCCAAAAAAAAACAAAACCCTGATCTCCACACGAGGATACCCTGTGCTGTGAAGATCAGTTATCAGAAATATATTTCGTTCTTTTGTGTTCGAACGAAATGATAATAACGTTTCGAAAAGCTGTCAGTGAAAGCAGTATGTTCTGCCTGATGATATTATTTTATAACAAGCTGCCACAATGTATTCTAAACGTAAATATAATGACGTATTCAAACACAAGTTTAACAATTTTTCATCGACAACACATATTATTCGACATTTGAGTTTCTGAATGACAATAATTATGAAGATAGCATAATGTTTATACGGACATTGTTATGAAATAATTAGAACGTTTTATTATTTGTGATGTGACATTTAGAGATTTATTAGCTACCTATAGTACGAGCATTATGTGTACCTATGTTATTATAAAATAAAACATTGTGTATTAACTTACAATGAAATAAAAATAGTATTTTACTCTATTGCTTTTGACATCTGAAATTGCCATAGCATAAACATTGGACAAAGAGACATTATGAAGATATTAAGGGTATGCTTGCTCATGAAAGTAGGACTATGCAAAGATAGTAAAACATTAGATTGTTATATTAACCAAATTCCTAAGTTGGCAAGTTAGTTTATTTTACTTTCTTTACTCAGGTTTTTTTTGTATTTTTTTTATTATTTTATTAATCAATCCGTCCTTACATGCGTTATTTCTTTTATTCATTTATTCATCGTCTATTGTTCTTTTTGTGAGGATGCGTTCTTTACAAAATTACGTTGGCATAAAAACGAGAAAGCCAAAAAGCGCAACATTTATTGTCTACAGCACGTGAAAAAAATTATTTGGTTATGTTAGGTTAGCTAATTTTGCTCCCGACATGAATTGTTTTGGCGCTAATAAGATTAGTGGCCGTTTTTGCTGGGCTCTATAACGTTTTGAATGCAGTATCGCATTCAGAAAACAGAAAACCAAACAATTCAGCATGAAACTCCAGGTTAGGGTAGGTAGTTCAATATTTTTTTATGGCAAAAGTATCTGTAATTCGGTTGTATAAATTGGGTATTTATTGTTGCACCATCGAACGGTAAAGCAAAAAGTGCAACTTTTCAGGTACTACATTTTCCTATAGCTCGATGAAAAAAATTGGCTAGGTTAGGTTAGCTTGTAATATAGTATAGTAGTAGTATAGTATATATAGCTTAATTTGCCCCCGACATGGAATTTTTTTGGCGCTCATACTATGAGTAATATATATATAATATATAATGTTTCCGAAAGCAGTATCGCGTTCATAAACAGAAAAGCTAATAATCCAAAATTTGCGTTGGTTAATAATAAGTTTTTACAAAAAATGGAACCGACTTCAACACTCAAAAGTATGATATAACTTGTCGAGTCGATACCATGTGCACGATATTGTACCAAAAAGATCACCGAATGTGGTTGAAACTATAGTCGGTACCCTCAGACTTATTACGTGAGTAATTCCCGTGTTTTATACATTCATAACTTGTGTCAAAACTAAGTTAATTTTAATAACTAACAAGCGAAAGCGGATGCAAAGTGCCGTGGTGGTACCGCCTAGAATAGTACTCCCCCATCTCTTCCTGCGGGCGCCGTAACAGTCGGCTAAGGGGTTACGTACCAGAAGGTGGGCAGCAGCGCCTTCTGAGGATCTGAAATCATACTGCGCTTGCCAACCCGTCTGCTAAGCATGACGAATGTTGGCATGTCCCTTTATATGGGGGAGGCATATGTCCAGCAGTGGACGTCTTATGGCTGAGATGATGTTGATATTGATGAATAAGCGAACACGCCCTATTTCTAATACTCATACATTATATTTGTAGGTAAATGCTTGTGAGCTATCCACAGTTGCTACATATAACGAATCGGTCGGCACCCCTTCAAGCATCATAGCCTAATGAAGGTGTGTGATGTTAGTTTTAGGGAACTTGTTAAACTTTAGGGTTGGGACTTTTGAAAAGTTAAAGTTCACAAATTAACGTATTTTGTTTTATAATTTTAAGCGTTTACGTTTCATCTAGAAGCATTCATAGCGGGGTTCATCCTCGCCAGATATGAAATTCACCGATCAAGTGGGTTACTTACTCCTCGGCCATACCTTAGATGAGTAACTGCTAGTGGGATTTCATCGCAACAGAGCGCTTTCTTGCTATGTAATATGTATGATACGTTAAGCTGTCGTTCCAGGTTGTTACTTTAGTTTAGTCGTTAGGGTCTGTTAGTGGCTATTATAGGCGGTCTGAAAACTTCCATATTAGGCTGGCCAGTAAGCATATCCTCCAACTTATAAAGAATATGGAAGTGATGATAGCACAGCGGGAGGAGCGTCGACTGTCAAACTGACCTGCCTGGCCCCAAGTTTTAAAAAACTGTCACATAGTGTTTTCACCCAGCAGTCCTTGAGAGCCAGTAAGCATTCTAGGTCTACGTGATAACATCTTCAACCACATCGTCTCTTACCATCAAGGGAGATAGTGGTCAAACACTGGATCTCTACAGTTTTAAAAAAAGGTTTATTGACATCAGCGTGGATAATGGCCGACACTCCTCTCTGAGAGGAGCCCCGCGTCGCAGCAGTGGGAAAGTCTTGGACTGATTATGCTGAATCACTACCATTTGGTTGTCATTAACGATCTATACAAAGATGAAATAGCTCTAGTATAATAATATAATAATAATAGTAGTAATTAATAAATAATAAGTAAATTCACACAAGGTCTTCAGGTCCCAAGCTAGGCAGAGCCTGTACTATGGTAACCTAATGACTGATATATACTTATATACATAATTATACACACCCAGACACAGGTCAAACAGACATGTTCATACACACAAATGTTTGACCTGTCCGGGAATCGAACTCGGGACCAGCGGCTCAGAAGGCAGAGTGCTACCAACTGCGCCAACCGACCAGTCGTAGTAGGTACTAGAGTGTTGATAGGCTGTCAGGAACAGCTGTCTTTTAAGCCATTTTCGAGATTTTTTAAAACGTGAGCATGCCTAACCAGGCTGGCATTGAAAAGTATCCTAAAAAAATCATCAATGTATTCGAAATGAATACATTGCATATAAGCAATAAAAATAACTCAAATCTACTGATCAGACCTTGATCAAAATTAAATGGGACATGAGAAGCACTAGCTTTTCGGCTTCAAATTAAAAAGGAGGAAATTATCAATCTCGGTTCACTTACTAAAAATGGTCTAAGCTATACCAAATAAAAAAAAAACCTTGAGTTGGTTTTAAATACAAACATAAAATTACCGGTACCCAATATCCGCGTCATCTGCCAAGTCCAGTATATAACAAGGTCGTCGTAAGACACGACTTTCTTTATGACTTATTCACTAGACCTCGGATCCCGGGCCTAGGGATCAAACCCTGGCCGGGGAAAACATTTTTGTGATTGGTAATCTTGATTATTTTTGTTATTGAAACTGACGTGGTTTTAACACATTATGAATGTATAAAACACGGGAGTTACTCACGTAATAAGTCAGAGGGTTCCGACTATAGTTTATATACACACCCGGCATCGGTGGAAAGAGCAGCAGCATACCTTCCATACATCAAAGGAGTGGCGGACAGTGTTGGAAACTTGTTACGCCGAAGGTTCATCAAAACAATCTTCCGTCCCCTCAGGAAATTAAGGCTGCTGTTTCGCTCTCCCAAAGATCAAGATCCTGTCTACTGTGGTGTCCCCGGTGTCTACATGATCCCCTGTGACTGCGGATCATCCCGCAGGACGCCTGTGGTGATGAAGAGGACTCGCACCAGGATGCACCGACGCAGCCAGTAGCACTCCGCCCCCCGCCACAACAGCATTTGTCGTCGCGTGCGCCTCCCGTGTCTTATACATTAATAATTGATTATTTTTGTAATGTGATGTGTGAGCGCATGTCTCCCATGCGCTCACATAGAATATTCAAATGTGTTTATTTCAGATAACAATTGATCCATTTTGTTAGTGAACTTAAACATAAAACTTATAAACTATGGTTAGTGTGATGGCTTACAAAAATTGGTTTCTACGAGGGATCTCGTGAGAAATCATCGTACGCACGAGCGTCGAGCTGCCTCAGTACAGGCGCTATATTGATACAAAGAATATATTTGCGAGTCTTTCCGGTCTTAAAGCAAATTACTAAAAAATCATAGAATTCTTGTCGTTTAAATGTTTAAAGAAAAGTAGAAATGAAAATCAAACTAATTTCAACGAACTACTACAGTAATCTTTAACGAAAAATCTACGCAATCGCAATTAACAAAATAAGTTTCTTACCAAAAGGTTCTAGTAATGTAGGTCAGTAATCCGACGAACACAGTAGCAATCTACCAGTAGCTAGACAGTAGAACTCCGAGCACGCCATTCATTATGAACAGCCTGCATTAACCGTCTCCCCGTCTATTGTCCAGGAAAAAATGTTGGAATACCTCACGTACTATTTTCACGCGAATACCGGCGCTAAAATCCTAAGGCGCGAAGATAGAATTCGAGATGCGGAATAGAATCTCAAAACGTACTAGGTTATAATTTCCTTCATTACCGAGTGTTGGTTTATTAAATCCAACAAAAAAATCTGTTCCATGTAAAAGGTGAAAGGCAGAATACGGGGAATAGGGGGAAATTCGTATTCGCTCTTAAATCATGGCGAGACAAGGTTAATGGGGGCGAAACCCCGGCCTCGGGCGGTCACGTAGCTTAGACACAGTGTATTCAGTAGATAAACTACAATATAGGTACGAGGCAGTTTGACGCAAACATCAGACATTTACTGCTTCTCGTCCCATTTACTTGCACTTCATGCGTAACTTGTTAGTCTGAGCGTTTCATTACATTATACATCGTCGACCGCGTCATCACTTAACATTATGTGAGATAACAGTCAAACTCCTGTCTATTTTAAATAAAACATAGTAATACTTTGTCTTTTTCTGGAGACAATATATCAGATATATTTGCTAATGTCGGCTTAATGTTATTTATTTTAATAATCCGTTTGTATTTTTTAATTATATTTTACCTTACGATTTTCTCATTTTAGGACAAATTAAATTAAATTAATTGTTAATTATTCATTTATATTTATTCATTAAATTATTTGCTTAAAAAGACCATTTTAAATTATTTCATAAAAAATAAGAGTATGTTCGTTCACTGCTTAATTTTATTTATTTTGAAGAATATGTTTTAAAAGTTCCACTTCTAACTAGTGAAAGTTTGTATTAACAACTTTATGCGAATATAAATCATAGTAAATTATGCCTAATCAAACCATATCACTTTTAATTGTAAATGCACTATATCCGAAATACTTTAATGTTCACTTCGGATTCATTTCACTACCAACTATTAAATATAAGTCCTAAGGGTTACATCATATAGTAGTTTATCTAAAATAATAAAAAAATTAAGATTTATTGTATTTCTTCGATGTTTTCAACGTAGGGTGAAATTTCCTAAAATTAGAAATATGACGTAAACACTGTTGAGCTGAGTCACCGCCGACTTTACAAAATGTTATTCCAAAGGCAGCGTTGGCCTAAACTGATTATCACTATAGTTGGACTTAGATATAAGGACAGAAATAATAGGAATTAATAAAATAAGCTTATAATAAGGTTTGCTTGGTGGTTGAAAATATAATGCATAATATAATAAAAGATAAATGTCAAAAAAATATCAAAAATGTACCTTTAAAACGATATTTAAAAAGTATCTAATAAATAAGAAATTAAGAAACTAATAACTTTCTTCTTCATCGGACGTCGCATCACTCCAGCCGCAGTAGTGACGTCAAAAACTCCTGTCATGTTCCGACGGTCGCCGTGGCTCAGTGGTCAGTGACATGACTTCCGTGTCTCCGGGAGCCTCGGTTCAAATCCCGGCAGGAACAAACATTTGTGCTATAAGTGTAGGTGTTTGTTCCGGGTCTTGGATGTCTGTGTGTTGTGTTTGTGTGTGTCCATGCTTCCTGCGCCACAGGGTATCCTAGTGCGGTAGTTTGAGTGTAATAAATAAATACAAATACAAATACAAATACAAATATATTTATTTGACATAACAATAGGTCTAACAATGCATGAACCCATTGGCTCCAAACTAGTTTTCACTGTGTTTTGGAGCCGAAGGCCTCTCCCTTAATATAGTACATATAATTGTATGTCAAACGCACAGAATGAATACATAGCTATTTAAAAACACTAATTAATTAATAAAAACATATGTGTGTGTGTGTGTGTGTGTGTGTGTGTGTGTGTTTGTGTGCGCGTGCGTGAGGGTGTGTTTATTTGCGTGCTTGGTTATGTATATGTGTGTACGTATGTGTTTGTGTGAGTGATATTTTTTATGCGATAAAAAAACCATCTAGCATACTTTCGATGCTATTATAGTCGAACTTTCTTAACCACGTTACAATAGTTTTTTTGATCTCATTATTACTCTTCTCTTTTATTTTATATTCCTTATCGATTTTATTGTATAAGAGAGGCGCAATACTCTCATATTTTTTCTGTTTGAATTTTCGTCTCGTTTGTGTAATAGGGCACCGGTTGATTCTTTTACCTTTATCAACTAGAAGAGGTACAGTCTTTCTGTGATATCGCCGTAAACTTTCATATATAAATAACTTTCTTATACTAAGGACTCCGCCTTTATTGTATACATCTGTTGTTGGATGCCTGAAGGGTAGGAACAGCATAACTTTTAATAATGCACGTTGCGCATGTTCAGCTGATTTGATGTTGGTTTTAGCCGCAGTGCCCCAAGCACAAATACAATACCTAATGATGCATTCACAGAGAGCCTTATAGGTTTTAATCACTAATTCAGATTCTGCTACTGTCCTCAGGGTTTTAAAAATGTATATGAGTTTTCTTATTCTAGACACCACTGATTTTATATGACTTTTCCAGTTAAGATGACTATCTATATTTACGCCAAGATATTTGATAGTATCAACTCGTGACAGCTCCGTACATGTACAAAAAGTACGTCGTATGCCTGTGTTGCATGGGAAAGTATGCATTTTAATCCTGACGTCTAATTTAGGAGCACCTGCTTCCGTGATGCTGTAGCAGATGTACTTTGTTTTACTAGCGTTTAATGACAGCAAATTATTCTCAAGCCATCTAGTAACTACTGCAAGACAGTCTTCAGCTAGTTTTACAGTTTTAGTCCAGCTTTTGTCGTGAACCAAGAGTAAAGTATCATCTGCAAACATAAACAGATCTAGGCCAGGCAAGGCAGTATCACAAAGGTCATTGATATATAGAAGAAACAACAAAGGTCCCAGTGTACTGCCTTGTGGAACACCGTAGGTACAAGCCGCACTGTCACTTTCATAGCCCTCAATTGTAAGTCGCTGTGATCTTCCTGTCAGGTAGTCAGTAAACCAGTCAAGTGCCAGTCCTCTAATTCCAGCGTTCTCAAGTCTGGTTAATAATATAGGGATAGACACGGCATCAAACGCTTTCTGTAAATCTAAAAATACCCCAATGCATTTGTCACCTCGATCCAAGTAGGTTGTTATTTTATTAGTTAAAGTAAGCACAGCATCCTCTGTTGACAGACCGTCTCTGAATCCATACTGATTCTGACTCAACAAGTTTTCTTTCTTAAGATATTGTGTTACCCTTTTCTTAACTAATTTCTCTAATATTTTGGATAGGGTGGAAAGCAAAGAGATGGGTCTGTAGTTTGTAGGATTTTGTTTATCACCTGTTTTAAAAATTGGGCATACAATTGCTTTCTTAAAAACATCTGGAAACACACCTGTATCCAAACTCACATTGCATATGTGTGATATTGGTTCGGCTAGCATGTGAATGAACTTTTTAATCAAAGTTGTTGTGATCTTGTCCCAACCTGGAGCGCTCTGGGTTTTGAGACTCATGACTAAATATTTAACCTCATATGGGTCAGTTGGTAACATAGACATCGAACTAACAGGTTGATTTTTTGCTTTTGCGAACATTGCTAGATTTCTTTCAGTTACGTCAAGCATCTGCAAGGTTTTACTAGCGAGCGTTTTTCCGATAGAGGTGAAGTATGTGTTGACTTTATTAAGAGATTCTGTTTTGTTACTACTTATATCCAAAAGTTCCAGAGACGACACCTTTGTGTGGTTGAAATTACATACTTCTTTAATTATTTTCCATGTTTCCTTTATGTTGCCTTGACTTTTAATTAGTTTATTTTTATAGTACTCTTTTTTTAATGTTTTAATAATTTTATTACAAATGTTTCTATATTTTGTGTATTTTTCTTTAGCTTCTACATCTTCTGGTATTTTTTTGGCCTTTTTGTGAAGTTTGTCCCTTTTTCTTATAGATCTAATGATACTTCTTGTGATCCATGGCTTTAATGGTTGATTTTTATTTGGCAATTTTCTGATTTGTGTGTTATCATTAATAATTTTTAGTAATTTAACTGTAAATAATTCAGCTGATAAATTAGCATTATTTTCAATTAAGTATAGTTCATTCCAAGACTCCTGAGATAATGCTTCTTTTATTCGATCGTAATTCAATGTTACTTTATTATAAACAACCATCTTTTTGTGTATTTTTGTATTATCAATGTATAATAATATAGGCTGATGGTCTGTGATTCGTTGTTCAAACACTAATGTTTTCCACGGAGCTTGACACTTCACCATCATATGATCAAGACATGTGTTAAATCTAGTAGGATGAGTGATACCTTGTCGTAGGCCATGCAGTGCCATCATGGTCAGGTAGTACTCTGTATTTTTTGTCGGGTTTGGTAGCATAGTATCTATGTTAATATCCCCTGTAAATACAATATTTGTTGATGCAATACTCTCCAACAAAATGTCAACCGAATTGAGGTATGGTACTGGGTTACTAAAACAAGGCGGTCTATATGTACAGATAATAACATAATCTGGCGAGATTTTACAAACTAAACAATTGCCTTCAGTTATACCCGGCTCATACGCATATACATCAATGCTTTGTTTGACGTAAACAACTACGCCATCATTTTTGTTGTATGAGATTTTCGTCCAATACATATTATAATTGTCTAGGTTTGGAGGTGGTCTTAAACTATTGGTCCAACATTCAGTTAATACAAACATATCAACCGAGATATCGAGACTATCCATATAGGCTACGAAATAGTCAAAGTTGCAGTAAATACTACGTATATTCATAGTTAAGATGCAAAAACTATGTCTGTTTGTCTCGTTTACATTTAACATTTTGATACAATGATTAGAGTTTGTAATAGAAATACATTCTATATTTTCGGAGTTATCAACTTCTGTGGCTATAAAGGAGTTATCCATTATTGTATGACAATGTAACAGAGTCCAAAGAGTTGGTCAGATATTTTTTATAGACAAATACGTCAATTCGATATATTTCAAAATTAAAGTAGTTACTTATTGTTGTATATACGGTGCAAGTTAGAGCTTTGTTAAGCTGTTTATTAACTTTACAGAGATAAGAAGGTTCGCTATATGTAAACATGGTATGGTCATCTAAATATGTAGGTATCGTGTCATTTGTATGGTAGTTTTTAGTGTAATGTAAATGTTTTGTATGTGTCTGTACATGTGGAGTGTGCAGTTTAGTGCTTAGAATAATGAGCATGAGAAAATAGGTAGAATACAGTTTATAAAAAAAAAGGCATAGAAATACGGAACTAAAATAAATTAATACTAGTGCTAGTCATTTAGATTCAGCGATTTCTAAATCGCGCTCGCTGTTAATTCGAATGAGAGTCTCTCCATCCTTCCGCCTGATGTAAATTTTTCCTCGCGAGGTCCAGCAATATCTGTAGTTGTTTCTTTTGGCAAATTCTCTTGCCATAAAGAATAGCTTTTTGGCTTGCAGGGTAAGGCTCTCGGAAACAAATACCGGCACAGTCGGGCCATCAATTTTCAAATTTGAAGTACTGAACTTTGAGGTAGGGTACTTTTTATTGTAGGTTTTAACGGATTCTAAAATCTTGTCTCTAAGGAGCACAGTTGAAAACTCGGCAATAATCGGCTGGTTACCCTCTTTTTTTGTATTAATACGGTAAACGTCACGTACCTGAAATAAAATAAATAAAATAAAAATGAACTATGTTGTCCTTACTAGGGTACAACACTGTTATCCGCTCTCTTGGCCACAACCATCGGGGTACAAGAGCACAAGATCGCCCGATATTTTTATTTTTATTATTCTGATATGGTTGCTGCTACTTGCTGTACCCTGACCACGTTTCAGTACTACGGCGGGAAGGGATTTTTTTGATCCAGCACTGCAATAAATGTTCCGAAATATCAACAATCTAGTTAACCTAGATTTTTTAAAATGTAATAATAATGAAAATGAGAAACTAAAAAGTATAAATTTATACAAAAAGAGGTGTGTTCGGCACAGTCACGGTTAGCAAAAATCTGATCCCGCATCAGAATCTGTACTATTTCTTTCACCTTCCTTTATTTCCTTCTTCTCCTTTTCTTCCTTTCCTTCACTTGTTTTGCAGTTGGTCATACTGTTTATACTGTGGCTTAGACGAAATTTAATAAATTCCATCTCTATTACGTTTTTCTTAAACCCTTAAAATAGCATTGTTTGCTTTTAATATTTTGGAGCAATTGTATTAGAATGCTGAAACGGATGCCTGTAGAAATGTAAATTAGTGAACATTAATTTCTGTAACGAACAAATTAAATTCTTGATTTCGTTGCTCTAATTAAGCTTTCACAAATATGGGCTTTATATTTATAAAAAGATTTCAGAGAATGTACATTTACAAATAATTATTTTACTTATCTCTCTCACCTAATCCTAGACAACGTCATCACTTAACATCAGGTGAGACAGTTGTCAAACGCAAACTTATAATATGAAAAAAAAAAAAAAAAAAAAAACCTTATATTTTTTTTTGATATTTTGAAATACTTTTAAAGACCTTATTACATTTCGTTAAGTTATTATTATTTGCTATATCATTAATATGAAGCTTTCTTTTGCTACAGATTTTATTAATTTAATTCATGTACATATTATTATGTGTGTAACGAAATATTTGAAGCAGATTTTCATCCTCTTAAAAAACATAACAATACAAAACACATTACTGCACATAAATAATAAACATAAAAACATAAATAATAATAAAAATTAAACATATATCCAGCCAAAGAACAATTGGATTCCTTATCGATTAAGCGATCTCTTGCAGACAATCATTCGACGGAAATAATATGTGAGGAATCTTAAAGGTTGGTGATACAAAAACAGCATGTCTAATGTAATAGACGTACTAAGTATTACATATTATATCATATATTCGTAACATGTTATAATCATACAAAGTAATGACTATAGGATACTAGCTGACAAACTTGTTGTGCCATATAAATTATGGAAATACCAAAGTGACACAACACTTCATTCAAATTACTTCGCGTCAATGATCGACGATTTAATTATTTGGCATTTTTTTCATACAAGAATACTAAAACCGCGATGAAAATGGGATGGGGGGTAGGAGCGTAAAAAATATTTTACTACCTATTTATTTTCAGACCTACCAACTATACAAAAAAGTTAATAAAAGTCAGGCAAGGCGTTTCGGGAGAGTTCGATAACAAACATTACAACACGAATTTTGATATAAATTTTTCAAAGATTAATTTTTTGGTGCAACTCATTAACTTATTATAAAGCCTACGCAATTCTTTTCTCGCGATGGTGATCGTGATTACGCTAATTTAAATAGAGAAGATGGTTAACAAGTTTCCCGAATTATATAATTAATGAAACTCCAAAGACCACTACTGAAAGATCTTTGGATACTATATTTACTATATTATACATATTTACTATATGCACTGAATCGTTTCTTATTTCGCTTGAGGCGATGGACAAAATATTTTTCTTCATAACTTTTATTTTCAATGTCATGTACGCTACGAGATCGCAATTACTGAAAAGTCTGAAACTTCGAAAGCAAAGGTAAATAAATTATGCTTACTTAAAAAGTATCATAATTGGTTCATTTTAATTATAACGAAAATCTCATAAAGAATTATTGTTCCTATGACTTAGAAACTATATACAATCGAATATTACTATATACAATATTGTTAGGATCAGAAGTGGAAATATTTAAAAAAATATGCAACACGCGTTCTCCCCAACCTCAAAACATCTTTAGTTTACTAATTGACCATTCAATCACAATTGAGATAGAAAGGCACATAAAGTTGATCACAAAATAACAAATAACAAGTCTGACACAAATATAATTAAATATTAAACCATTAGAAATACGTATGTCACTCATTAATCGCACTGAACAACAAACCAGCAGAGCTTACGCACGCAACCGAGGCCGAAGGAAATATGTGTCACTGGTCCGGCCCGCACTGGCTTTTATAGGGACTGTGCCCCTCCACTACTTCTAGTTTATGTTGGCAGCTAACAATATTATAAATGCGAAAGTTTATGTGTATGTGAGTATGTTTGTTACTTTTTCACGCTCAAAAGGCTACACCGATTTTGATGAAATTTGGTATCATCGAAGGAATGATTGGAGATAGTTTAAACTCTGGATTAACACATATGCTTCTTTTATCCGCAAAAAAGTATAAGTTCCGTGGGATAGTAGAGGTAGCGGGAAAACTGTAATCCACGTAGGTGAAACCGCGGAGCGCTACTAGTGTTTCATAAAGCATTTAAAATGTCCAGTGCAATTTTTAAATCGGCTGTATCAAATTGTGATATAAGGCTAACAAGACAGGAGCAAGAGAAATCCTTTTAATTTTCTCATTTAAAAACTATTTCACAAAAATAATACTATCAGTGTTCTCTCCATTACCCCCAGTAATCGAGGTCTTTATTTCAGAGAGTTAATAGCCGCCCTCCGACTGTGGCATGGAAAAATGGCTGCCTCTTAAATGAAATGCTCCCTGAATAGTGTTATTAAAATGTTCTTTCAATTGAGATGATAATGGTGAACTGATAATCTTCAAATTTTCAGTCATATGTTCAAATATTTGAAGGAAAAAATTCGGCTGCTAGTGAGACTTGACCCCACGACTACAGAATACCGTCCTGTCGCTCTGTCCAACTAAGCTATAGCAGCCCATACCACTAGGGCCGAATTTTTTTTCAGTCATAGTTGTGAAGTCGGGAGATTCATTAATTCATTGATCACAACATAGGAAGTCCACTACTGGACATAATATGCCTTGCCATTGGGGATTTACCAATACTCGCCACGCTTGGCAGGCGGGTTGGCAAGCGCAGTATGGATTCCTATTCTCAGAAGGCGCTGCTGCCCACCTCCTGGTACGTGATCTCTTAGCCGATTCTTACGGTACCCCCGGGAAGAAATGGGGGAGTACTATTCTAGGCCGGTACCACCACGGCACGATACACCACGGTTGTGAGATACTTTGGTTTAAAACGGCAACTACAAAAGTATAGAATTTTTGTTGTGGAATCTGGAAACGGCCAATTATCTATCTATATCAAACAGGAAATATTTGATTGTTTGTATGTTTGTTTGTTTGCATTGGATAATCTCAGAAACTACTGAACCGATTTGAAAAATTATTTTCCTGTTGGAAAGCTACACTATCCCTGGATGACATATTATATTATATATCTTTAACAAAATATAGAAATCCTCGCAAATTTTAATATTGAATTTGTTACCCGTGCGAAGCCGGGGCGGACCGCTAGTTAATGATGCAATGATGGAATCTAATGCATTAGTATAACAGCCAACAAGAACCAGGTGAAAAAAATTAGTTTAATAGTTTGCAACAAATAGGCTGTGATAGCCGTGACCTGCAAAATAGTCGATTATTTATATGAAATAATGTATGTATTTATGTGTATATAATTGCGCTTAATTTTTGCTTACATTGTGTTTGTTACCTCTTCACGCCTTAACGGCTTGATTGATTCAAAATTAAGATACCTTATAACCTGGGTTAACAAATACGCTTCTTTATATACCGAAATATTAGATTTTACTTTTATTTTATTTATTTATTGATGATTATCAATATTTTTAGGTATGTTTTGACGCGTAAACTGCTGAACGAATTATAAGAAATATTGGTATAGAGATAGATGTTACTTTGGAGAAGGATAGCTAGTTTTTGTCCTGGGCAAAGTATGGCTCCCTTGGGATATCTGAGGCAGCGAGATCACCGTAGTCTATGGCGATGAAACCGCGGAGCTCAGCTTGCTATTTATATAAGTTTTTGCATTAAATTAGACAAAACGCTTCTTACGTATAGATTGAAGCGATGATAGCTCAGCGAAAAGAGCGCCGCCTGTCAAACTGACGGACGCTGGTTCGATTCCCAACAACGTTTTGAGCTTCCGGTGAAAGTAACACCGTTATTAAATCCCCAGCATGGTGGTAGGGTACTTTCGAGAACCGCCTGGCCAGCTACCACCCTCAAGTTTAAAAAACTGTCACCAACCACATAGTTTGTTCAGGCAGCAGTCCTTGATAGCCAGTGAGTATTCTAGGTCTAGCGTGATAACATCTTCGACCACATCGTCACTGACCATCAAGTAAGATAGTGGTCAAACGCTAGATTTAAGCAGTATAAAAAAATAAAGGTAGTATATCGATCATTGCCGTGCGTCTGACCAACCGATGATAGAATCTGTAAGCTTGAATCAAGTACATATTTGATTTCAGTGCACAATATCCGAAATGTATCCGTTAATAGTTAATTTTTTATACAGAAACAACGAATTAAATTTTCAAAGGGCAACATTAAATAAAATTCTGTTTTATTGAGGACAAATTAATACGTCGTAAAATAAACAACACATGCGAGAGTTCCCATCGTGTTCCAACATTAATGGTACAATATATTATATATGACAGAATAGCAGCTTGCGCAAAAAGCCACTCATGAAATAATAGATACTTGCCTGTTTTTCAGTTCAATTGGTCTGTTCTAAAGTATGCTTACACATTGTAAATTCCTCACCCAGTATTTTAAATTACACTTTTATAAAGGTCACTACACTAGTTGAAAAAAAATTGAGTCTTTCCTTGGCGACCTGTATACGATGGCGCGGTGACCCCAAAGTAACCAAAGTCTCTTTGTAAGTGAAAGTTTTTTTTTTAGAATATTTTTCTTAAACATAATCCGGATCTTAGTCCTGACAGTAAAGTCAGAGAAGTGCAGTTCATTAAAGTCCTTCCTCACCTCCTCTGAACATTCATACCTGGGGCGTCCAGCAGAGCGCCGGGTAATATTGTTATATGATGTACCAGTACTCACGTTAATAAACAAACTTCTCGATCTAGGTTTTGACCACGTCCCGTCCAAAGATAAGGTGTTTGCGCTATGACACTATAATAATTATTGATATGGTCAAGGATAGCAAGTTTTGATCTAGTCTGGGTAAGGGATTCACGTGCTTAAGGCAAATACTCTTTGGATAGAATTGGGACATCGGAGTACTTCGAAAAGAAAACAGTGTTAGCCATAAGTTTTTTATTTTATTTATTTATTTAAGGATCTTCAGACAGTACATAACAAAAAATTACAATTGAATGCGAAAAATATAAGTATAGGTAGTTGATATACCAACAGCGAAGACCACAGATTAATAACATAAATAATTACATAAAGTCTAACAGAACAAACCAGAATTTGTTTACGCTTTAGTTTACCTATGTCTATGTATGTTAATTACTGTAAATACAATATGTCCTTAAAATAGGTTAGAAAGGAATCTTAATCACTTTGACTACTAATGTTAATAGATTTTATCAAAAGCAGCGAATAGGCACTACAAGAAAATAAGTTAGGTGATATACAAGTAGCCAGGCTATAGTTGGACATTTCTCGGCACGCAAAAATGGTCTCTGATACGGCGTAAATACCATTGACCTTAGATGATACGAGGGACCGGCTGGCGCGGCTCAAACGGCCTCCGTAGCACGGAAGCGCTAACATTTGAAAATATGAGTAATGTTCACCTATCCAAATTGTGGTCGTAGTAATGCTTTACTGAATTCAGTGAGAGAAGAGAACAGCCTAGGTGAATTGCACACCAGTACAAAGAGGTACACTCTTATAGCGTGAAAAATATGATGACCTTATAAAAATATGTCGTCGTATTTGTTTAAAGTAAAGTAACTGTTTTCCACTGCAGTAACGTTGTTACAAATGTAAATTATACTTCAGTGACTTCTCTGTAAGCATATTACCGTAATATTAGATAATGAATCATGTGGGACTAGAGTACTTTGTGAAATCTCGAACCAGTTATTTCTAGTGGAATGATAGAATGTGAACTGATACAGGACATTGCTAGTTCAAAACAAGGTTTTTAGCGCCATTTATAGCGTAGATTAATTGTGTAGAATTAGCATATTTATGTTAGAATTACCAACAACTTCTAGCTCTAATTATTATTTTTTAAGTTGTATAGTTTAATTCATACACAAGTATTTACTTTTTAAGATCTCATTAATAATTGCCGTTCGGTATTTGCCATGGGGTACCGACCTCTAATTGTACCTTCCCGTCTCTACCCCTTAGTGCCGTAAGAGTCGACTGAGGGATCACGTACCAGAAGGATGGGCAGCAGCGCCTTCTGAAGATAAAACCAACATGCTGCGCTCGCCAACCCGCCTGCCAAGCGTGGCGAGTACTGACATACCCCACCGAAAAAAACTTGGAGAGAGATATATCTAGCAGTGAATGCTCTGCGGCTGAGATAATGCTGATGATGATAATGATGATAATGTCATTTAAAAAAGGCTTACATACCTTTTACAATGTTTGAAAAATTACAACTATAGTGAGGTTTTTAAATCCTAAACAGAGAATGAGGTTGAAGCCTATAAAGCGTATTACTCAGCTTTGCAAAAGCTTTACACATCTCAAACTTAAATCTCTAGCGAATTGCTCAATAAATGTTCAAGTTTAAGTTCAGCTCAAGCTTAGCATTTGCTTAAATTTAGAATTTCTCGTCTTTTATACGAACCGAGGCGTCGCAACGCAACGCAGGCATTTTCTTTTACCAAGTTTTTCATAAAATAAACTATATTTTGAGATATACAACATTTTATTTTAATACTTTATAGATGTAACGTTTGACCACTGTCTCGCTTGATGGTCAGTGTCGATTTGGTCAAAGATTTAATCAATCCATGAATGCAGTGGTCATTAAAAGCGATGACATGCTTCCTCAGAATTGCCTTGCTCATGTATTGCCTTGCAATTTTGACAGTTCATTTTATCTCTACCCAAGAGTGCTTATGTATCCAGATTACCAATGCAGGGAACAATATACATACATATTGGGGGTTACGGTCAGGTCGATAACTGCCTAGGGAAAAATAATAAAAAAAACCCACGTGATGATGTCAACTGACCATCTCAATTGACATCATCACTTGGGTACATTTTTAACTGTTAATAATAATGAGAGTTCTAATTATTATCCTTTTAACAACTTATTTTGATTTTTTCATAAATATCCTACTTCCTATCCTACTAATATTATAAATGCGAAAGTTTGTATGTATGTGTGTAGGTATGTACGTGTGTATGTTTGTTACTTCTTCACTCTCAAACGGCTACACCGATTTCGATGAAATTTGTAATATAGATAGTTTAAACCCTGTATTAATACATAGGCTACTTTTATCCCGAAAAAAGTATAGTTCCCGTGGGATAATTGAAGTAGCAAAAAATCTGTAATCCACACGGGTGAAACCGCGGGGCGCTACTAGTATTATTATATAAATCCTCAACACAAAAATATATTGTATGTCACTATAGACGTAACTGTTGAAACTATTGACACTCTTCTAGAACATTCTGCCGCGACCTTACGCCGCAGGTATGTATTTCTAACTACCCTCTTAATGTACACTGGTTGTATTTTTATTTTTTTATACTGTATAGATCTAGTTTTTGATCACTATTTCACTTGATGGTCAGTGATGATTTGGTCAAAGATGTTATCACGACAACAGGTACAACATCACAACAGATGTTATCACTAGACAAGAGCCCGATGTAACACAAGAAACAATAAAATATATCTGAATCTGAATTATTGTTCACTAAAGCAATATACACAAATGTAAGTAAAACGTTGAATTCAAGTAACAAACAGTTATCCACGACCCCTTTCAGCTTGACTGATTCCAACTGTGATTATAGAAATCCGAGACCATAAATAAGGCCCGATTCTACCATTCACCCGTTGGACGCAAATCATTTGAGCTCGCTTTACTGTTGTATAGCTTCAGAATACGTACTGAATAGAAATCAAAGGCAATATAGTGAAGTACAGAACCCCTGTAATCATGCCAATGGAGTGGACATTGGCACAGAATATTTAACAGTAGCAATGGGCGTAACGCAGCGCTTGACACGCGCTTGGTTCAAAAATTGAAGCTAAGGCAAATTAATGTGCCACTTAATTTGGACAATATATTTATTTGCTTAAAATTTGAATCGAGGCGACGTTCATTTGTTTTACACTAAGTATGAACGTCAATTTAATTACATTTTAAGTTTCGATACAAAAATTTACAAGTAACTATAAAATATAACTTATGTTCCATATAAGTGGTTACAATAAAATAAAAATACTTATTTTACCGTGAGTTATTTAATAAATTGTTCGAAGATGTTTTACATCTAAGACACGTTGCTTATATAACTTTCCTATCACTATAAAATATACTTTAATGTATAATGAGTAAACTTATATAATAAAAAATATACCATACAATAAAAGTAGCGATTAATAATAAACAGAAAGATTTGTTTCAACAACATTTTCTAGTTCATAAAACCCAACCTGTTTTTTCATATTTGAACCTCATATACTCTCTAGAATGATTTGAACGTGAATTTTATTATAATAAAATAAACCATCTTAGAGATCAAAGTAGCATGCACTGATGTTTTTGATGTCGGCTGAATTTTAAGCCGCGGATCTCACAAACGGTAGTAATGGATAAGCTCGAGGTTGCAATCAAGATAAGTTACACAGAATACGCAGCAGTTACAACTTGTATATGCTCATTGTAGTCTGTGTTAACCGCTCTTTGACCGCACTCGCCAACCTGCCAGCCACATGCCTCATTAAATTATAGACGAACCCAAAAAACAATGTTTTAATCTTTTCTTTTCTTTTATATGTAACAGATTTTCTTATTACTTTCTTATCGCTGGAGGCATAGCCACAAACAATCAGATTACATGAAAATCCAAATAAATGTTTCTCTGCCTGGGCTTCGAACCCAAAACCAAGTTCATTTCGCTAACCTTTTAGCCACGGCGGTTTCACTCTATATTAAAACAGCAAACAGACCAGCTTACTCTAGTTCCAAGATCGATGCACGCTACACTACTCGAGCAAAAGATCGATGCTTGATTCCAGTCCGAGACTTTAATAAATGAGCAGATCGAGTGCCACATTTAGCTTCAGGTTAATTATCGGTGGAGTAACCTGAAACTTAACGGTTGGTTAAACTCGTGAGCAGGGTCCGTGGTTCGTATGAGGGGTCATTTTTTATGCATTTGAATGGGTTAAATCGGGGGTTGGTCGGTGTTCGGTGAACGATTGATCAGGTCGTGGTTACGTTAGTGAGGTCGATAGTACGTTTGCTACTGTTATTAAGCTTTTGATTATTCGAGTTTCTTGACTAATTCTGGTTAAGATGAATAGGACAGAGGTGTTTGTAGTTTAATTTATTTAACTGATCACTTGAGGTAAAAACATTTTACGCGGTCACAACTTATTTTAGATTAAAACGTTTTGAAAGACAAGTTGTCAATCTGCGATAAGGTCTATTGAGTATTGGGTCATATACCAAACCGATGCGTTTTTGTGGGTTGATAAATTTTATTTGGCAAGCGAAGATTTCACGGAATGGAAAGCACAATAGTTTCTGGAATTGCATCCATTTAGCTTCATTTCTGTTACGTAACACACAAATAAACAGAATACACTATATACGAGCTCTTGGTACCTAAACTAACTTAATAATCTGTTTAATCAAATTTTTATTTTATAATTTTAATTATTCTTGTATATTTAATTAGTTTTGTCATTTAAGCCGAGCATACGGCGCAAGCGGCAGATAGGTATTTACCCCCCGCGACCCCCGCGTTCCCGCGCGTGAACGGGAACTTGTGTGCCCGTTCACGCGCTCTGTAGCAATTTGCTGGAACGTTGACGCACGCTTGCACAGGCGCAAAAGTTGATTTTAGAAGCGGTGTTCAGGACGGCTATGATGAAGGATACTGGAAGTCGCTACTAAAGCTCTTAGACGAGTAGTGCATGTGGTGCCGAGTTTGAGCTAGTTATACAATTCATGGCAAGATCTTTGAGAATGATGACGGTGATCTAGAAGAAGCAAAAGGTTGACTGTAAGAAATCGCTTTAACCGATAAGTCCGCCTTTTGTTTCTCCAGAATAGTTTATGCTCTAAACATCATTATGTGTATTAAGTTCCTTTGTAAAACTTGGAGAAACAAATAAAGCGTTTTCTATCTATCTATATTTTACTTGGACTATCTTCAGGTAAAACTTTTGGTCATATCAGAAGGTACACAAATAAAAAAATATACTTACCTACCTCTGTGTTGTTCTATGCAGCTCAGTATATGCATACATCTCGATCGAATATTTTGGCGCGATGCTCCACAAATAGACGTGCGCCTTCGTCAAGCTATCGGGGGTCACTAAATTTTCAAGCTCATACTTCACATATATATGCATTTTGTACAGTAAAAAAATATATTCTGTGACTCAGGTGTTTATTTTAAATTATGATTTAGTTTTTGATTCGAGAATATTTTGCGTGTTACTTGCTTCTCTGTTATATTTATTTATATTTATTAACATTCACACACAAGGTCTTCAGGTTCCAAACTAGGCAGAGCCTGTGCTATGGTAACCTGATGACTGATATATATACTTATATACATATACACACCCAGACACAGGTCAAACAGACATGTTCATGCACACAAATGTTTGACCTGTCCGGGAATCGAACCCGGGACCAGCGGCTCAGAAGGCAGAGTGCTACCAACTGCGCCAACCGGCCAGTCTTCGTATTCTTCTACTTAAATTATTCTCTCAATTGATTATACAGATACGTTTCTATGACTATTACGCCATCTAGTAAGTATTATCGAATAAGTTTCTTGAGAAAACGCCTAATTGCTGAAGCGTGTGATTATACAAAATTAAGTATGTGTATATCAATAAGTAAAATAATTGTATGTTTTTATTTTAGATTATCAGGTCTGTGTACTGTCGACAGATAACTTGACTAAGATCGCAGGTAAGGGCTGCATGAGGGCCGCTTTCATCCGGTCCTTGTAGATATCAAAGGGGAAGGCATATTTCCAGCAGTAGACGTCCTATGGCTAAGATGATGATGGATCTGTGTAAAATTTGTTTATTAATCGTTATTTAAAAGTATATATTTTATGATATAATAAAGTATATGTGTGCGATTGTCTTTTATTTGACATAATATGTAGTTGAACTCAATAACGCTTATCCCATAGACAAAGTCCAATGACTATAAATATTATAGCCAATAACCAATAATGTTGTTCATGTTGTGAAATGACTAGATTCAATGTTACAGGCAGGCATACATACTCACAGAGAGTACAGAAAATATACTTATATGATAAGCAAAAATATATAAAAATGAAGTTGTTTTCCTGCTTTTATCAACTGCTACCATTTGATTTTATGAACCAAGTGTACATAAGACTTAATTGTGTAGTGCCGAGAATAATACAATTTCCGAGAAAAAGTTATCCTTTGCACACCAAAACTTTTGACTTTGCCAAAGACTTCCATTTGTTCAGCGCCGTTGTTCGTATACATACTAGAACAATAAGGCAAGTGTATGCAAATGTATTGTAGAACGAAAGAC
Source organism: Apeira syringaria (assembly GCA_934044485.1). Lineage (NCBI taxonomy): Eukaryota > Metazoa > Arthropoda > Insecta > Lepidoptera > Geometridae > Apeira > Apeira syringaria. The sequence continues at coordinate 15,213,808 of OW203662.1, read as the reverse complement.
ATTAAACTTGCATCTGCTTGCGGCTGCATAGACGTCAGGCCGGGAAACTTGTACTACTGTGTACTGTCTTGTGAAAACACAGGGTGTGCTTATTTGTCTGTCGTATTTATTTATACTTTAGCACTATTTAGTACATGGAGGACTTAACGCTAAGTAGCATTTTCTATCAGTCAACTACAAGGTGAAAGAAAAGTGGTAGCGCTTTAATATTAAAATAAACGAAAATTGAAAGTAGTGATGCAAACGTGTGGCGATTAATAATACATACCTATATTATAAATATGAATACACAATAAAGAATAATATATTCTTGACGATCAGAAGTGTATTCAATTTTTAAACAGAAAATACAAAGCGAACTACCAACACTTTTCATTGAAATTAAATAACAAAACGCGATATCACCAAACACGACAACAATTCACGTAGACTCCTAAGCCACGTCTGATGTCTCCGAGTACCCAGGTAGAATTGTCCAACAGTGGACTAAATAAGGCACGTCCGCTCAGTACGATGTCGCGAAGTAGAATGACTCGTCCAAGCCAGCCGCGCCGGTGACGTAACGTCGGTCGCCCCTTCCACTTGCTACGTCATTGCGTCGACGTCCGATGCCGGCGAGCGCCCAAGTAAAAGTGTGCGCGCTTCGGTTCTGTCTGGCTTATATAGCCAGTATGCCGCTCGCCCCACCACTACCACTAGGGGCGTGTAAGAATATATATAATAATATATAATATAATATATATATATATATATATATATATATATATATATATATATATATATATATATATTATATATATATATATATATATATATATACAAGTTATATAAACATCTAGATAAATGTATACAGCATATTGAGTCTAAAACAGCGATTTAATGATATGGATGAAATTAAGAGGGATGGAAAAATGGTTATTAACGATGGTACAAATGGTTGTGGACTGAGTATAGAACAAGATCGACGACAATTAGATGAATAGGCGCTATTGTGGCATGGGATAAACTTTTTCCACATAATAATTACGAAGTTGTAGCTTAAAAGTATCCTTAGTCTTAGTTTTGAGGTTAAGCTTTTAGGCACAGTTGTATTATTATTTTGTTTATATTTAAGGCTTCACCATTTGCTAAATAGACAGTTTTGAGACTTTTTGGCGTACTTTGTTAAAAGACCTACATCTAATAAACTTTTAAAAAATACCTCTTGAGTTTACATAGTTCACGAATATTAATTCTTTTTGAAAAAAAAATATTTCACTTATTTAAAGTTATTAGTGTATGTATTAGCGTATAATACTTTAGAGTGACCAAAATGTTTCCTTTATGAAACATTCTCGCGGTAACGACGAATGCACTTAAACTGTGTTTTACACTAGTGAAAAGAAACTGAAAAGTCTAAAAATGTGATCAGTAATATGACGTTATACTAATACAGCGTTGAGACCTTGAGAGTGAGGGGATGCTGTGTTCGGGTCGAATGGATTGCTGCGAGTGGTCACCGAAGGGGCACTGTTATCCGTGCTATGGGTTGAAGCGTTGGGACCTTGAGAGTGAGGGGATGCAGTGTTCGTGTCGAATAGATTGCTACGAGTGTTCATTTTTGTTTTGAGCACTTAGATCATCTGTAAAGTACATTTATACACTTCTCTTACATATAAAAATGAATGTTTGTCTGTATATCCCATATGGAATCGTAAACTATGCATTTGTACATGTGATGATCTTTAGCAAAGTTGTTGTGCATGAGCCAAAGAAAGTATCTGAGTTAGTACGACCAATTTTCGACAGATGGCGCCACTTTCATTCGAATGCACGCGGGTAAAACTGCGGGGCGCAGCTAGTATATTAAAAAGCATAAAGGAAACATTTGTATGTTTGTATCGGATAAACTTATGAACTACGCTATCGATTTCAATCATTCTTGCAGCATCAGAATTGTACATTATGCCTGAGCAACATAGGCTAGTTACAAATGTAATACAAGAAAAAAATAGATATCCTTACTAAAACTTCAATCATGTAACCGTGCGAAGCCGCTAGTTTGTAATATTATTAAATCAACACACATCAGGATTCTGCCCTCTCTGCACGTAAACACCCGCGGGCCTCTGTGATGTCAGCGGCACCTGTTACGCCCTTAAATTATATACGTATATCCCTTTCGCGTAACATTAAATTGAATTTAAAAAAAATTCAAACTTTTTGATAATGATATTTTAAAATATGTATATTATCTATAAGAAGCTGTTCTTATTAGACTTCTGCGCTATTCTATAAATAGTATATCATACTAAGAGACTGTTTTGTCTTACAATTAATACAAAGATCGTACACGCTTGCCAAATTCATGCAAAGGAAAACAATCCAAAACTAATTGAAAGTTTTTTGATGAAAATAATCATTAGCAAGATAATGAAATGGATGTTGAATAGATGATCTGTACTATCTGCATTGCGCGGTTTCACCCGTTTGTGTAACGTTTTTTCCGCTACCTCAGTTATTTTACGAGAACCAAAAATTTTTTTTGACATAAGAAGTAGCGTTAGACCTTTTACCAGTATTCTATCTATCTCTAAAACAACGTCTAAATTGGTTTAGATGAGTATGTGCTATGCTTTCTCATTTATAATATTAGTTTAGATAATGTATGATAATGAACTGGCTGAAAAAAATCCCAGAATCTGAATAAGTGTCTTCCACGTATTTAATACATGTATATAATAATATTAACACGTAGTTAATATTTCCATTTTAAAAAAATAGTTTCTTCCAAATAACTTTACATAGCATTACATCTGAGATAGACACGGTTAAACGTACGTTCAGAAGCACTCTGTTGTAATAGGAAATCATATGAAATTCACCACTAGTACTTACAAATTAGAGTAGTTTTTATTTATTTATTACAAAACGTGTTTTTCCTTTAAAGAGTCCGAGAGACCTTGTTACAGCTTAATTATTTACGATTACAGCATTTTATGATTGATAATTTCTATTTTCTGATTTATACCTTACAATAATTACACTAATATAAATTTTAATCGCTTTGACCTGTACATAACCTTATTTACCAGTATTTCTGTATGCACTTACTCAATACTATAGAATATAAATTATTAAAATAATAAATAATTTATAAACAATCATCACTGAACAAAAGAGAGAGTATCCATTATTTAAAGCCGGACCTTACATATTTTGTCAATTTAATAACATAAGTAATATACTGAGTTACGTACGATAAATAACATACATTATGCAACAACATATATAAATACTATATAAGAATTTCTTACATAGTGTCAAGCGACCCACTTTTAAAACTACTTAACGCGTTACTACTTTAAAATGCTGCCACATATTTGGCTCAACAAATCAGCATTGCAATCTAATGTGGCAAATGCTGCTAGCATTCTGAGCATGCTACCTACTGGTAGCGGGTTAGAGCATTTGAGTTATTTACAGGCTGACAACATCTAGTGGATTGCCCCGTTTTTTTCCTTACGCAATCGGTGCCAAACAAGCAGTAATGTTATAATATATTATTTCGAATATTATTTTATTAGCTTTATTATTTTAAACAGTTATTAGAATTTTGTTTAATAAAGACATCAGCGTCTTAACGTCATCATCACTGTATCCGTTCACAGCTGGACATATGCCTCTCCCAGTACGCACTACTGAGCTCGATTTTCAGCTCGTAACGTAGTCTTCCCTTCCTTAACATTTTTGATATTACGGTCGGTGGACAAAACTCACATAATAAATTTTCACGTATACACTTTACAGAGGCGCAATGAGGCTGAAGTTTTGTTAGTGTCATCCGGAGAGAAATTTAGAAATTTAGTGCCACTCTGGCACCGTCCAGCCACAGGCGGTTTATTCTATTTCTTATTATTTAATCTCTTGAGCTGGATAGGTGCTTACAGCTTTATTTATGGTATAAATTTTTGTCTGTAACATGTTAAGCTAGTATCTGCTATAAGGATTTTATATAATATGAGAGAGGTGGGGAGGTTTGACACTGGCACTTGTTTTTCTTTTGGCAGCTCAGGGTTATTTTTTTGCAGTTGTTCCATTGAAGTAGTTTTGTTTGTAATTAAGTAATGGTATCTGTGAAATATCTTTGATATTAATTTTCACAATGATAGTATAATAATACTTTACATAAAAACGCTGCACTTACACCCTCCTTGAAGGCTGGGCAGTCCCTTAAAGTCTGACAGTGATCTTGCCACTAGGGTATCTGCTAATCATAATTATCCAGCGTGGTGAACTACTACTAATAGTTTCATAATAATATGTTATGGGCAAATAAATTATTTTTATTCTCTTTGATGGGAAAGACAGTGTTCCAGCAGTGAAAACGTATTAGGATTTAAATGTACAGTAATGGTGTTCATGTAGACATGGTTGAAATTCCAATAATCATCATCGTCATAGCCTTAGGACGTCCACTGTTGGACATAGTCTTCCCTCATCGATTTGAAAAGGGAGCGGTTTGAAGCGCCGCCTCTTTAGATAGTAATGATAAAAATATGACACAATAATATGTATGCATACATCATAGCCGATGAAAATGTGACTTTACTATTAGAAGTAACCACATCATTTAGTTACCTATCATTTAATTATTTTTTGCTGAATTAATAACTTTTACGTTTCTATACTGTTGGGCATAGTCCTGCCTCATCCATGTACAAAGGGACCGGTTTGAAGCGCCGCCTCTAAAACAATGATAAAAATATTTATAATAATATGGATGTATATTATCATAACCGATGAAAATATCACTTTACGTTTAAAAGTTACCAAATCATTTAGTACCTATCGTTTAATTTTTTTAAACTAAATTAATAGCTTTTACACTTCTCAACAATGTGTACAGTCAACGTATATCGCAAACTCAGCTCCCAGCCGATGGAATTAACGAGTACAGGAAAAAGGAAACGGAAAGTGAATCAAAATATAATCCTGCGGTAATATCCCCTGAGGATCGCCGTTTCCACGTCATGAGAAAGAAATCTAAATGAATAATAAATAAATAAACAACACAAAAGTTATAAATACATAGACCATTATAGTAGCGGTGAGAATACGCTAAGCTATAGAATTAGCAATTAGAAAAATCATCTTCATAGTTATTTTTTCCAGACAAATAAAATGTTTCAAATCTATGATTTTTAATGTAGTGAACTGTAAATAAGGTAATTAAAAACATCCATCACAATGATGTAAGAACATATAACAATTGAATTAAAAGTTTAAAGAACTTCGTATCAAAAACACTTTTAACTAAATCATATAAATTAAGACACCTTTCGAACAAAAGAAGCCCATCCAAATCGGTTCATTTTTTCACAAGCGATAATACCCCAAATAGATACACAGACAGACATGACAAACTTACTAATTGTATATAACTCCCCTCTTTTTGCGTCGTAGGCTTTCTATTTTTTTTTAGGAATCAGAAATCATTAGCCTAATATTTATTGAACAACTATGTGATAATATAATATAGATTTTATAATTTGAAATGGTTTCAATAGCCTGCCAGTTTGAGCATTCAACAGTGGTTTGTAAGAATTATAATTCATACTTAGGTATAATACAAATGTTGCATATTTACATTAGTATATTATTACTTAATGAGTTACACATCCCCCCCTACACCACTATCAATGATTCATGTTCAACTTCTCATCAGTAAAAACTGTACTAACAAACAATACACCGGCATGTCGCATTTGCATATTTTAAATAGATTGGTCATGATGGATTAATAAATAAACGGTCAGCACTCTTCAAAAGAAGGACTCTCTCTTCCCAGCAGTTTAAACGGTCTGGACTAAGTAGTTTTTTTTTTTGGAGTACGCGTTTACTCCTTTTTTAGCTTAGCTAATAGATTTTTCACATAAGCCGTGGTGGTACCGGCCTAAGCCGTGGTGGTACCGGCCTAAGCCGTGGTGGTACCGGCCTAGAATAGTACTCCCCCATCTTTTCCCGCGGGTGCCGTAAGAGTCGGCTAAGGGATCACGTACCAGAAGGTGGGCAGCAGCGCCTTCTGAGGATTGGAAATCATACTGCGCTCGCCAACCCGCCTGCCAAGCGTGGCGGGTATTGGCAAATCCCCCCTATATGGGGGAGGCATATGTCCATCAGTGGACACACATGGCTGAGAGAAGAATAGATTTTAATGTATAACAATTAATTAAATCGAAGTACCATCAGGACACATCCAATGTGCTTGCAGTAATTTTATTAATATTACGACTCTTACATTATTTAACTGTAGCTTTCGGAGAAATATTTTGAATTAAGGATTTAATAATAAAAACTGTGCACTGTTAGGACACACTTTTCAAATATTAAAAATTCTTCTGCTTTTGAAATCGCTTCCTTAAAAGTCTAGTCTTGAGTTCAGAGAAAATACACATACTTAGTGAACATTTATTATCTCTTTATATTATCATGTCACTTTAGTAAAAATAAACAAGTACTCGTAATACATAAAAATGTATTGTTATTTTTGTCACTGCTACTCCGAAATTAGTAGCGTCTATGTACGACAAGAGTAAATTATTTTTTCGGTCTGTGAATCCTTAGCAATAAAAGTAATCGTGTAACTGTAACTGTTATCGTTCAGCGGTAGTATTTTCTTGCAAACCCAGATAGGGTTTGCAAAAAAATACTACCTCTTGAATAGAAAATAACGTTAGCAAATACGCAATAACTAAAATGAAAAAACGCTATTCAATATACATGGAACTTTTACTATTAAACTTTTAAATAATTATTCTACAGGCAAACGCTCAAGGCACAATACTATGAACTAATTAGATCCGAGATCTGTATGATATTGCCCGTTTATAAACCATTGTTATTTTCCTTTGAAATTGTTGAATCAAGTAGACAATAGCGAATTGCTTGCAAAACAAAAGACAAATTAAATCTCACAGAAACTCGCTATAAAACCCAGTGAAGATGTTAAAGTACCGCACATGTACAAGATATACATATGTATTGAATACTCTTTGGAATTTACGTACTATTTTGTACGTGTATTTCTTCTTAACCTTTTGGCTGCACTTTAATAAGCAGAAGTTAGTTTATTGCACCTCTGTTCTCAGCTGGTAACAATAAACAAACAAGTACAAAACTCTCATTATAACAATTATATATCGTGACGATTAAGAGGATGCATAGATAACGTGACCATACGTCCCGCTTTGAGCGGGACAGTACCGCTTTCAGGCAGACTGTCCCGGTGTCCCCAGCGAGGTCGACATAGTCCCGCTTTTACAAACAGTTGAAAAGATTATTTAAAATGTATTTTTCCCGCTCGAAGAGATAACACGAACTGCAACTTTGGGGGAAATAAATCCACGCCACTAATGGGGTTTAGAAAGTCGTGCTTATTTAACTAGGTATTTTGTGTTTAGTGCTTTGATTAATTTGTTGTTCTGTCTTTTATAATAAAAATCTTGTAAAACACTCAACATTTTTTTTAAATATATAATTCTGCAAATGTCCCGCACTGGCAAAAAAAAAATGGTCACGTTATGCATAGACCGTTTAATAATAAATATTTCCTTTAAAAATATATTATTAGAGTTATAAAATCATATTCAAGTTCATCTAATCAGGCATGATAAAAAAGCTAAAGATTTTTTTGGCTCTCAAGAATTTGGCTACTATAGCTTGGTCATTTGCTAAATGGACAATTTTTAAACATGTCAAATGAACTGAAAAATACCAGCCATGAGAATAGTTCAAGAAGGTTGATTCCAATTGTATTTGATTTCATTTACTTATTAATTAAGTTAAAAAGAATTTAGTTATCATATTTTTCCTTTCTCAAAAATTCTTGCAGGAACGGAAAGGAAGCGCTTGTACGCTGAACAAAAATCTTGTACCAGAAGAATGGAAATTAAAAAAAAAATGTGGTCATATTTTTTTCGAGCCCGTAGGTTATCTCTAATGAACATATTACCATCATTATCATCATCTCAGCCATAGGACGTCCACTGCTGGACATATGCCTCCCCCATTGATTTCCACAAGAACAGGATGGAAGCGGTCCGCATCCAGCCCTTCCCTGCGTTGTGATATTTTAAATTGACACGCATCAGGATTTGTCCCGCCCTCTCTGCCTGTAAACACCCGCGAGCCTCTGTCATCGGTACAGTGTGTCTTCGTAACAATGATCAATGTGTAATCCGTCTCTCATGGCAAGGTGAACCAGTTAGGATATGAAAGTACCCCTAAAACCGATTTTTATGTAATAAAATATTTTCACATTAACTAAATACGCGTGCGAACAAAATAACAAGTGCAGCGCGCCATGTGGCTGATATGTGGAAATTAAAACTAGGGCTGAATGTTCCGTTCTCACGCGAGGGGTAACTGGGTCGTGATGTATTTAATTTTAAAATATGTTGATGTCGTTGGTGATAGTGATTAGTAAGCTGATAAGAAAGGTAAAACAATACAATTGTACAAATTTATTAACGGACCTATTTCACAAAACAACTGTACAAAAATAACGGACTTAATACTCTTCAATTCGATTTTTATACCATTCTTTCAAGGAAGAATAGTATTATTGTAAGCTCTGGAAGGATGACGGGAAAATCAAAGCCTGAATAGTTGTATCGGGTTCGCGCGAATAATAACATAGTATTAGTTAGTCGCAAGAGCTAAAGGCTTCTTAAATGACACGAGTGTACGTACTGTTACACAATAAATATTACTGACCTAGGGGCACACCCCAACCAAATCACAAAGTAATATCAGGAAATGTTTTCCTTATTAACACCGGTTTCCAAAATTACTCGGTCTCTTCTGTTTTTATTCTCTTCTTCTCTTTTGGACTATCATAGTGTTCTTATTTGCTCCTAAAGCCGTCTTGCTGCCAGTTTAGCTTATTTTTAAGTGAAATGCAGGAATTATTTTCTTTTATGTAAAAATTATATAAAAAAATAATGTTGTATGTGAGTTGTTGTTTTTTTTTCCAACTCGAAAAAGCCACTCTATTGAGTTGAAAAAAAAAAAAACGCAAGTATACGCATCGTACGTAGCCACGACCAATACACATATTCTTTCTTTATAATAGCTTATAATTAAATTAATTTTAACAAGCTGAAATAATTTTTTGAACTATATTAATTTTATTTACTGTAGAGATTGTTGATGAGATGTTGTGTTTGATCAGTATCTCACTTGACGGTAAGGGATGATGCGGTCGGAAGGTGTAATCACGCTAGACCAAGGCAATGTTTATATCTCAGCCATAGGACGTCCACTGCTAGACATATGCCTCCCCCATTGATTTTAGATTTTCACAAGGACCCGTGGGAAGCGGCTGGCATCCAGCCCCGGGGACTTGAGGCCTGGCCATATGTTGCACTATCATTGGGGTGTTGCCAATACTCGATACGCTTGGCAGGCGGGTTGGTGAGCGCAGTAAGATATGTGAGCCTCAGAAGACGCTGCTCCCCATCTTCTGGTACGTGATCCCTAAGCCGGTACCCTACGGCATACTGGCTCTCAAGGAGACGACACATTGTGTGTTCGGTGACAGTTTTTCATCAAGTGATATCTATAAAGTATTAAAAAAAACATCTGTCACATGTTCAGTTGTCTAGTTAGCTATCAAGTAAAATAATCATTACTGGTTGCTTGTTTTGCCCCATTTTACAAGCTGACCACAATTTAAATAGTTATTATTTACGATGTTGTTAACTTGTAAACTTGGTGTTGTAAATTACTTTGATTGTGATCTCTATTGCCCTACTTTTGAGTTCAAAGTTATTTAATTAGGCAAGTGGAAGTTCCTTCACAAGGTAAATAACTTTTTGAATTGTTTTTTTATTAATGAAGATATTTACACATTTAAATTCGATTTATGTCATGCGTTAAATTTGGCAGGTTCCGTCTCGATACTGATGCCTTATCTTTGTTGATATAATGGTAGTTTTTTATTTTTTTATTTTTCACACACACCCCGCACTAGGATACCCTGTGTCGCGGGAGGCATAGACACATACAATCACAATACACAAACATTCAAGACCCCAGAACAATCTTTGCTCATCACAGAAATGTTTGCCCCGCCCGGGATTCGAACCCGGGGTCGCGGTTCCAAAGTCAGTGTCGCTGATCACCGAGCCACGACGACCGTCAACCGGACCGGGAACTAAGATGGAGCACACAAGCCTAGAAGGTACCTATTCACTCGTGACTTAAAGACCTTAAAGTAAATAATAATACCTTAAACACCGTCGTCCCGTATTCAGTAGTCACAACTTGTAAGCGTAACTAATAGTAGCATTATCCACTGAACGGGTAGTTGCTTTGACGTGACAGTCATTGAAATATTTGATAAATTAAATAGATTTTTCGGCTTTGACTTTGACAGTCGTTTGTGGTCGGTGTCACTTCACATCATCGATACATTAGTATTCTCTAGTTGTCAGTTTGATAAGTGATTAGTTAGATTAGAATCATCTGCAATTGAATAAATCTTAAAAAGGTATATATAATTCTACTGTACGTGTGTACGTCACTGAACTCCTCTTAAACGGCTGAACCGGTTTGAATGATTTTTTTTGTATGTATAATTAAATTAAACCTGACGCTGCATCTAGGAGAAAGTCGGGTTCGCTAGTATTATTAATAAGCTTTTTTGGTTTGACAACAGACATTGAATGGTGCATGAAAATGAAAACATATTTCAACTACCGATAATACCATGCTGTGATAACGATATTGCCTTCAACGGAAGCTCAAATTGATAGGGATCGAACCGGACCCCTCAGGTTTGCAGCCGACGCTCCCACTGCTAGACTATCACTTAGCTTCAAAATAATTCATACAATATTAACCATAAACAATGCAATACGCGTGAGCTTTGATTTCTCCGATGGCACGGACAATGTATAAATAATCAACAAGAAAATAATGAGTCGTTATTATATGGTCACCATAAAGTCCAAATTAGGATGAGATCTATAAATGACAATAGCAATAGATTTGTTTATCAATATGCGGGTAGTTTAATTTTAAATAACAAGTAACTTTAAGCAGAGTTGACTAAAACTACCCGCAGTTCTACAAAAGTGGTTTATATTAGAGAGGTTGTAAAGAGTAACACAAATTATAATTTAAGCGTTATTTACTAAAATCTTTTTACCCTTGCTTAATAGTTCGACATGTTTGGCTATTTAAAGTTTTAGCAGAATTAAGACCAATTCAATTTTCTACATATAATTCTAAAATCTACATTTTGATACTTCTACCGCCACCCACGCTTAATACATTATTCGTTTACGAACTGTAAACGAACCTTCTAAAACGTTTGATTTCAAGTAACTGACCTTCCGCTTATTTCCGTCGGTAATGGGTTATTGAATATCTTCCCAGGTTATGAAGATTCGAGAAAAACACCTTTTACAAGCGTCGGCGTTATCATCTTTAGTGTACATACGTACCTATATTAAGTAAGCTGGTGATTTGCATACATATCCAATGATACATGTATATAAAGTTTTTTCTGAAATTTATTTTGAACATGGTACATACATGTCTATTTACTATTTTAACTAATAACGACATTAATAATAGGTACTAGTCTTAACATTGTAACAATTATTTTTCATAAGGCCTTGATCATTTCTGATGACAATCCACGCTAAGATCAAGACCTGTTTTTGAGCCTTTTTTCCCATAATGGGAAGTGGGTGATATTATAATATCTATGGATGTCTTAGGTACTCTTTAGTTTTATTACTTTCAATTGTTGCTAAAATTCAGTCATTGAACGTTATTAAAAAGAAAGTACCATCTACATCTTAGTTCACGCACTCTCTTTTTAAAAAACGGCTTTAAAATCTATAAATATTAATCGACATATATTTTTTTTTTTTTTTTTTACATATTATAAGTTTGCGTTTGACAACTGTCTCACCTGATGTTAAGTGATGACGTTGTCTAGGATTTAGCACGCATATTAAGTACTAGCTGTGCCCCGCGGTTTTTAGTGATGAAAAACGGTGATGATGGTGATGATGTAAATAAGCCTATGTGTTAATCCAGCGTATATCTATCTCCATACCAAATTTCATCTAGATCCGTTCAGCCGTTCTGGCGTGATTGAGCAACAAACATCCATCTATCGTAACTTTCACATTTATAATATTAGTAGGATAGTAGGATATCTATGGCTATAATTATATTCGTCATTTTTTATGACATTCACACCCCGCCTTAGGATTTTCTGTGTAGCGGAAGGCATGTATATACGTAAGATCACACACATAGTCAATCACAGCATATCCAAAACCTGAAACAAACATAATATCGCAAGGGGAAGTCAGAAAACATCGCCATGCAAGTCACGGCGACCGTCTACCGTATTGAATTATTATTATATATATTATTATTGTAATAAAATTATAAACAATATTATAAAGCACGATTTCCAAGTTTTTTGCCGCTTCTTCACAGTAATATCTCTATTCATTTAATAGTGCGGCGTTCGATATTTTTGAATATTAGAACATTTATTGAAGTGCACATCATGTATTTCTTCTTCATGATTTAGTTGAATAAATAATTTAAAGTTCACTTTATAAAATTCTTGTATGTAAATTATACCACACGGGCAATATTAAAATTCACAGAATTAAAAAAAAAAACGGGTCCACTTTACATTTTACTCCCTTAACCTCCATTCAGCCACATCCAGCCCCACGCAAGCATGACGCAGTACAAAAAGCTATCAAAGCTAATTGTGTGCCAACGAAAAGAAATTTTCGATGGAAAGCCCCGATTGGGCCGATAAGAGCCCATTAGCGTAACTTGGAGTTTTCTACTTGGTGCATACTGTTCTGTAGGGTCGACATGAGTCTGTTTTTACCCGACTGCGAAAGAAGGAAGGTTATGTGAATGTACGTATATAATAATATGTATGTATATTTCTTTTTATAAAATTAAACATTAACGAATACAAAATACGTTACACAACTGACGGTCTTATCGCTAAGAAGACATCACCTCCAGTAATATGTGATGTAAACTTTTTTGATAAAACATAACGTAAAATAGTTGAGGATAGTGCAACCTTTTATGACCAAAAGAACATTTAAATTTGGATTAAATAAAAAAAAAACATAAATCATAACAGACAAGTAGATACATTTCTTACATAAAACCAATAATTACAGTTGTATGATTCATTGCATTAACGTTTTGCTAGGCGAAACTTACGTACATATTTTTTAGGAAAAATTTGGCTACCAATTATATTTGAACTCACGACTACAGAATACCGTTCTGTCATTTTACCACTTGAACTTAACCCTGGAGTCCTGGGTTCGAATCTCAGCTTATCCAAATAGTTACGTTATGAGCATGGATGTTTGTTCTCGGGTCTTGGATGTATGTCTAACGTGATTGTGTGTGTTCATGGCTCCCGCGACACAGGGCATACTAGTGCGGGGGTGTGAGTGTAAATGCGATATTTTTTATAATTTATAAACTTTTAAAGAAATACTAGGCAGACATAAACGGTAGTCACCCTACTCCCATATATTTAACCTTAACGAGTTCTTATTTTGTTTGCGTGATTGTTTTTAAGCAGATTTCGACAACTTTACACCGATTTCATGGCAAGTTTTGAAATAAAATCTTATAATGACTAGTTGTGAACGTTAAATTACTTGAGAACTCAATTATTTTTTAGTATTATTTGTAACGTTTTAATAGAAGTTGTTCTGATTCTACACGATACACAGGCAGTAATACATACTTCCACAAAAATAAATATTATATTATAAAGAAATACTCAACAACTCAAATGGAATATCATAGAGTTTTATAGTTCATTGTATTATAACATCAAGTTAGGCGGAATTTGTTAAAGAAAAATTCAACTAATTGATTTTGAACCTATTACTACAGTATACCGTCCTGTCGCATTGCTATCTACGCTATAGAAGCACTTCACTAGCCGTCCTATTTTATTACATCGACCTTAAAACTAAAAGGAATGTCAATTCCTTAAAATCACCCTAATATCTGCCTTATAATGTCTGCTACTGAACATACACGTTCCCAAGGATGTCAACATGAGCCGATGGGAGTGGAATTCAGCTCCGTTTTACCACCCTTAACATTTATTTTTACATCCTACGCTGTGCATGCCTGGAGTCCGTGCTTTCCATTCGATAATCTTCGGCTAGAGCAGCCTAATTTCATCGTGATGTGTGCCTGCCCACTGCTATTTCTAAATGGTTTGCCAAGTAGCTATGTTGGAAAGTTTCGTTACTCTACGGGTTATCTTATTTCTGATTTGATATCTATAAGAAATATCTAACATAGTACGTGCGTATATGAGTATGCTGTATGAGGTCCATTGATTATATGATCTGTGGGTCTCTACATAAACACCAAATTGTAGATAATCTTTTCTATCGTTGCTATGACGTCATCAACGATGTCGACATCAACGATGACTACGGTACAATAGTACCGTAGTCATCGTTAACTACGGTACTATTGTACCGTAGTCATCGGGTACCAACACGATGACTACGGTACAATAGTACCGTAGTCATCGTGTTGGTACCTTAGCAATAAACTTACATAACAATACTAACATTTTATAAAACTCATCTAATCTTGATACACTGTGAACAAGCTTAAGTTTAGTTAAAAATAATATTTACAAAATCCACAAATTAGTGATCTCTAGGTTTGCACTAGTTTTGCATGTAATAAATATTATAGTATGGTAGCTATCTAGTGCCCACCACCTAGCTAGCTAAAACAATGCTAAAACCTGACACCAAGCACGCACGTTTCTCCAAGAGCGCGTAGTTTCTTAAACTACCTTATTACTCATAATCTACAAGACATCATATATTTTTTTGTGGTCTATAACTCTAGGTTGACAACTTTTTGATCGTTAAAGGATGAATAATTTTTAGTTATGGATGCTCCAACCACGCTTGTCTCGGGCACAGGATCTCTCCGGGTTTCAGTGAGAATTTTCTTTTACAAGAAGTTTTCATGCAATTGCACTCTGCAAGCTCGTTGATGCTCGGGGCCATGTGTTCGAGCTAGAGACTTTTCACTTTAATTCTATTTACGCCCTAAGCTGCAATACAGTTGCCCTATTTCTTTGAGTTAAGAATCTTGGATGAAAATTTTCAGGTTTCATCGGCAAAGATAATGTTAATTAAAAAGGTTGTAAGCTATTGCATAGCTTCTATTGCGGGTCTTGAGCGTGGAGACCAAATCCAGAAATTCCGTAACGAAAATAACCTAACACCCCCCACTCCGACCAGCACAGCGGTGATACTTTTTAGTTTTGCCATCTATCCACTTTATTCATTCATTCTACACACATTAGCAGAACTTTTAATGACTTCTTTGAAATATCACGCTTGTCTGTTTAGTTCAGCAACTCGCCTCTGAGTGGCATTGGTTGTATCGGCTTTACTGCATAATCTATTAATATATTAATTGCATAAGTTGATAAAAAATGCTATGCCATAGCTTTACCGCGGCAGTCCCCGAATGCCACACGTCTTTTTCTTGAACACAACGTCTTGTTTTTTTTATTCAAGGCGTAACAATTTCTTCATTAGACATTTTGGAGTCTTTTTAGCTTATTTTGCTGAAAAACCTACCCATCTACTAAAGCTTAAAAAATACCACCTTTAAATACTGTTCAATTTTAATTCTAATTGAACAAAATTAGGTTTCATCTGCTAATTTGTAAATAAAACATATTCTAGAGCAACCATATTTTTCCTTTATCAAAAATTGTCGCGGTAATGACAAATGCGTCTTACACTAAAAAAAAGGAAATTGAATAATTAATATTAATATTTAATTAATTAATATTAATATAATAGTATAGGTCATATTTTATGTAAAGTACAATTTTGTCATTTATATTTTAAATCAACATGCATCAGGATTTGTCCTACTTCCTAATGCATTTCTCCGGGGAATAAGGAATGTGATTAAATAATAATTACGTGAGTACTCAGTACGATCTATTTTCCAGGAATGACTTACAGAAAAGATTTTTTGCTACACTTTACTAACTTATTATATAAAGTCTTTGTTAAAATCTACCCTCAACTTTTTATATATTTGACTTACTTACTTAATAGGACAATATCTTTATGTTATTGTCCTATTGAGAAAATAGTTAATAGGTCACGTTGGAAACTATAGAATGATTTTTAAACTCTCATAGGTATTTGTCCACTGAGTGGCTTCTTAACATTAATTCTTCAAACTCAATTTTAATTGTACAAGGAAAGTAATTATGCAAAAGCTATCGCGTGGTTTTTGATTGATTAACTTATTGCGGTCAGCTTATACTATTAATTAAGCTGTGTTGTTTTCAACGACTACCAAAATGTTCAATTAATTTGTAAAGTTACAGTAGTTTTTGGATTTGGTAAAAATACTACTGTAACTAAACTTGTAACTTTAATATCTACATAAACCAAATCACTCGATAAACATATTAAAGCTGACGAAAGGGATCCATTGAAAAAAAGTACTGATTCGTAACACAACGCGAAATATAATATTTATCAGGGCGGTCGAAGCCAGCCCTACACTATCCCACAATGTATGCATTTTTAACCGACTTTAAAAAAAGAAGGAGGTTCTCAATTCGATATGTATTTTTTCTATATGTTTGTTACCTCAGAACTTTCGACTGGGTGAACCGATTTTTATCGTTTTTTTTATTGGAAAGCTGGTGCTTTCCGTGTGGTCCCAAATTTCTTTAATATCGGCGAAGCGGATAACTGAAAAGTGGTACGCATACGTCGATGACATTAAAGTTACAGTTGGAGAAGTCGGTAAACATACACAATGACAATTAGTCCTGTGAGCATCAAAGGTTTCTGAAAAGTATGAAAAAAAAATTACCAAAAGATAGAACTGACTCAATACTGTGAAATAACTCGTCTATATTATATTTTTATAGGTACACTTTACTAAGACACTATTCCTCTTTCAGATTTGGGCTTTAGCACAGTAATTCCAATTTATTTTTAGATATTGTATCTATTGTATCTATCATAAAAATTATTTTATATTTTATTTTTTTTGAAATAGAAGATATATTATTAAAAAATATTTAGAAATGTTGCCATCTGTTCGAAAATTGCAAAACTAATAAGATATGACAAAGACTGCTGTTCACCAAAATTTAAAACGTCTGGTTATCAATTTAACTGTCCGTTAAACTGTTTTTACCATACAGTTAACCGACGGTTAATTGATAATCAGACGTTTAAATTTTGGTGAACAGCAGCCTTATTGTATAGTTTCAACCCCTTTGTGATGTGTGTCTATTTTATGTCGATTATTCGCCTGTGAAGTCTCCACCTCTTCGGCTCTGTCAGAAAACCAGCTAACTCCATGTTAACCGATATGGGGCGCCTTGTTGACATCATACCACAAACATGTTAAAGGTTATTTTTATCCTTAAATTGTACGCATATTTAGCTAAGTGTGTTTTTTTATCTAAATTCTAAATATATGTATTCTCAATTTAATTCAATTTAAAACAAAGGAAAGAAACGGAAATTATAGGAAGCATTAAATTTACGTAGATTTAAGTATTTTGCACTCAAATAAATGTATTTCATTTCATTTTCATTTATATGTTACATTTCATTTCATCAATAAAGTTAGTCTTATGTTGGCTCAAATGATTAAGTTAATTTATGTTAGGTTGTCTTACATATTGTAACCATAGAAAATGTATGATTGCGAACACAAATAGTAACTTGCCGATTTTTCCTCTGTAACTTTATTCCAGTTTATCCAACACGTAAGGGATTGCCCATCCTGATACTGAACAAAAGAGCATCAATAACCTACAGCATGATACAATATCTCAAAGCGTTTCAATCAAACTTTATCTATTTGTTCAACACTCGATTCTTCGCCGGAATTCATGAAGTCTATAATATAAATAAAGTTGGGTAAACAACAAGAACAAACTATATTTCCGTCGGTAGTCGCGTGCAATGGCCGCTCAAATCTGTTTTCTACCAATGATTTGTCCTCAGAACGTACGGAATCTCAGTTGGGCGCCAGCCAAATGTGCAACTTGTACTTTTACAGCATTACACTTAACTAATTCTTATCACTATGATATAGAGTTCACTTTCATATAAATTGACTCTGGATGTATATTTGTAAGTATGCAGCTTAAATTCTGTTGGACTCCCAGGCTAGTGCCAGACGGAACAGTGGAGAGGCTCTCGTGATCTCTCCATGAAAATAATATTTTATTGCTGTCATAATACCAATTCTGATGGTGTTTGTGTTGCTTACTTTGTTTTGATATAATAATGGAACTCTCGGGTGCTTCTTTTGTAAAGATAAACAAGTTTTCCCTTACAAAGAAAATAAGGGCCTCATATGAACTTATCTACTAACTTATAGCTGTTGTCCCTAAACCACGAAAAGCTTTTTGCTGTCTTTGTATCGTGTAGAGTCGAAAAGTTTCTTGACTTTTCCCTCATTTTTTTACCTACTACTAGTTTTAAATCAAGCGCGCTTCGCTGTGACATTTTCTAATATTTACTATTACACTAGTCAATAAAATACACGTGCGATATAAACTATTCGAGTAATAACAATTGCTATGATAACTCTAAAACAAAAAACAGCAACGTAATAAATTTTATATATTATTAGGATTGTGGCCGGAAATTTAAAAAAGAGAAGATTTTCGATTTGTTTAGTTTTACTTACTAAGAAATCATTTTTTTTTATTATACCGTAATAGTGGTGGTGTGCAGTGAATTACGGGCCTAGAATTGTACCCCCATCTCTACCCGTGGTTGCCATAAGTCATCGTGTTATATGCAGACAATATTGGCGTTGGTTTCCGGCTTCAAACGGCTACACCGATTCCGATGAAATTTGGTATGGATAGTTTAAACCCTGGTTACCTCCATATCAAATTTCATCAAAATCGGTGTAGCCGTTTGAGTGTAAAGAAGTAACAAACATACACACAAACTTTCAAACATACACACAAACTTTCGCATTTATAATATTAGTAGGATTGGCGTTTCAAAGAAAGACCAGGTGAACATCACAAAAAAACGCCAAAACATCGTAAAAATCAGCTTTGGTGTCTCAATAAAAGGAAAACCAGATCTACACATATCTTTTTATGTTATGTCACTAATAACGAAAATCCTTCCTTTAGGCCTCGGGACACGACATTAATAAGTCCCGGGAAAGGCTAGTTGTTGAATAAAATATACTTCATACAGTGTAATAGGGTGATTTATGTAAGCAGATATAAAAAGGATGATATTATAGATACTTATACGTATATTTTGTAAATCCTAAACATTTTCGTCGTCGCATTTGTTACTAAATCTGGCCGAATTATATCCCGCGGGAATAAATTATGAGGGCAGGCCATTCCCTCTCAACAGCACGGCTAAACTTTAATTAAGCTGCATTTCCAGTGAAATGGGTTCCCTTTTCAAACATTTAGAGGAAACTTTGCGCAGTCAAAATTATGTCCAACTTTATAAATAGATCCCAAATTTGAAATAAATGTCTTTGATAAATGACTTTCCTTATTAATGTTTTGTTTTATTTTATAGATTGGTCACTGACAATGTGGGCAAAGGTGGAATAAGGATTGACATAGAATGTTAAATGGCTGTCAAGAATGATTATGCCTGATTACACTGTGTTTGGTGACAGTTTCTCAAACTTAAGGGTGGTAAATTGCCAGGCGAGTACTAGAAAATACCCTACCAACACCCTGTGAATTTGATAATGATGTTGCCTCCACCGGAAGTTCATGGTGGAGATTGGCATCGAACCAGAGACCGTCGGTTTGACAGCTGACACTCGCACTGCAAGGCTATCACGGCTTCAAATTTTAGCTATATGAATGCATTATACATCTAATCTCACATGTTTGAGATCGAAGTCCTCTGAAACGGCTTTACTGATTTTAATGGTTTTTTTTGAAAATTTTGTAAACTAGCGTCTTAAAAAATAATTATAAAAATACTTTATGACCTCGTAAAATATTTTTCGCCCAGTTATCTCAACCCCGCATAAAATGGCAGACCAACGTTTCTGAGCAGGCTCAGAGTCGCACAACGAGCTATGGAGAGGGCTATACTCGGGGTTTCTCTACGCGATCGAATCAGAAATGAGGAGATCCGTAGAAGAACGAAAGTCACCGACATAGCCCAGTGGATTAGCAAATTGAAGCGGCAGTGGGCAGAGCACATAGCTGAAGAACTGAAAGCCGTTGGGATCTAAAGGTTTTCGAATGAATACCACGCAATCGCAAAAGCAGCATAAGATGGCCACCGACTAGTTGGATAGATGATCTGACTAAGATCGCAGGCAAGGGCTGGATGCGGGCCGCTTCCCATTGGTCCATATGGAAATCAATGAGGGAGGCGTATGTTCAGCAGTTGACGTCCTATGGCTGAGAAAATGATGAAAATTATAGGAGCGGATATTAATCCGCTCCTATAATTTTATGTAAAAAGCGGTCGCAGAAATTCGCCATCGCATTCCATACCTTACAAAAATGACTCTATTCCCGGTAAAAACTGTGCGGAATTTGAAAAAAGCTATTACGTGCTTCTGCCGTCGCATGTTGAACACGTACTAAATAACTTGGTAAATAGAATGTTTTTAATGGCGTGCAAAATGAAGTTGCAAATATTTTTATGACTAAGTTGAATATTTATGGCACCACAATGGGTAATAATGGTTTGTTTAATATTCGCCGGTAGCAATTCATTCGGCAATTCGCATGTGTGTCAGTTTAAACACTAAGGCTGCTGTTCACCAAAATTTAAACGTCCGATTATCAATTAACCGATGATGATGGTTTAATTGATAATAAGACGTTTTAAATGTTGGTGGACTCCACCCTATGAGCAAATATTTTTAAGATACGGGGACCATGATGAACTAAAGGTAGCCTATATAAGTAAAACATATATAAGGATATTTTTATTTTTCACCTTCTCCATTCTATCATCGGTCAACCAGACGTACGACTATGCGCCACCGCTACATAGTAGATATACCACCGTTACGCACGAAGCGTTTTGCTTCCACTTTTACAATGCGTACTGCCAGAGAGTGGAACTCACTGCCTGAGTCTGTGTTTCCCGATATGTACAACCCCGGAGTCTTCAAGTCGCTAGTGAATAGGTTCCTTCTAAGTTTGCGTGCTCCACCTTAGACCGCGTCGTCGCTTAACATCAGGTGAGACAGTGGTCAAACGCAAGCTCATAATATTAAAAAAAAAAAAAAAAAAATGGGTGACGGAACAAGCAAAAGGTCTACTGGATGTTAAGTGGTATGGTGGTATGCTCTGAATATTCAATAAAGATATTAAAGTGCTCAATGTGGAGTTTACATAAAATGAAATAAATATAGTTTCTTTGTTTCTTTTACAAATTGAACTGCACATAAAATTATTCTAGTTTTTTATACTCTATAGATCTAGCGATTTACCACTATCTCACATGATGGTCAATGACGATTCAGTCGTAGATGTAAGCACGCTAGACCTAGAACGCTTACTGGATTTAAAGGACTGCTGCCTGAACACACTATGGTACACTTATTTGGTGACAACTTTAAATTTGATAATTAAGGCGGTTAGTCGAAAGTAACCTACAAACATACTGGGCATTGTATAACAGTGTTGCCTTCATTGAAAACTGAATCCGTTCGTGCAAGAACCCACGTCCGTCTAATTGACAGCTGATCGATTCTCCTACCGCTGAGCTGTCATCGCTTCAAAGGTTATAATAGTTTTGGTACCTATATAATGTGTTTTTCTGATTATAATAATTCGTATATATATTTATTAAAATGACATATATAGTATAAGAAGAAGCCGCTTCTGCGTAGGCAGCGTAGGCCTCTCTGAAGCCTTTAAAAATACATCTCTTTTCTCTTTTAGTTATAACAATCCTTACGGCCACAACTAGGATGTGTATCGGTTATATGAGTAGGTCATTATTAATCAGACCGATTCCGCGTTTTGGATGGGACGCTTATCCAATACACTTACACATTACAAAAGCAGGATAAATTTCTTTTTTTACCCGACTGCGAAAGAAGGAAGGTTATGTTTTTCGGGTGTATGTATGTATATTTCTTTTTTTGCTTAGTGGATATGACTTCTGGGTCTATGGCGCCCGGTTTTGAATCCCGGCAAATTCAAAACCGGCCTGAAACTTTTGTGCAACGGGTGTAGGTGTTCATCCCGGGTCTTGGACAAACAGTGCGTTGTGATTGTGTGTGTCCGTGCCTCTCGCGACACAGGGAAACCGAGTGCGGCCATTAAATGTAAATAAAAAATGTTTTTACTATGGAAATAGCGAGCAGTATCAATATCTATAGCTATATTTTCTTTGCTTTCATATGATTCCTTTTCGTAACATAAAAACGTAGACTATGTAACCCGGGTATACCTACCTATAAAAATACAATACAATACAAATACACTTTATTGACACAAAATTACAGAAACTAAAAAAAAAGAATATTTACATTGAGAAATGTTCAATAGGCGGTCTTATCGCTAAGAGCGATCTCTTCCAGACAACCTTTGGATGGAGAATAATTGATAATAGATAATCTCGGAGGGTGGTGTGTCATATAAAATATTAAATAGAATTTAACAAAAAATATAATAATAATAATAATGTTTATACATACCTAATATACATTTATATATATAAATTATTTAATACATATAAAAAACAACACAAATATTGTGCATAGAATAAACAAAGATAAGTATTCATAGGTAAGTAGGTATAGGTATGCAATTTTCAACCTGAGCTCCCCAAATTCAATTGAAAGAAATATCAAATGATTCTAATGGAACAGTTTAAATATCAATTTGTCGACGCGCCGAGCTGTTGAGATCTCCATTTTTGCTCGGAAAGGATTCCCATTTTTCACAATTACTTCGGACATTTCCACGTTAATCTATCTTCTTTGTTCCGTATCCGAGAAAGAAACCATTGGTTCCTATTGTTTTGGAACTGATCAATTACTGGTGGGATGATGGATGGGCTCGGAATCCCTGTCCAGTAATGTATTCAAATATTTTTTACAGCGGCTTTGCCAGAAAAGTATTTCAAAAGATGAAAACTCGGACGTTTTGGAAATTGTCTGATATTAATTATAAAATTGGGAAAAAAATATGTGTTTAATAGTTGCTATACATATTAGGTAATTCAGGCTTATCGAAGTAGGCATGGGTCAGCTAGTATTTAATATTTTTCTAGCTACGCATGCGAATTTCATTAATCCAAACCTCGCAAAATTACGCTCGAAAACCTAAACCTGCGTCGCGCGGGGAGGTTAAATTTGGCGGGTGGAATTAAATTAGTCCCATACACTGTATATCATACAACGCTGCGTCAGTGTGCCCTAATTTAACTGTTTATATTCATGACGCCCACTCCACGTTGCGTGGAGCTTTTGTTTATCTCATGAGGGACAAATTTGTGGACGAAAAGTTGGACTCGTGAGTTGGGCACTCGATCCTGTCCCCTTTTTGGTTTATTAAAAGCAATGGTGATGAAACTGCTCATGTCAAACTTTTTGCTTTCGAAATGTGATGCGATAAGGCAGTGAATAAATATATATTTCGTTTCGATGACGATGACAGAACTCGGTCGTTCTGAAACAATAAACAGACTGAACAGTTTGAGTCTGAAAACTATCGCGAGTTTCTTCCATAATTGTAATGTAACAAACCGACTAGGACTCACGTGGTAAACACTGGAAAATTACTCTCCGACCAGTTTCGAACTTATTTGCAGTTCTTCATCTGGAAGTTATGATCGTGTCAGGCGGCGAGCGCGAGCCTCAGCACGTAATAAGTTCGAAACTGGTCGGAGAGTAATTTTCCAGTGTTTACCACGTGAGTCCTAGTCGGTTTGTTACATTACAAAGACTGAACAGTATTCTATCCAAAATTTCGTATTGTATTTAGATGAAAATTTCTTACTTAATGTTACATATTCATTTGAAATCTTTCTTTCCTGACCTTT
This sequence comes from Apeira syringaria, assembly GCA_934044485.1. Lineage (NCBI taxonomy): Eukaryota > Metazoa > Arthropoda > Insecta > Lepidoptera > Geometridae > Apeira > Apeira syringaria. The sequence continues at coordinate 15,189,674 of OW203662.1, read as the reverse complement.
CATTGCACCACACATCGCCACTTACCGTAAAGTTATCTATAAAGTACTAGCTGCGCTCCGCGGTGTTACCCGCGTTGTGATGAAAAACGGTGATGATCGTGATCACTAAAATAAGCCTTTGTGCTTATCCAGGGTATAAGCTATGTCCATACTAAATTTCATCGAAATCGGTGTAGCCGTTTCAGCGTGAAAAGGTATCCTGTGTCCATACATACAGGAACACAACTTATAGGATAAGTAGTATAATATTAGTTTCTAATGTCGACTTAAGTTTTGAAATTGATTCCACAACAACAAGAACCCTAATAAACTTAATACTATACAGTTAGTTAAAACACAATTTTGATTTAAATTAAACAAGTTCCCGAAGAAACGGGAGCGTCCTTTCATTAAAATTGTTCAACCGCAACGTTTTATAAGATTCGTAAGTCGGATTCGTGAAATAAAACTAATTAAAACGGATCTCGAGCCCTTCGCGGTATTCGTCGCCTATGAAAGTAATGTACAGCACACTTACCCTAACAGTACATCAATTTTAACTACAACGAGACTAATGCTGATAAACATTCAGATTACACTGTCAACTGGTTGGTCACTGTCACTGTCAATTATTCAAAACATTGATTATTGTTTAAAAACCATTATTTTATATTTACGGCTCACAACTCCTAGGTCTCAAGACCATTTCCAACCGACTTCAAAAAAATGAGGAGGTGCTCAATTCGACCCGTATGTTTTTTTTAAATGTTTGTTTCAGCATTACTTTCTACTGGGTTAGCCGATTATATTCGTTTTCTTTTTATTTGAAAGCTGGTGCTTCCTGTGTGGTCACATTTAAATATCATTAAAATCGGTTAAGCTGTTTTTGAGTTACACTCCAATAACTGAAAAGTGCATAAGTGGATGATATTATAGTGACGGGTGGAGAAATAGGTGAAGATACACAATGACAATTGATCCCGTGAGTGGCAAAGGTCACTGAAAAGGGTGAAAAAAAATACAAGAATATTGAACTGAAATTTTTTTTAACAAAAAATGGAACCTACTTCAACACTCAAAAGTTTGAAATAACTTATAGATTTCGGTACCACGCACACAATATTTTGATAATAGTTACTTTTGAACTATCATGGTACCGACTTCAACAAGTTATTTCATACTTTTGAGTGTTGAGGTCGGTTTCATTTTCTGGGAATTATTTTTTATGTATTAAGTATTATAGTTAATCTCGAATACCAGTGGTTGTGAGGACGAGTTTCGAGGAGATGTGCCATTATAAGATCTGCTATTGATAAGCTCGAAGGGGTCTTGCAACCGAAATATGACCAAAGCCACGGAAGTCCGTCTGATGAGAAGTTTCATGTTTTCTATATGGCGCAGAACAGTGCGGTTCGCCTCAGACCAACGCAAAATCGATGCACTGGAAATGTGGTGCTGTTGGCGACTGCTCCGGATCCCTTGGACTGCATTCCAGACCAAAATTTCCATCTTGTAGGAGCTGAAAGGAAAAGAGAGAAAAGAAGAGATTATCGTCGCTTGTGAAAATACGAATCCTCAAATACTTCGGACACATCGTTCGAAACGAATACTCCATGAAACGTCGAGTCGTGTTCCTGGGGCAAGTAGAAGGCAAGCAGTCTCACGGTCAATCACCCACGCATTGAACAAACCTTATAAAAGCTGCAACATAAACCTTCATAGTCCAAAGCACCCGCGACGCTGAAGACCACAAGTGGAGTCAAGTTATTTATTTTTATTATTTAAAAACCATATAGCTATATCACTGTCACCTACCTCCATTGTAGTAAGAACGTTATTTGTTTAATGTTTAGAAACGAAATGACGGCGGAATAAGGTGCCGCGGCGGTGTTGAGTACGTCACCGATTCCGCTATCTGGTAAATATTTTATTACGCTCTATTTGAGGAGATGCTTCGGAATGGTTGAGCGGATTTAGAAATGGACCTCGAAAGCATGTATCGATAATTCAAGAAGCTACGTTTGTAATAAACAAAATTGTTTTTTTCAATCCATAATATAAATTAACGTGTGCAGTTTAAAAATAATAGCGACTTTTTTAAATAACCGGCAAATCCATTATCACAATGACACAAAATGACGTAAATCTAATTCAGAGACTTTTTTCCTATGAAGTATACCTACGTGTACAGATCAATAAAAAGTATATGTACCTACTGTATTGTCCACATAATTTATATTCTAAAGTATTGTAAATCCGCATTTGAAACCCATATTGCAAGTTTGGGAAGGTCTTGGACCATGAAACAAACTTAATCAGTATCTGTTATAGATTTGACTATTTCAACCATAAAACTAAAATATTACACATTGATTTAAATGTAATTTTATCGAAAAACGTTGGCACCCTGTTTGTTATATACATAATTATTCTAATCACTATAAGTTTTTTTCATTCTCTTAAATCATAGGTATGATATCGAGGTATTTACCGGGAGCTCGTCGGATTTTAACAGTTGTATCTAAGCTCATTATGAATTTATAAACACGGAAATTACTCACGCATATGCCAAGTGTTCCGACTATTAGTTTCTACCACATTCGGTGGTCGGTTTCTAGGAGAATACGGGGCGCTCGCAGACGCGGTCGCGGTTCGCCTATATAGCCCAGTATTCGTATTCTCTTTTAAAAATACCACCGAATGTGGTTAAACCTATCGTCAGAACCCTCTGACTTATTACGTGAGTAATTCCCGTGTTGATACATTCATGATGTATCAAAATCACGTCTGTTTGTAAATAATATTGTGATATACAAAACATTATAAGTTACTAAATACCAGGCCTGTATGTGCTACTAAAAATGCAAATAAGTGGTTAATATTCAAAATTGTATAGATAAAATAATACACATTAATTCTAAATATCATAAACAATACGAACGGTTTATGAATTATCAAACAGAAACTGTAAACCATGAAACCGCTGTACAGGATTCCTCGATAAAGTTCAGAAAGCGTTAGGTCTACAAGTCAAAGACTTTAGCAATTTTTACACCGGTGGTTTATAACACGCTCATGCCTTTTCTATGTTTGTTTATGTAAACAAAGAAAAAACATGAACGTCCTTAGCTGCGCACCGCGGTTTCATCCGCTTGGTGATGGTAAACGGTGGTGATGGCGATTTTTTTTTTTAAATTTATTTATTTATTAACATTCACACAAGGTCTTCAGGTCCCAAACTAGGCAGAGCCTGTGCTATGGTAACCTGATGACTGATATATATACTTATATACATAAACACACCCAGACACAGGTCAAACAGACATGTTCATGCACACAAATGTTTGACCTGTCCGGGAATCGAACCCGGGACCAGCGGCTCAGAAGGCAGAGTGCTACCAACTGCGCCAACCGGCCAGTCTAATGATGAAAAGCAGCCTGTATGTTATTTCAGTTATATAAGATAGTTTACTTCCATATCAAATTTAATTCATAAACAAATTCAGTATCAAACAAATAAACTCACCATGTACATGTATTATATAAGTACGTGAAAAGATTTTTTTATGGAATTCATTGAAAAGGCAATTTTATTCAAAACATATTTTTCCTTTCATATTAAAATCAAACTTTATGAAACAATTTCAGAGCAACACAAGGTTACATCAGGATAGACTCGGACTAGTGTTTTCTGACTCATGGCATTTGAGCTGCGAGAATCTCACCATAACCACACGACTCGCGGATTTTCGAGGTGGTTCCTTTTTGATACAAAAGCAATCATGATCGTTTTCGATACATAAACCCAAAAATAAAAAGCTTAAAACTATGTCTAAGCCTAACGATATCTTTTAAGCTTGGTATTTGTGGGAATTTAATAAAAATGACAATTTAAAATTTCAAAGGATTAGTGTTACGCATTTGTTGGTGCGTGTGTGTGATTTATAGTCCTTACATAATATAAAACTGAAGTTTATTCAAACTGACCACTTTGATCTCAAATAAGTGTCGCTTAGTGAGCAATTCCAAATTCAATTGTATTTTAATTTTAGAGCTGTGTATTTTTGTTTCCGACTTTGTGGTTCATTTGTATTCGCGCCATTTGATTTTTCTTTGTGTCAATGAGTTGTGAAAATGTAAAATGTTATTAATGAGTTGATAAAATCTCGTGACTTGAACCAGATAAATTCAGTCGAAAGTGGTTTCAACCATTTCAGAACTATTTAGAAAACCACCCTTTGATCGGGTTTTCGATTGCTGCATTCCGGTGGCAATATTCCTGTAGGAGTTTTCGTATTCATAGTTCGGGCTCCACTTCTGAGTCCAATGAACCGATTGGTGTTTTGTGGACAGTTAGAAAGTTTGATGAAATATTTTGTCTATTCTCATGTTTTCATTTGATGAATTGTAAGAAGGTTCCTATTATGTTGATGTAGGTACATTTCAGTTATGAGTTGCTAGCTGCCTAAAAGTTTCAATTCTATTCAATTCAAAATTTTAATACAATCTCTAACAGTACAAGTGTATTACAATAAAATACCGTTTATTCGAGACCCTGTCGGGCGCAGCGATGCTAGAAGAGAGGCGGGTGTCAAGATTTATTACACATAAGATTCACTAGATATAATTTAAATAATGTTGGATTTATAATTTAATTAATAAGAAAACGAAAATGTTCATACCTAATATGAAGCCGTTTTTTCTATTTTTACATTATATAATTTTATAGTGTCAAAATTCAATTTAAAAAATCTACTTTTATTATTATTAATATTACTCTTTTAGCACATAATTTATTGTCACTGTTGTTTGATCCGCTTGGTATGCATTTTTCCGTACCTCGTCACAACATAAGCGCCTGAAGCAGAAATAACAGTCACAGGTCATGGTATCGCAATCGTATAATGTATATATAATGTAACAATTGAATTAACGCACGGACCGTCTGAACTAACTATAATTTTTCTGTGTCACAGGGGTATTAGATAAATTAGAGTAGGTAGAGGTTAGTACTGAGTTCAATTGTTTCATGCTGCTATACGGCTGCGATAGTGATTCCTGCAGAATCACTGCAGATTTTTTTCTAAAAAAGGATTCAAAGATGTCTTTCTAATATAGCCAACTGTACCACCCATATAAATTTAGAAACAAATGAAAACGTATTGTTCCATATTATTTAACCTAAATTATACAATCGTTTTGATACCGAAAACAAACCATTCACTTTTGAATACATTTGGGAAATTTGCACGAACTGAATCACTCAAATTTTGACAAGCGAATATAAGTGGCAGTAATAAAATAAAGAACCAGCTTTAACATCTTCGTCTTAAACATTAGTTAAGTAATAAGATTCCCACGTGACTTCAGATAGAAGTGGACGGTTTCGATATAAAAATGTGCAAATGTTAACTTATTAGACAAACGTTTGCCATGACATCCTTTTAACGAGGACATGCACTGCTAGACATACACCTGCCTCATTGATATCCATAAGGACTGGTTGCAAGCGGCCTGCATTTTGCCCGTTCCTGCGATCTTGGTCAGGTTGTCTGTCTACCATGTATGTGAACGTCCTACGCTACCCTGGCCATATTTTCATACAGCGCGAACGTTTCGAGTTTTTTTGCCATCAGTTGCACTAGATTTTTCCCTGCTCACTTGACAACTTGTTTATCCACTATCGCGGTGTCTTTAGTTTTTCAACAGATCTCAACATACCCAGTTTGATCTGGTAGTGAAAACCCAGGCACCGATATCTCCATGGCTCATTTTCAACCTTGATATAGCTCATAATGCCCATTAAGATATCATGAGCTCATCAAAAAGATTTTATTGGATCATCTTTAGGTCAGAAATACACACATTACAGAAGTTGGCACAAAATTGAATCGTTTAGTGATAAAAAGACAATGACATTAAAAACAACAAAACTACCTTTAAAATTTAAAGGAAAAGGTAAACAGAGCAACAAAAACACCGTCACAGCAATTATTGGTCAAATTGAACCATCAGAAGGCGAGGCAACACGTCAACCCGCCGATAATTGGCTAAGTGGGTCTCGGAATTAGATCCCACTTCTGTGGTCACGCGATCACCTACGAGGGCTGGGGAGGGCTGACTGGTAACTACTATAGGATAAAGTTTTTCTTTTTCGTTTCTTCGTTATTTCGATAAAGTTTTTCTTTTTCTTTTCTTCGTTATGTCGGTGTAGCTTGAGGGAATAACTATTTGGGCGCAAATTAATGTTTAGATATTGACATACCATTGAACCATATAACCATAGACATAGCTTTACCTATTTATGGCAACAAACATGAAATAATAAAAATGTAGAATTAAAACGGATGCGTGCCGCTTCCAACTGGCCCTTGTGGAAATCAATGGAGGAGGCATATGTCCAGCTGTGGACGTCCTATGGCTGAGATGATGAACTCCTTTTTTTTCGCCACAAGTCGACCAAACTCAGCATAAAATGCTATTGCTACAACTAGGCTCAGGTGCTAGGTATTTTTCTTCTGATTTAACATTTGACTCACTGTTGCTCGATGAAAGGATTCAAGACTAAACTGATAGATGCTGCTATATGCGGTATCATTTCCTCCACCTTCCTCAAAAACCTCTAATTAGGTAGTTCAGTAGGTCTTATATCAAAACAAGAGGCTTTCGGGACCAAAAGCTTGGTATTCCGCCGCTGAAGCGACTCCGTGCAACCTTCTTATCTATTTTTTACGTGATTTGTCGTGCATTCTCTGTTTTCTCGTCTATTCAATTTAACGGCGAGGCCTACCCCCATCGTTCAATTTTTTTTTTTCCTTTCACACTCAGACCCCTGCACTAGGATTTCCTGTATCGCGGGAGGCATGGACACACACAATCACAGCACACAAACATCCAAGACCCGGGACAAACATCTACACTCATCGCACAAATGTTTGCCCCTGCCGGGATTCGAACCCAGGGTCCCGGAGACAAGATGACACAAACCACTGCGCCACGGGACCGTCAACACGAGTTTTTACATTATTTAACACGACATGTTACAGAGTTCTTGAAGTATTGAGTCGTAGGTCGTCACATGGTAATTCGACCAAGAAAAGAGGTACCATTTTGGTCACGTATTGCTTTCAATAAGATAATTATAAGAATACTGTTCTTAATATGTAATATTATTAATTATAGCATGTTTTGCACATAAAATATATTTGCAATATATTTTGTACACTCTTATTGATATTGACAAACTTTCAAAATATAAATATCAATAAAGAACTCAAATTCAATCCACAGAAAGAATGCGTTTGGGATCTGGTGTTTGTATCGATTTTGTGTGGTTAAAAAAGAAGTGAAACATATATTAATAGTTTTATATTAGTGCCTGTGCAAAAATATTATTATGCCCAACATAATTTTATTCAAACTATACAAATATTTCTATTATTTATGCAAACTAGCTAAAACTGTCCAAAATCCAAAAGTTATTATTCTTATTCTGATTACGCTAAGTCATAACAATGCTATTCCTATTCATCATTTAAACTGTATAATAAGTCTTTTCGTAAAAGAACCCGAAATTGAATTAACAAATCTGTTTTACGATAGTAATGTATACGTGTAGTACCAATTTGAATTTATCGTAATTAGACAACTTTAATTAGTTTCATTGAACAAAAGAATAAAACATCTGTCGCTATTTCTTTGTGTAACTGCAATTATAAACGTAATTTAACTTTTAAAGAATATACCCAACGCAGAAATATGTTGAAACATTGCTTAAAGTAAGATAGATAAATGCTAGATAATGCTAGATAAATATCCAAATTTCGACCAATATGAAACTCAATGAAAATCACTTCATCCGTTCAGGAGCTATGGTGCCACAGACAGTCGCAAACTACATAAATACCCCAATTTTCGCGTCGAGGATTAAAAAAAAACACAAAACACTGTTAAACGCAAGTGTATTTATCAGTATCGCGAGATTTATTTTTGATAAAGGAAAAATCACTTGAACTTATTTTTTCTTAAATAAATTAGCAAATGAAATCAAATTTTGTTCAATGTAAATTGATAATAGGTAAATGTTCTCACAAGTGGTTGTTTTTTTTTAAAGCAGCACAGAAGCAGAGAAGACTCAAAATTGTATATTTGGTAAATGGTAAATAGTCTTAAGATTGTATGCTTAGACGAAAGCTTTGAGAAAGTACAATGTACTACTATACCTTCAGCCCCTTTGTGGTTTCCCCACTTTGTTGCATGTCTGGGTGCAATATCACATGAGTTGAAGGCTTCACCGTAACGTGACCTTACCCATACACTTCATAATAATGTACAATTACAGCGATTGCATGGAACTTATTACGTCTATTGCTTAATTTGTTCAGAAATCGAGGACTTTCAGGGTCTCTATATAAAAACATTTTTATACAAAAAAATATTTTGCTAATAGGTATACTAGCGTCGCCTTGCGGTTGCACTCGCGTGGTATTCCCGTTAACTCAGTTGTTTACATGAACCTTTAAATTTAGAGATAAAAAATAATACCCTCTTTATTAATATGCTAATAAAAATTATAATCTTGATAATCATATGCCGAACTTCATTTGAATCCATTTAACCAAATGGCGTGAGTGGATAGCAAACATCCATCTATCCACACTTTATTATACACTAAACGCGGATAACTTCGTCGTTTATAAACAGATTTTGATGATTCTTGATTCGATTGATTTTTGTTTGATAGAGTATACTTTCTTGGTAGTCCCACTTAAATTTCATCAAAATCTGGCAAGCGGTTTTTAAGTTACACTCCAATAACTGAAAAGTGCTACGCATACCTCGACGATATTATAGTTGCGGGTGAACGCATCAGATAACATACACAATGTCAATTGATCCTGTGAGTAACGGGTCACTGAAAAGGGTGAAATAATGTTTTTACAAAAAAATGAAACCGATTTCAACACTTAAAAGTGTTAAATAACTTGTCCAAGTCGGTATCATGAGCACAATATTGTGATGATAGTTACTTTTGTGAACTATCATGGTCCTGACTACGACAAGTTATTTCATACTTTTGAGTGTTAAAGTCGGTTCCATTTATGGTAAAAAAAATTCTTCGAATTGCTTAAAAACAGCCAGTGCGCACTTCGGTGAACACTCCCGAAGCGCTGTAGTGGACTGAAATAAACACAATGGACATTGATGAGGTCGGATTAGCCGAAAATAAGTACCCCCTTCTCTACCCGTGGGTGCCGTAAGAATCGGCTAAGGGATCACGTACCAGAAGGTGGGCAGCAGCGCCTTCTGAAGTTCACAGATCATACTGCGCTCGCCAACCAAAATAAGTCATTGTAAAAATCAATGGGGGAGGTCCATGTCCAGCAGTGGACGTCCTATGGCTGAGATGATGATGATGAAATAAATTTTGTGCATATCCAGCGCTCGGGTCATTCATGCACAGACCATTCATGGTTGATCGATTGAACTTAGCTCTCAAAGCAGTGTCCGACTAGGTCGATGCCAATCTCAGGCGTTTCTCTTCTTCCCATGACAACTGTTCTTCATGCACGACCGGACTTATGCTTGATACAAATCGGACTTGATGGGCATCGGACATGTCCGAAACCTAGGTCGAAACTTGGACTATAAACATGAGTAAAGCTGGATACTACATCTATTTAATAATGATTTGCAGTTCTTCATCTGGGAGTTATGATAGTGCCAGGCGGCAAGCGCGAGCCTAAACACGTAACTTGTCGGAGTCTTTTTCCAGCAAATATCACGTGAGTCTAGGCCGGTTCTTAGATAATAATATCCCTATATTATTATCTAAGAACCAGTCTGGACTTCCCAGAGATAAAAAAAAAATATTGCCTTCACTTTACACTTACCTACGCACACTGATCAAATAGAAAACTAACAAAGTCTACAAAACGTGCATATATAAAGACATGCCAAGAACCCCAATATAGGTATACAATTAATTACCAACTCATTTTTTTCCAGTCAATTATATAAAAGTGAGAAGGTAATGAAACACGATTTATTTGCTGCTCAACGGCGCCGGCGTCTGCTACAGTATATTATGTAAATGTATTATGGTTCAAATAAATTTATTATTTAATAATCGTTCAGCCTAAAAAGCTGTGTTGCGTGACAGAAGAACTTCAAGCTGCTATTTTAGTGATAAACGTAAGCGGATTATAGCTTATTTTTTATTGTATATGTAACGGATTGTATGATAGTGATTGTCACACTATTTCATCATCATCATCATCATCATCTCAAACATAGGACATCCACTGCTAGGCATAAGCCTCTCCCATTGATTTCCACAAGGACCGGTCGGCGGTCGGTGGCCATCCTATGCTGCGCTTGCCAGTCCGTGGTCTTTATTCAAGAACCTTTCTACCCCAACGGCCATCGGTTCTTCGAGCTGTGTGCCCTGCCCACTGCCACTTCAACTTGCTAATCCGCTGGGCTATATCGGTGACTTTCGTTCGTCTACGGATCTCCTCATTTCTGATTCGATCGCGTAGGGAAACCCCGAGCATAGCCTTCTCCATAGCTCGCTGTGGGACTCTGAGCCTGCTCAGAAGACCCATAGTCACGTTATTTAAAACATCGATAACATGTTCGACCACATCGTCGCTTAACATCAGGTGAGACAGTGGTCAAACGCAAGCTTATAATCTTTAAAAAAAAATTTAAAAAATCGGAACTATTTCATTTTAGCATACTTATCAGGGACTGATGACAATGCAATAATTTAAATAGTTTTGCCCAATATCCTTCGCAAAATCTCCAGGACATGTTAATTGTTAGCTCGGCTAAATACAAGAGCCTATTTTTTTCATTTGTTTAAACTATTATTTTTGAAAATCTGTTCTAAGTGCTTAATGAAACTCAATATATTGCTAAACTCTATACACATGTTTGATAATACAAAAAAGTGTCAATTATAATTGAACTGATTCTGCAATGCTCATATTTTGGCAAGTCTTATATTCTTATGTTTTGCAAGCTGAACTTTTGTGGTTCTATTTACAATTCGAAAATTCTACATGAAAAGTAAAACATAAAAAAGTATTTGTCATAGTTGTCCGCTTGAAAGAGGATCTACGCTACTAATAAAAAATTACGATAGAAAATAAATAGAATACGCCTCCGCATAGATATCCTCAAACACTCTTTCTGGAGAATCTCTACTCCCCACAAATCTCTCCAACATATTTCACGCGCATGACGTGCTATCCCATCAATTAAAGCATTATTCGCTATCGCTTCCCCACCATGCCATTCTTACTTTGTACAATGTCATGTTACAGTTAGATTTTAAACAGTTCCTTACCTTTGATCAAACAGTTTAATAATTTCATAATCTAAAACTTTCATATTATCCTTTTTTTATTGGATAAGGTTACGACAGAAACAAAAGGCCCATAGGCTTCGAACTTTTATATACTCTTCTATAGAAGCCTAGTAAACGCGCGACATATACGCCATTTCAAGGAAGCTATTTATAGCTTCGTTCGGTACATTATCATTGCGTGGTGAGTCAAGTAAACTGTCACAAAAAGCAAATTTGTAGCTTACGTCTGTAAGATGGCGCTGTAGGTAAAACACTTTCTGTAGATTATAAGTTCAATGCCCATAGCATATTAAGTAGTAACCTTTCCTACAGACGTACAATTTGTAAAGAACCGCACTGCGTCCGTCACCCTGTGATATAAGGTTGGTAAGTCTTATGAGTCTCTTTCAAACCAGAACACAGTAATGTGAACACTACTGCCTGGCGGTAGCAGTACTTCCCTTGGCGAACTCTTACATACAGTGCAGATTAGGCAAAACATTGTACATCACAAACATCAATCATGGATATAACTGGAGTTTGAACATTATCATGGATGTGTCAATGATAGAAAGCATACTTTTAACTGCTCGTATATGTAAATTATATTGTGCAAGGTGGGACATACAATCAATATCCCTGAAGAAGATTTATAAAATAAATTATAAAGAGAAATGTATGAAACTGTGTCCGGCATTGTGATTCGAATCATCTGGATCATCGAAATCAACAAGGAGGCGCATATATAGAAAATATAAAATTTGAGAGCCAGTGAGTATTCAACGTCTAACGTGATAACATGTTCGACCACATCGTCACTAACCATCAATTGAGGTAGTATTCGCTAGATCTATACAGTGAAATAAGAAACAAAGTATTCAGCCAAGACCACTGAAACAACACTTTGAGATGGGCTTGTATATATAATTAAACAATCCGCAATATATAACAATATATCTTTATTTTAAATCTTGATAAGTGACAACTCTTTACATGTGTCGGCTTACTACTTTTTTTAGTTACGTTACTCTCTAAACCAATGTCATTTTAAGAAAGGACTTAGTTATTGTACTGCTTTCAATTGAGCTATATTTTCCTTGAGCTAGTACCTCCCACTTCCTACCATCGTGACTTGGGACCGTTGAATCCGAACCTAAAATGATCGATAAACTCTAGTGTATAATTAACAGGCAATTGCTTTCGTAGATAAAGGATTTGGAAATTATGTATTACAGTGGAGAAAGACTATAGAATACGTTTCTAGAATTCAAATTATTCAAGGTCTTAGGTATGTACATTGCTAATATTAATACAGTGTTCAAACAAACTTATAATGTGGACATAAATTATCTAATATTTTTACCAATAAAATTAAATATCGGTATACAGATGATCTCATTAGTTTGAGGTGCTTATAAAACCCGATAACGTTTGAAGAACAAAACCGTGCTCGGAACTGCTGATGTTTAGTATAAAGAGCAATAGAATTATAATAGCATAAATTAGTCTAGCGTAAGAACGTCTTCGACTACATCGTCACTGACCGTCAAGTGAGGAATGGTCAAATGCTAGATCTATACAGTATAAAAAATATATGTACTATCGCCTGGAAAATAGTTACTGTTAAAAGTTATATGTACAGTTTGTGCGTTACATCTTTACGAAGTTTCTGTAAATAGATAAATAGTTTCTTTAAATAAATAAATATAGTTTAAGAGTCGAATCAAATTATTATCAAAATCGGTTCATAAACGACGAAAATATCCGCGAACGCACATAATTAAAACATATTTACGGTTGAATTGAGTAACATCCTTCTGTTTTTAAAGTTGGTTAAAAACGCAAGTAAAATAGTAAAAACAACACCTCTCTTTTGCCATACAAACCACTCCACGGGTAAATCCGCGGGGCGCATGTAGTTCCAAAATAAAACAAGTGAATACTCAAATATTATAACATTTTTACATTATTATGAAATAAAGTAAAATTTATTCATAAAGTTGTTTTGAAAACCACCAAAACACCTTCAGGTTTATATCTCGGCTCAATATCGGATTAAGTCGCAACTTAACGAGCATTACCCCCATTTTACATAAAGTGTATAAACGGTTTTAATATTATGAGCTCGGTTTCAAGTAGGTAATAATAATAATTTAGTGGCAATAACTTTAACAAGAAAGAAAAGCTTAAGCTTTGAATAAACGCTAGGTATTAATGACGCTAAAGGTAAGCTTTGGTAAATATAAATTGAAATGTATTTTACCTTGAAATACACATTCTGATATTGAAATATGTAATCTCGTTTCAAATAGAAAATTTAGCTTGATAAATTTATTAAAATATTGGATAAAAACATTTTGAATACCATTTTTTTTTAATTTTTTTTTTTTTCATTACACTCAGACTATAGTCAAGTACATATAAAACAAAAGAAAAATTATAACAAACTCGTTACAATTACAGAAGCTCGCGGGTGTTTACAGGGAGAAGGGGCGGGACAAATTCTGATTCGTGTTGATTTAAATTACTACAAATATTGATGTCCATTACAGGTAGCCTACGGGCTTACTTAAACTTTTTAATTTCCTTCATTCTGGTGTAAGACACACTTCAAGCGCATTTGTAGTCAACGTGAGAATTTTTGGTAAGGGAATATAATACTTTTTATTTTTTTATTTTACTTTACTTTCACTAATAGTTTGATTTCATTTAATCAAATTTTGTTTAATCAGAGTTAGCTTATTAAACATATAGCAGGTACTTTCACTAAAGTAAGCTGAAAAAATTCAAAATTGTCATTTGTATTTGGCAAAATTAATAATCCTACTGGGTTATTATATACACTGGATGGATATAGAGGTAGAGGAAGGCCGAAGAAGGTATGGATGGACTGTGTGAAGAATTATGTTTATGAAAGGTGTGAGCACTGAGACGACCAATGAAAGAAGAGAATGGAAGACGAAAACATGTCGTGCCGACCCCACCTAGTGTGGGATAAGGACAAGAAGAATAAGAGACTAATATTATAAACGAGAATGTTTGTGTGTATGTGTGTGTGTGTTACTTCTTCACGCTCAAACGGCTACATCGATTTCGATGAAATTTGGTATGGAGATAGTTTAAGCCATGGTAATTAACACATAATCTACCTTTATCCCGGAAAAGTATACTTCCCGTAGGATAATTGAGGTAGCGGGAAAACCGTAATCCACGCAGGTGAAACCGCGGGGCGCTACTAGTAATTAATAATCTAAGCCTAAAGACATATTTTCAAAGGCGTTAATAAGTAAGATACGGACTAAAATAGTTTTCCGCTAACTCTGCTTTCACATACACACACACAAACGCACGTGTACATAAATAAATATCCATACTTCTGGATTCATAATTCAAACGTCTACCTGTTCAAACTCATCTAAGACTACAAACGCACAAAAGAATTTGCTAACATACTCAATTTGATAAAGAATCATCTCTGTCTTCAGTACTCTGTGCCACGCGACCTGAAAAATTGTCTGTAATATCAAAAGCAGTATACACGTCCTTTAATAATGAGCCGGTGGACGGACAGTGCCTGGCGAGGGTTGGCGCATAGACTTACAAAACTATTATTCGAAGACCGGCCTTGGCTATGACTTAGATATGGATGGTAAAACGTAAGTTAAGCACCAACTGCTGACTGTAATTTGTGTAACATAATCGACCACTCATTAAATTATAACCAAAGAATTAATGTAAATCGTCAGTCTAGTAGATTTCTGCTACTGGCCGTTTCCGAGTACTATAGTATATATACTATTATATAATACTATATTAAACTTATAATATGTAAAAAAAAAAAACTAGACTTCCGATTAGAGATATAAGTATTTAAATATTATATTATTTCTATTAAACTAGTAAGAAGGATATACTTAAGGCGTAGTGTGGAAAGAAGGAGATAATGTGGCTTTAGAACATCTTTTTTTTTTTTTTTTTTACATATAAGTTTGCGTTTGACAACTGTCTCACCTGATGTTAAATGATGACGTTGTCTAGGATTCAGCTTTATCTCCTACTCAAGTGAGTCTTGTGATCCCACCTACACTCAGACGCGCGCGGAACGTGGTCTGGTATGCTTGTCAATACTAATTTGGACTTTATTTATATTATTATATAAGAACTTATCTTATTTTCAACAATTTTAATTTAGTTTAGTTGAACAAGAAAATCACTACCAATTGAAACTTTAGCGAATTAAATTGGCGTTTTATTTATAGACCAGAAATGGTCTGATTGCACACTTTTAAATATCAAAATACAATTTTGACTAGCCTCTACCTTTCGACGAACGTCTATTGTTAGTCGTCGAGAAGACTGGAATGGCGGGTGTCTTCATATTGAGAATGGTGGTGTTTACCAAAATACTTACATGTTGATTTTTACAAAAGTCTACACAATCACGTCTCCGGCACACCATTGTATTTTGAGACCTGGGGGTCATCCGCCTAAAAATATTTCTTTGACTATTGCTAGAGCTTTCAACTTTTTTTTCGTCTTTTCGAACCTAAGAAAACTTCAACAATTGATTATTTGTTAATAAATCAATTTTATAATTAGTTTATCAATAAATCATTAATTGTAGAAGCTTTCTTAGTTTAGAAAAGAAGGAATTGAAGTCGAAAGCTATAGCAATAGTCAAAGCAATATTTTTAGGCGGATGACCCCCTGTTAGTTCAATTAAAGCGTGAAATCTAGAGGTATCGCATGGAGAATTCAAGAAATGAAACAAGAAACAAAAAGATGTATTTAAAACTGAGGTGTTTTGATACATTATGAATGTATAAAACACGGGAATTACTCACGTGATAAGTCAGAGGGTTCCGACTATAGTTTACTCAGTACTAGGCGTACGGGGACCGCGTCCGCGAGCTCCCCGTGTCCTTGAAAAAGACCACCGAATGTAGTTGAAACTATTATAGAACCCTCTGACATAATATGTGAGTAATTCCCGTGTTTTACACATTCAAGAAAAAAAAATGTTATTTAATAACAACAGATCGGAAGAGAATTCACGTAAGGAAATTTGAAGAAAGACAATAATATTTCTTTAGGGCGACGACGTCCCGTAGAGGCCAAAAAGTTTGTTCCTAATTTTTAGCCCAATAAACAGGAACACAGTGGCCGTATCTTTTGTATCATCACTGGTTTGTCCAAATTGAAGAACCGGCGCACCCATTGTGTTCCAAACACCCGGACACTCATTTTTATTATTACGGGGGCGCCATTTAATTTTCTCCGGTCGTGTCCGTGTGTTTTAACTGTCATGTGGGACTTTTTTTGTCAAACTTTTGTACGTATCTACTCGTATGTGCATATATGGGACGTTTTTCCAATGTAGATTTTAGGAATGAGTTGATTGAAGTTGTATGCGGCAATTGGGTTTTATTTAAGTATTCAATTGAAATATCACATGTGACTGGTAAATGTAATTGTTTAGGTACTAAGTATTTATATCTATCGAGTTTCAGTACAGATATATTAGTAAATATACTTGCCATACATAAATAATACATAATAGACTGAACGCAATTATGCACTGTTTATAAAAACTTTTATCACACCCCCCCTATACCCCCCCCCCCCCCTCTAGGATTCCCTGTGTCGCGGAAGGCATGGACACACACAATCACAGCACATAAACACCCAAGACCCTGGACACAAATGTTTGCCCCTGCCGGGATTCGAACCCACGGTCCCGGAGACACAGAAGTCATGTCACTGACACTAACCACTGCGTCACAGCGAGCGAACCGCCGTATACGTAATAGTGAAACGTTTTATCGAATGTGTTTGTTAATTCCATAGTGGAATCATACTAAACCTGGATTCTTATTCTAATTCTATGTGGGGGCGATATACACTGACGTCCCGCTTGGGGTGTATAGAGCATTTCCCCCACCAACTAATCCAGCAATCCTAACTCCTTTATATTTTGGAGAATGCCTTTCGGTTGATGGCAAAGCTGCTGCAGTCTGAAATCAGATGTCATTAAATCCACGGAAATCCGAAGAACTATATAGTCAACGAAACCCAAATGTTTATTATAATATTAAACTTTTTTTGAGTTTATTTTCTAATTCTGATAGTAAACTATGGTAAAAGTTAACTAAGTTACTCATTACACACGAGGTTAAAGATTGTAGTGAGAGCCACAGGTGAGGGCGTAATTCAGCCGAGTGTGTAATGAACAGCTTACGAGAGCACATTTGCAAGAAAAAAAACAAACGTGTATTGCTTATATGGTTTATAAATTGAAAATGCTCGGTTTATTCGCGTAAAGCTTGCACAAACGTACTAATTTGACATCGTAAGGATAATTCTAATGCGCACTAGTTTGTAATATTGATTACGCACGTATGTCATATAGTTTGGTTTGTGACCCTAAAAGCGATGTAATAAGGCTGACTTTACAAGCAAGTCGGTTGATAAAATAATAATCACATTATCAAAAGAAGCTTACAATAACTTAATCTGACACTTTTGCGGATCAAGGGTACTCGACGTCAAATTGCATTGCCGGCTCTCGTTATCCGGCCTCTTTCGGTTCCACTCGAATGGGTGGAATTTCTTTTACCAAGGGCTTAACCATATCTAGTAAACATCAAATAATGCGATATATTTTTTTATGATGTAAGTTCCCGTCACTTTACAAAAACTTTAACAGCATTTTTTATTGATTTTATTTAATAAATATAAAATATGAAGATATATGTTATTTCATATACAAAAGATACACATATATTTTAAATGTTATGGAGTTTTAATGTTTTATTCAATAAGGGGAATTAATAGACATTCTCCAGACTTAAATAAGTACAAAATTGATTTTGACAATTCAGTCATAACTTTATTTTCATTACTAGCAGCGCCCCGTGGTTTTACCCGCGTGGTGATGTAAAACGGTGATGATGAAATTAAGCCTATATGTTAATCCAGGGTAGAAGCTTTCGCCAAACTTAATTTCATACAAATTCATCCAGCCATAATCTTAAAAAAAAATTAAAAATCCAGCCGTTTAGGCGTGTAAGAGTAACAAACATACATCCATACATGCATACTCACAAACTTTTGCATGTAAAATATTAGTAGGATATATTTGGTATATCAGAACTTTGACCTTTATTATAAATCTAATTAAAAGTATATTTTTATTCACAGGTATATTTTTTTAGCACAAAACAAGATTTCTGCTTTTGGGTTGGTGCCATAAAAAATAATTTGACGAAAAATATGATGAAAGCGTTCCTCATTATTTCTCGTAGTTATTTCAAATATAAACTTAAAAATATAAAAAGTATGAGAAAAATGTCTTTGAAATGAAAACGTAAATGTGCTGCTTATACGCCTCCATTGACTTTGTAATCCATGCCTTATCCACTCTGAGCTTAGACGCCAGCCACTTCAGCCAGTGACATCTTGACACGTGGTCAGTGGTCGGCAGACACTTGTTTACCGATAAGGATGAAGGTAAGGGCTACTCATGGATTTAATCAGAGAAGTTTGATGGTGTTGTAAGTCTTGCTAATAATACAGTTCTGAAAACACAACATAATTAAACTAAAGAAAAACAATATTATATTAAAATTAAATGTTTTTATTACATTCTTGAAAAATATGCAAATATGGAACAACGAGCTAACGAGCATATCAGAAAAAGCTTGAAAGAGGCACCAGTTATTGAATATAATGCTAGGGAATAGATTTGCTTGGTACGGGGTTGGTGTATACTGATCTGCTTTGGGAGGTAACTATACCATTGTGCCTCCCCTGTCTGCCATCAGTGTGGGCACGTGGAGGACTCCGCCCAGCACGCACCGGAGGCTTGTCCGGGAGGAGCCGAGCCGCGCCGCGCTGTGGTCGCGGCTCTGGGAGGGACTGACCTCTCCTTGCCGGTCGTCTTAGCCAAGGTCGGCGATGAGAGGTCGTGGGAGGCGGTCGCCTCGTTCTGTGAAACTGTCATGTCACAGAGGGAGGCCGCGGAGCGGGAGCTCCCGCTTCGGAGAGCGCGGAAACGGAGGCGGGCTGTTTGGACCCGCACTCCGTCTCCGCTGAGAGGGCCGGGCGTGCTAGATGCGGGGGCGTCTGGCACCCCCACAGTATGAGAGCCCTCGGAGGTGGCGATGCCTTCGATGTGTTCCTGTTCCCGAGGACATCATGCACGAGGGGTGAGAGAGGATGATGGCTCCCTCCCCGAGGTGGGCCCATCGCAAGGCGGGCAGCGGCGTCGACGGAGGCTGCCGGAAGGTGCGAAAGCGTACCCGCGCCCCCCGTCACTAGTCGAGGACGGAGGAACACCCCGGAGTTTTAGTGGGAATTCCGCCCCTCTGGCGGAGACTCCCTCATAACCACCGTACCTCCCCCGGCCGGTGGTATCTCGATAAAAGATTTCCCCGGGTCAAAAAAAAGACAAAAAGGGTTGGTGTATACTTTCCAGCACGCTAGTTTCATTGAAATAGGTCATAACGCAGATGATATGGTTAGTTTAGGTTGAAACTGAGACACAACGCGCGAGCCGCGCGAGCAAAGCGAGCGTCACCAACACCACCCTCACACACTTCACCAAGCAGTGTTATGTAGTCAGTGACAGCAAAAGTTAGGTACGTTGTCTTTTACAACACAATTTTTGTAAGGTTATCCCTTAGCGTCCCGTAAGTACACACTGGTAGTGATTTTCTTGTTTAACTTAACTAAACTAAAATTTCGGAAAATAATAGCGCATTTAGAAAAATACCCTTTTTTACCCGACTGCGAAAGAAGGAGGGTTATGTTTTTCGAGTGTATGTATGTATGTATGTATGTATTTATATTTCTTTGGCACGCCCTAGAGCCTAAACGGCTAGTCGTATTTTTATGTGAGTGGTATCAATAGATTCGTATTGGTGGTGAGAGTGACACTGGGTACATCAAAATTAAAAAAAATCATTATATAGGATTTATGGCGCCAAAATGTACTCTCGAAAAAAAAAAATGTTTTCAAAATACATCGAGTGGGGTATCAAAATAAAGGATTTTCAACGGTGTTTACGAATATATATAGAAATTATATGATTTAATGTAGTTTGGAATAGAAAATGTTAATAATAGTGAAATTTAAAGAAACCCGAATTGCCGCGGGGTACGGATTAGAAATGGGAGAAGAAATGAGTAAGTTACATTGGGATGTCCTAGGGTTATGTGAAATCCATAGAGAGGGTGAGGACACCATAACCCTTAAATCCGGTTCTTAACTTACTCTATTACCGGGAAGGAAAAACCGGTAGTGATCACCGCATGGTAAGAGGCACATTGAACATTAATGTTAGATTTTAGAGGTCCCGTTTGATGAAATCCAAACGCCAGCCTCAGAATGTCAATATTCAGAACCTCGAGAACTTTCGACTTGAGAACTTTGCATCAGTGGACGAGACCAACAATAGGTTTGTAGAAAATGTTCACGCAGTGGCGTCTAAGTTCTTCAAACCCCGCCGTACAAATAGACCTGAAAAACTCTTCAGCTCCGCCGTCGACCTCATGGCTGAAAGACGCTCGTTGCAACTGCAATCATCCAATGATGCTGCGTCATATAGGCAGCTCAATAAACGAATATAGAACTACTTGCGATACGACATCCATACCTACAAATCGTTTTAAAGATACGATCGAACGGAGAAAAAGCTCCAAGTTATTTGGAAGAGACAGGTCTGAGCAAAGCCAGATGACTAAGCTGAAGAGAGATGACGGCAGTATAGCGTCAATCAAAGCAGAGATGCTTAAAGAGATAAAGGGGTTCTATGGACAGCTATACTCTTCGGTCGCTAAACCTGTTGACGGTTTGGCCAAAGACCCATGAGCCAAGTCAACCGGACACAATACCGAAGACATCCTGGTCTATCCACCGACCAGGCGGACAGACCGCCGCCTTCAACCGGTCCTTGTGGAAATCTATAGAGGATGCCTATATCCAGCAGTGGACGTCCCATGGCTGAGTGACACACACACCACAATACACAATACATTTAAACAAGTGAAGAATAGCAATAATGAATGATTGATATAATCTTATTGATAATCAGGAATGTGCATTATGACTCCTTAATCTATGTATTTATGTCTTATTATTCATTATTTATGTCTTATTTAATTATATATAATAAATAAATAAAAGGTAGCTATTATTATAGCTACTTTTGACTGAATATTTGATTGTATGACGTATTTATTGTTGAATATTTTACTATCTTTGCTTTGAATTTTGAAGTTCATGACAACATTCATGTAGTAATGATTAACATAGAGACACATTATAAGTAACTAACTACCAAGATACAGGTGTTTTCACGCCCAGTTTGGTGGCTAGAGCCGCAAATTAACTATATACCTTACTTTAAGGTTGATAAATGAATTGAAATTTAATCATTTTCTTCCAAATTTTGTTCTGTTCGAAGCTCGGTCTTTGGCTACCAAGCACCTCTTTGCTAAAGGTACTTGAAAACTAAAAAGAATGAAATAAAATTATTAATTAAAAAAACAAAAAACCCGACTGCGTCAATATCTGCCATTTTTATTAAATTAATTGAACAACTGATGAAAAGATAGAAACAAGATTTTAATTTCCATATTTTATTTTGGTTTCGAATGATCTTAGTTGACAGTGTTCACAAACGCAGTCGGAGGCATTATACGCTCACAGCTCACTTCTTATCATTTTGTTGGTGATATAGGTAGAGCAACAAAATCTAGAAGTGAGCAGATAATGCCTCCGACTGCGTTTGTGAACACTGTCAACTAAGATCATTCGAAACCAAAATAAAATATGGAAATTAAAATCTTGTTTCTATCTTTTCATCAGTTGTTCAATTAATTTAATAAAAATGGCAGATATTGACGCAGTCGGGTTTTTTGTTTTTTTAATTAATAATTTTATTTTAATTAATAATTTTATATTCCATATTATTTATCCTCTCCAAACTAACTGCGTATATTTGTTTATTATGTGTGTGGAATGCTGAAACCCAATCTGGTAAATACTCTATCAGTAAAGCCGTTCGCGCTGCACTAATCCGGTATATTCCAGTATATTCGTGCGAACGGTACTATAATCCGGTATATTTGGGCGAACGCTACGCGGAGGTGTCATCATACGGCTCTAATCCAGTTCACCGGTCAGACGGCTTCGGTATCCGATTACAGTCCTTTGTACCGCTTGCTAGTGTTGGCATTAATTTGTTAACTTTGATTGGGGGTATCATTACTTGTACCTACTTATATGTAGGTGAATTATGTAGTTTATTAAGAGAGCTAATGGAAATATACTAAAATCGCAATAAAACAGAGGGGCGGGGGAAAAAAAGGTTGAAAAATAAGTAACGGCCTATTCTCAGACCTACCAAATATGAAAAATAATATTCAAAACAGTTGATCCAGCCGTTTTGGAGGAATTTGGTTACAAACACTGTAACAAGAGAATGCTATACATTAGATAATACCTTAATCATTATAAGAGTATCAGTGGTTAGAAAATATTGTGTTGCCAGTGATTCGGAATATCAAATGCAAACTTGGTTTTCAAATCTTTGTGATTGAAACCAAGCTGTTGCTTGGTTTCACTCACATACACACACATTTAATGGACAGGGTCAACATTACGCAGAACCGATAGTTTGAACCTTTCTCAAGTAGAAAACACGGGCTGTCAAATGGAGTGTAACATATATATAGATGACAAATGACCAGTGGCCGGAGCACAGAGGACTATTGCAACGACTTCGTATCGGAGTGTACAAATGAGTACAAACTGTCATTTATCTAGCGCGAGGGAGACACATAGAATTGACAGTTTCGACGTGCGATAAGTGTATTATTCAATTGTTTCAGCAAGAGGCTTAGTGACCGGAGGACAAAAGATTATCACAATGTTATCGCAGTGTAAAGAAATTGAACTCAGTACTGACTATCATGTTATCTTGTACAACTGTGCCACAGAAAACTAATAGTTTACTAGTGGGTTATTCGTTGAGATATGAATACTGACGGAAGCTATTCGTGTTCGAGCCCTGATAAAGAGATCCCAGCCCTGTGATTATCATCAAAATGCATCTAACCTGGAGAAATTGGATGCAAGCCGCCTGATACATCATCTATCGAGGGCATTGATGGGGTAATATGTTGCTTATATATAATGGTGATGATCATGGGTGGCGCGTCAACTACTCAAACTTAAAGAAACTATTAAGTTTATCTTGTTAATCCCACTAATATTATAAATGTGAAACTTTGGATGGATGGATGTTTGTTACTCAATCACGCGCAAACGGCTGGCCGGATTTTAATGAAATTTGGTATGAAGATAATTCGGGTCCCGGAATAATACATAGGCTACTTTTCATCATCATCATCATCAATCATGATCACGCGGGTAAAACCGCGGTGCACAGCTAGTGTGATTCCATTTAAGGGCTTATATTAAAATTAAAATTGGAAGTACTTTACACGCGTATAACTCTGTTTATTGTAATATGTCTGTTAATAAGTTGTAGTTCAATAAGATTTTTTTCTTATGACTGTACTGCATTTGGGAGTCATAAGAGGTTACCCTAGCGAACGCTAGCTTGTTTTTGAATCTAAATTTGAATCCGAAATTTATGGGAACTTATCAAGAACATCGTTCGAGAGAAAACACTTGTAAACCATCGTAAAAACGTTAACGATTGCTATAAATTTGATGTATTCAAGTTTGCGATATTGTAAAACAACAAGGAAAGTATTTTTATTGTTTATTTTTTTCATTTATTGAAACTTGATTTCAGTAAACTTTTATTTTATTTGGAATAGAAAGGAAATGTACAATTTTATCTGACCTACTTTTTACTACACCTCTGAAATAATAAAAAAACTATACGTCAATTTTAGCATGTCAATCAACGTGTAAAATAAATTTTAATATTGAATGTGCCTCTGAATAATAAGAGTTTCACCTATTTTCAAAAAAAGCGGCTAAAATTATCTATTAAGCTGCCGAAAACTAAGTTATTTTCAGTAACCATCGGTAATGGCAATACTAACTGCTCCTGTTATATTAAATGTTTGAAATATACAAATACAATAAATAATTGCACTATACTTTATAAAATAATTTTTTTGCTGACTGTAGTGTGATAATCAAGCTTTACAACACAATAATGGTATTACGTTATAATGGTAAATTAAATTGTGACGTAACTAGACTTTTGTCCATAAATATTGTTTCGAATATGCACTAAGCGGTCCTGAATTTAGTTCAACGATTGATGACGTTGATCAACATAGTCGCCTATTGAGTATGTTGAGTATTACGGTCGTCGTGGTTCAGTTATCATGGACACTGACTTTAGTACTGCGCCCCCGGGTTCAAATCCCGGCTGGGGCAAACATTATTGCAATGAGTATTATATTATGTTTATTCTCGGGTCTTAGATGTTTGTGTCTCTATGCCCCCCGTGACACAGGGTAGCGGGGGTGTGAGTGTGAATGCGTTTTTTTTGGTGGTTATTGGCTAAAGGCAAAAATCTCATTTATTTTTCATTTTCATACACTCAATACGTCATGTCCAATGTCATTTTTTATAGTGAAAAATCATCCACATGGACAATATACAGGGTTTAGATATATTGAAAACTGTAACAAGCTCATTAAGATACATTATTAAATGGAAACTAAATAGTTCTTCATCATTTTTAATATTTAAATGTTTTGAAAGAAAAAAAGAAAGAAACTACATTTATTCAAGACACTCACAACACACATTACACAAGAGATACATACAAAAACAATACAGAACAGAATAATAATGATGTAAATAATAATTTTCAAAGATATAATTGTTAATATGGTTATAACTTATATAATCTGATGGATCTTTGAGCAAAAATGCTTTATCTTGTCACGTTGAAGTTAAGATTTCATGGTATTCCTTTCATTTAATTACGATGTGTATTAGAAAGATCCTTATGATTAATATCATTCAATAAGGATGATTGATTGATGCCATAAAAGTACAGAATGTTATTTTTTCCAATTAGAGCCGGTTCGATTCCAGAGTGTGGCAAGCGAGTTTTCGCAAATCTCACAATATTGATTTGTTTCTGTTTAAAAATAAAGGGATGTTTCGTTTAAGTGAAATTTGCTATCTGCAGTATTTAGAATATTTTGAGAGTGGCGTCATAAAATTCCACCCTGTATACACCACAGGCAAATTTGTAATTTTGTAAAGAGAAGCTATACTTTCCGGTCTCTCATCACAAATGTATTTAAACGATCGCTCAAAACATCACGTTGACATTATGCTTCGCCACGCGCGGGTCAGCCCAGTAATGAATGCGTACGCAGACACGCAGCGGACTGTTCGCAAAAATCGACTTTTACACTTCCCTTCTTGTTTTGTACGCACATTTTGAATTAAAGCCATGTAACAAAACGAGATAACAATGTCATGCTTTAAACGTATACTCAGAACTTATTAAATTGGGGTTTGAAGACTTATCTGCATACACTGGACAGTTGACGTTTAACTTTTTAACTGACCTTTAAGAAAGCAGAAGATTGGCAATTCACATGTTTATATTTTGTCATGTATGTTCCTGCATAACCTTTTAACTTGTTAAACAATTTGAAATAATATTTTATATTCGATAGGATAATCTTCCTGATTTAAGCCTTAGAATAACATATAGGATGTTACTAGAAATAACTATAAGAAGGTTACCCAGGGTAGTAAAGTTTATGTAGAAATATTTTTCTCTTGGTTAGATTGACTCAAAACTCGGTACAAATATACTTTAAAATAAATAATAAGACACGTGTTTTTTTTATTAATTTATGCTCAAGGGTTGCAATATAGTTTTGAAGATGAACCAAAATCTGACAAAAATTTGACTAGAGTTTTAGTTCTCCACTCGCGGCACAGAAATTTATACGCAGACAAAACCGCGAGGCGCAGCTACTAAAATATGAAATCAATTTTATTTAATCATTTATTCTTATGCTTCGTCTAAATAGAACTATCAATGGATGGGAAAAGAATGAAATTGCTAAAAAGACATTTCTGTGCACAGTAAACACCATTCTGATAATGATTATGACTGACAATTTCTAAGTAAATTTTCAGTAAAGCGACCCACTTCTAAAACAAAGAGAAAATATGATAGGTGTAACATTTTCAAATATTGGAGATGGAAAAACCACAAAAATGTAAATGAATAATACTTTCTTAATGTAAAGTGACCGGTCAGAGTGTAAATGTAAATGTGCAACAGAATCACCGGATAGGATGTAGCAGGCACTGACTTTGGACTCCCGCCAGATATTATGACATGGAATAAACGACAGTGTTGCAATAGTTTGTATAATGTTATACAACCAACGGTATGTGTAGGTTCTTGTTAGAATATGGCCCTGCCAAAACATGGCTTGTCTTCACCTGCTTCTTGTCTATGCAAAAAGCACACATACTGCTATGAAAAAAAATTGGTTGTCTGTAAAGTCGGTTTACGGACGATAGATTTACGTGATAACGTCATAATCATTTATGACTTTGACTTTGACTTTGATTATTTTATGTAATACAAAACTCAGGTGGAACGTTACGCGGAACGTTACTATTTTTCATGAGTGTTGCTGGTATTCATCAATTTATAAAACGTTATCACGTCAATAAAGGATACTGTGATCGTGACGAAAAGTTTTGATGGAGAGATTGACATTTTGTGTTTTTACTAAATTATGTACTTATTCACTACGTTATGAGTGTTCTGTTTATGGTTCGCCACAATTTATTCTTTTTAGTATTTCTTTTATTTTACTTTTAATAAATGAAAATAATTTAAAAGTGTTCATCGTTGTACGATCTCCTGTCGTTGTACGAGTACCCAGGGCTCTTATTGCTTGTTCGTTATTAAATTATCTGCTAACGCATACAGTAGAATCAAATGAAATACTTAATCTACTCTTTCATCAATGGCATGTGGCGGAATGTAGACGCACATGTCTAAATTTATAATAATAATTGATTGTCGCGGCCTTATCACGGTAGTAGCCAACTTTGCCTAAAAGCTAATTAACATTTTAACTGATTAATGTCAGTCACATTCACGGTTCTTAGTATTGGTGATTGAATGTCCGATTGCTTTTGCCATATACATGCAAAATATGGCACGAGCTTTTTCCCTCGGTATTGCCGCGAAAAGTCAGCAATGTATTTATTCAAAATACCCTCAGAGCCACAGAGCCACAGATGTACATAGCATACAGTCATTCTTGTCCCGACGTTCAAAGAGTCAACAGCTCCAAAGGATATCTCGTACAAAGGCAAAACACGTGTTGAAAAGGTCCGGTAGAGATTGCATGTGTATATCGTATTGTTTACTCCCTGCATGCTATTCATGCGGGGGGGGGAGGGAGGGCGGTGCACACTGCATGATATCTTGGAATAGTTAATAGTCGCGGCATTAGTACTAAATATTATGTATTTAATGTCATTCAAATTAAATACATAGTGAATGTCCAGATAAAAATGTGTTTTTTTTAAAGTTAATAAACGTTTGACCTCTATCTCACTTGATGTTAAGTGACGACACGGTCTAAGGTGTAGCATGCAAACTTAGAAAGTACATATTCCCTCGTTCATTCTTACATATAATATCTATATAAGCAAACCGTTATCAATTTGCTACGTTATCGAATCTTTTTCAAACAGTTTTTGAAATAAAAACATTCGAAATTTTCAATCCAATCACTGACCCACTGACTCAGGTGTCGCCAACGATTTTTCTGGCACTTCTCCAGATAGTGCGTTTAGTAAACAATTTTGTCTTTCGAATTTGGTACGTAAACCGCCATGGCAGTTGCTAATGGGCTTAATGTGAACTCACTTGTGAAATGCTAGGAAATGTTTTATGGCGTTTCGATCTAATAGAATTTATCTCTCTATCGTTATCGAAAATTTTCGGGGTATGAAAAAAATAACTTTTTTAAAGTGTATAATATAATATATAAATATAGTTCATTGAGCGTCAGACCACTATCTCACTCGATGGACAGTGACGATAAGGTTAAAGATTTTATCACTCTAGACTTAGAATGTTCATTGGCTCTCAAGGCCTCATGCCTAAACACACTTTTACCTTAACTTAAAAACTATAAATACACTATGGCTTAAGTAAATATTAAAACTAATATCAACAAATTCACATAGCTTTACAATAAAAGAATTCACATAAAATCCGATAAAAAAGTAATCCAAAGCTCGAAAAGCGCCCAAACGTTGTAGAAACGACACAAGCGTTGTTTTCCAACAACAAGTCAATATTTCACTTGAAAACAAACGTATTTTCGGTATTCTAGCCTTAACGGTTGTCGGAAATAGTGCCGCGATGGCTGCCTGCGACAAATTAATAGGCCATAACCTGGGATATATAGTTATTGGCTTACAGGTGTCTATTTGCAAAAAGAAAACGACCTTATGCGGGTAGCAGGTTGGATACTAGCAAAACATATGCGATGCAATACAGGTTTTAGAGTGCTGTAAATGAAACCCGAAGAACAATTTAGGTTAACGGTATTCCGAAATTGCGGTGAAATGGTATTTGTCTTGTTAATAGGTATAAAAATAGATTTACTTCGCTTTCCAATGTTTCTTATTCATTGGTAACAGCATGAAATCTTTTTTTTAATCACGTTATCAAGTTTTTATTTTATCATTTTTTAAATGATGTACATTTTTGTGTAGGCAACTCATTTAATTACAATCTAGCCTTAAAGCTAGTGATTAATTTACTTTTGACTTACTATGCTTAAACGAGTAAAATTAAGAATGGTATGTCCATTAACGCCTATTTTTTTATAGTCTCTATTTTCATATGGGGAAGAAACTTTGTTCTTGGGTTCTTTATGGTAGCAATAATTTAACTACGTACTGTCAATTCACTACGCTGACTCAAAATGTTTTTAAAGGATTTTGGTGCAAGCAAAAAATTGCAATTGTTATTAACAAGATAAGATTAAATAAAATTGTTTTTTATTTTTCTCAGACTAACTGAAACATAGACGCTCGGCAAGCTTTCATTAACGCGTATACTGAACATGCTAGTGTCGCGCCACTGGCTCTGCTGCGCCGACAAATCAGAAAAGAGCCTAAAATAGCAGCATATGCAGTACTTTTCTTATAAATTGTTAATTATCGATTAGAATGAAAAAAAACTTATTTTAATTCATATTACCGATACTAAAATACTAAACATTTACGGTTATTTTTATCAAAACGGTCTGAACCAAGGTAAGTTTTGGCTACGTGCCAAACTTTCCATGCTAATGTTGCCAACCTTTTATACCAGTAATTACCCATATTTCATAAGTGGTTGTGCAAAATTGCGTAAAATATGATTGCGTTGCTATTTATTACAAGGTTGTGGACAAGTGGTGGCCTATTTTATTTATTTATGAATAACGTTTTGATCAGGACCTCTTTAATTCTATAAAGAAATAAAGTAGTGAGTAACTTATCTAACTTAAGGAAACAATTAACTTTTCAACGGTTTGGGTAATAAAATTGCTGCAAAAATTGTTAAAAAATTCTACCCTGTAGGGGTATTCACCTATAAGGTTATAATATCTGAGATTCATACTTTTTTGGAAAAGAGTTAAATGTTAGACCTATAGAGATATAAGATAATCCCGAGAGAATCCGTGTAGCAAGTTACGCGCGAATAATTAGATTTGGTGTTGTTGTAAACTTTATAAATTATTAGATATATGAAAAACATATAAAATATCTAACTTCAATAAAATATTAATTTCACCTAGTTTCGTGATAGGAAACTGTTGTGGCAACTTTACAATTTCTAAAAACGTGATGAATTAAGACGTCCTTTTTCCAAACTTTAGAACAGCACAAATTTAGTCATTTCAAAATATTTCATAACTACTTATGAATTAGTTCCTGAAATCCATTATTGAATTAATAAAGGTATTGGAATACGTTGAAAATAGTTCAATTCAATTATTCATGAGTCACGATCTATTTTCGAGGGAATAAATAATTGATTTCGAAACGGTTTGTGATGTTTGTCAATAATTGAAATAGTATTATCCGGTGACTAGTTATAACGCGTAATATTAAAATGTAAATAAATAATTTCTACGAAATTAATAACTCACGTCAGCGGTAGGGTTTAGGTATCAATTGTGATTTGATAAATTCGGCGTATTGCTAAGCAACTATAATTTGTAAACGATGATGAAAGGCTATGTAGACAAAAAGGTATGAATTTATGGTTCTCAATTGATAATATACTATCTGAGGCCTACGATTTCACCTGCATGGACTACGGTTTCCGATGGGGTACATTTTTCCAGATTATAAGACTATATACTATTATATTAATTTTTAGACTTTCGCAATCCGAACACATTGTTATTAAATCAAATGGGGCTTAATCGCGAGAAAAACATAATTATAGTAATTTATTTACCTCGACGTTTCGACCAAGTTGCATTGGTCGTGGTCACGAGAAGACTGCAGTATTGCGGATGGCAATATCGGCGAGAGCGCGTAGTTTCGCCAACTACCCACTTTTGATATTATTAAACTGTAGGGCTGTCACAGTTATAAGTCTATGTGCGCTATTCAGCGTGAAGGTTCTGAAACCCTCGGATATTGCTGAGTATAGGCACTCATTTTTGATTTTGCGAAACACAGTTACAGTGTTTCCAATATTTCATAACTTTTTTCTACTCTTGTAAATGTTTTTTAGCGTTTGACCAGTATCTAACTTGATGCTGAGTTGACGATGTGGTTGAAGATGTTATCACGCCAGATCTAGAATATTTACTACCTCTTAAGGACTACTGCCTGAACACAGCGGTGTTCGGTGAGAAATTTCTCAAACTTTTCAGTAGCTAGCCGAGTGGGTACTCGAAAGTACCCTACTGCCATGCTGAGAATTTGGTAACGGGTACCTTCGCTAAAAGCTCAAACTGTTGGTGGAGATCGAACCAGCGTCCATCAGTTAGACAGCCTACACCCCCACCGCTGAACTATCATCGCTTCAAAGCTGTTTAAACGTTCTATTTATGTATTAACTGTGTTTGTACCTTTCTATGTTTTGATAAAGTAGTGTTGTGAAATTCATGCCCGAAATAAATGTTTTCTTTCTTCTTCTTCTCATTTTTCTTATATTCCAGACTGTAACCTAAATCTGTGCTAAGTTTTATTCATATCCGTTAAGCCATTTTGTAGTGATTGAGCAACAAACTTGCAAACTTCCTACTAATTCCTGCTAATATTACTCGAATGAATGCTAAAAATTGTGAGTATGGATGCATGGTTGTATGTATGTATATTTGTTAGTCTTTCACGTAAAAACTACCGAAACGATTTTGATGAAGTTTGGAACAAAGATAGCTAATACCCTGGATAGATCAACACATACGCTTATCTACATCATCACCAACGTTTCTCATCACCACGTAGGAAAAAAGGGTTTTAGAGAAATTCGGTTCGTAGATACTTCAGGTTCCGGAATAACACATAAGCTACTTTTCATCATCATCAAGCATCACCACGCGGGTAAAACCGCGGTAACACTGATAGCTTATACCCTGGAATAAGACATAGGCTTATTTTTAACATCACCATCATCAGCACGCGGACTAACGAATGTGGATGAAAATTGGTATGTAGCCACTCCAGGTCCCGGAATAATACATAGGCTATATTTCATCATCATCATCAATCATCACCACGCAAGTAAAACCACGGGGTGCGACTAGTTTGCAGTTAGTTTGACCGGCCGGTTGGCGCAGTTGGTAGCACTCTGCCTTCTGAGCCGCTGGTCCCGGGTTCGATTCTCGGACAGGTCAAACATTTCTGTGCATGAACATGTCTGTTTGACCTGTGTCTGGGTGTGTATATGTATATAAGTATATATATCAGTCATCAGGTTACCATAGCACAGGCTTTGCCTAGTTTGGGACCTGAAGACCTTGTGTAAATGTTAATAAATATATTTTTTTTAAAAAGTTCATAATATAATTATATAAGTAGAAGAAATGCTTAGAGGTTGAATATAATTAAAAATATTACCTACAACCGAATATACAACAATGAATTTATTGTTATTTTTTATATTATTCTACTATTTTCTACAATTAAATGAAATTTCATTGTGTTTATTTGCAGCAAATTACATTGTGATTTGCTGCAAATAAACACAAATATCTAAACCAACCTCAGTTTAACAAGTGTAAAATTAAACTTTCTTTTCGCATAAATAAGAAGTACGTTTGCATGGAAATCGACGCAACTTAAGGTATTACGGGTAGAGTCCAATCGAGCACTTCAATAGTAGTACGTCCAAAAATGCGGCACCCCTCTCCCCTCCCCCGCGCTCGCGCACCAGTTGCAAGGTATATTCATGTACTGCTTGTTTAATTAAAACTTTAATTAAGTTTAGTTTAGGAGCTGGAAGTAGACCAGGTATAGCTCAACGACGTTAAGAAAGTTAACACCCTGGCTTGCATAAGATTGAAATTGTCTCAAAACTGTGCAGCAAGTGAGTCGCAGCATTGCAAGCATTAAAATATCATATATGAATGCTTAGGCAACTCGCACTTGTGTCAATCTCATGGTACTATATCTTAAGGCGCTGAACATACGCAATCGCCACTTGTACAAAATATTTTAAAATCATGTGCGAAGATGCAAGGAGACTTTGTTTTTTTCAGTTTGTGTATATTTAGTTCTCTATAAAAGAGTGTTTAATTTAAATACCGTAATGTATAATCCCGTCAATAGTTTCATACTTTCAATAAAAGGCTCATTTAAAATTTTAAAAAAACTTTTAACTTCTACTACAATAAGCATATTCTTTCAAATACTAGGTAATAATTAGCATAGTCGTACTTTAGAAAAGAAAGAAAACGATTGGGACCTTATA
This sequence comes from Apeira syringaria, assembly GCA_934044485.1. Lineage (NCBI taxonomy): Eukaryota > Metazoa > Arthropoda > Insecta > Lepidoptera > Geometridae > Apeira > Apeira syringaria. The sequence goes on along the minus strand of OW203662.1, from coordinate 15,156,353 downwards.
TTATTTCGCTATCTGTTTTAATTCAAAATTGGCTCATAACTATGAATAAATTTACGAAAGTATACATAAATAATATTACATTATTATGTAATATTATTTATGTATACTTTCGTTAATTTATTCATACTAAGACTGATAAAAGAAGTCGATTTCAGCCGCCATGTGTAATGTATTGTGAGATTTAAGTAACACTTTCGTCTTATCTTCAGGAGTTTATTTATGTACCACTTCCGAAAAAAGACGTGTTCTCATTTTTGTATGTTCTATACCTATATATTCAACGATGATGGGATTTATAACCTTTTCAAAAATACACATGAAAACAAGCCCACGATACCAATGTACAGTATAAGCAGAAACTTAAGTACCAATGCAGTAAATTTTTATGACACGTATAAAAATGTGGCAGGCCAAAGAATACAATAACAGAAATGTGAAGTAATAAGAAAATAGTTGTCTTCTTCCTTATTTGTGGGTATTATGTTTGTTTTGTTACAAATATAGAAAATAACGGTTGATTTTATGAGGGTGATAAAATATTTTAATAGTAAGGCGCAGTCATTGAGATTGTATGCAATGTTCATTGTAAGAGAAAGAAAAAGTACCTAATAAACAATACTTTTTGCTTAATGAGCTAAGTAAAATGTGTTTTTTCATTTCATTTTGGCTCTGCACTAAATGTAACCGTAAACTTTCAATTGAAATCTTCGTGTCCTAATTACAACAATAATCCCATATTATATGGGCAAGAGTTTGTATGTGTGTAAGTTTGTTGCTCCTTCACGATCAAACGGATGCACCGATTTCGATTAAATATGGTATGGAGATAGTTTAAACCCTAGATTAACACATAGGCTAATTTATCCCGGAAAAAGTATCCGTGGGATAATTGAGGTAGCGGGAAAACCGCAATCCACGCGGATGAAACCTCGTATTTCACGGGTCGAATTGAAAACCTCCTCCGTTTTTTGAAGTCGGTGAAAAATCTTATATATAGAAATATTTAAAAATGTATCACCATTTACAAATTAGTCTTAATATTTGATTTAAAAGGTTTAAAAAAGTAAAATTTATTTGTCATTTTGCTTTATTTGTGAAGATTCAGAGACACTTCAAGGTTTACTTCAAAGGACACCATTATTTTAACATATTACACTTATTAATAGTCAGAAAAACGCTAATTATCAGTCATAATTTAAATCTTCATCGAAACCTGCCTCCATCTACCACATGCAATTGTAACAATTAATGTGCTTCTGAGAATCATAAATAATTCATAATTTAGGCAAAATCCACTTCAAGGCTGAACATTTTGACACAACGCTACCACAGGTATGAAAAGCTGTTAAGGAAATGGTTTTACTTTGGTAAAGACATTACCATCATGCTAATCTGGAATTTGCGAGACTACTTTTATTATTATCTTTTATAATCATTGCAGGTTTTCTAATAAACCTTTTAATAACGCTTCCATTTGCACCATCAAAGTACACAAAACTTAAGGGACGTATTCAGGATTTATCTGAGAAGTGACTTCTATTGGGGGCACTTTATATCTGATATAAGATATACCGCAAAATGTATAATTTACTACAAAGAGAAAGATATCTCTTCTGGAGAATAAGTGATATATTTTTATGAATTAAATCGGCTTGGAATGATTACCCGCTGTTTAGAATATAATAATAGTCTTCATTGTGTATGCATGGAGGGTTTTTTAATACTAACGAACATATTTAGAAACATATATAGAAGAAATAATCATTAGTCAATACATATTTAAATACATAGCATAAAATTTAACATCATAAAATTGTTAAAACGGAAAAAAATATTTGCTTGGATAGCTTCTCTTGATGTAAAAACATGTTTGCTCCTAATTATTATAAACCTATACAAGTTTTTTTAATCTATTTTATTAATATATAATATGCCCGAGATTAAGTAATAAAGACTACTATGCTATTCAATTTTGTGCGCTTTTGATTTATTAGTATAGCAACACTACGTGAGTTCCATAGTTTTTGTAGGAGTCTATGGGTGCGTTTCTTATTGAGCTTTGATCGCTTTGAGCACAGATAGCGTGCTTAAAGTCATTCCGAAATGCACTGACACCTGCTGCACACAAAAATTATATGACGTCATCATCCTGCTTTTAGAACGCTCACGAGTACGACGTAGAGCAGTGTGAGCGCTGTCAAAACATAAATAAATAAGTATGCACTGAGAGTCAAACATCTGACTCATTATGATAGTCTGTCGAAAAATTGGTAGTTCGTCTACAAAAAATTATAAACGTAATTTTATATATCAGAAAAATATGACCCCTTTAGTGCCCATGAAGTACGGAAGTGAATTATTTAATATGAATTTAATGGGAACTGACATTTAAAAGATTCGCGCACATTCACACACAAAAAGCCGTTCCGATTTGCTTACAAGCGTCAGCACTGTCAGTACTAAATTCATCTCGGAACAGCTAAATCCTTACATACGAACGTATGCACTGTGAGCCCAAATCGAAACACACCCTATGGCTCAAGTTAGGTGTTCTCATTGTCAAAGCCATTTCTGTGGGCTGTCAGTGTCAAAGGTAAGTTGTCTGTCAGTAGAGCATTTGATGGAGGCATGTGCTCCGACGTTGATACTTGCCATTGCGATAGGGCCTACCTCACCTGGGTGTGCGCACACTGCGCATTGACTGAAACAATATGGACGCCGACAACTCACCTATAAAAAAACCGCTACCATCTTCGAAAATATATAAAATTATTAATAGTAATGAATGAAACCTTTATATCTGTCATCATAATAAATAAATTGGCTATTGTTTAAGACTATCTCAAGCCATCTTAGTGTTGGTTAACCATCGTGTTAGGTCAAAATTACATTCACAATAGCTTAAAATAGTACTTAATAAATAAGCGTATTTTCTTATAACATATTATAAGTTTGCATTTGACAACTGTCTCACCTGATGTTAAGTATCTCATTGTACTGAGCCTTCTTCTGAGGTGACAGAAAGAGATGAAAATTTCATATTCCTTCCACCAAATCTGTAGGTACAGATTCTCCAGTGGAGACCACAGACTGGCAACCGCAGCATAGTACTGGCTGCCACCGCTTGAAATCATACCCCCAAATATATATTTGACTCATGGTAGTCACATACTTTGCATGAACTGAGCAGCTTGCTGATTAATGTAGCCATACACGTACAAGATGTGGAACGCGCTTCATGCCTCGGTATTCCCGAGTAGTATATGGACAATATGGGATTCTTTCAAAGGAGAATTAACAGAATTTAAAAGAATTTACATCGTAATGCCCCGGTATTACAGATAAGTAATACTAAGTAATAATAAGCTCACGTGATACTGACTCGAAACATTCCCTCCGATAGTTTCGAACTGCTTTATACTGTAATCGTACGAAAAAGCGAAGTAGTACGTATATAAAACAATTATTATGTTACATTACACCTGACTATTTTCTACTTATTAATTTAATGAGAACTGTTTAAATAAAACAACTAATTGTTTTGTAAGTTTTAAAAGGCGATCCTAGCCTGTAAAACGAACATAATAATAGGTGATAATAATCGCTTACCATCAGCCAGCCCATCACTTTGTTTGCTGACTATAACATAAAAATGAATTTCTACCTACTGCTACATCTGGACCTTCGGCCTGACAAAGACCGCTGGAAGAAGCTAGATGCGGGACCTTTACAATCGGGCCTTGTTGAGATCAATAGTGCAACCGTATATCCAGCAGTGAACGTCATAATATAACTCGATGATGAAAATCTGTACAAAACACTCATATTGTCCTGAATACGTTCATGTCCAACTGATTACTTTTTGCTGCGTTTGTTTTTATTAAATGGTCCGAGTGAACGCTATGCCGCTGTATTTGCAACATTATGTTTAATTTTATAGAGTAGGTTAAAAGTTTTAACTTTGAACACTGAAATTTGATTTAAATATGGATTCCATTTGTTTATAACTAGTAACACCCCGCGGTTTCACTCGCTTGGATTACGTTTTCCGCTACCTCAATTATCCCACGGGAACTTTTTCCATACTAATGTAAAAGTATTGTAGTAGACCCTGGAATAACACATAGCTGTTATCCCAGGGTATAACCTATCTACATACTAAATTTTTTCGAAATCGGTATAGCCGTTTGAGCGTCCGATCAACAGCGGATATTTGATGTGATTGAGTGTTATTATGAGACGCCGAGCTTGACTCCAACTATATACGTAATGGTGTAATAAATTATATATGTAATTGTGATATTAATTAATAGACCTAAAGATAGGCATCTTTTACTTACCAGCTTAATTTAATGGGACATAAATTGTTTGATTGTCTTGGAATATATATATTTAGGTAGGTATTTATCATACAAACGTGGAGGAATCAGTAAGGTCTACAAATCATTTATTAAAATATAATTTTGATGAACTCATTAATAAATTATTATATGAAATATGTCATAGTACATATATAACGAATGTGATGAACAAAAATGTTTGTTCTCGGGTCTTCGATGTTTGTGTATTGTGATTGCGTGTGTCTATGCCTCCCGCGACACAGGGTATCCTAGTGCGGGGGTATGAGTGTATGAAAAACTAAAAACATATCAAGAACATCTTTTTAGTCTAGAATCCGAGTTTAGATTGCAGCAAATGTGGTTGTGCATGAAAGGTTAACTATGTTATTTTTGTACCTACCTCTAACATCGTAGGACTATGCAAATTTTCACGATCTGTTGACTAGTTATTTAATTATTTATAAGCTTGCGTTTGCCCATTATCTTATCTGATGATAAGTGATGATATGTCAACTTGTGTGATGGCTAACTTGGCCTATGATGTAGCAAGCGAGCCTAAAAGGTTACTAATCAATATTTACTTAAAGGCTTCGGGATTGTACATATTGGGAAACAAAGCATCGGCCAGCGAGATCCATTCCTTGGCAGTACGCATTAAAGCAGTGGAAGCAAGCAACTCCACATCAGATTAAAGTGATACTGGTTTATAAAAATATGATACTTGTAATTTATATGCAATCCTGGTCGGTACGATCCGGCAGTGTAAACTCACTTCGCGATAGGCATCGGACATGCCCGAAACCGGGGTTGAATTTTTTTTTAAAACTATAATAAATCCGGGTATACTATAATAATGTAAGCTCACGAAGATTTTTGTTAAAAAAGTATCTATTGCCATTAAACAATTGTGTATAGATAACCCAATTTGTAATTGTCAACATTTTAAAATCTTTTATAAACGGAACGTCAACCAAAGTTGTTTAGCTGAGGACCGCTTTTAGCACGACAAGCTTTCCATGCCAACATAAAAGGAAAATTAAAAAAGAGAAATGCAAAAATAGGTCACATATTCGATTTGGCTTCCCAACCTCGCTACGTGGGGAACTGGCAAAGTTGCTCGAATTTGCAAATAGACGTCCTGCGGTTTTACAGTGACACAAGATTTACGAACTGTGACTACTAATTTTTGTACAAAAAAACAAAACAAAATTGAAACTGAAGACGTTAACTTCAGGTTTCATTCAGAAACAAAAATAAAATTCTCTTTTAAAACTAAAATTGATACCTTAAACTATTTCTACGGGTAACACGTACCACTTACGAGTACTCGATATCACGATGGAGAATAAATTTGTTTCGGCTTCTTCTAGAAGCCTTTATCAGCATAAATACTTACCATAAACATAAATACTTATATTAATGTTTTAAATTCCAGCTATTTATTGTCTGACTTGTGAGTTGTTCAAATGTTATCAAAGTGTTGTATTTCATGTTTAGTCTATTATTTTGTATAGCCTTTGTTTATTCTTTTCGGCCCCAACTTCCAACAGGTCCTTGTGGAAATCAATGGGGGAGGCCTATGACCAGCAGTAGACGTCCCATGGCTGAGATGATGATGATGATGATTGTTTATTCTTTTTTCTTTTATCTTAAGGTTTAAATTTAAGTATTTATGTTTAAAATGTCAATAAAGCTACTTTAATAAGAATAACATTAAAATAATAGTATAGAAGCTATTTTATTTTTGCAAGTATAGCAAAATTATTTGTCGGAGCGTGAGATATTCAGACAAAATAGAAGGCGCTAAATGTAATACGTGTGACTGTAGGTTTTGCTAGTACTCGATTAGTTAGATAAGTGGAGGTAGATAACAGGTTCTATTCGATTTGTGAAAATAAATGAGGGTAGTATGAAAAAGAAGGTGGCATAAACGGTGGCAACCGTTGCCGGCGAACAATCTGTAACGGAAACGGAAGGAAACGGAAGTTAGAAGAGCGTTGTCCAAACGTAGAAGGTACCTTTAATCCCCTTTAATCCTAGACCTGGATTGTAACCCCCAGGCCTTCCCAGTTCACTCCTTCGGATAATAACGTTATTAGAATAGGACATGTTAATGTGTGTTGCTGTTAATGCTAAGCTATGATAATACTACAGTGATACCATCATATCCTATCCTATCCTGACCACGTTTTAAAATTCTGGGATGCTACGCCCTACGCGCCGACATATTTAAAAGTGTTAGTGTCTGTTCGAAGTACCAGCTACCATCATCTGCCATTTAAAATTAATTAAACTTGCCCAGGGCTTTACTTGTCATGTAAATATCGAAATATTGTTTTACTAAATATTGACGTATTATATCCAATGGGTTTAGAACTTGAGAAAGATTCAGAAAACGAACGTAGTTCATTTATATTAAATTATGGTTCATCGTGTCCTGAGGTCAGAAAAACTTTAATATGAAACTTATTGTTACATAGTGTTTTAAATTCCAATATTTATAACTTTATACTTATGATGACAGCGTCAGGCACAACTTATATATTTTTTAATCCTACAAACCAGTCCTCCATTAAAGTAAAAACTAGATTTTTACTGTCGTTGTGGTGTTCATGCATAATATTTTTACTATTGGTTTGCGAACCAGCATCGGTTCATAAATTAAGCGATGGTGTCTGTATACTTTACTTTTGTGAAAGGTTTGCTTAATAGAGGAAAGCGTTCGTTCAAAAGCAGGTTAACACGTATGCATTCTTGAGGCTTAAACATCGGAACTATCTAAGCTGTCCAGTAGGAAATTATGTAGATACCCGACACGCAAAGGTTCGTTTGTGTACAGGCTTATCCAAATTACTTCAGACTGCTGGCCTGATGCCAACTTTTTGTAACGTTGAATTTTCATGATAGAAGTAGCTATGTATTGATTTGAATCTGTTTTTAAAACCTATTCTTTCCGTTTATTTACAAAGCATCAACGTGATTTTTTTCTCATATGATAAAAAAACACATATATATATAGTTGTAATACAAACACATCGTATGTTTGTATTACAACTATACATGAGACAATATAATACAATTTCAGTCCAAGCCTTTTGTGGAGATAGGATAGGAGAAGGACAAACATTTTTTTTACCTAAAAATGGAACCGACTTTAACACTCAAAAGTGTGAAGTAACTTGTTAAGTCGGTACCATCATAGTTCAAAAGGTACTATTAACAAAACACTGTGCTCATGCTATTGACTTTAACAAGTTATTTCACACTTTTGAGTGTTGAAGTCGGTTCCATTTATGGAAAATTTTTTTCTTACTCTTTTCAGTGACCTTTGCTACTCACGGGATTAATTGTCATTGTGTATATTCACCGATTTCTCCACCCGCAACTATAATGTCATCGATGCATGCCTAGCACTTTTCAGTTATTGGAGTGTAACTCAAAAATCACTTTACCGATTTTTATGAAATTTAAATGAAATTACACGGGAAGCACCAACTTTCAAATTAAAAGAGAATCATCAAAATCGGTTCACCCAGTAGAAAGTTCTGAGGTATCAAACATATTACCTACATCACAATTTACTACTTATTTTTAATTACTCTCTCTTTTGCACGTATTGGCACATACTTGATGTTAGAGTGCATAATGTAAGATGTTTTATAAACATATGAACATCGAGTTTGCAATTTTTGACATAAGTCGACGATAAAATATATGGTCACATGACTTAAAAAAATAATGAATTAGAAATCATATTCCACGTGTATTTATCGTGTTTTTTAAATAAAGACATGGAGTATATTTTTTGACAAAGTTAGCTAGTATATTTATTTCATTGTTTTACATTCATATCATATATATGGAAGATATAATACTTATCCTTAACAGTTGTAAAGGATAAGGACAGACAATAAGACAGACAGACGATGGACTGACGGAGAAACGAACAAACAGGCAGGACAGAATGATGTGGAGGGTTAACCTACGAACAAGTAATATGGGACAACATTCACTCAAGGTCTTCAGGTCCCAAACTGGGCAGAGCCTGTACTATGGCAACCTGATGACTGATATATATACTTAAATACATACTTATATACATATACACACCCAGACACAGGTCAAACAGACATGTTCATACACACAAATGTTTGACCTGTCCGGGAATCGAACCCGGGACCAGCGGCTCAGAAGTTAGAGTGCTACCAACTGCGCCAACCGGCCAGTCAAGTAATAAGTAGATAGTATGGGTTAACCATAAAAATATTTTTGATGGTAATTAATTTTTCCGAAATACTCATAACTGCTTTTAATCTCTAAGCGCTAAGAATCAAACCATCGTATAACTATTATCAATGCTATTTGTTATTTTAGAACAGCGCCGAACTACGTGTCGTTATTTCATAATTATAAGAGTACAACCATTTTAATAAAACATCTAATTTTAGGATTGTTGTTGTAGGGGTTATGCAAAGTTGGACTTCATTACAACCGTATAAAAACTCTTTTTTTGTCAGGTAATTTGATTGAACAACTGAATTATTTCCATTATCCTACAAAAGCGAAGCGCAGTAAAACCCGGTAGGACGAATTAATCGTACAATGACTAGCTTTTTTCTTTTATAAGAAGCTTCCCAGATTCTGTCTTAATCCTTACCTAATAAGAGAAAGTTCAATGACCTCATACGTCATCATCAATCAGTCGTGTTGAAAAAATTCATTGTTATTTTACACAGAATGAGGTATTCCTCAGTGGGGAGTTAAAAGCGGCGTTATATTGTAACATTTTATGCAAATGAATGTGCTGGCTTTCAGCCTTTCAGCCATTTTACTGGAAAATTTACAATGGAGTGGTAAAAGTAATATATATCACAGTATCAGAGTTAACTATGAATTGGCTATTACAGAATGGGTTTACCTTGAATGTTTTGATACCAGTAAACAAAATAAAAGAAACTACGTTTTAATGCAATGAGAATGCAAAGTTAAGTATAGCACTCACATGAAGGATTCCGTATTATCAAAATACAATTAAAATACAAAGATATGTATTTATTTTTATTTGTTAACAATTAGTATTTATTGCCATCATTGAAACTACGCAAAACCAAATTTGAAAATCCTTTTATGCTTTTTTATCCTATTGAAATAAATGAGAAAGCTTAAGTGGCAGTGTCGGATCACTTCATGTAGTACAACATTACAAGCTGCGTCCCGCAGCGTGGTGATGATAAATGATGACGATGGTGATAATTATAATAAGCCTATGTGATAATCCAGCGTATAAGCTATCTCCATACCAAATTTCATCAAAATCGGTATAGCCGTTTGAGCGTGAAGAAGTAACAAACATATACACACAACTTTTTGCATTTGTAATTAGTAGGAAGTGGGATTTTAGTTAATTTGTCTTTATAGCCAATGAAAAATAATATTAATTTTAGTATTTCAATAATTTCTTTCATTTAAATGATACATGGAACTTTAAGTTTTCATTTAAAGGTTAACTTTTAAGTGAAAACTGTGAAAGCTCCAGATGACAATGAAATGAAAAACATGAAATCTAAGGTACTGTTTTGTGTTACTATTTTGTATTACTGGCGTTCAGTTGATGCCTACTTGACCGAGTATTATAATTATGCCTTTTAACCTTTATACAGTTTCTAAATAGCAACATAGTTTTGTAGTTTGTTTATAAACAAAACTAGCCCTATGTTTTTACGACGGCGCTTGCCACGCCGATAACTTGACAGAATACCATATCTTCGAGTTCACATATGAGATAGGAAAGGAGAAAGGAGGCGCCACCCTCAACGTTCACTCTAAGACCCGCGACAACGTCAAGCGTTCAACTAGCATCCCCTTCGATGACGTTCGGCAAAGGACAATACGCCTCATCAGAACACTTGTAGTTATCATGCATTCCTGTCCAAATGAAATTAATAACTATGATATTAGTCTGAGATTTTATTACAATGAAGGTAAGGTCGACTTATTAAAAATTACATTCTAAAGAAATCTGCATCTTAACTTAAGGGTTTCCCAATGACATTGCAGAGGCTCACGCTTACAAGAAGGACGGGACAACCTTAGTGCGTGTTGATTTAAAATATTACGAAAAGGTACTTCACAGATGAACAAACTCAAATATAAATGAATAATCACATTAATATTAGACTATTCAATTTCCTGTCCTCTGGTGTAAGACATAGTTCAAGTGCATTTGTCATTATCGCAAGAGTTTTTAATAAAAGAAAAATATCTTATATTGAAAATATTTTTTTATTAATTAAGCAGCAAATGAAATTAAAACTTATTTTACCAGAATTAACCTTAATGACGTGTTCTCATAAGTTGTATTTTTTCTAAGTTTTTTAGACATGTAGGACTTTCAACAAGATAAGCTGATAAGACTCAAAATTGTGTATTTAGCAAATGATAAAGCCTTAACTTATAACTAACATTTATATAGAGATATATAGAGTTATATAGAATAACTATTGGTGGTGGTACCGGCCTAGAATAGTACTCCCCCATAACACACAAAAACATACTGCGCTCGCCAACCCGCCTGCCAAGCGTGGCGAGTATTGGTAACTCTTTTTTTGTTTGAAAGCTGGTGCTTCTCGTGTAGTTTCATTTAAATTTCATCAAAATCGAGCAGGCACTTTTTGAATTACACTCAAATAACTGAAAAGTGCGTGGTTATACCTAGACAACATTATAGTAGCAGGTGAAGACATCGGTGAACATACCTACACCACAATGATAATTGATCCCATGAGTAACAAAGGAAACAAAAAAGAGTGATAATTTTTTTTAACAAAAAAGAAACCGACTTCAACACTCAAAGTGTGAAATAACTTGTCGAAGTCGGTAACACGAGCACAATATTTTGATAGTAGTACTTTTGAACTATCACGGTACCGACTTCAACAAATTTCACACTTTTGAGTGTTGAAGTCGGTTCCATTTTTGGTAACGAAATTTGTGTGGTATTTTTTTTTTATTCTTTTCAGTGACCTTTGCTACTCACGGGATCAATTGTCATTGTGTACGTTCACCGATGTCTTCAACCGCAACCATAATGTCGTAGAGGTATGAGTAGCACTTTTCAGTTATTGTAGTGAAACTCAAAAATCGCTTGTCCGATTTTGATTAAATTGGTTTTGATAAATTGGACCACACGGAAAGCACCAGCTTTCATAAAACAGAATCATCAAAATCAATTCACCCAGTCGAAAGTTCTGTGGTAACAAACATAAAAAAACGCACGGGTCGTATTGAGAACCTTGTCCTTTTTTTGAAGTCGGTTAAAAATCCTTAATTTTCACTTCACTTAAATTTCACGTTTAAAATACTATTGAAATTTTATATTTTAATATAGAGTTTAGAGTTTAGTTTACAGTATAGAATTCATCAAATCCTTTATTTTCGTCAACCAATCCTTTCATAACTCCACGGTGATAACTAGAATTCACCAGAAAAATCCATGAACGATATAACCGAACGGCCCACGCCGACAAAGTTTAATAATACTTCAAAACTTTCCAATAAAAGAACAAAAGATATTCCGTAATTGACACCCGTCATAGAACAAAAACGGAAAACTACCGGGTAACTTTGTTCGAAATCACGAAGTCGCGACCGTTTCAAGTGAGGTAGAACTTTTGACTACCAGTGACAAACTGGTAGAAAAGTTTGTGGATGACCACACGGTGTTGTTTGTACGGCATGGTTACCTATGTATATATGTGCTTAGCTAACCAAAGACCTAAGTATGTTGTCGGAATTAACGTAAATATATGCCCTATGTATGTGCACTAAAAGTATGTTTTTCACAGTTTACTTCAATATTTAAATCGTATCGAATAGTTAGTTTTACCAGTGATGAGTTACGGAACTGAAACGTGGTCTCTGACTATGGGCCTTATGAGCAGGATCAGAGTCACACAACGAACAACGGAAAGGCCTATGCTCGGGGTTTCTCTACGCGATAGAATTGGCAATGAGGAGATTCGCAGAAGAACGAAAGTCACCGACACAGCACAGTGGATTAGCCATTTAAAGTGGCGGTGGGCAGGGCACAAAGCTCGAAGAACTGATGGCCGTTGGGATTGAAAAGTTCTCGAATGGAGACTACGAACTGGCAAGTGCAGCATAAGACGGCCAACAAGGCCGACAAGGTGGACAGACTTCCTTATTAAGATCGCAGGATCGTAGGTGCGGGCCGTTTCCATCTGGTCGCTGTGAAAATCATTGAGGGATAGTACTAAATAATATGCTATACATAATAATTATATATTTTATCTAATGCGAAACCACATTGAAGTCCCTAGACAAGCAGCGTAGATGTTCAATAATAAAAATCGTATTAATTCCTTTATTAATGTGCATATAACGGATATATTATTAATAATTTTAGTGAATATGTATATATAGAAAATGAACTCAAATCAAGCTCTTCAAAACAATGAAAATGGTGAACTAAGAATATTCGCCGCGTTCGTGACTCATAGTGACTCAAAAAGTGATGTTGTTCGTTAAGATATGACGTTGTAAAAATACCTAGGTATGTTAAGGTTTTATTTGCATACCCGAGATTTTGTCAACAAGGTGGACATGTGATATGGGAAAGATCTTAAGGTATAGTAATTATATTAATTCCTTCAAATAGCTAACAATAAAAGGACAGCGTTGTCACGGTTACGATTTGTAAAAACACATTTTAAGTTACGTTGAGTCGTTTCAACAATAAGGTTACAATTTTTTAATACTTTATACATCTAGCGTTTGACCACTATCTCACTTGATGGTCAATGACGATGTGGTCGAAACGCTGGACTTCTTTACTGGCTCTCAAAGACTGCTGTCTGAACACGCTATGTGTTTGGTGACAGGTCAAACTTGAGGGCGGTAGCTAGCCAGGCAGTTAAGTACTTGGAATGTAGTCTGCTAGGTGTTTGATAACGGTGTCACCTTCACCGTAAGCTCAAGCTGTTGGTGGGGATCAAACCAGCGTCCTTCAGTTATATATCCAACACTTCTACCGTAAAAACTTTAAAGAGACAACTATATAGTCGACTAAACACTTCAAGGTGATATAAATATGAAAACAACAAGAAGTAAATAAAAGACATTTACCTGAATAACTGAATTAACCATTGATAGCCATGAATGAAAATTCACTGGTATACAACTAACTTCTATCTCCGTCATCAATACCCAACTACTCAAAGCCATATTGCCGCAAAACGACACTACGAGAAGTTGGAATCCTATCTGATATCGCGACTAACCCTGCATACATCCGTCGGGCTTAACCCTACGTGCCCTTGCATACGCCACTCGACTTTGTGGCTCTCACGTTTTGAATAGACAAGTCTGGTGAATGTGAGCAATTCTTTTGGATAAAAAAGGTCATATTATTGTAGATTTCAAATCGGCTTGAATTTCTACAGCACAAGTTTGTTATGTTTTTAGAATATTACCTTCAAATTATAGCTATATTAAATGCATACACAGCGCCAACATGCCTAATATAATAAATTTTAACGTTGTTTCGTATTATTTAGATCACAACAAATTAAATTGTTTCGCGCTCGATACAATAATGCTGCGAAGCCAAAACGAATAAAAAATACGTTGACTGCACAATTGTGTAGAAAGAGAAGTGATATTTTAACTTAGTCTGTGGTGGTCTGTGGTTTTTGAATAGAGAATTTGAGATTTGTTGGGAGTTTAGATGAATGATTTCGTAAACAGAAAAACAAATTGATTCACACGTTAATTGGGAGAAATATTATAATCCCACTAATATTATAAATGTAAAAATTTGGATGGATAGTTGGTGGATGGATGGATCGATGGATGGATGGGTGTTTGTTACTCTTTTACGCAAAAACTACTGAACGGATTTGGATGAAACTTAGGCTACTTTTATCTCGGAAAAAGTATTGAGTTCCCGTAGGATAATTGAGGTAGCGGGAAAACCGTAATCCTTGCGGGTGAAACCGCGGGGCGCTAATAGTAATATTATTAAGAAAAAGTTTGTATGGATTTATGGATGTTTGTTACTCTTTCAGGCCTAAACGGCTGTATGGATTTGGATAACGATAGTGATGCTCACTAAGGATGTGGTCAAAGATGTAATCACGCTAGATCTAGAATGTTTACAGGATCTCAAGGAATTTAAGCAGATTTAGAAAATAGAAATAAACCGCATCAAAATCGGTCCTTCCGTTTAGGAGCTATATTGCCACAGACACTTCAAACTCCTCTCTTTTTGTATCGAGGGTTCAAAATTTACATTATAAAGGAATATTTGTACAAAGCTTTGGTTGTAGGTATAGTTAGATATATAGATATAAGGGTAATTATTATATATATAGATATGACTCTAGCTAGCCCGATCGATGTCACCACTCAATATATTATGCAAATATTCGTTCTATATTGAAAATAGCAATTCTATCGTTTGCTATTTCAAATTAATTCAACTTGTTCGGAACGTGACTTGGCATGCAAAAGTCGAAATATTTTATCACTGAATATTGAAGTTATAATTCAAAGGCCTAAGAGCTTTAACCATCGCTTTGGTATATTTTTAAATACATTTTATCGGTCATTTTGGACCATAACGCTGAAAGGCTTTTAAAGCAAACACGGTTCAGTTATCCCAAGTATTAGGTTTAGTATTAAGTATAGAAATATAGACATCGGAATAAAACTTAATATCAAAACCAATGATTTATTTAAAAAGGGAGATGTAGCACTGGCTCGAGCGTGGACTGCATACATTAGGTACAAGTACCTAATTTGCTACAAATACGATCGGGTTGGCAATTATGTGCAGCGCGTAGGGTTTTATTTAATTTATTTATTAACATTCACACAAGGTCTTCAGGTCACAAACTAGGCAGAGCCTGTACCATGGTAACCTGATGACTGATATATACTTATATATACATATACACACCCAGACACAGGTCAAACAGACATGTTCATACACACAAATGTTTGACCTCTCCGGGAATCGAACCCGGGACCAGCGGCTCAGAAGGCAGAGTGCTACCAACTGCGCCAACCGGCCAGCCGGTTTGGACTAAATATTTTTATAACTAGGCAGTATGTTGTATTATGCTTGCCTGCTCTGTCACAAAATGTACAAATAGCTCTTCTAAAGCTGCCATCTGGGTGCACGTTTGCTTGTAGTTTTATCTAGACAGGTTTTTAGTCACGTGATCTTAAAGCGTACCCTTTTTTAACATCGTCCGGCACTGATCTGCACGACGGCACTCGTCTGGCAGCTTCTATATTAAAAAAAATAATCAAATCCACAGCCTGGTGAAAGAACACTACTAGCTTACGCCTTACGCTGGCTTCAGGCGTCTCTCAGAGCCAGTTAACATTTTGGATCTAGCGCGATTTCAACATTGATCGCATCGTCACTGACCATCAATTGAGATAATGATCAAACGCTGGATTTTGTTCTTAGTCGTTACACTCTTGATAGAGTGGTCGTACCCTAAGAATATAAACAAATGATAGGTCTACCTATAATGTATAAAAAACAGATTTTAACAATGTAAAAAAACTATTCACCACGTTTACTGTTATATAATAATGCCCAATGATATTATATGTTTATATGAGGTAGATGTCGCACAAGCGCGCGGAAACTGAGGCGACAAAATTAAGTCAATTGTAGTAATTATCATTACGACGCGTATTTCAAGCGCAAGTCTAAACATATAGCTATCCTTTTCTATATTATTTGTATCGTATTATCTGTCGCATGTTTATGTCGTAAAGGAACAAAATCTGAGCACCGTTCTGTATGAATACACGTCATCTTTAGTAAAATATCATTGATAATGGCGTTTAAATATATTACATTTCGTTCGATTTTAACCAACCACAAAATGAATAAAAGAAGGGCATACACACACCGGTGGTCAGTATATCTTGCAGAAAATACGTTCGCCATATCACTCGGAAACATTTTATAGCCCTATTACGTAATGGGGTCCAACAATATTTTATTCTAATACATAAATGTCCGGCCACTGGGTTATTTTGGGTGTTTTTTGTAATGTTAAACAAAAATAATGAAATCTTAATAGGGTAGGTTTAATGGTCAACTGAACAGTAGTAGAAAATGTTCGCAAGGGAAAGTTTGTTCTTTTTCTTCTTGTCCTTATCCTACACAAGGTGGGGTCGGCACAACATATTTTTACTTCCATTCTCTTCTATCACTTGTCATATCAGTCCTCGCACTTTCATAAATATATCATTCTTCACAAAGTCCATCCATACCGTCTTCGGTCTTCGTCTAACTCTACATCCACCCAATGATATATGTCTATATGAGGTAGATGTCGCACAAGCGCGCGGAAACTGAGGCGGCAAAATTAAGTCAATTGTAGTAATTTTGATTACGACGCGTATTTCAAGCGCAAGTCTAAACATAGAGCTAGCCTTTTTATATTATTTGTACCATATTATCTGTCGCAGTAAGCATGTTTATGTCATAAAGGAACAAAATCTGAGCACCGCGCAGTATGAATATACGTCATCTTTAGTAAAACATCATTGACATCCACCCGCATTTCTTTCCTTTTATTCCTACTCGTGTCATTTTTATACCAAGTCAATCTGTTCTCTTTCAACACATCATCCACTATTTTCAAACTTGCTCTATGTGATTATCGTAATTACGAAAGTCACCGAACTCGTTATTAAATTATTATTAAAAAGGAACACAATATTGCCTCTCTCCTTTTCTAGCTCTATTAGAACAGTTTCTTATTCTAAGTGTTTTAATGGCATTAACAACATGCTAGGCGGAACTTAGCTGCGGCGGAACATGGGTGCTATAGCTTAGATGGACAAAGCGACAGGACGGTATTCTGTAGTCGTAAGTTCAAGTCCCACTAGCAGACGAATTTTTCCCTTTGAATAATTTGAACGTAAGTTTCTCATTTACTGACCGATAAAGCGCGCTTTATTGAGTCATTCTATTTTTATTTATTTATTTACACCAGAATCCAATACAAAAATAACTAATCCTAAGTAATGTATTAACAAAACATTTGTGATAAAGGATAAATAATACAATAGCTAATATATACCTAGGATGGCCATTGATTGCTGCACTAGGATTCCCTGTGTCACAGCTACCACGATACCAGCCTATGAGCAAAAGCAAGAAATGAATTAAAATAAGCAAATATATATATTATTAATATCATTATTAATATTTTTACACTAGAACTACTATTACCTAACTTAAATTTCCGAGAGAATGAAGAAAAGAATGACTCAGTTTACGACTGGAGGTGCAACATACTCTTTCTCTCTCTCTCTATCTAACTCCTTATCTTATCCATTTTAGTCACATTACATATCCATCTCAACATTTGCATCTCTGTTACATGCACTTTTCATTCGACTACCTTTTTTGCTCCCCAACATTGAGATCCATAGAAAAAGTTTGTACATTATTTATTATATAATATTATTCATTGTGATTTGATTTTAAGGTAGACAACCATATAAAATTGCAAGAAATTGACCAACTTTGGTAAATATTTTCCAGGAACAAAAAAAGAAGTAATAAGCCGCCTTTAATTAAATGTTTGTGTTTAAATCTTGAAGTTCGACTTAGAAATACTGTTTCCATAAAAATTATAGCTCATTGTCTTATGAGACCATTTTACTTTTTCATACTTATTAAAAAGTTCTAATAGAATCATTAGGTAATTTGATTTGTATGTTTTGAGAATGTAATCAAAACAAATTTCATCACGAATACATTGAAAAAATATCTGAATCATAAAATAAAATGAAAACGAAGCGAAATCGAGACCTCGCAAAATTTTAATCGGTGCCCGAAAAATTATTCGAGCAAATAATTGAATTTGGCCAGGATTAACATCACAATCCTGTCTTTATAATTTAACAAGTTTGATGTAGATGAAAAACAAATTAGTAAAGGTTGTTTTTACTCCTTTGAATTTCATATTTTAGTCGAAACCGTTCTGAAAATGTAACCTTAACTTATTAAACTGACGAAGTATTGTTTCGGAAAAGGCCAAATTAATGCTTTAGAAGTAAGCTTTCTTCATAAATGTCATCTTTGCACTCTCTACACCCGACAGGTCAATCTTTTCGTTCTTTCATGTCTTAATGTTATGAATTGTAATTATACTTATTATTAAAAATAGTAATCTTCGAACCGACTAGGACCACGTGTTACTCTCCGACCAGTTTCTATTTATAAATATGAAAGATTTGCTTGTACGTTTGTTTGTTTGCATTGAATAGGTTTCGAAACTACTATACCGATTTGAAAAATTATTTCACTGTTGGGAAGCTACACTATCCCCGGGTGGTATAGACTATATATTATATTTTCAAAAACATTAGGAATCCTATTAATTTTTAATTTTGAATTTGTTTACCCGTTCGAAGCCGGGGTGGACCGCTAGTATTGGATAAAACATAATTATTATTATGGTATGTACTAGCTCTTTGCAAATTGAAATTCGTTAATACGATACAGTACTTGAAAAAAGAATAATTTCCTTTACCTTCATCTTATCGCATGCGTATAGATACAGTAAGTACTTCACGCCACCGAGCAGTTTCTCAGCCTATATCAGGCACAAGCCCGTTCGTGCATGGAGTACTGTTCGCATCTTTGAGTCGGTTCAGACAAATACGAACTTGAAGCTTTAGACTTTCTATAGAAAGGCGAGATAAAAAGATAATTGGTAGTGACTCTTTGGTTGAACCAAGGCTTCAGAGCCTTGAACACCGGCATAGAGTTGCTTGCCTATCGGGTTACATTTCGGAGAAAATGCACTGGAATTATACAATTTAATTACAATATCTCGACTCTATATTATACTACTACTATACTGTACTTAGATATATTACCGTTACGCATGAAGCGTTTTGCTTCCACTTTTATAGTGCGTACTGCCAGGGAGTGGAACTCATTGCCTGAGTCTGTGTTTCCCGATAGGTACAACCTCGGAGTCTACAAGTCGCAAGTGAAAAGCTTCTAAGTCTGCGTGCTAACAAAACCGCGACGTCAAAAATTGTTATTAAAAACGCACGTACCGTCCGTACAAATTGTCGTTTCTCTGTGTTAAGGTAGATAAACGACAGTTGACAGTGCTAAGTTCAGTTGTTTTAACGATGGCATACGGTGGCGCTACGATTGCGATAGAGATTGGTGCTGTGGGTCATCGCGTAATACAGTATAGTTATATGTTTTATCTAAAACATGGACGATGATATGAGAACGAAAAAAACCTAGTGGCGGCCAATTTTTCGAAACATGGTTATATTACAGCAACATCTGGCACAAGCGCGACTCGCCGAAGTAAAGCTTAGTGGTTTGTCATCAAACCTCCTTGGGTATGCTTAGGTTGACAGGTATAATCGATACATTTTAATTATTTAACGCGTTGTAAACGTAAATAACTTTAATCTGAGCTTAATCTTCAATGCAGCGCAGAATAATCGTTTAATATACATGTATTCAACGATGACTTTTCATTGCATTGAAGATTACGCGTTCAAATCGCCACAGTAACGAGTACGTTATGCTGTTCATTCAATGGCTGTGTTTAACAGCTATAGTTAAAGGAAGTAAAAGGTTAATTTTAGTTTTAATTAGTATTAATAGGTAAGAAGGTTTTTAAAAAAAGCTAGTTAATCAGATGTGGTAAACCTTTTTGCGACCGGGTACAATTTATAGTAATATAGACTTTCATTTTTCTTATCTTTCCTCTTTTAGTGATTATAAAATAAATTATTTGATAACTATATTTAAGAAATGTTGAAAACATGTTCCTATAACAAATTACAACCGAATCCAGTTCAAACAAATCGTTATGCCTTTTTCGATGTTCATAAAAGTTATCAAATCGAGTAGTAAACCCCAAAGTTTAGTAGAAAGCCTCGCCACTTGGCTTTCCGCGGAAACTGCCGGCGTCAAGACGGCCTAACATGAAACCGACCAAACTTCACCCATTCCCGAACACTTTAATACGAGTTTCGTGGTGTTTTGGGACGTTATCGTTATAAAATCGACGTCATGATTTTCCTCTTGGCCCAAATCTCGGAAAACTCAATTATGAATTTATTTTCCATCCAAAACCGAGCATCAAAAATAAGGATCGGCGTTTAATTAAACTAAAAACCGCATCGACAGGAAAAACTCCGATTGTATCAACTGAAACAGTGGCAGCCAATGAACATGAAAGTACGATCACCACTAATGATGTTTCGTTTAATGACAACAATAAAAATACAAATAGCCCCAGCGGCCATTCAGACGAAAATTGACTAAACACGGCACGTGGTCCCTACTCGGAAGGGAAATGGCTGTGTGATACAAAACATTTGATATTGTCCCTCCCCTACCCCATCTACAGCGGCGCGTTCAGTCTTACGGGCCGCTTCGGGGCGAGCTGACGTCCCATTCGAAATTCGAAACTTTCTGTTACGTCACACGATTTTTCCCGAGGGTGAAATTACGAGTGTCCCATTTGGGTGTATTAGTTTTGGTGGTATAGTGGTTCAATGATTTTGGTGAGATGGTGCGAAAGCGTGGAGTGAGGCGTGTTGCCTTCGCGCACATATGCGTCACGCTGCTGTGGTTCATCACATGTTTTAGCAGTAAGTTCAGTTTTATTTAAATATCGAATTGGGTAAGGGTCCAAACCCGTTGCGGTTCGGTGGTTTCAACCGTTGGCAGCGGAATGACGGTTCAACGTTTTGTTCTTCGTTTCCTTTCTAGTTTTATTTATATTAAAATATCAGTGTAGTTTTAAAACTTAATAAAACAAATATAATACAACACCACGATATAGCAATGCACTAAAGTAAAGTTTAACAAAAGAATATTTTTATAAATTTCTTTATAACACTACGAAACAAAACAGGTTATTATTGAGTTTCAATAAATCCTTAATTGAAAAGTACTTAAACATACGTGAATATTAATATGGATATGTAATAAATATTTCAGTATTTTTTATAAAAAACACGAATATATAATTAATAGCATAACATAAGCAAAATTAAATGCCTCCGTAATTATATTATATAATTATATATAATTACCACAAGTTTTTGTTGCGATAATGAAATACCAATTAGCTATTTAGGTAGTGATACTCAGGAGGTACTTACGAGGAATTTATTATAAATATATATAGAATATATTTAAATTATTTAAGTACTATAATGTTAAGATTATCATAGAAATCCAAATTTAGAAAGAGTATGTGCACAAATAGTCAACCTTTATCACGCTAGTTAGGATTGAACTATGCATGTATTATGCCTAGCACAGAGTCACTTTCATATTTACGTCATTTACATTGTTTGTGGCAAATTAAAATGTTCAATGTATTATTTTTAATAAAGCCTTTTAGTGAAAATGGACGCGTAATATATACCACAAAGTTTTATATTCTTTCCCGATTATTATACCTTAACTACGCCCCGCGGTTTCATCTGCGTAGACTAGGGATTTCCCGTTTCCCTACCGACCTCAATTATCCCACAGGAAATAAACTTTTTCCGGGATAAATAGTATCATTTGTGTTATTCTAGGGTCTTCATTTCAAATTTCGTGCAAATCCGCTTAGCCGTTTCAGCGTGAAGGTGTAACAAACATACGAACTACAGACAAATTTTTGCCTATAATATTACTGTGATTATGAAACTACCTTCTGCAATTGTATATATCGTAAACACGTTTTATGTTCTTGTTTTTTTTTTTAAACTTTGAAACTTGACTGAAATGTCATGAGGCAATAGAAATGATGATAATAATAATAATAATCAAGTGCCAAGCAAAGGAACTATCAAGTATTCCTACGTATGCTTTATTTGTAATTATAAACTAAAAACCGGCTACGACTCACGTGATAAGTACTGTTTCTTAGAAAATAATGATCATTTTAACGATGCATCTAATTAATGTATTTGTTGGAAGATATACAAATATACAATACATTTATATAGTACGCTTATTGAATATTACAACTAAATATTATAAATATACTTAACTTGATGTTAAAACTTTTTAGTTCTTACTTCAAAGGGGCTTAATTTAATAAATAAAAATACTACAAGCTAATTGTTAGGACAGCTATTACATACACTTTTAGCCACTGCACTAGCTGTTGCCAGTTATAGTGGGCAATGCAATGATGTTTTACTAATAATATCATTGGGGCGGTGTCCACATGCCAGCAGTGTTGCTTCGTTAAATACCATTCCTGATTCGTTTAGCCAATTAATAATTATTTTTCCACAAATAGTATGTGTATAAATTAACAATCCGGATGTCGCAAATCTTTTGCGAATTATGTTAGTTAACTGTAAACATTTTCATTTGTTTAAATTTGTTTGTTCGAATGATAACCAAACCAATAAAAAACCCATCCAACAAAAAGCCCTACGAATTTAAAATGAAGAATTGATTAATTCAAAGACCCGTGACACTCACAAATAATGTGGCTTTCTATTGGTGAAATAATTTGTTGAATCAGTTTAGTAGATCTGGAGATTACCCCCTATAACCTCACAAACTTTACCTCTTTATAACAATACAAGCTGCGCCCCGCGGTTTTGCCCGCGCGGTGATGAAAAACGGTGGTGGTGCTGATGATGATGAGCTCATGACACGCTCTAACAACGTAACTACTGGTAAGAGAATTTTCAAAATGGGTCTATATTTATTAAATAATTAATATTTATTAAATATTAATATGTACTTAGTGTATATTAGATAGATTTTTATAGAGAGATTACCTCCCACATCCGCACAAATTTTACCACTTTATAATATTAGTAGCTATAGATAACCTATATGAAAATAAAGGTATTAATGTGAAATTAAATATATTCTGTAACCGGTTAATATTTTAGATCTTTAGATCTTGAAATCATTAATCAGTTGTCATAGCTCTAAAACTTTTAGTCCTGTTTTATTTCCGATTTTGAACCGTCTTTAAGGAACATACTTTGTTATTTATTCCGTTGATTATTTCCTGTTTGTTACCTTTAACATTGAGTTAATAAATAACAAAACTTTTTTCTTAAATTCGACGGTAAAAAGTGTTACTATAGTCGTGACTAGGGCAAATTAGATTCTAATTTATGTGGCCCACGCCTGAAAAAACAAGTGCACTGTTTCCCTTATTTAATAATATCATTTAGTATAATCTATTTTTTGAAGCACTGTGCTCCTAGAACTTTATTAGTGAAACTTTCTTATCAACAGTCGCCGTGGTTTGGTGGTCAGTGACATAATAAATAAATAAAAAACACTTTATTGCCATAGTATAAAATACATAACACACAGTCTGAGTACAAATTTACATAAATATAATTTCTACGCAATAGGATTATGCTCAGCATGATGTCACATGACGTCTGTGTATCCGGAGCCCAGGGTTCGAATCTGACAGGGGCAAACATTTGTTCGATAAGTGTTGATGTTTGTCCCGGGTCTTGGTTGTTTGTGTGCTGTGATTGTGTGTCTCCATGCCTCTCGTGACACAGGGAGTCTTAGTTTGAGTGTAATAAAAAAAATAGCTCTAAAAACGGTATGAATTACATTACAGAGCCGAATTATTTCTTACAAACAATTTTACGCTAGTTTCGCTAATATGTAATATTGGGAGGTAAACGCCTCTAAATGTTACAAATTGGTTTATACAGATACTAAACTGCGTAATTATGTTGGGAACGATATTCACAAACTATGTTAATCAATATAATTGCAGTTCACAACTATACAAACTTACTTTCACCATTTACCTATCAAACATTTTAATTTCTTGATGTTAACGATCTTGAATAATTTACATGAAGTTTGTACAAAAACAATGTAAAGGTGTATACCATCGACTTTCTGGTAAATGTGTTCTTAAGCATTGGAGTTAAGAGGTAAAACCTCTTAAAAATACAATTTATTGAGAAAACACTTCTCTTTTCGACTGTCGATTGAATAGTACCATAATTTATGTTTACCCGTTTTTATAAAATTTCCGTTTCATGATAACGATCTCAATGCTTTGACTGTTTTTTGTTTTTTACTTAACTATTTCTTAAGGGTCATAATTTCTAAATTTACGGATAATTTAATATAGTCATTAAACATTTTTTTAGTAGGTACTAAATTATCTCTTGTATCGGAGGCCAAGACTAACTTTAGGTCGTTGCGCCAACGGTGTAAGTAAGTAAGGTACTAAATTGCAAATGAAATAAAATGTTGTCAATCAGAATTAATCTTTATGAACTGTTCTCATGAGTGGTATTTTTTAAAGGTTTATGAGACATAAAAGACTTTTAACAAAAAAATTTTTTAACAAAAAATGCAACCGACTTCATCACTCAAAAGTGTGAAATAACTTGTTGAAGTCAGTACCATGATAGTTCACACAAAAGTAACTATCATCTTAATATTGTGCTCATGGTACCGACTTCGTCAAGTTATTTCACACTTTTGAGTGTTGAAGTTGGTTGCAGTTTTTTTTTTTTAATTTTTTTCGCCCTCACCAGTGACCTTTGCTACTCACGGGATTAATTAATTGTCATTGTGTGTTCTGCGATGTCTTCAACCGCGACAATAATATCATCAAGATACGCGTAGCATTTTTCAGTAATTGGAGTATAACTCAAAAACCGCTTGTCCGATGAAATTGATGATGAAATTTGAATGGGACCACCACGGAAATATACTCTATCTAACAAAAAAAGAATCATAAAAATCGGTTCATAAACGACGAAGTTATCCGCGAACACACATAAAAAAATAAAAAATACGGTTGACTTGAGTAACCTCCTTTTATTGAAGTCGGTTAAAAAAGCTGAAAATAGTCAAAATTGTCTGTTATCAAATAGTGAAGCCTTAATAAATAAAATAATACGTGCCAGTTGGTAATAAAATATGTTTCATTCCCTACGATGATGGCGTGATTTAATTTCTATTATTATTTTCTGTTAAAACAAAGTAATTAAGACAATGAATATGTAAGAGTGATGTAAAACTCAAAAATTTCATTGGTACGTGTATATAAAATCCGAAACTCTTAAGCACTCTCAAATTAAATATGCTGATAAAACATAAGCCCCGAAATGTTAAACAAGCAATCAACTTGAAAAATACTTACTAAACTTGAAACATCATTAGACAGACGATATTAGAAGACTTTGAAACTACAAGCGAAGTAAATTAATCCGACGATGCTACCACGCACGAAACATAAGGTGGCGTGTACACGGACTAAGTACCATTATGTTCAGACTTAATTTAATACACACATACAACATAACGGTTGTCCCAAAACTAAGGCAAGGTTTGAATTTGTGCAGTAAAGTGCTAGCAACCCTAAAAAAAACAATTCGACAGTTTGGGATTAGTAAAAAATTTATTAGCAACGCAGATGGAACCGATTTCAACACTTAATAGCGTGAAACTTAAACTCAAGCTTGTTGAAGTCGGTACCATGATAGTTGACAAAACTAACTATCACCACAATATTGTGCTCATGGTACCGACTTCGACAAATTATTTCACACTTTTAAGTGTTGAAGTCGTTTCCAGCTTTTGCTAAAAAATTTTTTTTCACCCTTTTCAGTGACCTTTGCTACTCACGAGCTCAATTGTTATTGAGTATGTTCTCCGATGTCTTCAGCCGTAACTATATGCACTATAGTATCGTTGAGGTATGCGTAGCACTTTTTAGTTATTGGAGTGTTACTCAAAAACCGCTTGACTGATTTTAATGAAATTTATATGGGACCGCTACGGAATTATACTGTATCAAATAAAAAAGGATCAACAAAATCGGTTCATAAACGACGAAGTTGTCCGCGAACACACAAATATATATACATACGGTCGAATTGAGTAATCTCTTAAAGTCGGTTAAAAAATGTAACGTTATACGATAGAACAACGTATCTTAATTATTGAACAATGTTTCAATGATAATGAAAGATTGGCGGCCGTGGTTCGAAAATTTCATACAAAATGTGTTTGGTTTTAACTTCGTCGATTATTAAATTAAAAAGAAACGGGAAAGTAAAAAGACGGTAAGTGTTTGACCCCAAGCAATTTATTTACGTGTTGTTCATATAAAACACATATGTAAATGACGGTCATCGTGACTAGGTGATCAGCTACACTGACTTTGGAACCGCGACCCCGGGTTCGAATCTCGGTTAGGGCAATTATATCTGTGATGTTTGTTCTCGCGTCTTGGATGCTTGTGTATTGTGATTGTGTGTGTTACATATTTCAAAACTCTTGTAAATAACATAAAACTACCTGTAGTAGGTATCTGCCAATTCTCAAAGCTTTACTGAACAACGCCACATACTTGTAAACTGTAAACTCGTGTAAAATACATAAGTTAAGGCAAACAGTTCAAGACGTGCTCATGATTTCGACACTGAAAAGTTTAAGATATCGAAGTTAGAATAATATATTGTTCGCGGCGTCTTTGAGAATATTGAAACTTAAAGACAAGCTTTCTACTTGATAAAACTCTTGCCTTTGGAAACATTGCTATGAATATTGCTTTTGAACTGTTTATTGTAATGTAGTTCGTTTTCCATGCGATTTCCTGGGTATGAATTCTACTAATTTAAAGTTCAGATTAAGTCCGGTGTGAGACCGACTCAATGCCACTAAGGCAACGTCATAAATATAAAGTCTGCTAAGTTCATAGCGGCCTGAATCTATGCTGAACTTATAGAGCTGGTTTTGTACGAAATTGACAAATCAGATGTTAACAATGTAAACTCTAAGGTTTTCACGGCCGGCGTGTCACGTGGTCTATGTGAAACTTTTGTTCCAGACGTTTCGTCGATCACTGCGGTCGACATCTTCAGTGGTTCAGGTCCGAGCGGCGACAAGACCGTAGAACTCTCCTCCGCGGCGTCTTCTCTGATACTGAGTATCAGAATCAGTATCAGAGAAGACGCTAGAGACCACTGAAGATGTCGACCGCAGTGATCGACGAAACGTCTGGAACAAAAGTTTCACATAGACCACGGCCAAACAGCCCGGAAGCAATACATACAACAGATGTTAACAGACTACGAAAAATGACGTGCAATGTCACTGAAGCTAAAATTGAATCAAGATTGATAACTAGCAGACTATCACACATAAAAAAGCTGTCACAACCGGCCTTTGTAAGCTGAGCATATTGCCACATTGAATAGTAGACCACACTAGTTGAGATAAACCTTTGCAAGCGCTAAAGTTTTGTGAAATTCAAATTCAAACTTCGAATTTCAAAAGAATCAAAGCATCAAAATATTGGAAGAAATGCATTATAATGAGTATAAGTTTTGTAGTGAACCGTAAATAAACAAAACACCTTGGAATGTTCAAAAAATACTAAGTAGTGATTCTTTTGTTCAACTAAACTAAACAACTATTTTGAAAAATAAGTTAAGTTCTTATAAGGTTAGGATAAAGTCCAAGCTAGTTGGACACTTATCAAAAACTAAAATTAGATCTGTTCATGTTGTATTTCGGGTAGTTTTAGTTAATAGAAATGGCCACGTATTTGGTTGCAACTAAAACTACCCACAATTGGCCAGCAATTATTCATGTATAATTTGAGATAGCGTATGTATAGAAGGGAGAAATGAGTAAATATTATTTCAATAGAGAGTTGGTAGTAGTACTGCCAATAAAAAAAGCCAAGCTTGTCTTTTATATTGAAAATGTTTGAATATGTGATACTATTTCTATATCCTATCAGTATGTCTAGATATCCTATCTTAGAATGTAACATTTTATATTAGGTTCTTTCAAATAAATTGTGAAATGTACTGCTATCTATATCCTATATATAGGCGAAGGTCAAAAACCCAAATAAAGCCTTTAGACCTTGAACTTTCCTCAAGACGCTTACTCGTCCATCAAATAGACTTTTTGTTACAACCAAAAACTCTTTCAATGCAATCTACTTTTGAGGTACCTAACATATTGACGACTCAAAATGTTAAAATAAACAGAAGCAAAAATTAAATGTTTTATTGTTAAATCGTCAGTCATTTTTTATTTTCTTAATAGCTGCGCCCCGCGGTGCTACCTGCGGTGAAATTGTACGTAGTATTAACGATTTTTGTGACTTCTCATGAACTGAACAATCAATATGTCCGGAAAAAATCCGTTCAGCCATTATAGCGTGAAGGAGTAATGAACATACAAACAAAAAATGACAGACAAATTTAGATAGATAGCCAGGTCGCAAAATAATGTCTTCTTTTTAAATTTCTTCGCCTAACAGTGTAAATATTTTGGAGCAAACGGGCCAACATTAGTTTTGTATTTGTATATATTTATTCAAAACTGTCAATGTGTAGCGCAAAAAAGCCGTTTTCTTGTACCAAATCCATAGATAAATTTCATATAAGCATAAGCATAGCAAGCATTTCATAAGCATATTTTCAATATAACTGTCGAATAAACTTTGCAAAGTAAATCTCTACATAATACAATAAAAGGCAAGGCTAGCTTCCAGCCACTCAAATCATCATCCCGATTGGACTAAAACGCTGAGAATCGTTACCAGAAAAACGACAGCAGGGCAAATCGTCAGTCTCTATACATTGTTTCTTACGATCGTCCTTGAACCTTGCGAAGGACAAACTGCCGATCACATCCCGTCAAATGTGGCATGAAATCTACAACGTTCCCATCTCAATCTTTATGGAGGTTCGGTTAAACTACAGGATAGATAAGAATACGATTTCGACCGTACTGTGCGGTTTAAATTAATTTGGTTAAGGATGTAAGCTGTTTGATGTATCACTGTGTAAGGTTGTTTGTTTGTCTCATATTGGGAGACCGTGCGTTCTCGGCCTCTATGTGATTTATAGGTAATTTTATTGGAAAGCAGATGTACTTACGTATGGAATATGAATATGTCTATACTCATAATTTTTATTAAAATGTTCTTGGATCTGGGAAACGCACAAAACGACATATTTTTGCGAATTATTGGGTCGAGTGATTTCTCTGACAGTGACTCTCTTCTCATGGACAGACCTTTACTGAAGCAAACGTACGCAAAGTGTGTTCGGCGACCACACTTAAGAAGTATTACATTTTATTGGCTTTGACCCGTCCGGTAGGTAGGTGTTACAAAATCGAGGTTTTACTCACGCGGACTATCAGTTATGCCGCGGGAGCTATACTTCTTCTAGGATAAAAGTAGGCTATATCCAATACCAAGGTCCCATCTATCGCTGCTTCAAAATTAGTGTAGCGGTTTAGGCGTGAAAACACGGTAGTTCACACACGACGATGACTTGCAAAAAATCAACTACTTAGTAGCTGATCAACTACTAAGTAGTTGATTTACTATTTTATTTTACTATCAGTACTTTTAAAACAAAAAAAAAAAAACTAATGACTAAAATAGTAACTAATACAAAAATAAATACAAAAAAATCTTGACGATATTTACCATAAATTTATTTTGTTTTTATTGTTTGTTTTTTTAATGTTGTATAAACGGAATATCGACCAATGAAAACAAATAACTACAAGGTCAATATCCCAAGATAGTAAGGTTAATTTTTGTACATTATATACGTCAGTCACTCATTATAAACTTGGTTTTATCTAACAAAGGCACTTCCATGCCAGTAGACAAACAAGATCATATACAGTGCCCATCTTAGCATAATGCCGCGCCGATTAACAGAAGCCGATACGTTTGTTTTGGCCTGCCCGGAAGACGAACACGCTTCCGGGACGATAGCGCCATCTATAAATTACGCGTTCAAACAATGCAGCGCAGTATGTTTCGATGTTGAGGTTCTATGTAAGCTGAATGCTGTGTAACAGCCAAGCTGTTAATGACTATGCAAACTGTTGTTTCCCTTTGAAGAAGTCATACATTGTTGCAAGTAAAATGTTTTGTATTCTACATAAAGTATTTTAATTTATATTTTTTCCTTTATAGATCTAGCATTTGACCACTATCTCACTAATTATGTGGATGGGAATTTGATAACGGTGTGACCTTCACCGGAAGCTAATGCCGTTGGTGGGGATCAAACCAGTGTGACACGACAGTTTGACAGACGACGCTCCCACCGCTGAGCTAATATTGCAAAGCATAAGGATGATTTAAATACTTTTACTGGAAACATCCTTGAGTCTTTTACACGATTGTTAATTAACTTAAAATAATTACAAAACACACGCTCAGAAGATCAGGATGTCAGAGATATTTTAAAGACAGAGGGCTATTATTAGCAAATTTGTCAACAATGTATGAATGAGTGTCCAATTAAAATTGTCTATAATACCTTCAACTAGGAATGAAATATTGATAAATTGAACCGTCAAAGGCATTCGCTCAACAGCTTCACAATAACCTTATGACACAGAAAGAGCTATCTTATCACTTAGAACTTTTTGTTACATTTTTATTGACCAAATATGGCTAGTGCCAATAGGTAAATGGTTAATAAAATTTTATATTACAGCTTCTCATAAATAAATAAAATACACACCCTTCAACAAAGACACTCAAATCGCCCGTTTCATTTAGAAAATATTTTCCCCCCCATAAAAGTTATCTCCTCTATAATTTTATTTTCGTCGTATACGCCACTTATCTTGGGACATAAATCAGTTTACTCGGCAGTAAAAAAAATATCTTCACTTAATTCCGCTACTAGATATGCCCGAGATTTACTGGTGGCAACTTTTCAAAGTTTTGTTATACGAGATCGGAAAACATAAGGTAAGTTTTAAGTGCTCAGGGCTGATGTATAGCAATTGTTGGTGAATATCAATTTGTGAATGGTCGCGTTTAAAAACTAAAACTATGTTATATGTAATATAACTATTTATATTCACTGCCGTTTATTCTATCTTCCGATACGGACGGTATCCGTATATCCGAAGGTTTTCTGGTAGAGATCGCTACAAGCGATAAGACCGCCCCTTGTAGCACCATTGTGTTTAAATGTAAGTTTTCATTACTGTTATTTCTTTTTCGCACTGGTTTACATGATAAAGTGTTATTGTATTGTATGTATACTTTTGAACACCAAATAAATCTTTTGTATTTTTATTTCATCTGGGTTACAATTGCTTTCTTTTGGTACCCTTATGGATAAAAGAAAATCTTTTTTTATTATATCTAATTTATTAATTGATTTTCGTATCAACTATGGAAACTGATTACAATTTTAAATAATAATAATAATAAGAAATATATTTTTGTATTCAATATTAAAAATCGTTTTATGCCTGCAAGAGTGTCCTATTGGAACTTTTTTGGCAACTGTACCTTCATAGAAAAAACGTAGTAAAAGCCATTTCTGAAGTAACCTCGCATAACATTTTTATTAATTACAAAAGGTTTTTGCACTGATGCCACATAACTTCTAATTTATTGATTCAGAATTAGCAGGATTGATGTGGTGTTATCATGATGCCGTGCGCCTTTCCACCGGCAGAAAATGTCATGCCTATAATTATTATTAATGTTAAAAATAATCAATATGAATGTGATTCATTTAAATTTGACTATCTTCTAGCATCAGATCACATTTGATGGTGAGTGATGGTGTAGTCTAATGTGGAGTTAGAATGTCTGATGACTTTTAATGATCTTCAAAGCAAAACATATATTTATTACACATTTCATAGACATAATTATGTCTCTGAAAGAGGTACTTAATTCCTAAGATAATAAAAGCTAATTTGCCATACCCACTAATATTTATAGCTAGCTGCACCCCGCAGTGCTTACCTCAGTGAAATGGTACTAAATAAAATCCTAGACAGCGTCATCACTTAACATCAGGTGAAACAGTTGTCAAACGCAAACTTATAATAGTTAAAAAAAAAAAAAAAAAAAAAAACGTGGTATTGACGATTTTTGTGTCTTCCCGTCTTCCTACGAGAACGCTCAAATTTTCTTGGGATTAGAGTATCCTATGTGTTATTCCAGGGTATAAGCTATCTTCAGTCCGAATTTCATGTAAATTTGTTAAACCGTTTCAGCGTGAAGGAGTAATTAACATACATTCGACAAACCACAGACAAACTTTCGCCTTTATAATTTTAATGTAATCTTTTATTTATAATGTATGTGTGTTTTTATGAAAAGCCTCAATTAGAAATTGCAGTACAATATGTGTAAAAAAGGGAGCGTAATATTTTAAAACATACCGTTTTATTTTATTACACTTTAAAACATACCCGCAAGAGAAAAAGATGTGGGTAATATGAAAAAATATGCTAGCTTTTATTTCTCGAAATACAGAGCACACCTCATTGCGAAGGCAAACGTCGCAAAAACATTTTATGTGAACCATTTCACCTGAATCGCCTGACAGTTTTTTATACCCAAAAAATTTACCCATATCCTGTTCTCTTAAATATTCATAAGGCGAGATATCATTTCTCTGACGAAAAAACAATACAGACTACGTTTTACTGTTGGCATTGTAAAGGTGAACTAGGCATGTCGTAAAAACGTGAATTAAACTCGCCCTTAACGTATTTTTATGTTTAAATATATATATATATATATATTACTGTACGTATTAAATATGTGATGTATGTGCTTAAGATACAATAGAATGGGGAAAATCTATACTACGCAGACGTGTCCACTGTAGACCGCATCATCATTTAACAACAAGACAGATCACAAAACTTTGCCTGCCAAAAGTAACAAATTAAATATGGATGAAAGGTGCAGCAATACCTTTGATCAGTCTTGTATCTAATTAGGGCTTTAATACTGGCCGGTTGGCGCAGTCCCGGGTTCGATTCCCGGACAGGTCAAGCATTTGTGTGCATGAACACGTCTGTTTGACCTGTCGCTGGGTGTGTATATGTATATAAGTATATATATCAGTCATCAGGTTACCATAGCACAGACTCTGCCTGGTTCGGGACCTGAAGACATTGTGTGAATGTTAATAAATAATAATAATATCTTCAATTCTAAGAATGTACTCAACAATTTCATGTCTAAAGTCGCTAGTACAATACTTCGTGAAAACTATTCACATGTACTGGATAATCATATGTTTCTTCAACCAATGTTAATATAATTGGAAATTCCCTTGCCGTCTTCATTATGTTTCTTTTTATGTACCTATTAATATTAATAATATACTTTGTACACTCGGCATCTATTTTCTGAATAATATAGGAGCTTCAACGGCCGCGACCAAATCGGGTGTCATCCATCAAAGAAATCACTTCCATCAATAATGTAGTGAACAGTATGTGTTAAATCATCATGATAGTGATATTATATTATGTTTGTAATATAACTTTTAATATATGACAAAAACGACAAAGTTTTACGAGGTCATGCTGTAAATTAATATGAAAATTGAGACTTAGGGCGAGGGCAAAAGACTCAAGATGCGTGCAGATAGTGGTAACTTACTCGTGAAACATAATATTTTATAAGTAACTATCTTCAGCCATTGATATTATTTTGACGGTCGCCGTGGCTCAGTCGTTAGTGGCTTTACTTCTGGTCCGCGGGGACCCTGGTTTCGAATCCCGGCAGGGGCAAACATTTATACCATGAGTGTAGATGTTTGTCACGGGTCTTGGATGTTCATGAATCCTTTGACACAGGGATTCCTTTTGCGGGGGTTTGGGTGTGAAAAAAATAAATATATAACATGTCGTATGCGTGCCATTACGCAATTTAACGACTTGTCCACCACTCGTGTTAGTGCTATGAAATTCATATGTTATTAATATATGATTTTTTTATATGAAATGCATGTTTGGTCATCCTGCTTTTCTTCGTGTGATTTTATTTTATTTATTTAACATTGACAAATCACACAGCGGTTACAGATGTAGACAACACGCAAATATAAAGAATAATATGTAAAATCATATAATTTATATGATTTTACTGATAATGCAGCTGTTTTTAAAACTTTGCTACGCTATATTAATCACCAACATTCATGGCAATGGAGCGTATACCTCATCGCTCACACTCCAGAGCCTCACATCACCCTACGACCTCATACCATCAAATTAACCAGTAAAAATCTAAATTAGGTCCGTTCCTGACACAGATTTTCAGAAAACGCCCTCATTTTTCAAGTAAACGGTCATTTGCGTCAACCACAAGATGGCCGGCATGTAAAATATGTTATTATAATATAGAGGCTACTTTGAAGTACGGTCACTTTACATAGTCGTTATGTGAGGCTTTTAGGGACCTTGGTATGTATTGCGATAACAAAGGTGCCTTTAAAGTAGATGACTTGACATTTTTTTACTTTACGACATGACGGTGGTATGCACTATACTACAACGTGTCCAGAAAGGGTATCGGGTATTTGTAAGTTCAATGAAACAAAAGTTATTTGTGTGCAATAAAAAAGTTTATTGTTTATTATTAGCATATGAATTGGAGAATTATTTGGAAAAGATGATATTATCCAAATGATGACCGTTACGTTACTGGCACTGGCGAGTACTGTTCCATCGTGACTAAAAGTCCACAAAATGGCAGACGCCACGAACCCCTCCCCGCATCCCTTAGACGCCCCGTTTCGAATATGGCGCGAAAACAAATACCCGATACCCTTTCTGGACACCTTTTATAATACTATATGGAATAATTTTGTAGTCAGGGACTTTTGTTATAAGGTTTAGCTAGTTTTTCAATTGTTCAAATGTCTTTTGTTTCACTAACATATTACCAAAGTGGTAAGTTATGCTGTACGTGAAAGTAGTGACACTTCTTTGAACTTGTAATGGAATATTTCAAGTCAAGAATGTACTAAGCGGTTTGTGACAGATTTCTCAAGCTTGAGCGTTGTTTTCTTTATATTATAGTTGCCTACTACTCAGCACAGTATAGTTTCAGTCTAGCGTAAGCTTGGCCTTAGATGGAACTACTAAATCTAGTAGCTTTTTAATTGACTGGCGTAGTATATATGTATAACTGTCCAAGTATAATTATTTATTATTGTCCTTAATTATGAAATATATTTAGAATAAAATATAAACATTGGTTTTACCTTTACGGCTTTTCATAATATATATATATATTGTAGGGATACTCACCATGATTTTGATTTTGATTGAGTTCCCGATATTACGGTGCGGTTCCACGCACCATGATCACGGAGAGACTGCGACGTGGAACTGTGCCGAAATATAGGGAACTCAATCATCATCAAAATCATGGTGCGTATCCCGTGATAAACAATATATATATGTATATATTAAAATATAAATTTCTACATTGTAAAAACAAAAAGCTATTTTTACATTCTGTAAATTACGCTTAACCGCGTAACTCAATGAAAGCTACTTGTGTTCCATATATTTATTATTTTTCATTCTATGATATATTTATAAGTTAAATACTTATAAATATATCATAGTAGTAGTAGTGCTACAAATCTACAAGAATAAATCTCAAAGAGTATTTGTCTATGAATATGGAAAAGGGCAGCGGAAGGCCAAAGAAGAAGGTAATAGAAGCGATGGAATGCGAATAGATGAATGGAATGCGTGACAAATGCGTATGACAAATGACTATGCGTATAAACTTAATAACTTAAATAACAATTTGGACATAATTAAAGATTAACTTATATTGCAATGATTCAGTTCAGCGTTGGAAAAATTCAGAAAGAAAAAATGTTTCAACAATTTATAAAATGTAAAGAAAACTTGTATATTTGCATTTCTGATATGCATTAATTTCGCCTCATAAACCGCTTAAATCCTGATTTAAAGTTGTTAAATTTCAGGCAGCATTACCACACTGAATAGCTAAGACCGTCTCTTCACCCAGGTAGAACCGAGTACCGATTCAATTTAGGAACATGCTCGGCATTCAATAGCTGACTTGGCCGCATAGACCGGACCGTAGGTAGGTAGGTATTTCGCTAATTTTAATACGTCCATATGGATATAATCCTGGATTAAATACCTAAACGCGTCGTTTTCCTTAGTATGTTAACACATAGTGAATAGGTACCTTCTAGGTTTGCGTGCTAAATCCTTGACAACGTCATCACTTTACATCAGGTGAGACAGTTGTCAAACGCAAACTGTATTAGTAAAAAAAAAAAAGAAACATAGCATGTAAATGCCTAACCAAAGTTCAGAGCGTAAATGCAACATACGTGGTCTCTGACTATGGGCCTTCTATTCCTTCTATGAGCCGACTATGAAGAGCACAGTACGTTGTGCGACTTTGACCCAGCTTACAAGGCCCATAGTCAAAGATCCATAGTAAGTTGTGCGACTTTGAGCCAGCTCACAAGGCCCATGGTCAGAGATTACATTTTAGTTCCGTAAGCCATCACTGGTAACACACACTTTTCGAATTGACATTATAATGAGCTATAGTGAAAAATAATACTACCCATATTATGACAGCGGCTATTCTATAAGGACAGCGGTTCAAACGTTTGCCTAATAAAATAAATCTAACTTAGCGTTTATTGAACTTTTCATTCAGTACACCACCTTTCGCTAACAAAATATAAACAAATTTAATCAAACTGCTGTATATAATATATACTGAACTAAAATATGCTTGTCCAATTAATTAAAAGGCAAAACACATTAAAGCTTCGTCCAATATGTTGTGTATGGAAATTCGAGTAGTTTTTAAGTTTTAATTTATTGTGTAACATGCGAAGTCGTAAATTTTGGTAACATGGCTGTCGGCTGGAGTATAATAAAACATGAAAATGTTGAGGCTAGCGTTTCCAACGGAGCTCCCGCACCAGCTCCAAGCCACAAGAGCAACATAAAAAATCTATTACATACACTAATTTAATTAATGTAGACTTACTAATTTAATTAATGTATAAACCCTTTAAATTTACTAATTATAATAGTAGGAATACCTCACCTGCGAAATTTTTAAACAGTTTCCAGTTTCCGATGCAGTCAACAAAAGGTTTCGCAGGAAAAAAATGTCTAAAAATACCCATGAGCACTATTCAGAAAAGGTAAAAATTTAACATCTCACACTGCGTATAAACTATATCATAATTATAGAGCTAATTATACATAAGTCTTTTTTTTAAAATGGCCTATGTCTCTAAGCAACATTATTATGTAACACATTTTTCTTCGTTGTATGTATTGCTTCCGGGCTGTTTGGCCGTGGTCTAAGTGAAACTTGTGTTCCAGACGTTTCGTCGATCACTGCAGTCTATGGATATGATTGGAGCTATGGATTGGAGTGAAACTGAGTGACAGGGTTAGTCGAAGAACCTCACCCAAACATGTAAAAAGGATTGAAATATAAACTCTAAGGCTTTCACGGCAGGCGTTGTATTTATTGCTTCCGGGCTGTTTGGCCGTGGTCTAAGTGAAACTTGTGTTCCAGACGTTTCGTCGATCACTGCAGTCGACATCTTCAGTGGTTCAGGTAGGAGCGGCGACAAGAGCGTAGAACTCTCGTTCGCAGCGTCTTCTCTGTTACTGGAACACAAGTTTCACTTAGACCACGGCCAAACAGCCCGGAAGCAATACATACAACATGCAACACCGGCCGTGAAATAATTAGAGTTTACAACATTATTCTTCTTCTTAAACAATCGTCAATTTTGTGAATGGCTTGCATTCACGAACACCCATTTTATTGGACTAGTTTGTGATCACCTCATCAGCCTTAGAAGGTTTGCTTTTATCAAGCTTCTACCATTTATTTCTACAAAAGCCGTTTGGAAACGACCTACGAGCAGCATATCTCAGCCTCGTTCATGGTGAGCATTCTACGATGAGCTGGCCAGTTCGCCGTCTTTACTCGAAACACATTGGGATATCTTGCACAATGTGGTCCGTGCTAACATAAAATAAATCATAGTGGTCCCAGAGTAAATAAAAGGTTGAGAGCCACTGGCTTAGTTGATCATCATCCGCACGTAATGCCTTAGTAAAGGCGCACGTAAATCTTTAGCAACAATTTTTAGGATGCTGTTGTGTCTCCCTCTCACCCTCCTGATCAATGACGGGACTTTACATTCGTAATGGGTTAGTTAGTTTTGTCGTGTTTTACGAGCGTTTTTGAGAAACGCTGATTAAAGGGCGTGACTTGAAGAACGGTACAGTGTAGCGTAGAACTTCAAATATTTTAATGTACAGCATCTGTTGCATGAAGGCATGATAGTTACCTTCGTTTTTATGTTATATTTGACCACTATCTCATCTGATTTTAAGTGTGATGCCGTTTTTGATCTAGGCGGACCTTTACAGACTCAGATCTGTGGTGTGTGCTACAAAATGGAATCGCAAATAGTTAAGTGTATAACTTTATGTCACATTTCATGCATTAGTATGATTATTATATTTGTAAATGGAAAGGAGAAATATACGAGCATGTATTTCCACTTACAGTGCACATAAAATGTATTGCACATTAAGCCGATAAAGCTTTCGAGGTACTTACAACACTTCATATGATGAAAATATCAATATCTTCCGAAAAATGTGGTGACAGTTCGATACAATACAGCACAATACAATATTTCTTATTAGACTTACCATGAAAATAATCTTAAAAGTATTATACATACACTCTTAAACTAAGGTAGGTCTACGATAGTTCTCTAACCAATAATTGATGATAGATTCATATTTAGCTTTTATGACTGGCCGTGTGTGTCCGATGTTTTTCACATTTGAGAGTGGTGACATGACTCGTAATATAATTTAGCAAAATTGAAAAAAGAAAATGAAATACTTTCACATAGCACAGAGTTTTCATATGCAAGAACTGCAAGTCTTTCTAACTATGACTTCATTCACGCAAATCTTTCCAACGCTACTTAAAAAGTCAGCAGAAATGCTTACGAATAGAAACTTACGGGGCAGACTGTTTAGTATTCTGTCCACGCGGTCTCAGAACGATAAGAACGTGTTAGTACCAAAACGCCTTAAGGTACGACCTCGTCGTTTATTTTAACGCCTTTTACAGTAAATTCTTGAAATTATTGAAGTTCCGAATTGCTTTCTTAAAACTTTAATGTCGAGTCGTTATAAAAATGTGGGACTTTATTGTTTTCTTTGTGTTATTTTTGCTGATTTTGAGCTAAATAATGTTTACAGTGGACAATTAAAGGCAAGGACTTATATATATACATTACGGACGTACGATTATTACATACTATGTGAATCTCATACTATGTAATATATACTCGTATATATTAGTATGTCTACTTAATTCATTTTAATTATTGTTCTCTAGATAATATTAAATTAACTTTAATTATTTTATTTCTTATTTATTGTATTTTTAATTTATTTATTTTTGTTTTTTCTTGTATATAGTAGGGACGGTTATTTTAATCGTGCTATGTGATGTCATTTATTGTTATCTCTAAAATGCCATACATGGCGTTGTTATAGTATAACTAAGGATACTTACAAAAGCATTTATGTTATAACCTCTGCGCAGACACAAACAAAAAGCATCGTAACTATTTAGTGCGGGGGTTTAAGTATGATAAAAAAAAAATGACCGAATTGAATAAAACGATGAATGAGTCTCGTTCGGCCAAGAATTAAATCTCAGCGACAGAGATGATTTCATCTGTTCGTGAAGCACCAATTTTGACTCTTGAGGGCTAGCGATAAACAGGTGTAAAGGTAATACTAGTTATTCATAAAATTACCAACTATTTGATGTTGGTACCATGATAGTTCACAAAAGTGACAATCATCACAATATTGTGCTCATGGTACCGACTTCGACAAGTTATTTCACACTTTTGAGTGTTGAAGTCAGTTCCATTTTTATTAAAAATGTTTTTTTCACCCTTTTCAGTGACCTTTTCTACTCATGGGATCAATTGTCATTGTGTGTTCTCCGATGTCTTCAACCGCGACAATAATATCGTCGAGATATGCTTAGCACTTTTCGGCTATTGGAGTATAACTCAAAAACCGCTTGTCAGATTTTGATGAAATTTGAATGGGACTACCACGGAAGTCTCTTTCTAACGACAAAGTCATCAAAATCGGTTCATAAGCAACGAAGTTATCAAAAACACACATAAAAAAACATATATACGGTCGAATTGAGTAACTTCCTTTTTTTGAAATCAGTTAAAATTAACAAATGTACAATTATAAGATTCCAAATAATTTAAGAGTTTTAAGAACTTCATAATCGACAACAGCTTTATATTAAATTCAGAGACTAATAACAGAAAGCTATTTATAGTTATCTTCTAGGAAACGCTTTACTTGGACAAAATTTTACATTTCAAATTTTGCTCGCAGAAATCACAAAATCTTACATCACAATTTCATTTCATTTTCGATCACGCTGCATCAATATGACTGAATATCCAAATATGCAGCTGACGTCTAGCGCATTATATTAATGCGACGTGACTTTGACGTCATCAACGCGGCTACGTCATTGGCGCAAATGAACGTTAACCTGTTTAACGAAGGCGATACTAACATTTTACGAATGTTATTCATGCTACAAACATTGACGTATTTGTTTAAATGAAACGTTTGTACGTGTTTGATACTTTTGATGCGTTTAATTCTGTTGAAGCTGCTGAGTTAATATCTCAATATTTATAAAAGAAAAAGCTTCCATGGATGGATATGTGATTCAATCACGTCAATTATTTGAATTGATATTAAGGAAATTTGGCACAGTGATAGATTATAATATAAAAATTAAAAATGTACTTATTAAATAAGTTTCGGAAGAAACATAAAAAAAATATTGTTATTTTATTCGACATTTAGCGCAGGAATGAGGAGACTTTAGATAGTAGTGACGTCCTAGGGACACCACAGATTATATTATCTTATCGTAGATCATTTTATTTCGTTACTTATTGATTTACTTGTTTATTACCGAATTATTATTATGTTTTGTCTAAACAAATAGAAAAAAAATCTTTGTAACGTCTAGCACGACCTGTTTGTCTGGTAATTAGAATAGAGTTTTCGAATAGGTTTTTTTTCGATAAAAGCTGCTAAGGAACACTTTGAATTTTGAATCGTACCAAAACAAAGCATGTAACGAAAATGATAATTAGCATAGCGCTCATTAGTACAACATGACTTTAAAGTCATTGACGTGTGTCTCATTCGTGCAAGTCACGCACATACACTATTGACTTTTACGTAACATTTACTTTAGTGAGCTTACACAAAACGAAATTCTTAACAAAGATTGAGCGATATTGGAATAGTTTTGCTTAGTTCTATTCCAAACTATTCTATAGATCGATATATCGTATATATATATCGAAATGTGAATATAGTACAATACTCAAGACAATTGACAATAAAATGGCTAATTTTAGAAAAAAATTTGATAATCATTTAACATTCGCTTATTTATCAAATGTAAACTAATATACTTGAAACATAGAGTTGTACTAATATTTTATGCTACCTTAATCACATTAATATTATAAAAGCGAAAGTTTGTTAGTCGTTCGTATGTTTATACGGCGTGAAGGCGGAACGGCTGAACGGACTAACATGAAATTTGGAATAAAGATAACTTTTAGCCTGGAATATCACATGGGCATATTTTTTTCCCGAAAATATTTTAAATGAAAATGTTTCTGTTGAATGACGGGAAGACACAAAAATCGTCAATACTACGTACCACGGGTAACACCGCGGGGCGCAACTACTAGTTGCCATACCCATAGATAACCCATCCCAACAGAACCTGAAGCAAATGACACGGCAACACTAGCAGATTTCCTCGCTGAATTGCTCTTCGCCACTCTTTGCAACAGGTACCACCTAGAACGGGACTCAATAGATCGGGAGTCAATAGAACAGGAGTCATTAGAACGGGAGTCAATCGAACGGGAGTCAAATCTTTTGGGACTGTAATCGGCGTTCTATTTCTTCATTGTGACCAATTTAAACGTAAGTTCCACCTAGCATGACTAAATGCAAAGAACTATACAACTCTTTCTATCTCTTTAATATATTTGCCGTGGGGTACTGGCCTAGAATTGTACCGCCCATCTCTACCCGTGGAGATCACGCACAAGGTGGGCAGCAGCACTTTCTGAGGATATAACATACTGCACTGGCTAACCCACCTGCCAAGCATGGCTGGTACTGGCATACCGCCTCTAAACAGACATGAGGAGGTGTTCAGCAGTGGACTTATTTTAGTAACACAAAAAAGAAGTTATATTAAAAAAAAAAAACGTAATTACACGTATTAATCACGTTATATTATATAAGAGTATGTGCTTGACTGAGTGAGCACTTTATCAGTTTATGATAACTGTTTGCACCTTTACCCTTTAACATGTTAAGCAAGTTAACGCTTTCATCACGTCAGTCATGTTGTATACACAAACTTTAAAATAACCTTTGCCCCCAAAATGGGCGCTGATAACGCGTCCCAGTTTTAATGTCCCGCCGAATGGACATATCCTGTACGCTCTGTAGGGTTAACGGCCCGTTGGACCCGCTTGGCCTGTTCCGGCCTTTCGTGGTCCGTTCCGGCGTAACACTGTTCAGGCATTTTCGGTCAGTAAAGGTTTTTAAGGTTGTTATGTGCGCCATTTTTTAGTTTTTTATTTTATTTTTTTTGCTTTGCGCATTTTTGAGTGCACAGGTTCGAATATGTCACGGTCAGTTTAGTTGGACGGCTGGGTTTTGAGCGAATAAAAAATCGAAATGCTGTAGAATTATACTGCAGTTCTTTTTTATTTTGATTTGTTTTATATTTTTGTTATTTGTCTCATGATAAATAACTTTAGCAGTTAATTTATACCTAGTAAACTGCTTATCAAGTGAACGCTAGAAAATATTGTTATATTTAGTATATTATTGGCAACACTTTTAGTCAAGTATTTACGTTTTTATTATTCGTGCCTTCTTCGAAATTTAACAGTAGTGATCTACGAATTGAAATTTTTAGGAAATAATAAAGTACTTAGTAAATACGGCACAAGCTCAAATAACATTTTATAGGTACTTATTATTTTTAAATGTTGTAAGCTTAAGTTTGACCGCTGTCCCACCTGATGTTAAGTGTGGACTCGGTCTAAGGAGTAGGAGTATAATATATTATCGTAATATAGATATTATTATGACATATTCGACCGCGTGATACTAATCAGAATTAGAACCCGTTTATAAACTTTAAAAGGTCGCTAACCTAATTAGTTACTAAACAAGATATTCATTAATTATTTTCTTTGTTATTTTTAGCTCCCGATATTTGCCAAAGTTCTAAGCGACGCAATATTATATAACAAGTAATTAGTTTACTAAAGCGACGGTGTTGAGGTATTGAGATTTTTAATGAGCACAAACTAATAATCTGTAAATAAATATTCTATTTCTAAAACCAATACAATTAAGACTATCCCGTGCGAAATTCCATTATATTTTGATATCTCGTTGGTTTTGTACACCAGATCTTTGTCGTTGCAAACATCTTGAATATAATATTTGGTTTACGGTTCTTAATAGCTGAAAGTGTCTATTTTTTTAAGCGACGATGGCTCAGCGGTGGAAGCTTCGGCCGTCATACTGACGGACGCTTGTTCGATCCTCACCAAAGCCTCGAGCTTCCAGTGAATGTCACACCGTTATCAAATTCATAACACGGTGGTAGCGTACCTTCGAGTACGCCTGGGTAGCTACCACTCTCAAGATTTAAAAACTCACCAAACACATAGTATGTTCAGGCAGCAGTCCTTGAAAGCCAGTAAGTAGGTATTCTAGGTTTAGCGTGATAGTATCTTTGACCACGTTCTCGCTGACCATAAAAGGTCAAACGAAAAACTCTTAAAGGTATTATTATCAACTTCACAACTGCAGACAAAGGACTGTTGACCTTTTTCTTATATGATATTAAGTTGAGTTTCAACATGTTATCATCAAATTAATCACTAAAAGAAGCACTGATAAAAGCT
The DNA here is from genome assembly GCA_934044485.1 of Apeira syringaria. NCBI lineage: Eukaryota > Metazoa > Arthropoda > Insecta > Lepidoptera > Geometridae > Apeira > Apeira syringaria. Next base: position 15,112,020 of record OW203662.1, on the reverse strand, counting down.
ACATTGATGAAAAGGTTATCATTGTTTTTATTACAAAACAAGGGGCCATTTGAGTACATAACCCTAAATTTTACTTCCGTATGCACACACGACCTCTTTTATAAATGTATACAAGTGTCAGACACTTAATCATACCGTACAGATGTGTCAACAATTTCAATAAACAATTATACTCCGTATTGTCTTCCAATAGGGTCTATTTTCGACGGTGTGTCATATTTATGGTAAACCATTAACGGAGCTAATCACCAAACATAAGGCTCACACGTCACTCCATGATAAATTACGCAGAATCTACCCAGACGATTATTGATTGTCGATTATAAAGTGACATATTTATTTCCTCCATTTTGTATTTTGTTCGTGTATTTAGTGACATTTGATGTAACTGTTGTCAGAAAATAGTTTTCATTTTGATATCATTAGTGTAGGTGCTTCAAATTATTTATCTAATAAATAAACCATTTTTTTGACATAATATTATATTACCACTTATAAGCGCCGATGGATTTCAGGGCTTACCTTCGATAAAACGATCGTTTGAACGTAACTTCAAGCTTGAGTATAAAGTAGGTAGTACGGTGGGAACATTGTAGTCAAATACATACTAGGGCCTATGTCCAGCAGTGGACGTCCTATGGCAGAGATGATGATGACTTACTAGGGTACAAAGGGACTTTGCCGCCTAGTATCACCTACAAATCTGTTACAAAGAATACGTAAATCTTCTAGGCAGGCCTGCTCCATCGTGGACCATATTATGATCTCTTAACATCAGGTGAGATAGTGGACAAATGTTCGCCTAGTCGCCTAGGCGTTATCATTTTATAAACAGTTTTTTCGGCTAATTTTGTTGAAAGTTCTACATGTCTAACCTTATAGAAAATACCTCTAATGAAAAAAGTTCATGAAGGTTTATTCAGATAGAACGAAAAAATCTTTCATTCGCTAATTTATTACATCTACTAGAGCACTATGTAAGCCGGGTATTACATAATTAATAATCAGGTTATTTTTGTGAAGCTGGGTAATATACATAAATAATAATGTATCAAAACTTCTAACACATATATACTATAGTAACTAAGTAAATAATATAACTAGAATCCATTCAATTGAAGAACATATTCAATTTGATCAATATTCGATCAATTCTAAATATTGCAAAATCAATGCGTGATTTGAGCACAAAGCAATTTGAGTCGCTCGAATTCATTTACCAAATTTGTTGCCAAATTTACCACCCAGCCGCCCAAATTTGCCATTCGTTCATTTTATGTCGCAAACACGGAAAACCAGTGGTCATATTTCATTCTAAAATATTTGAACAAATACACTGAGAGTATAATTGTTCATCAAAAGTTATTAAGGGGTGAACAAACAGTACGGTCTCTTTATTGATGTTTGTTTTCCATTGTGCCTTGCTATCCATTTGTTTACTGAATTATGAGTTCATTGGTTTCGTATTTGCAAATCATAATGGTTGACTTATCTATCGTATCCACAATAATAATGTAAAGGTGTTTTTATTCATTCATTTGTTTGGTTTGACGCGATGTTAGCTCAGCGGTGGAAGCGTTGGCTGTCAAACTGACGGACGCTATAGTTCCATTCCCACCAATGGCTTGAATTTCTGGTGAAGGTAACACCGTTATCGAATTCCTAGCATGGTGGTAGGGTACTTCGAGTACCCGCCTGGCTGGATGCCTGACTGCTATCTGAACACAACATAGTGTGTTCAGGCAGCTGTCATTAGCGTGATAACATCTTTGATCGTATCGTCACTGATCATCAAGTCAGATAGTGGTCAAACGATCTACACAGTATACATATATACCAAAACTTACTAGTATGTTTCTATTTTTAACCGACATCAAAAAAGGATGCGTAATGCGTCCCGTATATTTTCGTTAATGTGTAATCCTTAAAAGATCCGTGAAAATGATTGTCTGTGTTATTATATTTGTTATCTTTTAGCGCTAAGACGGTGATAAGGATGTAATTTGTTATGAAGATTTCTTAGACTCTGGTCACAAGACTCTGGTCATATTATAAGACACAAAATTGAAATGTTATCATCGAGGGTGAACCTACTGGGCGCAGCTAGTGTTAGAGATGTTCGGACGATTACTTAACAATAAATAATATAATAATAATAATAATATAACAAAAATATAACCTCAACATAACTATAAATAAATTAATTAAAATTATTTTTTTTCAATAAAGTTAAAGTTTTTAATTAATTAGTTTTGGCCATATCTCATGGTCAGTAACACAGTAGTGGTATCAAACATTTAATATGCTAATTACACATAGTAACATGTCTGAAGAGTTTTCCTAGAATCTTTATCTTTGTGATATCAAATGGTGGGGCAAGTCAATTAACACACATTTAATATGCTAATTACACATAGTAACATGTCTGAAGAGTTTTCCTAGAATCTTTATCTTTGTGATATCAAATGGTGGGGCAAGTCAATTAACACACGAGTTAATCATTTAACTTCAGCACGTATCAAATAAAACATTACTTTGAAACCTAGCTTTCCTTTAGTCAAGCCACATTATTGTACATATTATATTACTACTGGTAGTGTAGTACAATACATTTACAATTTAAATGTGTTATCATATGACGTAATACCATTAAAAAGTAATTAACCTCTAATTACAATTACAAAACATAAGCGAAATACGCCATCCACAGAACAAACATGAAAACTCCTTAACACCGTAAACCGTAAGCTCAACAAAATGTCAACACTCAAATTACAAATGATTCCGCTTTGGCCGTTAACTAGGATCGAGCTAGGGCTGTCCGTTGGAGAAAATGACATGGCATGACTGTGCACCTCGCTAAGTAATTACATACACGTCATACTCTCGCGTTGAGCGGAATGTTGTAGGGTTGTCGCAACCAAGAAAATATTTCCTTTGCTTCACACAAAATCAAAATGATATTCTTATTTGATATACAGCTATACATATTGTATATTTCAAATTTTGTCTTGAGTAATAGATAAATGTATAATTACTCAAACTTAAATTTCACAGGAAACATGAGCACGTTGTTTTTAAAGTGTTTATAATAATAATAATAATGTAAAAATAATTAATAATTAATTAATAATAACGTATCATCACATTTTGGCTACGTTCACCAAACCCGTTATCGAAAAAATGTTAACTATTTTTAACGCTTTTGTTATAAACTACAACAACGTACTAATATTTGTTAGGGAATTCCACGGAAATACTCCCTATACCAAATGATATTATATGTTTATATGAGGTAGATGTCGCACAAGCGCACGGAAACTGAGGCGGTAAAATTAAGTCAATTGTAGTAATTTTGATTAAGACGCGTATTTCAAGCGCAAGTCTAAACATATTTCTATCCTTTTCTATATTATTTGTACCATATTATCTGTTGCAGTAAGCATGTTTATGTCATATGTCAAGGAACAAAATCAGAGCACCGCGCAGTATGAATACACGTCATCTTTAGTAAAACATCATTGCCTGTACCCACCAAAAAAACCATAAAATGACTAAAACTGCCAACCCTATACAATTTCACACTTCACCTACTCAAAGCAAGGAGGTGACTTTAAATAAGTAAAGTAATAAAAACGGGTTCGCACCTTACACGCCATTTGGAATTGTTATTATGTTGGAAGTCCTTGAAATTTATCGGAAAGCAATCAATTAATAATTTACATTTGCTGAAGGTTTTCAATAACGCATCGTTTTGATATTTTTATCAATAGTTCTTTTAACACTTAAGCGGTATAGAAACGAAATATTATGGCTACTTAACCTTCAGACTGCGATCGTAAGTTTATGGAAAACCTTGATCTAACTGTGCTTATTAGCGTGAGAATCACCTAATTATCGCCGTAGTTGACTGATATTAATTTTGATTTATTGGCCACAGCCTTCCTATTGCTACGATCCCGACACACTTCTTTCGTTTCAACCACGCACATCAGACATTTCATACAAGAGAGTCGATTAATAGTATTCTTGGCCTGACCCTTTTTTAAACCTACCTCAGTCTATTTTGGAACGTTCTGAGATCCGAGACACAAATATTTGCTTAGTTTTCGCTTCTTTTTAGGGTTCTGTACACAAAGGCTAAAATAGGACCCTATTACTAAGACTCCGCTGTCCGCCCGTTTGTCTGTCTGTCCATTCGTCAACAGGCTGTATCTCATAAACCGTGATAGCCGTTAGACAGTTGAAATTTTCACAAGCTAGAAAAAAAAAACTCTAACACATTATGTTGCTCGACTCGAGTTTGAATATCAAAAGAATAAAAAAATATTTAAGTGGGGCGTCCCATACGACAGACATGAATTTTACTCTTCGCGCGCGAGTCCGACTCGCACCTAACACGAGGGTACTAAGATTCCCTGTGTCGCGAGAGGCATGGATACATACAATCAAATCACACAGACATCCAAGAACCGAGACAAACATCACACGCGCGTCACATAAATATTCGCCCTGCAAGGATTCGATCCCAGGGCTCTGGGAACCAGAAGTCATGTCACGGACCACTGAGCCACGGCGGCAATCACAATCTCAATAAGGATAAGTACATGTGTAACACAATAGTATATTTCATTACGAGTGCGAAAAGCCTGTCATTGCAAAGAGTTCCGACAAATGTCTTCCGACAAGTCGGAGCAAGTTGCAAGGACGGTTCCGCACGTGTACTGAACGACTATTTTTAATACAGTTGCGAAAAATCAAGCAATTTAATAAAATAATAAAAACACAATAAACTCACTTTTTTCTTTTCTCTCCACGCAATAAATTCGTCGTATGTAGATATGTAGCGACTTTTTGACTTTTCCGGTAAAATGTTCTCCGAAGCATTTTGTGCAATTATAATGAGTTTCGGTGGTGTCATTCGGTGTATTTAAATAAAATATCGTCGAAATTACTAATTTTGTGCAACAAACAACTAAACTCGCAAAAAACATTTTTGGAAAATGGCGCCAAACGTAAAAGAATTTAAGCAGATATTTTTTTTGTTTTCTTCACCCATTCTGGGAAGGCAAAGGTACTATGCCCATACAGCCAAGTCTTCAGTAGAATTTTTTATTGATATGAAATGGAAATTAAATTTAATGAGATGAAATGAAATGAAACCTAACCAAACTCATTGAATCAAATCATTAAATCTGATATTGTAACAAATTAGTAGCTTCTTTTTAAAAATATTTGCATGAATCATAAAACCTGCTATGATTTTTTTAGTAAAAACTTCGTGGTTGGTTTTTTCTTTTTAATAGACATTATTTTAACAGTTGGGAAAAAGAACGCATGAGTTCGGAGAAGGTAAAGAAAAAGCACGAGTATGTAATAGCCCACTTCTCGAACACTATACGTCCCCGCAATACGCCACTTTTCGAGCAACTGTATTAAAAATATCTTTCTCGGCATACCTCTACTATCAATATCTTACTTTTGTACTCCCCTTCTCGCTCAGATCCTTTTTTGTTCCTTTCACACCGCTTGAGATTACATGCTTGCACATTCTCCAACATTCCAAATAAAATCAAGACAAATAATATAAGCGATGCACAAACAAAATGAAAAAAAGAATTTAAAACAAAAGCAGCTCGCAAGCTGTGCGCTAAGCAGATAAATCTGAATAACAAAGAGCACTCCCATTGAAGGTACCATCAACAATAACATCAAAGTTCGCTCTGCATGCAACTTTAAAACATTATTTAAAAACACAATCTAGGTGCTTTCGCTAAAGAAAACCCATTATAACTTTGCAGGGATGTGAAAAATGAGGGTAGTTTTCATTTCCTAGTGCAACCACTTGCGCTCGTATCCTTGATCTATATTTCTCCACTTTTCTAGTTTTCAACAAATGTGGGCGGAGAACATTTCTAGCTGACAAAAGATAAGTGAAAAGACGGTAATAAATTGGTCACAAATATAACCGTGCTGAACTATCATATAATTTATAAGATATTTTAATTATAGTGCTGAATTCTAACTTGAGTGTTTCTCGTAGAAGTTTTAGTACGTAATAATTTTCGTAATAAATCTTTTGATCCCAGCAGCAAAGGGGCAAAACATGTATATAACTTATATTGGTTGAGATGTTTTCTCTTGAAAGGCATATGTTTATGATGGTCTAATGTATCGTAATATTGGCCTCACTAACGATGTAAGTCGAGTATTTCGACTTAGGTTTCAGGCATGTCCGATGCCCATAATCGGGTGAGTATGTCAGAGATCGCGGGGAGCACTACCGTGCTCCCCGCGCGCACCTTCAATCATAGTTATTTTGAAATTATTTATGGACTTTGTCCACATCGCCTTCCACCTCCCGTCCCACAATTATATTTGTATCGCACACAATACAAATTGTACAACAATAATACTTCAATCATAGTAGGTATATAAACAAAATATAAAAGCTTACAAAATATCTCATTTCACAATCTCTCAATTCAGTTACACTTTATACATAACATTTTCGTCTTTGTTAAATAAACAATATAAAAGCCATAGAATAATACCGCCATTTTAGCAAGAAATAACGTCACAAATCATTTTTCTCATTACCTTCTATAGCAACCACACATAATAATATAAAGGATTCGTCTACACACCTGTAAGTATTCCAATAAAAAATGAATGTAACAATTGCCCTATTTGAGCAGAGTACCTGTTTTCTTCCAGCCCCTTTTCTAGTTAGCTGAAGTAAAACTAGGACGCTCGCAGGCTTCTGATAAATATGCTTGTCGACAAACGGTGACTGTGAAGGACGGGGACAGTTGTTGCCGTGAATTGTACGAAAGAATTGCACCTTGCATTATAAATTTAAGGACTGGGTTGTCATACAGTAAACATCTGAAGTTACGGTATGAACAAGGCACATTTTTATTTGACTTTATTTCCATCGTAGTCAATAAAGCCTAATTATTTAAATAATAGTAGATTGTACCACAAAGAAGCAAAATAATATTTTTACGGCGCTATTTTAATCCAGAGCGAGTTAAAGCATTATTAAGTAGAATCCCAAGCGTAGCGAGAGATTCTTTAATAAAATCCTAAGCGCAGCGATGGATTCAATATACTTCGCCCGAGGAAAACATAATTTTTCAACCGTGTGATACCTAAGAGACTTTTAAGTAATACTACAACTCATGAATTTAACAAATAAAAAGGTACATCGTCATCGTGTCAGCCGTAATAAGTCCACAGCTGGACATAACTTGCTGGACCCTGATTTAGACAAGGACGCGTTGGAAGTGGCATGCTTGAAATGGTACATTAATATAGATAAAGTAATAACTGAAAAAAAATATTTATATAAGCTGTACCCAGCGGTTTTACCTGCGTGGTGATAAAAACAGTGATTATGGTGATAATGAACATAAGCCTATGTGTTAATCCAGGATATAAACTCTGTCCATACCAAATTTCATCCAAATCGGTCGTCTAGCCGTTTAGACGTGAAATAATAACTTACAAACTTTAAATACATAGGTACTAGCTTTTGCGTTTATAATATTAAGTTTGATTTGAAACATTTCTGTGCTTGAACTTTTACTACGCTGCGCTGCCTCGAATAGTTCTCATTCGCGCGATTTTTATTTGTTTTTGTTCAACCACGAAAATTTCCACGTTATTCGTGCTGTGACATAGTATAACTTTATGCGATGCGGTAGTGGATGTTTGTAAAATGTGACTGTGAGTTCCCATGTGAGTGTGCCTCCTGGTGACACAGGAAATCCTAGTGCGGGGATGTTTAGCGTCTGTATGTTTGTTTCATACACTTTTCATCGTTCGTTATTTTGTTAACCTGAGACAATCGCAATATCGTAAATTAAGTATTCTTTTGTTTGTTACTGTAGTGCTGTTTGTGTCTTTGTTCGGAATAAATGTGTTTTCTTACTTTTTTTCTTACTCTGAACACCATTTATATAGATATATAACACTATACATGACACCGTTATCTATAGCCAAACACTCAAACTATTTGATCGGTAAAGAATGAGCAAGCTCGGTACAAGCTCTATGAAACGTTAAAGTATATTGCATATCTATTTTTACGGCTTCATTTGATCGTATGTGCTGTACTATCACACATTTTTACTGACCAATAACTATAGATCACTTCTCGTTTTCCCGATATAATAACATATAAAATAACAATCTAGAAAATAGATCGAAGTCTGCTGTGTACACACGAATCATCATAAAACAATATCGTTTCAATACAATTTAACAATGGTTCAAAATTAGGCTGTTTTAATGGTTTATAATGTACGTTATCAAATCCGAAAAACGAACGAACCTTTCACTTAAAGTTTATAATGACCTTGTGAGAACCCGGTTATAGAGAAACAGAGAGAATTATTTTACAAATAATAATGACAGCGTCGGAGAAAGCAATTTTCTTAAAAGCACTCTTGAGTTTCTTGACACGTGATACCTTCGAGCGTGATATAGATGTTCTAGTAAGAAACTTGCACTAGAAGTCAACGGGGGTTCAAATCTTCGTCTTTTGATTCGGTAAGTGATTGCCTTACTGTTAACTGGTGTGTAAGGTTATCAAATACTAGCGGCCCGCCGCGGCCTTGCACGGGTATATTTTTTTATTTTTATTTATGATATTTTAGGAAGACTATCAACCACTTTGCTTAGGCTAGGATAAAAATAACTTAAAATTAAAAAGTTATTGACAAATCTCCACTGATAGACATGGATCATTTAGTAATGAGTCCTATTTTATATTGAACAGAATACATGAGACAATACATAGGCATCTGCTGAATGCCTCATGAACAGACACGCTAGTTCGTCATCGTAAATAGTGATGTATATATTACAGAATTGATAAAATACTTTATAATAATAATATGTACTATTATACAGTATATACGTAGGTTTTAATAAATATTTAGAAAATTATGAACTAACACACACTTAGGCTACTGTTCACCAACATTTAAAACGTCTGATTATCAATTTAACCGTCGGTCAAGCAGTTTTTACTATAGGGTTAACCAACGGTTAATTGATAATCGGGTGTTTAAATTTTGGTGACAGTAGCCTTAGCAGACTTTCCATTCTCAGAACACTCGATTAGTCAGATATAAACAAATCAATCTAAAGTAAACGTAGAAAACAGACCGCGGGAAGGCAAAGCATCGCGCGACACGGCGTCGTTTAATTTTCTATTTGATATAATTTTTCATTTGTGATATATTTTGAATTAAATGTCCGATTTGTATAATTTAAAAAGCAGTCAGAGTGAAACAGCTTTAATTATAATTTTACTTATTCCGATAATTACTGATAGTAAGGCACGAGTAACTTCCTCTTATTTTAGTCTGAGTTCCTATAGTTTTAATTTTAAAAAGTGTTGATAATCTAACTACATTATCAAACCGGTTTCTAGTGTTTCAGTTTATTCGTTACAAACATACACACATTCAAATCTTTCTTTTTATAATATTATTCTAAAGATGTAGATGAAATACATGGAGTTACAATGATATCTTAACAGTTATCTCATCGAAGCGTTTGTAGCAATTTTTCTATTGGAAATATTACTAACAACTATGCCCCCCGTTTTTACCCACGTGGTGATGAAATATGATGAAGGTGATGATGAAAGTAGCCTATGTGTTATTTTTAAACCCCCGCACTAGGATTCCCTGTATCGCGGGAGGCTTGGACACACACATTCACAGCACACAAACATCCAAGACCCGGGACAAACACCTACACGCATCGCACAAATGTTTGCCCCTACCGGGATTCAAAGCCAGGGTCCCGGAGACACAATAGTCATGTCACTGACACTAACCACTGCGCCACGCGACCGTATTCCGGGACCTGTACACACCAAATTTTATCCAAATCTGTTTTACCTGCGTGGTGAGTCTCAGTTGCTCATAAGTTTGTTAATGCTTAGTTCAAACATTTGTAAAAAGCTTAGCAAAACGGAGTATGTAAAACAATGCACATTAATATGACAACGTTCTATAGTATAAATTTGACTAGGTTTAGATTCTAACCGTTAATTTTGGTCAAAAGATAAATAAAGATAATTATTTCTATCAGAAAAAAAAACTCAGCAAATCAGGCCATGTAAGGATAACTGTGATATAAATATTGATTCATGATGTAGGTATTTCAATATAGAATCTATTTGTCAAGGTGAATACACTTGCATCAATTTGAAGATTGCTTCATTAATTATTGCTATCCCTTCGGAGCTCGTTTGTCATTTGCATAGATCATTTATTTTGATGGCCGCATGTTACCCTTCAAGGGTTTGAAGGGCCTTTAGTTAATGTTATGTTGGGAAGCTTAACCCTTAATGGAAAAGGTCATTTTACATTATGAAGTTATGTATGAAATGTCTTTATGAAAATGTATTACATAACCATAACACATTGTGTTTACCATTGTGATTATTTGAAATTACATAAACTTGATCTATAGAATCTTGCTGGACTTATGCATCCATTATATTCACAAGGGAAAGTTCCCTTGATGTGATGAAAGCTCAGCGGTGGGAGCATCGGCTTTCAAACTGGCGGAGGCTGATTTGATTCCCACCAACATTTCCAGCTTCCGGCGAAGCTAACACCGTTATCAAATTCTCAGCATGATGGTAAGTTACTTTTGCGAACCCGCCTGGCTAGCACGCTCAAGTTTGAAACATCGTCACTGACCGTCAAGTGAGATATTGGGCAATTACTAAATCTATACAGTATAAAAATATATTTATCGTCGTCTGTCACATTAGTGTCCGAAGAACGAATAACTATCGCAGTCATATATTGTAGCGTAAAACAATTGAATTTAGTTATGTCTGTTTTTTTTTATCAAAGGAGTGACTTACTTAGTTTACATATACTTAGTGAATATTTGACTTGCTTATTATATAGTATACGTGTTATTCAATTGTTTATCTAATGGCGTTGCGAAAACTCCGAGGCAAATCGTTTGTGCTACAGACACAGGTAGTATTTATAAATAATATAATTACTCTTTAATATAATTCGAAAGCGTACTCAAAATAATAATAATAATAATAATAATAATATGGGACAACATTCACACAAGGTCTTCAGGTCCCAAACTAGGCAGAGCCTGTACTATGGTAACCTGATGACTGATATATATACTTAAATACATATACACACCCAGACACAGGTCAAACAGACATGTTCATACACACAAATGTTTGACCTGTCCGGGAATCGAACCCGGGACCAGCGGCTCAGAAGGCAGAGTGCTACCAACTGCGCCAACCGACCAGTTACCAAGAGACCAGAAAATGGCATTGTACGTTTTTTAGATTCACAATTTATTCAGCTACAGTTGATTTATGTATGTTGGCGCGTTTCGTTTCGCACTAAAGTGAGTAATGCAAGAGCGAGACACGCCCTGTCACTACGTGTGGTTAAAATTACATTGAAAAGAACCAAATTATTTACATAAATGTTGCCATCATGTTATAAAATGGCGTAGTTTTTATGCAACAATGCATATACATAATTATACTTCGTGCTTCGTCCTCGAGATTAGTAACCTGAAATAGAATATCTTTATACATTGTAGTAACGCCTACGTGACACCACTCTTTGCACTAAGTAAAAATTTTTTTTTTTTTGGTCTTGGAGGGTACTTTCTACTCCTTGCTCTTTCCCGTCGCTCAGAGCGTCATTCGCTTTTTAGTGCTCCACCACTCAACACTATATTTTAAACTCAGTGCCGGTTTGATTTTTTCGAAGTGTTAACCGCCCCTAGTTAAAAATTACGATAAGGAAACGCGAAATAGAATATGATATCGCGAAAAAAAAAAGTAGTTTCTAGTTTAATTTAATCTATCCGTAAAAACTTCAAACAACGTATTTAGGTTCATAAAAAACAGAAAGATAGGTAGTTAAAATGTCGAAATAAACTTTTTAATGTAATGGTACTTCTTATGGCTTAAACTGATCTGTGTATCTTTTAAAAAATATTCAATCTTTTCATAAATTATACATATTATTATTTGATAATGCGTTAGCTGAGTAGCACCTTATAAGTTCTATAAATTTAACGTTAGTAAGTTGTAGTGCTTTACTAACGTATATATTTACTTGACTTGTACTTTGAAACCCCAGCGGATAACCCCCAAAATATGTTTGTATGAAAAATAAAGTTATTTCAATCACAAAATGACATCATTGTATACTTAATCCAAAGCGGGAAGATAACGACAAGCAAACCAAGCACTAAATTATTTTACCCATAAACAAGGTCTCGCATACCAATTATGCAAATGAGTATCGCTTCGATTGCAAATCGATCGGACGCACGGACAGACAAAGGGATGAATTCATACACATTCATCTGATTACCGACAATTCAATGAGTAGCAGCGGAGTACAAAATGGCCGTATTTGGAATTCCAGTGTTTACCATAGTCGAATTTCCGTAGTTCAAATTTAGAACGAGAGCTAGCGATGTACGGTTAAAATACATGTAGTCCCGGGCAGTGTTTACTATAGTTGAATTTAGAACGAGAGCTAGCGGTGTACGGTTAACGGTTAGATGTAATCCCGGGGAGTGTTTACCATAGTCGAATTTCCGTAGTTCGAATTTAGAACGAGAGCTAGCGATGTACGGTTAACATAGATGTAGTCCCGGGTCTTGGATGTTTGTGTGCTATGATTGTGTGTGTCCATGCCACACGCAACACAGAGATTCCTACTTCGAGTCAAGTGTAATAAAAAGACAATTTTAAAAATATACAATTAGTATAACAGTACAACTTTATGTAAAATTTTTATAGTGTTTGTCGATTTGCCTAGTACTAGGCAAACCGCGTGTAGTACTAGGCGAACCGAGACCGCGTCCGTTAGCGCCCCTTAGTCTCCTTGAAAAAGACCACCGAATGTGGCTGAAACTATATTCGGAACCCTCTGACATATTACGTAAATGATTCTCGTATTTTATTTATACATTTATAATTTTTTCAACGTGTTTTAAAGACAAGGATATATATATATATATAAATAATAGGTTTTTTTTTAAATTTGATTCCTTTTATATACTCACTCAGTCTTTCAACACTTTTATTTTTAAAGTGTATTTGTATTGTATGCATATTATATAACAATTTAATGAATACCTGCTGACCCATCTAGAAAATATATTGTTATGTATCCTTTTGTCACGTAACGTGTGGCGTAATAATGTCGTCGCAATATGTCACACTAGGGTGGTTCATTTCTTGTTCTTTTCATTACAAAGCTTTGTAAACTGTAATGTAGGGCAGTAGAACACATATTATTAAAGCATAGAAGCAAGCGGTCGTCGTGTGGGTAAAATCGTGGGCACTGGAACAAAATCAGAAGAAATTGCATGCCGCTGGCATTGGAAGAAGCTGTGCACGAATGGTCTTTGTCGTGTATTTAGTTAAAATAACGTGTGCTTCTAAATACTTTCCGTATTTAATATTTTCTTGAAATCAAAGTTAAATAGCTGAATTGGTTATGATTAAATTTATATGAGACTAATCTGACAGTATAATATTCAATCGAGAAAAAATATGTTTTTGTATCGGTAAAAGTAATGTAAATACACAACCTTTTTGCAGCAATCATAGCTCCGCGAGAGGAGCGTCAGCTGTGAAATTGACGGAAGCTGGTTCGATCCCCAACAACAGCTCTAGCTTCCGGTGTAGGTAACACCGTTATCAAATTCCCAGCATGGTGGTAGGGTTCTTTCGAGTACTCGCCTGGCTAGCTACCACCCTCAAGTTAAAACTTGAGGGTGAGTTTTAAAAAACCGTCACAAAACACATAGTGTATTCAACAGCCCTTGGGGGCCGCATCATTACTGACCATCAAGTGAGTTAGTGGTCAATGGCTAGATCTATAGCATCTCAAACTAGATATCTAGTTTGAGAACCTCTCTCTTTCTACGGAAGCTGGCTAAAATGCGATACCCTTAAAACTAAAACTAAAAGACAAAATTTAACTTTAAAATTAAAAATTCATCGACTTTATACTGTATTTGCATAAACCATTTTATAACAGCAGCATGCATCAAGCATTCATTAAAAACTGTAGTATCACGAGCGAATAATCAAAATGCACCACGGAAAAATATTTAAATAATAAAAGGCCTCGACACGGTGAAATGACAGAGTAAAAGTGCTATCGTCTGTCAGATGCATGTACCGTTGGCAAAGGAAGCCCATTATTAATGGGCGTGGGCAAGCCCAGGGGTTGGCGATAGAGTAATGTATTACGACCTTTTGCTGCTGACGGTACGAATGCCGGGAATTAGGTCGTTTCAATAATATCTATGGTGTTATAGTATAATAAAATTAGGTGAGAACGTTGCGTTATAGCAGTTGCTTGGTGGTTGGGTACTTTCCAGTATGCGCCCAGCTAGCTCCAGTTTTGATTATCATGCTACCATTTTCAGAATTTCTGACATTTAGGTATTTACACAAAGACGGCTTTTAGACGAACCAATCAGTAAGGGTTGAGTTACATCATCTATCTACGGGTGAATTGAATAAAAAATAATTATGCAGTATAATTATGGTTGCCTTGTCTTAAATCCTGATCATATTATGTCTTAAATTCTCCCTATTGTATATATGTTTTTTTCGTACAACACGTTAAACAAACTAACCATAATAGCATATGCAGTTCTATATTATTTAGACATATTTTCAAATGGTTTAACTACACGTACAATATTCTAAGTTGACAAGTGTGAAAGTACCTATATACCTACCAAACTTTGATAAATGTATGCACCCGGTAGTCATATCAGCATCAGCTTATTATCTGTACAAATGCATGCCTTTTTATTATGTACAACGATGTACTAGGCTTTCATACCAACTTTAGGTTACTCTATATCAAAAAATCGGAGAAAGAGAAAGACAATATTGTTAAGGGCGTGGGTTCGTATGAAGAAGTTATTAGGCGGCCGGTACATCACAATTTTATTTCGTATATATTTACTGTTAGTCTTGAAAGCAGAAATAAGAACTTTTTTTATGGGATAACATTCACTCCATGTCTTCAGGTCCCAAACTAGGCAGAGCCTGTACTATGGTAACCTGATAACTGATATATATACTTATATACATATACACACACAGACACTGGTCAAACAGACATGTTCATACACACAAACGTTTGACCTGTCCGGGAATCGAACCCGGGACCAGCGGCTCAGAAGGCAGACTGCTACCAACTGCGCTAACCGGCCAGTCTATAGTTTTATGTATTCAAAGTTAGATTGAAACGAAGAAAAAGACATTCTAAAATTATATGTTTTAGTTTTGAAAGCATTTTAAAAACATCGTTACTTGCAAGATTCTCAAAAAAACCGAAACTTTTAAATACGATCCCTATAGACGCGAACTTTTTCAAAGCAATTACTAAGACATTTTGTCGTTGACACCCCTGTCTGGGCAAAATTAAATATAAATAACATCGGAGGGTCCGCCAGGGTTGCCGAATCGAATTAAAATATAATAATGAGTTGAAGACGACCAATATTGAATTTCGAACAGCCCCGATATCAACCGTTCTAAAAAATATCTCATTTAACATCGATGTTTTTAAATGTGGAATTTTTGCGCATTTTGATCCACTCAATAAGGTTATTTTTCTACATTTCAGATTTAGGGTTTGATCCAAATCTTACTTAAGTGTCAGTGATTGTGAGATCGCAAGTAAAATCATGCTAGATCTATAATGTTAAGTACCATGTAAGGACAACCTGAAAATTTTGTTATTGGTGCCAGCTTATCTTGAGAGTAGACAGCAAACTTGAAGCGAAAAAAACTATTATTACACTCACACCCCCTCACTAGAATTCCCTGTGTTGCTGGAGGCACGAACATTCACAATAGCATCACACTAGCATTTAAGACCAGAGACAAACATCCATGCTTATCAGACAAATATTTGCACCTGCGGCGATTGGAACCTAGGGTCTCGATGATCAGAAGTTATGCCACTGACCACTGAACTATGGCGACCGTCACCACTGTAGATTTACTAATGATATTACCAGCACCTAAGCCAGAGCCTAAGCTATTGGTGCTGGTATCATGATCTTGACTGCCGTTGATCCTACTGCGAGGGGATAAAGCATTTTCTGCTATTACCATAAAAACTATTCTGGTCTGTGGTGTTCTGCCAGCATGAGTGTGATTTTTTCCCCTGCCAGGATTCGAACCCACGTTCCCGGAGCCACAGAAGTGATGTCACTGACATTAACCACTGCGCCACGGCGACCGTCGTAGTGCATGACATTGTCTCTAACCATATTAACGTACATTCATGTTAACAAGTCATAATGATTAAGTAATACATTTATTAGTTTGCCAAGGTTAATGCCACCAGGGTCAATAAAATTATTCTGTAGAAATGTAACCGTAATAATTACCATAAATGTGTAAACGAAATAGTGTACCACGCATGATGTAAAGTTCCATAGGTAACCTGCCCGTAATAGTGCTCATTAGCCAAGTTTATTTGTGTGTTGTACAATTTAGTTTAGTTATTACGGTCATCGTGGGTCAGTGAACTGTGAACCTGACTTCTGATCTCTAGTTTTATATCCTGGCAGGAGGTTTATATCCCGGCAGGAGATTTATATCCCGGCAGGGGAAAACACTTATGGGATGAGTATAGATGTTTGTCGCGGGTATTCGTTTTTTTTTTTAAATAGTTATCGCTCGGCAAGCTACACATATTTTAAAAATGGATCAGCGACGCGGTGCTGCAATTATTTTTTCACAATCAAATTTAAAAATTATTTTTTTAATTAAATCTAAAAGCATGAAAATAAAAAAAAACATTGAGAACCGACGACATCTGCAGTAGTGTAAAGATGAACCGGAGGTGTAAACTCCCTCCTTCGAAATAGATACATAGTGTTATCTAAGCAACGTGCTTAGTAAGATCATATGAGTAGTAGCTTAGTTAATGCTACTTAGGTGTCATTTCTGTATTGGGTATATTGTTAAATAATATTATTATGCATATACATGCAACCAACATAAGACATGCTAGTATAAAAGCGTTTGTTTTTTATTTTTTTAACTTAAAATTCCACAAATTTTCATTAAAATCTTGAGAGCTGTTTTAAAAAAAGCCCGAAGATATGTACGCGTGTGAACAAACATAACTTGTATACAAGTATAAAAATAAAATAAAACAGATTGG
Source organism: Apeira syringaria (assembly GCA_934044485.1). Classification (NCBI taxonomy): domain Eukaryota; kingdom Metazoa; phylum Arthropoda; class Insecta; order Lepidoptera; family Geometridae; genus Apeira; species Apeira syringaria. Next base: position 15,094,765 of record OW203662.1, on the reverse strand, counting down.
ATTGTATAATGGCTGCCTTGTGACAGAAGTTTGTTGAAAAGCTCCACAAGTAGTTGTCAAGGAAATTTCGAACTTATCTACTTGTTATTTGACACGACCAAGTTTGAGGTCGAGTTTAGCGTGAGTTTTAGAAACCGTGGGCTGTATCTGAACAATACAATATAGCAATGATGTTTTACTAAAGATGACGTATATTCATACTGCGCGGTGCTCAGATTTTGTTCTTTTACGACATGAACATGCTTACTGCGACAGATAATACGGTACAATTAATATAGAAAAGGAAAGCTATATGTTTAGACTTGCGCTTGAAATACTTGCATAATGAAAATTACTACAATTGACTTAATTTGGCCGCCTCAGTTTCCGCGCGCTTGTGCGACATTTACCTCATATAAACATATAATCTAATCTCATATAAACATTTATTCTAATATTCTTACAATTTGTAGATGGCCATTACTTTTTACTTTGTGAAAACCCATATCAAAATGATATTAATTACATAATATTTGTGTTCTGTCAATTTGCTTGATAAAGCAGTGGTGTGGACTTTCACGACTGAAATTATATTATTAATAATGATGATCATCTCAAGAAAAGAAAAGAAGAATTTTATTCTATTGGACAAGCGATTCCTGCATTTCGAACAATTTAGCTATCTCCCGAATGGATCAATAAATTTGTCTGTTAGGACAATATCATGATAAACAAGATTATCTATATCCATCCATTCGCCCGATACTTATTCATTAAATAAGAATAATATTGCGGAAAAGACCTGTTTTAAAATTATTGGATTGCAGCTATGTTCAGCTTCTCACTTGTTCCTTCAATCTCTTAAGGCAGAAAGTGTCGAGAATAGTCTCCTTACTCCGCTGGACCTCCAGCTATGAATAAAGCGAGGTTATTTGGACGGACGTTTCTAGATTCCAACCCAACACGAATCGCAAATCATTTAGGTTTTTTCATTTGCTAAGCTAAGCTAATCTTTGCTGTCTAATAAACTTATAAAAAAAAACACTTTCTTAATGCGTACTGCTGCCAAGGAATGGAACTCGTTGCCCGAGTCTGTGTTTGCCGATATGTACGATCCTGGAGTATTCAAGTCGCGAGTGAATAGGTACCTTCTAGGTTTACGTGCTAAATCCTAGACAACGTCATCACTTAACATCAGGTGAGACAGTTGTCAAACGCAAACTTATAATATGTAAGAAAAAAAAACTTACGACAACAGTTCATGAAGGCTTAATTCTTATTAAAAAAAACAAAACTTTTCTAATTTATAAGTGAAAAGTTTTTTCATGTGAGACCAGAAGTAGGCTTAAACTGTGTGTTACGCCTTAAGAAACTAAAAAGTATAGAAACGTGATTAGTAATAATATTTTTTTGAGGCCGTAGGTTGGTCACACAGTTAAAGTTGATTTAAAATATTACAAAGAATTACTTTACAAATGGTAAAGTATTTTTTTGTAATATTTTAAATCAACATACATCAGGATTGGTTCCGCCTTCTGCCTTTAAAAACCTGCGAGCCTCTGTAATGTCATCGGCCCCTTTTAAACCCCTAACATTCGATCGCGTACGGACGGAAAATCACGGTCGTACTGATATGGGGGCAAAAGTCGTTAGACTCGTTTACCCCAATCCCGAAAATCAATAGGACTCGGTCGCGTATATTCAGAAAAGCTGCAGTTTAATAGTTTATACAATTTACATTGTTATACGAATAGATGATGCTAAAAAAACATCCCCTTAAATGATGACCATCATAAAATAATATATTCGAACTGCTTTTGAAGTGCTACTATTACTTAATTGGAAAAGCGACAGGAACGGTGAGTTACTGGGAGTTGACCCTACGACTATACAATTATAGTCGTAGGTTCAACTCCCAGACAAGTTTAAATCAGCAGCCGGTATTTCTTACATTTTGAACGTTTTTTAAATACCGTATAGTAGTAGGCATTTGGCCAGTATCTCACTTGATGGTCAGTAACGATGTTGTCGTATTTTTAGATAAATCTAATTTCACTTCTTAAGTCACGTCATGTATCGTCTTTCTAACACTATATCAAGTTTCTGTCCAAGAATATACAAGTCCATAGTTTTGCATGAGTTATGATGTAAAATCACAACGAAATATCAGACAGCATCATTACTCTCATATTCTCACCGTAGCAAGTGCAACTTCAAGTTTTCAAGCTAACAAGGTGACCTCGGATGTCAAATTGTCAACTAGACTCGGTGCTCGAGTGACCATTGTTACTCTGTGATAGAGTCAGCACTTTAGATAAGGCTTAGCGTACATAGCAGGGATATCCCCGCCATTTGATAAGTGTATCAAACGTATTTATACGGATTTTGAACCTATGATAGCTTAGAGGTAAATGATGGGAGAAAGGGAATAGATTAGCTTAGTATGGGCATGTCATGAGGAAATATGAAAAACACATAACAAATAGAGTACTTAACATGGATGTGAATGGATATAGAGGTAGAGGAAGGCCGAAGAAGTATGGATTGACTGTGTGAGGAATGATATGTTTATGAAAGGTGTGAGCACTGAGACGACTAATTATAGAAGAGAATGGAAGAAGAAAACACGATGTGGCGACCCACCTAGTGTGGGATAAGGACAAGAAGAAGATAGCTTAGCGGTGGGAACGTCGACTGTCAAACTGACGGACGCTGGTTTGATTCCCACCAACGGCTTGAGCATCCAGTGAAAGTAAATCCGACATCATTTCTAGCATGGTATTAGAGTACTTTCGAGTGCTTTGCTATCTACCACTCTCGAGTTTGAGACTGTCAACGTCAGTGGATTCAGGCAGCAGTCTTTGAAAATAAGTACCTAAACATAGTACTATAAAGTACAATATATATATAAATAATAATAATATTTAGATTGGTTTTAGGAGATACACTTTTTCGTCACGTACTCTCGATGTTCCGACACTGTTGTTAGGATTGTATGAAAAAACGTATCCGGAAATCATACATTATATGTTGATTAACACAATTTGTACGCACCGTGATCGGTATAAGCTATAAATGAGTACGAGATTATAACACCGTGTGTTTTACCCCTTACTGGTCACTAGAAATGCTGGCCGGAGAAATTGTAGCAAAATTACATTATATTTTCGTCGGGTCGGGAGGTTACTAGAAAAAATATGTAACTTAACCCACTTGTCACTAGGGTTTTTGTTTTTCTTACATTATAAATAAGCTAGTGTACGAACTCTTGCCTAGTTTATGGTCACAGCTAATGCAGTCGAAGAAACGAATCACGCTTGACTTGAATGTGGGCTCGCTCTTGAACAGCTACTTGAACCTACTCTTTTGATACGATTAAACATTCTCAACTCTGTTGTACCGAACTGATTACCAAACTTTCCAAAAAAAAGTGTAAGTAAGAAAGAACTTGCTGTGAGAGCTCAAATTCTAGCGCAAGAAATATACTCATATTACTTTGTTTAACAAACAGCTCGATATTATTATTGAAGTCTCACCGAGGTCAGTGTCTTCATAGCTGAAGGTCGTGATCATTAGGACGTCTTTGCGGTAGTGTTGGCGATTTTTATGCAGCTACTTCTGTTGGCGGCCATCTGCAGCTTAAAATTTTATTTTCCCTCACATTTCTCATAAATTTTGTCAATCCATTTCGTTAGAAATTCATTTCCTCACGGGGTCTTTTTCCCTCAACGTTTCACATTATTAAAGTAACTCTTTGATTAAAAGTCAATGATATTATATGTTTATATGAGGTAGATGTCGCACAAACTCGCGGAAACTGAGGCGGCAAAATTAAGTCAATTGTAATCATTTTGATTACGACGCGTATTTTAAGCGCAAGTCAAAACATATAGCTATCCTTTTCTATATTATTTGCACCGTATTATCTGTCGCAGTAAGCATGTTTATGTTGTATAGGAACAAAATCTGAGCACCGCGCAGTATGAATACACGTCATCTTTAGTATAACATCATTGTTAAAAGTGAGTAAACAAAGTAAAGGTAGTACGCACTTTTAATTCGGTGACCCGTAAGTGTCATAATTTTTTAATGGACATTAGCACAATGGACAATTAACATTAATAAAATGAAATATCTAAGAATCATAAATGCATATTTTTGATTGAAAAAAAAAGAGCTTTTATTTACTAAAATCTATATCGAACCAAAGTGTTGACGGATAAGTTAACGTCGTGTCAAGTTGTTGTGAGATGAAGTGGCCACTACACGTATTATGCGATGTATATATTTTACGACAGTACATGAGATCAAGTTGTTTTAACCGAATGAAAATCTTAGTTACTCTTTGTTTTACTTAAACAATAGTTTCAATGGTACATCAGCATCATTATAAATATTATTTGTTATTAAGGTTAAGTGTTGAAGATATGTAAAAATCGTCTCTTATATAAAGGTATCACTTGAGAATCATGCTAACCTATAAATGATAAAAAAAAAGTATTATTTTCGAATGGACTAATGTGTTTACGTCGCAAATTAATATTGTAATTATTTCATTTATCTTATATAAGTTACTATAGTTGTGGCATAACGTCTTATGACAAAACAATGGTCTCTATTTTTATCATTAAACACTGATTATGACTAGCAAAATCCTATAGCAGGATTTTGGTTTTAAGTGAAAATGTAATAGAAATTAGGATAATCATTTATCAAGATATCATTATTAAAAAATACAATTCATGTACCTTTAAACATTGTTATCAAATAACATTGATATCAATTTACCTTCGTCTTCATTAAATTTTTTTTTTTTTTTTTTTTTTACTATTATAAGTTTGCGTTTGACAACTGTCTCACCTGATGTTAAGTGATGACGTTGTCTAGGATTTAGCACGCAAACCTAGAAGGTACCTATTCACTCGCGACTTGAAGACTCCAGGATTGTACATATCGGGAAACACAGACTCGGGCAACGAGTTCCATTCCTTGGCAGTACGCATTAAGAAAGTGGAAGCAAAACGCTTCGTGCGTATAGGTGGTATATCTACCATATAGCGATGGCGAATTGCCGTACTTCGAGTCGACCGATGATAGAAAGGTGATGGTATAAAAAAATATATATATACTCAAACTTCTGAAATTTGTTGAATTACTTTTGTTTCAATACTGCCAATAAAACACTTTGATAATATTGCACACACTATATATATTATTAATTAATCAGATCAATTAACTTCGAACATCTGCAATGACAATATGAAATGGCAGTTATGTTAGAATATTAGTCACTGTTTAACACTGTGCAGAGCTCCACCTTCGTCACCAAACTTGTTGATAACATACAAACTTGTTAAAGGCTCTTATTCGCACTTCAGATAACCAACATCTTTTCGAGATCGGTTTGACGCAACTAAGTGGCTTTTCTCACGAATTTTTACACAATTCTTATAATATCTATCTCAGACGATGTAATTTGAAATGTAAGCTTTGCTTTTATAAAATGTAGGCCATGGCTTCGACCCCACTTTAAAATAATACTAGGGATGAATTTAAATAACCTTTTAGCGAGGTTGACTTGGGAATTGCATAAATGTTAATGATCAGCTACAGGCCTGATGGATATGGATTAGCCTGAGAGCGATTTCCTTGAGAAAAGCAACGTAAATTGTTTCTTGCTGAATATTAATTGTTTACATTATCGGTAGTGGGTAGCGAGGGTTCCGTCAATATTTTAAGTTTATTGACGTATCTAATGCTAATGCGCTGCCGTCACTCAAGCGGTTGCTTTGACGAAAATGAACAAAGTTTTGTTGTTTCAAGACGTTTTCCTTTGCGTTTTTGACCGATTCCTTAAAACAGTGCCAACAATGTTTATTAGCGGCGGAAAAGATTTACATCAGCAATACTGGAAATTTAATGGGATTTTCTGTACTACGCGTATTTTTACTGGCATTATTATTTTAGATTGAGTTTTGTGAACGTATTGATTGAAGAGACCAAGAGCTAAATTACCTACAGTAGGTATATTATGTACCCTCTCATTTATAAATACTTATTTTAGACCGATAAAAGTTGTTTATATATTTATTTTGTTTTTATATGTGCCACCTCAGAACTGCTGTCATTTAAAAATCATATTTGTGCAACCATCTCGCTAGCTGAATGCCAGTGGGCAGCGAAAGATAAATTCTTAGGACCAGCAGCCAAGGGGACCAACAGTGTATTCTACTGTCACTTCTTACCATAATTAATTATAATAGGATTGATGGGCGTTAGTGCCATTTCAGCTGAGCGCTTCCATTGTATATTGAGAATAGGCAAGCGTTTGACCACTACCACTTCATGCTTCACAGGGCAACTTAAGCCATCCCCGCCGGGCTTAGGCTTATTAATGTTATTTGTTCTTTACAACAGTAGTCGTTAAACTCTTTCGTAATTTGAAAACTCTAGAATTATAGGAACTGACAAAACTTCAATTCCACTAACCCGTATTCAAAAGCGCTAACGAACGTAACAAATTCACACACAAACACACACACAAACACACACGCACACACATAGACACACATATATACACACACGCACATACACACACCGTCACTAGGACCAACCTGTGCCGCGGGAGGTATGGACACACACAATTACATTACACAAACATCCAAGACCCGAGAACAAACAAATCTATGCTCATCACAGAAATGTTTTCTTCAGCCGGGATTAGAACCCGGGTTCACGGTTCTAAAGTGTCCCTGATCACTGAGCCACGATGACCATCAATGCAGTATATATAATCAATACTCCCCAACATCTAAAGGCCCTACTTATAACTTATAGTGTTTTTCTTTTGTTACAGGTCTGAAAGCAGTAAAAATAGTGAAAATCGTAGTGCCAGAAATAATTCAATATGGTGTTCAAGATGCGGTGATATTAGACTGTGATTATAATATGAACAATGACACAGCCGGACTAGTCGTCAAATGGTTCTTTAAAACAAAGGCCCGGCCAGTATATCAGTGGATAGCTAGTCAAAAGCCCCAAGACATGGGCATTCTTAGAGGTAGAGTAGACCTCACGTATAGAGCGTCTAATGACCCACTCAAAATGCATAGAGCATTGCGTATAGTTAAGCCAAATACAGACATTTCTGGTGAATACACTTGTGTAGTGTCTACTTTTATGGAGGAAGATTCGAGAACGAAAGAGATGATAGTTTTTGGTGAGTACTTACTCGTTTAATAATAGTTTTATGTAGAATCTTTTCTTATTATACAAGGTTTATCAACAAGAAGTTTGTTTCGTAAATCAAAATAAAGCAATAATGAAATAAATTTAGATGACAATAATTGAATTGTTTATTGTATTAAAAAAAGTACCTAAAGTTTGACAATTAGAAAAAAAAAAACAACATCTGATAAATGTACAACCACGGGTTACCCATGGCGATTCTTTCATCAAACTTCGTATCGTATAGACTCAATCGTTAACATAGCTCCACATAAAAAATACGGCAATGTTACATCACATGATCCAGCTGACTACATATGAGTTTAATTTCAGTACATAACACACCATACAGTGACACGTTCAGCATGTGAAGGCTTCTTCGTTTCCCAGAAGCCCAAATGCTCAAATTTGGCTTGTTGACGTAACCTGACAAATAAAAATAAGCTTAGTCATTTTTTCATAAAAAGCTACGAGTTGTTCTTGAATGAATATAGAGCGAATCTACGGCGATGTGAATGATCGGCCGTCAGTATTGGTGCTGTTGCACCTTGTAAGGCTTTAAAGTCAAATCCTTACGCAGAATTAGTCATGTGGTTGTTGTGAATAACCCCAGTTGTTAGAAACTTCGAAGAATTCACAAATTCGGATCTTCTTCCACACTGTGGCTCACGGCTACGCTATTTTTACTTATACAACCCGGTCGAACACGTGTTGGTATTGGCACATTATATACCAAGCCTGTAGCCTCTCATTTATTGAATAAATTCCTAATAGCGGTCAGAAAGACGATTAAATTGACCAAAAATGGAAATTTTACGAAATGTAACTTTAATAAATCTACCATTTTCATATATTTTTTTTATTATTTTAATGCAAATTTCGATTGAAATTGAATTCATTGTAACAATTTCCTAAGCTTCTACCATAGATACGTCAAAAAACGAAACATCGAAACTGATTTGTGGTTCAGTGATTATAAGATTGATTTTACACCCCACTATTATGTTTTGCAAGCCTTTATATATTTATATTTTCATATATAAAATGGTAGATATATAATAAAATAGAAAGTGATGAAATTTATTATGAAGTTCGATTATTATCAAAAGCAATTATAAAAAAAATCCGGTTTCCTCTTTTGATCTCTTGCAATCATAGAAAACATTAAAACATTTTTTTAACGTAATCTAAACAAATCACAATTCCACATTTAAAAACATAATGATATATTCTCAAATTATTGTAAGGCTATTTTAAGAGCCCTACATAAAACAACAGTCGAAATTACATCGAATTTCATATTTGATGTAGTTTCTCGTGAAGGTTTTACTTGACCGTGTGACAGGCTTGGCAGCAGCCAGCCGCTGCGGGGTATACGTATGGTATAAGTTACGAACGCCTTAAAATATTATTATAAAATTGAGTTTACACTGAAAATATAATTATTTTAACATTACGCTATAGCGAAATAGTTATACTAACAGGTTTTGCCTCTAGTTTTAGGTAAACTTTAACAAAAATTTTAATAAAACTAGTTTATATTTAGCTTTACTTTGAGCACAAGTTGAAAAAGGTTAACATGGCGTTCATACTACTTAAAATCACTTTAAAATTAATCTAAATCAAAAAATATTATTTTTTTATAATTAAAATTTTAAATGTAAGTTCCTTAGGGGGTATTACAAAAATACTTTAATGTACGCTGTTGTGTTATATGATATAACACTTGACTAATGACTTTGATTTTAGAGTATGATCTCTATTCTATCTCCTTCATGTACACGTAATCATATATATAGTATGTAAGCCCTATTCGGGATAATAATAGATAAACTTACGAAAACTATATTATGCTTACGACGCCTCAGTAAAAATTTAAAAAAATATAATAATATTTAAGCTATAATATGGGCTTGGGCACTCCAAACATCCAAAATACCGCGAAGCCAGAAAATGAAGGTCTTCTAACAGTGTGTGCTACTAGTGATGACTTACGGAACTGAAACGTGGTCTCTGACTATTATGGGCCTTCTGAACAGACTGAGAGTAGCACAACTAACTATGGAGAGGCTATGTTCGGGGTTTCTCTACGTGATCAAATCAGAAATGAGGGGCCGTAGAAGAACGAGCACCGATATAGCCCAGCGGATTAGCAAATTGAAATGGCAGTGGGTAGGGCAAGTAATTTCGACCGCCACAGCCATGCGTTCTTTGAGATAGTATCTCAAAGAACGCATGGCTGTGGGGGTCGAAAGGTTCACGAGTGGAGACCACGGACTGGCAAGCGCAGCATAAAATGGCCACAGATACGGTAGACATACGACCTGACTAAGATCGCAGGTAAGGGCTGGATGCGGGCCGCTTCCATTCGGGCCTTGTGAAAATCAACGGGAGAGGTCTATGTCCAGCAGTGGACTTTCTATGGCTGAGATGATGTTGATGATTATGATAAGCACTCCAATAAAATGGAATTAAAATTTTATTTTTTAACTTCCGTTCACTCTTTTAATTTAGACCAATCGGATCATAAGTTTTATATTCCGACATCTGCCATTCGGCTCACATCTCCTTTATACGCTACTTGTAAGTCTTCGCGTATGTAACATGTGGGATTACCGATCATGGAGATTGCTGGGTATAAGTAGATTTGAAGCTGCAGCTTTGTCGACAATATGATGAACTAATGTGTTATAAAATATATATGGGACAATAATATGGGACAACATTCACACAAGGTCTTCAGGTCCCAAACTAGGCAGAGCCTGTACTATGGTACACACTATGGTAACACAAATGTTTGACCTGTCCGGGAATCGAACCCGGGACCAGCGGCTCAGAAGGCAGAGTGCCAACTACCAACTGCGCCAACCGGTCAGTCAAATAGATAATAAAAACATAAGTTATTTGCCAAATTCTGATTTAAAAAAAACTTTAGAAAAAACAACAATTATAAAATCTTACCTTACTGAATAATGTACTTGCAATGAGAGCCCGGAGAAGTATGATTGGAGCTATAGATTGGAGTGAAACTGAGTGACAGGGTAAGTCGAAGAACCTCACCCAAAAATGTAAAAAGGATTGAAATATAAACTCTGAGGCTTTCACGGCCGGCGTTGCATGTTGTATGTATTGCTTCCGGGCTGTTTGGCCGTGGTCTATGTGAAACTTGTGTTCCAGACGTTTCGGCGATCACTGCGGTCGACATCTTCAGTGGTTCAGGTCCGAGCGGCGACAAGAGCGTAGAACTATCCTTCGCGGCGTCTTCTCTGATACTAATCTATATCTGATACTAGTCGACCGCAGTGAAACGTCTGGAACACAAGTTTCACTTAGACCACGGCCAAACAGCCCGGAAGCAATACATACAACAGGATTGAAATAGTCCGTGAAAGTATTTGTATTTTTGTAAGCTAAGTAACTTCCCCGTTCTTATCATTTCTTTACATCCTCTCCATACAAATGTTACCTGGTAGATTTAAGTGTATATATATATATATATATTGTATGTATATATTGTTGCATTTTATTTAAGGTGTTACAATATAAAAATCGATTTATATTTCTATTTTGGTTTTTTTGCGATATGGGGCAATCTCCAGTAATAATCAAATACATACCGTACAGTTTGGTATATTTTTGTTAAATTATTTCAAATTTAGGATGTACACTTTTAGTTTCCTTTGTATTACCATTGTCCATGCAAAGTTTTCACATTTGTAACTAAGAAGGCAAGGCGCTGTTCTAAGAGTGACCACATCTATCATGTTACAGTACCGGAGACGAACTTCCGGTTGATCCAGAACAAAACGGATGACGACACTGTGAACGTCATCTGTGCGGCGGACGGCGCCTTTCCCGCGCCAAACCTGACGCTGGCGACGCCTGAGAGGTGAGTGAGGGTTCCGTATGCTTTTTTAATTATAAATAAAATACGTGAAGTAAATTCTTTTGAAAGTTATTTAAAAGCTAAAAAATATTGGTTCTACAATTTACAAATAGATTGCAATTTGTATGTTTTTTGACCGGTTTACTAATAATGCTTTTTATGAGATTTTTTTTATTTATGAAATGGCTCATAGCGTGTTGATTTTTATATTTTTACCATTTTGACCAGAATTTATAATCCAATACTAAATTAAAGCAATAATTGATTTAACATTTGGCATGTAAAATTAAATTCAATGTTTTAATAAATAGGCTAACTATTTACCAAATCTTGCATGTAAATTGAAACTGTGACCCCTTTAAACACTAGCAAATAAGAAACCATTAAAAAAATAGAATAATGCATTCAATTTGCGAATGTACGAAGATAATTTATAAATCAAAATACATTTTATTTACTAACTAAATAACGTCTAGGAACACAATTCCAATATCATAACTATTCGTGTGGCAGTCCCATAGACTGACGAATAACTATCCCAATGGCAGCACTTGGCAGACAATTATTTCCATATTAAATGTCTCAAATTGATACATTATATCCACCCATCCGACTTCTATGCCATAATATAATTTTATTGCATTATTGAATCCAAAATCTATCAAACAATTTGGACTTTTGACTCATTGAAGGTGTTTAATGTTTACAAGACCTAAGATGAAAGGAACCCTAAAAGTGCAAATTGAATTGACACTCCCGATGCTCCCGATTTTTTGCTTCACCAACTGTGTCGGTACGTGTAAGGTATCGATTTGCTTCCCGACACTAATTTTTAATGTTCTACCGTTTCCGAACTCTTATTTTCATTTTTTTTTTTATTTCTTCCTGTGAACCTTTCTGTTATTTTTCGTTGGTACGTCCACCTTTGAGGTTTTATGGTTTATTGACACGTAAACAATGGTCACACGCAAGCCTACTATTCACGTGTGAACGGTCATCGTAAATAATTACATTTTTATTTTTGTAACTTGAGTTGTTTTCCCGTTTGATTAAATACAATACTAGATGCTTTTGCAACTATTAATTGTAGTCTCTCGTCTCTGTAGAGAATAAATAAACCAACAAAAATTATTTTTTTATTCAGTTACATCAAAAACTTTTACTACAACCAAAATGTTATAAAAACTTAACTTTGACATTTGTGGTAAACAATTTTCTAATATAAAATTGTATTTGGAGTAAAAAATATCGACATCTGGATTTTGGACTATCTAATTGAGCAGTGTAGTATACGTGATGTGTAGGCGCGTTCCACGAGGTGTCTGTGCGCGAGGTGACGACCAGCGCGAGCAGTGGTATATCCCGACCGCGCGTGCCGCGCATCTGTGCACGCGCACTCCATTTGGGCTCTGGGATAAACACTTCACAAAAAGTTAACACAGTGTGGTAATCTATCCCATTGTTTAAGAGTATGTATTGGCCAGTAAGTGCGGACTTTCGCCTCAACCTAAGTGTGCACAAACCCACCATACCGCCACAATATATTCCCAGCAGAGAAACCGTAAATCGTTCTATATAAAAATCTTGCATACTTTCTATAAAGACGTTAAAACCACCGACATCTGCGCCACAGCGATCGTCGCGTGTAATTTAAACCTTTTTGAAAATGTGAATAGTACTCGACATATTAATAAAGTATACATGCCCGCACATATAACAGCTTTATTTGAGTGTATTTGCCATGGTTCCAATATAATACAATCGTTTGCCTAAGTCTCTCTTGGAATTCTTTGGGCGCCCAAGATACAGGATACATACAAGATACAGGCTATGCCTGGTTTGGGGCCCGTTGCATAATAATTAAATTCATTAGGTTACTTTAATTTAGTAGAATAAGTTTGTATTATTTGTGTAAATTGTGTTTCTGTGAATAAATTATTACTGATTACGGAATCGTTGAATTTTGGTGCATTTAAGAGAGGTGTGTAGTGTAGCTACATGGTATAGAGTAGCTACATAGCAAATTTCATCGAAATCAGTGTAGCCGTTTGAGTGTGAAAGGAGCAACAAACATGCACACATACACACAACTTTTCGTATTTATAATATTTGTAGAAAGGATTATGGTGTGCTAATGTTACGCATAAGTCGCATAAGCCTCTCTCATTGATCTCCACAAGGACCGGTTAGAAGCGGCTAGTCCAGACTCTTCCCGTAAGGTTAGTCAGGTTATCGGTTCGGTCTACCATGTCTGTGAACATCGCACGCAGCGTTTGCCAGTCCATGGTCTGCACTCGAAGCTTTTGGGATTCATCGTCCATCAATTTACCTGATATATTGCCTTGGCCACTGCTAACAGTTCAATTTGCTTACCCAATAAAGGTCGGCTAATAACATGTAATTTAATCTTTGCTTCTCAAGAATCACCTAAAAATTCTTAATATTTTAAAGAAACTAGACCTTATATACATTGTCCTATGAACATTGACTCTTTCTCATACCAAACTAAATCAGAACAAGAAGCAATTGGACTATGGTTTTAAATTAATAAGAACTCAATTTCAAAGTTGTTATTGTTCAACGTACATGTTTAAAGTTACTGTTTGTTTTTGTATGTAATTTAGTATGTATGTTTGATTAATTTACTACAATTGCTTAATTACAATTCCAAAGAATTCGAGTCGTACAGTTTAATGGAAAATATACTAACAAAATGAAAAATACATTGGTTTTAGTATTTGGGCATTTTAGAGGTTGGGTAATGGAGGGCTTGCCTATTAAAATATACCAATGGTACATGACGTTTTTCATTTTTTTATAAAATAACTTTAAGCTATAAATAGCAAAATTTTCCTTTGAAAACTGGCGTGTCTTGGAATCTTGGGTAAACTCTATCATAGTTAGATAGTCGATAGTCTCTATCATAGTTTATGGGGGAATTTTTCAATAATATGGGTATATTATTGAAAAATTCCCCCATATACAGTGCGAATCATACAATATTTTCGAGGTTCAGACGTATTAGACGCTTTAGACGCCATTATGGCTATTTTATGACAATTTCTCTTTAAAATGAAAGCTAAAAAAGGGATAATGTAATAGAATAATTTTATACTACTTAATAATAAAGTACTTTATATTTATTTAAGATATTTTGCAAACATCTAATGACGTTATAATCACAGGTTATAATACAATAATTTTAAAATTGGTCTAGTAGTTTGGTTTTTTAAATCAAAATATCAGTTATTTTCCTTAAGTTTAACATGATTTTGAAATCACACAATCTTATTAAACGTATTCAGGTGATTAAAGTCAGTTGGCCTCATTTTTCTTGAAAAAAAATGTTTTTAAATTTAAATTCAATAATTTGTACTACTAAGTATAAAGTATAAAGTGCGTTAAAGACTATGTTCATTTTTTACAATAAAGTTGTATATAATAAGATCATAATTATTGGTGGCCAGTGGTTAAAAGTTTCTAGAAATTCAACATCTGAAGAAACTCGGCTGAAAGTACTGGATATTCAGAGACCTTATTTAAAATGCGTAGGTACTAGCTAGATAGGCATCAATAAACTAATAAGCACAATAATATATTGTAATATTTGTAAATTTCTGGATGTTGAAAAAATTGTTCCGTAAAATAAAAACTAGCGCGTAAAAATGTGCTCCATGCTACATTGCTATTTCTTTGTTATAATTTAGGTAATGTAGGTACACAATCACATCTTCAAAACGACTGACTATAAATGAAGTGTAGGTACTCAAAAGGTTTAGTGATTGAAATAGTTTCAACCACAAATATCCAAGCAGATGATTCAAACCTTGGATTCAAACGCTTTGAACTGCATAAACCGTGACAGCGCCTCAAATCCGAGACAATCGCTCACAGTAACATTTCATATTAAATTGCTTGCAGCATTAGTGCATAACACCAGCACTTCCCGCACTGCGGTCGCTGGTTATATACGGCATTGGTAACTTCATACATCAAGCACCGACCAGTATATCTCGACACTAGAAATTCTATTACAAACCGCCCCTTCGACCTAGTTTCACTTTATTCGAGGGAGGAGAGGGTGTCTAAGTATATTTGTCGCTTCATATCCTTGTCAAGTGATTCACTTGAAATTAGAGGAAAATCATGGAAAGACAAACTTCGCTATTTGAGTTGAAAACGGCGGCTGTGGTATGAATATTATCGGTTTTAATTGATGATTGGTTTGGGTAGTTTTAGACTAAAATCAGTATTGATTATGTTCAGTGGATGTCTTATGGCTGACGCGATCATGATGATGATGAATGAAGTTTAGTTTTTAAACTATTGTTGTTATTATTTAAAGAATAATTAAATAACGCCTGCCAATTAATTTGTAGTACAAACATTTGTAGAAGTAAATAAGGTATCGGTAGTCAAGCCTGTGTGGTCATCGTCCTCACGTTAAGGTCAATTAAAGCTGAGTTTGAACAGCAATTATAAACCAATCAGGATTATTTGGGGATTTGAGGCAGTAAGCTTGCAGTCCTGCTGGGAATGTATCCCAGTCATCTATCTCAGCTGATCCTATCTCCTTCTCATAATAGAGCTTAAAAGGTGCCTATGTCACTACACATTTCTAATCTATACTTTACCCCCCCGTTTCTTCCCGTGGGTGACGTAAGAGTCGACTAAGGGATCACGCACTAGAAGGATGGACACCAGAAGCAGCGCCTTCTGAGAGTTATATTTTATACTGCGCTCGCCAACCCGCCTGCCAAGCGTGGCGAGTATTGGCAAACACCCCCAAATGATAAGACAAAATTTTGTCCTTGTGGAAATGAATGGGGGAGGCCTATGTCAAGCAGTGGACGTCCTATGGCTGAGATGATGATGATAACATTGAGGTTTCGAATTCAAAATATATTATATAGGTACAGATTATTATATAGTAGTAATTATTTTTTCCAGAGGTTGGAATCGTGCTAGCTGTAACACAGGGAATGCTAGTACAGCTAACAACGACCATCCTAGGTACATCTAGGTAACTTACTATTACTAAACTTTGGAAGCAATACTTATGATAACATTTATTATTTATATTTTTTGATAAATAAATTATTTGATCTACGATATTGTTTGAAGTACCTATCAGTA
The DNA here is from genome assembly GCA_934044485.1 of Apeira syringaria. Lineage (NCBI taxonomy): Eukaryota > Metazoa > Arthropoda > Insecta > Lepidoptera > Geometridae > Apeira > Apeira syringaria. Next base: position 15,078,537 of record OW203662.1, on the reverse strand, counting down.
TCTAATGCTTCACCATAGGTACGTAAACAATTTATCTAGTTAAGTGGATCGTTAAGTAACTTTATAGCGCAGGCTTTACTGTATGCAAATCGATGTGATTTTTGATAGATATTATTTATCACACACATATCGTAAAGCCCGCTTTTCATAATATATACGACATATAGTGAGGTATGCCGACAGAAAATGTCATAGTTGTTGTTATTCATTCAAAACTATTATTTTCGGCAGGCAAGAGGTTAAATAGCAAACGTCAAATCAGTAATGCGTTGTTCGCATCAGTTAGCAATAATTTCTCAAACACGTAAACACTTACAATTTATCTGATCAGTTGAATCAGGACAATTTATCGTTGACCCATGTAGTTTGCTTAACTATATCAATTTATTTAAAGTGATTTATAGTTCAAAAAGTCGATTGGGTATTATCGTGAAACCTTTTAAATATTATGGATTGCGATAGTCGAGGCATTTTTACTCTTAATAGGGTGCGATTTCCATAAAAACGTATTTTTCCATTTAAGCGAAAAGAGAGCGTATTTTTGCACTGGTGTGGTTGGTTTTCGCCGAATTGTCAATTATTTGTTGAAAACTCGTTGTTATTGTTTCTATTATATTCTACAATTAATTCAATGAAGTGTGATTTGCCGCAAATAAAGACCAATATCAAAACCAACGACAGTTAAACCTCGGTATGGTTTCCGTACAGGTTACCACTTAACATCCTACGGTTTTTTGAATAACACATTACGCGCCAGTTCGTGTGAGGTGTTCAAAAAAAAAAAGAAAAAAAAACTCTCTTTTCACATAAATGGAAAAATACGTTTGTATGGAAATCTAACCACCTTGAATATATTAAAGATAAAAAATACCTATTAATAGTAGTGTGTTTATAACAGACCAAATAGGTTTAACATAATGGTTGCTTGGAAAAAAAGTTGGAGCAGCGCGCATTGCATCATACGAGCAGCCATCAGTCCAGGAGATCAATACAGAAGGCCGATGCCCAACAGTAGATGTCCTATAACTGATTTTGTCATGAATCAATAAGTATCATCTGAACGAGAAATTCCCATTTAAACTATTTGAAAATGTTATAAAGTCTTTAATTCAATTTCAAATGCCAATGAATTTAAGATTATATAATCATGATTGCTTCGAACCACGTTTCATAATTTTGAGATTAGAATTATACATAATATGAAAAAACATTGAAACATTTATTTTAATTTCTGCGTACGACAGATTCAATATGGCGACATCCTTTCTCAACAACGAACAAATTTCCAATTTGATTAATTAAAAACACTCCGATACCAACTGACGAATAAAACGAGTTTTCAACAAACGCTCTCGGTATTCGTTAAATAAAAAATCCCTTTGAAAGCACCTCAATCGTATCGACTTTTTCAACATAAAAAGTGTTAAGTTTTTTTTATTACGGAATCATTTCTCAAACACGTAAACACCTACAAATTATTTGATCAGTTGAATCGGGACAATTTATCGTTGACCTATGTAGTTTGCTTAACTATATCAATTTACTTAAAGTGATTTATCATCAGTTCAGTTTTTATCATCTGTCGGAAATCAGTAGCTTCAGTATTGTCACAAGGTTTTTGTCATTTTTCTTAGAAGAGTAAACTTATAGACTACAATATTTAAATAACTGTTGACTGGTTAAAAAATAACGAAAGTCACCGATATATCCCAGCGGATTAGCCAGTTGAAGTGGCAGTGGGCAGGGCACATAGCTCGAAGAACTGATGGCCGTTAGGGTCAAAAGGTTCTCGAATGAAGACCTCGGACTGGCAAGTGCAGCATAGGACGGCCATTGACAAGGTGAAGAGACAACCTGACCGTGGTAAAAGATGTATGCGGGCGGGAAATCAATGGGGTAGGCCTATGTCTAGCAGTGGACGTCCTATGGTTGAGATAATGATAATGATAATAATCAGTCAGTGTCAGTGATCGCTAAACCACGACGACCAAAAAAAAGTGTCGTAATACATATATATTCATTACTTTATTATAACCAATTGAAGAACATTCTTATTTAATTTAGGAATATTCTTTATTCAATTTAAGAACATTTTGAAAATTCGAAATTCGAATATATTTAGTACCACCAATGACAATCTAAAGGAAATTCTCGTTAGTTCTACGATTGCCGCAAAATTAACACTTTAAACGAATTATTGGAGGTGAACGCTCGTCGAACAAAGAACTTGGCATGATTGCAAGATTAAACCCGGTCGCATTCAGCGCTGCCACCTGCCCGTTTTCTTGCCAACTTGCACGTCCTCTTCATAATATATGTTTGGAGAAAATATTCATTTTCTACATGTTTTTGCTTTTCAATAAAGCTGTTATGATGAGCTCGGCAGACGCACGTAATTTGAGACACATTTTTAATATAAATATCCCACTATCAAAATATTATAAAGGTGAAAGTTTGTATATATTTTTGTTACTCTTTCACGCTTAAATGGCTACACCGATTTCAATGAAATTTGGTATGGAAACCCTTGATCAACACATAGGCTCCTTGTTTTCCCGAAAATAATTGCTGTTCCCGTCGGATACCTGTGCAAATAATTAAAAAGTGTCTGTTACTCTTTCACGCTCAAAAGGCTGTACTGATTTCGATGAAATTTGGAATGGAGATAGGTTAGACCCCGGAATAACAAATATGGTACTTTTATCCCAGAAAAATTATGGTTCTCGTGGGATAATCGAAGTAGCGAGAAAACCGTAATCCATCCGGGTAAAAACCGGGTATTAATTGAGCACTTGACTAAACATCTATCACTGTATTATATATATGTGGTATCCGGCTTTACTCACGTTTATAGTCGAAGTTTCGACCTAGGTTTCGAGCATGTCCGATGCTCATCCTCAGGTGAGTTTACGCTGCCAGATCGCGGCGACCACGGCGACATTATATATATATATATAATAATGTGTCAAACTCACGAGAATTTCCAATCAAAAATCTATCACTGTCATACTTGATCACGACACGATGTGGACGAAGTATGAACCGCGTAAACATAGAATGTTAACTGGTTTTTTAAGCCTTATTAAACTGTGTGGTTTAGTGATAGTTATACAAACTGATGGTGATTACTAGCCAGGCGGGTACTGGTACTTATTTCTTCATGTAATTAGTGACAAACAAGCCGACGGGCCTGATGGTAAGCGATTACTGTCGCCTTTGGATATTAATCATTTTCAAAACTCTGTTCGTTTGTTTGTTTTATTATACGAACGTTGTTTTATTGTACGCTTCAAGATTATTTCCCTAGAGATGTCTCGAAAACACAGTTCTACCACATATATGTAACTTCCACAAGACTTAGCAATGTTGCTCACACGAAATTATATGAGAAAGTTGAGCTGTTTTGTGATAGTTTAAACTTACGTAGTTCGTTTTAACTTGAGGGATAAATATTTAAATGGCAACTGGTTTAAATTTTTTTACGATCTAAGGTCGCAACACTGCGATCACCCGTTTAAATTATGTTCAAAGGTGTTTATTTTTTACTTTTTTTACCATTAAATTAATTTCATTTATATATTTTTTTTATATATATAAATTTTAAAACAAATAAGGAACATTCTAAACTCTAGTGACTAAGGAGGTTGGCATTTGCATCACAATTTTCCTGCAACTTATTGCAGACTCCGCTGTGATATCTTTGCTTTTTCTTTCTTTGTGAAAATATCAATAGAGTTTATTATTTAAAGTCAATGAGCGAGCGTGATAAACATTTTTTTTTTACTAACTGATTTCATTACTCTCGTAGTACAGACAAACATACAGGATACAAATTTAAATAAATTTACACAAAAATATTTTTTCAATACCAATCAGTTGTTATATAAGCGCGTTCAACCAAACAATTTATAAAATAACAATTTTCAGCTTTATAATATTAGAATAGAAGTATACATAAAGATGACTTTTTGTAATGAAAGTTACTAATATAATTATTATCGTGTATTCATTGATCAGTATATCTTTGGTTACCGTCGCTTCTAAGCCTTTAATTCTAGTTCTGTAACTATCATAATTAGTATTTTTCTTTTACAGGCGATTAGAAGGCGTAACACATAACCTGAAGTTGCAGGCCAACGGAAGGTATACAGCAGTCGCGTCAGTCACCCTCAACGATGCAGACCTTCCGTCCCCAGCGGAGTTCATCTGCACTTTGAGAATAGCACAAGCGAAGTATGCTGTTAGAAAAGAAGCTATATATTATCCAGGTAAGATAGACTAGTCTGATCCAATAGATCTCACTTGTTGGTCGAAATTTGATCGAAAGTAGAATTAAAATAGACCTTAAAATATGAGCTGGATCGAAATTTGATCGAAAGTAGAATTAAAATAGACCTTAAAAAATGAGCTGGATTCAACAAAAGCTGCCAGTACACACTGTGTGTTTGATGTATTGAGACTTGTACGCCACCACCATGACCAATGTGATATATTTATAGAAAGCACAAACCGGGAGTGAAAATGAAATCAGCAATCGTTAGCTGATGGTAGATTGGCTGACAAACCCAATACTATCTAGCTGGATAACACTATACGACGCCACTTTAATAACGCCAAAACCGAAATAGATTTATTAGAAAACTTTGTATGAATTTGTACGGGATAACAATGTCGTTCAGCGCAAGCGACTTTTTTTTTTTTTTTTTTTTTTTAATGATTATAAGCTTGCGTTTGACCACTGTCTCACCTGATGTTAAGCGACGACGCGGTCTAAGGTGGAGCACGCAAACTTAGAAGGAACCTATTCACTCGCGACTTGAAGACTCCGGGGTTGTACATATCGGGAAACACAGACTCAGGCAGTGAGTTCCACTCTCTGGCAGTACGCATACTTTTTGCCAATACTCGCCACGCTTGGCAGGGGGGTTGGCGGCCACACTATGTTTTCAGATCCTCAGAAAGCGCTGCTGCCCACCTTCTGGTACGTGATCCCTTAGTCGATTCTTACGGCACCCACGAGTAGTGACGGGGAAGTACTATTCTTAGCCGGTACTCCACGGCGTTGACAGTCTTACTAAATTTTAAATTAATAATTAATTTTATTCTGGGTAGGTTTTGATATAAGGTATGTTCACAATATTGTTTCCTCATTTGAATATTAATTTCGATGCAGCAATGTTTGGCATAAATAAATGGGTTTGCAAAACAGAACTGTCGAGGTTGTCATTTGTCTGTCAGATTAAAATCTGTGTGCTATCAATTTGGCGAGTCTTCGCATAGTATTCCAAGTATATTTAAGACAAAGTATGTCCACCAAACCTCTGTTTTATGGCTCGTGGTTATTAACAGACAGAGAAGGATAAAAGAAATACTAATAAAATTTTTAGTTTTAATTTGCTTTCTTATGCTGTAAGTTACAGTTCCAGCGCATTTGTCGTTAATTCGAGAATTTTTGATAAAGGAAAAATATGGTCATACGTAAATATTTTTTCACTAATAAATTAGCAATTTGTATTTAATTTTTTTCAATCAGAATTAACCTTCATGAAACGTTGTCATAAATGGTATTCTTTTTAAGTTTGTTAAACATTTAGAGCTTTCAACAAAATAAGCTGCAAAAACACAAAATGTCTTTTTATGAAGTGGTCAAGCTCAAAAGCTTAATTTTTACCCGTTGTACAAATAAGCAAGCATTTCGTAGAGCATAATACTAGCTGCGCTCCTTGGTTTTACCTCCGTGGTGATTATTGATGATGATGATGAAAAGTAGCATAAATATGTGTTATTCCAAGACCTGGAACATCCCCATACCAAATTTCATCGAAATCGGTTAAGCCATTTGAGCGTGAAGGAGACACAAACATACGCACATACACACGAACTTTCGCCTTTATAATTGTAATGTATACAAAAAATAGTAATTGATGGTAGTTGTAACTTAATTAATAAAGCACCCTCAATATATATAAGAGTTAGTTCTGTAATGGCGTATGCGTGAATTAAACAGGTTCCTATGTAATGTGTGGTATGTCTGAATTCCGTAGGAACATAAAAATAATATTAGCAGATTGTAAGCAAAACAACTGTAAACACCTGTTATCGTGTTTATTACACTTACATCTCCGCACTGTGATTCTCTGTGGTGCGGGAGGCATAGGCATACAATTACATCACAATAAACATCCAAGATCCGGGGCCAAAAGCCATTCTTATTCTTATTACATAATATTAAGCCATGAAAACAGAAGCCATGTCACGACCACAGAGCTACGGCTACGCTAATTTCTTTTTAGCAATCTCTTCTAGATATAGAAACGGTAATCAACAAAATTATTTGTATCTTCGCTCGATAATAAATAAATCCATTGGAAGTTTAATTGCAATGTATATCAAAACAGAAATAATACAAAATACTTGTAATGACCTCCGTGAAGAAAACACAATGGAAAGATTTAAAGCGTTTGAAGTGTAAAGCAAAAAGATCAAAAGAAATTTGAACTAATATAGGCGTTAAGTTAAAAAAGTACAAAAGAGAAATAAACATCTTGAAAACTTCCTGTATTACCTCATCAGTGAAACACTCTCCCATGAATAAAAAAAATTAACAAAAAGCAATCTAACCACTGTATAAGTCCGCGAACGCTATTAAAACCGCGCCGAAAGAATAGGCTATAAAAATATTTTTAAAGGAGGCATGGAAATAACAATTTTGCGGCATAATTTTCGTGAGGGGCATTTAAGCTTTTTATCAGCGGAAAGTTTGTGTATACAGCTATCTTGAGTAGACTGAAAACGCTTCCTGGAGCGGGATAATTTCGCGCTTCGTTAGCCCCATTGTGGAATAAATGCGTTTCACTAAAATAGCGCGTCGACTAGAAGTTTAAAGTTTTGTTAGTGCATTTTTATACCAAGTCAACGTTTTTGAGCGCCATCTAGTGTTATTTGATCGTGCAATATTTATGTCGATTGTGTTCATTTAATGAAGAAGAAAACTGTCAATTGCTCAGTACACTTGGCGCTAGTATAGTATGTTACCAAGAACTTTATAGCAACCAAAGCTGGTCTTCCATTGGGATCTGCAAGTGACGTCACGCACGAAAGGTACATGGCAACTTATAACAGGAATGTTATACTTAGGTTGAGTCGTCTTGTTCACAAGACCAAAATTAATTAAATACGCAAGAATATTAAAAACTTGTCCACGACTCAATCAGTAAGCCATATTTGAATACAGATTAGATCATGATCGCGACCACACTTTTATCCCGGAAAAAGTATGGTTCCTGCGGGATACTTGAGATGGCGGGAAAACCGTAACCTACGCGGGTGAAACCACGGGGCGCTACTAGTACATTATAAGCGCCAAAGTTTATAAGTCTGGATGTATGTATGTTTGTTACTCTTTCACGGGGAAACAACTTAACGGATTTTCATGAAATTTAGAATGAAGATAGCTTGTACCCTTGAATAACATATAGGCTACTTTTTATCCCGAAAATATAGACTGTTCCCGTGGGGTGACGGGAAAACACAAAAATCGTCAATACCACGTAAAATTTCAACATAGGTAATACCGCGGGGCGCAGCTTGTATTTTTATAGAATCTATGATCATGACAGCGGATTTAAGATTTTGGCTGAAAACGTGAACTTGGACAATATTTTAAGTTTATTTATATACATAGGTAATTTTGTGTGCTAACTAAAATACTCATTTTTACTCGTTAAAATATTTCAAAACGTTTTTTCACTCATTTTGTAGATGAAGTGCGCATCGTATGACCCCAAATCAGCTTATTTTCTACAATGCAATCGAAACTGTGATTCATTCGCCTTTAGACAAAACAAAAGTAAGCAAGTTCAATTTCTCGCAGATTAGGTTATAGTCACTGAAATCTCATAAAATCTTTCGCGATTGGACGTTGAAGGATGAGTGGTTATGATGGATCGGCTTTTTTGTTTGGTACACGAGAGTGGGTCCTGCGGGTATACATCACTAATTCAGTGTCGAATGCTATCGGCAATTTAGTCTCCTTTGGGACAAAACTTCTTTTGAGTGACAAACACAAAAAACTCATTATAGTTGTTTTTCCGATCAACTATAAAGAGTTAGTCAAGTATGAGTCAGATCGAGAGTTGCGTTGAGTTAACTAAAAATGTACGGTCATTATATCTAATTTTATACTTGTGCTACATTTTTTTTTTACATATTATAAGTTTGCGTTTGACAACTGTCTCACCTGATGTTAAGTGATGACGTTGTCTAGGATTTAGCACTCAAACCTAAAGGGTACATATTTTAAAATTTCGTGATTCTGAAGCATAGTAAAACTACAGGGTTTTTATTCCCTTACGAGTATAAAAATATACGGTATAAATGGAGTATAAACTACCCTCTCTTTTGATTGAATTGACTAAGATGATTGATTTTCCAATGTTCCAAAGAATATATTGCAGACCTACATAATTATTATAGGATATGATTGAAGCTAGTACCTAAACGATATTAATTTGAGCTTTTTACTTTTGGTCTTCAAAGACGAATACACGAAAAAGGAAGTATGTTTATAAGGATTCCATTTTGTTTTATTTTGAGGTACGGGATCCTAAAAGCGAGTTCAAGTCTTATTATAAAGTGAGAAAATATTAAATGTGATAACCACAGTGATTACCTATATTAAACAAATATTTTATTTACCTGCGGTTGCGAATTAAGCCATATTTGCCAAATCAATGTAGAAGTATTCTGAGCTTTAACGTTTTCCCAGCTCTTCACTTACACTACTTGATCTGTCTTGTCAAAAAGTTTAAATGTATAATTCTAATTTTGAATGTATTTTCTCTTTGCAGGGCCTATCAGTACAACTCCAGAGATGCCTACTGCAGCGGATATGCAGCTTGCAGCAGCCGTAGGTTCGTCAGGTCAGTGTTACCATCTTGTTTATTTCTTGCCATTATTTTTACTGTACATCCAGACATGGACTTAGTCATAAGTCAAAGGCGCGTGATGACGCATTCCTTGAACGTAGTTTGTCTATGAAAGAGAGTAAGAAAACATTTATTTGTAAACAAACTAATATACAATACATAACAATGATTTTCACAGCTCAGCATAAATGTGCTATCTTCTTCTTTATATACTGCCCTATATTACCATAGAATAGCTATAATGTTTATTATTATGCCTATACTACCGCGGGTAGGGGGGGGGGGGGGTGCGTTGATTCACCATAACCTTTGATTAGTTTCCTTGTTAAGTAACTACAGCGTATTATTTATAGGTACTATAATTGGTACCTACTAATGCTTTGTGATTATAAATGACCAACTGGGTTAACGTGATGTGAGTGGAAATAATGCCAATTTTGAGCATGTTTTTCATAATAACCGTATATGTTACAGATATAAAATGCCATATAACGCCATATAAAATGCCGACTTTGACAAGTTATTTCACACTTTTGAGTGTTGAAGTCGGTTCCTAGTCGGGTAAATTTTTTTTTTCACCCATTTCAGTGACCTTTGCTACTCACGGGATCAATTTTCATTGTGTATGTTCTCTAATATCTTCAACCGTAACTATAATATCGCGGTATGAGTAGCACTTTTCAGTTATTGAAGTGTAACTCATAAACCACTTGTCCGATTTTGATGAAATTTAAATTAAATCACACAGAAAGCACTAGCTTTCAAATAAAAAAAGAACGATCAAAATCGGTTCAGCCGAAAGTCATGCGGTAACAAACAAAAAAAAACTTGTGTATATAACAGTTTTTATTTTTTTTAGTAATATTATATATAATTATCATAAATGACGAAGTGATCCGCGAACACACATAAAAAATATATGTATACGGTTGAATTGAGTAACCTCCTTTTTTGAAGTTGGTTAAAAAGGAATATGTGCGTTTAAAATATCACACTAATAATGATGCAGGCTAAACTTTATCTGTCGTTTGTCGTTTGTTACTTCTTCACGCTGAAACGGCTGAACGGATTCGCATAAAACTTATAATGAAGATAGATATGTCGAAAATGTTACTGTTCGCACAGCTAGTACACAGCTATTCTAAAATAAACCAGAATTACAATGCAAAAAAATGTTTAAAGTTGCTTAATTTAATTAAGTACTTTTGTAAAGCTTTACATATTTTATGACCATGCCAATAATTTGTTGTTTTTTGTGTTTTGGATTTCACATTATCAAACCTATCTAATTTCATATAATATTTTAATTATAAATAAAGTTCCCTTTGTTCAACACCCCTCAATTTATTTTTTGATACTACCAAAAGTATGTAATTATCTTTTTAATGAACACGTTTTCATCAGCGAAGTTCAAAGAATTGGAGCGACACTGATACGTATCAATTTGACGCCCTGTTTTCAAAAGTGTCGATTTACCCTCCAATTAGAATGAATGTAATTAAAGAACAGATAATGAATGGCTCTAAAATTAAATTTCTTCTATTACACGGAGTAAAGTCTCTATTTTTGCGAAGAGATACATGTCGGTAGCTTTCTGATTACTTAAATATATTTTATTTTTCAGGTTCGCGTCTCTACAGCTTTGCAGCAATGATCCTGGTACCTACGTTAGCTCAAATTATTAAATAATAATATTTCATAAATGTTGAAAAAACTCAATAAACTGTCACTTAAAAATGTATCGGAAAATGAGAAAGTCTTAAGCATTCCAGGCTTGTCAGAAAGTTAATATGACTCACGATTGACATATACCTAAATTCTATTTTGTTTTGTTTATCACAAATGCTTATTAATATAATAAATTCTATTCATGTATACTATAAGGTTGAAAATCTAAATTGTTTTGTTTTTTATGCAATACTGTATTATATAATTTGAAACTATGTGAGAAAAGTTCTAATTTTTGAATAGAATTTTTACCTGTCGTCTACTTTTTATTATAAATAATTTGAAGTTTTTTTCTTCATAACAGGTTTGCTTATACATTTTCAGTCCAACTGTCGAGAGAATGCGATTAAAAGTTTGTATTCGTGGTATCGTAGTAGTTTTTAAATGGAGTAAAATTTACAATCAATATATTGCTTATACATCATCTTCATCATCATTACCTCAGATATGGGATGTCCATTAAAAAACTTGGAGAGTCCATTTAATAATTTCAGATATAAAAATTAATAATTGACATAATAATTATGGTCATATATTTGCTTACTAAGACTATTTATTTGTTTTGAAAATAAGCATGGCGACCTTAAGCATAAATGTTTGGTTTCTAACTTTAAAATACTTTTATTTATTTTGGGATGTTTTAGTTCGCACTAAATCACGTGACAATTAGTCAATAAGTTAAGTTTTCCATTTATTAAAATACAAAACAGTATGTTTATTAATCCAAATGGTGAACTGATTAAGGAGTTGCTTAGTACACACAATTCTAATGAATTTGATTGGTTGAAAAGAAATTATTACAAAACTTAAGTCGTCAAATCTATGTTCGATTCAAGTATTTAAAAACTAATGACACGAATGGTAGTATCCATTCTCTCAGCCGCTGGACTATATTCTTAAAACTAATAAAAATCTCTAGTCAAATATCCAAAGGGATCTTGACTTTAATTATATTTTATGTACTTACTCAAGACAAAGCACGTGGACCATAAGGTCTTGGATAAATAATATGCAAAGAAGAATTTAGCTTTATGTAATTTATAAAATATATAAAATAATTCTGTGGTGTTTGACATATAGGTAAGCGATATTTGCGAACATGGCAATTTCTTGATTTCAGTACCTCTGCCCCATTTTTTATACAATCATTTGGTACAACTGTTGATAAATCTTTGATTAGAAGATTAACTTTTAAAAGTTTGATCAACGGTTGTTATCAAAGTTACTTCTTTATGGTCTGTAGCCGAAGCACGAATAACTAGCGCAGTCGTAACGCTGCCGCATCGTAGCTTGAAACAATTGAACTCAGTACTAACTGTCATTTATCTTGTACAATTTTGACAAAAATTGTAGTTTGCACGGACGGCAAGTGCGTTATTCAATTTATAAGACGGCGATACGATAATTGTGACGCACGTTATTTTTGCTTCAGGCTTTGCTTAGATATATTTTTGTTTAATTTTTCTTTTTTTGGTACGAAGTTTAATCGCGTTTTGTTTTATTGACAACAAGCAATCTAAGTTTTCGACCATATCGTTTCTGACCAACAAGTGAGGTAGTAGTCAATGAAAAAAAAGTGACATTATAAGGGTAAATACATTTGCTAATTTTCCCATTAGGTACTATAAAATACACCACCCTATAGTTAAAACTCACGCTCATTATTACTTTAAACTGTTTCTACGGGTATATCGCGACACTTACGCGTAGTCGATATCAGGATCGATAATTGTTTCTGCTTTTTCCGGAAGCCTTCATATGGATCTTGATTGCGGTGCGTTCGTCGTAACATCCACGTCCCGTCTCGCACAGAACGAACAAATTGCGATCGTAGTATTGACTACGCGTAAGTGTCACTTTATACCGTAGAAACAGTTTACAACACCATAATAATAATATAACATATAAGGAAAATTAATAATAATATTAAATATAAATAATATATTTCTTCTTTTTCTTTTCTCAGCTATGTCCGTCCACTGTTGGACGTATGCCTCCCCCATATAGAGGGGATTTGCCAATACTCGCCACGCTTGGCAGGCGGGTTGGCGAGCGCAGTATGATTTCCGATCTTCAGAAGGCGCTGCTGCCCACCTCCTGGTACGTTATCCCTTAGCCGACTCTTACGGCACCCGCGGGAAGAGTTGGGGGAGTACTATTCTAGGCCGGTACCACCACGGCCTATAATATATAAGGTTTTGTTATAGTGTCGGCTTTATTTGTAAGAAGTTATTTCAAATTCAAGCACTCGTACATTAAAATCTCGTATTACTAAAAGAAATGCGGACTATAAGTTCGGATGATTTTCTTTTAAAACTATTTCAGTGATTATTTATGTTCGGGCATAGCTGCGTCGTTTTGCAACCGATTCGAAGCATTATTTTCATTCGATAGGAAAAAAATCCTGATCGAACACCACAGAATTTCGCTATAGAATTGTACAGATGTAATAAAAATTTCAAAGTATTTTTCTTGGTGTCAATGTAAAATCCACAATAGTATGTAAATGTTTGTACCACAATGTACATAATGTCTTTCTTGTAAAGAAAATAAAAAAGTAGTTAGACGTGTGAACACTGGCCTAAATGGTAAAATCAATTAATGATAGATACCACCATTATATTATATTACCACTAATATATACTAAGTGATTTATTCATAAGTTTATTTCGTTGCTTGTCATGCTTTTTTGCTCATTATTCAATTATTTATTTTATCATAGAATATAATAATATATAATTTTGATTTCGCTATCTTTATTGTTATACAAGTTGAATAAACGTATGTAATAAGATAAATGTTAACACTAAATGTCATAAATTAATTACATATAAACCATTGCAAACATATTATATACAGAAGATCTTTTATTTTAGAATGTCTGACGAATTACTGTCTGATAAGTGCAGATCGAACGAAATTACGTACAAGTTAAACTGGAAAAACAAATAATTTTAAAACTTTTCATTATTAACATATTGGGATTGGTGTCAAATATATTAAGTGTTAATTCTGCATAGTAAAATCATCCTTAGAAAAATAAGTTGCAATGTACAACGCTTTCCCTCCCGTATCTAACCCAACCTGATATGAATACAATTTACACCTTACTCATCCGGCCATTTTGATTCGGGTTTCCTCGCTGCATAATCCATTTTTGAAAGTTGTTGACTTATCGATTAGGACGGAATATGGCCTGTGAAAAACAAAGCAACGTCTTTATCCTCGATGGAAAATTATCCCATTGTGGTATTGCAGAATTAGAACTTTATGTATAACTCACAAACGGTATTTTAGGGCTGGTTTTTCAGACATAGTTCAAGTAACCATTGGTAAAACAACAAATTAATCGTTATAAATTTCTGTTAAACACCAACTTGGTAAAATATTATATTCAAAGGTTGCATATTTTGGTTACTAATTGTCTAAGTATGGATCCAAAATTTGCTTATGAGAAAAGCAACTTGTTACTTATGTTAAAACTCAGCCTTAAACATGTTAAATAAAAACAGTTTGATAACCAGTAGCTAAAGCATAAATTTTGAAACAATTGAACTTAGTAATTAATTTATCTAGTACAATTGTGACACAGAGAATTTATAGTTTATAAAGACGGTGTGTGCGTTATTCTTTTATTTATACGAATGAGGTATGATAACTATGACAAAAGTCATTCTTTCTTCACGTACAGTTACCACAATTATTAATAGCTGATACAGTGCTGTGTCAGCTCGTTAATGCATACATTACCTTTTACTACAGTAGCCTTAAAAGCAACAATGTTTTTGCATCAGGGTAAGCAATACGTACGCATTTTACCTATTGTTTGCTAGCACGGGAGATCGATATCTGGACAATATTGTAAAGTAATATAAATAATTATTCGCCCATTTCATTTTCATTTAAGATACTATTTAGGAAACTTTTATAACCAAAGTGAAGTCCATTGAAACGTATTTGTGAGGACTTGAATAATTTAATATTGTCTTTAGTCCACAGATTATTAAAAGATCATTGTAAATAGTCATAATATAGATAGTTAAGTTTTGTTTTGTACGTAATTAAGAAGACATTTGCTGTGCATATTTGCCGTTTATGGATAAGATCCAGTCAAGACTTTTATTGTAAAATTTCCTATGATAAATAAAAAATCGTTGTGTATAAAAATGGTACTGATATTTTATTTTCTCAACTGAATGAAACTGAATTTTAGAAATAATTATTAACTTATTAATTATTAACCAGGAGTAGATGGAGAACTTTTCTAAATTGTAAGCTGGCGAAGCACTTACTTGTACCGAAGTTGACGGATACAATCTTAACCTATCAATGTTTTCTTTTTTCTTTCGACGATCGACGATCGCTTTGTCTTTTGCAAAAAATACCTGCCATTAATATTTACGTTATTTCTTATCTGTAATGACATAAAACGAACTTTATTCCTTGGTGTTTCCGAGTAGCTACAACATGGAGTTCTTGAAAAAAAGGGTTACTATAGTCTTAAAAAGGATTGGCTACGTATCATAACGCTCTCAATATTATAAATCTATAGGCAATGGTGATCGCTTACCATCAGGCAGCCCGCCTGCTTGATTTCCACTTATTACGAACCACCGCATTCTTTCGATGGCTGGGATTAAATAATACAGTATATCTGCAGAAACTTTATCTTATATCGACAATACTAATGACTTCAGAATTAATGATGTTGTCATGACTAGATCGAACTACAACAGATGAAAGGCTGAACCATGACAAAACGAAAAATTGTTTGATTGTGCGAGTTTCTTCCCGTCTCAAATATATAAACTACTTGCTACGCCCCATGGTATCACCCGGGTTTTTCTACTAATTTGCTTCATCATGTCAGCCACAGGACGTCCACTGCTGGACAGAGGCCTTTCCCTTTGATTTCCACAAGGACCGGTTGAAACCGGCCGTCATTGTCTGCGATCTTAGTCAGGTCGTCTGTCCACCTGGTCCGTGGTCGTCCTATGCTGCCCTTGCCAGTCCGTGGTCTCCATTCGAGAACCTTTGACTTCAACGGCCATAGGTTCTTCGAGCTGTGTGCTAATTTGGTTATGTCGAGGAAATCATACCATTCTTCTACAAAATAGTAGCCTTAGTCCTTCTCCAAGGTCCTACCAGAACTATTTGGGTATTATGTGTATTTATTTTGATTGCCCTCATTTAGAAGTTATTTTAAACCTAGGTTATGATCGTACTCGATCGCAGTCGATCTTAAGACCTCGAGTAGGAACTATACTTCTCGGAGCCACATCACCATACACCAACGTCATCCATCATACCGTTGGTTGGATCACCCTTGGCGTTACCCGGGACCAGCGGCTCAGAAGGCAGAGTGCTACACATAGACTACTTGTATCCCGGAATAATTATAGTTTCCGTGAGATAATTGAGATAGCGGAAAAACCGTAATCTAGGCGGGTGAAACCGCAGGGCGCTACAGCTGGTATACCATAAGTGTAGGAAAGTTCAGAATCTTTGAAGCTATCCAAATAAAATCAATTATCAAAATAGGTTGATCTTGAAAAATTTCTGACACATATATAGAAACAGTTAAATTAAAAACCTCCTCCTTTTTGAAGTCGGTTAAAAACATCACATTTTAACCTTTTTGATCGGAACAGTCAATCAATCCTTTCGAATCAGAAAACATTTTCGGATGTATTAGAGGCGTAGGAGTGAGTTTCAGGCATGACGCTGAATAATTAATGCGCGGTGCCGTTCCCAAACGAATTACCCGATTAAATTATTGAGTATGCTGCTGACCGCTGTTGGAAAGAATAATACCCGATTACGGCTAGATAAGGATTTTTTTCCGAATAATCTTGTTTTATCTCGGAATTATTAGAAACTCGAACTCGAAAGCTACTAAATGACGCGCCATTTTACACAAAATTTGTGGAGTTGAATGCGTAAACAAAAAAATATCACGACTAAAATAAACCACGATTTTATTTTCCCCTTAAAAGGCACTAAACTTCTGTAAAAGACTCTGGCAATCTATTGCATACACGAGAGCTCAACACATTCTTTTTAAATATGATGAGAATTTAAATTAAAATATTTGATTGAATTGTCTATACTTGTACCTAAAACAAAGTTGACAGTTAATGTGGTAATCGTTTTAAAGCACTTTAAAACAAGCCGCGGCTTGCTTTAACAACACTGTTTTAATATTAGCAATAGCAGAGTTTGGAGCTAAACGAGTTCAAAATTTAGCTCAAACACAATAGAAGCTTTCAGACTATATAGAATTGAGTTGTCTGAATGAATAACAGAACCATTACCATTGCAAAATATTTATAATATTAACTTTTACCTGCAGCCCATAGTTGCACCCGTGTGGACTATGGTTTAATAGCGCAGTTATCACACGGGAACCGTATTTTTACAAAGTTAAGGTTACCAGTAATGGTTTGACGCCTCCAGTAATTTAGTTGTGAATGATTGATTATAAAGCCAACACGTGAAAGTAAGGGCGAGTAAATGGGCTTTATCGTGTTTTAGTTAAAATGTTGTTAGAAAAATATTCATAAAACTCAACAAGATACTCTGTGAAAAAGTTTTATGAAGAATGGATAAACCACTTTATTGTATATATAAATAATTAACTTACGAAGTTTAAAAACCATATAAATCGTTTTTGTACTATATACCCGCGGATAATATGTGACATTTAAAAAAAAAACGTTTTCGAAATTCTCACTAATTTTCATGAAATTTTTATGCAATAGAATAGAATTTTCTGTCAATTTTAAAGTTTTTCTATATTTTCCGAAACTGCGATTTAATTTAGCGCCTATAATTGTTTGGGGATCAGTATAAGTAAAACAGCGTCGATCGTCTATGCGCTAGATAGACTTGAAACAAAACTATAGATTGGCCTTTATTTATCACGAAATCAAAAGCGGGTAGTTAAAATATTTACATGCTCCCGCCGATTTAGATGTATTTCCTAGCTTTCTTATGACTTAAACCAATGCAACTTGATGAAACGTTTAGGCACATTAATACAAGGTAAACATCTTTCCAACATTATAATTAAAAACAACGTATTACTCTTGAATAAAAAAACTAAAATTACTATAGAACAACAAAAGGCTCATCTAGTGAGAAAAAATGAGCATTAATTAATATTGGCTGTATTTATATTTTTTTTGTGTCACATATTAACCACAGGTCTTCTTGAAACATTCAAGCTAGGAGAGCTATGTTAATTTTTAAGATTATACCAATTCTAAAATGGAGAATGAAGAAAATGTAAATGTGTTTTCATAACTTTTAGTTATTTCACAATAGCAAAGGTAAATCTGAAAAGTACGAAAGTTTTCAGATATCTGTCTCATATCTTTTTTTCGGGCTTAGCTTAGACGTAAATTTTCTGCTCGAATGAAAATCAAATATAACTATTGACGTCTAGGTTCTTATTTTTTTTTTTTTAATTCACAATAGGCAGGCGTTTGACCACTATCTCACCTGATGTTAAGTGATGATGCGGTCTACGATGATTCACGCCTGCCTAGAAGATACCTGTTCACTCGTGACTTGAAGATGCCCAGATTGTATTCATGTGGAAACACAGACTTAGGCAATGAGTTCCACTCGTTAGCTGCACGCACTATGAATGTGGAAGCAAAACGCTTGGTGCGACAGGGTGGAACGTTGGTTCGAATGCAAACGTAGTTATATTTGTATGTATTTTTATTTACTGTATTTTCGTCAGGATATTGGAAATTATTGAACTTATATTTCTTACTTCCTGTATTAAAAATGCATACACAGGTTATTTTCTTCATCAGCTTGCGTGCTATATGTACCTTGCTGACTGCCACTTCAAATTTATTATTCCCCTGGGCTATGTCGATGACTTTCGTTCTTCTACGGATCTCATATCTTAAACGACTTCGTAGAAAAACGCAGCTGTCTCCATAGCTAGGTTTGCGACTATTATCTTGCTTAGAAGGCCATGTGAGAAACTATATTTTGGTTTTAATGATGCATGTAATTGGAAAAAATCAGTACTTCCAGCAGTGGGAATATAATGGCTTTCTTGCATTTATGTACATTGCATAAATACATCGGATATAGCACTGCTATCATTCAAAGTCATTTAACATGAGTCACGTTTTACGAGTAGTAAGTACTCTCAGCTCGGATTCCACGGTTCCTGTAATAAGCTTTATATGCTTACTAATACAGCTTACTTCCCTTAATTCACTCAGGTTAATAAATTTCCCGTAGCTTTTTAAGTTTCCAGTCACGTTTGCTGTTAAAATTCTCATACGTTTGATCGTGTTATTAAGGGAATTGCTTCGTGCCCAACAAATGATATGTGTGTAGGTAGATATTGTAAGTATGTACGATGTTTTATGGGTTCATATATTTTCTAGTATAAGGGGTTACTAGACCTTTTGTTTTAGGAAACCTTTCTTATACGAAAGGTTTCTCATAAAGAGGTTATCTAAACTGCAGCATAGGTTTATATATTTTGGATAGTAACACTAACTTTACTTTGCTATTAACAAAGGTACTGGTACTACCAGAACGTCCATTCGGTACGGCTTCTACGCCTAGACCGTGCGCAGGCCACGGTTGCCACAGCTTACATATTTCCTATTATATCTTACCCCAATTATTGAGTCACAAGTCGAATAATACGCGCTACCTACCATCATTTAGTCAACATATCGATTACTAGCAAAACCGACCGTCAAATCTCATCATCATCATTTGACGTCTT
Source organism: Apeira syringaria (assembly GCA_934044485.1). Classification (NCBI taxonomy): domain Eukaryota; kingdom Metazoa; phylum Arthropoda; class Insecta; order Lepidoptera; family Geometridae; genus Apeira; species Apeira syringaria. The sequence continues at coordinate 15,059,115 of OW203662.1, read as the reverse complement.
ATTTTTTTGTTTGAGTATCTCACACGCTCCGACATACATTCAAAATCTATATTTTCAGTGATAAATTCGACCAATAAACTTTATAACTCCACCATACTTACATCATGTGATATTGAGTCAAATATTACATTCACACAACTAAATATTTATGATATGTGTCTACTAGAATATATTGTAGACCACCAGAAGGAGCCAAGTCATAAATAAAATATCACATCTAGAATACGAAATAGCCCCTAACCAAAGTTCGAGTATCGTTAGATAATGATCAACAAAAAAGAAAATACCCACAAAAATAAAGGCATAATTTTACCCAATGAAATATGTATGGTTAGTAATGGCTGACATTTACCTACGACGTGACATAGTTGGGCGACATCTACTCAACCCTTTATAAGGTCACGTTTATGAATAGATTGGTATGAATAGGTTTAATGTATTTTAGTAATCAAATATACATACATAATATATAGTGCAGCTCCTATTTTTCGGTGTAATTAAACTGTGGCAAGCTGTACCAGTAATGTTCTCCTCCTAGATATATAATATATATTATTATTTAGGCTTTCAATCGAGGCGCAATACGGCATATTTCTAGTAGGTACGTATAGGCACGGTAGCTTATAGCTTACACCTGCATGTGTCATCTCTTCTTTATTTCATACGACAAGCGCCCCGCGGTTTCACCCGCATGGATTACGGTTTTCTCGCTACATAAATCATTCCACAGGAACCATACAATTTACCGGGGTAAAAAGTAACAACGACATATCAAAAATAATTCATGCACAAGAAAGGCAGTATACATCATAATGTATACTGCCTTTTTTGTGCATGGAATATTTTTTGTGTTTTAAAATTTTATTTTATTTTAAATATATGTATTATCCGGCTTTACTTACGTTTATAGTCGAAGTTTCGACCTAGGTTTCGCATATACGATACTCATTCTCAGGTGAGTTTACGCTGCAAGATCTTGGCTACTACTGCCTAGGTCGAAACCTGGGTCGACACTTCGACTATAAGCGTGAGTAAATCCGCATAATACATCTACCTATATAATAATGTGTCAAGCTCACGAGAATTTCTAATCAAATATATTTTTCTTTATCAGTGTAAAAGTTGAATTCTCGAGAAGCAGTTCAATAATGTGTGTTCTTATAAAGTGAAACACATTTTCTAATTATTTTTATTCAGATAAGTTTTCTTCAGTCGAACAGTTGTACCCATAAAAATGAATAATCCGTAAATATGTATATACGGATAACTTAATAAAGACACTGAAGAAAACTAGATGCTAACCTTTTTGAAACGGTCCTTGTGAAGATCAATGACACTTGCACGTATTTCAAGCGTATTAAAGATGAAATATTATTGATGCTTCAACCTAGTGTAGGTAATAAACTGTCATTAAAAATGTTAATTAATTATTAATAATTAATATTAGGGCTTTTGAGAACCTGCGTGGCTAGCTGTAAACATTCTAGGTCTAGCTTGATTATATCTTCTAACGCATCGTCACTGACCATCGAGGGAGATAGTGGTCAAAACGCTAAATCTATGGACTATAATGCCCGGTTTACATTATTCCAGTCCAGCGATCGAATCCAGCGCTGGATTGCTTATTGGAATAATGTAAACCGGCACTGGAATTCACTGAATCCAGTTAGCATTCCAGTCCAGTAACTGGATTGGCGGTCTACTTTTGAATCCAGTGCGACCAATCCGATGCAACTGGAATAATGTAGACGGCCAATGCAGTGCCATTCCAGTGCTGACACAGTAAACACGTATTGGTTGTTTTTGTGGATTACTGCGGCGAAGAAAGGATTAACTGGAATAATGTAGACGTTACAGATCCATTTTAGCATTGGACTGGATTCTCGATGGATCTCTGGACTGGAATAATGTAAACCGAGCATAAAAAACGCATAAAATTACAATAAAAGTTGGACATCAAAAACTGTTTGCGTTATGTAATAAGAGTTTGTCAAAAACACGGTAAAAATAACATAATATAATTTTATTAGACTACCGGTCCGTTCCGGCTTCGCACGGTCACATGATTTAAGTTTTAGTACAAAGCCTATGTTACTCAGAGAAAATATAGAATTTATTTTTATTTTTTACACACTCAGATCCCGCACTAGGATACTCTGTGTCGCGGGAGGCATAGACAAACACAATCACAATTACACACAAACATCCAAGTCCCATAGAATTCTAATGGTAAAAGTAGTTTTTGAGTTTATTCGTCACATACATACAAATCTTTCCTCTTTATAATATTGGTGTAGACAAAAGCAAAGCTGAGTGGTGAGATAAGTCTAATAAGAGAAACATAAATTACTTCCCGCCTTCTTCCAATGTTTCCCGTTCCTTATTATCTTCCAGGTCTAAAGATTGATAAAGCCAACCGTATCACGCAATAAATAACAGTAGTGAGTACAAAGACACGCATGCTCTACTTCTGCACTAAATCCTTCCAAACCATAGCACTATTAGCAGGCATAAATCTAGGTGAATTCCACACGACCCTACCCCCTACCACCCCATAAATCGTAGCATTTGTCGGAGCGCGGAAATCGGAGACCCGAGAACCGCAAGCGTTGCCACCTCACCATATTACAGTTAGTTCCGTTTCAAGATTTTGATTTGCATACCTAAGTTTCATAGAAGGAGAACTCAGAATTTAGTATGATTTGGAAGTATTTTAAAAAAATACCTTAACATTTTTAAAATATGTTTTCCATAGAAAAATTCGGGAAAACTATTACCGTAAAATCCAAACATTTCAATTTTGATTTATAAATTATTATAACTACTTGCGCCCCGCGGCTATACCTGCGTGGTAATGAAAAGCGGTGATTATGGTGATGATAAAAATAAGCCTATGATAATCTAGGGTATAAGCTATCTCTATACCAAATTTAACTGAAATCGGTGTAGCTGTTTGAGCGAGAAGAAGTAACAAACATACACACAAAGTTTCGAATTTAGAATATTAGTAGGATTCTACGCCAAACTCTATGATGATTATAAAGGCGATAGTTTGTATATGTGTAAGTGTGTATATTTGTTACTCTTTCAAGTTCAAACGGCTGCATTGATTTCGATGAAATTTGGTATGGAGAGTATGGACCCTAGATTTACACATACGCTCCTTTTCATCAATCATTGCTGTTTCCGTGGGATAAGCAAATAATCCAAAAACCTCCTTCCTCCCCCTTTTACTCCTTCACGCTCAAGCGGCTATACCGATTTCAATTAAATTTGATATGGTGATAAGAGAGATAGGAGTAGGATATATCATTTATATAAGATCGTGAAACTTGATATTATAGCCTACTGAGGCTATAATATAAGACATAAGGACGAGCGCGTAGGCACGGCGTACACAATCAAACGTGGGGTGTGTTTGGTGTGCAAGCAAGTAACACACACACACACACACACACACACACACACACACTAACACATTTCAGATCAGCACAAATCGATTTAGGTCTTCAATCTCAAATTTTCTCTATTACTTTATATTTTTATGTCTACATATACGGATTAGTAGCCCGACCTTACAAGACATACCCCTGAGCAATACTAACCAGTATATATTTAACAGTTTTTTAATACTGTATAGATCTAGCGTTGGACCATTATCTCACTTGATGGTCAGTGACAGTCGAAGATGTTATCACGTTAGACCTAGAATGCTTACGGGCTCACAGGGGGTAAACTCACTATGTGTTTGGTGACAGTTTCAAACTTGAGGATGGTAGCTAGCCGGGCGGGTACGTACTCGAAAGTACCCAACCACGTTAGCATCACCATGCTGGGATTTTATTTTATTTTAAAATTTTTAGGGAAAATAACAGCTATCCGATAAAACGTGATAAGTAAACATTCACTAAAGGACAATTATAAATTTCCACAAATAGCCAAATTAGTTAACAAAACAAAAGTTAATGGACGACATCTAGATGTGTGGAGTAAATATATATAATTATAAATACAAATTAGGATAAGTTATCTATACATAGAGGCATATTTAGCTTTCAAAAAACTTACAACTAAGTGCATGTTTCAATTTTGTAGAAGTAGTGTGAAACATATCAATATCGAGTTTATTGGATATATCGTTAAAGCATTTGACCGCCCGAACGAAGAACGAATTCTGCCTGTAGTTAGTCTTTGCAAACGGTACGTCGAGTAGCTTTGGACTCCTATAGATCCTTTGATAACAGTGTTACCTTCACCGCAAGCTGAAGCCGTTGTTGGAGAGCGAACCAGTGTCCGTCAATTTGACAGAAGACGCTCCTCCCGCTAAACTATATACAAGGCCTCCAACATTTACGAGATATGCTCTAAACAGAAAGCGTCCAATACGAGAGCGGGGTAGTCGCACGATAACCAGCAGATATTGCCAGCATAGGAATTTCTGCAAATCGTCGATGCAAATGACAACACTTCAATCTGGATGTCCTCAAGTGCGAATAGTATCCAAGACAGGTCATTCAGGGGTCGTACCACCAACTTTTACAAAACCATCATGTTTCAAGAACGTCATACTTCAAGCTTAAAGTAATAATGCTCAGATTCGTACCATGAACGTTTTAAAACATTATTGTTTTATTATCGCTAAGTGACGCGATAGAATGAACGAAGAAACATTCCTGCTGTAAGAGCAAACGAGACAACATTATATTTTCATATAGCGTTGTCGCTTTCGCTAGCGTTTTAGACTACGAGTCCACATGTGACGTATGTGGAGGTGTCATTGATTTACAAAAAAAAACCCAAGATGCACAATCAACGTCTCAAAACCGTACGCGTAAAATGAGCGCAACATTCTAAATGGTGCGCTCATTTCAAAAAGTCTCGCGTCACTCGCGTCTAGGTGCACTCGTTAAAATGCCGAAGTGTTCTCTGACAAATTTTAAGAATATTACGTCATAAAGGTTAAAAAAGGATGGGATATCATATTTTCGGTAAGTAAAAGAGTTTATTGATTAGTTTTTGTTGTTTTTATGACTGAATATATGGAACAATATGTTATTTTGATTTAATTTGTCTAAAAAGTTCACTCAAAATCGAAGTATAATACGGCAAATTTAAATACCTGCTTTTTCACTGTAAGAACGATCCATTGTGTCCTCCTTTTTATTTTAAACGCATAACAAAAATGACCCTGTTCTTGTTCAATGGAGACGATTCTTTTGTTGTGTTTATATCTTTAATTAATAAGTTTATGTACTTTTGAACTTTTTGTATTTAGTTTTTGACAAATATGACTATGTTATACAATTTAATATAGGAAGAGAGGTAGTCAATTAGACGATTTGTTTAATGTTCGTAAATATTATCTATGCTAGGCGAGTGAAGATGTTTACACTATATGTAGTAAAACAAAGGAGATTATAAGACGAGAGCAGCGCATAAAAAACACAACCAAAGTCTAATTGTGTTTCTTAGTTTTATAACGTGCCTTCCATTTAAATATATTTTCTAGTATTGACATACATTCCCGCGAACAACCTGCTCTATTCAATCACAAAATTAGCCTTATAAAAGCTATTATAGAAAAGTTTATAGACGTTCGTCTACATTATATTGCTAAAAAAACAACAGGAGAGTTGAAATCTAATTGAAAAAGACAACTTTACAATAAACTAAACTTATTTCAAGGAAGTTAATGTATTTCGTGTCGTTGATTTTGAGTTATTTTGCGTTTAAACTTATAAATTTATAACACGTATCTGTTTTAATCATTAATACCTTTCTTATAAATAAACGATTATAACAGTTAATATTTGTTTTATTGATATACCTATGTCCTACCCAAAAACATATTTATGCTCAGATAAAAGTATAATTATGTATTTAGAACACAATTTTGCAAACTCTTAAAATACTAAACAAATGTGTTATATTTATGTGTAATATCCAACCGACGGTTGTCGGTTGGATATTTTGGTTGAAAAAACAACTTTATACAAATTGCGTATGGTTAAATTTGCAAAAATATATGCTTACAGCATAACTATAACTACGTACGTATAATTGGTGAGTGGCTACAGTTTCGAGCGTTACTTTTATTCGAGACTGTGCATCTTGGGTTTTTTTGTAAATCAATGGGACGTGTCCGTGAATTTGATTTTATCGTTGTGTGAGTAAAGCTGGGGGTGATTATTGAAACTAACGGCACGCGGTGTTTAAAAGTTTTTGTAAATATATCACAGTCGTAGTGCATTGGTACCTTATTATTTTATAATAAATATTGTTTTGCGGCAGCTCGATGTTTTGTGGGAGTTTTAAAATAATCACAGAGCTACTGCCTACAATAGATCCCTCCAAACTAGACAACTAGATCCTAGAACTACATCAAGTGAGATAGTGGTCAAACTCTAGATCCATACAGTATTTTTTTTTAAATACATCGATTAACGTTATTTCAAACTCAATATGGATAATAACGAAAATACCCCACATTCACCAGAATAACAAAAAATAACTCACTTTACTTCAAATATGCTGTTTTGTTATAAAATATCACAAGTAATGTTGTTTCCGCGGCGAAAGAGCAACTTCTTTATGATGGCTAAATTTGACATTAGAGCAGGAATAAAACAATCTTACTCGCTGTTAAGTCAGCTCATGGTACGCTTTGAGTGAACGAAATGGAGTTTTACGTCACAAAACTGCTTAGTCTAAACAACATTAAAGTAACATTGCTTATGTGTCTTTGTGGTACGAAAATTCAAAGTAAGATTACAATAATACTGCTATAAGAGTTGGTGGTAGCCCCCCTGGTCCCAAACTAGGCAGAGCCTGTACTATGGTAACCTGTTGACTGATACATATACTTATATACATATACACACCCAGACACAGGTCAAACAGACATGTTCATACACACAAATGTTTGACCTGTCTGGGAATCGAACCCGGGACCAGCGGCTCAGAAGGCAGAGTGCTACCAACTGCGCCAACCGGTCAGTCTATTTGCATTTTCGATACAAGTGGCAGTAGAATGTTAGTCGAATAGGTCGGTGTTTACCATTTTTGTTAAAGAACCAGTGAAAGGCAGACCACACATAATTTAGGAAAGCCTAAAATGTTTTCTCTGAGTCTGTTATACCTATTAACCATGAGGTGGGGACTAGCTAAGCGCGGTCGCGGTGGCCCCAGCTACACTCAGGTGCGATAGGTGTGATAATTTTAAGAACTAACAAGTATTTCAGGAAAGCTGCGTTCAGATATGTCAAAATATCCTACTATAGCTATTTCAAAAGAAAACGGCAGACGTTTATCACGGTTCTAAAGTGGTGGCACACTAGTTGAAAATCTCAAAAATAAAACTTTTCAAAAGTATTTTGGGAAACTTGAAATTTATATATATTATTATATATACGCTCCCACCGCTGAGCTGTCATAGCTTCATACTATATAATATACTACTACATACTATATGTATATCGATAAAAACTGTAGGATATTAATTAAAAGCTTACAATTTAGTCCTAGTTGCTTTACAAAAAGGTACAACAATGCACAAGCAGCAACCCAAGCGAATACTCCTTCCTGTATATAATGATATGTATAATGATGTGTAATAATAACCACGGAAGCGGCACCAATTATAACTTTGAATTACTTGAACAAAGCGAGAGTTACATGAGTTATTTTCTGAGAAGCTCTTGCGAGGCCGTCCTTGCAGATATTGGACAGAGTACCTACTTATCAACAGTACCTGAGCTACCACAACAAGCATCTACAATCACGTTTCATAATAAATTATTATTTATAAATAAAAACAATCAGTATAATATTATAAGCAGTGACGCAACAAACTACTTCAAAGTAGTTTGTTGCGTCACTGCTTATACAATTCTTAAATGGCACGGAGTAAAATTAAATATAGAAAAATACACGTATTTTTTGTACTTCTCTTATTACTATTTTTTACAATTAAATTCTGACTAAGTCAAAATGTACATTCAAAAATTATGTTTTAAAAGGAAACAACATTTTATAAAAGGCAAGGAGTTCGCGACATCTTTCAAGCAAAGCTTGCCCATGGTTCTGATAAACCTAGGAAAGGTGCAACACAGCCGAGTTACTGAAATGTAGCAACCCATAGCCGTGACCCATGCTACAAAGCGTAGGTACATACGTAGCATGCGTCTACGGTAGATTGGCTACGATCTATAAAATAGAAAGTTTCGTTCAATAATCTGGCTATATATCTTTATTTTTTGCCGTGTATTTTTTTTATTTTTAATCCAGTAGGGACAGTACATAAAACTATTTGATGCTCTGTTGTTTTTTTTCATAAATCACGGTCGCTAACATGGAGGTCACTTTATAAGCAGAATATTTACCGTGTTCTCATTTTTGAAATATCGAGAGCAAAAAACATAAAGCCAACTTTTATGCTCACAGTTCAATTGTCTATTGACAGCTAATGTACTGTGTTTTTGCACACATAGCTCATTTTTCAATATTTTTGTTCAAATAGTAAGCTTTGGTAAAACCACTAAAGTTTGTCAAATATTTTTTTTATTTTTTTTTTCATTTTTTTATAATCCTAGAATTTGCCCTCTATATCAAATAATGGTCAGTGATGATGTCATATATTTCGATAAATAGTAATTTTTAGACTTTCGCGATTCGAACACATTGTTATTAAATCAAACGGGGCTAGGGGGTAGTTGGCGAAACTACGCGCTCTGTCGATATTGCCACCCGCATTTCTCCAGTCTTCTCGTGACCACGACCAATGCAACTTGGTCGAAACGTCGAGGTAAATAAATTACTAAATGTTTTTCTCGCGATTAAGCCCCGTTTGATTTAATAACAATCGATAAATAGTATTTTTAAACTATACATTTCTCAATTCTCTATTCAGTGTTACCAATTACTGAATGGATTCAAATATTACTTCATTACAATATTAAAATAAACCAATTTTAAACCTAACAATTGGCAATGACACGCTTAAAATAAAGTAATATTTTAGTACAACGTTTTTATTTGATTGCTGAAATTATTAATTCCATTATTATGTGCCATTATTATGTTCCATTATTATTTTATTATTATTAATTCCATTTGTATTTTGTAATAAATGTATCGGTGCTTTTGCCTGAATTTTTTTTTTTTTTTATTCAGTTTTTTATTGATCAACTACCAGGGCCCGTCTTTCTGCTAAGTCTCTTCGCTCTCTTCTTATCTCATCACACGACCTTTGGCATCCTCGGTGGCCATTTCCATCCTCACAATGTCGAACAATCAATCCTTTGGCCGACTACAACTCTAGTGCTACTGACGATGATAAGGTTAGGCCAGACATTGAATACCCTCGTACTTCGCTGGCTTCCGCAAGACATGGCTTTACCACTTAAGATGGTTTTCCACCCGCTAATTCTCTAATGTGAAAAATGCCACTTAAGTATATGAACTTTTTTTTCTTGTTTAGCAGCGTATGCCGTGTGTGTTTCACACACGGCATACGCTGACCGAGCTATAGCAGTGTATGCTAAGCCACTTCCTAGACAAATGATAAGTAAAACACTCGAAAAAAAAATATTTCACGTAAACCATAACTTACTAACTCACCTTTCACTAATGAGCTTCACCTGTATCATGATTTATTTTAATTTGTCGACCATCGCTATCCATATAGAATCAAAATAACAATAATTCCGGTTATATGTCCGGTCCGGTCCGGACCGGTCCGGTTATATTATGTATTTAATATGCGCCAAACAAGAAACTTGTAAGCTCACGTACTGAACGGTACTGTACAAGTTATGCTGAAAATGTATGTACATATAATCTTGTGGTAATGGGCTTTCACGCGTTTGTTTGTGCTTGTACTTACCTACTTTATGTTTAAGCAGACATTTTATATGGTCTAGCATCATTAGAGAAAAATATATATATGTATGTTTTTAAAAAGAAAACCTTTTCTCCTTCTATTTCATCCTGCTTTGGTCCCATTTCTTTTGGAGTGAGTCCTCTTCTAATATTGCGCCAAACTAAATCCTCATGGGTTGTCTACGTCATAGACGTTGAACTTATTTTCTTGTGTAGTGCTTTCATACTAAGATATTGTTTTGTTTGGCTATGTGATTTTACAGCCGGTTGCCACCTGACGCTAAAACTGTCCCTTTTTATAAGAAAACATAGTTTCTGTTTTTACACTCTTATTTATTCTAAGTCATACATACGAGTAACACCATAATTATTATCTATACTAATATTATAAAGAGGAAAGGTTTGATTATTTGTTTGCGTTGAATAGGCTCCGAAACGACTGAACCGGTTTGAAAAATTCTTTAACTGCTGGGAAGATACACTATGTCTATACTATAATATATGTATTTTAAAAAAAATAAGAATTCTCATAATTTTTAATTTTGAAATTTTTCACCCCGCCATAGCCGGGGCGGACCGCTAGTAGACTATATGCTTAGCTACATAATTTATCTGTCAAAATGTTATGTACGGTTTGACTATATGTTAGTTTTAATGTGCTTTTCTATTTAATTTTATATCTCTGTTCTAAAATGAATTGATAATAAAAAAAATTAGACTAACTCCTATATACATTTTTGAGTCATTTTCCGAAATATATTTAACATAATTATAATAGTGCGATAGACCCCATGGTCTAATTAATGAGATTACATGAATTCTGTTCGCAAAAGATTACACAAACATCATATGGCAAAATCCTTATAAATCTTAGCACATACGAGCATTTACAGAAACATCAAGCTTTTTGTAAATACTAAAGCGCAATTCAAGCAAAAGCGTTTATACAACCTTTTCTTTAGCCGCTTCAGCTGAAATATAAACACGAGGTCTATCGCATCGAAAGATCAAAGCTTTGGGTCCTCTGGCCCATTGAGCCATATGAGGTCTTTGATCCTTCAATGGGAATCTAGTTCTGTAAACTGGAAGTTTCTTTCATAGATGTCACTGTTAAGCATTTAGTGAATGAGATACCACGAAAACGGCAGGCTGTTTGAGAGCAGCCTTAATGAAAAGGTCTAAAAGTTCATCTCAAATGGAATACAGATGTTCTTCATGTTTCGAACATAATATACGAAATAATTAAAATTAAAAAAAAAATTATAAATGATATTGGGATGCAATTTACAATATTTTAAACAAACTGCTTTGCGTTTTCATTAGCTTATTTTTTATCATATCCTATATGAAAATAAAATCGTATTGACTGTGACTGATCTTATTGTTTATGACAGGGTTGTTCGATTAACAAACAGCCAAAATCTCTGCATCTATCTCCGCTATGTGAAAGAGATGGAATGGCTAGGGTAGTTGGCGGGAGAAATGCACAATACACCCCAAGCGGGACGTTGGTGCAGGACTTATCGCCCCCAGTCTGAATAAGAATAAGATGAATAGAATAAGGTATACTAACTAAGGTATAAACTACAATGATTTAACTTGAAAGACATAAAATATCTATAACACTTGAATAAAAACTTAATAAATGTGAAACCTAAAACATAGTTATTAGTATTTTATTTTAATGAAGGCATCGGCCCATTGCTTATTAACTACTACCAAAATATCTAATCTAAAAGTCCAACGGTATAGAGAGAAATTTATTGTACCTACCTTATATTCCTCCAGTAGAATTAATATAGGATAATTATGATGTTGCCTGCAGTGCTTTATGAGCTGATTATTATTTTGGAAAATGTCTCACAAAAACAAAAATAATGTTCTACCCAATACTTTCAATTACGTAAGCGTCCCGAGTGCTCCACGCGTGAAGTACCTTTACCCAACGTCAGCGACAATACTTGTACATACAATTATTCTGTCGACTCACTTCATTCGTTTCCCTGACGTACAAATTGTATTCGTAAGCTTAAATTATTGCGTTACTGGGGACCCGAATGCCAAATTATAACCACAATATATACGAATTGACAGTAAGTAAGATTCTGTCAGCGGTCAATGATAATTTAAAACTCCGCACTGCTTACTAAAGAACTGTCTTATGTCATAAATATTTAAGATGACTGCATTTCTTTTTTATTTTTCGTTTTCTTATTGAATATATTTAATGTATTTGACATTTTAAAAACGTTGTGTAAATTCACGTAAAGCGATACAGATAATAACAGTCGATATTTGCAATAATATTTGTCCAGCCAAAATGATTACAGAACCGCGACTTCTTCTTAAAAAAACCTCGAAGTAATCTGATATCTACATGTGTTGATCAAAGAGCGTGCTCGACATGGAAAAATGCATTTATGCATAATCAGTCGAATATGATCTTTCAGTCTTTTTCTTACAGACAAGTGTTCTTCACCACCATGCCAATGCGAGTTGGCAGATAAGTTAGATGTGAGTGGTCAGTCCGATGTCACAGTTTTCAGACCGCCTGAATGTCTTTGATATAACCTAGCGACTGTTATTCTACGATAGCCTCCGGGACCAAAGGCATCGCACCAAAATTCTCAGATGAAAATGTCAAGAGGGGTCACTCATTTTAGGTATGGCCGAAGACTAGGTTCCTCAGCGCAGATTATTGGTTATGATTGCATGAGTGTACTCGTAGTCGTGTTCTGTATGTTTGTAGGTAGTTGATTTACTGTAAAGTTTGAGTACTGTGTTATACTTATAAATGTGCTTACTGCTTGTTGCGGTAAATTGTTCCTTTTGTCGCATTTATAAATTTGTGAAGTTTCAAGCGCATTTAAGTTGTAATAATTCAAAAATAAAGCGACAATAGAAAAATATTTTGTCTCCGTATATTGCCATATATAAAATAACAATTGGATGTCGATTGTATCGTAATTTCATTTCGGTAGAAATTAGATCCGTGTAATCATCACAGTTATACTCCAAGTAGAATAGCAAAACTAGCAAAAATTACATTTCATTATCAATGTATGAGCAATGTGTTTAGTAGAATTCACAACCCGGTTAAACGCTTTAATTGTTCATGTTATAAATACAAGCAAAATATTAAACCAAAGTTTTCATTTTTATGTTTTTTCTTTAGTTGCAATTTATTGGAGTTCTGGTTCTTAACACGTCGTTAGGTAATGAAATTTTAGTTAGTACTTAGTAATTTTTATAAGTATCTGTGTTAAATGCAATAAAACCATATTCCTTTCGGTTAACTTAGTGATAAGCAGGCTATATTATATTATTATTATTATATATATGGTCTGATCTAATCCGCTTCACACTCGACAACATTAATGTATGACACCCGTAGTAGATTTAAAGAGTATAGTGATTTGAAACACTTTTGAGAGCCAGTGAGCGTCCTACGTCTAGCGTCATAACATCCTCGACCAAATCGTCACTGACCATCAAGTGAGATAGTGGTCAAACGCTAGATCCATAACAGTATAAAAATATATTTCAAAAAGAAACTTCGGTTTGGCATCTGAAAATCTGCCGGTTGCAATCGAAAAGCCGTCGTCTTAGTCGCCACCGTCGTGGTCCCATAGGAAAGGAGTGAGACTTTTTACTGCATTATTTTGTAACGAATACACTAGTGATATATTCATGGTGAAATTAGTCATCTTTACTTGTCTATTCGGCTATTTTTTCACTGGTAATAAGGACATAATAATATACTTTAAACACACAACCAAAGGAAATGCAAACGTAACTCGCTTATATAGAGCCAAAGCTATATTCATACCCAAGAGCAACACAAGGCCGATGAAGCGGTTAATTCAATCAGTGATACCTATTCAAAGATCCAATTTACGTAAGAGTCTCAAATAATACAGTATAAAACAGAGTGTAAGCTTAGAATAATGACGCTGCTAACAATGTATGCCTTGGGGTACCATGCTAGAATTATACCACCTCATCTCTACCCATGGGTGCCGTAAGAGTCGGCTAAGGGATCACGTACCAGAAGGTGGGGAGCAGGGCTTTTTGCGGATAAAACGAATATACTTGCCAACCCACCTGCCAAGCGAGGCGTGTACCTGCTAGCAAATCTCCCCCAAAAGGACATGGGCGAGGCGCATGTCCATAATGAAAATAATCTTAAAAGTAAAACATTTTATTTCACAGAGAACCTTATAATTAAGAAAGAACATTACAAATTTGGACCACTATTATTTTTAGTAGTTTATCATAAAAGATTGTCATATGGCCGTGGTGGTACCGGCCTACAATAGTACTCCACGTCCGAAAGTTACGTACCGGAAGGTGGGCAGCAGCGCCTTCTGAGGGTCATAAAATATACTGTGCTTACCAACCCACCTGCCAAACGTGGCGAGTGTTAGCAACTTTGCTTTGTGCTCATAAAGCCAGACACCACTAAAAAACCGTTAAATTAGTTAAGTAACAACCCTAACAACGGTCGTAATTCTATTGATCTCTAAATGAATGTTTTTCTATGTGAGTATTTATTTCCGTGACCATCCTTAATTTATGTATTTACTTTTAATACGACCATGTTACCCATACTTGATACTACTACATACTAAATACTACCCCTTATTAAATACTTACCCTTTGTTTTGTGTTTTCGGATATCGATTATTTAAAATTAATTAATAACTTAACTTATTAATTATTAACTAACTTAACTATTTTAATATAACTATTTTTCTAAAATTAGCCGAGTTTTATACAATTGTGGGTGTGTAGTTATAGTAGGCCCAAAATAGCGGTTCAATTTATTTTACCTAAAGCATTTCAATAAAAATACAAAATTCTCGTATACAATAAATATTGAGTGATAAACTCCATTTTAAAAATTTGATTAATAAGTGTTAACTAATTTTGATTAAGTCAAAATTAGGTAACACTTATTATTCAATTCGTAGTGAGCTTATATACTGAAACAAAGTAAAGTGTGTTACGAAATGCTTGAAAAGAACGGTTACAGTTTCTTTTTTCCCCATTTCTTATCAGGTACGTAAGAAATATTAGTATCAAGAAATCATCATACGATTCCTCTTGAAGCCATATTCAGGTAAGCAGACGTTTGATGGGTAGGTGCTCAAGTTTTTTAAGTTCACCTTTTCATGATGTACTAGCTATTGCCCGCGACTTCGTCCGCGTGGTATAATTACTCCGAGGAAGCCTTTATACCCGTTTTTTGTAACATTATTAATTTATGCTTTTGCTTATTTTGTTCGTGTTTAGTTATGGCGTGATATTATAAAAAAACGCAAAAGATTTTTTCAATTTCATGTAGAAGTTCCTGAGATCAGTGGTTCAAACAAACAAACTCTCCGGCTTTATATATAACAAAGGATTTGTATCTCTTTAATCTTAACGGTAGTGCTATAACATCTAAAAATTTAGAACAAACAGATGCAAGTTTTAATTTTCACTATAGCATTATAAATAAAGAACATTCAATTTTACTTTTCTACCTCCAATGCACCCCTGGAATAAAAAACATTATTTTACTATTACGTGACTTATTTGAATACCAATGCTGAAGTTTTTAATATCATAAACACAAAACTTAAAGTATAAATTTCAACCTCTATGGGATCCCCCTTGAAGCATCTGTGGGAAAAGTTTTTATAATTTTATTTCAACCTTTGAATGAACTACTAATATAATAAGTTTCAAGGCTTTAACTTCATAAATAAAGAACTTTCTATTTCAACTTTTAAACCCAATCGCACACCCTTACTTAATGCACCCGTCGCATATTTTTACGATTTTTTTTATGTTTACTAAGCTTCACATTAAAACGAAGAAGTTTCATAGAAACTATTTACCCCCTTTTCCCCCCTTAGAGATGGGAATTCCAAAAATCCTAATTTTTACGAAAATTGCGTGGACGTAGGAGTATGAAATTCTTTACACTTATAGTGTATATAGAGGAAGAATGCAGAATGCTAATATTTTTTACAAATTATGCATAAAAAATACATTAAATCAATACAAAGCACACTACTGTGTATTTGACACACACACGCATAATACTCTTTTGTTTATTGTTAAAGTCTGTGGTCAATTTGAAAAAAGATTACAATTGCTTGACTTTAATATTATTTGTTTCTTTTAAATTATAGTTTCACTGAATCTCAAACATAAGCATAATAATTGTTTTGTTGGGAGGCTCGCGCTCGCCGCCTGGCACGATCATAACTCTGGATAAAGAACTGCAAATAAGTTCGAAACTGGTCGGAGAGTAATTTTCCAGTGTTTATCACGTAAGTCCTAGTCGGTTTGTTACATGACAATTATGGAAGAAACTCGCGATAGTTTTCAGACTCAAATAAGCATAATCAATTCATTTTTTACAATATAAATTAATAATAATGATCAAATTTCAACCATTGGGAGGCCACTAGTAATATTACTACAGTGACTTATTAAACATTTTGAATCTATTAACATGTAATTTCATTACGTAAAGTAATACTACTTAAAGTATAACTAAGTGAAAGAGTAAATAATAGTGTGATTATAGATTTTTGTGGTGTAAACAAAGATGCAATAATTTAAGAAAAGTATGTTACCATTGTATATAGGTATCATTCTCTTTACATGACCAGACCAGATGTCTTGGTCATGTAGAGAGAAGAAGAATGATCGTAATGAGATTGACTAAGCAAGTATTAGTGTATAATGACTAAGCATAAAAATGAAATGTGCATATGTCTAGCAATGGACTTGCTATTGCTGATATGATGATGATGATGATGAAGAAGAAAAGCCCAGGTCAAGAGAACTCTAACCCGACGCTCTTGTATGAAAGTTCTGATAAGCATGGATGAAGCGAAAGAAGTATTTCGGGATCTTAGCATTTGTTAAGCTGTGATCTCTGCCTACCCCTACGGGAAAGTGGCGTGATATATGTATTCATTACGTAAATTCCATCTAATTGTGTTAGTTACATAATTTAATAAAACAAAAGGTGATAATACATAGGCGCTACGTTATTCTCTCATGGGAATATGCTGACGCTATATCACATTGACGAGGTTACCTTTTCACGGCCGCTGCTATTTCGCTGACGCATCTACCTCGCTTCGCCAGCTTTTGAATTGATCGCTATGCCAATAGGATGTAAGTAAGGTGAGGGACTGAGGCTCAGCTGATGGCAAATCGATATCCATTAACTAGTACAAGCTTGAATCCCACACGGAATTGATACAGTCAAAATGTATGTATACATGAAATGGTCTTACCATTTCAGCGCAATAAGTTCTTAGACATAATGGTTTTGAACTACGATATCTACGTAGAAATGAAATATAAAAATATAAGAATCAAAGACATACAAAAACTTAAAAAAATAAAAGTGTGTATTGACGAACGAGGTTTTTGTCTCAAACAAAACGTCTTTAATCACGTATTTTAGTAAATAAAAAAACTGATTTCTAGTACTTTGGATTCTAATACTGTGGACAGACGAGCTGACTAAGATCGGAAGTAAGGGATACTGGATATGGTCCTTGTGAAAATCAATGGGGGAGAGTTTATGTCCAGCAATGGGCGTTCTATGCCTGAGATGATGATGATGATAATGTATCTTTGGAAAGTTTTATTGATAATAAAGAGAAACTGTGGACCAATTTTCTAGAACTTTAGATTAGATTATTACAATAAGGTAAGTCGCTCGCAGATTAACCACAGATATAAGAGGGTGTTTTGGTGTAGGTACACCTTTGAGTATACAGGCTGGTCACATACTCGCACGTTGTCATTTTAGTTGTGATTTAGGTATACATTTTAATTGCTTTATTATTTACCTACAGGAGTAGTAAAATCATATATCATTAATTTTAATAAAAAAATAAAAAGCTAGACAACATTAAACAATTTATGTTGTATAACACAAAGGTATATAGCGGATTGCGCCTCCAATTTGAACTTTATGATTTGATGAAATGGGGTTCCGTACAAAAGAAAGGGCTAGTAAGTTTAAAATTATTTAAAATATTTTTGTTATATTATGATGTCATTAAAAATTTGAGCTTATCGTATTTTTTTTTATATGTGCTATAAGACGGTGCCCCGTACAAATTTTCAATATTCTGAGTTCACGGGAAGTACCCTGTTGGCTTAAAAGTTTGATTTTTTCACAGCATCAATGGACAGTAGACTTGAGTATATAATATGAATTTCAGCTTGATACCTCCATGCTTTCCTAAGAAAAAGGGTCTTGATAGACAGACAACAAAGTGATCCTAAAAGGGTTCCGTATTTTCCTTAATATTATAAAGAGGAAGCGAAGCCGGCACGGATCGCTAGTCTATGATATTGTTAGTTAAAGAAAGATTAACATTTTTTATTATATAATAAACGTAACAATGCACACCATTATTTTGCCACCCACGCTGTTAGCGAGAAATAGTGATAATATTTCTATCACAACCTGCTATTCATATCATTATTTGAATATTATTTGTTTTTCATGCCCATCCAACCATTCAGACATCATATTTTCCGGATAATATTTACTTACAACTAACATGAAATGGTAGCAACTAAGGCCCACTTGCACGTTCCCGGGTTAGCCTAAATAACTCGGAGTTAACAGCTAACACAGGGATAAATAAATAACTTGTCCTGTGCCATCAAGAGTTAGGAGTTAGCCTAGGGTTAATTTTCTAAATATTTAACCCACCAATGTGGGAGAGTTAAGTCGCTAACTCTAGGTTAGTGAATGTCAAAACAAATTGACGTTATGCACTGAGGTACTATTACTACGTATAGAGATGACAAATGACTTTACTTCAAACTCTTGCAAAATGAAGCATAACATTAGCTTTTGATAGCTCCTCTATACGCAGTAATAGAACCTCAATGGCAAAAAAAAAGAAATGTCGGGTTAGCTATCTTGATGTTATTTTATAGATGTGCAAGGGACAATGAAAGTTAAAATTTTAATGATCTAACCCTGAGTTTACAAACTCTACATTTATTTAACCTGACTATGCGTGCAAGTGGGCCTAAGGCGATTTGTACAAATCAGGGAGCAAATAATGTGTAAGAAAAAGAAGTTGAACGACAAACGATATATTTTATTTCCAAGTCATTAGTTTCTGATATATTGATTCGAGGAATGAAGCGACAGAGATGGAGTTTGTTTTGTGGTTCAGATGTGATAAAATGTTTCAATGCTCAATAGACATGTTGGATAGGCTTATTACCTAAAACGCTATTCGAAACTTTTGTTTTAAATAATGTTCAACCGGCGTATATCAGTCGTAATTCGTACGACCGGTTGCGTGACTTTTCAAGTCACTTTTTTCTGTTCCACCACCACAGCCGCCACGGCCGCCGCCCGGTGTCGCCATCAGTGCATGCACAGATGCATAGAAAAGTGCATGCTCTCTATATGAAAGTGACTCGTATGATCATGAAACCGACCGGGATTCCTACTTGAATATGAAACGTAAGTTTACCACAGTTAAAACAAATAATATTAAGGTATATGATTAGTCTGAAACAAATACTGGGGTATTTCTAAACTGCTTGGTTATATTATTATTGTAATATTTGCTAAATGGATTATTTAGATGTATTGTTATGTATCAATATATTAATATAATGAATAATCTATAGCATGTTTGTTTTAGGTGAACCTAAATCACTAACATACTATATACAATAATAATGTTAGTGATTTATTCACTTTATTTGATTTGGTACCTGCACTGGTTTTAAGTATTTGAAATTATTAAACTTTTCATCGAGTGTTAATTGCCGCCGTATTTATTGTTGTTGTTTATTATTAATTATTGTTTATTACTGTTATCGCCCGTGATTAAGCCCCGTTTGATTTAATAACAATGTGTTCGAATCGCGAAAGTCTAAAAATTACTATTATTGTTATCGTCTTTAAAGAAAGGTTACTTGGAAGAAATAGCTTTAAGCAATAAGTCTACCTTTTTGTTCACGAATATAGTCATAGATAAGCTAATAAACATGGACGTATAAAGGTGTTATGGTAAGGCATAATAAAAAAAAATACAAACAAATAGTTTTCTTTCTATGTACTAATTAGTACCCAGGTACCTATCAAGAGTGACAATGAACATAATGGCCCTAATTCTGTTAATCACATAAACTAGTTAAAATTCACTAAAATTCTTCAAATTGAAATAGCTCGTATTCTATTTACGCTAAAATTCAAATTCGTATAACTCCATACAACGCTCTCTTTTTCTTCTTCTCTGCGGGTAGTTTTAGTAGGCACCAAATAAATGGCAACTTAATTTCGCTAAAACTACCCGCAAATTTAATAAATATATTTTAATTTTAGTGATGTTATTAATAAGTCTCATACTAATTTAGACTTTATCGTAACCGTATAAGAACTGATTTAGTTTTCCAAAATTTTAGTTTAGTTCAGTTGAATAAGCGAATCACTACCAATATCTAATTAAATAATCTATAGCAAAGGAGGCCATAAAAGGTGCGTTCGAGATGAGCTACGGAAAAACACGCTAAAAACGGTCACACACGGCGTTCGTTTTAACGTTGTGGACGGATTTCGTTCACCGTTCGAGATGCATGAAAACCGTTAAAAACGCCATCGCCAACTGCCACTTTAGACCCACCTCCGAGGCAGGGCCTTCTGTTCGTTTTCTGACAAGTCTCTCTCTCCTCTCCCTCTCCCTCGCCTTCCGTCCCAGCTTCGCACTGTTACATGATGGAAGTTTTAGTAATGATCCCTATTTCTTTCTTGTCTAAAAAAAACAATAAAGTCTATGTTACGCAGGGACAATGTTAATATCTATTATTGTTAAAATATTTTTTTTAAATCAGTCCATCAGTTTATGAGATTCTCGTTTACACAATACAAATCTTTCCGCTTAAAAAAATATTAGTGTAGATGTAGATTATACGAAACATAAAATAAAATAATTGATGCACTTCACTTTTTCCTGGTACTAAAATGGCAGCAAGATGGCATTAAGGGCAATTTAGAAGACACTGAAGATCCAAGGCAAAGGAGAGTGAGTAATATGGAAATCCCGATATTTATACCAAAAGATAATGTTGACATTCCTGTGTAAATTTGGTTGGGGTTTGCCTCTAGGTTGGGGGCTGCACTCTTTATGAGTGATTCACGTTTGAGAGCTATTGAGAGATAATAATACAATATGTATCTTTTATCTTCAAATGCACTAACCAGATCTAGCATTTGACCATTATCTCACTTGATGGTTAGTGACGATGTGGGCGGAAATGTTATGACCTAGAATGTTTCCTGGCTCTCAAGGACTGCTGCATGAAAACACTATGTCTTTGGAGACAGTTTTTTATACTTGAGCGTGGTAGCTAGCCAGGTGGGTACTCGAAAGTAACCTACCACCATGGTCGGAATTTGATACTTGGAATAACGGTGTTATCTTCACCGGAAGCTCAAGCCATTGGTAGGGATCGAACCAGCCGCTGATAAGCGAATGTCTACAAGATTTTAAAATCATTTGCTTCATGCAACAGTATGAACAAAAACTAGTATATTGGTACTTACTGAGCTTACAGTCGTTTCAAAGAATTAAAAATTATGATACTGTTAAAACGGTCACCAGGCGTAAAAAGTATGCCATCAATTTTCTGCAGATGGCAAACCGTGTTCGAAGAACTTTCCAAACGAAAGAAAAGAGTTTAACAAAGTTTTTAAACTTTGTACTGTTGGAGAAGAAATTGGAGCTTAGCTAATTCGTTTAATAGTCACTGTTCGCTCCACCCGAAATCCGGGCAGCTCTATTTCGCTAAAATCGTTATTGTTTTAGAGTTGTAGAGAATTGTTCTAATTCGGCCTCTTATTGTTTGATGAATTATATATGTATTACTGGTATTGAGGTCGCCACATTATTTAATGAAAAAATGTAAATACTTGAACGATTTTAAAATGTATTATATTAATTTGTTCTTATATCTTACATAGAATATTAAGTTTGGACGTTATATAAAGATAAATCTTGCAATCCGATCACTTCCTTCTATATATCATTAATTTAATACGCTCAAAATGTATCCAGGCGTGTCCATCCTACGACTGAGATGATGATGATTTATCTAAATGTTGTACATTTTTGTACATGTACATCATTCAATTACGATCTAGCCTTAAGGCGTAATTTGGTTTTGACTTAATTTGCTAAAACGAGTAGAATTAAGAATGTGTCCATTAACATCTATCTTATTGTCTCTATTAAGGGGAAGACACCTTAATTAAATTGCGTTCTTCAATTATAGGTATCATCCGCCTCAGTAGTAGTTATTCAAATAATTTCAACATTATAGGTAATAAAGATATTGGTCTGTATGACTTTGCTCTGATGACGAAACTCAAATTACATCTTAGTAAATTCAGGCCTCCGCTATTACAAGACATTAAAGTGTGTTTAATGAAACTGTTAATGTAAACATTAATTTTCTATCAATATCAATATCAAGTTCTATCTTCTTATTCTAGTATCTTGTTAATTTCTCTTTTTAGAAAAGCTTGTAGAATTTATTTTTTTAAATAAGAAAAAAAAATGCCGACTTGATCGAGTCGTTCTAGAGTTTTGCGCTTAGCAACAAATTTGGCGATTCATTTTTATTTTTATATACTAACCGCGCGATTTTACCCACGTGGTATATAAACGGGGGTGATGATGATGAAAGTAGCCTACATGTTATTTCCAGGTGTTAGCTACTTCCATACCAAATTTTATCAAAATTGGTCCAGTAATTTGAGTGTGAAAGCGTGACAAACACTCACATTTATAATAATAGGTAAGGATTTAAGCATATGTCATATATATAAAGCCTACAAGTATTCTGTCTAAGAGCACTGCGAAAGAAAAAAAAAGCTTATCACCGGACCATGATGAACGCAATCGCTTTTAAAGACGTGTCATAATATAGGACACATAAGTTTAAACTATTCTTTGTTCGACAATACAGCTACGATGATAGCCCCCTGACACATGTTAAGAAACTGACGTGGTTTTGACACATTATGAATGTATAAAACACCTGAGTTACTCACGTAATAAGTCAGAGGGTTCCGACTATAGTTTCAACCACATTCGGTGGTCTTTTTCAAGGAGAATACGGGGCGCTCGCGGACGCGGTCGCAGTACTAGGATGAGTAACTCCCCTGTTATATACATTCATAATGTTAAGAAACGTTTATCACTTAAATATAGAAGTACATTTCGACAAAAACCTAAATACGTAGCTTGCTTCGGGTGAATACGCGAGTCAGTTGCATCATTAGGGGCTCAACTGTGCATAATACTAAATACGAGGTGAAACGTGCTTGCTACTGAAATTCAGGTCAGAACTAATCAAAAGCACTGAGTGTTCGCGAAATAAATATAACAAGGACATAAAAAGTCGTTTAAAAAACATGTCAGATGCTACCTACTCCTACCCATTTTTTTATATATCTAGCGTTTGACCACTACCTCAAGACTGATGGTCAGTGACGATGTGGTCGAAGATGTTACCACGGTAGACCTAAAATGCCTACTGGCTCACAAGGACTGCTGGCTGAACACACAATGTGCTTGGTCACAGTTTTCAAATTTGAGGGTGGTGGCTAGCCAGGTGGGTACTCGAAAGTACCCTACTAACATGCTTGGAATTCGACAACCGTCTTACTTTCACCGGAAGCTCAAGTCGTTGGTGGGGATTGAACCAGCCCTCGTCAGTTTGACAGCCGACGCTCCAGGCATTGTTTTTTAACGATCCCAGTTGAAGGGTATGAAACTAAAAAATTATATACTAATATCGCGACTAAAAACCGGAGTTGGGGTAATAGGATTTAAAATACATAATGACTTATTTTAAGACCTATCAAAAACACTCAAGAAAAATCATATAAATCAAGCAAGCCTTTTCGGAGGAGTTCGAGGACAAACACTGTGACACGAGATTTTTATATTATTAGAAGAATACTTCGTCTTGTCTCACTCTGCTCTCTTCTTTATCCGCCAATCGACATTGGGCAGCATGGTGAATCATGGCCAACCTCGTACCCCAGCTGTGAGAACGTAAGGGGCTGTTTACCTACCTAAGTATACAATTATTATTCTTAACTGTTTAAGAGGCTGCCTTACTAAAACAAAACATCCTAGCATAGCTTTAACGGTTTTTTTACCTGTATAGATCTTATGTTTGACCACTGTCTCACTTGATGGCCAGTGACAATTTGGTCATAATAAACGAGTTATAATACTATTAAACTAATAGTAGAATGTAAACTCTAAGGCTTTCACGGCCGGCGTTGCATGTTGTATGTATTGCTTCCGGGCTGTTTGGCCGTGGTCTATGTGAAACTTTTGTTCCAGACGTTTCGCACAGACGCTCTTGTCGCCGCTCGGACCTGAACCACGGAAGATGTCGACCGCAGTGATCGACGATACGTCTGGAACAAAAGTTTCACATAGACCACGGCCAAACAGCCCGGAAGCAATACATAATACTAGAATGTTTTATAAAAAGGGTTGGAAATGTTCTTGAGTGAAAACCACGGACTGGAGGTCCATGGTAGTTGCTATATCTTGCAGTAGATTTCCGATGTCAGAAATGATGGTGATGATGATGAACAAACGAATATACTTACAAATTTTATAAGTTTATATTTTTATTATTTATTTTTATGCCAACCCGCCTGCCAAGCGTGGCGAGTATTGGCAAATCCCCTCTATATGGGGGAGGCATACGTCCAGCAGTGGATGCACATGGCTGAGAAAAAAAAAAATATTTTTATTGTTATTTGCATTGCACTAACATCATCACAATGTGTGCATCTATGAACTGAATCGTACTAATATTGTATAAATTGCTACTTACCTATCATGTTGCTCTGTTGAATTTGTGTTTTAATTATTGTTGTATCTGGAAACTCGCACTCAGAGTCTCAAGATACAGGCTGTCGCCTAGTTTGAGACTTGTTCGTAACGTAACCTATTGTTTCCATACCAATGTTGTATATCGTAGTTATGTAGTGTTACTGTACCCGTAATTAAATTTTTCAAAAATAAGGAATTTATTATTAATGTATTATTTATTATAAGAATAACATTATACAGTTAAATTGTGCTGTTCATAATTATTTAATACTATTTCTACGTAAAACGTTCTTAATCGTGTAAAATAATTCCGTCCCGCGTATGTATGTATGTATGTATGTATAAGACATGATTGTTTTTAAATTTCTTTTCTTACAAAACATAAACGCTGCGACGCTGGCTAATCAACAATGCAAATCTTTCCTCCGAGTTTCCAATCACTTTGAAAAATAGGAGTGCCAAAGAAATCCTTCTCAAAATTGTTGTTTGCGATCCGGCTCAATATCCTAAGTACATCCATTGGACTAACGAACCAATGGAATACTGCCGAGGCATAAAGTTTTTTGGCACGGCATAAAAATTCCGGTCGATGCAAACAATGTTATTGTCACAGTATAACATTAGTAACCAGTGATGCAGAAGGAAAACTCCAAACATTTCTGGGGCATGTGATTGTAATAAGAGATAATTAATTTTTTTTTCATTAAGTATTTTGGTTCCTAAGCTTATGGCAGCTGTTAAGCTGATTAGTAGGTACGTATGTTAGTATGTAAGAATTAACAAAACTGGACACATAGGTACCGATTGATTGCTTGACATTTTTGCACTGTATCTAGCGTGCATAATAACGATAATGACAAGAGTATAAATCTATGTCATTTAAAAAATATATACAATTATAAGAGATTGTCAAAATGTTAAATAATATACAAAACAAGTAGGCGGTTTATCCAATTGTAACATAAATGTCACATAACTTATAAATAATCTATTAAAAAAATGCACGTTGCCTAAAAAAATCTGTTCAGAGTTATGCTCAAATATACCGCGATTAATTTCTGGAAGAACCTGATGGCATTGTTTCAGTTTTTATCGCATTTACACTTTTGGCGAGTCATTTCGCTTCTTTTAACATTTTAATTAGTATGGAGGGAATAGGTCGACTGATTATGACTATTTGTGAATGTATAAAGCTCGGGAATTACTCATGAAGTAAGTTATGGGTTCGCCTGGTACTTACCTGGCGGACCGAACCGCGTCCGCGAGCGCTCCGTATTCTCTTTGAAAAAGACTACCGAATGTGGTCGGAACTATAGTCCGAACCCTCTGACTTACTACGTGTGTAATTCCCGTATTTTATACATTCATAATGTGTCAAAACTACGTCTGGTTATGACTAGTGAAGTAAAATACTAGTATACTTAATATCTTGACATTTGGACAATACACGTATAGTTGAATGCCGTAAATACGTACATTTTATAAATGACTTCACTTGACATACTGGTTTTAATTTACTGCGGCCCCGTTCAAGCGAGGAATGCCGCATTTCCTCCAAAGTAACCCGGCGAAAATTAAAACTATTCTGGCAAGATATACTGAATTGTTGCAACAGTTGTAACATCGTCACGGTTATTTACGACCAGGTCTCGAAGCGGAACAATTTATTAAGCAAATACCAGAGCTTAATGGGTATATTTTCTTAATTAATTCAGGATAGTTTGTTGGATTGCCCACGATGGGATGGTTGGATTTGAATTGTAATGTAACGGGTAGGGTCCGTTCTGATGTATCCAATTTTACTGAGAATTGACATTATCATCGGGGTATTTACCTTGTCTGTTCAAAAACTTCAATTTTACTGAGGTTTTGTAATTATCTTCTATTATATGATACACGAATAATTTTGACAGATGTTATATAGCTTTACAGGTGCTTGAATTGGAACATATAGACTTCGTTACTTTTTTAAAGTTGATTCTTAAATGATAATGCTTATTGATATATATAATCTTATTATTATCTTCTCTGCAGGCATAGCCCATTGCAGATTATCATATTTATATATATAAAAAATATGATAATAATAATGACCTGACTAGTGACTGAGAAGATACCTAAGAAGATTGTATAATAATAAATACGTAAGATGACAAACTCAAACAATGAATTCCAATCCGCACACACATTAGTAATGGAGAAGTGAACGTAAGTTACTTCGAACGAGAAAGTCGAATATCCACTTATCATGGATGACACATTGCCGTTCGTTTGGTCGTGCATAGTTGGGATCTGAAGGAGCAATACACATAGTGCTTGGACACACTTTTCAACTACTTGGATCTTGACGTCGATGCTGAAGTTTGGGATTTGTCTGAATATATTCCCGATGATTTCAGACCGGGGAAAGAAACACGTCTTTGTTTTATTGGCGTAAAACTTGATTAAGCTGGAATTATTTCAGGCGAGTCTTTAAGTTTAGATGCATGCGTTCTACCACGGATGTCAAACGCTAAATTATAAAGTATAAAAAATATGGTCACTGATGAGCACTATTCACAACAGGCTAATCAATATAATAAAAAGCTGTATCATACACCTACATACAAAACGTAGGTAAATAATCATATATTATTTATTGTATCTATTTTATAAATGTATTATATTGTTGCTCACACAAGCAATCAGGCGCACGGTTTTACTTGTACCTACGTGTGTAGACGTGTGGCTTTTCGCTACCGTGCTAAGTTAGCTTACGTGCGGTTCAACATATTAATCTCTCAGGAATACCAGTTTGTACTGAAGCAGGTGTGGCTTATTTCTATCCTTACAGCATTCATTATCTGAAAGACAAAGTTAATGTATCTTTACTAGTCTACTAATTAGTCTATTTTGGAGAACAACCAAAACAAACAGACAAATATTTTAGGAATTGATGTTTCAGTATGTGTAACTTTTGTATGATTTCTTGGTATTTTTAGAATGATATTATTATTATGAGATAACGTACATTTGAATTGTTATTTTTGCTTAAAACTTTTGTTTTCTCTCCTTAATGGAGCTTGGTAAGTGGCACAGGCCGGAACGATGTGCTACGATAAGGTCAGGAATCTCCTGACTATCCTAGAAGTGATCAGGATTACTGCTTTTTAGTTAGTAAGTTAGTAGTTTCTACGTCGATGGTGTTAAAGCGAAGCAAGTTATTAATTGTTTGGGTACACCTGCAGTTTAAAATATTATAGGAACAGTCCTTACGGTGTTAACGATCCACCGTTTTTTTAATTTCTACATATAGGTCTGTGTATTTAGCTATTTTTCAATATGCATACATTAAGAATATGGGTATTGTATATTACTATGTCTATTAAGAATACTAATATATTACTTTCGTAGTTATTATTATTAGCGATGGACAGGCGACCTGACTAAAACCTCATGTAAATTAAATAAAAATGATAAATTTTATATATTCACAAAACTCAGTGACACTTATTGTTAATAATAATATTTGTGATCTCTTATGATCTAAAGATCGTATCTAATTTAATTTAACTTAAATTAAATTAAGTTACCACTTCTCGAATAACGAGCTCCTGTCCCAGTACTAGTTGAGAACTGTGTTAAAGGGTACAGGGCCTTTCCGTTTAAGGGCTTTCATAATACAACTGTATAGATAGGTATATCATGATCCCACCTATCATGATACATCACATAGATCATATGATCTATGTGTCATATCACATAGATCATATGATCATAGATCATATGATCTATGTGATGTATCATGTAACAAATAAAATTAAAATGGTTTATTTATATGTTTTCAAATCAGACGTAAAATGTAAATGAAAATAAAAGTGTGGAATAAAAAGAATTTAGTAAAATACGTATAAACGTAAATACATAAAAATATATAAATATATATATAATTATAAATAAAAGGGCTATGTAAGCATAAAAAATGTAAGGGCTAAATGCAGGCTGCTTCCATCCGGCCCTTGGAAATTAATGGGGGAGACATATGTCCAGCAATAGAAGTCTTATGGCTAAAATAATGATGATGATAATTGTTACTATTAGCGGGTTAAGGCATTTGAGTTATCTGGCTAGCAACGGCTAGTGGAATACTCAAAAAACGTAGTAGCTGTAGGTACTTTAGTTTAATTATATTTGCGTATACTTGTTTTGCTTATATACTTATATTGCGTCAATCGACATACTTAGATAACGTTTAATGTAAAGACCTCTGGATTGCGTTTATCTCATTGCTTGAAACGTGATTTTTTAATTTAGATTTAGGATTTCTATTCAATGGATGGGGAAAAGGGGGGACCTCTTTGACAATCCTTTGAATAAAAATCCTTAATCTTAAATCCTAAATCAAAATGTTTATAAATTATAATTAATCCAAAACTACCAGGGGCACTACAACGGGTCGCCAAATCAAACAATCATAAATTTTCCCCATTCAAAATAGCCGATGGCAATATATTGTAGGTTCTGGAAACCATTCAGAACATGCTTTTGCAATACAATATTGTGTTTGAAACTAACGCTATTTTTCATTTTCGTATTCCCTATAGTTTGCCGAAATTTAACTTTTACATTGATTTGGCGGTGCACACACGATATTGCTTTACCTAGAACTGTTTTGATTGCGACATTTGTTAAATAATAATAACAACTGGATTTTTCATTACATTCATACGCCTGGGTACCCTGTGACGCATGACGCTTGACGCATGAACACACACACTGACATTTCAAAACCCGAAACAAACTTCCATGCTCATAATTGTTTGACCCTTCCGGGATTCGAATCCAGCGCCCTGGGAATCAGGAGTCATGTCACTGACTACTGAGCCATAGCAGCCGTTAGCAGTTCGCAAGCAAATGGACGGGCTGCCTGATGGCAAGCGATCACTGGTACTGTTACACCTTCAATATGTAAGATCAAAATATATGCTACTTTGTTTGTATATATGTATAGTTAATATAATGTGACAAATAAAATTAATGTTATCTTGTTTCAATACTCATATTAATTACCAATATTTGTACTTACAAATAATTTAAAACTTGCATTTGTTTAGTATTACTATTTTATTTGCTTTTTGATACGCCGATTTTGTTCCCGCGGCTGGGAAAGACAAAGAGTTCCTCGCAAAGCGAAGCCTTACACAAGGTCCGTGTCTTTACTCTCTGATTAAGAAAACAATTTTTAGCAATAAATGGAAACGTCTAGTCCACAAAAGTAACTATCATCACAATTTTTTTGCTAAAAAATTTATTTCACCCTTTTCAGTGTCTTCAGACGTGTCTTCAGGTCCCAAACTAGGCAGAGCCTTTAATATGGTAACCTGATGACTGATATATTATTTACTTATATTCATATACACACCCAGACATATATAAATAATAAAATAATATAATACTCTTACATTGGTATCATTACTAAGCACATTAACTAACAAATAATATTAACTTACTAAAATTATTTTCAATAACGATGAATTTTTTAGCTTTTGAACTGTGATTGTATTTCTCATTATTTTGTAGACACTGTAACAGACTTGATTCCGATTTCGCTTAGATGAATTATAGTCTTGCACATGGTGCAGCAGTTGAACTACCACTACCCATATTATGCAGAAATAAAAATTAGCATTAAATTTATAAAAATAAAATGCTAATAAAATTAGATGAATTATGTAAGATCCATAAACGACCTTACTTCTTATTCGTTAGGGTGCCGTATCACATTAAAGAAATCTTGAAGGCTCAAAGAAAACACAGTCAAATTTTGATTTTAGAATTTCAAAGCAGTCGCGTTGCAACAATAATATGAATATAAGATCCGCTCACCGCATTGCGACGACTCAGTTATTCCCACACCTGGCCACGGCGCGTTATGCTAATGCAACATTCAAGTGACAAGTGAAAGCGGGCAATGATGGCCTCACGGTGTGATTGTCAAGTCTCAACTGTATTAATAAGTAGTAGTAATTGTATTTACAAATGCATTACACTTCACCCCAGCACTAGGATCCGCTGTGTCGCGTAAATCATGGCCACGTAAAAACACACTACACAAACATGCAAAACCCGATAACAAACATCTATCATGGTCATCACTGAAATATCTGCTCCGGCCGAATTTAAACTCGGTGCCGCGAAGTTGAACTCATTCATTACAGAGCCATGACTACTGTCAAATATTAAACAATAAATATATGTAGGCCAAACCAGAACAGAACAATTAGCAAACGAAATAAAAGTCTGTCAGAATGGAATGGAGAGAAGTACCATAGGAGTGAAAGAAAAGATCGAGTAAAACTAAAGGATATAAAAATTAAAACAAATTGTAAGAATGCATATACCACATACAAACAACTAAAATGGCGTTGGGCAGGACATATGATAAGGGATGAGAAGGAAAAATGAAATAAAATACCAACAGAATGGTATCCACAAGGCAGTCCAAGGAACAGAGATAGACAGACTAAGAGATGGGAGGACGACATTGTGAAAATACCTGGTCGAATATGGACTCGTACAGCAAAGGACAGGACTAAGTGGAAATCTCTAGAGGAGGCCTTTGTCAGGGGACAAGCTGTAGACGACTAACAACCGTTTGCCGATATGTTTAAAATTATATTTATATAAAAGAAATCACCTTACATACTAAACCTTAGGCATACTTATATTGTAACTATGTAAATGGAAGATAACAGCAATAAAGGCTTTATTATTAATAATATATAATAATATAGGACAACAATCACACAAGGTCTCCAGGTCCCAAACTAGGCAGCGCCTGTACTATGGTAACCTAATGACTGATATATACTTATATACATACTTATATATATACTTATATACATATACACACCCAAACACAGGTCAAACAGACATGTTCATACGCACAAATGTTTGACCTGTCCGGGAATCGAACCCGGGACCAGCGGCTCAGAAGGCAGAGTGCTACCATCTGCGCCAACCGGCCAGTATTGTAGACCGATGTCTAATAATACCTAAGTCTTTGTTAGACAATAACGTTAAAGAGATACAATAATAATATGCTCAACATATCAAATCAGTGAACCATTTTATCTTCTATCAACGTTTACGAGTTCAAAGAGAAGAGGAAAATTATTATTTCCTTTTAGCCTTGAGCCACGTTATATTTCTATAATGCGTGGTGAGCAGTACTCGTTTTATGGGATAACTAACTACTTGACCTATTTTTCACTCTGAAATGTGAAAATCTGCGCGTCATTCATTTTAAAACATTTTTTTAGGTAGGCCTGCTCGTTCGTAGACCGCATCAGCACCTAACATCAAGGGATAACGTGGTCATAAGCTGGTATGCTATCAATAAAAAAAATGGATTACCGGTGGGACATAAAGATATAATTGAAACAAATATAATACATGCCCACGAAAACTGAAATAAGTTCAGGTCAAGTCAGTGTTACAATTTGAAATAAAAAATGGCCGCCAAGATGAAAATGTTGGCGGCCTAGGCAAATCGTTCGGGTTTTCATAATAAAACCCAAAAGCTACAACAAAGTTTACGTATAAAACACTCAATAACTAGAGTATACATAAGTATGAAAACGTTTAATCTTATAATTATAAAAATATTCTTTAGGAAACTTATAAACCCCTAGGAACGCTGTACGTCTGCCAAGACGTATTTTATTTGATGTTTATTTTTTTATCAGTAGAGTGTTATTAATTAATTAACATGTTAAGGAATG
The DNA here is from genome assembly GCA_934044485.1 of Apeira syringaria. Classification (NCBI taxonomy): domain Eukaryota; kingdom Metazoa; phylum Arthropoda; class Insecta; order Lepidoptera; family Geometridae; genus Apeira; species Apeira syringaria. Next base: position 15,026,549 of record OW203662.1, on the reverse strand, counting down.
AACCACATGTTTGTGCCACTTTTTTTTATATTATTATAATTTAATATTCTTTATTCTTTAACTTTAAAAATCTAGCGTTAGATCACAATCTCACTTGATGGTGGTGACGATAATTATGTTCAAAAGTGTAATCACACTAAATCTAGCTCTAAAACTACTGTGACTTTAATTCAATCTTGTGAAGGAAAAAAATCGGCTACTAGTTGGACTTGAGCCCACTACAATAGAATACCGTCCTGTCGCTTTGACATAATAATAATAATAAGATGCAGAAGGCGATACGTCTTGAAACGGCGCGTATTGTCCGGAGGTTCCTCACTCTGCAGCCCTAACCACCGGTAGCTTGGGCCCTGCCCCGCTGCTGGTGGAACTCTAGGCTTAGGTGTTTTATAATATCTTTATTAATTTTTGGTTTTGATATTTATACTGTAAAAAAACTAAACCTAAGAAAAAAAGAAAATAAGGAGACATAATAATAATAATATAATATGGGACAACATTCACACAAGGTCTTCAGGTCCCAAACTAGGCAGAACCTGTACTATGGTAACCTGATGACTGATACATACTTATATACATAATAATCTAAGCTAATTTTTAGTTACACCTAAGGGGATGTTTTTCTTGGAACAGGACGGTATACTATAGTCGAGCGTTTAAGTACCACCAGTAGCAAAACTTGTTCTTTCAAAAATTTGCACGAAACTTCCAATAGCATGATGTTAAGGCTAAGAAGCATGAAACTCTTTGCTGTCACTTTATCAGCAAACAGCTCAATTATGCAACCACAACCTAATAAGGCATATTTTCGGCCTTCGATTTGCTGGGCTCTTGTTACTTGTGCCATAATACAAATGCATCTGTGAGGCAGCGAAAGAAATATTCTTATTCAAAAGTCGACAGCTCTTCGTGACCAGTTTATAACGCTGTATTTATAAAACTGCCATTTTCAATTCTGACAGTAGCTTATTGAAAAGAACATTGAATATCAAATATCTTTGTGAGAAATAGAATATTCTTATCGTATGTGAAAATGAAATTTTGAATAAAATGGCGTTTGATTCCTTAAGATCTCTATTATTTTAGACTTTTCCTTTTGCATCGTATTGAAAGAAAATATGACATGTTTTAGTTCACTCGATTACCCGGTTGTTGTCTCAACATAAAGAATAGAGCCAATTGAGCTGAAAAAAATGAGTAAAATAATAATGAAAATGATGTCGGTTTAGGATATAAAATTAGCCATAACTCTTAAACTACTATATATATACTACTATATACTATATTAGTTTCAAACTTGATTCGTAAAAATGCAACTCATAAACTATGCATGTAAATTATTAAGTAAGTATTTTCCAGGCGAGAGTTCTATTGCTCCTCAGCCTAGTTTCAGGACCGTTGGTAAATTAACTATGTTGTACATTACATTAGATCTAATATTACATTAGATTAGATATTAGAAAGTGAATAATTATTGAATCATATATAGTTTTGGTCATCCAAGGTTATCGGGTCTTACGAGTGCCTTAAGAAACAATATTATTAATATTTATTTAATCAATGGAATGGCGTTCAGGTGGTTTCATAAGTCCGAAATTGGTCTGGCTTTACCACCAACTGGCGTTGTTCAGTGTGGTGGTTTGTGACAAACACTCTTCCAAACTAATTTTTAAAGCTAAGTTAAGTTATGAAACTTTATTATTAGTATTAAGATTCATGTATGCCTTACTCTAAATAAATTTCATTTCATTTCAAACACATTTCATAAGACAAGACAAATATATAAGGCTTCGATCAGTGTGTACAGTAACAGTGTAGTGATGACATATGGAACCGAAACGTGGTCTCTTACTGTGGGCCTTCTAACAAGCTCAGGGTCGCAGAACGAACTATGGATATCCGTAAAAGAACTAAAGTCACCGATATAGCCCCGAGGATTAGCAAGTAGACGTGGCAGTGGGCAGGGCACATATCTCGGAGAACCAATAGGTCAAAAGGTTCTCGAGTGACACCACGGACAGGCAAGCGCAGTATTAGACGTCTTAGAAAGGGGCTGGAACCATGCCGCTTTCAACCAGTCAATAGGAGAGGCCTTTGTCCAGCAGTGGACGTCTTGTGACTGATATGATGATGATGATAAATAAAGATATTTAGATATAAAATCTCTATTAGCACACTTAAAAACACGTATAATAAAAAATGTTCAAAGCACGGATCCTATGTCATACCTACCAACAAGCCAACCAATATTTGGCACATATTTGGCTCAACGAATCAGCATTGCAATTCAGCGTGGCAATGCTGCTAGCATCCTGGACACGCTGCCGGCTGGTAACGGGTTAGAACACTTGAGTTATCTATAGGCTACCAATAGCTAGTGGATTGCTCAAATGTTATTGTAGTAGCTGCAGTATTGTAATTAGTTATAAATGTTTTAATTTAATAAAAGTATTATATCGAGAAAATATTTTCATCAAATTTCAAACTGAAATATGAAGAAAATAAAATCAAAAACAGAACTTTAATTGTATTTTTGTGTATGAAACTACGCATAATGTGAAGCTACAAAAAAACTGACGTGGTTTTGATACATTTTGAATGTATAAAAGTCGGTAATTACTCACGTAATTAGTTAGAGGGTTCCGATTATAGTTTCAACCACGTTCGGTTGTTTTTTTCAAGGAGAATACTCACTCGTGTTCGCGGTCGCGATTGGTTGAAACTATAGTCGGAACCCTCTGACTTATTACGTGAGTAATTCCCATGTTTTATACATTCATAATGCTGTAAAAAACTTGCCTACGTCTCCTTTTTTTAGCTTAGGTACACTCGTGTTTTAAGAACCCTTATTATGATACAGTTTCATAAACTACTATTATTTGTTATTTCTTTTCTGCTTTCTAAGAATATATTCACCCTAGGAAATTAGATTTCATTACAATGAAAATATACATAAATATGGTTTTCCCTGACAAAAACACGGAAGTGCACTGAGTGAAATATTTGGTTTGTCATTACTTTTATAGTTTCATTCTTAGGGGAGAGAAGGGAGTGACGACAGTAAACAGTTCGTTGAACTTCTGGTTTTTGTTTGCATTACGAACTGTGTAGCTTTATATTATCGTAAAAATGTTATAATGCTTTTCTTATGCGTGCCTATGCTTTCCTTTGCGTATAATGTTATGCTTTTTATATACTTTATAGATCTAGTCATATGTCTATCATTCTGTCACTTGATGGCCAGTCACGATTTAGTCTAAGACGAATCACTCCAAACGCATATGTTTAAGCTTCTCAAGCTTGAGGGTGGTAGCTAGCTGCGCCTGAAAATACCCTACCTTGCTGGGAATTTGATAACAAAGTTATCTACACCGGCAACTCAAGCTGTTGTTGGGGATCAAACCAGCATCCGTCAGTTTGACAGCTGACACTGCCACCGTTAGGCTATCACCGCTTTGTTGTTCCCGTCGGATAAGCAAATAATTCAAAAACCTCTCTTACTCCTTCACGCTTAAACGGCTCCACCGATTTTCATGCCATTTGGTATGGAGATAATTTTAGACATTAGAATGACGCATAGGCTACTTTTATCCCGGGAAGCATACAGTTCCCGTGGAATAACTGAGGTAGTAAGATAACTGTAATCTACGCGGGTGAAACCGCGGGGCTCAGCTAGCAAGTAATAAAAACATTTTAACCTTAAACTTTTTTTTAAAATAAATGTCTAAGAGTCTCGACTCAATGCATGCCAAGAAATATTCATACGAGGGCGGGGCGATTATTCAAGTTAAATACGCTCTTTTGTTTCATTTTCCTTGTACTTCATAAAAATATGCAAGAGAATATTAAAACAAAGGATCTTTTTATAAAGGTAACGAGGCAAGAAACATTTTATGCCCTGGTCTCAGAGGACATACGGTCTAATTACTTATCTTGTTATCTTAAAAACAAGAAAAACCGATAACAAAGATATTTTGTAGATACTTATAAAAACACAACTTCATAAATTTTGTAAGTACATATATTTTGTAAATTAACCACGGTTCTAATAGCAGATTAAAAGCAGTGGTACCCTCTGGAGAGTAAGCAGTACGTGCAGCCATCAAACAGTCGTTTAATGGAATCTCACATCAGTGTGAAGTTTTAGGTAAAGCTACATCGACAGAGACAACGATATAGTGATTTGTGAGACGTCCGTTGCCGAAGAAGCAAGGAAAAGAGAGAGAAGAGAGAGAAGCACGAAATGTCAGTTGGAGTATTAGCTATTTTACCAGGACGTCAAGGAGCCGAGCAACACAGTGTAGTAATAATAATATAATCATAATATAATATAGGACAACATTCACACAAGGTCTTCAGGTCCCAAACTAGGCAGAGCCTGTACTATGGTAACCTGATGACTGATATATATACTTAAATACATACTTATATATATACTTATATAGATATACACACCCAGACACAGGTCAAACAGACATGTTCATACACATAAATGTTTGACCTGTCCGGGAATCGAACCCGGGACCAGCGGCTCAGAAGGCAGAGTGCTACCAACTGCGCCAACTGGCGAGTCAAGGCCAGTCCGGCCAGTAGGAGTAATAGTACTGAGTGTACGCCTTTTGTCCTCAATTATTGTATTGTTTCCTTTTGTTTTTCTTCTGTGTTTTTGTGTATTTATTTATGTGGCAATACTGTAGTTGTGAGACAATAAATATAGTTTGATTTGATTTAATATGAAATGACGAGTTTACTTCATACTTGTTTTTTGGCTAAGAGCGACTATTTCATAATATTTGAGTAGAATTACATTGATTTTTAACCGACTTCGAAATGGAGGAAGTTCTCAATTTGTCTGAATTTTTCTTTTTTAACCGACTTTAAAAAAGGAAGTTACTCAATTCGACCGTATATGTTTTTATGTTTGTTACTTCAGAACTTTCGACTGGGTGAACAGATTTTGATAATTCTTTTTTTATTTGAAAGCTCCCCGTGTGGTCCCATTTATTCGTGTGGTCCAATTTCATCAAAATCGGTCATGCGATTTTTGAGTTAAACTCTAATAACTGTAAAGTGTTACGTCTACTTGGATGACTTTCTGAGGATGTATAAAGCGGTGATTTTACACAATGACAATTATTGATCCTGTGAGTGGTAAAGGTCACTAAACAGGATGAAAAAAAAACAAAATCTGGAACCGACTTCAACGGTCAAAAGTGTGAAATAACTTGTCAAAATCCCTCAAATGTTTTTCATACATTGTAGGACACGCGAGTAAACCAGCAGTTCAAGTTTAATAGAATCATTTTTTTACAATGCCAAACATAAAAACCACAATAATAAATGTTGGTACTTAACGATTACAAAACATAAATATTTAATTTACACCGTCTATTCATTTCTGTTTGATTACCAAACTCCATTAAAGGAATCAATGCTCAAAACCAAGCTCACAAAGAAAGCTAAATAAAACAACCATTGACTTTGTGATAACTCCGAGATAGCGCCAATTTCGTCTCGCGGCAAAAAAATATATAAAAACAAATAATTCTCCTTCCTTTGCATTTTATTCCACTTTGGCCGGCCTCGCTTTCTTTGTGCGGGGTGATTTATGAAGTATTGTACTTACAAAACATTAAACATTAGAAGAGGTATGGGAATGAATATAAATAAATATAATTTAAACAAATTTAGAGATGAGTACACACGTGAAAATATAAATGTTTAGACACTTAGGCGAATAGAGCCACTTGGGCAACATTAAATAAATTCAACGCATTAAAAAAACTATATTTAAAAACCTTTAGCTATAGGAAGTCTTTAAAAAACTCATATGCTCTAACCCGTTATCAGGAATGCTAGCAGAGCATTGACACGTTGAATTGCAATGCTGATTTGTTAAGCCAAATATGTGCCAACATGGTGGTCACGCGTTGCATCGATCAAACGCTTTGATAAGTTTTAGGAAATCTTGACTCCTGAGCTGCCAGTCCCCACAGACCCAATGTTTCGCCCCCAAATAGCTAGTGGATTGCTGAAATTTTATTGTAGTAGCTGCAGTATTGTAGACGCCGCAATGTTGACTTTGAGGCCGTGACTCTAGTACGTGATAAGTGTTTCCGTAGACCGGGGATTCCTCAAAAAGTCTGGCCAGATCTGGGTGAGACGCCGAGGTAGCTGCAGCCAGCCCATGGGAGTAAAGCCGAGCAGCAAAAGGGAAGGCGGAAAGAACGAACCCTGAAACGTATCAGAAGCTTCAGTTAAATCGTGCACTCATCTTGGTGTCTCTGAGTCCGACTAGCATAATACTCGTAATGGTAGCTTAAGTTCATTCATCAATCATTCGTTTCAATAATTTTGCCGACACAAACTACCCGCAGTTAAATTAAATCTGTGTAATATTCCACTCCACGAATGCACGAGGCAAACTACAGTTCAAGCGGAATGGCGACGAATAGTGAAGCTCTCCACCACCCCTGTGATGACGACCACGACCACTCTGCCAAGAGTGTAACGACAGAAAAGAAGTGTTATATTAAGGTCGTAGAAAGTTATACGAATTTCAATTGTAGATTAGATAAAATAAGTGCAGGTTTGTTTTAAAGATTTTTAAATAATTTTAGCTAGTTTGATTGATTTACCAGAATTACTACGTGGTCTTAATATTTTGCAACGATATTATATCTAGACCTAGTAACGTAGAAATTACACGGGAGATTGCCAGTTTCAAAAGTTAGCCCTTATGTTCATGACTGTGATATAGTTTAAAAAATTGAAAACGCGTATCATATTTTCTTATTTTTATACCGAACGCGGTCGCATTGTTAAATTCACTCGTGTGTCTCAGCCTTTATAATGGAAACAGAATCACCGCAGTGTGACATAAGATTTATTCAGAACCCGGTCACATAAACTGACTCTTTGTTCAAATCAAAGGTGTTTATTTTCAAACAATACTGTTTTTGTTGTGAAGTTTTAAACTTCGGACAAGGGTCGCGTTGAGTCGCGTTTATTTATTCCATGCTTCATTTGTAATATTACATGTTACTAAGATACTAATCGCAGACCTTAAAAATAGTTTTGTCTCTCACTGCAACAACAAACCGAATAGTTAAATTTGTGATTGTTAATTCCCTTTAAAATGAGTTGACTTATATTTAAATAAATGTTGCATGGCATTTGTTTTGACATAAATAAAATTAATTTAACGAATTCTGTCGGTAGGTGGTATAGTAACCTAACTAAATAGAGGTTAAAAAGAGTTAAATCACCCAGTAAAGTTCTTCAGTGTAAAGTCGTACGTTCGCAGAATCTATGAATAAACAGCTTGTCAAAACACAACCTATTATGAGCAATGAATTCTGTCGGTAGGTGGTATAGTAACCTAACTAAATAGAGGTTAAAAAGAGTTAAATCACCCAGTAAAGTTCTTCAGTGTAAACTCGTACGTTCGCAGAATCTATGAATAAACAGCTTGGCAAAACACAACCTATTATGAACAACGAATTCTGTCGGTAGGTGGTATAGTAACTTAACTAAATAGAGGTTAAAAAGAGTTAAATCATTCAGTAAAGTTCTTCAGTGTAAACTCGTACGTTCGCAGAATCTATGAATAAACAGCTTGGCAAAAGACAACCTATTATGAACAACGAATTCTGTCGGTAGGTGGTATAGTAACCTAACTAAATAGAGGTTAAAAAGAGTTAAATCACCCAGTAAAGTTCTTCAGTGTAAACTCGTACGTTCGCAGAATCTATGAATAAACGTAATAAACATATAACGTACTACATTATATGTTTATTACGTTACGTTACGTAATAAGCATATAAATATATGCACTGCACACACGGAGTATATTTTACCTTATAATTGATAAAGGTGGTCAATTTGGTTTGATCCTCGAAACAACGTTAAAACGTAAGCATCTAAAAATAAACAAACAAAAAAGTATATCATTATTTAAAGAGCTGAAGTAGAAAGAAAGAAAAATTGCAATATAATGTCAATTGTGAGGTGCATATACGCGTTTGTTGCTGTTTACTTGTTCGAGCGCGTTAGTGATGTACCTTCTTTAGTGGATTATTTATCGATAAAGGTTTTAAGACATCAGCTATATATAATAGAAGCGTAGCCTAGGACGCGCGGATGGCCACCGACAAGGTGGACCGACGACCTGACTAAGATCGCAGGAGAGGGCTTGATGCGGCCCGCTTCCAACAAGTCTTTGAAGAAATCAATGGGGGAGGGAGGAACGAGAAGAAATGAATCTATGTCCAGCAGTGGATGTCCTATGGCTGAGATGATGATTATGATAATGATGATAAAATAATAGATGGAAAAAAGATTATGTAATGGAACATAATTATAAATGTCACTTTACATTATAATATTATATTAAGTTGCATTATATTATTGTTATAATATCGTTGTAATAAAAAAATAAAATACGTAACGAATATTATTATCTAATTTCTCCGATTATTTCCAAATTGTTTTATAAACGTGGCAGCATTGAAACGTTCATTAAACGCCGTAACACGAACAAGATCAGCTGTTACCAACAAGCGTTCCAGCACAGTTGTTCAATCTAATTACAGTGAAATTAAGGAATTTCGATAACTAATCCCTGGGAAGCCCGGTCATTTGGTACACTTCCAGTTTGCGCTTCATGAATATTAATAAGGTGACTGTTTGTGTTGTCACCAGGGTTTGCTTGTGCAAGTTCATACCGAATATCGATTATGAATATATAAAACACGGGAATTACTCACTTAATAAGTCAGAGGGTTCCGACTATAGTTTCAACCATATTCAGTGGTCTTTTTCAAGAAGAATACGGGGCGCTCTCGGTCGCGTTTCGCCTTGTACTAGGTGCACCGCACGTACGTACTAAATTTGCTGTACATGGAACGGATAAGCTGCAGGTACTTCCTTGGCACTCTCTTCTCTTTTAGGGCCTACTACAGAACCTCTCGGGGCACGCGAACCTACGTCTTTTCAAGGTCAACGAACATCATGTGCAGGGTTTTGTGCGTGCGTCTGTATTTTTTGCATAATTGGCGAATAGCAAATGTGGCATTCGTAGTCCCCCGTCCTGGCATAAAACCCAAACCGGTATTGGGTGACCTCACTCTCCTCGGCATAAAACCCAAACTGGTATTGGGTGACCTCACTCTCCTCAGCATAAAACCCAAACTGGTATTGGGTGACCTCACTCTAGCAAATTTGGCATCCGTAGTCCCATGTCCTGGCATAAAACCCAATTTGGTATTGGGTGACCTCACACTTTTCTCATTCGTCTCACTAGCACTTTCTCCCAAATCTTCATAGTATGTGACATGCATGGCATGGGTTTTATCCCTCGGTAGTTGTTAGCGCTTGTTACAGTCTTGTTTTGTACATGGTACATCGCTCTTTTTAAACTAGATATGTTTATTTACTCTTTTTTTTTGTTCTATTTATTATATTTGTAGTCTGTCCACGCCACTCGGGTCTTGGCTGAAAATCAGCGCCGTGGGACTATCCGGCAGCATTTTGCTGAGCCAAGTCCATTTTTGGACTACACAATGCAGAAATGATATTTTTATTATCTATATATATTTTAGAATTGTTTAATTATTATTTAGTAATTTATGAATCTGTATCTGTTTTTCTTCTTTATTTTTGTTGTTTGTGTTTTCCAAAATAAATGATTTTTCTTCTTCTTCTCTTATTTTATAGATTTGCAGTTTGCACCATGCTTCAACAATTTGTTGAAGCCAATGTGCATAGTGCCAAAGTAGAACTACGCGGAATTATTAAAATAATACTGTATTCGTATGATTCCTCTCATTTAACATACATTTATTTAGCATAACCAACCACCTGTTTTTTACATTTCAATCTTAAAACGATCCATATTTTTGGCCTATTTTATATACAGTTTATTTTAGGAGTAAATCAAGAAGAATGTATGTGTAACAAAGCCGTGTATATCAAGGTGGAAAAAAGAGTTTACGGAACTGAAGTAATCACAAATAAACACCGGAGTAAAAATGTGATCGTAAATATAGCACGCCTGATGTGTCGTATTTCGATATTGTATCCTTGATATAGAGAAGCTAGATAGTGTTTAGACTTAATTTAATATCTTAAATGCGGTTCTAAAAAATGCCCGTTTTAAATGAATCAGGATCAGAATTGACTGGCCGGTTGGCTCAGTTGGTAGCACTCTGCCTTCTGAGCCGCTGGTCCCGGGTTTGATTCCCGGACAGGTCAAACATTTGTGTGTATGAACATGTCTGTTTGACTTGTGTCTGGGTGTGTATATGTATATAAGTATAATATATCAGTCATCAGGTTACCATAGTACAGGCTCTGCCTAGTTTGGGACCTGAAGGGACCTTGGGACCTCAGAATACTCATTTATTGGTAAATATTATTACATGTCAAAAATTACATTGGATGCTACAAATACAACACCGAAATATTTAAAAAAAATATTTAAAAAATAAATATATTAATTGTGGTGACTTCTTATGCACTGTAGTAACGCAGAAATATATTTCAATGTGCATGTCAATTTATTAAATTATGATTAATCTGTGGTCTTCGCTGTTGGTTGTTAATCTGTGGTCTTCGCTGTTGGTTGTTAATCTGTGGTCTTCGCTGTTGGTACATCAACTACCTATACTTGTATTTTTCGCATTGGATTGTAAATTTTTGTTATGTACTGTCTGAAGATCCTTAAATAAATTAAAAAAAAAAAAAAAAAAAAAAAGATTCCAATAAATTAGTATTATCATTTCAGCCTCCTCTTTTTTTAGGTTCAGGTTTTAAGATCAGAATCAGGATCAGTATTAGTATCAAGCCAATTTAATATTTGGCTGAGGAACTTGCTGAGCTTATCCTTCTCAGCCTTCACGAGGTCCTCGTCATATGCGATGGTAATGTCTATGAGCACGGCCCGGCACCCGGCGTAGGGACCAGTCGACCAAAACCATATCAGGCTAATTGGCGATAATAGTTCTGTCTGTGATGATAGACCGGTCACAGTAGAGCAACGCGCGACCATTCTCAAGAACTGCCTTCCGCGCCTATTTACACTTATACTAATAATAGTAGCGCCCCGCGGTTTCACGCGCGTGGAGTACGGTTTTGCCGCTACATCAATCATTCCACGGGAATCATACATTTTACCGGGATTCAAAGTAGCCTATATTGTATTGAATTTTCTTGACTAATTAATTTTAATTTTAATTGTATTTAATTTAATTTAGCGTTATTGTAATTAATTTAATTTAGCTTTATTGTAATTTAATTTAATACTAATTTAATTTAATTTTATTCAATTGGTTATGTGTATGGGTCATAGTAACCTGAAATAAATGAATTTTATTTTATTTATTTATTTATATACTATTCCAGACTATAATCTATCTTCGTGTCAAATTTCATCCAGATCCGTCTAGCCGTTCTGGCGTAATTGAGTAACAAACATCCATCCATCCGTCCATCCATCCATCCATCCTTCCATCCAAACTTTGACATTTATAATACTATGGGATGGGATGGGATTAGTGGGTTAATATAGCCTATGTAACCCGGGGATAGTGTAATTTCCGAACAGTGAAAGAATTTTTGAAATCAAACGTAATTTTTCGCGTCAATGCAAACAAACATACAATAAAATTTTTCTTCTTTACAATATTAGAATAGACTAAGACATTGCAACTTTAGAAATTTTATTGATGACCCTAAAATGCTCTAGCGCTACTAGACCAACTACGGATAACAAATGAGTAGCAAAAAGTTTGGATTCTAAGCACTCTACTTCTCTGGTAAGAAAGTGGTATAATCTATTTTAGTAAGTTTGAAGCCTACTAAATCGATGTCAGATCCAGTGCAGCAAAGTCTTTGATCACACACACCTCACATTCATCACGTACGGCGGTCATATCCTTGGGGAGTAGGCGACGAGAGACATTCTTAAATTTTCATGCCATTCGTATACGCGTCACTGGGAAAAGTGAAAATACCAAATTGCAAATAGAATTTTATGCCAGCAATACATTTGCTCGACGTTTGTACAGAATTATGTATTACTAGTAGCGCCCAACGGTTTCACTTGCGTGGATTACGGTTTTCCCGCTACCACATCCCACAGGAACTATACTTTTTCCGACATCAAAGTAGCCTATGTGTAAGTTAGTTGAAAATAATCCAGGGCTTTAACTATCTCCATAACAAATTTCATCGAAATCGGTGTAGCCGTTTGAGCCTGAAGAAGTAACAAACATACACACATGCACACAAACTTTCAGATTTATATTAGAAATAGAAGTAAGATTTTATGTAGGTTTACATACCTATCGACTTAGAAGTGATAGGGTTAACATTTTCCTGATCATTGTCCAGATAGAAGAACCGATGGCCGTTGGGGCCAAAAGGTTCTCGAATGGAGACCACGTACTGGCAAGCGCAGCATAGGACGGCCACCGACCAGGTGGACAGACGACCTGACCAAGATTGCAGGCAAGGGCTGGATGCGGTTCGTTTTCAACCGGTACTTGTGGAAATCAATGGGGGAGGCATATGTCCAGCAGTGGACGTCTATGGCTGAGATGATGATGATAACCTCAGTCATAGGATGTGCAATGCTGGACATTATGCCCCCTCTACGACATGGGGCGACATCCTTCTTACTTGATTATATAATAGGTGTTATCATAAAACTGTATCATAATATGATAGATGTGATTTCACCGAAAATCATACCCTTCAAACCGGAACACAGTAATGCGAACACTACTGCCTGGTGGTAGAAATAGATATGATGGCCGTACTGCCTCGGACGAACTTTTACATAGAATGCTACTGCTCTTCATATAAACTAAACATACGTACAAACAATCCCATCCAATCTGAAAGCAAATCCCGCGAACCTATTAAAATCTAATCAAAATCGGATAATTAACGCAAAACTTTTATCTAGGTGTAAGATCCGCTGAAAAGTTCCGGCGCGGTAGGTATCTCATTTGAATTTCATGAATATTAACTAGAAAATGTACTGTGACCGATATCAAAGTGTCTTCGTTGGGTAATCCCGTGGAGTGGCGGCGTAAATATAAAGCGACAAAGACATGCTCACAGGTAAGTGCTACCCTGGTTTTGGGGATAAAATATTTTTTTGTTTATTTATTTAGTTAACACAATTACAAATACATTTCAAAAGTCACAATACATTTATTTACAATTAATTCACAAGATAGATATGATATCGCTCTCTAACTCTTACATTTAGAAGGTAAGAGATGAAAAAACAATTTTAGCGGCGTTGTGCACTCTTATGGGGACAAAATGTTAAACTCGCGTCAGATCGTAAGATCATCAGATCGGCAGATCATTAGAACCGCCGTTGAAATTTAAACTTAAATGTGTTACGAATAAGGAACATTTTCGTTTGTTGGTAGTTTTATTTAATAAAGTCGTTTTGTTAAAAGTATTATTGAGTTCGGTTATCATAACGCCGATATTATAAAGTGGAAAGATTTCATTGTTTCAACAAAAACGTCGCCGTTAAATATATGTGTCCCGCTAATATTATAATAAATCTGAAAGTTTGGATGGATGGATGGATGGAAGTTTGTTACTCAATCACGCCAGAACGGCTGAATGAATTTGGATGAAATTTGGTATGTAGATACTATAGGTCCCGGAATATAGGTCAGATAATATAGGTATAACCACATGGGTTACTTTTCATCATCATCATCAATCATGTTCACTTCTGCCGGCACTTCCGGAATGCAACCGGTTTATTTTAGTACTTAGCAGCATACTAAAATAACCTTATTACGCTGCTAGGCCACTGCCTAAACAAACCTAATAACAAAACACTCAACAAAAATAAATTTAACATACACAATGAATTAACAACATAGTACCCAGTATTATGCTACACATTTACCTCATACTTGGTGACGAAGGTAAATTTCTTTGATTCCTCGAAAAAACATTTTTTTATTTATTTAACTGTTGTAGCTAATTTTGATTATCAATAAGAGTGTCATATTATCTAAAACAAACCCTGTATAAAAAATAAAGATTAAAAAAATATGTAATTTTTTAATACTGAAATTGAGATCCTTAAACTGAAATAGAAAGAGTAAAGAATATTTTTGATTGTACATAGTTATAGCCAGTATTTGTAATTAACAGAATTAGGAGCAATGTCTACAACACAATATATACATGTCGGGCAATATTATTAGTAATCGTTTGAAATACAACCTTAGGTGCGGTGCGCTAAGAAGCTGCGGATTCTCCTCCTCCTCAGTCGTTCCCTCATAAATAATAATAAAATCGAATAAATTTAAATTAACATAAAATAGAATTAATTTATATAAAATTAAAATTAAATTTAGCTACGAAAAATTCAATAGCCCCTGATAAACGGCACTGCTGAAACATGCCTGTTGCAGCATGTAGGGGCAGACCAATCTATCGGCGATCATCGCCAGGAGTGCGTTGGAGCTAGCCCGCACTCTGCGCACCAGGAAGGCGCTCCGCCTGCGCTTAATGAGGATCGTGAATTCTACGAATTCTCTTCACTGCCCCTCTTCACCTGTTCCAGTCTTTAGCTGCGTGGAGTGGCTTGTCTAGCTCCTGAGTCACCTGGCCAGACCACCACTTCGAGCCTCGGTCCCTAGGCCTTTTCCCTTCTATTTTTCCAGTAACGATAAACCTTTCCAAGTTCTCAGAAGTTCCAGATAGTCGATAGCCTCCTTTAGCCTTTAGCCTTATTTTCGATTCTTCACCTACAGGATAGATTCATTTGTTCTGGATGCTGTCTAGGGGATTCACAACATCTGCGGATTAGCAGAACCTTATACATCCCAGTGACATAAAGGAGAGGGCACAAATCAAGTGGAACTGATAATCTAAGAGGTCGGAAGGTTCTTGAGTGGCGACCACAGCCTGGCAAGCACAGCGTCACCAACAAGGTGGACATTTGGCCTAACCATGATTGAAGGAAGAGGCTGAAATGGGGCGGCTTTCCATCCGGTCTTTGTAGAGATCAATGGGGGACGCGGAGTATGTCCAGCTGTGGAAGTCCTCGCTAAGATCGTCATGATGAATAACTAGTAATAACTTTTGACACTAATAGGGGGTGAAATAGGCCTTAGGCAGTGAAGGGTCAAATAAACAACCGGCCTTGTTTCATATATACGTATCTGAGCCGGGATATAAATAAACTATATGTAAACAGAAACAAGCCACGGTTTTGGGGCTAAAATATTATGCCTATTACGAGCCTAATCTTTAAACCTTCCTCATTTAAATTTTCAAACTCCCGAGGATTTCGTTAAGCTTATTTGGAGGTAAAACAGCAATGTTTCTCCATAACGTGAATAATGTTTCTCGTAATACAAAAAGGAGTATATTTGATCCCACATAAAATGTGGAATTGGGAGTTACATAAAGCATAACTTATACTTTATGACTGATAATATATTGAAACTTACCATTTGACTTTACATATGTGACAAGATAAATTGTTTGGGTATAACAAATTACATTTTAAAGACTTGCTATGCTACCAAGTACAAACGATTTACGATTAGTTAAATAGTAACTGTTTTACTGTTTTTTATGCTTTACTAAAGAGCTTAATTATAAACAATAATACACATTATAACTTAATAAACAACATGCAATTTGCCCAACAATACAACAGGTTACATATATTTAATGCTTTACCATTTTCACGTTGAGTCTTTCAGCTGCATTTCTTAGTCTTACATATCTAATAAACTTTAAAAAATTACCACACTTAGAAGAACGGTTCATGGAGGTTAGTTCTAATGTCATAAAATTTGATTGAATTCGTAAGATAATATTTTCGAGCGATCATATTTTTCCTTTACCAAACATTCTTGCGGTATTGGCAAATGCGCTTGACCTGACGTATGTTCTAAACCAGAAGAAAGGAAATAAAAAAGTTAAAAAATATGATTTTGAACACGCATTTGTCCTACTCTCTGTGCCTTTAAGCACCCGCGAGCCTGTGCAGTGTGATTGGAAACTGTTCAGCACTTAATTTACCTCATCCGAGACCATTATTAATTGTTAACAGTAATTTTGTATCGTCTGAATGAGGGTTCAAAAGTGTTAAATTGCAATCTGAAAAATGTTTTGCAATATGTATAGGAACAGTATGCAATGCGGATGGTGCAATCACCAACACACTCCACCAAGATATGCGGTCTTCTGAAACACTGCAATGGTCACAGTACGGTGATGGAACTTTTCCATTAGAAATGCAAACTTTTCGGATGGAATATCCCGGAGCGTATCGTACTATGAGCTTTTACTTCACATAATTAACACCAGTTGCTAGCAACTTGCACCTACTACCACTCAACATATTTTCCTTATTTTAAGTCGTGCGACTCTTTGGCGTCTAGGTGGACTCTAGCAACATTAAATAAAATAAATTATGCCATAAATAAAACACTCCGAAATGGATTGTTGTGGAAGTGGAATAAGAACAATACACATTTCTTATAAA